>CM063257.1:2502500-3830000 GCA_032158295.1 Pycnopodia helianthoides
TTTAAAAAAAGTCATGTTTAGCGTCCTGCCTTTTTGAAAAAAAAGGAGGAGGCGGTCTTTTTTTTTAATTTTATGGCCTCCCGACACATTTTTTTTAAGACAACCGGCCGGGCTATTTTTCAAGAAGGCTGCCAGCTTTTTTCTGTTTGCATAAAGACGATGTTATGGTATTTGGAATTGATCTGTTTCGTCAGAGATAGTAAAAATTGATCCTGAAAAAAAGGAGGCGGCCTCTAAAAAGGAAGCGGGCGGGGACGCTAAACATGTTTTGTTTTTATTTTGCCCTATGACTAACTATTGCTTGACTTAGAAGTGGTTATATAGCGTGATCAACACATGTCAATTATGACTTATGCTCCGTTTGGTTCAAACTACATCGTACTAAGGAGACTTGCAATGATCAGGGAGGCAAAGGTAACATAGCTGATCCCAGTGGTGCTTGCAGAATTACACAGGTCTCCCTTACAGCAGCAAACACCATTATCACAGCCATCCTTTAAGGTAGCGCAGATGTTAAACGGAGAGCAGGAGCGGGTGACGGCATCACCGATTTTCACTTTCTGAAATAAGATACAGTACTGACTAATAAGCAGGAGAAACTATACTGGTATAGTGTGGTTCGTTGTGACACTCTGCACTGTGTTAAAGACACAGTACACGTTTGGTAGTGACTCTGAAAATCGATGGCAATAAAAACTTACTTGGTAAGAAGTACAGCAGCCTTGGGTAGTATAATGAATTTTGAGAAACTTTTAACTTCGAAGTACTACGGTTATGGAAAATATAATCACTTTTTATTCCCCAAAATTTGAATCTGAGAAGCGTTTCAGAAACGCTTCTCAGACTGTGTATTCCTATACGGAATATTCTTCCTGCATAGAAATATTCGCTCCGGTTTTTCGGTGATATCTCAAAAAACACCACCACCTTTTGAAGTGAAATTTTCAAAGGTTAGTTTTATTGTATATACCTATATTTATATATGATCAACACAATCAGTAGGCTCCAATTACCAAACGTGTACTGTGCCTTTAAAGTGTTTCATCCCAAGTTAGCAGAAATACGTTGCCGGTGCCAAACTGCCGTAAATTTGACATTGTCGCGAATGGTACCCCACTAATTTGTTCGTCAGGATGCAAAGAACTTAGCTATAAGCACCAATTTCTTATTAACAACTTGATATGAAGTTATAGGCCCTGCTCACCTCCATTGTGTAATCATCATTGCCAAATACACCGTTGTGGGGACTTTTACACAATGGAACAAAGGTCCCCACAACGTTTTTCTTTGTTAAACAAGGTAATTCTTTAGAAAAGGGAACATTAGAACAACAATAGGAAGACCTCACAATGGTGTGTGCAAAAGTATGTGTGTACCCTTTCTAGTGTGTTTCATCTTGTTCTGTGAATCTCGGGAACCCTTAGAGGATTTTAGTGGTGGGGGACTTCTGTACAAGAGGAATAAGGGTGTGTAAAAAGTACGGGTACATTTGCAGAGACACCCCTGCCACATATCGGTCACGGTCTAATTGGCCCCGGTGGCTTCCATGGTATGGTCATTGTCAACTAAAGGTACAAAATTGTCAATGAAGTTATGTTCACCTCCATGGTTCTCCATCCGCTGCAGAGCAACAAGGTACATGTAACTATATTGTTTTTTTTTCAGGCAGTGCATGGTGAGGTATCAATGTATATTCGCTTTGCAACACCATGTGTATAATTGCTGTGTAGACTTTTGTTCTCGATCCACTAAGCGAAAGTAGTATTTGCGGCCGATTTCCTAACTTCCGCCCAGGTATAAACAGTTTTTTCAGAACTGAGAAGTCTCCCGAATTTCGAAAATCTACTCCACAGCAGTAGAACAAATAGCAAGACCAGTTCACTAAAGAATAAACATCTACACAGAAAAGTAGATATGCCGAATAAACATACATATAACTACCACAACAACGAATGTCAACGTGTACTTACCTGACAATAATTATTATCGAAAACGCCACCCGTGGAGCAATCAAACTTTGTCACTCCAGCACTTCCACTACTAAACGGGTCATTGCACCCTACACTTGTACTGGCACAGATGTAACATTGAATTGCATTTCCAGAGCCTGAATAAAACGATAAAGCTCAAAAATCAAAAATGAATGTTTGAGACCTTTGTGCATTGAGCTAGTTTCTTAGTTTTACTCCCCCCCCCCATAATAGGTTTACATTGAACGCTTCATTCAGGTAAACCATGCATGCATGCATGCAGCGAAACACACAAAACCGTCAACTTGTTTTCTACCAATTATTATATCAGCCCTGCCCTGCAAAGCAGACTGATATAATAGTATAATTCTTTATAAAGCCCTGCAAAGTATAGGCTAACATATTGTAATGCTATAGCTCTTTATACCAGCCCCACAAAGCAAGCTGACATATTGTAATGCTATAGCTCTTTATACCAGCCCTTCAAAGCAGGCTGACACATTGTAATGCTATAGCTCTTTATACCAGCCCTGCAAAGCAGGCTGACATATTGTGTGGCTATAGTTCTTTAACCAGCCCCACAAAGCAAGCTGACATATTGTAATGCTATAGTTCTTTAACCAGCCCTGCAAAGCAAGCTGACATAGTGTATTGCTATAGATCTTTAGATCAGCTCTGCAAAGCAGGCTGACATATTGTATTGCTATAGTTCTTTATATCAGCTCTTCAAAGCAGGCTGACATATTGTATTGCTATATGTTCTTTATACCAGCCCTGAAAGCAGGCTGACATATTGTATTGCTATAGTTCTTTATACCAGCTCTGCAAAGCAGGCTGACATATTGTATTGCTATAGTTCTTTATACCAGCCCTGCAAAGCAAGCTGACATATTGTAATGCTATAGTTCTTTATATCAGCCCTGCACAAAAAGCTGACATATTGTAATGCTATAGTTTTTTATATAAGCCCTGCAAAGCAGACTGATATAATTTTTGTAATTATGTAGTTCTTTATACCAGCCCTGCAAAGCAGGCTTATATAATTGTTGCAATTCTATAGCTCTTTCTACCAGCTCTGCAAAGCAAACTGACATATTGTAATGCTATAAATCTTTATATCAGCCTTGCAAAGCAGACTCATATAACAATAATGATATAATGTTTTATCTCGTTCCTTCGTTCGTTCGTTCGTTCGTTCGTTTGTTCGTTCGTCTTTCTTTTTTTTCAAAATGTTTTTCATTCTTTCGTTAAATGAATATCTACGCAATGCTTTTAATTTTCCTTAGTCGACTGCCACCTAACTTGCAGGTCACATGCTTTTGGGGGCGTTCATGAATTTTGGCCGATGGTCACCTTATACGTCAGCAATGATCATATTATGAAAACATATTTTGGTTTCACATTTAACTTTATAGGACTGATATAGTGTTTCGGAAAGCACATTAGTTCTAGTTCATTTGACTTACCGATAAATGCAGCGACGAGCAAGATTGCAACGAATGCCTTCATTTTTCTTGATAACTGCCAATTCGTCTTGTGGTAGAATATAACGTTGACCAGGCGTTGAAACCTTAGTGTACAATCCAAAGAAGTGTTTTTTTGCGTCAGTAAAAATAGGTCTATCAAATTCAGCGAACTTTTGGTTGAATATCATCTAAATTCAGGAATGAACTAAAGATTTCCTGTGTCAAATTGTACAGACCCATGTGAAATGTGGCTTCATTTGATGTTTTACAATGTTGACCAAACTCACATTGGTAAGATACAGTGATCGGACATAATGGTAAAGATTTTTCGTCGGACATCATAGTCCATGTAGGACATGACTGCGTAAAAAGACGTGCTTAACGTAAAACTAATTCCATGTAGCATTTATTGCTAGCTCAAGGAGTTTCCAATAACATTTTGGATACAACAAAGCATAACGGCTTAAACCTTGAGCCACAACCATAAAAAGGTCAAATTTGTGAAAATCTTTGAACGTCGAGCCATAGCTTCGTACTCCAGACGTGATCTGCCAAGTTCAACGGAGCAAAGCCTCACTACACGTATGTATTGAGATTTGCATTTGTAGTAATAACTAATAATAACTAGCTCTTATAGAAAATAATTATGTAGTTTTTTTACCTCAAAAATTCCTTGTTGGAGCGTAGATCTTTAAACGTGCATGTACCAGCTTAACTAGAGTTTAATATTGAAACTTACCTTATATACCTTCTTTCAAACTGAAATAATCCTTAGGGTGTGGTTTTGCCGAATTAATGGACTTTGTTCCTATCCCATAATAAGATCTGCACATATTTTGCACATGACCGTGTAAAGCATACCAGTCATTGGCTGGCTCGGCACAAACAGTCTGGTAAACAAAACTTGTTCGTAAGCCCCCAAAAGGACTTTCTTATACCCGTTACGATCTGCAGAAGAAGAAAAAAAATAAATGTGTCGTGTAGGACTTCTACATCCTTCACCTTTTGAACAGGGTACAAACCGAATGCAAAACATACATACACAACTTCAAAAAATCCTATATGGATATATACCGTTTTATTTTGATGTGGGTAGCTAGTGATTCAAAAGTCCGACACCGTACAAGTTTGTCCTTCAGTGTTCTTTACAACTTTACAAAAATCCGACAAGCATATTTACAGCGAACAGTGATTTTTTTGTTATGGATGATTCAAAAATCCTACATCATTATACACTGTACAAATTTGTGCTACATGGTTCTACACAACTTCAAAAAATATTACACGCATATTACCGCGTACAGTGCAATACAAGTTGTATTTTTGTTTGTGCAGTTGTATTAATTCCGAATCCAACGAGCCAGGGGCCGATTTCACAAAGAGATAAGACTAGTCTTATCTGAAGTTAGGACCAGTAACTGGTCTTAACTTAAGACTAGTCCTATCTCTTAGCATTGCCTAGGACTGGTCCTAAGTTAGGAAGAGTTTTGTGAAATCGACCCCAGGTCTCGGTAAAGGCAAAGAAATTGTAAGAGCCAATCAGGTTACAGACAAACATTCAAAGAACTGTGATAAACATCCAGCTTGTTCCTCAAACTTTTTACATTTTGTAGGTTCATCTGGCAAGTTGCACTTGAATGATTCACGGCAATGTTGCATGGATCAGATGGAGAAGCAGGTCCTGGGTTGACCTCGATGTCACCGGAATATAATAATGTATATTTGGTTAACGATAACAAAAATGTGTACATATATATGGACTTTGCTGTGTAGATTATGTTCTTTAGAAAACTTGTCTTGCTATTTATTCTACTGCCGCGGAGTGGATTTTTCGGAATACGTGAGACTTCTCATCGTCACGTGACGATGACTAGAGCAAGCTAGTCGACACGTTTTAGACTTGATTCAAGTCCCTTTCTCGTGCGAGGTCCCCAACACACATGACGATGAGGCAAGGAAGGGCCTTGCACGGTATTGGGACTTGAGTCAAGTCTAACACGTTGAGACCAATAGTGTTCTATAAGGGACACTTATCTGTTTTGTTGTTTTTGTGGACAGCTCCGTCGTGTTTGGGATCAAAGCGTCGTGCGTGTGGAGAGCTCCGTCGTGCCCATAGATAGGTTGCAGTATGACGTATATCGGCCATCTTTACGGGCAGTTTAGAACAAACAGTCGTGCGTTTCGTGTGAGAACGGCGTGCAACACGCGCGCATTTCACGAAACTCATTGCAGGGTTGGTCAGTGAACAACGCGGCTGCGTAAATAAGTTGAGCGTTTGACGCACGTGCAAGCCACTATGGGAACTATCCCACTGGGAACTATCTATTGATCTCCGTTATACTGACTGGATAGGACAACTGCGCGAAAAAGCGGCAGACGCGGGCGTTTGCTAGTGGGGAGTTTGAATTTTAACGGCGAGACGGCGCACGAGTCTACACGCAACGCAAATCAATGACTTTCGGGGTCGTTTTTTCCCTAGCCTTGATTGCAAGGCTGTGTAAAAGTTTGCTTACTATAAAGCTAAAAGTGTGCATAACCACAGCCGCACGAATGCGATGCCCGAATGCAATGCAACTCCTGTTCCGGTCCCCCCGACTGTCTTTAAACAGCACACCACGCTCTCACCCAAGGAAACACACAAACGCTCGTTTCCACAGTCCCATATCATAAAGGTGCTGTGTGTGTGTGTGTGCATGGTGAGAGTGCGGCGTGCTATTTTTTTTAAGAGTCAGTCGGGGGACTGGGGTTGTATTGCATTCGGGCGGCTGAGGTTTTAGTATCCTTGCTCTATGGTTTTAGGCGGAGTACTTGTCTACACAGCCTTGATATCAAGGCTATTTTTTCCCCAGTATTTAAAGGTTTCGTTATAAAAAAACAAAACAAAGGATGACACCGTAGTCAAACACAAGTTAGGCCTATGTGTTACAATGGTAAAGGTTTGTATTGCGGTAGGTTGTTCGTCTTTGGCATCTACGTACGGACGAGAAAATTGGATTTCCTTTCACAGTTAAGTGCAGTCGTCTGCAAAAAAAAAAAAAAAAAAAACCGGACACTGACACGTAATCAATTTTACTTGGTCATGCTGTTTTTCAAGATAGTGTTTATTCTTAACAACTTGGAAAACTCCACGTACACACAAACCTTGTCTGCTGTGACACGACCTTGCCTTGTTTGGGCAAACGGGCGGGGAACGATTGTTTTGGAAACGACGCTGCGAAGTGTCTGAAACGCCCTTAGACTGTACATCAAACATAGGGTGGTCACAGTCAAAAATAAACTGTCTTCATACTTTCATACTTAATGGATTTTTTGCCCCAAACTAACAAAAATGAGGGAGGTGGGATGGTTCAAATATTTACCTCGTTGCCCTGTCAACAACCGAATTACCATTTGGAGTGGTTCGCCATTTCTTCGAATTTGGAATAGTGACTTTTGCCAATTTGTAAGGCTTCATTACCAATAAACATCATATATGGGTTTGGATATGTGGGTCCTTGGGCCGGCTGCATATGTGGAACTTATTCTTTCAAAGTTCCTGAGCCCGCTAACTTCGTGTATAGGGCCAAAAAGTGAAAGCTATTGGTACCCGCGCCCATTGACAACCAAAATTGAATAACGTGATAATGGTTTATGCACGGGCAGTCTAGCCCTTCTTTTTCATCCGTATCTAAGGGAGCCAGCTTGAAGAAAAACAATCACACACAACCAATATAATTTATGTCTCTTTTATAAAGCTTTCCCTTCACACACACAAAATTACAACAAATACAGAATGGATAGCCGAGGAAACTTACATTACAACCAAACAAAGTATTTAATTTCAACAGACTGAAGTTTGATAAATCCAACCTCAGTTCCTACGAAACTGGTACAATGTGTTTGGATACAAAATTGACCATAAGCTTTAAACACTGTAATAGTCTTACACAATTATTTGCCATTATCAAGCCTCGTCACTATGTCACTGTAATCGGTTACAAGTACGCGTTTCTTTTCGGTCAAGCATCAATGCCAGATCTATACTTATTACAGGGGGTCAGTTGTAGATTTTGGAGACCAGCCCACAAGCAGGTGCAAGGCCTGGTTCTCTCGAAAACTATCTTGGCATATTTAATTTGGGTCCATGTGCTATAGACCTTTGCACTGACGTCACAACGACGTCATCTTAGAGGTAAAATGTCCATGACGTATGTGCGGCGCACAGTATGGGCTAATGAGCATTTTTCTGTTGACCTCTATTAGAGGGCGCCCTATATTCAACTGTCGTCATGCGCATTTTAAAGGTTTAAGGGGCAGACTTCCCCTTGTTTGGTTTGTGAGGCAGGTCTGACTGATCCAAGAAATATTGTGAAACTTGCATGTTCCCACCGGCTCTGCAACTCAACTTAGTGAATTGGAGCCTAATCTGATCTTTCGGTTAGTTCACATTGAACCTTTCCAGTGAGAATGCTTGTCATAGGCTTTCATTAATTTGTAAGTTATTCTTATAACAAATATCTGCAAAGTTTGTAGTGTTCAATATATTTGGTGAAACAATAACTACAGTCAAGAGGTGTTTCTATGGCCACAGATCGACAGTCAACATCCAAAAGCTGGATAAACCCGTATAGGACTTCAATATCCATAATCCCTAATTTCTGACATGTTTTTTGCAAAGCATTGAGGCACTCAGATAATCTCCCTATACTTAGACCAGCAGTCTCTAAGTAGGGAGACACTGTGGATAAGGCGCTTCCAGACCATTCAACCCATTGGTTCTAAACATCCAAGAAGGAAATGATTCAAACTTTGTTGTCTTTGCCTTTTTTTTTTTTTTTTTTTTTTTTTTTACAGATGTCCCCTTTTCAGTCTGTCTCAATCACTAATTAAGTACCTTTCCTCCCTCTTCCCGCAACTTTGACTATGTCCTTTGTGTTTCCAACCTCGTGTAGGAAAACCAACCCCTTCTCTCTACCCCTACCGTTGCTTGGCAGACATTTACCATTTTTAGCAAAACTTGACAACTTTTTTACAAGTGTAAGTTTACCTTTTGTTTTAGATAGTCAAATTTATTTATCAGTAACATGGGTATTAAACTGATAGCATTATTGGTCAAAATATAAGAAACTGTTGCAATTTTTTTGCAGGTAAGGCCGCCCATACTTTTGCCCTCAAAGGTTGGCAAAACTCGTGGCTGTGACGTTGCAAAAGAAAGGTCTATGTGGGGAGAATGTGCTAGCTAAAGGGAAGTTATTTATAGCTGTGTTCTTTTTTCCTTGTACGCACAATTTTGGTCATACCATTTTTGCTGCTGGAAAAAAATCAAATAAAAATTGAACCAAACAATAAGAGAAATGTTAACTTATATGCGATTTTTGTTTAAAAAATTTTATTTGTAGTATTATTATTATTTATTATTGTTTTCTTTTCCTTGCTTTGAACTTCTTAATTTGAAGAGAAAAAAAAAACTTATCTTCGACGAAAGGTTGCGAAAAAATACTAATAATGAAAATGATTTGAAATAATACGCTCAGGAACGGTCGTGAAACATGTGTATTAATTTGTTGTTTAGAGGCTCGTCTTACACCACCCCTACCCCTATGTGCTGGATACTGGTGCGACGCGTGCCTTAGGCAAAAACAGAAGAAGTCACGTTTAGAGTCCTTTTTAAAATTTTGTCTTATGGCCGCCCGACACATTTTTCAAGACAACCAGCCGTTTTTTTTCAAGATGTTTGCCAGCTTTTTTCTGTGTGCTAAAGTAAAAAAAAAAAAACAACGATGTTACGTTAATTGGAATTTTTTTTTTTTTCGTCAGAGATAGTAATCAATGATCCTTAAAAAAAAAGAAAAAAAAAAAAAAAAAAAAAAAAAAAAAAAGGAGGCGGCCTCTGAAAAGGAAGCTGGCGGTAAGCTAAAAATGTTTTTTTTTTCCTGACGACTAACTATTGCTTATGATAACAAATCACTAGAAGTAGATCTAACCACAGCCAAATACTACAGAGCGCCGAAGGAGCAAGATGGCGAACTCGGGACCTTTCTTTTGTTGATCAAGAAACCGCGCTGGTTGGCATGGAAGGCCAAATGTTATCGTAGCACTCAATCGTGTTAACAGATGTTTCAACAAAATTCAACATTTTCTGCAAACTCTCAATTAAGTAGAGTACCTCTCATGATTGGTTGCTTCGTTTCCAACAAATTCATCACTATTCTTGAATATCTTTTTGTGTAACATTGTTAAAAACTGTGGCTATCTAAAGAAAGGTCTATAATTATATAGTTATGACTTGTTCAAACTACATAGTACTAAAAAATCCTGCAATCATCAGGGAGGCAAAGGTAACATAGCTGATCCCAGTGGTGCTTGCAGAATTACACAGGTTTCCATCACAGCAGCAAATACCTTTTGCACAGCCGTTCTTCGAGCAGGAGTTCACCAGAGCGCAGGAGCGGCTGACGGTTCCACTGGCTTCCGATTTCTGAAATAAGATACAGTACTGACTAATTAGCAGGAGGAACTATACTGATATAAATAGTGTGGTTCGTTGTGACTCTCTTCACTGTGTTAAAGACACAGTACACGTTTGATAATGACTCTGAAAATTAATATGGCAATACAAACTCAACTTGGTAAGAAGTACAGCAGCGTTGGGTACTATAAATTTTGAGAAACTTTTAACTTCGAAGTACTACGGTTATGGAAAAAATATCACTTTTTATTCCCCAAAATTTGAATCTGAGAAACGTTTCTGTCAGAAACGCTTCTCAGACTGTGTATTCTTATGGGGAATATTCTTCCTGCCTGGAAACATTCGCTCCGGTTTTTCGGTGATATCTCAAAAACGCGACAACCTTTTGAAGTGAATTTTCACGGGTTAGTTTTATTGTATGTACCTACATTTATAATATGATTAACACAATCAGTAGGCTCTAATTACCAAACGTGTACTGTGCCTTTAAAGTGTTTCATCACAAGTAAGCAGAAATACGTTGCCGGTGCCAAACTGCCGTAAATTTGACATTGTCGCGAATGGTACCCCACTAATTTGTTCATCATGATGCAAAGAACTTAGCTAAGCACCAACTTCTGATTAACAACTTGATATGAAGTTAGTCCCTGGTGGTCTCCATTGTGTAATCATCATTGCAAAATGATCGAAGTATAAAATTGTCAATGAAGTATTTCACCCTGGGAGGAAGGAATTCGGTGCTCGATGTGTGGCATAGTGTACCCTTTCTAGTGTTATTTCATCTTGTTCTGTGAATCTCGGGAACCCTTAGAGGATTTTAGTGGTGGGGGACTTCTGTACAAGAGGAATAAGGGTGTGTAAAAAGTACGGGTACATGCGCAGGGACACCCCTGCCACATATCGGGCACGGTAATATAGGACCTGGTGGCTTCCATGGTATGGTTATTGTCAACTAAAAGTACAAAATTGTCAATGAAGTTATGTTCACCTCCATGGTTCTCCATCCGCTGCACAGCAACAAGGTACATGTAACTATATTGTTTTTTAGGCAGTGTATGGTGAGGTATCAATGTAAATTATATTCGCTTTGTGTTTAATACTTTGCTGTGTAGACTTTTGTTCTCGATCCACTAAGCGAAAGTAGAAGCCGCGGCCGATTTCCTAACTTCCGCCCAGGTATATAAACAGGACAGTTTTTTTCAGAAGTGAGAAGTCTCCCGAATTCCGAAAATTTACTCCACATCAGTAAAACAAATAGCAAGACCAGTTCACTATAGAATAACAATCTACACAGAAAAGTAGATATGCCGAATAAACATACATACCACAACAACGAATGTCAACGTACACTTACCAGACAATATTTACCACCGAGACCGGCAACCGTTGGGCAACCAAACTTTGTCACTCCAGCACTTCCACTATTAAACGGGTCATTGCACCCTACACAGGTGTAACATTCAAGTGCATTTCCAGAACCTGAATAAAACGATAAAGCTCAAGAATCAATAATGAATGTTTAAGATCGTTGTGCATTGAACGCTCCTTAGTTTCCCACACCCTCCCATAATAAGTTTACAAGCGACGCTTCATTCCGGTAAACCATGCATGAAGCGAAACCTACAAAACCGTTAACTTGTTTTCTGACAAGTATTATATCAGCCCTGCCCTAAAAAGCAGACTGATATTATGTACAATTCTTTATAAAGCAGGCTAACATAATGTAATGCCATAGTTCTTTATAACAGCCCTGCAAAGCAAGCCCACAAAATTATATAATTCTTTATATAAGCCCTGCAAGGCAGGCTGACATATTGTAATGCTATAGTTCTTTATAAAAGCAGGCTGACATATTGTATGCTATTTCTTTATACCATGGAGGTAGACCAGCCCTGCAAAGCAGGCTGACGTATTGTACGCTATAGTTCTTTAAACCAGCCCTGTAAAGCAAGCTGACGTATTGTATGCTTACTAGTTCCTTATACCAGCCCTGGCAAGCAAGCTGACATAATGCTAGTTCTTTTAAATAACAGCCCTGCAAACCAGGCTGACGTATTGTATTGCTATAGCTCTTTATCCAGCCCTGCAAAGCAGGCTGACATATTGTATTGCTATAGTTCTTTATACCCGCTCTGCAAAGCAAGCTGACATATTGTATGCTATAGTTCTTTATACCAGCCCTGCAAAGCAGGCTGACATATTGTATGCTAGTTCTTTATACCAGCCCTGCAAAGAAGGCCGACATATATTGTATTGCTATAGTTCTTTTTACCAGCCCTGCAAAGCAGGCTGACGTATCGTATTGCTATATTTCTTTATACCAGCCCTGCAGAGCAAGCTGACATATTGTATGCTAGTTCTTTATACCAGCCCTGCAAAGCAGGCTGACATATTGTATTGTTATAGTTGTTTATACCAGCCCTGCAATGCAGGCTGACATATTGCAATGCTATAGCTCTTTATACCAGCCCTGCAAAGCAGGCCGACATATTGAATTGTTATAGTTGTTTATACCAGCCCTGCAATGCAGGCCGACATATTGTATTGCTATAGTTCTTAATACCAGCCCTGCAAAGCAAGCTGACATGGAACGTTATAGTTCTTTATACCAGCTTATGCAAGGCAAGCTGACATATTGTAATGCTATTGTTCTTTATAACAGCCCGGCAAAGCAGGACATTCTTTATATAAGCCCCGCAAAGCAGGCTGACATATTGTAATGCTTTAGTTCTTTAGATCAGCCATGCAAAGAAGGCCGACATATTATAGTTCTTTATACCAGCCCTACAGCAGGCTGACATATTGTACTTCTGTAGTTCTTTAAACCCAGCCTTGCAAAGCAAGCTAGCTTATTGCATTAGTTCTTTACACCAGCCCTGCAAAGCAAGCTGAAATATTGTAACGTTATAGTTCTTTATACCAGCCTTGCAAGGCAAGCTGATTGTTCTCTATTCCAGCCCTGCAAAGCAGGACATAATTATATAATTCTTTATATAAGCCCTGCAAAGCAAGCTGACATAGTGTAATGTTATAGTTCTTTATACCAGCCCTGCAAAGCAAGCTGACATAAAATGTCAGCTTGACGAAAGAAGAATACTATTGTAATTATATATTTCTTCATACTAGCCCTGCAAAGCAAGCTGACATATTGTAATAGTTCTTTAGATCAGCCCTGCAAAGCAGGCTGATTTAATTATTGTAATTCTATAGTTCTTTATACTAGCTCTGTAAAGCAAGCTGACATATTGTAATAGTTCTTTAGATCAGCCCTGCAAAGCAGGCTGATTTAATTATTGTAATTCTATAGTTCTTTATACTAGCTCTGTCAAGCAGGCTGACATATTGTACTGCTATAAATCTTTAAATCAGCCTTGCAAAGCAGACTCATATCACAATAACGATATACTGTTTTATCTCGATCGTCCGTTCGTTCTTTCTTTCTTTATTCAAAATGTTTTTCATTCTTTCGTTAAATGAATATTTACAATGATTTACGTTTTCCTTAGTCGATTGCCACCTAACTTGCAGGTCACATGCTTTTCGGGGCGTTCATGAATTTTGGCCGATGGTCACCTTATACGTCAGCAATGGTCATATTATATGAAAACATATGTAGGTTTCACATTTAACTCTCATAGGACTGATATAGTGTTTCGGAAAGCACATTAGTTCTAGTTCATTTGACCTACCGATAAATGCAGCGACGAACAAGATTGCAACGAAAACCTTCATTTTTCTTGATTACAGTAAATTCGTCTTGTGGTAGAATATAACGTTGACCAGGCGATGAAACCTTAGAAAAAAAATTGAATAATGATTAAACAGCCTATCTCTGATCTATATAATTTGGAGAAATTGTTCCTTTGCCTTTTTAACAGCGTCCATTTTAGTCGTATCCCTTTTTTCGAAAAGCAGGCCTGATTATTTGTGTATGGGAATTGCAGTTGTTCCTATAGTATAAAGGGCGCATTTATGAGGGAATTCTGAACTTTGGCTGGAAAATTTCAAAAGCTCCGAGACAACGACAAGGGCCACGGAGGCTATTGTCCCTGTGAAGTACTGGGACTGCAAATGTACGTAATAATGTTTTGGGAGGCTAATCATTCTTACTCGCAGCTGATGCGCATGCTTGAAGTGGAGTGACGGGAAGGTTGGGTCATTGGCACGAGGTTGAAATTTTTTGAGCACGATTGATCGGGGGTTTGAGGAAATGTCCTAAGAGTTAATGTCGAGGTAGAAGTATTAAGTATACTCATTTCAAGAATCATAATTTCTTCGAAATTTTACATTTGGGAGGCTTATCAGCCTTACTCGCAGCTGACTAAAAAAAAAGGGCGGACCGTGTTAGTTGACAAAGTAAAAGAAAACCACACAATTTTGAGGGATATTTGTGTGAATCGTTATATTCTACTTTTAAACCATCTTTCCAACCATATTCATTATTTAAAAAAAAAAGTGCGCAATCTGAAGGCAACATGTCCCTCTCACGGTACGCTGCATTAATAAAGCTGGTCTAAAGCAACCTCGTCCCCAGGGTGTGTCGAGCAGTACGAGGTTGACCGCTCTCTCACCCTGGTATTGGATCATTTGCATATCCAAAATGCTTGGATACGTATGCAAATTAGAATAGTCTGGCTGCTTATCGAAATTTACATCTTCGTCATGGTCTCGTAGTCAGGTACCAGATTAAAAATAACCTGTTTGTACATTGGTTGCCGGCCGGCTGTTTTGACAAAGGTTAACATTTGATTTTGTCCAATCAGGGTCTAAGTAAGGAGTTTCCCTCCCAGGGTTTACTATTGTAAACATGGTTGGAAATAAAGTAAACCATGGGGACGAGGTTGGTCTCAAGCAGATTCAGTGTTGTGATGGTGCACTCATATTCAGATAGAGTCTCCAATCTCACGTTAAAATGGTGTGGATTGGGTACTCTTTCATAGTGAAATTTTTAACACGGCGTCTTTGGATTTTTTATATTTTTTTGATATTTTTTTTATGAGATATCGCCTAACTCACTCAAGGTAAGGGCTACACTTAACTGATTTGGGCTGTTGGCCCAAACCAACTGACACCAGAGGCACGTTGCCACCTACTCCTGGGGCTGAAACAGGGTTACCCCCTTCACAGTCCGTAAGGATGTGGGCATGGGTATCATCCACTCGGAGCCTGGCTGGTAGAGCAGAATGCACTACCTTCCCAACTTTTTACGAAGTGCCTTGCTCAAGGGCACAAGTGTCATGACCGGGATTCGAACCCACACTGTGCTGCTGACAACACCAGAGCTTGGGTCCGGTGATAGACCACTCGGCAACGACACGTCACTAAGGGATATCAACATCAAATGGGAGTGTACAGTCCAAAGAAGAATTTTTGCGTGAGTAAAAAATGGGTCTATCAAATTCAACGACCTTTTGGTTCAATATCATCTAAATTCAGGGATGTACTAAAGATTTCCTGTGTAAAAATGTACATACCCGTGTGAAATGTGACTTCATTGGATATGTTTTAGGACGTTGACCGTAAGTCACACTGGAAGGGTATACAATTACATTTTACACCGTTTCAACCTAAGGTTAGAGAATTGCAATTTTTGTCCACTTTCCCTTTTCACATCCGAGCAATCTTCGGTATCTATTGGTGCAGGCACTCGGTGTCTGGCGGGCCAGGTGTGTTTTTATAGGTGTTTTTTTTTTTTAATGTAAATTGTTGGTGTTTTGTAATGAAACAGTGACTTCTTCGTAGAGCGAACTAAATGGAGTATTGGTTGTGGCATAAGCATATCTTAGCCAGCATTAAATAACCCTGACAGACAGTAAAGTTTGCAGCAGCAGCAGCGGCAGCTGTATCAACAACAAGTAGCAGCAGCAGCAGCAGGTGTCCTTATGTTCTCTTGTTCCCTTTTCGAAAAGAATTTCTCCGTTGGGGCCAAGTTGGACAAAGACAAATTGTTTGGGTCTATTCTTCCATTGTGTAAATTAGACCACGGGCCCCTCCGTAAGCCCACTAACCCCCGCCCCCACTCACATCCCCCCCCCCACCATACACACACAAATCACCACCAACAACAAACAACTATACTCTGGTTTATTATTAAAAACAAATACATGGTTGGCAGCCTATGGCTGAAATAACCTTGTTTACAAGCAAAAATTCATTATTAGTTAAAAAAAATTGGTATAACATACTTAAAAACAGATACATGTATACGTACAAATATATAAAATTCTGGACAATACTGGAATATAGTATCTTCTATATCTGTCAGTTCTACAGAGTGGTTGAACTAACCCTTGATATTAAACATTACAGAATTGGTAAGAAAAAAACTTGTAAAATATACTTTTTGATCACAGATTTACATAAAACTTACACGGTCTATTGATGATGATAGTAGAAAACATCCCTTAAAATATTTCTGTCTGAAATGCCATATTTGATGAGAAATGAATAAACTCATTTTCCGATTGGAGTTTATCGCTCAGTGAGCGTTTTATTCATTTGTTGAATCTATATGATTTCATGCAAATGTGTAATCGGTTTTTCACTATTTTCTCATGACCCAGATGGCTGATCGATCTCAAACTTCTACAGGTTTGTCAGTTTATGTATATGGTGGATTACAACATGTGCTTACACTGCCAGCAACTGTTTTGTTAGCAAAAAACAATTCTGTAATGTTCCTTTAAGGTTTGTAAAACAACAAAAGGTTTTCGGCGTAGACATGTCGAAATAAGCATAGCTTCTGAAAAAGTACAGAGAAAATTTGGAAAAACCTAGCTTTGCAGAAAATATTTGATAAGCGTGAAGGTAATAATGTTACCGGAAGTAAAGGTCACACCGGGTCACACTTCGTGTAAAATTTGTACAAAACTCCAACATATTTAACTTCTAAACTATGCACTCGGTTCCTGGACACAGCAACGAGGAGAATCGAGCAAAACCTCGGTGAACGTGTTTCTGAACTGTCGGCCATCAAATGGTCTTGGTATTTCTTGGTCTGATTGTTATTATAATTCTTCTGTTTAATGTATTGTAATGTTTTTAAGAGCATTACTGAATAAATAAATAAAATCAATAAATAATATAATGGTTATATGACATATTGGGTCGGACATAATGGTTTGTAGGATATAATAGATCGCACGTATGGAATGGAAGAAATAATGGGTCGGACATATTGGTTTGGAATAAATAATGGGTCGGACATAATGGTTTGTAGGAAATAATGGGTCGGACATAATGGTTTGTAGGAAATAATGGGTCGGACATAATGGTTTGTTGGATATAATAGGTCGGACATAATGGTTTGGAATAAATAATGGGTCGGACATAATGGTTTGTAGGAAATAATGGGTCGGACATAATGGTTTGTAGGAAATAATGGGTCGGACATAATGGTTTGTTGGATATAATAGGTCGGACATAATGGTTTGGAAGAAATAATGGGTCGGACATAATGGTTTGTATGAAATAATGGGTCGGACATATTGGTTTGGAAGAAATAATGGGTTGGACATAATGGTTTGTAGGATATAATAGGTCGGACATAATGGTTTGTAGGAAATAATAGGTCGGACATAATGGTTTGTAGGAAATAATAGGTCGGACATAATGGTTTGTAGGAAATAATAGGTCGGACATAATGGTTTGTAGGATATAAAAGGTCGGACATAATGGTTTGTAGGATATAATAGGTCGGACATAATGGTTTGTAGGAAATAATAGGTCGGACATAATGGTTTGTAGGAAATAATAGGTCGGACATAATGGTTTGTAGGAAATAATGGGTCGGACATAATGGTTTGTAGGAAATAATAGGTCGGACATAATGGTTTGTAGGAAATAATGGGTCGGACATAATAGTTTGTAGGATATAATAGGTCGGACATAATGGTTTGTAGGATAGAATGGGTCGGACATAATGGTTTGTAGGAAATAATAGGTCGGACATAATGGTTTGTAGGATAGAATAGGTCGGACATAATGGTTTGTAGGAAATAGTGGGTCGGACATAATGGTTTGTAGGATAGAATAGGTCGGACATAATGGTTTGTAGGAAATAATGGGTATAACATAATGGTTTGTAGGAAATAATAGGTCGGACATAATGGTTTGTAGGATAGAATAGGTCGGACATAATGGTTTGTAGGAAATAATAGGTCGGACATAATGGTTTGTAGGATAGAATAGGTTGGACATAATGGTTTGTAGGAAATAATAGGTCGGACATAATGGTTTGTAGGATATAATAGGTCGGACATAATGGTTTGTAGGATATAATAGGTCGGACATAATGGTTTGTAGGAAATAATAGGTCGGACATAATGGTTTGTAGGAAATAATAGGTCGGACATAATGGTTTGTAGGAAATAATGGGTCGGACATAATGGTTTGTAGGAAATAATAGGTCGGACATAATGGTTTGTAGGAAATAATGGGTCGGACATAATAGTTTGTAGGATATAATAGGTCGGACATAATGGTTTGTAGGATAGAATGGGTCGGACATAATGGTTTGTAGGAAATAATAGGTCGGACATAATGGTTTGTAGGATAGAATAGGTCGGACATAATGGTTTGTAGGAAATAGTGGGTCGGACATAATGGTTTGTAGGAAATAATGGGTCGGACATAATGGTTTGTAGGAAATAATAGGTCGGACATAATGGTTTGTAGGATAGAATAGGTCGGACATAATGGTTTGTAGGAAATAATGGGTATAACATAATGGTTTGTAGGAAATAATAGGTCGGACATAATGGTTTGTAGGATAGAATAGGTCGGACATAATGGTTTGTAGGAAATAATAGGTCGGACATAATGGTTTGTAGGATAGAATAGGTTGGACATAATGGTTTGTAGGAAATAGTGGGTCGGACATAATGGTTTGTAAGATACAATTGGTCGGACATTTTTGTTTGAAAGACATAACAATTGGCTGGACATCATGGTTTGTAGGATCTAGTGTGTATAGGACACAATGGCTAAACAATTTCGTCGGACATCACAGTCCATGTAGGACATAACCGCGTTTATAAAAAGACATGCTAAAAATAAAACTAACCCCTTGTAGCATTCATTGCTAGCTGCGTTTCAAAGCATTATTCAAATGGGTTGCAACAAAGCATAGTAGGCTTTAACCGTGAGCAACAACCATAAAAAGGTAGTATTTGTGAAAATCTATGAACGCCGAACCTAAGAGCAACAGGCGCGGTTCTAGAGCCACAATTTTAGGGGGGCTAGACCTTTTGCACGTGACGTCACCCTCTAATTTTCGCTACTGCTATTTCTTTTTGGGAGTCGAAAAGGAACATATAAACAGCGCATTTTTCATGTATTTGTCGCATAATAAGTAGAAAGATACAATAATCATACAACACATGATGCAGTTGCGTGCAAATTATTTTGACTCCAAAACGGTAGACAGAACAAAAGCTTGCAGTGGTTTAACGAATTTGATTGAGAATATTATGGGATGTTTACAGAGGGGAGAGTGAAATCATATGTAGCCGTGTGCAATCAAGTCAGGATGAGATCATGTGGCCACAAAAAATATTTTGATGGTATTCGATATAAGAATCATATAGAAAGGTTTTATTAATGGACAAGCAAAGAAAACAATAGGACCGGGACGCACTCAAAATGTTCAAAAAGCATACAAATTTGTCAGTTATGAAGATTCTCTCCGTGACGAGTGAGAATCATGTATTGAAAGGCAAGCTTTAAAAAACATTTGAGGCGTCAAGTATAGTTCTTTATAAAAAACGGGGAGGGGGAAAGGAAGGGCAAAAAATCGCCGGAAGCCCGGGGATGGACGGAATGGAGGGAGGGAGGGTGGTGAGAGAGAGAGAGAGAGAGAGAGTGGAGACCGTATAAGGCCAGGTAAACAAAGTAACATATTTCTCGTCTGGACTTTTTCAAAAAGAGGAGGCAGGGCGTTTCTATTTACTATTTTCCAATTTTTTATATATTTTATCCAAGATGGCCGCCATGCTAAATATGGCTGGCCAAGGTATATTTATTCACATTTTTTTCTATTTGAGTATACTGATGCAATGTATGACAAAACAAATGATTTGTATTTTTAGTCCACTTTCTAAGCAAGTTTCAACATTTAAAAACAGTGAAATGTACATGTGTTCAATATTATTTATATCGCGAACATCACAATTGAGGTAGAAGAGTCGACGCCGGGCTCATGCAGCGATCTGTGGCTCATACTCAAATACTCTTCGCATGCGATGTTAAGTTAAGAATACTTAAGGTGAAAAAAGTATAGACAAATTCTTAGTCAAAAATAAACCAAGGAACTTCGTTTTTTCGAATTTTCCTTTTTTTCACCCCCCCCCCCGTTTCCCCCTTTTTGTTATAAAATAGTAGACAAGAAAAGAAAAGCAAAGAGGCGGAAGCCAAAAAGGAGGCGTGCGGGGACGAGAAACGTGTTACTTTTGTTACTTGGCCTAACCAGTCTGCAGCGAATTAGTGATGTGTTAATTGGAGTGCGGAAAAATGGAAACTATTATCTCCAGAGGTAGCCATCGAGAGATAAATAGGCAGAGAAACGTTGTTAAAATCAATGTAACATGGCTCTGGTGTGGTCTCGTAATCAACCATCCTATGACTGTTTGTTGTTTAAGTGGGAGACAAAGGTCTCTGTTTTTGAAAAGTCAAAAGGCGATGTTTAAAACAGACATTTTCTTTGATGTTTTCAAGCCTCCTTATACTCTAATAGAAAAAAGGAAGGCTTTTAGGAGGGGAGGGGAGGGGGAGGAAAAGAGGTTAGAACTTACTAAAAAGAACATTGTTCCGGTGATAATATGTTGAGCCACTTGTGTTTTATCACCGCATTGTCATTTCCAAACTGAGATTGGTTTTTATGTTCATGTAATACAAAACAAAACAAGGCGGAAGCGCGCGCCGGCGGAAACCGCAAATTCTAAGCACCGCGCTTGTCCCTGTCCAATATGAAACATTTAACCGTACAAGTCATGTAGTCTGGGCCAAGACTTATAGTATGTGAAAAGACCGTGCAAATCTATTCATTTTTATTTTTAATAAAGATCCAGTATTTTCCAGCTTGTATCTTCTTCTTCTTTTTTTCCCTTGCACTTTTTTTTTGGGGGGGGGGGGGCTAGACAAAAATTTGGGGGCTTTAGCCCCCCCTAGCCCCCCCCCCCGTAGAACCTAAGAGCAAGTCTATGCCCTCGCTCTATGGTTGAACAATATAGCTTCGTATTCCAGATGTGATATGTCAACGTCAACAGAGAAAAGCCTCACTACCGGAAGTTCAAAATTCAGATTTCAAACGTTCATTTCTCATAAACCAAGAAGGGTATTGTCTTGAAACTTACTATGTATATAGATTGTAGTATGTATATGACACCCAAATTGTTTAGGTGCGATGACGTCATCGATGACGTCATAACTATTAATCAACGTTTAATATTAAAAACAATCATAATCGGAGAACCATAAATGCTACATGTAAGGTACTTGCACCATAAAAAAGCTCCGGCCGAAT
Source organism: Pycnopodia helianthoides (assembly GCA_032158295.1). Lineage (NCBI taxonomy): Eukaryota > Metazoa > Echinodermata > Asteroidea > Forcipulatida > Asteriidae > Pycnopodia > Pycnopodia helianthoides. The sequence goes on from CM063257.1 coordinate 2,523,906, forward strand.
TGTGCAAATCACATTCAAAGGGTGACCCCACACGACCTGAGATATATTTCTAAGTGAAATTGGCCATTAAAATCTCAAAATTTCGATCCAATACCTTACGTGGCATGTGGCATACTACTCGCGACTGATTCCAGTGCAACGGAGTGGAAGCTAGCCTTATGTCAAGACGCTTGTTGCCTGACATTTAATTGCTATGTTAAATGTCGTCCCCATTTCATTCAAACACAATCTGACATCACTCACGAACACCTGTGTGTTTGTTGTTTACAAACACTGTACGTCTAGTTTTTAACTGAAATACTCATCAGGGTGTGTTTTTTTGCCGAATAAGTGAACAGTGTTCATATCCCATAATATTATCTGCACGTAACTGCATCGATGTTTGACAGAGAAAGGTTCCCTTCATAATTTGCATATGAACGTGTAAAGCATACCAGTCATTGGCTGGCTCAGCACAATGCAAACAGTCTGGTAGAAAAAGTGTTGTTCGTAGGCCCCAAGATGACCTAGTTTTTTTTTATACAGCTCAATAAATGTGTCGTTTAGGACTTCTTCATCCTTCACTAATGAACCATGATTGAACAGAGTACAAACCGAATGCATCACATTGCGCATGCTCGTGTGGTAAAGATACTTCGTGTATACTACATACACAACTTCAAAAAATGGTTTGAAGGAAACAATGGGTCGGAAATAATGGTTTGTAGGAAATAATGGGTCGGACATAATGGTTGTAAGAAAGAAATTGTAAGAGCCAAGCAGGTTACAGACAGACATTCGAAGAACTGTGATAAACATCAAGATTGTTCCTCAAACTTTTTACATTTTGTAGGTTCATCTGGCAAGTTGCACTTGAATGATTCACGGCAATGTTACATGGATCAGATGGAGAATCAGGTCCTGGGTTGACCTCGATGTAAACCAGAAATAATAATGTATAATTGGTTAACGATAACAAAAATATGTATTTTAGACTAGTGGGATTTCTGAAAATTGTGACTGTTAGGGGCATTTTGTAGTAAAAGTGGGGAACCAGACTTTTTTACATAATTTTGTTATGCTGATTCCGAAAAAACCGGTTCCCAAGCGAAATTTTGAATTTTTGACCATCAAATTTGCATAAACATAATGGCCGTAAAATTGCCAATTTTGAGCCTTTTTTAACCATTTCCTGCAATATCTCTGTAACCCAGCAAGCAAAAATGACAAATGATATGTCTGTACTTATGTATTGAAGGTCAGAGAATAGGATTAAGACATTTTTGAAGTAATTAGTGGTAAATAATACCCATAAATATGCAAATTAGTAGCCGCCATTACAGAAAAATCGTTTTTCTCCACTATCTATGTAACAAGGCAAGCAAACATGACAATTGAAGTGTCTTTACCTATATTTTGAGGGTCAGAGATTATAATTAATATAATTCTGAAGTAATTAGTGGTACACAATACTCATAAATATGCAAATTAGTGGCCGCCATTACAGAAAAAAACATTTTCTCCTATATCTCTGTAACTAGGCAAGCAAAAATTACAATTGAAACGTGTTTGCCTATGTTTTAAAGGTCAAAGAAAAGAATTAAGACATTTATGAAGTAATTAGTGGAACAATACTCATAAATATGCAAATTAGTGGCCGACATTACCCTAAAATAATTTTTCTCATATATCTCTGTAACTAGTCAAACAAACATTACGATTGAAGTGTATTTTCCTTTGTTTTGAGGGTCAAGCAATGTGATCAGTGATGAGCCAGATGCCTAAATATGCAAATGAGCTAGTATAGCTATCAATGCTTAATTATGCAAATGAGCTAGTATAGCTACCAATGAATTGCGTAATTATTTATGTATCAATGCTAAAATGTTAGGTTCCTAACTTTACCCCCAAATACTACTTGACAATAATACAGGCGTGATGAGGCAACTGGTCTCAATTACAAATCCCTTATGCTCAGTCGGGTATAAAATAAACTGTTTCTTTAACTATAATCGTATTCATCATACAAGGAGTTTGATCATGCTTCTGGCATGCAAACGAAATCATTTCCAGGTAACTTTTAGGAATTGGACCCAATGACATCATAAGGGGCTATAGTCCTGAATCACCATGTGTTACCTTCCCAAATCAACTGGCTCAGGTATAGAACAGTGGTGGGTATTTCTCCAAATCATTGCTTGATAGCGTACATGTATCAAATTGAAGCGGAGAGCTTCACTCATTGGGGACATTGTTTCTGTTTTCCCAGTTTTAGAGAACAGTGCATGCCTAATTTGCTAAGTAGGACGTGGTTACACACCCATTTAATGCATGAAATGGTAAAAGATTTGTTCCTGTTTAATACTCGACGTGGTATAGGTTGATAGGTTATTGAAAGCCGCATATATTGGCATTTCATGGCGGGACCAGACAACATCCAAAGGCATTCACACGTGAGAAGTTGGAAACCAAAAGCACAAGAACCAGTATCCATTGAAGACAAAAAAACTGTATTAAACTGGCTGTGCACAGCATGGATAACACCAACCTAGTGTCAGCTTCTCATTTATGTTTGGCTCTCAGTTTAGTCAAATCGGTGGTTGACTTTGACAATCTAACTTTAGGTTCTTCTCTGAACTCCTCGGCAACAAGAATGTTCTGATCATCAGGTGCCTGAAAACACAGTTTCTCAGACAGAGATCAATTTTATTATCAGGACAGGAAACCACATAAATTGTTTCTGTTTTTTGGAAGAGGCACACTACGACCATCAACATGCCGCCTGATTGGTCAAGAGGCTTGTATGTGTCGTGTTCTGGTAGCAACGGGTCCATTGAATGTCTTTTCTCTGTATCTGCCCAACAAAAAAAGTTGACAAAGACAAAACAACTATCCTGAAGGCAGGTAGAAACGTTCTCCGATGCCTTGTTACTGCCTATGAAGCCGGTTGTCCAGTTAACACTTGCCAGCTGTTATGATGCCAAGCTTCTGCCAGTTCATATATCACTTGCCGAACCAAGTCCAATCTGGCAGATAACTAAAGTCATAGTCTATCAATTGCTGAAGTTGGAGAGTGCCAGCAGTGGTAATCACTGACCTGGACTTGGTTGATGACAATTGTCTCCTCTCCAACACGATGGAACAAGCACAAGAAGTGCTTGCAGCTGTTGAGCTCCAATTTAGCAGATTAAGGCTTCAGTTAAACTCAAAGGAGACCAAGATGATGGCGTTCAACTTGGAAGACAGTTTTATCGCTTCCCAAGAGGTTGTTGAGGAGTTCAAATACATTTGTGCCCACATAGGATCGACTTAGAGCTAGATGAGAGTGAGGAAAGCTCTGCCACGGAAGGCCTTTCATGGCATGAGCGAGTGTGTGTGGAGATCTGGTCTGACCAACGACACCAAGAGGTGTCTGTTTGTGGCTACAGTTAAGTCTGTACTTCTTCATGGAGCCAAGAGGTGAACTATGACAGCCACGCCCGAGAGAGAACTATAGACGGCGTCTACACCCGAATGCTGAGGTTGGCACTCAACGACCGCGTGTCCAGCTCTATGGCACCCTGCTCAGAGTATCTGCAAAGGTCAGGGAACGAAGGATAAGGTCGGCTGACCACTGTTTGTGTCATTTGGAGATACATGTAGTCTCTGCATGCCCATTAGTGCTGTGGGAACCCGTCGATTGAGCTAGGAGAAGGGGCAGGAGGAGAATCACTAGCAGAAGAAGGGCGCATGGCAACAAGAAACTGCTGAGCTGAGGACGATGATGATGCAGGCCAGGGTGAGCCACAAGCAACCGTCAGGAGGCTCCCGAGATGGCGTTGGCTGAAGACGACCTCTCACATTCTACTGCTCAAAAGCTTAGGAATCCGCGAACTCACAGAAGAGACAGTTCAATCTTCAGAGACATTGTGTGCAGAATATAATGATGTACGTAAACTGTTGTTCTCTAAGACTGGGAAACTATAATCAATGTCCCCAACAAGTGTTCTCTCTGCGTCAATTTGATGCAGGTACGCTATAAAGCAATGGTTTGGAGAAATGCTCACTGTGCCATACCTGAGCCCATTGACATGGGATGGGAACACATGGTGATTCAGGACTATAATAGCCCATACTGATGTCATTGGGTCCACTTCCTGGAAGTCACCTGAAAATTGTTGTGTTTGCATGCCAGAAGCAATGCCGGATGCGACTTTGCAAATGCTGCAAATCTAGGTTACAATGCACAGCAATGTGTACATGTCAGTAACAGCTTGATGATCAAACTCCTTGTATGAATTAAGTATTTGTAGCTATAAGAAGCTCATTTGAAAAAAAGCATCTGTATTATCACTGATCACATTGCTTGACCCTCAAAACATAGGTAAAGACACTTCATTTGTAATGTTTGTTTCCCAAGTTACAGAGATATAGGAGAACATTTTTTTAATGGCGGCCACTAATTTGCATATTATGCGTATGTTTAACACTAAAATACTACAGAATTGCCTCAATCCTTTAATTCATTTGACCTTCAAAACATAGGTAAACACACTTCATTTGTCATGTTTGCTTGCATATTTACAGAAATATTGGAGAAAAATGTTTTTTTCTGTAATTGCAACCACTAATTAACATACTTATGAGTATTGTGTACCACTAATTACTTCAGAATTATATTTATTATAATCTCTGACCCTCAAAATATAGGTAAAGACACTTCAATTGTCATGTTTGCTTGCCTTGTTACATAGATAGTGGAGAAAAACGATTTGTCTGTAATGGCGGCTACTAATTTGCATATTTATGAGTATTATTTACCACTAATTACTTCAAAAATGTCTTAATCCTATTCTCTGACCTTTAATACATAGGTACAGTAATATCATTTGTCATTTTTGCTTGCTGGGTTACAGAGATATTGCAGGAAATGGTTAAAAAAGGCTCAAAATTTTCAATTTTACGGCCATTTTGTTTATGCAAATTAGATGGTCAAAAATTCAAAATTTCGCTTGGGAACCGGTTTTTTCGGAATCAGCATACCCAAATTATGTTAAAACACCTGGTTCCCCACTTTTACTCAAAAATGCTCCTTGAACCTTATACAAGGCCCTTTTTCAGAAATCCCACTAGTCTATTTAGTACTTTGCTGTGTAGATTATGTTCTATAGAAAACTTGCCTTGGTGTTTATTCTACTGCCGCGGAGTAGATTTTTCGGAGCACGGGAGACTTCTCATCGTCTCCATAATGGTTTGTTGGATACAATGTTGGTCGGATATTTTGGTTTGAAAGACATAATTGGTTGGACATCATGGTTTGTAGGAAATAATGGGTCAGACATAGTGGTTTGTAGGAAATAATGGGCCGGAAATAATGGTTGGTAGGAAATAATGGGTCTAACATCATGGTTGTTATGATCTAGTGGTACGGACATAATGGCTACAAATATTCGTCGGACATCATAACCCATGTAGGGCTAGGACAAAACTGCGTAAAAAGACGTGCTCAAAATAAAACTATTCCCTTGTAGTATTCATTGCTAGCGGTGTTTCAAAACATAATTCATTGTAATTCAGCATGTTATAGGCTTCAACCCGGTGAGCAACAACCATAACAGATTTGTGAAAATCTATGAACGTCGAACCTAAGAGCAAGTCTATGCCCTCGCTCTATGGTTGAACAATATAGCTTCGTATTCCAGATGTGATATGTCAACGTCAACAGAGAAAAACCTCACTACACGTACGTATTGAGATTTGCATTTTTATAGAAAACACATATTCTTTTACTCCAAAAATTCCTTGTGGTAGCGTAAATACTTTAACGTGCATGTACTGGTGTACATAACCCACAGTTTAATATTGAAACTAAAGAACAACGATAATAACTTTACCTTTTTTTAACTGAAATACTCCTCAGGGTGTGTTTTTTTTGCCGAATAAGTGAACAGTGTTCATATCCCATAATATTATCTGCACGTGACTGCATCGATGTCCGATTTGCAGAAGAACAAAACAATAAATGTGTCGTGTATGACTCCTACATGCCTTCACCGTTGAACAGTGTAAAAACCGAATGCATCACATTGCGCATGCTCGTGTGGTAAAGATACTTCGTGTATACTACATACACAACTTCAACACATCCTATACGCATATATATATACCGCGTCGAATGCATTGTAATTTTTGTTTTACGTAGGTATAGGTGAATTAAAAGTCGGACATCATTATACACCGTACAAATTTGTCCTTCAGGGTTCTCTACACATTAAATACACTTGAAACCTTTGGTAATTGTCAAAGACCAGTCTTCTCACTTGGTGTATCACAACATATGCATAAAATAACAAACCTGTGAAAATTTGAACTCAATTGGTCGTCGAAGTTGCAAGATATTAATGGAAGAAAAAACACCCTTGTCACACGAAGTTGTGTGCTTTAAGATGCTTGATTTCGAGACCTCGCGCGTGAGGTCTCAAAATCAATTCAAATATTTTACTGAGAAATTACTTCTTCTCAAAAACTACGTTACTTCAGAGGGAGCCGTTTCTCACAATGTTTTATACTATCAACAGCTCTCCATTGCTCGTTACCAAGTAAGTTTTTATGCTAATAATTATTTTGAGTAATAACCAATAGTGTCCAGTTCCTTTAAATCGGACCTTATAAGAAATGTTTTTATTTTTCAAGCCGATCCCTGTGGAGACACCCCTCAATCAGTTTTGTAATACAGCAAACAAATCAAAAAGTTCTGTTACAACAAACGGTTAATTCATCCACAAGAAAAATGCCCATCTGGCTGATGTCAACGATGCGATGATCATCGTCGTGTCAAAGGTCATTGAGTATGCGCTGTTGCACATGTCTCCAAAGCAACAGTGGTCGCAGATAACTTGGCCTTCGAAGTTCTCGCAGCCTTTGTCGTAGCATGTTCGTTCTGCGCACTCTCGAACTATACTCGTCTTCCCATTGGCCAGATACGTCTTGACTTTCTACGAAAGAGCAAACATAATTTTTTGGTTTACTTGTTGGTTTATTTAGACAGGGTAGCCTGATCAGCTTTACAACTTCTATCCCTAAGGGCCCTGTGTACAACCAGTAAACAAGTAAAATAGTAAAATAGTAAAATAGTAAAATAGTAAAATAGTAAAATAGTAAAATAGTAAAACAGTAAAACATATAAGTAGTAAAATCGTAAAATAGTAGAACAGTAAAATAGTAAAGATAGTAAAATAGTAAAGATAGTAAAATAGTAAAATAGTAAAATACAGAGCAAAGCCACGCATCTTATAATTGTGAATAGAATAAGTGTTGAACAAAAAGCCATTATTATAACACCCCTTCCTTTGATTCTATCTGTTGATTGGCCGAGAGCGTGTCACATGGTGTTGTGTATTTTTACTCTTGTACCAAACGAACTATTCAACGAACTATTCAACGATAGCCTAGCAACCGATGTACTGGTGCATGGATACCCTGGTACCCTGACTACATTGACTACCATTGATTTAAACGAGCTGCTTGACAACCTCGAACCCGGTGTAATGAACAAAACATGTGCATTTGAAATACGGTTTAGAGAACGAACGTAACAGCAGTAGTCTGGTACCCTCTTATTTTGTCAAAACTCGGTATTTCAACGTAAGATTTTTACAGTTCTTGTTTGACGATTGATTGCCACGTACGTAAGTGTGAATTAATTTTCATTAAAGTATACAGATAAAATCATCCCCTTTCCCATAATGAGATGTCCAGTCCAATACTTTATCTTTAATCTTTTGTTGTTTCTTCTCTTGATTTACCCTGCATTTTTCGTAGACAATGGGGTCGCATTCCTTCAGGAAAGGGGGGTCCAGATCAAAGATTGGGTCGTCACATTTAGGGTCTCCAGCTCCGAGCTCGTTTAGTGTACACTCGTAGCACTGAATGGCGAGGCAGTAACCTACAGTGGTATCAAATTAATAAATGGGTTTAGTAGTATAAAGGAGTATCCGCATTTTCCCCAATAAAGGAACATTACAGAATTGGTAAGAAAAAAACTTGTAAAATATACTTTTTGATCACAGATTCACATACAACTTACACGGTCTAATGATGATGATAGTAGAAAACATCCCTTGAAATATTTCTGTTTGAATCGATGAGAAATGAATAAGCTAATTTTCCGATTGGAGTTTATCGCTCAGTGAGCGTTGAATAATTCATGTGTTGAATCTATATGATTTCATGCAAATGTGTAATCAGTTTTTCACTATTTTCTCGTGACCCAGATGGCCGATCAATCTCAAACTTCTACAGGTTTGTCAGTTTATGTATATGGTGGATTACATAAAGTGCTTACACTGCCAGCACCTGTTTTGTTAGCAAAAAACAATTCTGTAATGTTCCTTTAATTTTGGTTCTTTTATGCAACTTCTCCCCAAGCAAGGCTGAAAACCACTCTCGGCAAGGGTCTACACTAAAAAGATAAAACTATCTCAGCAGAACTGAAGGTAGGAACTGATATTCCTCCTAAAAGAAACTAGAATGCAGGTGGATAAAAACATGCACTGGGCATTTGGTTTCAAAGGGACGTAGTACATGGAATAAAGCTGTTGGAAATGCTCCTTGTTCTACATCTTAACAAAGCAAGAATGTATGGGTGAGAACAAGCAGAAAGCCTGGTTTTTAAGCTCAAACACCCTGCTAGGCCAGAGGAACCTGGGCCCAATTTCATGGCTCTGCTTACCGTAAGCAAAGAATCGGCGCTTGCGGAAGCAGGGAATTCCGCGCTTACGTCAAGCGTATTTCACGGGTTAGCGGGGAATTTCGGCTTGTGCGCGTGCGTACTCCACGTTACTAGGCATTCTACGCTTACACAGCTAGCACAGAAATTCGGCGCTTGAACAATAAGCGGAAAATGGTCACCACAAGCGCAGAATTCGGCGGTTAGCAGAGCCATGAAATTGGGCCCAGGTCTATTATACACTGATGGCAAAAATGAAAAATTCTGTCGAACAGACAGAGGCTGGCTACAGACCTAGGGTGGGAAAGAGATTGTAATATTGATCCCAACTCTTCACTGGGATTTCTTCTTATATTGGACCCGGTTCAAATCCTGATTCAAGCATTATAGAGGTTTTTCAGCTGACGTCACTGGCCCCGACTACCGCAACGGCAGCCATCTTGCCGGTCATGGTTACGGTAATGAACTGTGATCCTTGCCTCTGGTCATTGACAGGCAATATATGGCGTCTGAAATACACAGTCACGTGATAACATCACGTGACTGTAAAACCTCTAATATAGTGTTTCCGTGATTACAATTCACATCTCGAGATATTCCCCTGGAAATACTTAAATCCTTGAGCTGTGAACGTATACATTTTGGTCCCTCGTTTTGTGGGAAGTCAGACAAAACAACCTCAACCCCAACCCCATCCCTCCATCCAATTTGTGTCTTTATCTTGTGAAACAACTCTTTATATGATTTGCGGGGGGGGGGGGGTGGCTGCTGCTATTCAAGAGAAAAATAGTGTCCTGCAGGAATATCGGTGGAGGAGAGGGGGATCTCTGCCAATTGTGGAAGGATTTTTGTATCTTCTTCTATTAACAAAATGGCGGATATCTTAGGGACTTCAGCCTGAAGGCAATTTTAGTGATATTTCTTCGTTTCATAATTAGCAAAAGAAAACAATAAATGGCACTATTATAAAACAACAATTTTTTGACACAAAACAATGATCTTCTTACTGATTACTGAAGCAACCAAAACCAACTGGAAACAAATGTCCATAGCTTGTCGAGTCATCTCCCTCCGAGGCTTCTTTGTCAAAATGCTGCAAAGATAAAATAGAATAAGTCCATGGACTACTTTAGCGTGACGGGCATTGTCGGTGATCCACTTCAATTGAATGACACTTGATCAATTTGTTCACCACGTCTCCAAATTATATCCAGTCATTTAGATGTGAGACGGCGAATAAAATGCTAAAAACAGCCATAACATATGTGAACAATTTGGAATTAAAAAGCCCCAAAACACCATCCATGTTTAGACCAATACTGGCACAATGGGCCAGTTTCAAAATCCAGTATAAAACCTTCGAACATACAATAAAGTTACATCGAATATTGACTTGGACTTACGTTGTATCCTTAGTATTAAAAACACTGGACATCTTTGGTAATTGTCAAAGACCAGTCTTCTCACTTGGTGTATCTCAACATAGGCACAAAAGAACAAACCTGTAAAAATTTAAACTCAATTGGTCGTCGAAGTTGCGAGATAATAATGGAAGAAAAAACACCCTTGTCACACGAAGTTGTGTGCTTTCAGATACTTGATTTCGAGACCTCAAACGTGAGGTCTCAAAATCAATTCAAATATTTACTTCTTTCTCAAAAACTACGTTACTTCAGAGGGAGCCGTTTCTCACAATGTTTTATACTATCAACAGCTCTCCATTGCTCGTTACCAAGTAAGTTTTCATGCTAACAATTGTTTTGAGTAATTACCAATAGTGTCCAGTGACTTTAAAGCACATTGTACACCATTGGTCATTTCAAAGACTAGTATCCACACTTTATGTGACCCAACATATACATTAAATAACAAACCTGTAAAATGTTAAGCTCAATCGGTCTTCGGAGTCATGAGAAAACAGTGAAAAATCCCATTATACGTTTTCACTGTTTTCAAACATCTGATTTTATCACCAGTGATAAAGACTAATAGTTTTACTCATTTCCTAAAGAACTATTATAGCCTTTCAAGCAAAACTATTTCAAGGGAAGTTTACCACCATGACCATCTTTATACAATGTAAGTTATGTGAATATTTCTGTGAACATTTTATATTTTCAATCTTACCAATGTTAAGGCATCCCGTCAACCACGTTTGAATCTTTGACTCTGAGAGGAACCAATTTATCTGATAAGATGAAGGAAAAACCGCCAAAATGAAACCGTATTTTGTTTTTCAAATCCAACAAACTTCGTCTTGGATATTTTTGGAAAGAGAGCAACAAAAACTCGAACATGGCGGCCAGTAACGGACTTTGAGCTTTTATCTAGAAAGCCGTTTGTTTCGGGGGTTAAATATTAATAACTTCCCCGGTGTGACGCTGTGCTGTAGGTCAAAGGTCGCATCATTTTGTTACTGTTTATTGGCGAGAGTTTTTTTATTACACATACCTGCCCCTATTACAAAGTGGACTCTTCTGTTAAACCCTGCGGGGCGCGATTTTTTTTTCTGCAGCACACGTCGGCTATGGCCGACGTGTGCTGCAGAACATAAATTTACCTGCTGTTTTTTTTTTACCCTTCATCACATGTTTCCGCGTTTATATTCAGATAGATAGTCCTTCTTTGTCATTAGTTGACTCATTTTTTGACTTTGTATCCCCCTTTATTTCGCCTGGCCTCGATTTCACAAAGCACTGAGACTCATCTTAATTAAGGTGAGTTGTCAACATCAACATAGTGATTTGCATTGTGACATCACACTTTGCTTAGCAACTAAGCTTAGCAATTAAAGGCAGTACATCCCTGTTGTGACGACTGAATACCCTCAACGTCAAGAGAACGCAACAAAGCAGTGTGATATTCTACGTTGCTAGAACGTTAAACTAAAAATATGTTCGTAGTAATTTTACAACCACAAGTCCATATGCAACGTTTCCACAACAACTTACCGTGGCCTACAACTTGTTAACCACGTTAATACAGTGTCGTTGAAACGCACCGGCTCCCCCCCCCTTCCTGGTCAGAACCTTTTCCCCTTCTGCCCAACCCAGTCTTCGCCGATGAAATCGAAGAATATAATATAAACTCTACAGCGATTTGTTTGGTTTTCGCAATTCAAACATCTTTGTGCATAGCATGTAAATTGATTTAGATTGTTTTGAGAATACATAAGTATAGGGTTCAGTAGGCCTACATCAACTAATTGTGTTTTGCATTTTTGAAAATTGTTTCTTTTGATAAGGTAACCCCCCCCCCCCTTAGATCGTTATTGATTTAATTTTTTAGGGAAACCTGAAAAACATATGTATATATATATATATATATATAAAATTTGTAGGGTAGATGGCCTTAGCTTTCGATCCAAACCGGACCTTCGTCAGAGGCAAAAACAAGCACAAACGAAAAACATATCCATTTATAGCAAAAAAGAGAGGCAAAGAACAATGGGATGGTATCAGAAAAAGGAGGAAAAATTATAGCCAATCAGTGTTGTTAGTTTACAAACAATGGGGCGGTCAAGAGCCAATGAGAGTTATGTGGTGGGGACAAAAGGATGGTCAGTGAAAGGGAGGATTACTGGACCAGGCGGGAGACATGAAAGGACAAGATTAAGGGGCACGAGGCATTGGGTAAAATGGGGTATATATATATAATATATATATATTATATATATATATATATATATATATATATATATATATATATATATATATATATATATATATATATATATATATATATATATATATACATTTAAAGAGATTCTTGTTGTCTTTGATTCTGTCATACCATAGGTCTACATATTGATCAAATAATTGCATGTGTGAATATCAATAAAAGAACAAAAATGAGTTTGCGACTCATAATTTGGCTTTAAACTCCTCGATAACTGTAGTGCAAAGAAAGAACATTATATTTCCTCATAGCATAGCATGTAAACTGATTAAGATTGTTTTGAGAATACATAAGTATAGGGTTCAGTAGGCCTACATCAACTAATTGTGTTTTGCATTTTTTTAAATTGTTTCTTTTGATAAGGTAACCCCCCCCCCCTTAGATCGTTATTGATTAATTTTTTAGGGAAACCTGAAAAACATATGTATATATATATATACATTTAAAGAGATTCTTGTTGTCTTTGATTCTGTCATACCATAGGTCTACATATTGATCAAATAATTGCATGTGTGAATATCAATAAAAGAACAAAAATGAGTTTGCGACTCATAATTTGGCTTTAAACTCCTCGATAACTGTAGTGCAAAGAAAGAACATTAAATTTCCTCAAAAGAGAATGGAGCTCCCTGGGGAATTAGAAGTGGTTTCACTGATGGCCCAGGAACCTAATACCAACAGAACAAGCTTAAGTTAAGTTCCTGTATCTGTTGTTAATAGTTTACAACATAAATAAGGAAAGGAAAACCGGGTAGATTTTCAGTGGCAACTGGTGCAAAGAGATTAAAATTTGTCAACATTTCCTTCTATATCTTGGCAAGTATAACCCCAACCAACCCAAAATAATATTAAAGAAGCATGCTTCACTTTGTTTTCCCCTTTTCATGGAAACGTGAACAACGGCGTCGACACGTGAATTGATTTTCCTGGGGAAATATGTTTGGTTTGACGGTCCCCAGGGACATTAAACCGATAGACAAAGCTTCAAGGCTACATCAATTTAGGTCCGATTTCATTGACCTTGAACGGTGCAATAAAGGGCATTCACAATGAGCTCCAATATGAATTAAACAACGACCGTACCAAAACAAAGAAATAACAGGTGCTTCTCCACACTTGACTTGCGTATCAAATAACATAACAGCAAAAAGGCTATTGAATAACCTCACGCTGAGGTCTCGAAATCGAAATCAAGCATCTGGAAGCACACAACTGAACTTAGTGTGACAACATATGGACAAGGGTGTTTTTTCTTCCATTGTTATCTCGCAACTTCGACGACCAATTGAGTTCAAATTTTCACAGGTTTGTCATTTTGTGCATATGTTGAGATACACCAAGTGAGAAGACTGGTCTTTGACAATTACCAAATATGTCCAGTGTCTTTAAGCCGTTGTGTGAGTCAGGAAGAATAGCATGCAACATATTCAGCATGCAAACATAATTATTGTCCTTGATTGTTGTTGTAACAGCCAGTATCAGCTGTTGCGTTCATTTTGTATTGGTTCTCAGATACAGTTTTCTCGAACATGACTTTATTTCAGAGGGAAATATTTTACAGGAAAAAATGGTTATAGTATGAACCTCATAATCAGTAAGCTTTTAGACTAAAAACAATTATGTTTTATTCTTATTATACCAATCCTGTACAAAAGATAAAAATAATAATAACAATACATTTATATAGCGCCAAATATTTTTTTTTTTAAAATGCTCTAAGGCGCTTCACAAAAGGCGTAAAAAGGTAGATAAAAAGCACAATGTGATTTACATAAGCATAAAAAGGTGCGAAGGAATAATAAAATTTCAATTGATATACTACATGACAAGATAAAACGTTATCATGCCACTCTTAGGAAGTTTTACCTGGCTTGACTCAAACAGTACAGACAAACAAATACTGAAATATCGAACATTTACAAACTGACAGATAGATATAACCAATTGAAATATGAACAAGAAATAACTACTTGTTTGTATGGTTTGTAGATCAAAAGAGTACTGAAACAAAGTACTACTTTGAACACCAAAGTAACTTGAGAAAAAGAGAGTAAATATTGCAAGAGGAGAGAGGAGAGAGGATGAGAGGAGAGAGAGAGAGAGAGAGACGAGAGAGAGAGAGAGAGAGAGGAGGAGAGAAGAAGGGAGAGAAGAGAGAGGAGAGAGAGAGAGGGGAGAGAGGAGAGAGAAGAGAGAGAGAGAGAGAGAGAAAAGAGAGAGAGAGAGAGGAGAGGAGAGAGAGAGAGAGAGAGAGAGAGAGGAGAGAGAGAGGAGAGAGGGAGAGAGGAGAGAGAGAGAGAGAGAGAGAGAGAGAGAGAGAGAGGAGAGAGAGAGAGAGAGAGAGAGAGAGAGAGAGAGTGAGAGAGATTGTTCCATTAAAAGTTGGACTATAAACATACAGCTTTAGAATGCTGTAGATCGTTCCATATATTGTACATTTCCTCTGTTTCAACACCATGAGACGAAATCACGTCATTTCGATACTTGCAAAACTCATAGTCAACGTGCGTGAAACGGTACCCATGATGTCCTCTGGGCTTCACCCCGAGCGCCTGTAGACACACACCAACAAAGACATCCTCGAAGTGAATAAACTTGACTTGCGAGGCTGTCGTGTAGATTCTCCTAGCCAAATCGCCGGACATGAGGTAACCCGACCCTGCAAGATACGGAGGGTAGAACATGTCCGGGAACATGCATCTGGGCATGTAAAATTTAGAGAAGATAAATCGAACCACAAAACTTTTCGGTAACAGATGACCTACGGCAAAGGCAGTGGTTGGAGTGGAGCGAGAAGACAGATTCTTGATTATGTTGGCGAAACTGATGTACATGTCATCGTCTGTTTTCATGAAGTACGAGGCATGGGAGCAGTACTTTTGGATCCATTTCATTCCTACAATTGTCTTGACGGTGAGGTTGTTATAAGTGTCTAAGAAGTCCGCCTGGAGGATGTCGTGATGTGTAGCGCTCTCTCGCTCAAGTAAACCCCGAGTTTTAGGAGAGGACTTCTTGCTCCCCGAGTCGTCCTCGCCAATCAGGAAGACCGTCACGATGGTCTTGCCCATTATCTTACTGGGGCTCCCCCATGTTTCGCGTATCGCCTGACGCCTCTCAAAGTTACCCACCGAAGAAGCGATCAAGACCAGCAGGAAAATCGGTCTCGGAAGCGAAGACGCCCCGAAACAAGTCTCCGGCTCGGCCAAGAGGAAATCGTGATCAAACTGGAGTCCCTCGTTCATTTGCCGGTGACACTTGTTGTCGCTCTTCAAGATTGACATGGGATTGATGTCAAACACAACACGCAAGACCACCAAAATGCAGAGCAGCGCTAGGCAATAGCATTTGCATCGTCTATGTCTACCACACATCGTTTTAAAAAAGGTTTTTCTTGTTCTGGAATGTCACAGTCAAAGGTGCTGCTGTCGTTGGTTGTTGCTAGCTGTTAAATGTTGATTAATGTTACGGTATTGTTGTTTACTATTGTGAACAAGCATCCGAGATTTGCTGGCTCTGAAACAAAACAAAAAAAACGTTGGAGATACAACATTGGTTGAGCTTAATAAACCGAGCATAAGTTCACTGTTCAACCTCACACAGGCTTAAAGGAACATTACAGAATTGGTAAGAAAAAACTTGTAAAATATACTTTTTGATGACAAATTTACATAAAACTGCACGGTCTAATGATGATGATAGTAGAAAACATCACTTGAAATATTTATGTCTGAAATGCCATATTTGATGAGAAATGAATAAACTCATTTTCCGATTGGAGTTTATCGCTCAGTGAGCGTTTTATTCATTTGTTGAATCTATATGATTTCATGCAAATGTGTAATCGGTTCTTCACTATTTTCTCGTGACCCAGATGGCCACATCGATCTCAAACTTCTACAGGTTTGTCAGTTTATGTATATGGTGGATTACATAAAGTGCTTACACTGCCAGCAACTGTTTTGTTAGCAAAAACCAATTCTGTAATGTTCCTTTAACAATGTAACAAAAAAAGAAAACGAAATAGGACCCGTGAAAAAACAAATGCACAGGGAAACAACAACAATAAGTTGTTGTAGGGACAGGCTTTAACTTTAAGACTAACGGAAAGCAAAGGTGGAAAAACGTTTAGAATTAACATGAAACACAGGATGTTAGTGACATGCCATAACTCGGAAACACCTCTCATAAATGAAGTGCCAGTAAAAGAGCTCTTGTCAGCTTACTCGGGAAGCCATTAAATCATGGTGAGTTTGAACGCACACAAGTTGAACTCCATCGCCCATGAACGAAAAAAAGGAAACACAAGCTATGATAGCAACACATTCATGGGTGCTTCGATAAGTCTTAATCTAACTTCAATATAGTAAACATGTATCAGAAATTCAATTTAAGAATGGTCAAAGTGTATAATATAGTCTTGAATGTCAATAAATGAAATAGAATGACTGTACTAAAACCCCATGGGCGGGGTCAAGAGGATCATGGGTGTGTTCCTTGGACCCTCCTCTTTAATTCTATTTGAAGTGGTGCCCAGCCCGCGTACTAAACTTAATGCTTTTGGTGAGGGCCAATTGTAAACATGTACAACAAACAGTTTTGTCAAATTGTCCTTAATAAATGTAATATTAGAAACTGCAGCACACTTGATGAAGATATTAGATATTTTATATTTTGCATTTCCTTGTGTCCCGACACATATAGGATCATTGCACTAATAATAGCTCTTTATATCTTAAGTGAGTTCCCCTTTCAGTTTAAGTTCTTACTGATTCAAGAGGCTTCGTTATGATGTTTTCATGTCAATCTATAAATTTATCAGAAATCTATAGGAAATACTAAAACCCCAATGGGCCGGGTCAAGAGGACCATGAGAGTGTTCTATTGGACCTTCCTCTTCAATTATGTTTGTATTGGTGCCTGGCCCTTGGGGTCTCGACATGTGTTACTGACCTTTAAAATGTTTGTATAAATGCATTGGTATAAACGTGCAATTAGAACAATGTAGGATATTAATTTGCACGTCAAACAGGATATTTTCATGTCAAAATAACTTTGTTTTTTCAAAAATGGCAAAACAAAAATACTAAAACCTCATGGGCTTGGTCAAGATGACCATGGGTGTGTTCATTGGGCCCTCCTCTTTGATTCTGTGTGTAGTGGTGCCCGACCCATGGGGTCTGATGGACATGTGAAACAAATGCTTCAATACACATTTTTAATGGTTGTGCGCAAATGAGAGTTGACTGTACAATCAGTAACTGATACTTGTTTTACATTCGAATGTCGGATATCGAACGTCAAACGAGAAACTAACTCCACACCGGCTCCTATGATTGAAATTAATCACTGAAGCTTGCAAGCCCTAGGAAAACCTGTAAAAGGGTTCTTGCTTTATGAACCAAAAAATACCACCCAGTCTGGGGTTGGATTTGAACTGGGGCCACATAAGTGAAAGGAAGGGAAAGAAACCACTGAGCAAACCTGATCCCTTAACATAATCATACTTTTTTCCCGGTTACAAAAACAACACTAGATCATGGTAAAAAAAATGATGGCCTTTGTAAGTTCAACGAAGCCTTCAACATGACTACATTTTTTTGATTATTTTTTTCTTCTTCTTCTGGAAAACTCTAAAAGGCCATGTCTCCCTGTAAACATTTTACCAGGCTTTCGTGTACGTGTAGGCATATTTTCTAACAAACAAAACCAGCAATGAAAATCACCTTACCGTTTGTGTCCAAGAAATCCTTTGGTGTGAAATCGCCGAGTTCAATATTGAACAACGTTGGTAGACCGCAATCAGGGAACCAGTTAATACGGCCTCTAAAGCACGTAACTCTATGGGCCGTGTCACAGACCACAGCGTATAAAGCCGAGCCACATTAAAAAAAAAAATGGGCTCAGAGTTCGATATTTGCCTTGGTTACCTTGAATTTTGCATAAACTAATTTGCATGACCTGCATTAACGCCAGCCAATCAGTGTCAGTCATTGGACGGCTTGACATGTGATATTTCTGTTTACATATTTTAGTGCACAGCCACAATTATGGGTACCCTTAATTGCTACAAAGACACCAAATGAACAACACATAAACATTGAGTAGCTCTTTGCAGATCTTGTATTCGACAAACTCGAGTACTTTCTACTCTTTGTTCACGCAGCGCTAGTTAATTAATATTTAACAAAAAATTGAAATAACCTTTACATCACTGGTTTCAAACTGTTGTTCATAACATGGACACGAAAAAAATGTGTACCCATGATTGTGGCTGTGCACATTATCAAAATAACTGGTATACAGGATTGCCTGGGTTAATTTAAGCTTATTTGTTTGGCTATTTAGTTATGTTTCATGTATTGGTTTCGATCTACCATTGACAATTTACATCATGGGTGTCGAAGGGTGGGGACTGGGGTGGCACTCCCCCACTTTTAGACTAGGGGGATGTCCCCGCCCACTTTTTAATTGACTATTCATTAGAAATGTCCAACAATAGAAAAATATACACACTATTTTATTGATTTGTTTATACAATATTTGGTCAAACAAAAGAATAACGATCGAACTATGAAGTTATGTTTTTTTTTCTCTTGTTGATGGACCACGTGCCAACAACGCACCCCCAAAGCAACAGTGGTCGCAGATAACTTGGCCTTCGAAGTTCTCGCAGCCGTTGTCGTAGCATGTTCGTTCTGCGCACTCTCGAACTATACTCGTCTTCCCATTGGCCAGATACGTCTTGACTTTCTAAAATAAAGAACAGACATAATTTATTTGTTTACTCGTTGGTTTATTTAGACAGGGGAGCCTTATCAGTATTACAAGTGCTACCCATAAGTAGATTAGTAAAAATAGTAAATTATAGAGCAAAGCCATAATTCAGAAAACACCCTGGTAGGTGGAACCAGGCTGTACACACTTGTGGCACCCCATGTGATATTTTCTGTTGAAAAGACAGAGGCTGGCTACAGACCTACGGTGGGAAAGAGGTTGTAACGTTGATCCCAAACCCCTCGCCAACTAACTGGGATTTGTTTCTTACTGGACCCAGATTCAAATCCTGTTTATAAGGATAGTGCTTTCGTGATTACAATTTCCATCTAGAGATTAAGGGGGGGGGGGGGGCTGTGAACGAACACTTGGACCTCGTTTTGTGGCAGGTCGTTTACCCCAACCCCATCCACCCATCCCAATTGTGTCTTTATTGAGTTCTTGGAATCTCATGAAACAATTCTTTAGATCTTTTTGTTTATATTTTATTTATTGATTTGTTTATTTTGTATTTATCGATTTATTGTATTATTATTTTCTGGAGGAGGTACTGCCCGCACAAGAGGTGAAGAGTGTGTTAGTCAACAGGAACATCGGTGGAGGGCGGGGGGGGGGGAGGGGGGGGGGACACATGTGGAAGGATTCTTCATCTTCTTCTATCTACAAAATGGCTGATACATCTTGGGGTTTCAGCCTGGCAGTTTTAGTGATATTTCTTCGTCTCTTAATTAGAGACAGAAAACAATAATTCGCACTAAAACAACAACTTTTGGACACAAAATAAAGATCTTCTTACTGAGTACGAAGCAAGCAAAACCAACTGGAAATAAATGTCCATAGCTTGTCGAGTCATCTATCTTCGAGGCTTCTTTGTCAAAATGCTGAAAAGATAGAGTAGATTAAGTCCTTGGACGACTTTTGCAGGAAGGGCATCGTTGGTTATTCATATCACCGTATTTTGTTTCAAACTCCAACACATTTGTCAGGCAATACACAAACCGTCATGACGGCAGTGAAGGACTTTAAGCTTCTCTTCAGAAAGCCGTTTTTTAGGTGTTATTTATTACTCACTCTAGCTGATGTTTGTGTACTGTATGAGACCAAAGCTCACATCACTGTTTATATCGCTGGCGAATATTTGTCTACACTGTTGACTGCGCTGTTGAACCCTGCAGGGCAACACTTGTTTTTTTTAAAAAGACCTCCACATTGTCACAGGTCACCTTCAGATAGATAGCCATTTTATTGTTTCAAGTTGACTAACATTTCGAGATTTGGACTAGGTTCTGAGAGTTGTATCATCCGTTATTTCACCTGGGAAGGTTTGCTGTGCGCTAAAACAACATGCATGGAGTTTGTGTCTTTGTAAATGTGCCTGGTGCCACGTGACACGGTGTTCATAATCATGTAGGTTCACTCCTTGAATTTCTCTGCCCTTGGTAATAATCATGCATGGAGGGTCACCCTTTGGTTTTCTCGGCCCTTGGTAATGATGTAGGTTCACCCTTTGATTTGCTCTGCCTTTTGTAATCATGAAGTTCACTCTTTGGTTTGCTCTGCCCTTGGTAATCATGTAGGTTCCCCCTTTGATTTGCTCTGCCCTTGGTAATAATGTAGGTTCACCCTTTGATTTGCTCTGCCTTTTGTAATCATGTAGGTTCACTCTTTGATTTGCTCTGCCCTTGGTAATCATGTAGGTTCCCCCTTTGATTTGCTCTGCCCTTGGTAATCATGTAGGTTCACTCTTTGATTTGCTCTGCCCTTGGTAATCATGTAGGTCCACCCTTTGATTTGCTCTGCCCTTGGTAATATGTAGGTTCACTCTTTATTTGCTCTGCCTTTGGTAATCATGTAGGTTTCCACCCTTTGATTTGCTCTGCCATTGGTAATCATGTAGGTTCACTCTTTGATTTGCTCTGCCTTTGGTAATCATGTAGGTTCACTCTTTGATTTGCTCTGTCCTTGGTAATCATGTAGGTTCACCTTTGATTTGCTCTGCCTTGGTAATCATGTAGGTTCACCTCTTGTTTGCTCTGCCCTTGGTAATCATGTAGGTTCACCCTTTGTTTGCTCTGCCCTTGGTAATGATGTAGGTTCACTCTTTGATTTGCTCTGCCTTTGGTAATCATGTAGGTTCACTCTTTGATTTGCTCTGCCCTTGGTAATCATGTAGGTTTACCCTTTGATTTGCTCTGCCCTTGGTAATCATGTAGTTCACCCTTTGTTTGCTCTGCCCTTGGTAATCATGTAGGTTCACCTTTGGTTTGCTCTGCCCTTGGTAATCATGTAGGTTCACTCTTTGTTTGCTCTGCCCTTGGTAATGATGTAGGTTCACTCTTTGTTTGCTCTGCCCTTGGTAATGATGTAGGTTCACCCTTTGATTTGCTCTGCCCTTGGTAATCATGTAGGTTCACCCTTTGGTTTGCTCTGCCTTGGTAATCATGTAGGTTCACCTTTGTTTGCTCTGCCCTTGGTAATATGTAGGTTCACCTTTGATTTGCTCTGCCCTTGGTAATCATGTAGGTTCACTCTTTGGTTTGCTCTGCCTTTGGTAATCATGTAGGTTCACTCTTTGATTTGCTCTGTCCTTGGTAATATGTAAGGTTCACCTCTTTGATTTGCTCTGCCTTTGTAATCATGTAGGTTCACCTTTGTTTGCTCTGCCCTTGGTAATCATGTAGGTTCACCCTTTGGTTTGCTCTGCCCTTGGTAATGTTGTAGTTCACTCTTTGATTTGCTCTGCCTTTTGGTAATCATGTAGGTTCACTCTTTGATTTGCTCTGCCCTTGGTAATCATGTAGGTTCACCCTTTGATTGCTCTGCCCTTGGTAATCATGTAGTTCACCTTTGATTTGCTCTGCCCTTGGTAATCATGTAGGTTCACCCTTTGATTTGCTCTGCCTTGGTAATCATGTAGGTTCACTCTTTGATTTGCTCTGCCCTTGGTAATCATGTAGGTTCCCCCTTTGATTTGCTCTGCCTTGGTAATCATGTAGGTTCACTCTTTGATTTGCTCTGCCCTTGGTAATCATGTAGGTTCCTCTTTGATTTGCTCTGCCCTTGGTAATCATGTAGGTTCACTTTTGATTTGCTCTGCCCTTGTAATCATGTAGTTCACTCTTTGATTTGCTCTGCCCTTGGTAATCATGTAGGTTCCTCTTTGATTTGCTCTGCCTTGTAATCATGTAGGTTCACTCTTTGGTTGCTCTGCCCTTGGTAATCATGTAGGTTCCACTCTTTGATTTGCTCTGCCCTTGGTAATCATGTAGGTTCACTCTTTGATTTGCTCTGCCCTTGGTAATCATGTAGTTCACCCTTTGATTTGCTCTGCCCTTGGTAATCATGTAGGTTCCCCTTTGATTTGCTCTGCCTTGGTAATCATGTAGGTTCCCTCTTTGATTTGCTCTGCCCTTGGTATCATGTAGGTTCACTCTTTGATTTGCTCTGCCTTGGTAATCATGTAGGTTCCTCTTTGATTTGCTCTGCCCTTGGTAATCATGTAGTTCACTCTTTGATTTGCTCTGCCCTTGGTAATCATGTAGGTTCACCCTTTGATTTGCTCTGCCTTTGGTAATCATGTAGGTTCACTCTTTGTTTGCTCTGCCCTTGGTATTGTAGGTTCACTCTTTGATTTGCTCTGCCTTTTGTAATCATGTAGGTTCACTCTTTGATTTGCTCTGCCCTTGGTAATCATGTAGGTTCACCCTTTGATTTGCTCTGCCCTTGGTAATCATGTAGGTTCACCTTTGATTTGCTCTGCCCTTGGTAATCATGTAGGTTCACCCTTTGATTTGCTCTGCCCTTGGTAATCATGTAGGTTCACTCTTTGATTTGCTCTGCCCTTGGTAATCATGTAGGTTCACTCTTTGGTTTGCTCTGCCCTTGGTAATCATGTAGGTTCACCTCTTTGATTTGCTCTGCCTTGGTAATCATGTAGGTTCACTCTTTGATTTGCTCTGCCCTTGGTAATCATGTAGGTTCACCCTTTGATTTGCTCTGCCCTTGGTAATCATGTAGGTTCACTCTTTGATTTGCTCTGCCTTGGTAATCATGTAGGTTCACTCCTTTGATTTGCTCTGCCCTTGGTAATCATGTAGGTTCACCCTTTGATTTGCTCTGCCCTTGGTAATCATGTAGGTCCCTTTGATTTGCTGCCCTTGGTAATATGTAGGTTCACTTGATTTGCTCTGCCTTGTTAATCATGTAGGTTCACTCTTTGATTTGCTCTGCCTTGGTAATCATGTAGGTTCACTCTTTTGTTTGCTCTGCCCTTGGTAATCATTGTTCACCTTTGATTTGTTGCCTTGTAATCATGTAGGATTCACCTCTTTGATTTGCTCTGCCTTGGTAATCATGTAGGTTCACCCTTTTGATTTGCTCTGCCTTGTAATATGTAGGTTCACTTTTTGTTGCTTTGTAATTTAGGTCTTTGTTTGCTCTGCCTTGGTAATCATGTAGGTTCACTCTTTGATTTGCTCTGCCCTTGGTAATCATGTAGGTTCATCTTTGATTTGCTTCTGCTGCTTGGTAATCATGTAGGTTCACCTTTGTTTGCTCTGCCTTTTGGTAATCATGTAGGTTCACCTTTGATTTGCTCTGCCCTTGGTAATATTAGGTTCCTCCTTTGATTTGCTCTGCCCTTGGTAATCTGTAGGTTCACCTTTGATTTGCTCTGCCCTTGGTAATCATGTAGGTTCCCTTGATTGCTCTGCCTTGGTATCATGTAGGTTCACTTTGTTTGCTCTGTTTTGGTAATTATGTAGGTTCCTCTTTGATTTGCTCTGCCTTGGTATCATGTGGTTCCCTGTTATTTGCTTGCCCTTGGTAATCATGTAGGTTCACCCTTTGATTTGCTCTGCCTTTGGTAATCATGTACGTTCACTCTTTGATTTGCTCTGTCCTTGGTAATCATGTAGGTTCACTCTTTGATTTGCTCTGCCCTTGGTAATCATGTAGGTTCACCCTTTGATTTGCTCTGCCCTTGGTAATCATGTAGTTCACCTTTGGTTTGCTCTGCCCTTGGTAATGTTGTAGGTTCACTCTTTGATTTGCTCTGCCTTTTGTAATCATGTAGGTTCACTCTTTGATTTGCTCTGCCCTTGGTAATCATGTAGGTTCACCTTTGATTTGCTCTGCCCTTGGTAATCATGTAGTTCACTCTTTGATTTGCTCTGCCCTTGGTAATCATGTAGGTTCACTCCTTTGGTTTGCTCTGCCCTTGGTAATCATGTAGGTTCACTCTTTGGTTTGCTCTGCCCTTGTAATGATGTAGTTCACTCTTTGGTTTGCTCTGCCCTTGGTAATCATGTAGGTTCACTCTTTGATTTGCTCTGCCTTTTGTAATCATGTAGGTTCACTCTTTGATTTGCTCTGCCTTTGTAATCATGTAGTTCCACCCTTTGATTTGCTCTGCCCTTGGTAATATGTAGGTTCACTCTTTGATTTGCTCTGCCCTTGGTAATCATGTAGGTTCACCCTTTGATTTGCTCTGCCCTTGGTAATCATGTAGGTTCACTCTTTGATTTGCTCTGCCTTTGGTAATCATGTAGGTTCACTCTTTGATTTGCTCTGCCCTTGGTAATCATGTAGGTTCACCCTTTGATTTGCTCTGCCCTTGGTAATCATGTAGTTCACCCTTTGATTTGCTCTGCCCTTGGTAATCATGTAGGTTCCCCCTTTGATTTTGCTCTGCCCTTGGTAATCATGTAGGTTCACTCTTTGATTTGCTCTGCCCTTGGTAATCATGTAGGTTCACCTCTTTGATTTGCTCTGCCCTGGTAATCATGTAGGTTCACTCTTTGATTTGCTCTGCCTTTTGTAATCATGTAGGTTCACTCTTTGATTTGCTCTGCCCTTGGTAATCATGTAGGTCCCCCTTTGATTTGCTCTGCCCTTGGTAATCATGTAGGTTCACTCTTTGATTTGCTCTGCCTTTGGTAATCATGTAGGTCCACCCTTTGATTTGCTCTGCCCTTGTAATCATGTAGGTTCACTCTTTGATTTGCTCTGCCCTTGGTAATCATGTAGGTTCACTCTTTGGTTTGCTCTGCCCTTGGTAATCATGTAGGTTCACCCTTTGATTTGCTCTGCCCTTGGTAATCATGTAGGTTCACTCTTTGATTTGCTCTGCCTTGGTAATCATGTAGGTTCACTCTTTGATTTGCTCTGCCCTTGGTAATCATGTAGGTTCACCCTTTGATTTGCTCTGCCCTTGGTAATCATGTAGGTTCACCTCTTTGATTTGCTCTGCCTTGGTAATCATGTAGGTTCCACCTTTGATTTGCTCTGCCTCTTGGTAATCATGTAGGTTCACTCTTTGATTTGCTCTGCCTTGGTAATCATGTAGGTTCACTCTTTGATTTGCTCTGCCCTTGGTAATCATGTAGGTTCACTCTTTGATTTGCTCTGCCCTTGGTAATCATGTAGGTTCACCTCTTTGATTTGCTCTGCCCTTGGTAATCATGTAGGTTCCCCTTTGATTTGCTCTGCCCTTGGTAATCATGTAGGTTCACTCTTTGATTTGCTCTGCCCTTGGTAATCATGTAGGTTCACCCTTTGATTTGCTCTGCCCTTGGTAATCATGTAGGTTCACTCTTTGATTTGCTCTGCCTTTGGTAATCATGTAGGTTCACTCTTTGATTTGCCTGCTGCCTTGGTAATCATGTAGGTTCACTCTTTGATTTGCTCTGCCCTTGGTAATCATGTAGGTTCACTCTTTGATTTGCTCTGCCCTTGGTA
Source organism: Pycnopodia helianthoides (assembly GCA_032158295.1). Classification (NCBI taxonomy): domain Eukaryota; kingdom Metazoa; phylum Echinodermata; class Asteroidea; order Forcipulatida; family Asteriidae; genus Pycnopodia; species Pycnopodia helianthoides. Next base: position 2,549,782 of record CM063257.1, read on the forward strand.
ATCATGTAGGTTCACCCTTTGATTTGCTCTGCCTTGGTAATCATGTAGGTTCACCTTTGATTTGCTCTGCCCTTGGTAATCATGTAGGTTCACTCTTTGATTTGCTCTGCCCTTGGTAATCATGTAGGTTCACTCTTTGATTTGCTCTGCCCTTGGTAATCATGTAGGTTCACTCTTTGATTTGCTCTGCCCTTGGTAATCATGTAGGTTCACCCTTTGATTTGCTCTGCCCTTGGTAATCATGTAGGTTCACCCTTTGATTTGCTCTGCCCTTGGTAATCATGTAGGTTCACTCTTTGATTTGCTCTGCCCTTGGTAATCATGTAGGTTCACTCTTTGATTTGCTCTGCCCTTGGTAATCATGTAGGTTCACTCTTTGATTTGCTCTGCCTTGGTAATCATGTAGGTTCACCCTTTGATTTGCTCTGCCCTTGGTAATCATGTAGGTTCACTCTTTGTTTGCTCTGCCCTTGGTAATCATGTAGGTTCACCTTTGATTTGCTCTGCCCTTGGTAATCATGTAGGTTCACTCTTTGATTTGCTCTGCCCTTGGTAATCATGTAGGTTCACTCTTTGATTTGCTCTGCCTTTGTAATCATGTAGGTTCACTCTTTGATTTGCTCTGCCCTTGGTAATCATGTAGGTTCACTCTTTGATTTGCTCTGCCCTTGGTAATCATGTAGGTTCACTCTTTGGTTTGCTCTGCCCTTGGTAATCATGTAGGTTCACCTCTTTTGTTTGCTCTGCCCTTGGTAGGTAGGTTCATCTTTGGTTTGCACTGCCTTGTAGATGAGGTTCATCTGATGCTGCCTTTGTAATCATGTAGGTTCACTCTTTGATTTGCTCTGCCCTTGGTAATCATGTAGGTTCACCCTTTGATTTGCTCTGCCCTTGGTAATCATGTAGGTTCACTCTTTGATTTGCTCTGTCCTTGGTAATCATGTAGGTTCACTCTTTGATTTGCTCTGCCCTTGGTAATCATGTAGGTTCACTCTTTGATTTGCTCTGCCCTTGGTAATCATGTAGGTTCACTCTTTGATTTGCTCTGCCCTTGGTAATCATGTAGGTTCCCCTTTGATTTGCTCTGCCCTTGGTAATCATGTAGGTTCACTCTTTGATTTGCTCTGCCCTTGGTAATCATGTAGGTTCACCCCTTTGATTTGCTCTGCCTTTGTAATCATGTAGTTCACTTTGATTTGCTCTGCCCTTGGAATCATGTAGGTCCTTGATTTGCTCTGTCCTCGGTAATCATGTGGGTTCACTTTTTGATTTGCTCTGCCTTTGTAATCATGTAGGTTCACTCTTTGATTTGCTCTGCCCTTGGTAATCATGTAGGTTCACTCTTTGATTTGCTCTGCCCTTGGTAATCATGTAGGTTCACTCTTTGATTTGCTCTGCCCTTGGTAATCATGTAGGTCCACCCTTTGATTTGCTCTGCCTTTTGTAATCAGGTATCGGCTCGTACGTTCACTCTTTGATTTGCTCTGCCCTTGGTAATCATGTAGGTTCACTCTTTGGTTTGCTCTGCCCTTGGTAATATGTAGTTCACCTTTGATTTGCTCTGCCCTTGGTAATCATGTAGGTTCACCTTTGATTTGCTCTGCCTTGGTAATCATGTAGGTTCACTCTTTGATTTGCTCTGCCCTTTGTAATCATGTAGGTTCCACCCTTTGATTTGCTCTGCCCTTGGTAATATGTAGGTTCACTCTTTGATTTGCTCTTCCCTTGGTAATCATGTAGGTCCACTCTTTGATTTGCTCTGCCCTTGGTAATCATGTAGGTTCACCTTTGATTTTGCTCTGCCTTGGTAATCATGTAGGTTCACTCTTTGATTTGCTCTGCCCTTGGTAATCATGTAGGTTCCCTTTGATTTGCTCTGCCCTTGGTAATCATGTAGGTTCACTCTTTGATTTGCTCTGCCCTTGGTAATCATGTAGGTTCCCCCTTTGATTTGCTCTGCCCTTGGTAATCATGTAGGTTCACCTCTTTGATTTGCTCTGCCCTTGGTAATCATGTAGGTTCACCCCTTTGATTTGCTCTGCCTTGGTAATCATGTAGTTCCTTTTTGATTTGCTCTGCCTTTGTAATCATGTAGGTTCACTCTTTGATTTGCTCTGCCCTTGGTAATCATGTAGGTTCACCCTTTGATTTGCTCTGCCCTTGGTAATCATGTAGGTTCACTCTTTGATTTGCTCTGCCCTTGGTATCATGTAGGTTCACCTTTGATTTGCTCTGTCCTTGTAATCATGTAGGTTCACCCTTTGATTTGCTCTGCCCTTGGTAATCATGTAGGTTCACTCTTTGATTTGCTCTGCCTTGGTAATCATGTAGGTTCACTCTTTGATTTGCTCTGCCCTTGGTAATCATGTAGGTTCACTCTTTGATTTGCTCTGCCCTTGGTAATCATGTAGGTTCCCTCTTTGATTTGCTCTGCCCTTGGTAATCATGTAGGTTCACCCTTTGTTTGCTCTGCCCTTGGTAATCATGTAGGTTCACCTTTGATTTGCTCTGCCTTGGTAATCATGTAGGTTCACTCTTTGATTTGCTCTGCCCTTGGTATCATGTAGGTTCACTTTTGATTTGCTCTGCCTTGGTAATCATGTAGGTTCACTCTTTGATTTGCTCTGCCTTGGTAATCATGTAGGTTCACTCTTTGATTTGCTCTGCCTTGGTAATCATGTAGGTTCACTCTTTGATTTGCTCTGCCTTGGTAATCATGTAGGTTCACTCTTTGATTTGCTCTGCCCTTGGTAATCATGTAGGTTCACTCTTTGATTTGCTCTGCCTTTTGTAATCATGTAGGTTCACTCTTTGGTTTGCTCTGCCCTTGGTAATCATGTAGGTTCACTCTTTGATTTGCTCTGCCCTTGGTAATCATGTAGGTTCACTCTTTGGTTTGCTCTGCCCTTGGTAATCATGTAAGTTCACCCTTTGATTTGCTCTGCCCTTGGTAATCATGTAGGTTCACCCTTTGATTTGCTCTGTCCTTGGTAATCATGTAGGTTCACTCTTTGATTTGCTCTGCCCTTGGTAATCATGTAGGTTCACCCTTTGATTTGCTCTGCCCTTGGCAATCATGTAGGTTCACTCTTTGATTTGCTCTGCCCTTGGTAATCATGTAGGTTCACTCTTTGATTTGCTCTGCCCTTGGTAATCATGAAGGTTCACCCTTTGATTTGCTCTGCCCTTGGTAATCATGTAGGTTCACTCTTTGATTTGCTCTGCCCTTGGTAATCATGTAGGTTCACCCTTTGGTTTGCTCTGCCCTTGGTAATCATGTAGGTTCCCCCTTTGATTTGCTCTGCCCATGGTAATCATGTAGGTTCACCCTTTGATTCGCACTGTATTCATTTCAACGAAAACCTTTATAGCCCAAAGCGCCCAATCCGAAGGCAACGAGTCCCTTAAGAAAATTAAATGGAAAACAATCTAAGATGTGCTGTCTATTTGGCTCGTATGTCAGAAGAATTGTGGCATACAGCTGTTTCAAAGTAGACAGGTTGGTCGAACTCTTTAAATTAGTGGTAAAATTGTTCAGTCTCTTATTGTTAGGCCTTTATAGGCGCATGTTGCCTTGAATTGGGCGCCTTGGGCTATAAAACGCGTTTGAAAGCGTTCGTTTTGAATCGAATATGGTTGGCAAGATGTTTAAAAAGTAGGTTATAACGATCCACACAAATCTCCCTTGAAGTCGTGTGGTTTTCTTTTTACTTCGTGAACTAACACGGTCCGCCATTTTGTAGAACCAATTTGACTCCACAAAATGGCGGACCGTATTAGTTCAGCAAGTTAAAGGAAAACCACGCGATTTCCAGGCACACTTTTGTGGATCGTTATATTCTACTTTTAAATTATCTTTCCAAACATATTCATTTCATAACAAACGCATTCAAACGCTTTTTATAGCCCAAAGCCCCCAATTCTAGGCAACGAACAATAACAAACAATAAATGTATTTTTTTACTGAGCTTCAGACAAAACTGAAACACATATTTCACGAGGAAATGTATATATGTTTATATTGTTTTTTAATGCACTGCTCGCTTAATGTGGTTGTGATTATTTGTTAAAGGAACATTACAGAATTGGTTTTTGCTAACAAAGCAGTTGCTGGCAGTGTAAGCACTTTATGTAATCCACCATATACATAAACTGACAAACCTGTAGAAGTTTGAGATCGATCGGCCATCTGGGTCACGAGAAAATAGTGAAAAACCGATTACACATTTGCATGAAATCATATAGGTCCAACAAATGAATAAAACGCTCACTGAGCGAAAAACTCCAATCGGAAAATTAGTTTATTCATTTCTCATCAAATATGGCATTTCAGACAGAAATATTTCAAGGGATGTTTTCTACTATCATCATCATTAGACCGTGTAAGTTTTATGTAAATCTGTGATCAAAAGTATATTTTACAAATACCAATTCTGTAATGTTCCTTTAAGTATTTTACCTTCAAGGTATTGTGGAACTAGGTTTTGAAGTATTAGACCTATTCCTTTACACATCACCATGCACTGGTTTACAAGGTGCTGTGGCGCAATATTCTTGTTTCCTTTGCAAGAAATTTACAGTTCAAGTACTGCAGTTTACATCAATATTTACTTAAAACAGAAGAACATTAATAAGTATTTAAAAACACCAATCAATCAATTGCTATTATTTAAAACTAACAAAACAATATTTCAGAATTCCCTTGAAAAGGATGTGCACAACAACAGTAAGAATTAAAGTACAATGTAAGAATATAACATAACTTACTCTCTGTTTGAAAACAGTGAAAAAAAATATCATTTTCCCCCCCACTATTTTCTCGTGACTTAGATGACCGATTGAGCTTAAACTTTCACAGGTTTTGTCATTTCATGCATATGTCAAACAAAGAGTGAGTAGACTACCAGGCTTTGTCTACGTGTTTAAATTCAGTGTTAAATACAAAGGAAATGTAATTTATACAAAGTGTCACTAAGAAGAAGAAGAAGAGAAAAAAAAACAGATGTTTGGGATGCAATTTCATACTAGAATGTAGTGATTGGAGTTACAAACACTAGGTATTTCGGGTTTTGTAAATACTTGTAGTTGGTTAAAATCAAAACAAACAAATATATTAGTCAAAATGACTTAATGTACGTCTTGGGTCTGACACATTGATGGCAGTTTTATAAACTTATGTCTTGACCTAGACACCTTTAAATTCATAAAATTGTGTACTTATGTCCAAAGATTTAAAATAAATAAATAAATCATGCGTAACATAATGTAGATACTAAAGCTTGATGTAGTCACCAGACCAATTAAGAGATTCAAATTGCTAGTGAGTGATACCCATTCATCAGGGCCCAGTTTCACAGACCTGCTTTAGCACAAGAAATAGCATAGCAAAATTACAACATGCTTACTAGAGTAAGGTTACCAAGCAAAATAGCATTCCACGTGCAAGATTTATGACTGGTATCCTGCTTCTTTTGACTGAGCAGATTTCTAAGCAATGTTTGCTGCTGAAGTAGCTCGATAATTATTGGCCATTGTCACAAATACAAAGAACTTTACTTACACCATACACACCGCGCACTGAAACAAGTTTAGGCCCATTGGTGGACTGCACATGACGTCATTGACCACCATTTTTGATGAAAAACAATAGAAACGTGCACGCGTGTACGCGCTGAGCACAACTCTCAGCCAATCGTAGCCTATCACGCGTGCACGTTTCATCAACGATGGCGGCCAATGCAAGGGCTGTGTTAGTCTTCCATGCCGCAAACACAAAAATATAACCACTTTTCGCTTCAGAAGATTCATTTTCACTGTACACCTAGTTTCAATCACAAAAACATTAATATGTGTGGACATTTCCCATAAGATAGCACACGTGTATATACGAAAACGGTGATATTCAATGGGATTAAACTGCTTATTTCAGTTGTCATGCAACTACTTAAATTCTACATGGTAGAAAAATATTTAAAAGTACCAAAATTACAAGGATTCTATACCTCAAGCCTCTTCTAAGAAAACACCTCCGAAAATAATAATTTTCCTCACCATTTTCTTCAATTCCCTGAAAATAAAATCGAAGGAAATTCGTCTTTGTTTCACACTTGCCGCAATATTCTCTTGAATAACTAACATAGTAATAATAATAATAATGGAAATTTGTTATTTATTGTTATTGACTATTAATGTATTTCAAGAACGACACTTCTGTTGTATTTCAAGAACTCTGCTTAAAAGGCAACAACTATGATTACAGGAATAGTAAGGGCTTTATGAATTGTCCTAAATCAACTTGGTCTGCTTATCTGTGTTGAAGTTATAAAGTTTATACATTTGTTGGATTTGAGGCTTTGCATTGTGGGACATGCAAGAGTGTCTGCTCGGCTGAGTTAAACGTGGAGTAGGCCTACATGTTATAAGGTATATTTGTAGGATTTGAGGCTTTCCACTTGTGGAACATGTAAGTGTGTTCTCAGCCAAGTTACAGTTGGAGTAGGCCTACATGTTCAGGTATATTTGTAGGATTTGAGGCTTCACATTGTGGAACATGTAAGTGTGTTCTCAGCCAAGTTACAGTTGGAGTAGGCCTACATGTTCAGGTATATTTGTAGGATTTGAGGCTTTGCATTGTGGAACATGCAAGTGTGTCTGCTCGGCTGAGTTAAACATGGAGTAGGCCTACATGTTATAAGGTATATTTGTAGGATTTGAGGCTTACCATTTGTGGAACATGTAAGTGTGTTCTCAGCCAAGTTACAGTTGGAGTAGGCCTACATGTTCAGGTATATTTGTAGGATTTGAGGCTTTGCATTGTGGAACATGCAAGTGTGTCTGCTCGGCCCGAGTTAACATGGAGTAGGCCTACATGTTATAAGGTATGTTTGTAGGATTTGAGGCTTACCATTGTGGAACATGTAAGTGTGTTCTCAGCCAAGTTACAGTTGGAGTAGGCCTACATGTTCAGGTATATTTGTAGGATTTGAGGCTTTGCATTGTGGAACATGCAAGTGTGTTCTCGCGCTGAGTTAAACATGGAGTAGGCCTACATGTTATAAGGTATATTTGTAGGATTTGAGGCTTACCATTTGTGGAACATGTAAGTGTGTTCTCAGCCAAGTTACAGTTGGAGTAGGCCTACATGTTCAGGTATATTTGTAGGATTTGAGGCTTTGCATTGTGGAACATGCAAGTGTGTCTCTCGCTAAATTAACATTGGAGTAGGCCTACATGTTATAGGTATATTTGTAGGATTTGAGGCTTCCACTTGTGGAACATGTAAGTGTGTTCTCAGCCAAGTTACAGTTGGAGTAGGCCTACATGTTATAAGGTATATTTGTAGGATTTGAGGATTTCCACTTGTGGAACATGTAAGTGTGTTCTCAGCCAAGTTACAGTTGGAGTAGGCCTACATGTTAGGTATATTTGTAGGATTTGAGGCTTTGCACGTGTGGAACATGGAAGGTGTGCTTCAAGATTACATTGGGGGATATTTGAGGAGTATGAACTGTACTGTGGGTGTTTACATTGTGGGTTAACCTCACATGTTTTAAGAGGACAAAATAAAGAAAGGGACATAGAAAACACATGGGAAAGCCAACATTTGTAGCTTATAAAATGTATGTGGCGTCTTTAGACAGTGGTGCTTACTCCAATGTTTTCCACTCGTTAGTGTGCACTAGTCGTCGACAGGGACAGATAGTTGAAGAGACAGTGGTTGAAGTGAGGATCATTACTAAACTAATGGTGTTTGTTATGTAGGGGAATGCAACTCGTCCCCATGGTTTACTTTTCCACCATGTTTTACAACAGTAACCTGGAGGAAACTCCTTACATGGACCCTGTTGAGACAAAACCAAATGTTAACCTTTGTCAAACAGCCGGCCGGCAACCAATGTACAAACAGGCTATTAAATCTGTACCGGACCACGAGACAATGACGAAGATGTGAATTTCGTAAAGCAGCCAGACTATTCTAATTTGCATACGTATCCAAAATTTTGGATATGCAAATGATCCAATACCAGGGTGAGAGAGCGGTCAACCTCGTACTGCTCGCACACCCCTGGGGACGATGTTGAGGGGAATGGTATTGTAACACATGGTTCACTTCACCTTCAGCACGTAGTCTTGACATTAGCACTACAGGGTAATCTCGCTCATCAGTTGTTAAAAAAAATGTTCGATGGCATCCCACATTGCCTTGGTGTCATTCTGTGCTTGTGGGTCGTGGCTGTAGTCCAGACTATCCGCACTCCACATCCCTACACCACGAAGCTTCGTCTTTTTGGCGTACTCATATCGAAGGGTGAGAGACTCTGGGTCGTCGTACCACACTTGTCTTACTTGTCCAGTTGAGTTTATCTATTTGTAAAAAAAAAACACACAACATAATTATATGAAATAAAGAGATCCAGTAAACGGAACTGGCAGCAGCAATCTTGCAGGTCTGCGCCCCCGGCAGCCCTAGGTGTGGCTGATGAAACCCCTTCCCAAAATCTATAATAACTATAATACAAAAAAAAAAAACACACACACACACTTAAACACAAAACGAATTTTAAAAATAAACTTAAATTTAGTCTCTTCATACGTGATTAAATCACGATAAATTGTGTATACAAATATTCGTTTTTTATTTGTTTTCCCAGTTATTCATTGCAACTGCAAAGTAAAGCAGAAATGTTCTTCGATTCTTTTAATTTGGATTATTGATGAACATTGTTTCACTGTCTTGTTATTGTTTGTAAATAAATGCACCTGTATAGCTTCAAATAATTAAATAAATAAACAAATAAATAAATACAAGTAAACAAATGGGGAAAAAAAGAAAAAAGAAAAATAACTAGATATTAGGTGTTTGTGAACAAACACAAAGCTGTTCCGTTTTTTTGTTTTTTTTTCTCGATTAATGTATGGAACACACCAAACGAGTTGCACTATTTTGTAATATTTCAACTCTGTGTTGTGTAATGCACGTAAAAGAACCCAGTTACACTTATCGTTAAGAGAAGGGGTTCGCCCCGGTGTTCCTGGTTTGATTGGCAGCATATTGCGCCACAGCACCTTGTAAACCATTACTTGGTGCTATGTAAAGGAACAGGTCTAATACTTCAAAACGTAGCTCCACATTATACCTTGCAGGAAAAATACTGAGCGCTTTGAGACGCCCATTGGACGTGATAAAGCGCTATATAAGAACTGCGTATTATTATTATTAAACCACTTACCTTGTAGTTGAAGTATGGCGATGCGTACGTCGCATTGTAAAGTCTACCCGAGGTTGATGCTTTCACATGTGACATCATGAATGCATAGGAGCGTCCTTTGGATGGGACATCGCTACAGGGTGCACCTCGGAAAGGCACATGCATAATGGAGCACACGTTATCCTGGCGGGAGGATTCAATCAGAACTATGAGTTTGGCATTCAGAAAATCAGCCAATTAAAAAAAGATAATAATCATTTAGTTTAAAGGGGCTATGTAGTCGTGATCTTAGTCTGCTTGTGGCTAGACATGGAAATATAAACTCTCGCCAAGTTACCACACGACGACAGTGTCCCTTTAACCCCCGGCTCATTAAATTTCGTTTAGAAATGAATGCCCCTTTGTTTCAGCATTCAATCGTGATAATGAGTAATTACATTATAACAGTTCACTGGTCAATTTAAATAAGATCATTCAAATTCATTAGGTCACAGAGATTTACTCAGTTTTGCAAAAACCGACAAGAGGGTGTCAACCATTCAATTTCATGAATGTTCTCAATAGGCAGTAAAATCCAACTGAATAGTGGTATAAATGTAGTCTTGAACGTCTATAACCAAAATAGATTTTCTGAAACGAAAGTGAAGAAGAAGAACAATATCACGTGTGCACGAAAACGATCGGATGCAACAGAAGCTAAAAATAAACCCTAGTTTGAATGAAAAAAAGGGAACATGCATGAGTTCAAATGCGTGTTATGAAACTGAATTGATTTTTTGTTTAGCTGTTATCTTAAAAACTCGTGAATTTATACAATGTGGAAATTTATTACACAGCATGTACAATTTCCCATATGACCATAGTGTGGAATCTTGCCTGTCAGAAGGTCCCTGGAATGTAAAAGGTCACTTTGTACACAGACAAAAAACCAAAAGTTTACATTGCATACAACAAGCACTGGGGAGAAAGAGTGGAGTTCGCAGAGCCAAGTCCAAATGGTTTTTGAATTTTGGATGAGGTAATAGTTTATATACGTGCTCATTTCAATCGGGGCAATCAGCGATGAATTTGTCATAATTTTTTGTATATTATATAAATTTTTACAGTACTTCGAATAGACATTTCTAAAATATTAACAAATACTGTACTTTGTCTTTAAATAGGAAGAAACGCCAGGTAATAAGCTGACCTTCGACAGGGTTTGGCAAACGTAATCCCTACCACCCCAAGCTACTCCTAGTACCAGCTTGTCCGGAGATATTCCCAAATCAAGGTATCCTCGAACCCCTGAAAAAAAAAAAAAAAACAAACAAACAAACAAACAAACAAACAAACACAATAAATATTTCCTCAATTTCAAATTAATATATTGTCCCCTTCACTCACTGGACACTGACAGTAAAGTAATAAGTTGCAGTAAAGCTCTACTTTTTTGCTCACCACTTTGCGACTCAAACTCAAACTGGCCTTGATCTCAAGTCTGGTATTAATTAATTGGACATTGACAGTAAAGTACTGTACTAAATTGCACTTAAGTTCTACTTTTTTGCTCAACCCATTCGCAACTCAACATCAAACTAGCCTCGATCTCAAGTCTGGTATTATTATATTGAACACTGACAGTAAAGTACTGTCAGTACTAAGTTGCACTTTAAAGTTCTACTGGTTGGTAAAGAATGAGTGCATATTGCGCTTTTTTGTATGGGACTGATGGGGCATGACGCACACGCGTTTGCCAACCAATAGCGTATGAATGGTGAATGTAATTAGCATATTTCATGGGAAAGGTCCATTCCATGTACAGCCGCGGGCCTGCTTTGGTCATGACGTCACAACCCCTTCAATTTGTACATACTCATAATTTTTTTATCGGTTTAAAACTTAAGTTGACAGTATAATTATAAATTGTTCTTTAAACAATGTATTACCTTTGAGAGTTTTGTTGTATGGTGCATTAGCCATAGCAATACACGGCCCATATATCTGACTCTGCTCCGAGTAAGCCATGATAAAAACAAAGTCACATGACTCGGCTATACCCTTGTAGTCATAGCAACGCTCATCTATGCAGTTTGGAGACCAAGCTACGTCAAAGGTAACCTGAGGAGAGATTTATAGGGGAAATTTGTTTATTTAAATCAATGGTCCATTGATACACCGTTAACTTCAATTTAACTGTCCGCAATTTTGTGTAACCAAAGTTTTGACTCCACAAAATGGCGGACCGTGTTAGTTAAAAAAAGAAACCACACAATTTCGAGGCATATTGTGTGGATCATTACATTCTACTTTTAAAACATCTTTCCAACCATACAAACGCTTTGTATAGCCCAAAGCGCCTAAGCAAAGGCAACGTGTCCCTTTAACATCATCCATTCAATACTTGATGGTGGCGTGACGCGTCTGTGCATTTGGCTCAGTGCACAACTCTAAGGCGTTTGCCCACCAATAGTGTCTGTACGCATGCGTGAATGTCATTAGCATCATAGGGAGGCTGATTCCTTGGACACTGAGTGACATCAACCGTAAGACTGCATGATCATGACGACATCCCCCTTTAAAAACAGTCTTTTTCAGCTAGCGTTGTGTGAATTACTCGAACACTCTTATCTTGTTAAAGTCTTTTGTCCTGTCCTTTAATTGGACATATTAATGAGCTTATAATATACTGTAATTCAACCCATTAGTAAAAACAATACATAACTTCCCTTTCCCAAGGACAGCTTTGAAATAAATGTAAATGAAACTGAAATTGAAACTCCAATTGAACAGTGATCTTCTAGTTTCCAAATAAAAACACAATAATTATAATCAACTTAATTGTGAATAATGTATACATTTTATGATAATTGAGTGAAAAACGGTAGATAAGTGTTTTGATCAGTGATTTTGCGCATGTTGAAATCAGGCTTATTTCAATAGTCATAATGAGTTGGCCGCCATCTTTGATGTAAAACAATGGAAACGTGCATGTACGTAAGCGCTGCACACTATACTCTCGGCCAATGATTGCTCTTCCCTCTTGACCTCATGCCCTTGATATCCATCTTGGCAACTTGATTGACTATTATTTTTTAACTCTACTCGGTTTCCCATAATGCATTGCGATACATTTTTAAGATGGCGCTTGTGCATGATGGACTATTTTCAGACAGTACTTTGGAAGGGCCTATTTGTAACTTAGTATTTAGTATTATATTTAGTATTGGCTACAACACACCATGCGACTGTAAAATGTGCTCTCTTAATGAGAGTTCCAGTTAGGATCAGGGCCCAATAAAGGTAGCCTATATTATTCAAAACCATACACTGTAAATTGAAACTTCCAGAAATTAAGAAGAAAAGAAAAACGCCCTCAATTTACCCAGAAATGATCTTAACACCAAAAACCAAATTTTCGAGTTGGGCTGTTTTGCGACGGAAGGTTACCTGAGAGTTTGGAATGGATTTGTGGAATTTTTTGAAGATTACCTGAAAGTTTGGAATGGATATGTGGAAAGTTTTTGAAGATTACCTGAGAGTTTGGAATGGATATGTGGAAAGTTTTTGAAGATTACCTGAGAGTTTGGAATGGATATGTGGAAAGTTTTTGTCAGCTCCAACATGAAATCCGTCAACAATTGTGCTTCGGACTTCTGGAGTGGATATTCAATGTCGATGTTGATGCCATCCAGGTGCTCTGCAATGGTGTCATTCACTTGACTCATAATCCAGTCAGTCCGATCCGAGATGCTACAGAGAGACGCCGCTGGAAAAATACCTGGGGTTTTTGTTCAAGAAGAAGGGGTAAAAACAAAAAAGCAACTTTACTCATTTAAGTTTGGCACAGTGTGTGGAGTTAAATATGCCCTTCTCGGAATCAGTAGTGTTGGGCTTTGAGCTTTCACACAGTTTACTCTTCTTATGCCGAGGAATGAACCTTGGACATTACTGGAAATGCCTAAATCGTCTTCGTACTGGTATGGGAAGATGCAAACTTTCACTGCGCACCTGGGGATACATCACATTGCCCAACAACAGTATGATTGCTGTGGCCTGGAATCGCAGTCAATGCAGCATATGCTGCGGTGCCCGCTCTTGGAAGAGACCTGGGCCCAATTTCATAGAGCTGCTAAGCACAACAATTTGTTTAGCATAACATTTCTTCCTTTATAAAAACAGGGTTACCAACCAAATTTCCATGTGTTGCATATTGCTTGTTAATGGTATTCAGCTGTTGTTTGCTTATCCTGAAAATCACATGGAAATTTGGTTGGTGATCCTGTTTTTATCAATGAAGAAATTTCATGCTAAGCAAAATGTTGTGCTTAGCAGCTCTATGAAATTGGGCTCAGCACTGCTACCGACTTAGCGCAGAGCACCCCATGGGCACAAAAGTGTGCACATCAGTGGATGTCCACAGTGTAAGGACTCGAAAGAAGAAGAATGCTGAGGATTTATGTACTGCATGGAGGAGAGTCAGTTGAAGAGGAAACAAATCACTCATTTGCTTCTCTTCTGCCAGGAGGAGTAAACAGGTGTCTGCGAGGATACAGACTATGGATGTGAATAATTAGCAACCGCCCATTTGACTGCTGGTGCTGCACACTCCTAAGGAGTTGGGACGGTTTTAGGAATACTCATGGCCCCATAAACAGGGTTTGTTCTTGAAAATATTTGTCTTGGAAAGATGCACGACAGAACCAGCAAAACTAACTGGACGATTATTACACTGTGAATGCGTTGACCCAGGATTGAGGTGCGATTCGACTTACCCTAGTTGCAATAGTCGTATAACCCTTGATTTTCTCAATGGTTGGAGATGGGATGACTGAGGGTTACAGGCTTTGCACTTCAGGGTTTTTTTTTGTGAAAAGTAACCCACCAGTAAACTGTGCACATAATGCTCCCAGGAAGTTTCAGTAGCCCAGATTTTTAACATGTATTGTCATAAATTGTTTTTTTCTAAGGTATTAATTAATGGTAGTGATCACAACCAACTTAATGGTCAAATGAAGTTACATGCATACATTAAACTATCATTTTTTCTTCCTCATTATTATTCACATCTGCAAAGGAAAAAAATATATGAGCCTTTAAATCAAGTAGGTCGCACAGTTTGTAGTAGCCTACAGGACTAAGTTGAGAAGTGGTGTTTACTTAGCCAAAATAAGCAGTTTTTTGACATGTTTAGTGTTGGTCTGGTGTTAAGGGTGACTGGGGAACTTGAGCCCACTCGGAGACGAGAGGATTGAGGGTTACGAGTTATTACAGACTATACTTACCCATACTAACCACTCTCACACCCTTAGAGTGGCGTAGCACATCAGTTGTGGATCATGCCGATTGAACATAACGATGGTCGTCAATTTTGTCCAGTCGAATTTCTTCCAAGTTGTCCCGCCGATCCAAAAAGCGAAAACCTAATAGAGTTCAATTACCCAAAAGAATTATGGATAAGTTAAAATGTTTGTCACCAAAATAGAGTCTCTGCATAAATGCGGAGGCCTGCGCTGTAATGCCCTACAGCACGTAATTCTAGGGGACAAATTGCAGAATTCCTTGGTAAAACACAGCAATAAAATTGGGCGCCGTTTGCTTTGCAATTTGATTAGAGAACTGGTCATTTATTTATTTATTCATCTATTTATTGTTTATCCTTTGAGGTATGGGTGCACACAATGCAGCGCGCGTCTTGGCTTGCACAGTGTACATAAGCAACCCTGTACCGCTCAGAAGGGGCATTATACTTATGGATCCTACCCACCGGAGTAGAAGTAGTTTTTAGTAGAAGTATTTTCTGAGTAGAAGTAGAAAAGAAGGGAGGACTTCCGGTAAGAACACCATACCCTCATCAGCTGAGCAGTCAAGTAACATACCTCTTTTCGCGGTGGCGTCGATATCACATTGCATAATGACGGATCGGAACACGGACATGCTGTACTTGCCGTTGTCTCCATCCTGGTACTACCGACAACTTCATCTGAAGAACTCCCGATTAATAACATCAAGAAAGTGGCAAGAACAATGTGGAATACCTCCATTTCGTGTGCGCTTTTGTGGCTCTTTGTTGCAATTTGAGTTTTTCCGCACGATCAATGCATGTATAAACACCATGTTTGGTAACCTTTCGTATCCATTGTTGTTTTACTAGAGAAGAAACAGACTACAAACATACTTTTTATATCGTGTAGTTAGTGTTCAAAATTCCCTCACGGAAACAGTGGGCGCTTAACTCTCGTTCGAAATACATGTTCGGTTATAAACAGATTTATTAATGTACAGTTTCAGTTTCGCATGTTATCATTGAACATCAAAAAATCATTTTTTGCGCCAGGTATTTACTGTTCGTCAACGACCGTCAAAACATTTTTTGCATTTTCTAATACTTTCTCTCATTTTGTGACCATAGCAAGACAACAAGCCACACCACTTTGCTCTGTTTTAAGTTTGTTTTAACGTAAAATCCTAAAATTGCATTTAAAAAAAATGTATTTACAAATGAGTTAAATAGCTCACCACAAATCATGTAAAGTGCCCATGTAAATCAGCTCGGCCCCAAACTTAATTTAGATTCTAAAGCTGGGCTGCCAAGACCCAACACCATGACGTCATCATCACCCAACAGCCTCGTTACGCCATAAATAGGGAGTCAGTCTTCCCGCGTGTACTTAATTACTCCCAACACAACATGGCGGACAATGGGAAGGCAGTAGCCGCGTGTGACGTCATCAGCGCAAGCACGACCCCCAAAAATAAACAAAACACGGATGTGGGCCCAATATGAAATTTATGTTGCTTGGTTACAGTTAGTCTCCATACCTATACAGCTTTTCCATCCGCCACCCTGACAGTGACACTTCAAATTCGAAATTGACTAGCATGATTGATAGGGCCTATACTAGGTCCGATTTTACTCGAGCATTTCGATATTGATTGATAATTTAATATTTTCATAGATTTAAAAAAGTTAGGCCTACAAGCTTTTATTTAAGAAATTGCACGAAGAACAAAAAAATTACCAATAAAAAACAAACACAATTTTTGTCGGCAGCCAGACACTATCTAGTTATTCATGTTAAAAGACACTGGACACCTTTGGTAATTGTCAAAGACCAGTATTCTCAGTTGGTGTATCTCAACATATGCACAAAATAACAAACCTGTGAAAATTTGAACTCAAATGGTCGTCGAAGTTGCGAGAAAATAATAAGGGAAGAAATAACACCCTTGTCCACGAAGTTGTGTACTTTCAATGCTTTGATTTCGAGACCTCACGCGTGAGGTCTCCAAACCAATTCAAATAAATGATTTCTTTCTCAAAAACTACGTTACTTCAGAGGGAGCCGTTTCTCACAATGTTTTATACTATCAACAGCTCCCCATTGCTCGTTACCAACTTGCTATAAAAGTAGAATACAATGATTCACACAAATATGCCTCGAAATTGCGTGGTTTTCCTTTTGCATCGTGAACTAAACACAGTCGGCCATTTTATGGAGTCAAACTTTTGACTCTACGAAATGGCTGATCGTGTACGTTAGTTCGCAAAGTTCAAAGAAAACCACGCAATTTCGAGGCATATTTGTGTGGATCATTGTATTCTACTTTTAAAACATTTTTCTAACCATATGCAATTTATAACAAACGGTAACAAACGCTTTTCTTATAGACAGACTCGACCGATCCAAGACAACGTGTACCTTTAAGCAGCTCTATGAAATTGGGCCCAGTTGTGCATGCTAAATGTATTTTGCGCATTGTCCGTGGCATTTAAAGAAACATTACCGAGTTGGTTTTTACTAACAAAACAGTTGCTGGCAGTGTAAGCAATTTTTTGTAATCCACCATTATAGATAAACTGACAAACCTGTAGAAGTTTGAGATCGATCGGCCATCTGGGTCACGAGAAAATAGTGAAAAACCGATTACACATTTCCATGAAATCATATAGATTCAACAAATGAATAAAACGCTCACTGAGCGATAAACTCTAATCGGAAAATGAGTTTATTCATTTCTCATCAAATATGGCATTTCAGACAGAAATATTTCAAAGGATGTTTTCTGCTATCATCATCATTAGACCGTGTAAGTTTTTTGTAAATCTGTGATCAAAAAGTATATTTTACAAGTTTTTTCCTTACCAATTCTGTAATTTTTTTATGAGTGTTTTCTTTTCGTTTTAAAACACTGACATCATATGCGGAGAAAAACACTCTTTAGAAACGAAACAATACCTAATAGGCATTTTCCTTCAGTTCTTTTAATGGATAGTCTAATTAGTTGTAGTCACGTATTTCGGAGATGTTTCTCTCCCCCCCCCCCCCCCACCACGCCTGCCCCGCGACCAGAGTTTACGGTAACTGAGTGACGGTCTTGTGCGGTCCTTGCCTAAAATAATCGTTTAGGTCTCCATTTTGGTTTCATAGTGGACTCAAAATAGCACCAGCATGGCACATGACACATGACCCATTGACCACAGATTTTCGTAAACATGGAGTACTCGAAGATGTTTCAAGTGTTCGGGACCTTACTGCTGTTGAACCTATTACAAGGACAATGTCTAGTTGTGGAGGAGACGATGAAAGACAGCGGTGATTGTCCTTGCTCGGATCCTTCACTCTGTGATGTTATCAAAACACCGCCGAGAAAAGAGGTAAACCATGGGGTAAACATGTCGTGGCATGCTGTGCAAAAGTTTGCCACTTTAATGTACATGTACATTGTATGTCAATGCAGGGCTCGCCCTTAACACTAGCCCGGCCCGGCGTACATTGTCTAGTAAAAAGTGCTGCATGTATGGGCTGGTAAACACCACTTCTCAACTGCCCTGTGGGCTACTAATAACTGTGCAACCTACTTGTTTTCAAATGCTAAATTCTTCCTTTTCAAATGTAAATAGATAAAATGTGTTAATCGTTATTGAGTGTGTGAATATAACTTCATTTGATCATTAATCATTAACACATCAGAACATTACATTTGTATGGCGATTCCTGTTTATATCTGGCTACTAAAACTTCCTGGGGCAAGTAAAATGCACAGTTTACTGGCCCGGTGGGCTACTTCACAAAAAGCTTAATAAGCGCAAGCCTGCAATGATATTATTATTACTATCATGACAGGCATGATGTAAGCTAGTAGGTTCGTTCCGCTTGACGAAAGCGGAACGAATGCCACTCAACTGAGATGCTTTTTGTTAACAACATGGGATGGAATTGTATTTTTTGCAGCTTCAAAAGTTCCAATAGACCTTAGCAGGACCAGTGTAGCCTGTAATTTTCACAGGTCCACCAGCTTTTTCACTTGTCAATAATGAAAAGTTTGTCAACACTGAACTATCCGGCCGGACAACTTCAAGTGAATTTTGACTGGTCCTCGGGTGATTTAACTAGCATTTGGCCAGCGGACCACTGTTAAGGGAGAACGCTGCTGGCTGGTTTCACTGTATTGCTAAGAACAAAAGTAGGAAAGTCCCTACCTGGGGTTTTTGAAGTAAAACACAGGACTGTAACCTCAATTCTTTTACAAAGCCGTGCAGGGGATTCCCAGCTAATTAAGGCTTTTTTGTACTGCAGAGAACAGTAAGCTACATTCAATGTACTGAGTAAACTAAGGCTCAAAATTTACACTTGAC
Organism: Pycnopodia helianthoides; assembly: GCA_032158295.1. Lineage (NCBI taxonomy): Eukaryota > Metazoa > Echinodermata > Asteroidea > Forcipulatida > Asteriidae > Pycnopodia > Pycnopodia helianthoides. The sequence goes on from CM063257.1 coordinate 2,568,610, forward strand.
TTCAGGTCTGAGGCCAGTGTTTTTAGCATCGGGCCAGTAAACTCACGAGTGGACAAGTCCAGCAGTCTTGTGTTTTTGCTCAAATTATGTTGAATTTCAGTCTGATAAATATTATACTCACCCATATACAAATGATCTAAACCTGCTCTTATTCTTATTGCTTGTTCAACTAAAAACTGTTCAACTAAAAACTGTTCAAATGTTAAACTGTATCTTAAGGCATTTTTTCTTCTTTTCAATTTCAAATCTGGTCTTTAAAAACAAAATCTGGTCCAGTAAACTTGTTGAGCTAACAATTATAACAAGAGCACCCCAAATTTGAGCCCTGATAATGTGAACAAAGGGTTGCACACTACACAATTATCAAAATGAATGAGATAAAAAACAAAAACAAAACAGATTTTGAAATCAATGAAGAAATTAAATAAAGAATGAGAAAATAGGCACAAATATATGTAATAAATAAAGAAATGGTCAAACAGGAAGTTGATAAATAAATAAAATGGAAGCATGCAAGGGTCTATTATGTACATGTACAATTCAGCTTTTCGTGCATGTCAAGGAATGGTAATTTGATATTTCAAATAAGAAATCACATCCCCTTAAAGGGACACATGCCTCAAAATTGTCTGTTTTCCTTTTACTGTTGTCCGCAAGTCAAAAATTTTGTTAGAATGGCGGACTGTGTTAGTTCACGGAGTAAAAGGAAAACCACACAAATTTGCAGGCATATTTGTGCATCCATCAATATATTCTCCTTTTCAAAAACATCTTTCCAACCATTCAGTTCATAAACGAACGCTTTCAAATGCTTTTTATAGCCCAACTAGCCCAATCAAAGGCAACAATTCCCTCATGGTTTTCACTCTGCTGCACTGCTTCCAAGCTCAAGCTCAAATCCAAGCTGTGATCCCTGGCAGTTACAGGTTGAATTATTTCTGACTGGCATCCACAAACAAAGATATGGACAAAATAGGGAGACAGCCAACTAGCTCAGTTGGTACGGTGCCGGCGTGTTAATCCGGAGGTCTCAGGTTCAAGTCCCGCTCTGTTGAATTCGTCGTTGTTCAACCCCAAATTAATATTTATTGTTACTATATTATCCGCAGGTTTTCGGTTTTTGGGTCGGTGGAAGTCAATGGATGCAGTATGATTGGACTGCGCTGACGACAGTCGTGATGTTCGGACATTACGATGCCAAACTGATGTGCTACGCACACTCCAAAGGAGTTAGAGTTACTCTCCTAGGTCAGTTCACATAGAACTTTAAAAGGCAGGGTTTACTTTTGGTAATTACTCCAACAAATAATGACCGTAAAAACTTACTTGGTAAAGAGCACTGGAGAGCTGTTGATGTTGTAAAACATTGTCAGAAATGCCACTCTTTGAAGTATTGTTGTTTTAGAGAAAGGGGTAATTTTTCACCTCAAAATTGAATCTGAGAAAGGCTTCAGTTTTTATGTATTGCATCTGAAAGTACGCAATTCTATATGCAACAAGGGTGGTTTTTTCTTTTATTATTTTCTTGCAGCTTCGATATCCAATTGAACCCAAATTTTCATAGGTTTTTAAATTATTTTTTATGCATGTTGGGTTACATTGAGTGATTATTCTGGTCTTTGAAAATTACCAAAAGTATAGCCTACCCTGCCTTAAAGGAAATTTACAGAATTGGTAAGAAAAAAACTTGTAAAATATACTTTTGATCACAGATTTACATAAAACTTACACGGTCTAATGATGATGATAGCAGAAAACATCCCTTGAAATATTTCTGTCTGGAATGCCATATTTGATGAGAAATTAATAAACTAATTTTCCCATTGGAGTTTATCGCTCAGTGAGCGTTTTATTCATTTGTTGAATCTATATGATTTCATGCAAATGTGTAATCAGTTTTTCACTATTTTCTTGTGACCCAGATGGCTGATCGATCTCAAACTTCTACAGGTTTGTCAGTTTATGTATATGGTGGATTACATAAAGTGCTTACACTGCCAGCATCTGTTTTGTTAGCAAAACCAATTCTGTAATGTTCCTTTAAACAAAAATTTATTTTTAAAAGGGAAAACGTTGACAATTCACTGGTTGTTGTTGTATCCATAACTTTCATAGCAAATGATAGTCTTGGTGCAAGGCGTTCTTACGTTTTACGTAAAACCATCAGGGCTTGAAATTAACTCCTGCTGCAACTACACTGGCCAAACATTGTGCATTGTGTTCAGTTTACATTGCACATTGCACTTCTCAATCTTTTACAAGTACCATGATGGTGTGGCTCCTCCCTACTTGATTGACCTACATGACCTATTCATTGCATGTCCCAGGTAGGCTGGGACTTTGGTCTTCGTACTTCCTGATTACTTGTTAACATCAAATCTCGTGGCACAGGCAACAAGGCTTTTTCCGCAGCTGGCCCTTGAGAATGAAACACACTCCCTGTTCAAATCAAAGACTCTCCTTCAATTCGACTATTAAAAAAACCTTCTCAAAACATTTATCTTTTCTGTTCCTGCTTAGTGCTATAGGTTCTAGGTGCGCTGTGAGGCGCTTTGTTCTTGTTAAAGCCGCTTATAAATACCACTATTATTATAATTAGGTCAAAGGTCAATTAATATCATAACTGGTTTCAATGCAAAACAAATTGTAAGAGCACATGTTTTGATCTTAGCCAGAGGGCCCAATTTCATAGAGCTGCTTAAGCAGAAAATATTGCTTGACAATTGCCTGCTAAGCAGAAAGCAGCAGGATACCAGTCACAAATTGTACATGTGTTATGGTAGTTTGGCTGGTAACTTATTCTGGTAAGCATAGTTTTGTTGCGCTTAGCTACTTGTTGTGCTTAAGCAGCTCTATGAAATTGGGCCCAGATCTGTCTTAGAGGCTTCGCTCACTTCATTTTGTATTTTCAGGCAAGAGGGCTCATTTTTTTTTTCACAATTTCAGGCTAGATTTTTACGGATAATTTCTAATCTGTTTTGTAGATTAAGAAATTTCTCTCCTCTGACTTGTAGGAAACTTTCCTCTGGCCAATCTGAGTAGTGTCGCTGATCGATCCAACTGGATCATGAAGCAGCTGAAAGCGGCTGTCACTCTGCACCTGGATGGCATCAATCTAGACCTAGAGAATCCGATAAGTGCATCCCAAGCTCATCTACTGACGACCTTCGTGGACGAAACAACGAAAGCTTTCCACATATCCATCCCAAACTCCCAGGTAAATTGAAGCAGGGTTTAGGAAGAGGCTGGAGCTCTGATAAAAAAATCCACAGGGGTTCGAATCACACTCGAGTGATTTGCCTGTGGATTAGTGTGACCAGGCACCTTTAGTGCATTGTCCCTTTAATTAAGAGATTTAGTTGCGCAACCCTTTAAGTACTGATGTTGCCTAGCAACAACCATGTGCAGTGAAATTGGAGTTGTCCAGTACCCAGTGCCCAGCACTGACGGGCACTTCCACACTTTCCCACTCACTCCACTGTGAGATGGACATGACCTGCTGTTAACACTGAGTTTATCGTTTTCGAATGGAGAGTTAAAGAGTCCAATGGTTTTCTTGTGATGATTGCTATGTTTCACCACCTGTAGATCGCCCTCTGTATCGACCCTTTTTTTTTCTTTGGTTATCCTTTATTGTCGCCACATTAAAATCTCTTGTAAAAAGAATTGACTGTGTCACATTTGTTTTTTCACAGAACTCGGGAAAGTGCTGAGTATGCAGTGCTTGATTCACATCAGTGTACATGGTGTAAGGGCAAAAACAAAATAATGTTCTTTATCCCTGATGCAAAATCGATATTAAGTCATTGCGGTGCCCACTGCTGAAATGTAAGATTCGGGCTGCCTCTGGCCACCGCGCTGGCTCTGTGGTCTAGTGGTGGGACGTCTGCTCTGGCATGGCAAGGGTCATAGACTCGAATCCCCCCTGGAGTGGATTTTTTACTTGCAAATGTCTTAAGTGTGCTTCTGTTGATAAAACTCTGCCGTGATGGTCATAACTCTGGTTTCTGTTGCTTTGTAAACAGGTCACCTTTGATGCTGCTTGGTCGGCTGGCTGCATCGATGGCCGTTGCTATGACTACGCAGGGATTGCTAAGTCATGTGACTTCCTCTTTGTGATGTCATACGACGAGCAGAGTCAGATATTCGGACCGTGTATTGCCATGGCAAATTCACCGTACAACAAAACAGCACATGGTATGTTTCAATTCAATTTGTTTCAACAAATAAATTTATAAAAACTTGCATTTGATCCCTCAGCTGCCGCTTCCCAGGTTGTGTTTCGTAAACTTGGGTGTGATCCCTGGCTACACGGCAGTAACAGGTTGAATGGCTTCTGACTGGCACCCTCAAACAAAGATATTGATACAATAGGGAGACCAGTTATCCAGAACAGTAACCCGTAGGTTGCGGGTTCAAGTCCTGCTCTAGTCAATATGTCTTTGTTCCACCCAAAGTTATTTCAAATTCATCCAGTCAGTTGCCTTTGTGGTTTATTACTTGAAAAATAAAAGGTTGGGGGAATCCCCCCACTCCCTAGCCCCCACCCCCGTAGAGCCGCACCTGTCTACTGCCATCTAGTGTTCCAGGGTATCTCATTTTGTTTTTCCTAGTGTAGACAAGATTACCTCAATCTCAAGACCAAATGTTTCAACCAGCATCAGTATTGACTCTATCGACAAGTTTACCAAACTCTATATTATTTCATTTTCTGTCAGGGATTGAGATGTTTTTTAAGCTTGGGATACCAGCTAGTCAGCTGGTACTTGGCGTTCCTTGGTATGGTTACAACTACAAATGCAATAGTCTCAGTCAGGTAAATAATTGTTTCTTTTTATAACAAATGTGTTCTGTTTAACTCTCCAACTTTCTGACCCTTTGTTTTGAATGATAAACTATGCCAGCCTGCGTTATGATATCGTACCTGGTGAATGAATCTACACAGTACACAGTCAACCCTCTTACTGTCTGGCCTTTCAATATCATCCGTTTTGGTTTTGAATGACAGATAAACTATACCAGCCTGCATTATGATGTCATACCTGGTGAATGCTTCTACACAGTACACAGTCAACCCTCCTACTGTCTGGCCTTTCAATACTCGTCCATTTTGGTTTTGAATGATGAATAATCCATGGCAGCCTAATCTATGCAGTTACTACATAGGAAGCTGAGATGGTTTAAAGAATATAATTTATTGGCCAATTGACCTGTGTAAAATCATTTGGTGCTTGATTTGGGGCATGGTGGTACCCCTCCCAACCCCCCCACCCCCCATTGTGGCCTCATTAAGTGCTTGGAATCTCAGGAATTCTTCAGAGGATTTTAAGGGGGAGGTTGCTTCTGTACAAGAGGAAAATAGTCTGTTAAAGTATGGGTACATTAGGGTTGGTACCCTGTCCCCATTTCAGGCATGGCAGGGCGTTATAATTTTCATGCTCTGTAACTTCAAGAAGTTGTGAACTGTCTGATACCCGTCTCATAAATACAAAGTCACAATTTTTAAGTCCCCAAAAAACTGTGCATGTTCAGTGCCATGTGGGCTTTATATCATTTACTAAAGAACAGCAAGCCCCGGCTAGCTATCCATCACTGCCTAATTATAAACAATAACTAATCATAAAAAGGAACATGCAGATACAATTGTAGGAGGTTTGCATTCATAATCGCTGTTGCTGTTTTTTTTTTTACAGAGCAATGTTTGTGCAATTGACCATATACCATTTCGAGGGGTAAACTGCAGTGATGCAGCCGGAAAACAGATAAACTATGGAGGTTTGATGAAATTGCTGGAAAAGAACTCGACAAGCGGGGCACTATTCAATTCCACATACTGTGCCCCATTCTTCAACTACAAGGTAAGAATTTTTATGATTTGGGGTTGAACAAAGAGCATATGTGAACCAACTACCTCCGGATTAAAATGTCGGTGCTCTACCAACTGAGCTATCTATCCAGCCCTTTGTTGGCAGTCTCCCTATTTTGTCAATACCTTTGTTTAGGGGTGCCAGTCAGAAGCCATGCAACCGCTTCCGACTGGCAACCCCGAACAAAGATATTGAAAAAAATAGGGAGACTGCCAACATGGGGCTAGATAGGTCAGTTGATTGAGCGCTGGCACGTTAATACGGAGGTTGTTGGTTCCAATCCCGCTCTAGTCAATTTACTTGTAATCTCAGGAATTCTTAAGATGATTCTAGCAGGCTACTTCTGTACAAGAGGAAATTTGTGGTGTAAAGTATGGGAACATTTGGGGGGTGGGGGGTACCCTCTGTGGGCACGGTATATACCTATCTCATGGGAATAATCTATTTGAACTTTTTCCTTTGTGTTATTTTTTTATTTGAAGGATTCCAAGACTGGTCAGTTGCACCAAGTTTGGTACGACAATCCAAAAAGTTTAACAGCACGCTATGAGTACGCCAGCAGGATGAAGCTGAGGGGAGTAGGAATGTGGAATCTGGACACCCTGGATTACAGCGACGATCCACAAGCCAAGAAACAGACTAAAGCTATGTGGGATGCCATCGCACAGTACTCCCTCGACGGAAATCAAGCCTTTGGAGAGGTATCGTAAATAAGGTGTTAAATGTTGGGTAAGTAGTTAACACTTGAAGCGGGAATAGAGACCCTATTTGAAGTTGTTCGGGCACTTGATGAAGTTGAACAAAAACTTATAACCCGCCACCACGAAACCCAGACAAAATTTAAATTCGTAGTTTTTTTTTACATTGTCAAATACTCCAGTTTCAGTAGCTTTTGAATGATTATAAACTTTTAGATGAGAGATAGAAAGATAAAACGTTTATTCACAATAATCATTGTGAGAGGGTTGGACAGGCCTGAATTTACAAGGATTCATTGGCCTCTGTTGCCCTAGTCAATGCCTTGGTGCCCCTTCAAAAGCTTCCAAGGGACTCCAAGCGTTTCCAGTGGAAGTGCCCTTTGCAAAATGAAAAATGGCCTTGCCCTCTCAAAGATGAAATTCCAGACCCAAATCAAATGACAAGTCCTGCAGAATGAAGTATTTTGTGCAGGGGGTGCCTAGCCTTGATCAAGGCGTTGGAGTTTTGTCTTCGTTTATTTACTTTTTCTTTGCGCCGCCCTAACCCGCCCGAGCTAGTTATATACAATGTAGGCCTAAAAACTATGATTATTCTGTGCGCCGTGCAACCCACATGTGTGTGTATGTGTGTAGATACAGCACTGCGGTATGGTGTGCGACTGCTCTGTGTGGATATGCACTGGTGTAAGCCATCAGGTCATTACTATAATGCGCGCGGAAGACAAGACCCCATTGGTCAGTGGAAGTCATGTTTAATCATTAGGCGCTGTTTTGTTTGTGTACACTCACATCGCGTCATGCGCTTAGAAAGCATGACCCACACATGGGGGAGCTCGTGATTGGACGTCAAAAAATGAATAACTCATTAACTTTTCATCCTGCGTTGTCAGCAATAGGTCTGACGAAATATTTGAATATTCATGATCTGCATACCAGCATATCCGAGAGCCCCCCCCCCCCCCCATTTTCGTCCAATAGTGGACGAAATATAAAGAAACACATAGATACAGACGGTACAAGGCTGACGGCCTCCGCATGCGGACAGTAATACGAGTGCGGATGACCTGCGCACAGTAGTAGTAGTACGGGCGTCGTGCGATGTAGTACACACGTTATGCACAGTATGTGCTGGTGTACATGTACAGTAAAAAAAGTTACGGTGGGTTTTACGGCGTCTTTTTCGGAGTGAAAACTGCGACTGCCTTGAGCAAGGCTAGGAGGTGCCTAGCACACACGCACTAGAAAATTGAGGCTTTCAGGTGATACCAAATGTAGTAAAGTTGATTATCCAGATGACACAAACTGTTGACTAGTTTTCCCGCAATATTTTGAGGATGTTTCATCAATTTTGACCTCAAGTTTGTGCAACTTATAATGTTCAAATTTCTTTTTACAAAAAGATGTTGCTCGTGAACTTGGATTCATTCTTGATGAACTACAGTTCATTAGGCACTGTGTCAAAGTTAACAAATTGACGATCGCAACAAAAGTGTTCGCCGTTTACAGGAAATGTAGAGTTGTGACCAAGTCACAATTGTCAGATCATATCCAGTCTCGGTAGAGTTGTAAGATTAACTAACAAACTTTAACTGACTGAATAATCAGTAAATAAACACAGACGTAGAGTTAGTGAATGTATAGGTGTGCCTTAAAACCTACTCAGATTGACTGTTCGATGTTCTACTATTACGTTTTTATGCCTTTAACAATGTAAAGCATGGTTTGCTTTTACTGTCTTTGGGGTTTCTTTGAAAGGGGAGGGGGTGGGGTTTACGTTTGAAACCCCCCTAAAAAAGAAAAGGGAAAACAGTTAATTCAGATGCAAATACCGTGTATATAAGATCATTTTGACCTGTCATATATAGACCAAGTCACCTTGTGTATTCTATACACCTTGCCACATACGGAGCACCCAGTTGTTCTACACACCTCAGTTTCACAAAGTGGTGTAACCAGACATTTTTATTTGGTAGGGGGAAAGCGAGAATAAAGACAACATTTTTGGGGGGGGGCGGGGTTATTTAATGTATTGAACCATTCATTGGTGCATTTCTGTATTGTTTGAGTTTATTTTTGACTTTTTTTTTTGTTGATTTTTTTTTTAATATTTTTTTTTGGAGGGGTGGGGGCAAGAGACAAGGGGAGTGTTCTGAGCAGGATGGCTCCGGTAATATGATTATAACATTCAAACAGTTGTACAGATATGTAAATCTCTTTATGAATACAAACATTTATTAGAAGGCTTTCAAAAAGTCTGTGTACAAGATGAGATTGTTTGATCGTTGGTTTTTAAAAACATCTTTGTAAAAGAACTTTTTCCTTTTTTTTTTTTATATTCGCAATAATTATATTTAGTTGAGAATTTAAACTTAGTTTCAACCTGAAAGGTAAAATATGCAATTACATTGTAAGCCTAATACTTTGAGATCAGGTTTAAAGAACTTTTCAATCTTATTATTCTGAAACAATAAATCAGAACAATAGAAAAGATTTAAATGTGAGAACAATTTCAGTTTATATTATTGTTCATCCACTTATAGTAGGTTAAAATAAAAATTTTAGTGCAGAAAAACAAGTACACACAAAAAAAACTGAAATGTTATAACTTTTTACAAAAAATATAAACAAAACAAACAAACAAACAAACAAACAAACAAACAAACAACAAACAAACAAACAAAACAAACAAACAAACAAACAAACAAACAAACAACAACACACAAAGAAAGTAGTGATGCACTTTGGGCACGCTTAGATTTACAAATGTATACACATGTATGGCTCTATATAAAAATATATATTTAATGTCCTAAACTGTAAGATTATGAGTACAGTTTTTCTCTTATTACATTTTAAACATGAAAGACAGAGATGAAAAGCTGTACAATTGGCGTGTCGTGGCCGAGCAGTCTAGTGCATCTGACTCAAGTTCAGATGGCCGAGGCATCGGGGTGTGGGTTTAAGAGTCATGACACTACATCCTATATTTAAACTCCTCCTTCTGAAATACAAATCCCAGGGATGCAAGCTTCCCAGGGAATTGAGAAAGTTTGTTTACAGTCGACCCTCGTATAAAAAGCACTCTTATAAATAGATTCTGCTTTGAAAAGAGTACATTCTGAAGTCCCAAATCTCATTTCTGGTTCGTGTTTCTATGTTTTGCTCTCTTATAACAACGTTTTCCGTTATAAAGATATTATTTGGCCAGTCTCAGCGACCTTGTCATGACGAGAGTCGACTATAGTGGTTAAAGTATGCCTGATGAACTGGGATAATTTCGTAAAGGGCCTTGATATAGCTATCAGGATATGTGCTATTTAAGGTTAGTAAAGAGGGTTTGTTTTGCACTTTCTCATCAATTGTTTTTATTCTGAGTGTTTCGTTTTACGTGTCCATGTATTGCCTGGCTTAATTTAAGCTTTTTTTGTACATATACTTAATTAAGTGTTATCATTTGTTTACTTCTACAATTGACAATAGACATACCGACTTTGTACACAAAGGAGGCTTGCAGAGTTTTTTCATGTCCCCTCCCGACCAAACCACTTACCCTAATTGATTGGCACTCCCTCTAAAGTTGTTGTGTGGCATGGTTCAGCTTACTGTATCATGACATTATGAGCTTACTAGTGTGTACAATTATGGTTAAAAGAATGGAAATAAGATTATTTGTCAGCAAATGCTAACAGCGGCTCTTACTGCAGAGTTTTAATTTAATTTATAAGACAATTTCACTGGGAAAACAATTTTGTTTCCTCAACTATTTCAGACTGTTTCAACTAACTTATTTCGGTACTTAAATAAATAAAAAGGCGCCTTTTAAAATAGTTTAAGATTGATGGCTAAAACTTAAACACCCCAAAAATGGAGTTAACTCGGAAGTAATTTTTCTTTCTTTTGCATGTTAGTTTCTCGCTAAAAACATTTATCATATGAATCTAAACCTGGCACTTTCTAAGAACTTGGGGATACTAGAAAAACGCCCTCTATGTATGGATTTGCACAAAGCATGCAGATGGTCTTCTAGCACGAACATCTGACGTCACACTTCGAGGCTCGTGTTTTACGCCAGAGACCGGCTTTGAGCGTTTGGAGGAATCCTGACAAACGCACCTTTGACCTCGCATCCCATTGCGGTCTTGCAGATAGGGGACCAGTCGAACAGGGACCAGTAGCAGTGACCATCTCTTTGATTAATAGACTGGTCCGCTGTCCTTATCCTTGCGGATAAGGACAGCGGACCAGTCTAATGGTCTTCCAAAGCGTCTACATTGCTGTCTGCACCACCGAGTTGCTCTGGTCAGGTTCTTGGTCGCTCTCTCGTGATTCGTGTGGTGGTCCAACGGCCAGGACAGGGTACACGTCAGGGGACTTCGTTACCTCGTCGTACTGCGGTGGTAGATCCTTTCAAAATGGAAAAAATAATAATAATAATAATAATATTTCATTTCAAGTGATGGATTCATGTTTGGTTTGGTAGAAATCTATTCATTGATGATAAACACTGGATGGGGGCAGGGAGGTCAGCCCTGTGCAGACCTTCACGGTCTGCTGCCTTTGGGTACAAACGTTAGGCAGAGGTTGTTGTGTTACATTTAAGTTAAGTCAGCCTGCATTTGCCGAGGCTTACAAATATAAAAGCTGCCTGCAACTGCCTAGGCTAGATAAAGTTGATTTACTTACAACTTTAACCAATGAGCAGGTTCTTTCCTGTAAGGCCGGGGAAAACACCACCAAGCCAGTTCCAAACCCGCCACATTGGCTAAAGAAAATTGCCGTAAAGAAAAACGGTCTTCGTTATAAACCCTCTTGCTGTCTGACCATTCAATACCATTCAAGTGGTTTTGAATGATAGACAAACTATGCCAGCCTGCAATATGATACCATGAGGGAATGCATGTACACAGTGCACAGTTAGTTCTGTGCACAGTTGTGCCACCGTACACAACCTTGGCAGTCGAATGGTTTCAAATGGTTGGTCAACTCACTGGAAAATGTTGCCAAGAGTCACTGACAGTAGGAGGGTTAAAGATACAGTTGAGCCTTGCTGGACCAGAGCTGAGCGTCAAGTGGTCCCTAAATTGTACTGCATTCTGAAAACTGGCCTGGAAATTGGGATTCTGCGTCAGTTTGACCATTGACCCGATTCTGGGTTATTTCGACACAGATTCAAAGAGAAAAAAAGCATTCCTTTTGAAGGGAATCGTTTGTCAAAATTATAAACAGCTGTAGTGCTTCTTACCGAGTAAGTTTTTTATGGTCGTTAATTTTTGGAGTAACTACCAACATCTTCCCTCTAAAAGAACAAGCCCCAACAATTTTGTGTGTTCTTGTTTTTTTTTTCTTACTGAGATATTTTTTAAATGTCTGGAGATAACGCCAGTTGGTCAGAAACCATTTGGTTGTTTGTGATCATTTTCGTTTCCTATATAGCAACAATTCTACGGACATCTACTATAGATGGTTGTTTACCTGTTGATACTGGTAACGGCCCCCTACCGGTATGTCATCCACAGCTGGCGTTGTAGACTTTCTTTTCATCCTTGAGGACACGAAATACAGGAATATGAAGGCTGCTACTCCGATGGAGACCCAGATCACGATGTCACGAGTCGCATAAGAAGGCCCGCCAGGTGGGACAATACCTTATTAATGATTAAAAAAAGAAGAAGTACAATTAGCACACGGCAATTACAGTGGCGGTCAATTTGAATTCCCACATTGCATTCGCTATAATCAAACGTGACACATCACCACCGCTTTCGGGGAGGGAAATAAAATCAAAATCAAGTGGAAAGTTTGTTGACAAGAAAACAGAAACGACAAAATGCCATGACCGTTTGTTGACCCAAAGTCAAATAAACGGTTGCCATGGTAGCAGATGACCCTCGATAACAGCAATTTATCTTAAAAGGGACCACATAGATAAATGTTTGGAAAAATCGAAACAAAATTGTTGATCGGATGCAGCGTTAACAAGTTACGGGCAAAAATATGATTGGGGGCACGTTATACATGTGTATCTATATAAATCTGATAATGCATGTTGATGCAATGCCCTCCAGTGACGCTGAATCATTTTTCAAGCGACGCCAGTGGCCAGAGATTAGAGCTACTACCACAGCAACTAAGCAAATAAGGGATGCGTGTAAAAACCAGCATTAAATGGCCTGCCGAATAAAGGCTGAAAATTCATTCTGAGTTAAGATTGTAATTAAACCGAGTCATTCAATGATAAGTACAATTTTCGTCTCACCAAGTATGCTTGGTCGTGGGTCAATACTAGGATAGTCGTCACTGTAGCATACAACACCGGCCTGGTACTCTGCTCCTTTGCACGGACCGGCAGTAGGTACAGTGTAAACACAGTCTCCAAGGTTACTCTCGGACCCTTCACAGTTCAACATCTGAATGGTGAAATCCTCCGATGCAGTGCCGTACAGATCATAGACGTCCCAGCCGGGTAGTTCCAGAACAGCATATGTGTACCCGAGCTGCCTGCAGACGACCTCTGCCGCAGATGCGTCAAAACGCCAGTGGCATATTGCACCCTCGAATTCGTTATACAGCACTTGAACTATGCCTTGGTTGGGATAGGGTCCGTTCACTAGACGCACGTCCAATGCTGAAACAAAGTACCAGTGAAGTGGTGAAAGTGAAATCATTTTAAGATGCACCGACTTGCCACTCGTTCACCAAGTTTGGTTTTTGTTCGATATTTTACTCGGTTTGTTATTTGGTTTCAACCTTAGCAAAAACACCAACTGTTTTTGTCTATATTTTATAAGAATTTATTATCATTATAACTATTATGTATAGGCATCTTCCCAACACTAGTCCTGGGTATTTTGTGGATATACTCCCACAGGCCTATTGCTGGTGTCAGGGAGAAAGGCCTACTGTTTCTTATTCGATTTCTTAAGATATATTGGTTTGATTTTCATGATTCAAAGTTGCTTTCATAATAACATTTAACACTCTCCCCCCCCCCCCCCCATTATTTCACATATTAACCAATAACCTGTGAAATGTGGTAGATTTTTTTGTCAGAGTAAACTACCAGGCAGTGCTAGTGGCACCCTGAACCGCACGTTTTTTTGCCTCATCAACTTTTGATCAGTAAAGGAAGATCGAGTTGAAAACTGCTCATTACCGAACTGGTGAGTTCCGACTTGAGATTGTCATAGGCAAACTCGGTTTTAATGGATGATTCACGTAACGCAAAAATAAACAAACAAACACCCAACACCCCCAACAAAAAACATACAAAAAAACAATAAAACAAGACCAACACAACAAACAAACAAACAAACAAACAAACAAACAAACAAACAAACAACAAACAAACAAACAAACAAACAAACACCCCAACAAACAAACAAACAAACAAACAAAACAAACAAACAAACAAACCAAACAAACAAACAAACAAAACAAACAAACAAACACACAAACAAACAAACAAACGAACGAACGACGAACGAACGAACGAACGAACGAACGAACGAACGAACGAACGAACGACAACGAACGAACGAACGAACGAACGAACGAACGAAGACGAACGAACGAACGAACGAGAACGAACGAACGAACGAACGAACGAACGAACGAACGAACGAACGAACGAACGAACGAACGAACGAACGAACGAACGAACGAACGAACGAACGAACGACGAACGAACGAACGAACGAACGAACGAACGAACGAACGAACGAACGAACGAACGAACAGAACGAACGAACGAACGAACGAACGAAACGAACGAAACGAACGAAACGAACGAAACGAACGAACGAAACGAACGAACGAACGAACGAACGAACGAACGAACGAACGAACGAACGAACGAAACGAACGAAACGAACGAACGAACGAACGAACGAACGAACGAACGAAACGAACGAACGAACGAACGACGAACAAAACAAACAACACCCAAAACAAAATAAATAAACCAACAAACAAAAACAAAACAAACAAACACCCCCAACACCCAAACAAACAAACAAACAAACAAACAAACAAACAAAAACACCCCAAACAAATAAACAAACCAACAAACAAACAAACAAACAAACACCCCCAACACCCAAACAAACAAACAAACAAACAAACAAACATACAAACACCCCAATCCCCCCCCCCCGAAAAAAAAACATCCCAAGAAAAAAAAGTGGTGTTTGAAGCTTTGCATGGTGTTGAAAGTAAGAAGTAACTATAACTATAATAGTAGTAAACTTGCGGGTACAACCATTTGTAAAGTCTCTTTTGGGAGGAGTGCTGGCTCTGAAAAGAGCCGGTTTGGTCTCGACGTTTCGAACAGTATACTCTGCTCGTCTTCAGGAGAAGAAACTTACTATCTGCCCGGGGTCTTGGGTCGCAGTCAACCGTAATTAGAGGAGAATGACTATACACGCATGGGTTGATGTTTTGAGAAAATCCATCCGTGCAATCAATCAAACTTGTCTCAAGTCCGGTACATTCAGTAAGTCTCAACAGGACGGGTAATTCCGGAAGGTTGTAGCTGATGTCTGTGGGATAATAGCTCTTGTACGACAGAAAGCCGAACTGACGACAAGCGACGTTGAGCTGAATGGCAAACGAGCCACTCTTGCAAATCACACCCCACTGGCCTGCATGGAAAACCTCAACGCGCCCACTTGAGTTGTAAGGCCCGCCACTCAATCGAAAATCTCCTTCTTTCGCTAGAAATCAAACAGACAAGAAGAAAGCAAATCGGTATAAGAACAATTGGCAAGAAGGAGTCTAGAAAAAGCTATGTTCTGTTGTTTACTTATTTATTGATTTATCCATTAACTGATTAATTAATTAATTAATCAATTAATTGATTATTATCATTATATCTCATTATTTATTTATTTATTTATTTATTTGTTATTTTATTTATTTATTTATTTATTTATTTATTTATTTATTATTTATTATTTATTTATTTATTTTTTTTTTGGGGGGGGGGAGTCAACATCATGATCTCTGAGGTTAAACACTATTCACTGTCGTCCGTATTTGGTTCCTTGAAATTCTATAGACTGGACCATTCCACGTTATTATGTAAGAGTCAGTTCCCGGGTTTGTGTGGTTTTTTATGGGCCGGGGAAAAAATCTTAACTTTACCCATCATACAAAATTTGCCACACGGCTTTATATTTAGCGTGAACGTCAACACAGGCCACACATCCCAACTTTCCAGCAACCCCACCACCCCAACCCCACACCACCAATTTAAATGTGACTGTTCACCATTTTGTGTGATTTTTCTGTAGACGGCACTGGGTTCAAAGGGTTGAAAAGCAGTTATTTCGACAATTAATATTTTAACAGTCAAAAGAGTAAAAAATATGAATTTGCCTTTAAACATTTTCCCGAGTGCCTTTAAAAATCCTTGGCAGTGGTTTGTGTTGGAGGTAATGGTCCTTTTGGACTAAACGAGCTTGGCTTGCTTAAACCAAGCACTCACCATCCTTCCATCTGCCACACTCGACACCAGCGTCACCCGTCATGCACGGTGTCGTTCGTGATCCAGTATAGCAGCTCAAAATACGCCGCTCTCGCACTTCATCACATTGCAATTTCCCGGGGGAGAATGTCCTGTTTGTGTCACCACCGAACGTCCCTCCTGGTACGGTGTTGCTGGGTATCGGCATGCCGAGCTGGTAGCAGGCAGTCTTGGCTTCTTCTGTACCCCAGCCATCGGCGCAAATTCTCTGCCACACATTCTCGTAGAAGATCTCAACGCTACCTTCTGTCGGTTCAGTTCCGTTCTGGAGTCGGATATCTCCATAGCCGCCTGTTTTTTATCAGTATTAAACAAGAAAAGTAGCATTGGGACAAGTTACAACATATTATCAACGTTTTTGGTTAGAATTAGAAGATCACCCCCCCCCCCCCCAAGAGAAGGGCTTGCACCGGTGTTTCTGGCAATAGCTGCTTTGTGTGCCGCAGCACCCTGTAAAACCTCATAAGGTGCTAAATAATTTTGTGTCATAATTCGGACATTGAAAAACCCTCTTAAAATCCTTAATTGAGGTCAACACGTAAGGGGTGGAGCTTATGGATTGGCCAATTGGTTTAAAACCTTGCAGTGATGCACCCAACCACAGTGCACTGGCACATATCAAGAAAAACATAACCATTTCAAAATGGTAGATTCCTACCCCGTGATACTCCTTGATATCCTGCAGTGTACCAATACACACGTTTTAGGAGTGGTGTCAATCAACAGGGGTCGTCAATTTGGTCAGGAGGGGTGGTGGGAAAAAAAATTCCCCATAGCTCATGCACAAACTCCTATCTCTGCGGCACGTGCGCCACAGATCACTACCACACGCCACAGATCACTACCACAGCTTAGTGGTAAGGCATGTTGTGTCTGACAGCTCTAGGTTCAATGGCCTTTTGTGAATGAAGGTCTTGTGATCTTGTGCCGACAGCAGACTGGTTTAGCAGACATAAATCATTGAGATAAGGCAGAACAGACCCTCTTAACCTATCAAATGGGCCTGCCATACCTCTCTGGCAGGATGACGTAATACCGTTGGGACAAAACAGGTGCATCGTTGCAGGTTAAGTGCGAGTTCTACAACTTACCTACTTCAATGCCATTACAGACAACATCAATATCCATAGTGTGATTACAAGAAGCAGTTGGATCACTAGTCTGGATTACAAGTTGACAGTTTTCAGTTTGCAGTCCCGTTGCCGGGCAGATGACGATTGGACCATCACCAGTACCGTAGCGCATTGTACCCACTGAGGTCAATGGACGATACTCCAGTTTCCGACAAGCTTGCTCGGCCCAACTGAAGTCCACATTTTCCTGACAGACGGTCGCCCAACCAATGGTTTCTGAAACGTAGACTTCAACGCGGCCTTCATATAGGTTAGGTCCTTCTGCTAGTCGTAGATCACCTGTGAAGAAAAAAGAAAGCACCCCTTTTAGGGCTGATTAAATTATCCTTACGTTTGGATGTTTCCTAAAGTAACCCTGTTATGAGCCTCATTTTTGGTTAGCAGAAAATTGTGAAGTAAAATTTTCTGCTTAAAGGGGCACTCTCGTCGGGAGCGTAGTCTGCTTGTGACTGGACATGGAAACATGAACTCTCACCCAGTTACGACGCGCGCGCGCGTCGACCGTCACACCACAAGCACAAAAGCTTTACAGGGTGCCGTTATTATAATCGCGCGCGCGCGCGTGTGCAGTAACTGGATGAGAGTTCAGAGTTCTTTGTCTGGCCACAGACTCGCTGTGATCACGACGACAAGTGCCCCTAACAGCTTTATGAAAATGGGCCCAGGATACGGTGCTAATCTATCAACACCCGTTATAACGAACACGTCATAAACAAGAGCAGAGCGTACTGCTCGAAACGTCGAGACCAAACCGGCTCTTTTCAGAGCCAACACCCACCCCCTCAAAAGAGTTCATATTTATTTATTTATAGTTACCCCTTACGTCATAAAGGGTTATGCTTATTAATTTAAGAGTATACATTCTGTCCAGAATCTCGTTTTTGCTTAAAGTTTCGTCGTTTTGCTATCCTCTTTTATAACATTGTTCCCGTCGTAAAGAGATAAATGGTCCGTCCCAGCAATATTGTTATAACGACGGTCGACTGCATAATTTATTTAGGGCGTAATTTACTCATCAACAAAACTCACCAGGGGTAAGATTTGCTTCTCCCGTCACAGGGGGAAGATTTGAGCAGATGACGCCAAGATCTAATGCGTGACTGCAGTCGGAGTTATCAAATTGATGGTAGCAGTCTAAAACACTCTCCTCATTGCCGTTGCAGTTGAGATCTTTGAAGAGAGTCTTCCCGCTGCCCGGCCCGAAGGACTTGGTGCCTTCGGCATCTTGAAATCCAAGCTGATTGCAGATGAAAGTTGCTTCAGATCTGTTGACGTTTGTGCCGCAAAACGTTCCCCACTCGCCTTGGTACAGCATCTCGACGCGGCCTTCTGTGACTGTGCTTCCGTCAACCAAACGAAGATCAAACTCTGCGGCTGCGCAGTGACAAAAAACAAAATACGAATACAAAATTACTGGCTCATTTCACAACACATCATTATCAAATCCCCCCACCCCACCCAAAAAATGAAATAAAAAAGTAAATAAAATGGACGACCGATTGTTAGCAAACATTCAATCATGTTAACAGATAATATGACCGAAATTAAACACTTCTGCAAACTTTTATTTAAAATAATATAATCCATGATTGGTTGGTTTGTTTCCAACAAATTCAACGGTATATTTGTCAATATTTGGTGTGTTAACATTGTCACAAACTTTGGCTATCTGTTGTTGCTTTGCATTTATGGCTTCCCATAGTTTTTCGATCTTGTTTAATTATGTACATGTGTATTTATATGTATATTCACGAAACACACAATGAGACTGCTACATACAGTACTTCACAACTGCAATGGAACTGCATGAGTTTGCTATTGTTATGTGCCGTCGCACGTGATACGCGAATGACGTAGTGGGTCAGGTGACCTCGTTGTGCCAATAGTAGGGGTGCAATTTGACAGTTCGCGCCACAGGCGGTCAGGTGGATCCTGATTGTGCGTAAGAAATAGTTTATTTGGGCTTGAATTGCGCATATCCTTTAAGTAACTGTTTGAAGTTGTGGAACAATTTGTGCACAGTTGGGCGTGCAATTTGCCGAGCAGAGAAAGCGGGATGAAAGCTGCTGTTTTGGGGATGAAGAGCATCCTGATTCTGAATATGATTATGACACAAGATTACGATGTTCCAGCCTGCTAGTCCTGAGCGTTTTAGCGAGTCAGAACCTTCGAAGCGAGACGTAAGTGTTTGTCTTCTTTGTGATTTTAGACGGCATTTAATTTTGTCGGCAGTTGTGTTCAGCGCAAGCTTGATAAGAGTCGGGGGCAAGGGTTTCCCCGTATGTACAGGTGCTAGTTTTAGGCAGCGTTATTAAAGGAGCATTACAGAATTGGTAAAGAACAAAACTTGTAATATATACTTTTTGATCACAGATTTACATAAAGCTTACACGGTCTAATGATGATGATAGTATAGTAGAAAACATCACTTGAAATATTTCTGTCTGAAATGCCATATTTGATGAGAAATGAATAAACAAATTTTCCGATTGGAGTTTATCGCTCAGTGAGCGTTTTATTCACTTGTTGAAGCCATATGATTTCATGCAAATGTGAAATCGGTTTTTCACTATTTTCTCGTGACCCAGATGGCCGATCGATCTCAAACTTCTACAGGTTTGTCAGTTTATGTATATGGTGGATTGGATAAAGTGCTTACACTGCCAGCAACTGTTTTGTTAGCAAAAACCAATTCTGTAATGTTCCTTTAAGCTTGGAGCGTACAGGCGATCGATTGTCCGGAGTTATACTGCGGTGTAGCTCTACTGGCTAATTTAGTTGAACTACAACACGAAAGTTGTTGTCGTTGTGTGCATGCGAGGCAGACAGAGGCGGTGTATTTGCGCGAAGGCAGAGTTGTGCCATATCGTGCCCAGACCGAGCTGTGTGCTCAATGACCAGGGTGTGTGTTACCTGTGGGCTGCCGATAAGAGTATTGCCAGTCATTATTTCTATGACTTGTGAATCGTTTTGGTCTTTCTTCTCCTGTAATTATCATGTTACCCAACTTCTTTACTTGGAGGTGTTTGATTAAACCACTGTCAAAGTCATGCAAGGTTACTATCAATCTGTGCCCAATCTGTGTGATTAGTTTCGGGAATTCCCGGGCCCTGACAGGTTCACCATCAGTTATATTCAGCGGTATTTTTCCTCCGGTATACTGCACTTATTCCGCTTACCTGAGGAAGCAAGAGACAATGAACAACAACTGTTTATGCCTGCCACACTACCATAAATTGCTTCTCTACACCCTGGTGTAGGGTTGGGCTCCTTACCTGCTCGCCTCATACCACATTGAGCACTGGCATCACCGGCGTTACACGGCGTAGCTCTTGGCGTCCAAGAACAATTTTGGAGAGTTAGCTCATGGCCAGTACATGTGATACTATCCCATAAAGTATCACCTGCTTCATTCCCACCGAACGACCCTCCTGGTGGTACTGCTGACGAGGGTAGGGGCAGGCCAAGCTGTCGACAAGTTGCCTGGACTTCTTCAATCCTCCAGTCGTCCGAGCACAGCGTCTTCCAAGTGTTTTGGTCAAAGAACTCTACACGTCCTTCAGTTTCAATTGATCCATTGATAAGTCTGACCTGACCCTGTCGACCTTTGAATTTAAACATTACAACATAAAACAAACAAAACAGATTTTAAAGTACATGGACAACATTGGTATTTTTTGTCAAAGACCAGTCTCGTACTGTGTGTGACACATGATAAAGGCCTACATGAAATGACAAACCTCTGAAAGTTCAAGCTGAATCGAAAGAAATTAAGTGAAAAACCCCTAATGGGTTCTCACTGTTTTCGAATTCTGTTTTCATTTTGAATGATACATATTCCGGGTCATGATGATCCAGCAATGGGTCAGGTCGCACGGGAGCAGGATCTTGGTCAATCTGACCGTGACGATTTTAGAGTGTGTTATCACTATGAAAATATTTGTCTTGAAAACGGAGTGAAAGTCCGCTTTTCTCCATGAAATTGTAGCTTCCCTCTTTCATTTTGTTTTCACTGAGATCTCTTCTTACTAGAAAGTGTTTTATGCTGTTTTCACTGTGCTGTACTGCTGAAAACAGCCCAAAGGCTATATCTATCATGGTGAAATTCTGGAGGCCAGTCAATGGTCTGTTTTTTTCAGGGTGATTTAAAGGGAACTGAAATTTCCTTAAAGTATGATGAAAGAGAAATAATTCCTTGAATTTCAGCCAAATCCTGCATTCACTGAGACTTCATGGTGGTTTCACAATGAAGATTTTCATATTGTATGATTATGGCAGCTCATCTTTTGGATGATGAATCTTGTCCTTCTGTGAAGCCGATTTACCTTGCTCGGTACCACTGCAGACGATACCCGCACCAGCGCTTCGATTACAGGTAGGATCACCGTCACTGATGACTCGGCAGTTCTGGGTATTCAGTACGCCGGTCATTGCCGGACATCTGACGATCGAACCATTACCCACATCATAGCGACCACCACCCACTGAGGTCGCTGGACGAAACCCGAGTAACCGACAGACTTGCTCGGCCCAACTGAAGTCCACATTTTCCTGACAGACGGTCGCCCAACCAATGGTTTCCGAAATGTAGACTTCCACTCGGCCTTCATAAAGGTTAGATCCTCCTGCTAGTCGTAGGTCACCTGTCGTGAAAAAAAAATGAAAGAATCAACATAGTACAACTGTAACTTAATTGTAAGGGGGGAAAACAACATCATGTTACAACTAATTTGTAAAGAATTTAATCACACAATGTGAGCTTCTACTTGCAAAAACATAAGAAACGTTTTTTTTGGTCACGTCTTTTTCCGCTCATAAGAATTTTTAATGAACAACATCTCTTTTTGACCTCCTACAGAAAAATATAGTTCTAAGTTTAATCAGCCTTAACTAATAATAACAGTACAATACCAGGTTTTTATACTGCACGCGTATCCTATAGCTTTACAACAGTACACCCTGTTTATCGGGCATACTATAATAACAAATCCACAAACTTTCTCAACTTCCCGAGGAGCGTAATCTCAAGCTGCTTATATTATTAGCACTAAGAGAATCAAACACAGCACTCTCTGCCCTCGCAGGTTTCCATTTATACACCTGGGTTCAGAGAAGCAAATTATGGTAAAAGTGCCTTGCTCAATGACACACGTGTCGAGCCCACCCGAGGAGCGTAATCTCAAGCTGCTTATATTATTAGCACTAAGAGCATCAAACACAGCACTCTCTGCCCTCGCAGGTTTCCATTTGTACACCTGGGTTCAGAGAAGCAAAGTACGGTAAAAGTGCCTTGCTCAATGACACACGTGTCGAGCCCACACGGGAGTTGAATTCACACTCGCGATGGGCCAGTCATCGAAACTATCAACCCCCAACTACCAACTCAAATACTTTACACCTACATTCTCTGTTTAATATTTTTTTATGAGATATCGCCTAACTCACAAGGCCGGACTGCCACTTCAAGGTGAGGGCTACACTTTAATGATTTGGGCTGTATACCCAAATCAACTGTCACCAGGGGCATGTTGCCACCTACTGCCACTATGAAAATATTTGTCTTGAAAACGGAGTGAAAGTCCGCTTTTCTCCATGAAATTGTAGCTACCCCCTTTCATTTTGTTTTCACTGAGTTCTCTTCTAACTAGAAAGTGTTTTATGCTGTTTTCACTGTGCGGTACTGCTGAAAATATCACAAAGGCTATCTATCATGGTGAAGTTCATGGAGGCCAGTCAATGGTCTTGAGACTATCTGTTTTTTCAAGGTGATTTAAGGGGAACTGAAATTTCCTTAAAGTATGATGAAAGAGAACTAATTCCCTGAACTTCAGCCAAATCCTGCATTCACTGAGACTTCATGGTGGTTTCACAATGAAGATTTCCATAGTGTCCTGGGCTGAAACAGGGTTTATTTACCTCCTTCACGTAAGGATGTCGGCATGGGTATCATCCACTAGGAGCCTGGCTGGTGGAGCAGAATGCACTACCTTCCAATTATTTTTCTCTGAGAGAATGTGTTCTGATACTCACCAATTAAGGGATCGGGTTGCACACTCGAGGTGGGAAGGTTTGAGCAGACAAGACCGACTTCTAAGTTGACATGACACGCCCAGTCATCCAAGACGTGGTAGCAGTCTAGAATATTCACCTCGTTCCCATTGCAGTTGACCTGGTTGAGAAAATAATCCCTGTGGCTTCCGGTGAACTTTTTTTTCCTGACGAAAAATTGAAATCCCAACTGACGACAAGCGACTGTCGCCTCTTCCATTCTGAAATCGCTGTCGCACACAGCTCCCCACCGCCCTTGGTAGAATATTTTAAGACGGCCTTCTAAGCTTGAGCGTCCATCTTCCAGACGGAGCTCGAACTCCTGGGCTGCAAAGAGAGATAGAGAAACGCAACATTAGAATGCATCACTGCATGAAAAACAAGTTGATGTTTGTACACAAGTTATAAGAAAGGGGCAGTCAGGTTGGCGGCATAGCCTTGCCTTGCCTTCCACCTCTGGGGACCCCGGTTCAAATCACACTGGGGCACTACGTGGATTTGGGTTTTTCAGTCCCTGCCTGATTGTGTGGGGGTTTCCCTGGAATATTTCTCCGGGGTTTTCCTCCCACACCGAAAACAAAAACTGCAGACCTCCTTCATTGTCTTCTCTCCACGAGGTTCTTGGCTAGTATTAATGATTAAGTTCGCTTTCTGAGAGTCCTTGCTTCACAACTAAACAAACATGAAATGAAATAAAAGGAATATTTTACAGTTTTACCTTCCTTTTTGATTCCACATCGCGCACTTGCATTGCCGCTGGTACAAGAAGAAAGTCTTGGTGTCCAAGTACAACTTTGAAGAGTTTGCTCTTGGCCAGTACATGTAATACTCTCACGCAAAGTGTCACCTGCTTCATTCCCACCGAACGACCCTCCTGGTGGTACTGCTGACGAGGGTTGGGGTAGGCCAAGCTGTCTGCAAGTTGCCTGGACCTCTTCAATCCCCCAGTCGTCCGAGCACGGCGTCCTCCAATTGTTTTGATCGAAGAACTCTACACGTCCTTCAGTTTCGATTGTTCCGTTGATAAGTCTGACCTGACCCTGTCGACCTTTAGGTTGGAAATAAGCCAAAAATCAAGTCAAATTTCAAACTCAAAATATAGTACGTGACAATCTGTTTCATAAAAACATAAAATGATGTAAACCGGCCAAATGATGGCACATTTTTGTAACTGTAAAACAAAACATACAATTATTGATCAGGTACTAGAGGGATTTAAAACGACAACAACAACCCAACACTGAGGTTCTCGTTCATGTAGGGAGTTCAAACAAGGGTCCACAGACGTGAAAGACTGGGAACGAGGTTCGAGTAGACAGCTTTATCCCCCCATTATCAAACTTATAGTACTCATTTTTGTACAAATAAATCTGGGGATGGGCCTCTTGTAGTTGTCATCTTTCTGGGCCGAGCTTGAATACAAACTTTACCTGGCTCACTGCCGCTGCATACTACGTCTACGTCCATGTCATGACTGCAGGTCGGATCTGTCCCACTAAAGATCTGACATTCAGTAGTCTTCAGATTGTTGTCTGTCGACGGACAGTGGGCAATTGAACCTGTCCCTGCTCCGTAGCGCTTTGTCCCGCTGGATGTAGCAGGCCGGTACCCAAGCTTCTCACATGCTAGCTCAGCCTTCCTGAAGTCCCAATGACTGCTACAAAAAGTGGCCCACTCTTCAGTGTCAGCTAAGAACACCTCCGCACGACCTTCATATGGGTTAGGGCCTCCAACCAGTCGTAATTCACCTATACATGTTTAGCAGACTGATATTTAGTCAGTAAAGATTGCTAACAGATTTTAAAGGAACATTACAGAATTGGTAAGAAAAAAACTTGTAAAATATACCTTTTGATCACAGATTTACATAAAACTTACACGGTCTAATGATGATGATAGTAAAAAACATCCCTTGAAATATTTCTGTCTGAAATGCCATATTTGATGAGAAATGAATAAACTCATTTTCCGATTGGAGTTTATCGCTCAGTGAGCGTTTTATTCATTTGGTGAATCTATATGATTTCATGCAAACGTGTAATCGGTTTTTCACTATTTTCTCGTGACCCAGATGGCCGATCGATTTCAAACTTCTACAGGTGTGTCAGTTTATGTATATGGTGTATTACAAAAAGTGCTTACACTGCCAGCAACTGTTTTGTTAGCAAAAAACAATTCTGTAATGTTCCTTTAAGGAAGTTTGTACGAGCAGAAGGATAACAATTTCATTGGACGTTTCTAAGATGGTGCCAATTATGTTTCGGTACCAATGTGAAGATGTATAAACATGAGAAAAAAGAAAAAAAAACAGACACACAAACAAATCACCCCCATTATGAAAAGAAATCTCATCACAGTCACGCTGGTATAAACCACGAATTTCAAGACAAATGTCACTCACCCGGGCTGATGTCAGGTGATGTCTGCGGTGGCTGCTCATTGGTGCAGGCAATTCCGACATGGTTGCTACGGTCACAGGTCGACCAACCATCATTGAGGACGTAGTAACAATCTGAGAGTCTCTCTTCGTTCCCGTTGCAGTTGACCTCCTGAAAAATGTTACTTCTCCCCCAACTGTCGGAGCTGAAGTATTGGGTCGTTCTTTGTTCAGCATACCGATATCCGAGTTGACGACACGCTACCGTAGTTTCCTCGAGATGGAAGTTTTGATCGCAGATTGTACCGTACACCCTAAATGGCTGAGAACCGGGATAAGTCCGATAGTATTCGACTTCAAGCCGTCCTGAATCTGCGGAGCCGTCACGCAGCCTTAAGGTCAACTCTGGAGCTACATGAAAAGACCAAACACTTACCCAGCTAACACAATACGTTGTTACAACGTTGCACAACGTTGTGATAAGGTGGCAATTTGGTCGATGGGATGACAACGTTTTGACTACGTTGCAAGAACGTCAGAACTTAACATGATCTACAACCAATGTTGTACATTGGTTGCATGTTGGTAATCTATGCAACGTTACCGTAAGGTTTTATACCTAACGTGTTCACAACATTGTATTTTGGTATTATTACAACGTGGTATTTAAGTTAAGGCAACAACGTTGTCGATAAGTCATATTTTGGTCTCAACAAAACGTAGTAATTTTGTTGCGACAAGCACGTTGTCTGCACGTTGCATTGTGGTTTTATCAAAACGTCACAATTAATTCGCGGCGGTCACGTTGTCTTGACGTTGTATTTTGGTATTATTATAACGTAGCATTTAAGTTGTGGCAGTCACGTTGTCTACACGTTGTAATTTGGTAACATTAAAATGTAGCAATTATGTTGTGACTAGCATGTTGTCTGCACGTTGCATTTTGGTTTTATCAAAACGTTATAATTAAATCGCGGCGGTCACGTTGTCTTGACGTTGTATTTTAGTATTATTATAACGTAGCATTTAAGTTGTGGCAGTAACGTTGTTTACACGTTGTTTTTTGGTAACATTAAAACGTAGCAATTATGTTGTGAAGAGCACGTTGTCTGCACATTGTATTTTGGTTTTATCAAAACGTCATATTTAAATCGCGGCGGTCACGTTGTCTTGACGTTATATTTTGGTGTTATAAAACGTAGCATTTAAGTTGTGACAGTCACGTTGTCTACACAATGTATTTTGGTAACATTAAAACGTAATATTTAAGTTTCGGCTGTATGTTGTCTTGTCGTTGTATTTTGGTTTTGCACACAAAAGTAGCCTACTGTTGTGACAGCCCGTTGTCTTAATCTTCAAACGCATATTGTAACTATCATCTTGTAGATTTATCACAACGTAGTATCTTTGTTTTTACCATCACGCTGTGACATATTGTATTTTAGTTTAATTACAACGTACAAATAATAGTATTTATGTTTTGACTATGATATCGTTTGGCGTTGTATTTTAGTTTGTATTGGCGATGTTTAGACCATTTTGTTGAATAGTTCAAGCAGCTCGTTTGAATGGTTTTGGAGGACATGGTAGGCCTAATGTTTGACATCGCAAACATGTTTTTGTTCTCAATTTAGTTTTTTATTAATATCGGTTGTCATAAATTAGGCACTTGAGGAGCGGCATTTCTATCAGATTTTCATTTAATGATGAATCTGAACAGTACTAATCATTAATTGCATTTAATTGAGCTTATTGTGTCAAGCAGCAGTGCGCTGGTAAGGGTGAGATTCGATTCTACCCCCCCCCCCCCCACCACCACCACCACCACCTGTACAGCGGCATTCCAAGCTGTAGATAGAATCTTCTAGAGAAACATTTACCCTTGATAGGATTTTCTATCCTCACTTAGGCCGTTTTGTCCCCCACTAAAAACTTCCTCTAAAACCATTGTGTTAAATAGTTCAAGCAGATCGTTGGGATGGTTTCGGAGGACATTTATTAGCTAACAACATTGGTAGGCCTAATGTTTGTCATCACGAACAATGTTTGTTCGCAATTTATTTTTTTATATCGGTTGTCATCAATAGAATAGGCACTTGAGGAGCGGCCTCCCTATCAAATAGGCATTTAATTATCAATCTGAACAAACCATTAATTGCATTTAATTGACTTTATTATGTCAAGCAGCAGTGCGACGGTCTAGGGAGAGATTTGAGTCTACCCCCCACCACCACCACCACCACCTGTACAGCGGCATTCCAAGCCGTACATAGAATCTTCTAGAGAAACATTTACCCTTGATAGGATTTTCTATTTTACTTAGGCCGTTTGTTCACCCGCTAAAAACTTTTTCTAAAACTATTGTGTTGAATATTTCAAGCATCTCGTTGGGATGGTTTTGGAGGACATTTATTAGCTAACAACTATTGGTAGGCCTAATGTTTGACATCGCAAACAATGTTTGTTCTAAATTTAGTTTTGAATATCGGTTGTCATAAATAAAATAGGCACTTGAGGAGCGGCCTTGCTATCATTGGCATTTAATGATCAATCTGAACAGTTAATACTAATCATTAATTGCATTTAATTGAGCTTATTGTGTCAAGCAGCAGTGCGCTGGTGAGGGGTGAGATTCGATTCTACCCCCTCTCCCCCACCACCACCACCACCACCTGTACAGCGGCATTCCAAGCCGTACATAGAATCTTCTAGAGAAACATTTACCCTTGATAGGATTTTCTATCCTCACTTAGGCCGTTTTGTCCCCCACTAAAAACTTCCTCTAAAACCATTGTGTTAAATAGTTCAAGCAGATCGTTGGGATGGTTTCGGAGGACATTTATTAGCTAACAACATTGGTAGGCCTAATGTTTGTCATCACGAACAATGTTTGTTCTCAATTTAGTTTTTTATATCGGTTGTCATCAATAGAATAGGCACTTGAGGAGCGGCCTCCCTATCAAATAGGCATTTAATTATCAATCTGAACAAACCATTAATTGCATTTAATTGACTTTATTATGTCAAGCAGCAGTGCGACGGTCTAGGGAGAGATTTGAGTCTACCCCCCCCCCCCCCCCACTACCTGTACAGCGGCATTCCAAGCTGTAGATAGAATCTTCTATACAGAAACATTTGCCCTTGATAGGATTTTCTATATTACTTAGGCCGTTTGTTCACCCGCTAAAAACTTTTTCTAAAACTATTGTGTTGAATAGTTCAAGCAGCTCGTTGGGATGGTTTTGGAGGACATTTATAAGCTAACAACTATTGGTAGGCCTAATGTTTGACATCGCAAACAATGTTTGTTCTAAATTTAGTTTTGAATATCGGTTGTCATAAATAAAATAGGCACTTGAGGAGCGGCCTTGCTATCACATTGGCATTTAATGATCAATCTGAACAGTTAATACTAATCATTAATTGCATTTAATTGAGCTTATTGTGTCAAGCAGCAGTGCACCGGTCTGGGGAGAGATTCGATTCTTCGCACCCCCCCCCCCAACCACCTGTACAGCGGCATTCCAAGCCGTACTTAGAATCGTCTAGAGAAACATTTACCCTTGATAGGATTTTCTATCCACACTTAGGCCGTTTTGTTCCCAGCTAAAAACTTCCTCTAAAACCAAATTTGTTCCTAAATTTCAAAGACACTTTCAAATTTTGAAGTACTTTAGTGTACCACTAAGTATGTTTTGTTTCAGTTTTGAAGAAAAAAGAAAGACATACGTTTCCGCTCAACCTGCCGCATTGACCAGCGTGCGGAATGCTGCATGTCTAGTAAAAATTAATTTGACAACGTCATGACAACGTAAATATCACATATGCAAATTTGTAGATTGGGCTTAGAAGTTGTACAATACATACAAACAATTTCACGAAATTTGCCAAATTTTTGAACTAGGTGTACTGGTTTCTTCTGTACTTGTCTAAACTAACAGAGGAAAATATGGATAAATATAATTCAGTAACTAAACATGTAATTTTAGTTCAGAAATATTAATTAAATGGAAACAATTACAAAAATATATACCCCCGTGATTGCAAAAGTCAGGAAATTGGTCTGTATATATAGTACATGCTGTACGATGTATAGTATACAGGTACAGTGAAGTCCGGTTACGACAACGCGTAGTAGGGACCTACCATGGTAAGTTTGTAAAAGTAATTCATTGATCATGTTGACATATCACTTAACAAAATTATTCATGAAATTATTGTATAATTAATCGATAAAGCAATCAATAAATAAGATAGGGCTGACGTTGTGACAACGTTCACGGTACTGAAAAAAATACATTGTTGTAACATTCTTTTTAATTGATTATTTACAACATTGCAACGTTGTGTATACGTGCCAACAACGTCGTTGTTTCGTTGCATCATTACGTTCTAAAGACGTACAGGGGAGTCGACAAAGATTCGTTGCTACAACGTTACTTAGATAACTATATAACAACCAAACAAACACGCTCTGAGAACGTTGTTGCAACGTTAAATATAAGTTGTAATAAGGTCACTGGAAACGTGTCTTAAACGTACCAACAACGTGGTTGTTACGTTGCGTCATTACGTACGGAAGACGTATAGGGGAGTCGACAAAGTTCCGTAGCTACAACGTTATATTAATAACGTTACTTACACCAAAGTCTGACTTCATTACAACGTTGAGAAAACGTCAAACTGTTAGCTGGGTAATTGTTATCACACACTGGGCGTTTTTGTATACCACCGTTTCATTTAGGCCACATCGCAATGGCAAACAGGCAACAATATTGCAAATAGTAGGAATGAATGAACAAAAAGCACATTAAAAAACATATATGGAAAAATATATTTTGAAAATGCTTTCTTGAAAATAGGTAGCAAGAGTAATAGTTGTAGGAATAGTAGTAGTAACAGTAGAACTACTATATAGGCCCTAGTAGTAGTACTACTAATACTATTTCTACTACTTAAACTACTACTACTACTACTACTACTATTACTACTACTACTACTACTACTACTATACTTAATATCAATACTACTATTACTACTACTACTACTGCTACTACTGCTACAACTGCTACTACTGCTACTACTGCTACAACTGCTACTACTACTACTGCTACTATACTGCTACTACTTCTACTACTGATACTACTACTACTGCTACTGCGACTGCCACTACTGCTACTACTGCTGCTACTACTGCTACTACTGCTGCTACTACTACTACTACTAATACTAATACTACTACTACTACTACTACTACTACTACTACTACTACTACTACTACTACTACTACTACTACTACTACTACTACTACTACTACTACTACTACTACTACTACTACTACTACTACTACTACTACTACTACTACTACTACTACTACTACTACTACTACTACTACTACTACTATCTACTGCTGCTGCTGCTGCTACTACTGCTACTACTGCTGCTACTACTGATACCACTGCTACTACTGCTACTACTGCTACTACTGCTACTTCTGGTGCTACTGCTACTTCTACTACTGCTACTTCTACTACTGCTGCTACACTACTGATACTACGACTACTATACTAATTTTACTACTACTACTACGACTACTACTATACTACTACTGTATAACTACTACTTTAAGCCTGCATGATGGACATGTGTGCCATGCACTTTAATGGGGCTATGATAACAGTGTAACCATTTTTAGGCATCCACAACCAATACGACCCATCGATAAACTGTCAAAACACCTGTTCAGACAACAGTTTAATTACACTATGGTCGGAAGAAATCTATATATAAATTATGTACATATATATTAACAATAGGCCTACCATACTGGTTTACTTACCGTTAACATTTACATCATACTTAGCACAATATACGATTGCTGACAAAATAATGAGCTGCCATACCCAAAACTGTTTCCAAGTCGCACCCATTTTGCTCTTGGCCATGGTATACCGAGTGCGCACTGGAGTGTGGCAGAAACTGCCTATTGTGCTATCGCTTTGTAAAATTGTTGACCTTGGGCTTTTTGTGTACATTTGGCAAGTGAGGTACGACAGACATCGAGTAACTGAGTTAAATGTGATTTCAGGTAACAGAGGCCGCTGACACTGACATATATTTAACTATAATAAGTCATTCAATACAAGATTGGTAAGGATAAAGACATCGATTTTTAATTTTAGTCTCAAAGCTAACTGATTATGAAGTGCACATTAGAACAATTTGTTTTTATTTTTTTTCCCCTGTGAACTAATATTTTCCCCTGAAATGAAGTCTCATTCGGGGGAAAAAAGTCTTTAGCGAAAAGAAAATAGCCTGTGATTATTCATTCAATGGAGATACCCGTTTGCGCCCTCTTTTGTCAGTCCACGAGATGTTTTAACTGAAACAGCCGTCACTTTATCGTCTATACGAAGGCGATATTCATTAGTATGCTAATTTCCTTTCACCTTTATGTCTTTCCGCCAGAAATCTTCTCAAGTGAGCCCGATTTGCATAATTCATTCATATCCCCCATCCTGCTATCTTTATTATTGCAAGATGCCCCCTGAGATTCAATGAAGCGTTGCCTAAGCAACTAATCAAAAGAAGAAGACAAACCTAATAATAACTCATGTATTGTATGCACGACCAATCTCTACTTTAATAGCGCTAAATTTCAGTCTCTCTCCCTATGTTGCATTACCCGTGTACTAAACTAGTTAAACACAAAGTGTTAAAAAAAGGTCTGAGCTACTTTCATTTTGCACTTCCATTTTGAAATCTTAAAGTCATTGGGTGGGAACATTTTGAAGGGAGGCAACAATGCCAAGACCATGGGCAACAGATAGAGGCCATGGCCTCCTTGTAATTCAAGGCGTGAGACTGTACAATTGAAACGTTTCAATGCATTCAGAAATAACTCGTTTGTTTAAAAAACAAAAAGTAATAGTAGAAATTTACAAATTTTCCAGATCATGCATCGGCCGTCGGCATCATAAAATCACCCTGCATGGACCAATGACTGCTGTTTGTCTCCATGAGCATTTTTTTGATGTTCATGTGTACATCCCTGAGTCGGCTTAACCACTCGTGTGGACGAGGAAGAACGCAGCATCAAGCGGTGTATACTCAACGGTACATGAACGTCGTTCCTTCATTAGCCAGCATCAATCGAGGAGGAAGGCATGACTGTGGCCACGCTGTGTGTGTGCTTTTTTATTTATACCGTACTAACAGGCGGTTCAGCTGTGCGTTTATACTGAACATAAAATTAACCACATCAAGAGCCATCGAGGACATCTTGTGGTCGTGCAGTTGGGATCTTTGGGGAACAAGTCTGGAACTTATGGTAAGGTCGAACTATTATATGAAACAGAATGTGGTTGTCTGTGATTTCACAGTCTTGCTATACAACACGGTCATTTTGTTGTCTAACAGTGTATTTAGTATTATACCAGCCAGGGGTTGGCTTGAGTGATGATTTCTGTGTATATGCTTTGTGTGATTATGTGCGAAGAAAGCCAGTAATGGGCACTGTTTTCAAAGTATCAATATGGTTTGTTTGTGTACGTGTGATTATGTGCCGGTGTGTGATATTTTATAGGTTAGAACTTAATGGGTTAGTCACAACGCGTAACGAGAGGTGGTTGTGTTAATTTGTTCGAATGAGGAGAATTCATGTTGTGATAAAAAAAGGAAATAACTACAGGTTGGGATATTGTTCAGTTGGTGGGGTCTTGTTTTTCACATGATTGTGCACTATCTATGTTCTACTGTTGGTGAAATAATCATGCCCTGCATGCGTTGAAATTCTCATCTGACCGAAGATAAGTAAATGGGGTCAAGTTGATGTATTGATTTGCATTTAAAAACTTAGACAAAAACAATAACAATTAAAAACATCCATAAAAAAAACACCTAAAACACAACCAATATATATGAATTTTAGGTACACTGAAACGCAAATAAAAGTGTTCATTCGAATATTTATTTAGTGTGGTATTATCCGGGGTATAGCCCCATAAGTTGTTGACGAACTGTTCTTACTGGGAACATTAGATATTATACAAACACAAAGACAAAAACAACTGTTAACCTAATTACAAAAAAACAAAACAAAACAAGCTCGTTAGTTGTAAAAACAAGAAACAAAGATTCATTTACAAAAAAGAAGGGAAAAAACAACAAACATGGCTATAAATTAATATATAGTAGCAAGTTAGACACCATGTACCCCATGTGATCCGAAGTGGTTAAACTTATTCGGTTAAAACATATTTATAAAAAAAAATATTAAGAATTCGAACTGCCTCTGCCTAACGGACAGGCTCGGTGTTCTAGTAGAGGGAGACATTTGCTCTAAAATGCCAAATGCGGTGGGTTTGAATCCCACCGAGTTAAAGGAACATTACAGAATTGGTAAGAACAAAAATTGTAAAATATACTTTTTGATCACAGATTTCACATAAAAATTACACGGTCTAATAATGATGATGGTAGAAACCATCCCTTGAAATATTTCTGTCTGAAATGCCATATTTGATGAGAAATGAATAAACTAATTTTCCGATTGGAGTTTATCGCTCAGTGAGCGTTTTATTCATTTGTTGAATCTATATGATTTCATGCAAATGTGTAATCGGTTTTTCACTATTTTCTCGTGACCCAGATGGCCGATCGATCTCAAACTTCTACAGGTTTGTCAGTTTATGTATATGGTGGATTACATAAGTGCTTACACTGCCAGCAGCTGTTTTGTTAGCAAAAACCAATTCTGTAATGTTCCTTTAAGTATGGTCTGTTTTTCGTTTTTTGTGTTTTGTTTTCTCAATTGACTCTTGAAAAAACTCGAAGCTGAAATTGGCAAGAATTGCCCCCAATTTTGTTGTTATATTATTATGCTCAGACAGCAATGCAGAAAAGTAAACACAGATCATTCCCTTATTAGTTCCAGAACAAAACCACAAAGTAATCAAAGAAACATTAACCGGGGTAATACGTAGATCAGAGTGACTCTATATAAAAAACTATTTCCATAACTCGGTCAGTTTGGTGAACCGGGCTCTCGCGACAGCTTGACCGCAGAAATGCAAATCGATGGCGAGTTTCAAGTAAGAGGTATTCTTCAAATAATTTAACATTTTGAATCTGTGTCTTATGTAGAATTGCTGGGTGTTTTTTTTTTTTTTTTTTTTTTCCTAAATTGTTTACTATTATGCTTACATCTTAAAGGAACATTACAGAATTGGTTTTTGCTAACAAAACAGTCGCTGCCATTGTAAGCACTTTATGTAATCCACCATATACATAAACTGACAAACCTGTAGTAGAAGTTTAAGATCGATCGGCCATCTGAGTCACGAGAAAATAGTGTAAAAACGATTACACATTTGCATGAAATCATATAGATTCAACAAATGAATGAAACGCTCACTGAGCGATAAAATCGGAAAATTAGTTTATTAATTTCTCATCAAATATGGCATTTCAGACAGAAATATTTCAAGGGATGTTTTCTACTATCATCATCATTAGACCGTGTAAGTTTTATGTAAATCTGTGATCAAAAGTATATTTTACAAGATTTTTTTCTTACCAATTTTGTCATGTTCCTTTAAATCTGTCTTCTTATTTCCTCTTTCGTATTAATGATCTGATGGAAACGGCTTTGTCTACATTATTTTTATAAAGGAATATTTATATATTTATTTATAAAAGCACCGTTTTAAAAACATTATAATACTCGCGATGCAAACTCAAATACAGATTTAAGATGCGAAGGTTGTTTGCATCGTCAGCTGAACGAAAATCCGCGTGTGGTTTGCATAATTTATTGCTTATTCCTGTAAGATTTAATTTTTGAGCGTACGGCGAGTAAAAGAGGCAGTCACAAACTGAATTTAGCGCCAATTACAATGGAAAAAAAAGTTTAAAAAAAGAAAGAAAAAAAAGACAAACTCCGTTAGAAAAGAATAGACACAAATTGAGAAGCAAAATAGTAAAAAAAAAAAAATAATAGAAGATAAAGAAAAAGAGAACAAAAAGAACAAGAAAAGAAAAAGAAGAAGAAGAACAAAATATTGATTCATGCAATGCATGCACATATCTTTATTATTGTTATATTGTTTATTTCATGTATTTTGTTTCTTTATTTGCATCATTAAACTGATCTGATTCAATTTACTCAAATGCAAGAAGCAATGTACAGCAAATCTTACAAACTATTGAAAATACATCAAGTTTAATCAAATCAAGTCAACACTTTCAGAAGAACTGAAGTTCCCATCGATAGGAGAAGAAAAACAAAAACAATGGGAAAATACGCATTTTATAAATGTTTTTCTTTTTTGTGAGGATTTTCCGTGAAATGACACAAGTTAACTCCGGTCTCGCCGATAAGTGCATTTTCGATGTCGCCTCCACCTCCACGAGGCATGACAGCGGAAATTGATGTGCAAATATATTCCGTCTACTTAAGTTTATACCGGGCAGTGAAAGGAGAGTGCGTCTTGTATCTTTATTGCGGGGTTGAACATCGCTTGCTGCTTGACTGGATACAATATGCACAGGCTGTTATAGGTACGAGGTAGGCCTACGATGCAAGTAGACTTGCCGTGTCATACTCGGTTCGTCTTCAGCTAGCCAGAATTTTGTTAATGCCCTCAGTAATAAGATTCTCTGCATCACATAATAGTGGGAGTAGGTGATATGATTTCTGTTATTTGTTTATTTTGTTTATTTTTTTTATTTGTTTTGTTTGTTTGTTTGTTTGTTTGTTTGTTTGTTTTTTATTGTGTTAACCAAGTTACTCTGTGATGCCCTATGGAGGTGATAGAAAATATTGGGCAAATATGTCAGTTGATATTTCCTCAACAATAATAAGAAACTTATTGATAATGTGCTAATCTGTTTGTCAACAACAGACAGGTTACACCACGTACCAATTCCAAAGCTTTTACCAGTTTTGATAACTACCGATCAGCTATCGCAAGAAAACATTTAACCCAAACCACGTTACCCGACATTGCACCCTTCCCGAGAGAAAAAAAAGTAAATTGCACATCGCGGGTGTGCACCAACACTACTACTATTGGTCAAAATAAGGGAACATCGCGCACCTTTTTGTATAGATAGTTCCCAGTAGACGCCATCTTTACGGGCAAATTGCATTTTGGCTTGCAGGTTCGTCAAACGCTCAACTTATTAACGCAGCCGCGTTGTTCACTAACCAATCCTGCAATGAGTTTCGTGAAATGCGCGCGTGTTGCACGCCGTTCTCACACGAAACGCACGACTGTTTGTTCTAAACTGCCCGTAAAGATGGCCGACTTACGTCATACTGCAACCTATCTATAGGCTGGCAGTGGCGTGACGCACACGCTTGTGCGTCTGCCGAGTGCACAACTCTATGGCGTTTGTCAACCAATAGTTTCTATACGCATGGATATACGCACAGGAAAGGCTATTAAATCTACACACGGTCAATTCAAGGAAGAGAGTACCGCAGAATGTCGCACATTTTTTTTATACAGCGAAACGCGGGTTGTGTTTTGTAATGCCTGTAATGCTGTGGTGAAATGCGTAAAACAATTAGTTCTGATCTCGTGAAACAGAAACTCGATTTTTGAAAACAGTGAAAATTTATCAGTGATTTTCACCATTTTCACGTGACTGCTATGAACGAATGAGCTTAAGTTTTCACAGGATTGATATCTAACGTAAGTGTTGGGTCACTTAAATATAGATTGGTAAATACTCCAAGTAGTTATGATCATTCAAACTTACTTGGTGAGAAACACTGCAGCTGTTGATAGTATATATTAAATTATTTTGAGAAAGGATTCCCTTCAAAGTCATATGGTTTGGATAGATTTTCCACCACAAAATATTTAACCCCGAGAAACTTTCTCAGATTTCTGAGGGTTGGTGTCCGTTCGTGATTATGCTGCGTCTACAGAGATGCGACTGGTACCCGCTGTCACCTCGCTAAACGTGGATGGATTCGACGGTCGTGTGAAAATACCGTGTGACAGTTTTTTGCCTTTTTTTCCTCAGCAAATAGACACTTTATTCAGCTGAAACTTTCACATAAATAATAAATAATAATAATAGTGGCTTCTTATATAGCGCTCATATCCGCCACTCAGTGACGCTCAAGGCGCTTCAACAGTCAGTATTTTTCCTGCAAGATTATGTGGAGCTACTTTTTTGAAGTTTGAGATCAATTCCTTTATATAGCACAATGTAATGGTTTACAAGGTGCTGTGGCACATGTGACCTTTATATGTGTCTTTATTAGCATGATTTGCCTATAAGTCAGCATTACATTGAGAAATTTTCTCAGATTTCTGAGGGTTGGTGTCCGTTCGTGACTATGCTGCGTCTACAGAGATGCGGCTGGTACCCGCTGTCACCTCGCTAAACCAATCTATGACCATGCCTTTAAAGTGTTCTGGCTTCAACTGTCGAGAAGAATTTTCCAGGTCATAAACACAGTATATAGAGACGTGAATTGTAACCAAATCACAATTTTATAGATGCATTCCCTTCCCATCTGTCGACATTTCCCAATGGCGCTCATTTCCTCCACGCTACCGGAACGTAACAAACGTTAATTTCCTCTTGCAAATACTAAAATATAAATACTGTTTACCTGACCTTTTCTTTTTCCACTTCCTTTTGATCCTACCGGGGGTTTTGTTTCGTTCTCGTGAAAGCGAAGGTATGGATTTTTGTGTTCTCTTTGTCCGTGATGAGGGAAGGATGGCATCCTATACCCTTGGTGAAAAATCGACCGTCTGAGAATGTCCACGGCCCCGTTGTTTAGGAAACCCTTCCCCGTTAATACACCTTACACTAACAATGGTTCGGGATATATTTGTGCAAGTGAAGTTCAGGGCAATTTCTAGTTCAAGAACACGGAAGTCTCAGGAAGCACAGTGAAATTGAGACTACTAAAGGCACTGGACACGTTCGGTAATAACGAGCAACGGAGAGCTGTTGATAGTAAAAAATATAAAAAACATTGTGGGTAAAGAATCCCTCTGAAGTAACATAGTTTTTGAGAAAGAGGTAATTTCTCACTCAAAAGACTTCTGGCCAGAAGTCTTTTATTAAGCACCTAGAAGCACACAAATTTGTGCAACGAGGGTGTTTTTTCTTTCACTATTTTTCTTGCAACACGCGATGACCAATTGAGTCCAAATTTTCACAGATTTGTTATTTAATGCATTATGATGGGATACACCAGGTGAGAATACTGGTTTTTGACAATTACCAAATGTGTCCAGTGCCTTTAAAACAGCATTTGCACTTTGGGTTTATTGACTGGATGAAGGATTATGCATGAACTCGGTTTGAAGAGACACTATTATAACAACTCTCGGATCTGAGTTTGACCCGGATTCCGGGTCCTAGGGGCCAAAAAAAACCATTTCTGGGTCAGTTGACCCGAATTGTTTCAACCGGCTCGAAACTGTGTCAAAGTGCAGTAGAATCCGAGTCGATGTCCCATGTGTTGACCAGTATACGTGTCAGTCTGACCCACAAACGGATCAGGGACGCATGGACACAAATCCATGTCAATTTTACTGCCCTGTTTTTTTTTTTTTTTTTTTTTTTTATATATAAATGAAAACTAAAAATGTCAAGTTTCACTAAAGAATAATGTAGGTTTTCCGTGTAATTTTTTTGCAATGTTGTCCTCTTCAGTTTTCAATTTTCTCTATGAGGCACCCGAATTTATACACTGCACAGTAATTATATTCATTATGTAATGCTATAAACTTAAGAGGCTTTCTTTTCAGCAATGCATAATCGGCATTCAGTTGAGCATGGCCTTAATTGGCACAATTAGAGATTTCAGCGAAAAAGCTGCTGTGAGTTTGGATGCTTTTCGAGTGGATTGTTAAAGCACATTGTACAACATTGGTAATTTTCAAAGACTAGTATCCACACTTGATGTGACCCAATATTATACATGAAATAACAAACCTGTGAGATGTTAAGCCCAATTGGTCATCGGAGTCATGAGAAAACAGTGAAAAACCCCCATTATATGTTTTCAAACATATAGGTTTTGGACACTTTGAGGTTTTACTCATTTCTTAAAAACTATAGCATTTCAAGCAAAACTATTTCAAGGAAAGTTTTCCACGGTGGCCATGACCATCTTTATACCATGTAAGTTATGTGCACATCTGTGAAACATTTATACTTTCAATCTTACCAAAAATGAAGGTTGTACACGCCCTTTAAATCACATGATGCAATCCATATGCCAGCATTTGCTCATGAATACATAAACTGAAAATGAACAACTGTTTCGAAGAGCTTTACATTTCGTGCGAAATACGACATCTGTCACTTTCTAGAAAAATCTGTTTGAATATGTCTTATTTTGTTTCATGAAGTGATGAAGTGCTTCGCACAAAACGAGTTTGACAAAAATAAATTAAATTACAAGAAATGTTTGCACAGTGTCACGATAATGGACATGAGTTTTATAACCACATGGAGAGTGCGCCAAATAATGTTGTTTGTTTTTCAAACGTCAGAGTCTATATCGAGCGCTGACGGGTCTTTGGATGTCGACTATTTTAAGGTCTTCAATAACCACTTTCGTTGCATCTTTATTTGATAACGTTCTGTGAGAGATTATAGTATATCCATCTATATTTACAGTAGTCTACGCTATCCGTTTATTTAACATATCAAGGCTGTATAGCTTTGCCGCGACCAGAAGTTCAATATTCACGAGGGCATTCGCAAAGTACGCCACGTGGTTACTTCCACGTAATTTGAATTCAGATAACCGTTGTACACGTTTGCCTGTTAACGATCAGCCCGTCGCCCGCGTTCACAAGTTACCAGACCCATCTCATACGTAACACACACACGCTGCCCCCGTATACCTCGGCCCTTCCACGGCAAAACAGCCAAACTCGAAAATTTTGATTTTTTTTTATATAAGATCATTTCTGGGTAAAATTGAGTGCGTTTTTTTTTTTTCAAAGTACAGTGAATAGTTTTGAATATAGCATGTCCTATATTGGCCTCTTTTTACACTACCGTCACGTGTTTCCCCAGGCAAAACAGCTTATCTCTGTCTTGAGTCATGTACATTTTTATCTTTTCGGGCCGAGCTGCTTTAAAGGAACATTACAGAATTGGTTTTTGCTAACAAAACAGTTGCTGGCAGTGTAAGCACTTTATGTAATCCACCATATACATAAACTGACAAACCTGTAGAAGTTTGAGATCGATCGGCCATCTGTGTCACGAGAAAATAGTGAAAACCCGATTACACATTTGCATGAAATCATATAGCTTCAACAAATGAATAAAACGCTCACTGAGCGATAAACTCCAATCGGAAAATTAGTTTAATCATTTCTCATCAAATATGGCATTTCAGACAGAAATATTTCAAGTGATGTTTTCTACTATCATCATTAGACCGTGTAAGTTTTATGTAAATCTGTGATCAAAAGGTATATTTTACAAGCTTTTTTCTTACCAATTCTGTAATGTTCCTTTAAGCAAGGCTCCTTCAAAGCGATTGAACACGTTTATACAATTCCAAAGAAACACCCCCACATCGTATCGGACAGCGGAATACGATACAGCGTTGGTGTGCCCATTAGTCGCGATTGATACAGTGCACTGGCGTGGGGAGTTCATGTATAAATGCACCACTCCGTACAATTCGATTCGAATAACTGAAGGAGTTTACCACACGGGGTGAAGGAAGTTGCCATCAGGTCGACTTGGTTTCTTACGAAAAGGAGTCCAAGATTACGCGAGGGAAAAAAAGGTACGGGAGGCTGCTTTGTCAAAGTATACAAGGGAAGATCAATTATGATGGTTGTATGAATTTTAATGTTTGCCCTTTCGGTGAGACAGATAATGTGTGGGCAGCCATATAAATTAGGGTTGAGATTACACATTGGAGGAAAATTCGTCGCCGTTTTTACAAAGCGACGGTTTAGCGTGCATGCAGCCCAAAAATGCACGCTAAACCGTTGAACTTTTTGTATTACTATTGTTTAGAACACTACTTACTACTGCTTTTTCTTTGAACATTTACTATCGAATAAAAGATGTATTCTTCAGTTAGAATGTTTTCAATTCTGCAACTATTTTGATGTGTAGTCAATTTCCTAAGCACATTTGTAACTTTGTAAATGTTTTTTTAGACCTACCTGCAGAGTGCTGTGTACAAACGAATGCATGTTTATAGGTTTGTCACTTCGTAAAAACTGTAAATGATTGGCGAAGTCAAACCACGCCTCTTTTGGCACCGTGCCCGCGCTATGTAAATCAATGAATTCCAGTAGCAAATTTTGATTTGTCACTTCGTAAAAGAACAGGGAAAAAGAGGAAAATATATAAACGTTGATTAATCTAACCAGTATTAATTATAAACGTATTGGGTTCTGAAACTTGGCGAACAATTTTAAATGCATCAATAATAGTTTTAAAAAATAAAGATAAAAATGTATAAATGAGTTGCAAAATTTAAAGATTTTTGACACCTTCGTCACTTCGTAAAAAATGCAACGAATTGTGGTGATAGTATCTGCTTTTTATTATCTTTGTGTATTTTTTTGTGTACAGTTTTTGTATT
The DNA here is from genome assembly GCA_032158295.1 of Pycnopodia helianthoides. Lineage (NCBI taxonomy): Eukaryota > Metazoa > Echinodermata > Asteroidea > Forcipulatida > Asteriidae > Pycnopodia > Pycnopodia helianthoides. Next base: position 2,610,865 of record CM063257.1, read on the forward strand.
TTTGGGGCTGTTTTGTACGTACTTTGATGTAAACTTTATTGTTTGTGTCTTGCTGTAATGTTTGTTGGGATGTTATTGGAATTTGCGCCTCTGAACATTCTCGGATTGAGAGGGCGCACTAGAATTGTCATAAAATATGTGCATTATTAATATTTATTACAAGGTGAGTTATCCTTGGCGATTTTCGCAGTCTCCGTATAAGGCCTCAATCCCTGTCACAATCCGAAAAGGGTTTGACGATTTGAAACACTAATACACGAAACACAAATTAAACCACAGTTAGGGTGACCAAGTGGCGTACAATTTTTAACTTGGGACAAAAATATGGCTCTCACACCTCTGAATTTCTGTCAACTCATGGCCAGCCATACAACAAAAATGATAAAGTGGTGGCAATTGCTTGTGAAAAAATGAAAGGTCGATATACCCTTGCTGTTGCTGTCATTTATAGCACAAAGCCGAAGGCCCCCAAGCCCGGACTCCTCCTAAAGTTTACCCCGAGGCAAAATCGAACAAGATAAAGTTGCGAGCTGTATTCTGTAAAGAAGTGGCAGTTTTTTAGCGCTCACCGTATCACCATTTCCTTCGTGACGTTGTCATTTTCATCTCTCTCCCTCCTTCCTTTTGACAGGGCGTTTTTCACGTGAGTTGTGAGGGTGATTCGATAGCTATCATCATCACTTTCCGCTACATCACATCCCCTGGAGGGATTTGCCGAACTCCACTGCGTGGCTGATTTAGAAACATTCGAGACGGGTCACGCATCGGTGACAGATTGATGAAGACAAGCGATACACCGGGGTCAACCAACGCACACACAACTCCGAGCAGTTATAAACGCTCGCTGGTTTATCGATCCGGGTTAGTTTCAGTTACCGCTAAACTGGTAAACTAACAGTTTAACAGAACTCGGTCAGCATTTTCAACTCGGTCAAACTCTCTGCTAGCCGCATCAACGAGGTCATTCAACGTCAGCTTTGACTGACATCAGTCACTCTCGTAACCCGGTTGGATAACTTGGATCGCAATGGATTACGTGTTTGAGCACTCGCCTAGCATGGAGGAGCTGGCGTCGAAAGGTGTGCATCTTCAGTGGAACACCCTACTGTCGGAAATAGGAGGAACTTCACTCTTAGCTGGGTAAGTTCCAATGACCAGAATCAATAACAAGTCTTTAGATTATTCTTTGTTGTATAAAGGTTTGTTGTGCTAGGGTTTCCTGCCCTCATTCATGGACTTTTCCCGGTCTTTATTTTCTCGTAGTATTATTATAATGTTGATAAAACCAAGGAATCTTCCAAAAATGCCTTGCACTGTAACCTGTAGGCACGTAAGAGGAGATGGGGAAAAATCTCAGTTTTGGATGTGGGAGGAAAACCCCAGAGAGGAAAATCAGGCAGAATTATATGCATAAGAAGGATCTTCACTGCTAAATAAGCCAATCTTACATTCTACATTCGTTGTTCTCGAAGTTCCAAATAGCATTGTGAGACCCTTGGACACTGTACTACAATCTAAAATGAATGATTTTATTTGATTAAATCCCATACTTGTAGTGGGTTAAAGTTATGTATTGTTTGCCAACTGATCGAGAAAATCAAAACGGCTGCGGCGTGCTCTCATAATAGACTGTTCGGTCCTACTCGGTTCTGCACAACAGTTGCACGGATCCTTCGGGCGAGATTTACCGTATGGTCATAATTCCCACAAGGAGTCAAGATCCATCAAAGCAAACACGTACTGATGACTGGAAGCCGTTCTGAATTATTAAAGAAATAAACAATTTCGTAAATTGAGCGGGAAGGTTGGCCGGCGCACCTCCGCGCCACTTGGGACCCGGGGTATCCTGATGTGAAAATCGACCCCTGGACGCACGGGTGCATGATGCACGGTCATTAATCTGTGATGATCCATTCAGAATGTGAAAAACGACAACGAGGGCGCCCCAGACAACAATATTTCTCTTAATCCATATCCAGCATTCGTTCCAGCTCTAGCATTTTAGCTCAACATAGTCAACCCAGCGCCGTATCGAATACGATGTCCCCGACAGAGTGTGTTTTATCCCGCAGTTCAAATCAATATAATAACCAGATCGAGGCTGAGAGTATGATCAGTAGCTAAGCACAATAAATTATGCTTACCAGAATTTAGGTCACCAGCCAAACTGCCATGCCACATGTACAATTTTTGACTGGTATCCTGCTCATTCCTGCTTAGCAGAAAATTGTTAAGCAATTTTGTCTGCTTAAGCAGCTCTATGAAATTGGACCCTGCTTATTTTGATGGAGCACCTGCCATTGGAAGAAACGGACGAAAAAACAGAGAATTTGATTTCTCTGGAGACACTGTGCAATCTAGTACAGTCACGTTGTCACATGAGTTGTTGTGATCGAGTCTAGACTGTTGTCAGGTGCTTGACACACATCTCTCGGGACTCATTATTTTTTAGTTTAAACCAGGAACCGTGGACCGAAATGCGTGTCGCTATAAAGGACGAGGTCATCACACAAGTTGTTCGAGAGTTTGTCGGCCACTGGCAGTCGATGTTCATATTATGAATCCCGCCATTCGAAATTGCCTGTGTCTCCCGCGCAATAACTGCGATTTGGCACGTCGGGTAATAAAAGGTGATGGGATTGTGCCTTTGATGATGATGCAAGCAAGGAATTTGGCACACAGGTTTATGTCGGGGGAAATCTTCTTCATTTGGCTTGAGATTTGTCCCTGGAACTATTGCTGGACATATCCTACGTTTCTTTTGCCGGCTGAGGCCCAGATTGAGGTTCAGACTCAGAAACGAAATAACACTAGTTGGGCTCCAACATGAAAACACACACGGAACTTGTACACACACAAACAATGTTGGTTAAACACATTCTGCTTAGCGACAATAAGCAGGAAAACAGTCACAGTTGCTGCATTTGAAATGGTACTTTAGCTGGTAACCCTTTTTTGTTGTTGTCGTGCTTAGCTTGTTGTTGTGCTTAAGCAGTACCACTGTAAGCCACGCCCACTTCACACATAACTAGCTCCACTGACTACCAAAAAGCCCACAATTAGAAGTTGCATTGAGCTAGTTTGTATTTGGGGATTTTTACAAGACAAGTTTGATAATTGGACTTTGCTTTTACGTACGTTTGTCAAAGACTAAAGGTCTTCTCAGAATATGAAGTTTCTGTCTTAAGAAATGGCTCTTTTGAATGGATTGTGCGATTTGGGGGTAACATGGGGATTTATGCCGGCTTTTGAATGTGAAGTTTCTGTCATAAGAAATTGCTCTTTTGAACGGATGATTAGGGGGTAAAATAATAATATTACACACGGAAGTATGCCGGCTTTGGAATCGGAAGTAGAGCAAACTTTGTCCGTGGCAGCAGATACCGAGGCGAGTGACGCAATGACTTACAAACATGATGTAAAGGTTATTAATAGATAGTTCCCAGTAGACGCCATCTTTACGGGCAAAGTGCATTTTGGCTTGCAGGTGCGTCAAACGCTCAACTTATTAACGCAGCCGCGTTGTTCACTGACCAATCCTGCAATGAGTTTCGTGAATTGCGCGCGTGTTGCACGCCGTTCTCACACGAAACGCACGACTGTTTGTTCTAAACTGCCCGTAAAGATGGCCGATTTACGTCATACTGCAACCTTTCTATACCGTCAATACTACGTGAATAATAACTGGCTGGACTACCGTGAAATAACCCACGCGTCCTCATTATCGACCATGTCAAACATGGAGTGTCTCACTTCTACTTTTTTGAAATACATTCAACATTGCACGGGGGCGAGAGGGTGGGATCGAGTGTCCTAATATTATGCCGACAATGGCCCTTAGTAAATTGCAGGAACTTTGTTTTTTCGAAAGGCAGGAAAACATGTAACATGAAACATGAAAATATAAGGCTTTCGTCCTTGTGCATAGAAAATGTGACGACGCCGGAATACCTGATGTAAAAAAAAAAAAAAAAAAAAAAAAAAAAACTTAGAAAGAGAGATGTTTGGACAATTTCCGTGGAACATCTTTTCATTAACTCCCTGTGACCATAAACCAAAGTAGGAATAGAAGTGAAAATGTTCTTGGCTCGTTTTCGTATTGGTAGATGTTACTTTGTGATATAATGGGGTTCTCCCTTCAGCGAGGGGAACCCTTTTGGTTGCAATGTCACTATTCAATATATATTCGGTTTGCGGTATTAACACCGTGTGTATAAATATCTACTTTGCTGTGTAGATTTTGTTCTTTAGAGAACTTGTCCCGCTATTTATTCTACCACCGCGGAGTAGATTTTCGGAATTCGGGAGACCTCTCAGTTCTGAAAAGAACTTTCCTGCTTATTAACTACTACTACCTGGGCGGGAGGTATGAAATCGGCCTGGACTACTACTTTAGCTTTGTGGAACGGGGGGACTTCTCGTAATTAACTGCACTGCCGCGGAGTGAGTTCTTTTTGGTCTCAACGTTTCGACTATTCAATTCAATTCAAGAATACATTTATTTCCATACTCTCATAAAAGAATAACAACAGTTACATGTATTACGGAGTAAAGCAAAACATATCTTTAAGTAAGAGTAAACATAAATAAATAAATAAATAGAGTACGGGGCCGTTTTGGTAAGCATGAGCTTGTAAAAAAACAGCCAGACAGACAAGAAAACAAGACAACCAGACAGACAGACAGACAGACAGAAGGACAGATGAACATAATACACGACACAACGAATTCGTAATAAAAGTGACAAGATGGCAGAACAGGTTAAGCTGAAAATAAATAAGACAAGTATTGAAGAGATGGATGTGGTTCAATTATATAGGATGGGGAAGCTAAGATATATAATGGGAGATAATGTCACGTTTGAAAGCAGACTTAAAAAGACTCACGGACCGCTTAGATCTAATGCGTTCATCTATGGCATTCCACACACGAGGACCAAAGAAGCGGATTGTGTTCATAGAGTAAGTGGTGCGAGTGAAGGGAACATAAAGATTAGTGGAGGATCTAGTGGAGTAGCTGTGAGTTTGTTTAACAGACGTGAAGAAGGAAGAGATGACGTCGGGAAGAAGATTATTATTGAATTTAAACATAAATATCCCAGTATGGAGCTTATTAATATCAGCGACAGTGAGAGTGTGCAATTGTGCGAAAAGAGGTGCTGAATGTTCTCTGTAAGATGAGAAAGTACAGATGCGAATAGCCCTTTTTTGAGAAATAGCCACAGAGCGCAATCTAGTAGTATTCACAGATGCCCAGACAATGTTACAGTAATTTAGGTAAGGAAATATAAGGGTATTGTAAAGAAGAACAAGCGAGGAGGCAGGCAGGAAATGACGTATCTTGGAGATAACGCCAGAATTACGACAGACGACTTTATTGACAGAAGAGATATGCTCAGACCAAGATAGTTTTTGGTCGATAATAACTCCAAGAAATTTAGTTGAAGAAACTCTGGTAATTGCAATATCGTCAATGATCACTGGAGGTAAATTGATGTCTACAGAGCGAGGAGACTTAGAGAAGAAGATGAAATTTGTTTTAGCATGGTTTATGGAAAGTTTGTTTGCCTTAAACCAAAGAGAGACCTGACATAATTCAGTGTTGAGTGTGTTAAATAAGGAGGATAGTTGACGGTTAGAGTATAAAATAGTTGTATCATCTGCAAACAATGTGAAAGAAAGAAGGTTGGATGAGCAATATAGATCATTAATGTACAGAAGAAATAGGAGCGGCCCAAGGATTGAACCCTGAGGAACACCATGCTTAATATTTAAACGAACAGAGTCGCAGCCCTTTATAGAAGTAAACTGGTGTCTATTAGCAAGATAGTCGGAGAACCATTGCAGTGCGATTCCCCTGATGCCATAGTGTTCAAGTTTGGAAAGAAGAAAAGAGTGGTCTATAGTATCAAAGGCTTTAGAGAGGTCTATGAAAACACCAACTGCGTGCATTTTATTATTTAATGCATGAGTAACATTGTCAACAAATTCAATAAGGGCCAAGTCGGTGGAATGTTTAGATCTAAAGCCATATTGATGATCGAATAGAAGATGGAATTGAGAAATGAAGCTAGAAAGACGATTATACATAAGTCTTTCGAGAAGTTTAGAGAAACAAGGAAGAATAGAGATAGGCCTGTAATTATTAATGTTGCTCTTATCCCCGTTTTTGAAGATGGGGATGATTTTCGCAACCTTTAGATTAAGAGGCACAGATCCACTCAGAAAGGAGAGGTTGAAGATGTGAGCGAGAGGTTCAGCAATAGAAGGAAGAACAGATTTCATAACAGTAGAACTAATACCATCAAAACCGCAGCTAGTACCCTTTTTTATGTCTTTACCGATACGTAGGATTTCTTGTGCATTAGTGGGAGTTAAGAAAAGGGAGAAGTCATTAGGATTGTGCATGTAATCTGAAAAGTGCGCTCGAGAAGAGGGTATTTTCTTAGCAAGAGAAGAACCAATGTTGGTAAAGAAGTTGTTAAAAGAATTGGAGATATCATGAGGTTGTGACACAAGGTTGTCACCATCCATAGTGAAGCTATCTGGAAGCGAGGACTCTTTACTTTTACCCAGAATGCCATTTATCTCACGCCACATGTTTTTAAGGTTGCCCTTGTGATGATCGAGCTTATCTGCATAATATTGTTTCTTAGCTAGACGTATAATGGCAGTGAGACGATTACGGTAGATCTTGTAAAACCGCTTATTGTCCTCAGTAGGCTTGCGCAGATAACGCCTATGAAGTCTGTTTTTAAATAGACATGAGTTCACTATAGACTGGGTGATCCATGGTTGATTTTTTTTCGATGCCTCAATAGTTTTGGTTACAAGAGGAAGATTGCTGTTGAAGCGAGATGTAAAGATAGAAAGAAAAGAATCGTAAGCAGTGTTGACCTCTGTAGCTTCATAAACCTCATTCCAATCAACGCAATTGAGTTCGCACCTGAAAGAATTCAGGGAGTTGCTATTTATGTTCCTAGAAAGGAAGGTTTTCTCAGGAAGCACAGACTTTTGAAAACAAGAGGCAGTCATCTGGAAAAGAGGATAATGATCAGAGATATCTGAGTACAAAAGACCAGCTGTAATAGCAAGATCAGAGTTAGTAACAATGTTGTCAATCAGAGAGGCAGTGTGTGGGGTGATGCGGGTGGGCTTGGTAATCAGAGGGTGGAAGCCATATGAATAAAACATATTGACAAACCGGTCTGTGGGTGCATGATCTTCACAATTGAGCAAATTTAGATTGAAGTCGCCCATTATGTAGCAGAGCTTCCCCTCCTTATTAATTCTTTCAAGGCATGAATCAAAACATCTGTGAAAGTCATCAAGTGGAGTACCAGGAGCCCTGTAGACATTCCCAATGATTAAGTTACAAGCATTGTCTCGCTGAATTTCAATGAAAATTGATTCAAGTAAGCCATCTTGGGAAGGCATGAGATCGTTCCGAATAGAGAAATTCAGCGAGTTGCTTATAAACATGGCTACCCCTCCGCCGGGTCTTGAAGACCGCGATGAGTGAACAAGTTGGTATTTTTTCATATGTACATACGACGGAGGGGCTTCTTTAAACCATGTTTCAGTAAAACCGTAAATTGAAAAGGAATGGTCCAAGGTGGCTAAGAAATCTTGAATTTCGAAGAAATGTCTACAGAGGCTCCTTGAGTTCATGTAATAAATGGAAAAATCGCCATGAGAAGAATCAATATTGTTGAATTGTTGGGAGTCAAAATAATCACAAGAATTGTTTACACTATCATCAATGCCATCATCATCATCATCAGAAGTTATAAAATCACGAAACATAAATTAACACAAAACAAAACAACTAAGGACAAAACAATAATAATTAAATAAGTAATTAATAACAGGGGTATATGAACAGGAAGGAGACAGTTAATAGTTTCCTTAGCTCCCAAAATTATGTTTAAGCTGAACTGGAAACGTGGTGACACTTAAAATAATCAGCGGGTACAAAATATAATTTATAACAAAGCAAATAAATAAATTAAATAAACAGCATGCAGGAAACAAAGCAAAATATTTATGAAAGCAAAAAAGCCAGCGAGTACAATAGGCCATGGGATGAACAACCAAACAAAATACAGATAAGAAAAAGTGATATGCCAAGATACCATGTTGCACAGCAATTTATGACAAGGCAGATAAATAAATTAAATAGATAACATGCAGCAAATAAAGCTAAGCAATTATGAACAAAACAAAAAGCCAGCGAGTACAATAGCGAGTACAATAGGCCATGGGATGAACAACCAAAATAAAAATAAGAAAAAAAGTGATAAGCCAAGATACAATGTTGCACAGCAATTAGGAACGAAGCAAACAAATAAATTAAATAGACAGCATGCAGCAAACAAAGCAAAAAACAGAATAGATAAAATTCATGCATGCAGAAAGCGAACCAACAATACGTAAAGCAAAATAATGTTTTTCATTAAGTCGAAACAAGCAAAGTCAAACTAGCTTGCTCCTAGTCATCGTCAGGAGACTGAAGAGTGTAAGACATGCTGGACTATTTATAATGTCCCTATTCGTTGTCAGCACATGCTGACCATTAGCTTTTTTCATATGTTAAAGAGGGTTTGTTTATGAATTTTTGTATAACTATTTTGTTTATCTTGAGGTGTTGTTTACAAGTCTTGGTATTGTCTTGGTTAATTCAAGCTTGATTTTAATGAAGATACACGTTGCCTTGAATCGGGCGAGTTGGTCTATATAAAAGCGTTTATAACCGTTTGTTACAAATAGAAAGATGTCTTAAAGGTATTGTACACTTTTGGTAACAGCTCAAAATCATCGCCACATTTTGTGAGATTCAACATATGCATGAACAAACAAACCTGTGGAAGTTTGAGCTCAATTGGTCATCGAGGTCACGAGAAAATAGTGAAAAGATCCTATGTGTTTTCTGTTTTTTTTTCTTCAAATTATCGTGCGCGATAGTTACTATTGTTTTACTCGTTTCTCAGAAACGATAGCAAATTAGGCAGAAATATTTTAAGGAACCCTTTCTACCATTACTTACTTTAAATCATGTAAGTTATGTGAGAATCTGTGAACATTGTGTTTTTCGATCTTACCAATAGTGTACAGAGCCCTTAAAAGCAGAATACAATGATCCACACACACATATGCCTCAAAATTGCGTGGTTTTTCTTTAACTTTGCGAACTAACTCCGCTCACTAGTTCTAGTTGTTCCGAAGTCCAGGACAGTACGCTACGGTGACCGGGCCCTTTCACACATTCGACCCGTTCTGTGGAATAAACTACCTGACTCTATCCGGAACATTATTTCCCTGCAAACTTTCTAAACAGAACCGAAGACACTGCTCTAAACAAGCATGCTGTGTCTAGTTTCTTAGTTCTGAATGGTCACAATGTTTAATCATTGTATCTATTATCATTAAGTGCTGTAGCGCCATGGGTAATGCATTTTAGAATGTGCGCTTTATAAATCCATATATTATTAAATTACTATGTTAGACGAAATAGTTAGCAGTGGGTTGTATAAAAATGTCGTAAGCGATGACAATTTATTAAGACTTCCAGTGCCACCATTAATGTAATTAACCCGAAGCTTGCATGGCGATGTCCGCTCCCTTTGTTTTAACAATTAAATATTGATTGGAGGCTGGCATAACTTAATGCGTGTAATATAGAGCTGTGGACACACTGTTGCTTATATTATTTAGTGGGAGATTTTGCAATAACTGTGGGTCAATTGATGACATAATTAAAGTACCCTCTGTGACCGGATTCGGGTCGCGTGCTCCACGCCTTTCTTTGTTAAAACCAGCTCGGTCTAATTAAAGATTCATTTATTTCCGTCATGTCCGGGTGATTTTGTTCTTGGCGATGTCTACATCGTTAGCGTGTTGTTTTATTCATCTTCGGCTACGTCACAACAATCACAGGCGAGTTAGGCTGTCATCTTATAAATTGACTTGTACCAGCTGGGCGACACCTGTTTCTGGTGTGGAAGTTCCTTGCTCTATGGTTATACTTACATTGATTAGGAGCAAACACTGTCTGAGTGTGGAAAATACCCTTAAAGGCGGGGTATGCTCTTCGTAATTGTCAAAGACTAGTATCTTGACTTGATGTATCCCAACATGTACACACAATAACTGACCTTTGAAAATTTGGGCTCAATTGGTCATCGAAGTTGCAAGAAAATAGTGAAAGAAAAAACACCCTTGCTGCATAGAATTGTGTGCTTTCAAATGCCTGAGAAAGGCTTCATGCCTGAAGCCTTTCTCAGATTAAAATATTCTAGTGAGAATTTACCTCTTTCTCAAAAACTACATTACTTCAGAGGGAGTCGTTTCTCACAATGTTTTTATACTATCAGCAGCTTTCAGGTGCTCCTTACCTAATAAGTTTGTATGGCGATGTATTAATCTTGAGTAATTGACCAAAGTATCCACTACCTTTAAAACGTTTAAAGTATACAGGATTGGTAAAGATAACAAACATAATTGTTTACTTTCTAGTCTGAAAGCTTACTGATTATCAAGTTCATACTAGAACAATTTTTTTCTGTGAAAATATATTTTCTCTGAAATGAATTCATATTCGAGAAAACAGTATCTTGAAACATGAAAAAAAGGAAACAGCTGATTTCGGTTGTTACAACCAAAATTAAGGACAATGTGTTTACATGCTGAAAATTGTGCTCATTTTTGCACCATTTTCTCCTGACTCACACAAAGGATTAAACCCATTTTTTCTACATGTTTGTTATTTCATGTATGTTTATAGTTGATCACACAAAACGTGAACACTGTCTGCGACTACTTTGTCAGCTCTACTACAATCCTACATTATTAATACCTTTGAAATTTGATCTGTGTATAGGCTAATTATGTTGAACGATCAGCTCCGTGATGGATAAAGCGTCCATTGGCAATTGTTTCACTGCCCACGTCAAATCAAGCGTAAACGAGCAGTTGTGTCATTCTACATAAATATGTCAGTGCTTAGTGCTAGAATTGTTTTTGTTTTTTTACCTTCCTCCACATAGTGGCTTAGAAACGCATATTGATACATGCTCGAGATTATAATCGCTTAGTAACCGTAATGCTTTGTGGTAGAGTGGGTTGTGCATCTACGTCACAGATAGCATGCACACGTGCGTTGAAAACTGCGAGTTCGGTGAATACGCCCACAAAAAAAGAAGTAAACGAGGTTGACATTATTGTTATTTTTATAGAGCTGCCAAAGAAAACAAAAATACACTTATATATTTTAGTTTTAATCCTTAGACTTTATCTTAAGTACATTTAATATTAATAATAATAATAATAATATGATACATTTATATAGCGCGTAGTGCAGGAGCCTCTATGCGCAACACAAATATAAAACAATAACATGAAGCAATCGTTTAAAAAGATAAAGATTAATTTGCAAAGGGCTTTTCGTAGAGTTTAAAAGGTACAACAACTGACGACAAAAAGTGTGGATATCAATCAAGTTATAAAAACATCACAATGGGTATAAAAAGAAGAAAACAAATAAAGAAAAGAAAAAGAAAGCGGAATCAAGCTGAAAATATGAACGGTTGGCTTTGGTCAAAAACAAGTCAATTTGTCACACGACGGATAATTTTAGACATCGATGCTATACATAAATGCTTCTAATAAAACAAGGATCGTCTATGTTAAAATGTCGTATCGTAGACATTTTCATTTTCACATGACAATTTTTACCGGCAACTCGGAGAACCAACTCCCGCATAAATTAAAAACGAACACCTTTGGTTCTGCAAGGGCCATTTTGTTTACCGGTGTCCGTTACAGCCCCGAGATAAACAAAACAGATGTGAACATTGAAATGTGGAAATGTTCCTTCTCGCTTCTCTGAGATTGCCTGGGAACCTGTTGCCTGTAAATTGCCTCGTGTGACATGACCTGTGCTACACCTGTATACGTATCCATTCAAAGGCATCGCTGCTTAATAGGAAAGCAACTTGAATAACCATCCATTATACTGACGCATGCACAATAGATGAGCTACCTACTTAATTCACCTCAAAATGATCGAAGAACCGTCTGTTATTTTTGTCCTTGCTGTGTTTATATTTAGTAACAGACTTCTCCAAGAGGTAATTTTCCCCAAGATTTCCCGGCCGTTATGGATCCGGATTGATATTTTGCAGGTTAGAGGTCTTAACAAATATTGACTTTTAGTCCGTCTTCTAGATTTCAATTCGTTAGAGTTGGTATCGTTGTGTTGATACAATCATCAAAAGGTTAACTGATTTCTTATGAAACAGGGCTCGATTTCACAAAGAGCTGAGATTGATCTTAACTGCAAATCACTCCTAAGATGCTTAAAGCAAAGTGTGATGTCACAATACTACTCACTATGGTGATACTGACAACTCATCTTAAGAATAAGATGAATCTTTAGTGCTTTATAAAATCGGCCCCTGGTTTAATTCTGATTTACGACTGAAGTTAAAGAGTATTTCTAATCTGACTTAATTTTACGAGTTTTCTGATTTTGTAAAATCTGTGGTGACAACAAAAAATGAGAATCAAACTCAATTATGTAACTGTCATGGTAACATTCACACCTGAAAGTTTATATGTAAAAATGAATAATATGTTCATTTGAAATACTTTGAACTGCATAGTCAGCAGTAAATTGTTCACTGAAATTTATGTTAAAACTAGAAAAACACCATAGCAAACAAAATTGCTTAGCATGTTGTGCTAAGAAATAATAGTTTTACCAGTCAAAACATTATGTATTTGTATGTACACTTGGCTGGTCCTGTGTATCTTTTTATCACTTATTTTATTTTTGTGTACCAGTCATTCATGTTTTTGCTTTTAGCTCAATGTTCTGCTCAGTCGTTTTGAATCGAATTCTTGTTAGACTTGTTATAACATTTCAAAATTAAATTAGAGGGTAGTGTCATAAATTTTGAGTTTTTGTTTTGTCAACGTAACACTGCACTGACTTATAGGCAAATTTATCAAGAAACTTAAAGGAACATTACAGAATTTTTTGTTGCTAACAAAACAGTTGCTGGCAGTGTAAGCACTTTATGTAATCCACCATATTCATAAACTGACAAACCTGTAGAAGTTTGAGATCGATCGGCCATCTGGGTCACGAGAAAATAGTGCAAAACCGATTACACATTTTGCACGAAATCATATAGATTCAACAAATCAATCAAACGCTCACTGAACGATAAACTCAAATCGGAAAATTAGCTTATTCATTTCTCATCAACTATGGCATTTCAGACAGAAATATTTCAAGGGATGTTTTCTGTTATCATCATCATTAGACCGTGTAGGTTTTATGTAAATCTGTGATCATAAAGTATATTTTACAAGTTTTTTTCTTACCAATTCTGTAATGTTCCTTTAAGATACGATAAAAGACACCCGTGAAAAAAATTAAGCTGAATACAGTGTATACTTGTTGAAAAAGCGGTATTTTCATAAAGAACGTCGAATCCATCCACGTTTAGCGAGGTGAGGTGACTGCGGGTTGGTACAAACCGCATCTCTGGCCGCAGTAGCCACAATCAGACGCCAAGGGAAATTTGAATCTCCAACACTCCTCTTGAGGCGAGTGTTGGATCCCACATTTTCACAGGTGTGTTATTTCATGATGTTGGGATACACCAAGTGACGGGCAGTCGTCTTTGACACTTACTATTAGTATATATCCTGCCTTTAAGAAGAATAAAGTGTCTTCAATAAGTGGATAACAAATTGTGTTTTTTGCTACCAGAACGATCATCCGCGCAAGTACTCTATTAAATCCACTCCAATAATTGATTAAGAAACATATTTCGGGCTTGATTCACAGTGGTTCCTGATGCGATTACACAGCTCTGCTCGGTCTTCTAATAGAATTGTTGCCACATGCCTCCGAGATCTAATATGATTTTCCCGTAATTTACACAAAAGAGAAAAACATGTCGACCCGATATAATTATTGTACCTTGCATCAAAATACAATTTAATTATAAAGATAGGGGATAAAAATGAGATGAGATTAGTGTCTGGTTCTGTAGACTTGCATTTCTTTACAGTAACGCGGTAATTTTGTTAGATCTAGCTTGTAAAAAGGGCCAGCGTATGGAGCTCCAAGTCGTCAATTCTCACTAATGGAACGGCAATACCCTTTTAAAAGACACCGTTTGAAAAAAAAAATCTCCGGAAATGAGCAAAGGCATTTAAGCCGAATTGCCTGTGGTAGATTTCAAAGACCGCGCTGCTTAATAGGAGAACAATCTTGCTGAGCGTACAAATTAGGTTACCGGCTTAGATTCATTATTAACTATCGTTACTGTTTGTGACTGGTTTGCTGTTTTGTTTGTGCTTACCAGATAAAAGTGTCAGGCCAAAGAACCTTGTGAAGTTGTGACGTTGATGAAGATCCTAATGGCATCAACTGCTGTGAGGAAAATGTTTGCATTTTTCTTGTCATGAGGTCGACTCGGGTTACATTTTCAGAAATGGAGCTTGCACTGTTTGTAGAATACTACTTTACTTTCTTTTTTTATACAATTAATGCATTTCCACCGTGCACTGAATACAATTCATCCATGCTATATATTGACGATGCTTTCTCACAAAGCACTTGGCAAATACGTAAAGGCAGCTCATTATGTGTACGCACCAATCAATCATGTCGTACAAAATAATCCTCAGTAATTTCAAATTAGCTAGCTGAATTAAACCACACAGATTCATGTTAATCCTGGAATTAATTTTATTTTTATTTTTTTTTAATTTTTTTTTTTATGATTTGCAACTTTGAACTTTTGGAAATGAAGAAAAGTCCGTGCAAGACTCTAGATAACTACACCACCGATTCTGGGTCCTAGGAGGCCTGATCCTTGCTGGTGAATCACTATGACCCCAACCTCGTCCCCACGGTGTGTCGAGCACTACGAGGTTGACCGCCCTCTCACCCTGGTATTGGATCATTTGCATATCCACAAATTTTGGATACGTATATGCAAATTAGAATAGTCTGGCTGCTTTTCGAAATTCACATCTTCGTCATAGTCTCGTGGTCCGGTACAAGATTTAATAACTGTGTACGATGTAATTCGTCTAGACACTATGAGTATGGAACTTATGCTGATATTGTAAAGTCGTTGTCCAATCAGGGTCCAAGTAAGGAGTTTCCCTCCCAGGGTTTACTATTGTAAACATGGTTGGAAATAAAGTAAACCATGGGGACGAGGTTGCTGTGACCCAGAATAGGTGTCATTATTAGTCAGAAATATCAATATCAATATAACATTTATTTCCACATTTGCACATGGAGGCATCATCCTGAAAGCCGAAGCTTGTTATGGATGTGCCCGTTACAACAATACAAAACAAGATAAACAACACTAATTGTAGAATTGATAAATTATAACAGGTATCAAATATACAACATTTAAACAAAGTATAGACACAGCTTAGAGAATGGGTCAAACTGACGTAGAATCCAATTTAAAACCAGGTTCCGGGTCAGCCTGACTCGGGATTGGATCAGGCCTCCTGACCCGGAATCCAGGTCAATTCTGACCCGGGACTTTTCATCGATGCCGAGTTTTCAGATTACCTTTTTTTTTTTTTGGTCAGATAATGACTACTAAACCAACTTAAAATATGAAAATACATAATTTTTTTCTATGAGTTGTGGTGGCTCTCAAAAGAACCAATTAACTCAACGTTTCGATCAGTACGAATTGATTGTCTTCAGGATTCTCAGCAAACCTCACTAAATTTACGAATGAGACTCTCACAACAATAAGGAACAGAATTCTACTGTTTTCTTTGCTCGTCTCCGCCAGACTGAGCCATCACCCAGTCCAGATTTCACGTAGGACACGGATGGAAAACCAAGCGCTCAGTATGACGTCACGACGACACGCCACAGTGGTTAATGATTGGCCAACTTCCTATCGTAATAACATACCCGATTGACGGCGAGATAATTAGTCTGGCAATGCGGCAGGCAAGTTGGCAGGCATAAACAGTTGACTACGTCATGGTATGCGTGTAAATGCTTTAATTGAAGGCTATAGTGTTTGCCACTATAATTGCTTTTAGACGCTAAGTTGTTACAAATGTTGCATTGATTTTGAGTTGATACTACTTAATTTAATATTCTTTTTTTTATGTTTCGAAAACATTGTCAGTATTCACATTCATATGGTTTTTGCAAACGCAGTCTTGCGACGACGACGACAACAACAACAACAACAACAACAACAACCAGCAACAATCACAACCACAACAATCGAATCACAACCACAACCACAACAAAATAACAAACAACTACAACAACAACCAACATTATCAACAAAAGGTTACATTAATTTTGAGTTGACACCTGCTCAATCAGTTGGTTTTTTTTCGTGTTTTAAAAAATTTCGAGTTACTTTTTAAAACTTTGTTTGCTAGTATCATCATAAATAGATGTTCTTTTTTCATTTAACTTTGAAACAAATGACTAACTGCATACCGTTTTCAACAAGGGTGAAGTGGTTGACTGCTCAGACGGTGAAGTAAAGAAAAATATCACCATTTAGAAATACTTTTACTGTTTAATTTTGCTTCCAGCCAAAAACTACTCAATCAAACGTAGAACCAATAGATATTTAGGAAAGTGATCACAATGAACTTAAAAGTTAACAACGCCACGTGCAGCCACTCAGACTTTCTTTAAAAAAACAAAACAAACAAAAACAGTTTTGCCTAACCACTATTCATCCAATTTTAAGAAGGACGAATATCTCCTTGAACTTTACGTCGATCCCCTTTCGGCAGGATACTTTCGTCTCAACAACATGTATCGCCAATTATTTGTTATCTACTTTGTGTTATTTATTTATTAATTTTTTATTAATATTGTTATATCATGCCCAACATATTAGCGGAGATCCATTCAGCGGCATGGCTGTCAATCCCATTACTAAGCAGGGTTAATTGTATAAATGCTTACTAGAAACTTAATGAAATTGATGCTGAGTTCAATAACGGTGCACTTCACTTGGAAGTTGAAGTGTTGAAGTGTAGCGAGTCTGCACTGTGTAACCCTACAGAATGTACTTCAAGGGTTGTTGTCATGTCAGAGTAGAGCCTCAATATGTCATGCAACGTTGACGGACTGGATACTGCAGTCAGATTATTAAAAAACTGCTCGAGATCTGTTAAAGGGAAGGTATATACGTTGGTAATCACTCTAAAAATGTATGGCATAAAAAACTTTCTTGGTTTATAGCAGTACAACCACTTTCGATAGTATAAAGCATTTTGAGAAACATTTCAATTCAAAATAATGTGGATATGGAAAAAGATGTCAGTTTTTATCCCTAAAGATTTGAATCTGAGAATCGTTTCTGTCAGAAACGTTTCTCAGATTGTGTATTCTTATGAGGGATTATTCTTCATGCGTGGACATAACCGCTCCAGATTTTTGGCGATATCTCAAAAACGCTACCACTTTTTGAGTGAAACTTTCATAGGTTAGTTTTATGGTATATTTCTACATTTGGGATTAAAACAATCGAACGGTTCCAAAACCAAAGGGTATACTTTGCCTTTCAAGAGTGAGCCACGTTCAGAATCTGTCAGCGAGTCCGCTGTTCTTGGTTTTCTTATCCTGGTGTCACACTACTCGCAGAATATTTGTCTTTTGTAGATTTCGGTGGATTTCTCGATATAGTATCAATATATTATACTGGGTCGGATTTACGAGTGTGGAATTTTTTTAAATTATTAATAATATTATTTTATTTCTCTCCACAAGTTCAATAAAAATGTACACACAACAGAGATCCAAGACGGAGGAGGACAATATTTTCTAAAATGTACAGACACTCAATATACACAGGGAAATGGATAACAAGGCAAGTCTCGGTTCAGTAGGTCTTTGCAGATATATTTCGATATTATCAATTAATCTACTACTGGGTCGGAATACAAGTGAAGATAATTTTTTTTTTTAGTCTGTTATGCAAATCTAGGACGTCGTTCGCAAGGCAAAGGTTTTTTGTCAGTAGATATTTGCAGATATACCATGGAGGTCCACGTTTATAGCCTTATTCATTACTCTCTAAGTGGTAGAGTTTGTTGTTGTTTGTTTGTTTGTTCGTTGTTGTTGTTTTCTCTTTGACTACTACCCGCGAATTGCATATTTACGTCAACCGATGTATAGGTTTTGGTTTATAATGAATTGGTTAACTAATTTCTCTTTACATTTCACATTCAAATGAACAGAGTAAAAAAAAAAAACAAGTAAAAACATATTATGCGGTATGTATAGATACAAAATGAACAACACAGTGAAACGACAGATTGTAGAAGGCCATAGACGGATAAAGAAAAAGGTAATTTTCCGGTAACCCAAAGGTTCAGTCTGCAAATGAAAGTTTATAACGTAAAACATGAATACACAGGCAGGCAAAACAAATTAATAAAAAACCTACACAAAGAGCAAACAAAAATTCTTAGCTTGGACAGACACACACACAAAACTGTTGACTGCTGATTTGATTGAAAAATACAACATTTTCATGCCGTGTTTCTCGACGTATAGACAGGATAATTTGAATAGTTACGACCTTAATTGCTTGTTCGACCTTCTCTACTATATAGACGTAACCTGTGACATCGCACTGTTACAAAAGAGCCACAGAGCCTGGACTTCCTGCAGACAAGATTTGTACACAGCTCTATGAAAGAAAACATTAGATCCAATATTTTATGAAGATTGTACTTTCCTATTTTTTTATCAACTTTTTATATGAATAATCAATGGCCCACGCCCTAGAGAATGTACACGGTCAGCTTTTTTTCGTAACAAGAGGGTGCATTGTCTGTATTAACGCTGCCTTTTTCCCCCTGTTTTGGGGGTTTCGTTTTGAGTTCTTCATGACGTAACATTGTCTCAAGTTTAAAGTCACTGTGTCAAGCAGCTGCAAGTACAGCGCCACTTCCCTCCTGTTACTAGATCTTATTGGAAGTGAGTGTAGATCTACGTCTGTCTTTACGAGCTTTAGTAACTTCGGTCTCTTCTCAATTTGTTTGGTTTCTGCCTTGTCTTTCTTAACAAGACGCCATGCGGCTTTTTATTAATACAAACTGGTAATCCTCGATCCGGAGGTCTTTTCCAAAACAAGCGCTGTAGTTTGAGTTCTCGCGGCATTACGAAATCCCGAGAGAAGATCAAAATATTAAGTTGGCTTTATGGGTTAGTGGAAAAGGGAAATTAGACATGCAAAAAGAGACGGGTGTTTCTCGTCTGAACGCCGAACGACAAATGCACAAAATAAAATAAATTTACATATTGTGATACTATGGAGTAAACAAGCAACGTGCCTTTTGTTTTCTTTCGGACGGACCCTGAAAAACAAACAAACACCTTTTGATAATTAATTTTATCTTTCTCCTGCACTTTAATTTGAAAAGAAAGCCTTTTTATTAAATGAATGTCTATGAATTGATTGCATGAAGACAGCGGTAGTTATAAGGCGAAGCGAGGAAGTAATAAAATCTCAATGTTTTAAATAAATATTTTGTAATTTTATTTATTTAATTCCCCTCATTTTCCTATCTATAATAATAACTATTATATTGATGTTTATTCATTTTTCGAGGGGGGGGGGGCTGCCCTAAATAAAGGGGGCTCCCGAGGTCAAATTTAGCCCTGTAACGCACTCATTTTCCAATAAATAAAGTCTTTACGAGAGTGGAAAACATGGAATTTCCTGGTAGGCCTATCGGCAGTGAAATTTGACAAAACAATCCATGTAAATATTTAAAAGTTTAATGTATTTAACTTCCTAATTCGTTGGCATCGTATATTATTCCTTAATGCAAAATGTAAACGAATCATGTTTGTCATTCGACTCCATCTATTAACCTCCTTATTAAAAAAAATAATAATAATAAAAACGGGGAGCCTTCTTAATAAAGTTATTCACCAAAAGGAACCGATTCCGCCTCGGGGGTCAATGTGGGACCCATGAACGCAAGGTGGCAGTAGACATACCAGGTAAAATGCCATTGTTTACGTAGTTCTAAGCATGCGCACATTGCCGAGGACGATGGATTTACCCTGGTAGGTCTGCTGCCACCTAGCGTCCCAAAAGTTCCCTACTGGTCGGCGGCGGTGTCAATCACTCGGTCCGCCCCCTCTGTTTAACCCACTTAAGCCAGAGTCAAGGGAGGTGGACTGTGCAGACCATTGACTCCTCTAAATCGGTTAGCCGGCCAGGAAACTGACCACTGGGATCTCCTAACGTGGTTATCCAACCAGTGCACTGACCACAGACTCCCCTAACACGGTTAGCCGGCAAGTGGGCTGACCAATAAACTGTCTTAACCTTATAAACCGATGGGGGTCACCGCAGTCGAGGTGAAATCTTTTTGGAAGGGGGAGTTATTTTAATCGATTCCTTGCATTGATCCATGACGGTGAGAAGACTGTTTGCTATCCTTATCCATTATGCGTTTTTTTTAAAGTTTTTTTTTACGCATTTCACTGGAAAACGAACGTCAGTTGAATGAAGAGGCTGCGAAATCTCAGAATCGTTCGATAGTAACTAGAGCATAGTGCACTATTTCTTGGATGGTTTATACAGAGAGTCAAACGGGGCTCAATTTCATATACTACTGCTTACGCACAATGCTTTTTTCATGAAGACAATCAGAACACACTGATCGAAACGTCGAGTTGTTACACAACCGGTTCATCTTAGAACCACCACAAATCAAAGAGAGAGGGGGTATGTACACGGTATCACAACAAACTGTCCTTGATTGTATCTCCACTGTGTAAAGTTTTAGATCCTAATATACGCATGTATAATGGTGTTACCGCAAACCTTCATATACGGTATCTCCACCATGCAAAGTTTCAAGTTCCACTCATGTACATGGTGTTACCGCAACTCTTACCATATTGTGTTTCTACCGTGAAAAGTTTCAAATCCTATTCGTATGATGTTACCGCAAGCCGTTGGTTACTAGATTGTATCCTCCACCATACAACGTTTCAAATCCTACTCATTTACATGGCGTTACCGCAAGACTGTATCTCCACCATGCTAAGTTTCAAATCCTACTCCCAATAATTTGCTAAGCTCGTGAAAATCCTGCATAGATAAAACTG
Organism: Pycnopodia helianthoides; assembly: GCA_032158295.1. Lineage (NCBI taxonomy): Eukaryota > Metazoa > Echinodermata > Asteroidea > Forcipulatida > Asteriidae > Pycnopodia > Pycnopodia helianthoides. The sequence goes on from CM063257.1 coordinate 2,632,039, forward strand.
GGTCACCACCCAATTTACCATGTAAATGCACATCGGTCAGGAATGGTCCCCTTCACGTTGTTTTACTTAGCAACGACAATTTGTTAAAGGCCCTGTACACTATTGGTAAGATCGAAAAAAACACAATGTTCACAGATTCACACATAACTTACATGATTTAAAGTAAGTAATGGTAGAAAGGGTTCCTTCAAATATGTCTGCCTAAAATGCTATCGTTTCAGAGAAACGAGTAAAACAATAGTAATTATCGCGCGCGATAATTTGAAAAAACAGAAAACACATAAGATCTCTTTTCACTATTTTCTCGTGACCTCGATGACCAATTGAGCTCAAACTTTCACAGGTTTGTTTGTTCATGTATATGTTGAATCACACAAAATGTGGATACTGATTTTGAGCTGTTACCAAAAGTGTACAATACCTTTAAGCAACATCATCTGCTCAAAAAAGCTATGTGAACAAAATGGGCCCAGGTGGAGGTTGTTGTTAACGATCACGAGCACCTAACACTCACCTTGAAAGATGTAAAGTTGACGAGGCAATTATGTGTTGCTAGACCGTGCCAGAATCAGTCGAGTTTGCAAGATGGTTATTACTTTCTTCATTTATACACCAAGTAGGGCTTCACTTAAAGCAATCTCACTTGGAAGCACTGCGTGCGCAAATTGCTCTGGATTTTTTCATGCAAGATTTGCTCTGCACTTGAAGTTATTGAGAAGTAAATGCAGGATACCACCGACGGGATATACAAATACTGGAATTGCATGACGTTTCGACTAGCATACGACGTTACACTTTGTGTTTGTTGTGTGGTTGTGGTGTTTGCTGTGTTTGTTGTGGGGTGTTGGAGTTTTGTTTGTCCCCCAATTAAAGATTTCCTTCGGCTGTTGATAGTACAACCTGTTTCGAGAAAGGATTCCCTTCGAAGTAATATGGTTTGGATAATGTTTTTCACCCCCGAAACGATACATGCATGCATCGTTTCTCAGATTTCTGAGTGCTGGTGTCCGTTCGCGAATGCATGCGGCCAGAGATGCGGCTGGTACCCGCTGCCACCTCACTATAAAACGCCGATAGAGTTGACGTTCTTTGTGAAAATACCGTGACAGGTTTTTTGCTGTTTTCTCAGCAAAGTGGACACTGCATTCAGCTGAAGCTTTCACATGTGATTTTTGTTGTATTTATTTCTTTATAATGATGTCTATAAACAAGATTTTCGTTGACCCAAACCAATCTATTACCCCCACCTTTAAGTCAATGGAGCACTAGGTTGAAACATCTTAAAGGAACATTACAGAATTGGTTTTTGCTAACAAAACAGTTGCTGGCAGTATAAGCACTTTATGTAATCCACCATATACATAAACTGACAAACCTGTAGAAGTTTGAAATCGATCGGCCATCTGGGTCCCGAGAACATAGTGAAAAACGGATTGCACCTCTCATGAAATCATATAGGTTCAACAAAATGAATAAAACGCTCACTGAGAGATAAACTCCAATCGGAAAATTAGTTTATTCATTTTTTGTCATCAAATATGGCATTTCAGACAGAAATATTTCGAGGGATGTTTTCTACCATCATCATCATTAGACCGTGTAAAGTTTTATGTAAATCTGTGATCAAAAAGTACATTTTACAAGCTTTTTTCTTACCAATTCTGTAATGTTCCTTTAAGACAAAGGGCCGAAGAAAACTTCAACTGCTGAGAGAAAACTCAGAAGAAGTTCTCTCTAAGGAACCACCGTGTTGTCACAAGAGCTCTGTATTTATTCTGTGTTTCCCAAGTGATGTGTACTCGACCGTTTTCAAACTCACCCGTGTTTGCATTCCCCCCCCCCCTCACCCTGGTTTGGTGTTTGCAGAAAATCAAATAACCAATCGGGTCATGTGCACCCATGACGTTGATCATCTTGTCGAATTGGAAAGAAAGCCGAGAGTACAATAAACATGGCATGGCCATTTTTTGTTACTGTCGGGAGTAGATGTAATAAAAATTGTCCGTATACAACTATCGGTGTGTCTTCGGTTAATAAGTGAGGCATTGAGTTGGAAATTGTAGGTCTGTATTTTGAAAAGAAGGCTCCATTTTGTCACTTAATTATATATGTCAGAGAAATTAGTGTTTATTGTGTTTGGGGTAATATTGGTGTTATTTGTGTACTTCACTCGCTGCGGACTTCGTTTGAAAGGCGAGGCAATTAGCTGTTTTTATGGTGAAATTTTCATGTACATGAAATTGGTGGCATTGCTGTGTTTCTTTTTGTGTGACTTGTTCTCCAGGGAAATTTAGGTGTACAACACATTATCATTTTTTGTTTCCCCTCAAGTTTGAGTTGGTCTGTCATCTTTTGTTTTCTCTGTATTTTACATCCATTTGAAACAATTGTCCCAAACACTTTTTTTTTAATTCTTCAAACCTTAAATCATCAATGAAAAAAGAAAAAAAAAGAAAGAAAAGAAAAAATCATACCTGTTTGTGTCGAAAAGATAATTGTTAACGATCGGTTGCGTTGAAATGTATTACACAGGATCGGTAGGGAAAACAAACTCATTGTTTAACTTTAGTCTGAAAGCTTACTGATTATAAAGTTCACACTAGACCGTTTTTGTTTTTGTTTTCTTCGTGAAATGTTTTTCTCTGGAATGGCTGAGTCATATTCGCGAAAACTGTATTGGAAACCTTCGAAAATTCACAACCAGCTGATTTCGGTTGTTACAACCAAAAGAAAGGACAATGTGTTTTGTACATGCTGAAAATTGTGCATGGTTTGTCACCAATTTCTCCTGACTCACACGACGGTTTGTACAAGCCCAATTTTTTACAGGTTCGTTAATAGACCGATCCATTAAGCCCCACCCCTTTAGCATATTGACCAATCACAGCATTGGCTGCCTCACCACTGCACACGTGTGCAGCACGTGTGCGTCTCTCCAATGCCACACTCGCGACATGAACGTGCGCGCTTTAAGTACGCGCGCACGCGTGTTTACTTTTCTAATGGGATTTTAGCGTGTCGGACTTTGTCGGACTTTCGGTGGCGTATAGCCAAGGTTGTGATTGGTCAACACGTAAAGGGGGGCGGAGCTTAATGGATCGGTCTATTCATGTGTGTGGATGATCACACACAACACAAAAACACTGTCTGCGACCAATATGTCGGGTCTACCAATCCTGTATAATACCTTTAAAGGCCCTGTACAATATTGGTAAGATCGAAAAACACAATGTTCACAGATTCACACATAACTTACATGATTTAAAGTAAGTCATGGTAGAAAGGGTTCCTTAAAATATTTCTGCCTAAAATGCTATCGTTTCTGAGAAATGAGTAAAACAATAGTAATTATCGCGTGCGATAATTTGAAAAAACAGAAAACACATAAGATCTCTTTTCACTATTTTCTCGTGACCTCGGTGACCAATTGAGCTCAAACTTTCACGGTTTGTTTGTTCATGCATATGTTGAATCCACAAAATGTGGACACTGATTTTGAGCTGTTACCAAAAGTGTACAATACCTTTAACTGTTTGTTGCCAGTACTATTGTTGTATACGATGTTGTTTCGGATTTGTAGACACCAACCAAACACAACCGCAAAGTGTGTACTGGGACCTTACGGCACGTTTTAAGACAACCCCACACGCAATTTAAACCTTAATCTAAACAACACACACAAACCTCCCAACTGTCCTCAGCGTGCCCTTTTTTTTATTTAGCCGGAGTTTAATAGCTGGCCTCCGGCGCAAGTCCGAACTAAAACAGCTTGCCGTTTTGCCAGTTGCTGACGTCATCGAATTACGTCACGATGTTGGAGGGACGTCGCATTGCGTGTATGTATACAGGCGCTGGTTGGACGGCACTTATTATAACGGCATGCCTAAAATACGAACGGTTTGTGGTGCATTGGCAATCGGGTTCAAAGCTGCACCATATGGCGACAAGTTCAGTCCACTGAACATTACATGCATTTTTTGGCGAGACTTCGAAATTTATATTTTACGGTCTTCACTTTGGGAAAAAGACAAAGACATGATCAGTTATTTTTTAAATTGTCAATTTTGAAATATTTATTTTATGTCTTTGTCCCTAGCGACACTGCACACATCAACTCTATTTATTGATTCATTTTCGACAAAGTGCGGCTCGATTAAAATATAGATTGTTTTGTTTGTATAATATAAATAATAGTTTTGTATCAAGTAGTAAAACCACAAGGGAAACTGACTGGGTAGATTTGATGACTTTGTTTTTAGCCTTTGCGAAAGACCCCCCCCCCACCAGGGTCGAAATCTGAGGCCATTAACATATTTTCCAATAAACGTTTGTGTCTACCATTATTTGGATAAGGTAATTATAAGCCAGGCATTGACGTTTCTTGGCTTACGCGGGATTATATTTCGGCTTAGGAGGGAAATATTTTGTCCTCAGTTGTAATTTTCAGGGGGCAACATTTTTGTTAATTAGTTGCAGACGGATGCGGAAATCAAAAATCAAGTAAACACAGCGTGAGAGTGCAGTTGACAGCAATTTAAGATCGACGGTCACTTGATCTAATAGTTAAAGGCACAGTTCACGTTTGGTAATGACTCTGAAAATTAATGGCAATAAAAACTTACTTGGTAAGAAGTACAGCAACGTTGGGTAGTATAATGAATTTTGAGAAACTTTTAACTTCGAAGTACTAAGGTTATGAAAATATATCACTTTTTATTCCCAAAATTTTGAACCTGAGAAGAGTTTCTGTCTCTCAAACTGTGTATTCCTATGGAGAATATTATTCCTGCGTAGAAATATTCGCTCCGGTTTTTCGGTGATATCTCAAAAACGCGACCACCTTTTGAAGTGAAATTTTCACAGGTTATTATGTTTTTTGTATGTACCTACATATATTTAGGATTCACACAATCAGTAGGCTCAATTAACCAAATGTGTACTGTGCCTTTAACCATTGCTTTCAGTTAAATGTTTCGATTTTTCATTTTATGACGGGTGAGTTTTTTTTTTCTAAGGCTGTGATTGAAAATTGATCACTGACCGTTTAGAACTAAACACCATATAGCCGAGTAGTCAGGCGACGCTTGTCTGAAACACAAACCGTTAATGTAAGGAAATGTAACATAATCGTGTCAATATCGGTCTAGACACTAGACCGCAATGTTCTCCCCCGTACGGACGGTCGAGAGGGTCGGACCTTTGGTACCTAAAACACATCAACTACAACACCTAGAGGCAAGTTTGCAGCAGACAATCTATAATAATTCATACATTTTCTTCCTGTTGTAGTAACATAATTATTTGATAGTCGTGTGGTCAAAGTTCATGGTGGGATGCTTTCACTGTGGTGACGAAGATTGATACATGGCGTGCATTAGAGGACATGACTTCTAAGAAACCCGATGTATCGTGCACAAAATATTATACTTGCATATCTAATTACACACGGAAGTCTGTAGACAATGAGTAATTTGATGTATCCCGTGTAGATGTCAGCTGCATCAAAATAGCCAAGATATTTTGCTCAGGGGGTTAATGCCATTTAATATAACAGTACAGTGGTCATGTTGTTGTTGTTGTTGTTGTTGTTGTTGTTGTTGTTGTTGTTGTTGTTGTTGTTGTTGTTGTTTTTTTTTTTTTTAAGATCCTTTCCACCAAATTCAAATTGTCATTTGATGCTCATTTGGAGCATGATGGTACCCCCTTCTAGTGTGTGCTTAGAATCTCAGGAATTCTTGAGATGATTTTAAGGAGCATTTGGGGCGGGGATAGCAAATAATCTGGTCCCGTTTGGTTTTTTTTCTATGTAGAAGTAATTAGGGCGTGCTCGGCACTCGAGACGCCGTGATTTAAATTGGCGCTATAGTGAGCAGCCGAGTCTGGCTCCACGTTAAGCCCAAAGGTTCATTCGCTGCGCAATTTTAGAATTGATTGGCGATTTCCATGTAAATTCGTAACGTGATACTCGCAAAAGTTGTGCACACAACTTGTTGGGCGAACGTTGAACCATCACTTTGTGACGTCATGTTTTGGTTGCATCGTTCTTCATGGATTTTTTAGAATGGCTTTTGGGGGACGTCGGGCTCTGCTGCCTCCATATGTCGAATTCACAGTTCAAAACGGCTGGTGGATCCGAGTCTTAGCCGGAACAGCCGATTTTGGAACCGGATATATGGTTTACGCAGAGTGGAAACCGATCTAGCTAATCAGCAGACACTCGAAACGTAATCCGTCGGGCACCAGTGAGTTTTGCACGGCCTCAAAAAAAAAAATATGATCAAATACGGAGTTGGGCTCGCATCATCGGTGAAGCAATACCCACCTACACTGGTTCCTGACTTCGGTTATAACAAACGCCCGCAGCGTCATGCGAGGCGTGACCTGTCACATTGGTTGTAATCCCCTCACTTCCGATCATTCACCGGATAAGGTCATTTGGTCATGTGACGTCATTAGCCTCTCGTGAAAAAAAAATGCTGCATGTAGGCGTATGTCTACAGCCTGGCTGACACGAGAGCAGGTGGCTCGTGAGTAATAAGGTGGGCAAGAATCTGCCTAATGGAAATTCATTTTTCTTGGGAAAATCAATTTCAACATTTAACGTTTTTCTATTTTTTTTTGTATTTCTGTGTCAGCAACTAAAACACACATAGGTTTTCATATGTGTATATAAATATGTAATACTGCAAACGAAGGGAAAAAACACCGTACACACAACCACAGCTCTGTGTTGCAGTCACTCCGTGGGACATTTCCTTGTTCTGTACACTTACGGACAATGATGTTCCTCAACACTGTAAAAATCACTGTGTGGACGTGTGTACGTCCACACAGTGTTTCAAGTCCCTACATTAATTTGACCTCTTTTGTTTTGAAGTCCTCACTTCGTATGTAGCGTTAAAACACAAAGATGCAAATGCATGTATGAATATGATTGCCAGCGTTTAGCATATACACTGATAAAGATGTTATAAGTTGAACGAACATAAAGCACAAACTGATTCCATTTAACTTTTAGAAATTATTGATCCCAACCTTTGTTTATCATCTGCCGTTGTTTTTCGCATTGCCTTCCGGGTCATAAGGGTAAAATGTCTGTCTGCAATCGGAGGCCAAGTCGATTCCTTTCAAACGAAATTAAGACGATGAATACCGCTGGACCGTAAATTGATGCGAGAAATAATGTCAACGTCCCTGAGACGTCCTCGCCTGATCAAGGTTTTGACCACGCCCGTCTGTTTCTCATTGTGGCATGCTGGTAGCTTACTACGCTACCCAACCACGAGCGATCTGAAATCGTTATCCGAATCCTGTACCCACAGCCTCTTGTTTACACGAGAGACGTCGGATACGTTGACTTGGATCTTCCCCTTCCCTTTGTGGAGTATAATTTTGTCATTTTTACACCTCCGTAAACGACCGTGACGCGGACTGGGTATGGTGATGATATGTATTTAACACACACCACACGGTCTCCTTTACCACAAGTGACGATGGCACCTTCGCCACATTTCTTGAATTAATCATGGATTAATGTCTAACTACAAAAGGGCGGTGAAAGAAGTAAGCGAGTCTATATGAAGAGATATCCCATGCGACTTGAGTATACGTTTTTTTGTGAGCAGGCCTAGAGTCGACATTTGATAAAGAGGGGCCCCCAAGGTCAAGCTCAGTTTTGTGATCCACTCTGTTTCTTATAGATAGAGTCTTCATGGAAGTGGGGGCAATGATGACAAGATTCACCTCATCGTTAAAGTGGTGTAAACTGCAACTCTGATTGATACACTTCAAGTGTAATTCTTGTCAAAATAATAATAAAAACAACTTTCGACGATGTCACAATTCCAAATATTATGGTCTGTACATTTTTGTGAGAGACTGTTCATTTTTAATTGAATTCTGATGATACTCAATCAAAACGAATTTGAGTTTTTATAACTGGCAACGCAGAAAATCCTCTTTGGAATGTACAGACCCAATTGTTTTTTTTTTTTATGTCCGATGACGTAATGTTTAAAATGGGTACACGTTAGCTAATAAAATGATATTTTACACAATTCTATCATGAGGTAGAGACTTGTTAGTTTTTTTTTCCCCAGTTCCATGAGGGCTCTATCTAGTGGAAAATGAGTGCATCACAAAACTCAAAACTGACCCTGGATCCCCTCTTTTAAATCACACACAAGCAAGACTGCCTCTAGTTGCAATAAGCCCGCTGAAACATGAGTAAAACATTTCCCCTACTCAAGTCGACTTTTAACCTTGATGTTTTAAACACTATATCTCCGATGTACAAGACGTGGTTTGTGTAAACAAATATTCAAAAATTCCTAAAGGTTGATGTTGTGTTGCAGTGCACTTAAAGTGATTGATGGCTACTTTTGTTCATGACATTTCCACGAAATGATGCGTGTGTACAATTTTCACCTGAACATTTTTGGCAAACATCGTTTCAAATATCGGAAGACGGTCACTTGCAGCCACATTGGTCGTGCACCCCGAAGCTACAACGGTTATTAAATATGCACCAGCACGTAAAGAGTGTGCTGACTTTTTTATTATTATTATTTTTTTTTTAACATACGACTATCTCTCCAGATTACCGTTCGTGATAAAATTGTGAAAACTCTCCGCGCACGCTTCGCTCTGAAAAATAATAAAATTGCATTTAAAAACTCAGGCATCACCCCCGCTTGAAAAAATAAAATTAGCACATTGAACCATATGGTCCAATCGCAGTATATTGAATTATAAACCTTGTATCGCATGTGTGTTTTCTGTGTGTCCTTTTTGTGGTGGTGTCGATGGTTAATTCAATAAGCGTGCACGGAGAGCCTGCGTGGAATTCCAAGGAAGTATGGTTTGATAAAGGTATTGTGAGTCTCGCCTACGAGCAACGTGTCTTGTGGCATAGGATAAAAAGTACTGGCAATTGCGTGGATAAAAAAAATATGAATTTTAAAAGTGCTTTGTGTGTGCTTGGGCGAACTTAATACTTTACCTTTCGTGCAGCGTGACACCTAGCAGACAAGTTTTACCCGCCACCGGAGGAATGTCACGAACATCATTGCAGGTTACCGTGGCAACGGAACCGGGCGAGATGAATGTATCAAAACACCGGCGTTAATATTGATCACAATTGGAATATTGCTATGGTTACAAAGCCGTGTATATGAAAGAGCTATAGGACAAAACGAGAAAAAAAATCAGTCATCCCACACAAGACATACTGTTGGTTGATTTAGATTATTATTACATCTGCTGATGTTCGGAGGTAGTCTGGAATTGTTGTGGTTTTAAGAATAAGGGAAGGCGCACAGGATAACGGCCGATCATGATTAAATCAAGCAACCGATCAATTTGACAGTGGCCGTGATAAGTGTTCAGTGAAGTCTATGTACACGTGGGAAGTCATAATTATCAGATTGTGCACCTTGCATGTGGAATGTTTCCCTACATTTACGATCTAGCCTGCTTAACCAGGAGGGTTGTAAATCCCTACATTCAGTTTGACAGTGTTTTTTACGTCTTAAGTTTCTTCTCTTGTAACCCACTCTCCAAGGGTGACTTTTAACTTCTTTTGAATTTTCTTTCTTGATTTTTATTTTATTTTATTTTATTGATTTATTGATTGATTTATTGATTGATTTATTGATTGATTTATTTTTTTATATATTTTTTTACTTATTTTTTTATTTTATTTTATTTTATTTATTTATTTATTTATTTATTTTATTTTTTTTTTTTTTTCTTGGGGGGGGGGTCAAACTTGCATTTAAAAGAAAATGTTGAAGAATAAACATTTATGCATGTGTACAAATCGCCTTTGCCGTCATTAGTTAAAGATAAAACTAATTAACAAAAACAAAGCAACAATTGCGGGTGATTTTTTTTAATACATTTTGAACTCTATCAGTCTGCGGCTAGTTTTTTGGAAACAGGTTTTAATATTTACGCTCACGGAACGAAAAATTGTCATCGTCGATTTGTCTTCACTTTCTCACGTAATCCTCCTTTTAATACATGTCAGACACTAATTGTCAATTGGGGGTAGACGTGGAACATTTCCTTCCTGCATTTTTATAATATGAGTGTGATATTATGGAGGAATAAGGTGATACATACTCTTTTATTTATCCCTGCAGTTAAAGGAACATTTCAGAATTGGTCAGAAAAAAACTTGTAAAATATACTTTTGATCACATATTTACATAAAACTTACACGGTCTAATGATGATGATAGTAGAAAACATCCCATGAAATATTTCTGTCTGAAATGCCATATTTGATGATAAATGAATAAACTAATTTTCCGATTGGAGTTTATCGCTCAGTGAGCGTTTTATTCATTTGTTGAATCTATATGATTTCATGCAAATGTGTAATCGGTTTTTCACTATTTTCTCGTGACCCAGATGGCCGATCGATCTCAAACTTCTACAGGTTTGTCAGTTTATGTATATGGTGGATTACATAAAGTGCCTACACTGCCAGCAACTGTTTTATTAGCAAAAACCAATTCTGTAATGTTCCTTTAAGTCTTATGACAGATTTTACTTAAATTATACCTTCTACATGTGACACTGTCAGTCTTCAAAAGTGTAGCCTTCACTAATTAAAACTTAATGTTACAGTTTGTGCGAGATGGAAGACTGCATGTAACCCCATTCATAAAAATGGAGAAAAAAACCCCCACATTTGGCTGATTGGCTGACACCGTGGAAATAATGTCACGGCCATGTGCCTTCGGCCGTTAATATGTAGGTTAAGTCTACCCGCATCGTGTAATCGATTACCATGCTCGAGTCGTTGGATGAACTTAAAGTGGCAAACTCACTCACAGAGTGACAACCCACTTCTGTATTTAGCGAGGTGTACACGATGCGTGGTGGTGAATTGTGCACTCTTTTTTCCATAAAAGTGTAACACATTTTGCCATCGAGACTCAGGGTTTAACACTGACTGCAATTGAATAAGAGCTTGCAGTGAGTGTCCAACACCTACGGGTTCCAATACCGCTCAACTAATGCTAGAAAATGTACAATTATTATGTGTAAAACTACGAACCTGTCTGCTAAAACGTTCATCGAACTAGCCTGGCTCTTTTTCGTGTCACTGAGATGCATTTCACTATATTTTCTCTACTTAAAGGTAGGGTGACTGATTGGTAAATACTCCAAACATAAATGACCGTAAAAACTTAGTTGGTGAGAAGCACTTTAGCTGTTGATAGTATTTAAGAACTATTTTTGAGAAAAGAATCTATTCGAAGTAATACGGTTTTGGATAATTGTCCTCGCATTGACCATTTTGTATCTGAGAAACGATTCATGCATGGACCGTCTCTCAGATTTCTGAGGGCTGGTGTCCGTTCGCGAATGCTGCGGCCAGAGGTGCGGTTGGTATCCCCGCTGTCATTTCGCTAAATGAGGATGGATTTGACGTTCATACGCAAATACTGTTACAGGTGTGTGTCCCCCCCCCCCCCCCAACCCCCTGTTACTCATGATTTAGACACTGTACACACCTGACAATTTCACGTGTGACTCTCATTGTATCTTTCTAATACACAATCATTACGTTGACAAAAAACCAAATTGAATCTACGACCCCACCTTTATGTATGGATTGCACTTGTCGCCAGTGACGCCATCTTTGATGATAAACGACAATGGAAACGTGCACGCGTGTAGGCGCTATACGCACGACCCTCGTCAGCCATTGGTGGCTGTTTACGCGTGCACGTTTTCACTCCAAAGATGGCGGTCAATGCAAGCGAGCGGTCTATTTGAGACCGGATCACAGAGACACGAGCTCCATTTGGGAATTCTAAAGGGTAGGAGGAAACTAGATGTTGCCACAGCAATGCATATTAACCAAGGACGTGATGTCATGAAAACTACTCTTAATTCACAGGAAAAACATCATGTACGTAATTGGATGGCTCATAGAGAGTTGTACAAAACATGGCTCCGTTTTCTGTCTGGCGATAAAACAAAGGGACTCTCAAAATTGACTAGCACTGTATAACCCATATGCCCGAAGAATTATGTGTAGAGAATGTGTAGAGAAGATGCTGAAAGAAATGACAGTTTTTTTAGATGTGGGGGGAGGGGGAACCCCAAATAGGGGAAAACCCACGTAATCAGGTAGGGACTGAAAAACCAAATATCCACATGCAAGGCTCCAGTCCGCAATAGACCCTTCCCATGAAGTATGTTAATTACATTCACGCATGCGTACAGACGCTGCTGGTTGGCAAACGCCATAGAGTTGTGCACAAGGCAGACGCGCACAAACGCGTGGGCGTCACGCCACCATCAGTCCCATGCAAAAAGGCGCGATGTTCACTCATTTTGCCAACCATATAGGGAGAGTGCGCACGCGCGATGTTCAATTTGCATATTTCATGGGAAGGGCCTATTGAAACCGAGGTCCACAGAGGTAAAAGGGCAGGGAAGAAGTCATAAGCCATTTTGAGATATGGTAATAATCTATGATAACCATAGACACTGGCTCCCTCCCCGTCAAAAACAAAAACTTGAGAAACTCTTTAAAACTATGTTCAGTTAAATGCAGGACAAACCGATACAAAAACAGCTGCATTCCTTCTCTGTGGTTAAATTTGCTCAATCAATGAATTTTCCGTTTGGTCCCATTTTCTCTCGTATTTTTAACGTCTTTTTAAAATCTTGCTATTGTACATTTTATAGATTATATATATTTTTTTTTGTTAATCCCTAACGTAATCTTTAAGCCTTTTCTAGTTTCTTGTTTGTTAATGCAGTTTTTAATATGTGATGCATTTTCTTGAATATTGAACACAAAGTACACAAAAATGACAAGAGTCTGAATGTCATCAAATTCAAGGCCAGACAATAATTTGATCTTCGTGATATCATCGCTCATCGTTATACTCCCTGATTGAATCATTCAAAGCCCTTAACGTCTGGGCTTCCCCCGTAGTGTCTTCAAGATCGCTGTGTGATCAACCCTCAAGTAGACAGGTAGTTAGACAACAGCTGCGACCCCGGCGACTTGAAGTGCGTCTACAAATGAATGTAATAATTTGATACCCGAGCTTCGAGTGAAGTAATAATCTTTGTACTCGTATTACTTACAGTTGTTACTGAAAGGGGCGTTGCATGGTCGCAAACCGGGTACTTCACGGTGGCAACGCACCCCAAATGTGTACTCCCGGGTCAAAATTGACCCGGATCAGGATCCCATTTGACCCTCAACCATTTCTGGGTCAGTGTTACCCGGATGGTCTGTGTCAAAATGACAGAGAAGTGGGTGAAACTGACGTGGAGTAAAAAAAATCCCATGTTTTCAGATTAATTTCCGGGTCAGCCTGCCCCCAAAATTGGTCATGCCCTCGTGGACCTGGAATCCGGGTCAATTCTCAATCGGGTTTTTTTTCGGTTGTGTAAACACCTGCAGATAGGGGACTTCATATTGTCCCTATTTTGTTTGCGCTTAACGTTTTGGCCACAGCCATTGGTTGTGTACATACTCTCCAACTGGGGACCTTTACCCAACCGGGGAACCTTAGTGATTATGTCCCCCTTCTGCTAATAAGAGTCACGGTTTGAATTTGTGTATCTCCCCGGGCAATGTTCCTTGTCAAATTACCCTAGAATCCCTTTGAATGTCACAGGGCAAATTTGCATTTCCCTGACACTGTGCCCTTTATCAAAAGACTGCACTGCCCTTAACAAGATCAAAGTATAAATGCCTAAAGATTGTATGACTGTCGACTTTTGTAGGCTTTCATTTAGTTTCAAGTGACAAGTTACTCAAAAAAAACTCCCACGTTATTTACAGTATCGTCGTAATTTGAAATGAATCGCCGATCGCCATTTTGTCGTATCGTTCCCAACATTGATGGAAAACACGTTCTTGTTTCTGTTTTCTCCACAAGTAGACACTGAAACTTTCACAGGTGACTTTTATTGTATCTTTCGTGATGCCTATAATATCAGCATTTCGTTTACAAAAACCAATCTATATGACCTTACCTTTAAGTTTTGGTCATTTGTAAAGCGTTTTCAGGTGTTGTGTTCAGCGGCGGTTACGCAACCGTTCCGACCAAACCAATTTTGGCTCGGTTGGGCTTTTGGTTTCGTGATGGGACATTTTTACAAACTGATGAAGTATATACGGAATTGATTACAAGTGAAAAACCTTTAAAAAACATAATTTACCAATCTAAAATTGTTTATTTAATTATAAAGACTAAAATACATCACTTGGAAATAAAATAAATATTGTCTAGTTTGAGAACATTTGTTTTACAAGAGATATACCTACGTCACGAACTTCGTCTGGTTACTGACCCGTTTTTTCGAAGCTCTCCGAACTTGTTTCGGTCGCTGAGTCTTACGTCAGAAAACGCGTTCCTAGTCGGGGTCGCCAAAAGCCACTCCAGGAAGGCGAGTTCTCATGAGTGCCTGAGGTATTTTTTTAACGGTTGGGGTCAAAATTTTCAACAAGTTTTCCATGCGGTTATTCAGACCACGTGCAGGTACTTGAAACTCCTGAAGACGGTGGGTTTTATGGACAGTTTTGATCTATAGTGGTGCATATAAATGGTCAGTTGCACATCCAATGAGCTGGAACTTCGCTGAGCACAGGACCCAATTTCATAGAGCTGCGAAGCACAACAATTTGCTTAGCATGACATTTCTTCCTTGACAAAAAACAGGGTTACCAACCAAATCTCCATGTGTTGCATATTGCTTGTTGCGGGTTATTCAGCTTTTGTTTGCTTATCCTGAAAATCACGTGGAAATTCGGTTGGTAATCCTGTTTTTATCAATGAAGAAATTTCATGCTAAGCAAATTGTTGTGCTTAGCAGCTCTATGAAATTGGGCTCCAGGTCATCAGGCGGCCAATTTGTGGTCATGTTTTCACCGTTTGCAATGGCAATAAGGAATGATGATTCTCGTATTACCAAAATTGGATATCACTCTGTTTTGTTCTCTGAGCCTCGGTTTGACTACGTTGGTTTGGGTGGGTGGAGTGACTGATACCAATGAAGTCGCGACTTCATGCTGGCAGATATCGGTTGCTTCATGGCGTAAATTATAGAATCAACAAAAAGGCATCCCGAACAAAGATGCTGACGAAAGTCGCCCTTTGCACGGTCAGTATTTGTGTGTAAAGCCTCGCATTGGGGGACAGCAGTGGACAGAAGCATTTTAAAACTCTCTTGTCACGGTAATGAAATGACACTTTCATTCAAACAGAAATATAAATACAATACAAATGAAGCATGAAGTCGAGGCTCTACACGCACATGGCGGGTCCCTGCATGTAGCGAATAGGGAGACCTCCAACGTTAGGTCTATATAGCTTAGTTGGGAGAGCGCCGGCACGTTGTAATCCGGAGGTCGCAGGTTCAAGTCTCGCTCTATAGTCAAGTTTTCTTTGTTCAACCCACAATAAGGAAATTAAACAATATTATATGTGTACATTCTTTACGTCGACACTTGTTACTAGAGTATACATTCCCTACTTTTGTCAGGTGGGGGGGGGGGGTGATACGAAATACTGTTTCTTCGAATCTGGGCGAAGATTTTTACAAAACAGGTCAGATCTGTCGTACAATTTTTAAACGACCATTGAAGTTAAACATAGCATAACCAATGACCAGCGTTTTCATTGGGCAATCCATTTGCAATTTTATCAGCGTAAATGCTACTTGTCCAGTCCCTCTTATAACATGACATTTTTTTTCCGAAAACTGGAGTTTAGACTCTATCAGCTGCTGACGTCATCGACAGAATGTCAGTATTTACGGATATTGATTTTTTCCTCCATTGTTTGTTTAGGCAGGCTGCGGGTACGGTGTCCCGCACGTGCCAGCGGCGTTTTGTTGTTGACGGATGGCGCTCTTGACAAACGAGAAAAGACTATACACGATCTCACATCTTGACCTTTACAAGAACAGGGTGAAGGGGGGCGATGACCCAGTATTTAACTCACTTATCATGGATCAATGTGTGCCGATCTGTCGTGAATGAATGGACAGTTTGACATTAAAGACTAGGCGTTTCTATTCTTCCTACTTTAATCTAATTTCTGACTTTTCTGTTTTTGAAAAAATCTGAAAAATTGTGATTAAATAGCCTGAATACCAGATGTATACCCCCTTCCCCTTTAACACACCATGCACCCAATATAAAATAATAAACAAAAATAACAATAATAATCCATGATCACAGTTCAGTTTAAAAACGCTTGAACTTTTTTCAAGGTGTTGTTGTAAGCATTATGTATAGGGCTCACTGAAATCGAATGAGCAACTAGTCAGTCAAAGTATCTTTCTTTTAAAATAGTTATTTTTATAACTCGAACTTTTAATCGTTTTCATCTGAATTGTACTGTGTTCCTGCTGTTTGTTTTTGTCCGAATAACCTCAAATCAAATCAATCAGAACAATAATGTGTAAAAAAAAAGGGTAACATCTGCACATGTTTAACGTTGAAAGATTGAGTAGAAACTGAATTTTCAGCTTAAAGTTTTGGGTTTGTTTGAGTTCCCCCCCTTTTTTTCTGGGTCCTTCAGGGCTATTTTTGCCATATCGACGCTCTCTCCTAAACGACTTTAATTTCCATATGTTACCCTCAGACAAATTGATAACAGAGTGGACTGTGAGCAAAAAGGTGGATTAAAAAAAGGCTCAGGGCCTTTGCCTTCGTTTTTTTTTTAAAGGCTGTTGAAGTTACACATATTGAGGTTTTTAGTGTTGAAAGCTTTTCAGATTGATTAGTGAGCCGAGAGAAAAGAAAATACCTCCTGTTGACTGGGATTTAAAGAACACTGTTACCTTGAAAAGTCTCTTTGAATGATTGTGGCCAGACACGTGAATCGTAAGGATTATCTATAGGATCATTCAGCCTCTAAATCTCCATGGGATGAATACTGGATAGGTCGAGCGAGACCGCTGCTACCAGTTACCACCTAGAGTGTCCAACTCCCTCGGTTGTTGTGTTCTGGTTCGGGTGCATTTCCATCATGAGCTCAGAATAAAAAAGGATGTTTATCTTGTAAGACGCAAGGCTGAACCTTTAGTCGACAAGCTGACTGGTACCTCCTGAAGATGGATGCGTATGGAAGCAGCAGCTATCTTCTCTTCAGGAGGTCCGTCTTGACTAGATTTGTGTCTTTAACACCCCTGTTGATGACCCGTTACCTTCGCCAGACGTGGGAGCATGGACCCGGCGAAGCCAGGCCACAAGGCTGGTCGATGAATAAATGCCTTCCCGAAATGACGGCACACCGGGAACAGCCCGATGGGCAAGAGTCACAAGAAGAATCGACAGCAAAGTAAGTCACAAGTTGTGGGATGGGATGTGGGTGTTGAGAGGCGTGACCCATATATTCCACTTAAGAGACAATTTCTTGGTAATGGTAAATGAAGCTCCAGAACGAAAAATCGCTGGTATCAGGTCACTCCATACCATGCTCGCTTCCTACCTTGGACACCAGTCGTACCTTTTACAGGGTACAAATTGACTTTGGACACTTCGTACCTTCTTACAAATCGACTCGTACTTTTTTTGCCTACCGTCTTGTAGAGTGTTCTTTTTTTCATGGGTGGGTGTTGTACGTCAAGTTGTACGTCAAGTTGTACGTCAAGTTGTACGTCAAGTTGTACGTCAAGTTGTACGTCAAGTTGTACGTCAAGTTGTACGTCAAGGTGTACGTCAAGTTGTACGTCAAGTTGTACGTCAAGTTGTACGTCAAGTTGTACGTCAAGTTGTACGTCAAGTTGTACGTCAAGTTGTGCGTCAATGATTTATATTAATTAACAAAGAAAGGCGTCAAAAAAATTAACTAAAAATGTTAATAATAATATACAGTGTATAACAATAAAGTCAGTACAAAAATAAAATGCAGAAAACGTCAATACATATGTACTTAAATAAAGAAAAGTAACAAATAATAAAATAAATTAAGCACAGACATAATTTGACAACTTTTGATTGCCTTAAAGATGGTTCCTTTATTTTACTAACTAAGAATCAATTAAACTTGAAAGCCTTGGTTGAAAAACATAATTCAATGCCAAGACAATGTTGTCATCATTGTGCACCTGCTTGCAGGATAAGAACATAACAATTATTATAATTACTCCACCAAAGTCACGCCGGACTAGATTACATCGTTGAATCACGCACGCATAAACAAAGAGACAGAAAAATAAGATGTTTGAAAATACAAAATATTAAATCAATTAATGTAAAACAATCCATGGAAGGGAATACGACAAAGGGGGTCAGATATCATTATAATCATTTGACCGTAAAGCTTTTGAAGAATTGCGTCAGTCATTATGAATCGACGTGCTTCATTACCAATTATTTAAGTTTGTACCAACCAAGTAACGCGTCAGGCAGCCCCCACCCCCTCAAGAAAAATAAAATCATAACTATAATGAAAATAAAATAAATAAATAAAATAAATACATTCATTTAAAAAATAGATAGTGCCAGGGTCATTTTTACTTCAAAAGCAATCAAAAATAGAACTGATAAAATAACATTCATATCGTTACGTCAGATACCGATCGTATATTAATTATAGCTTTCCAGTGTAACCATGACCAGACATTTCCGGGAGGCGGGGCAAGCGGTGACAGAGACATAACTTGGGGGTGGCTGTTTGATGTATCTAACCATTCACTGTGCATTTTTGTCGATCTTATTGGGGGCAAGGGGGGGGGTGTTCTGAGTTCAGAGGGTGCCTCACACTTCCTCCTCAACCCATCTGGTTCAGCGCCAAAAGTGTATCATATTAAGGTTAAGAACACCGAACCCAAGCTCTGGTGTTTGTGTTCAGCAGAGTGTGGGTTCGAGTCCCGGTCGTGACACTTGTGTCCCTGAGCAAGACGCTAAACTATAGTTGCTTCTCTCCACCCAGGGGTAAAATGGGCACCTGTGAGGGCAGAGATGGTTCTTGTGATTGATTTAGCTTAGTAGCGCATTATTTGTTGCACAGGCTGTATACTCCCCAGGGAGCTGAGATGGTTTAAGGAATGAAACTAATGGCCCAGTGACCAAGGGTAATAAGTGTGAAGCGCTTTGAGGCGCCCTTCGGGTGTGTAAAGCGCTATACAAAAACCGAACATTATTATTATTATTATTATTATTATTATAAACGACATGCGTACGAAAGAGAATCGAACCCTTTCTGGGTGTAGTCCCCCCCCCCCTAAACGGTTATTAGCACTGCTGCAAAAATGCCAGCATTGCGTCGTCGAGTCCCAGTTTTGTTGCCGACAGTGATGCATTTTTTTTACAAATTAACAATAAGGTGTCGCAGTTGCAGTGACACATCTGGGTCGAATGATTCGGCGCGGGTTGCACCACGAGCATTCGACTTTCAAAAAACGGCAGTGAATCAAATCTCTGCATCGGGGCTGTAACCGTGGATGCGTCAAGTACAGTCGGTTTGTATGGCGCATTGCATTGCCAGTCAGGTATGTTTCACCGAACCCCCCCCCCCCCCCCCCCGCTGTCAAACCGGGGTCCCAATCGTTAGGGGCGCACCCCCTCTAAATAGGGAGTAAACAGAGCGTCACCTTATTTACATTTTTTTTTGTAGGCCCTCAAAATATTAAATTCTAGACAGATTTGAGAGCTAAGGAAAAAGGATACAAAACATTTTGCCCATTTGTGACCTGGGGGTTGTTGACTTCCAACTTGATGTATTTTGGATGACATAAGACCCTGAGACAAATGGTCCTATTTGCCGAAAGGTGTAGGGACACTTTTCAAGATTGATACTCGGACGTTTGGAAAATTGAAAATAGGGGTGTTTTTATTTGGAGGGAGAATAACTCGACGGGCCCAGGGACTCCCCATTTATTAAATTGAGCAGAGGATAAAAGTTAAAGAGTCAATTGATAATTTTCCCTTTTACTGTAAAAAGCTGTGAGACTTCTAAGGATTGTTCGTGTATTTTTGAATATTTAGCATTTTTCACTGTATACTATGGGAGTTTATTTAGTGCGGTGCACCCGTAGGCAGTTGTGACGTTCCTCACACACCCTCTTCACCCTAGTTGTGGCTTGTCAGCCATCCGATCATGTATATGAAACAGTCGTAGTCTTCTTAGTAAACGTTGAGCTTTCTTTTCCCGCACTCTCTCCAGGCTGAACAAACAAAAACGATTTTCATAAGAGAGAATCAGCCTGCGGTTGTTCCATGTCACGTGAATTTCTTCATTAATTTTGTGTTTCAGCCGGAAGCAGGCCCGTCAGATGTTTTTTATGTCCGTGACCGAAAAGGATAAATAATATTTTTGTTAATGAAATATTGCTCCCTGTTGGGGTGAAAGTGCTTTGCCCTCTGCCTGCATTAAGAAAACATAATTCCAAGGGATTGATCGAAACCATTGATTTGATTTGTTATTTTTGTCTACTTGTCACCAATTATGAGCTTTTAACTTGGAGATAATCGGGCCTAATTTCATAGAGCTGCTTAAAGGGACACGTTGCCTTGGATTGGGCGCTTTGGGCTATAACAAGCGTTTGTTACGAAATGAATATGGTTGGAAATAATGTTTTAAAAGTAGAATATAATGATCTACACAGGTATGCTTTGAACTTTTTTTTTATTGTTTCCTTTTACTTCGTGCACTAACACGGTCCCCGCCATTTTGTGGAGTCGAAAATGTTGTTCTACAAAATGGCGGACCGTGCGAACCTCGACACTCCTACACAGAGCCGTACACGTCGACCAGCAACGACGATTCAAATTATCGACTGATCGTTCAAATTTAAATTTCCAAAATGCACCATGAGGCTTTTTGTCCCTGTTATAACCCGTTCCCCGTATAACCCATCACTTTGCGGTCTTCCCAGGTCGCACTTGGTTAAGGGGACACGTTGCCTTGGATTGGGCGCTTCGGGCTATAAAAAAGCGTCTGAAAGGAAATGAATGTACATTTTGTAGTTGGAGAGATGTTTTAAAAGTAGTATATAAAGATCCACACAAATATGCCTCAAAAAATGTGTGGTTTTCCTTTTACTTCGTGAACTAACACGGTCTGCCATTTTGTGGAATCAAAAAATTGGTTCTACAAAATGGCAGACCGTGTTAGTTGACGAAGTAAAAGAAAACCACATAATTTCGAGGCATGGTTGTGTAGATAATTACTATTAAACTATCTTTCCAACCATACTCATTTCATAACAAATGCTTTCAAACGCTTTTTAAGGTACGGCCTCTTGGCTTTCCAAGAAACCTGTGAAAACCAGTCCCCTACGTTTCGTCAACGCTATCAGCCATGCAGACAGAGATCCGACTGACAGCGAGAATGTGTCGATCTACACTTTTCCCGGTCTGACACCTAGAGGTGTCATTGCAACCTGGCGACATTTCTTATTATTCTTTTCTTTTTTATGGAAAAGATTCCCCCTTTCGGTTCGGCATTGGAGATCGTGGCCCTCTACCGTCGACATTGCTTTAGTTGCTTGAATAATAATAATGTATGATAACAAAGGTGTTAATAGCAATAATCTTTTTCTGAAATAGCGCTTTATCTACGGGCGTATCAAATCGCCCATTAATATGTTTTTTTAAGACAGGTTTTTGATATTCAAATTCAGTGTTGAATTTGTTGGAAAAAATAAACCAATCATGATGGGATGTATATATTTGTTGAAATTAAAAGTTTGCAGTTTATAAAAAAAAAACTGTTTCTAATATTATTAGGCGACATAGCACAGAGTCTGTGCTTATAAAGTGATGCAGTGCATCCTGCTGCCAAACTATGCCAGAAACACCGCGGCAAACCCCTTCATAACGACAAGATACTTTTTTTTTTTTTATAAATACGCATTGGACAACACCCGGGGACCAACGGCTTTAACGTCCCATCCGAAGGAAGAAGCAACAATAGTTGTCTTGCTTAAAGACACTGGACACCTTCGGTAATTGTGAAAGACCAGTCTTCTCACTTGGTGTATCTCAACATATGCACAAAATAACAAACCTGAGAAAATTTGAACTCAATTGGTCGTCGAAGTTGCGAGATAGTAATGGAAGAAAAAACACCCTTGTCACACGAAGTTGTGTGCTTTCAGATGCTTGATTTCGAGACCTCACGCGCGAGGTCTCAATATCAATTCAAATATTTTACTGAGAAATTACTTCTTTCTCAAAAACTACGTTACTTCAGAGGGAGCCGTTTCTCACAATGTTTTATACTATCAACAGCTCTCCATTGCTTGTTACCAAGTAAGTTTTTGTGCCAACAATTATTTTGAGTAATTACCAATAGTGTCCATCGTGCCTTTAAGGACACCGAGTGTCAAGTCCGCACTCGAACCCACACTCAGAAACACAACAGCTTGAGTCCGATGCACACTCCCACCCGGCCACGATTCGCACAATTCTTAAAACTCTCGAGAAGAAGACGTTTTGGCTCTCTGATGCGAATAATGAGATTCAGAGAGTAACAAACATCTTCCATCTTCTTGAGACATTAATGTTTCTGCCACAAAACCTCGTGGTAATACCGAGAAGGCACGAGTAAAAAAGTTGAAGCGGAGCAGTTTTGTTATTGGCCTCAGAACACTGCGTGGCGCATTTTTAATGATTATTTTGTTGGCAAAATATGAAGTACATTTCCCCCGATTGCCATGACAACTTCTATTTGAATAGAGATTCAAGGCAGCTCGGGGTGGTGCCCTAGAGGCAGCAGCTGCTTCAGCAAAGTAGACTTTTTAGTCAAGACTTCAAGGAATTAAGGCTACGGCTCTTCTTTCGTGCTCAGAGGTCATGTCTCAACTTATTCTCATATTAGGTTGGTCGTATATGCTAACCCGGGCCTGATTTCATAGAGTATGCTTAAGCCTAGCAAGTTGCTAAGCTTAACAAAATTATGCTTGCCACCAGAATAAGGTTACCAGCTAAAATACCATCTTACATGTACAAAATATTACTGGTACTCTGCTTTAGTCTTGCTTGGCCCGTAGGTCTCGACAGTGTCGGTGCTTAAATTTGGGTGGAAGCAAGAACAAAATGGCGGCAACCACCCTAGATGCAAAGGCTGACAACCAGATGTGATGTTAGTACTGTTTAAAGCTTTGCATGGTGTGGAAAAATAGGAAGGAACTATAAATAAAAAGTAAACTTGCGGGTACAACCATGTGTAAATCTTATTTGTGTGGGTGGTGGCTCTGAAAAGAGCTGGTGTGGTCTCGACGTTTCGAACAGTATACTCTGCTCGTCTTCAGTAGAGGTGGTGTTGTCTTGTTTTGGGGGTAAAGCTTGTCTTGCAACTAGCCTTATAGTGTGGGTGCACTGCAATTCGGGTTGAAGCAGAAACAACATGGCTGCAACCACCCCTATTAATATAAAACAAATAATAGATGCAAAGGCTAACAACCAGAGGTGAGGTTGTCTTCTGGCTTTGGGGTAAAGCTTGTCTTGCTTCCAGCCTCGGTTTGGGTGCACTGAAGTTTGCGTCGAGGCAAAAACAAAATGGCCGCAAAAAGCCCAAAATATCACACAATAGTAATAAACACGCAAGGAAGGGCTAATGACCGGCGCAAGTGTCAGTTGTAAACGGCAATCACCTGCGCTGACCCGATCGTCAGCAGTGGTGCAGAATTGCTACGTGCTTGTCATGTTTTGTTGGGCATGATTAGAGTAAACAGAAACACTTCTGCATCCGCCATATGACGACGAATACGGGTAGGTCATTATTAGTTCAATGAACCGAAAGTAGTGCACTTTTAGTTGGTTTAAAATCTTACTTCTATTACAAAACTGTGTTGGGGCTTTGTGTGTGTGGGTGAGTTTGTATTGACATTAAAACCGAGGACTTACATCAAAGGGCAATGGGTTCACGATTGCTCTCATCACAAAGGGAAACAATTGGGTCCTTGTTTGTCAGGACAAATAAGGGGTTCTCGACTTGGAGTTTCATGACACACTGATGTTTGTGTGCGTGTGTGGGTGTTTTGCCCAACTCCGTTCTAGCAGACTTGAGTAGCCCTCTATGTGCATCCGTCAAATCCAGACTTGACTTTGTAATTTTGCCTTCGTTTTAGTTCAAATGAACCTGTGATTAACTTCTTCTTTTTTCCGGCCATGTTGGATGATTTTGTACTCGAACTCCGTTTCTGACATTACAAACTTTAGTAGCGCTTTAAGTGCGGCGTGCATTCACGTGTCGAGTTGTTTATTGAACTGATCTCGACTTCATGAAGTTGCAACGGTTTCAGTTATAGTCTTGAGTTCAACGTAACGACTGTCAACAAAAGCTCTTAATGCGGTATTATTAATTTGAATTGACATATCGATTCGAACGGTTGCAAAGATGATTTGATAACATACAAACCTGACCGGAGACCGAAGGTCCGCCAATGGCTGTCATTTAGCGTCAAATGTTGACATAATTGAAGGCACACGATGGACTGCACCATCCTTTTTAGCAGTCCCATTGGAAATCACTTGAGTCCAAATGAGAACCACGCTACCAATTGAAGCAGCTCAGTGGTCGGAACGTGACAGTTTCGATGTCAACTTGAGGCTGATTTTGATTCCATCCACGTCGCGAATGTTCGACCGCAAACAGGAAGATGTGAGCCGAGCCACTCTCCGATGCTTGCTAGCATCGTTCGCAATGAATAGTTGCATGTGATCTCCTTTATTATTTTTATTTAACAAAACAAAACTCTTTTCCATACTGAGCTAACTGGCTTATGACTCGTGTCAACTTTTCTAACGCTACACATTTCTGGCAAACTTTCATTCGTGGTACAGAAGTTTAATAATACACATTTGAATTAGATCAACTCAAAGTAAGACAAATTTCGTATGAGTATAGTGGTGGCTCAAAGAAGAGCCAGTTTGAACAGGGACTCGACGTTTCGACCAGAATGTGCTGGTCGTCAAACCGGCTCGAGCTACCACTACTTGAAAGAGATCTTTATGACATGGCATCAATATCGTGACATATTTGGATAGCTTATTCCCAGTATACTGCTGCATTTTGAAACTCCCTTCCTGTATCTTGTTTTCCACCATCTTGTAATCTAATCCCAGTTTAAGAAGAATTTGAACAAACTCTCTAAGATGTTGTTGTTGTTGTTGTTGTTGTTGTTTATTTTTGTTAAGCCTGTACCTTACTTGGCTTTGTGTTGGGTGACGTTTCATTAAAAGAATAAATATATAAATAAACTTTTATGACTATAGTTCTCTGCTATTATTTTGCTGAGCAGGTCGGTTAAGCCATGACTCTTGCTATTAAGCCGGAATTGATCGAACCAATGTTCGATATTAACAGTCAATTGGAATCACGGAGGTCTAGCTCTTCAGCACGTGTCCCGACATCTGTCACGGGCCGGCTGTACGGCCAGGCCGACATCGAGTAATCTCATTAAACACGGAAGAAGTCGTTGTTTCCCTCCTCCGGGGCAATAAAGACGTCTCAAGATTGTTTCCAACGGCATCCAAGAAGGGGAAAAGAGAGTCTGTCCTCCACAGACTCCATTCTCATCTTTAACAAGATTTCGGTACGGCGCATCACATGGTTGAGTTGAGCGGAGTGGGACGACACCAGACCCCGGAGGAGCGGTGTGTGTGTTTGAATAGTTGATTAAGGGGAGATAATTTCGGACATGGGAATTTGAGGGTGATGCAGTGTACTTGCCGTGGCGGGGTTAACTCGATTTTGGTTCGGGGCGACTGCTGGCTCGCCACACGGTGCTGATTAAAGATAAATTGACCGTCGTGAAACAGATTTCCACCACTGTTGTTGTTGTTGTTGTTGTTTTACGCTGATGAGAAAAACTTGCAGACTTCAATTGTTTATAAGTAGGTTTTTATTCAGTAGTATCGTTTATGTTCGAACCAACGCACATCAACATGACTGAAGCTGTATTTTTTTACACAGGCTTCGTGTTTTAAAGTGTTCATTTTCTTATGATGAATACATCAACTCCAAACAACACCAATCCAAAAAAATACAGGTAGTTGTGACTGTTATATAACAACAATAATGTATATTTAAAAAACTAGACGTTGTAGTATGTTTGAATGTGGTTAAGAGAGATCGTTAAAGAAGAGCCAAGTTTTGGACAATAAATCTTTTAAAAAACCACTTGGCAGAAAGCAATATT
This sequence comes from Pycnopodia helianthoides, assembly GCA_032158295.1. NCBI lineage: Eukaryota > Metazoa > Echinodermata > Asteroidea > Forcipulatida > Asteriidae > Pycnopodia > Pycnopodia helianthoides. The sequence continues at coordinate 2,658,186 of CM063257.1, forward strand.
GTCAACATTTTGGATGTCAGTAGTCTGGTAGCCTGACCAGATTTAAAGAAGTGTATAGCGTCAGTACGTCTGTCTTGTAGACGCATACTTCTAGCAGTTTTTGTTCGTAATGTCTATAGTCACTTAACTCACTCAAAGACGATGCCTAAACATATTATGGCCTAGTATACCCAGCAGGCAGCACAGCCCTGAGCGAGTTAGTCTTGTTTATGCTTGATGTGTATAACTTGTGTGCCACGCACGCCTTGACTGGAGGCTAATACGTACATCTCCCATAGTCTTTTTTGTGTGTACTGAGAGTGAATCTCGTTTACAATGTCGAGACTCGAGATCATTATAAACCACTCCACAGATCCGTTTAGTCGGTCTAGACGGCCACATGCGGCTAATTTTAGTTTCATAATTACACACGCAGTACTGATTGGTGTAACACGGTGGTGTTTCATTCTATTTTGAAACGACTAATGTATGTATACCAGTTGTGCAGGGCACCAACACTTTCAGACGCATCGACGAAGTACGAAGTCATCTGGGCCCAATTTCATGGCTCTGCTTACCGCGGAAGTCTGCGCTTACGTATCATTGTGCTCCAAGGGCTCCGTAAGCGCAGAATTCCGCGGTTAGCAGAGCCATGGAATTGGGCCCAGATGACTTCGTACTTCGTCGATGCGTCTGAAAGTTTTGGTGCGTCGACTTGTTTCAAGTCCTCTGGTTTCCAGTCAACGCATCACACAAACAAACTGAGTTGTACAGACGGCTTCACTTCGTCGATGCATTCTTCGTGGATGTAGCTTAAAGGTCTGGTGCGTCGACTTGTTCAAGTCCTCTGGTTTCCAATCAACACCTCACACGGACAACCTGCAAACAATCCAAGTGCAGTGGGTGACTTTTTGAAGAAAGCCCCAAGTGATAGTTTGCGATTTCGATTATTCAAAACAAAGATTTTTCTTGCACATCGAAAGTCGAACATAGATTTCAAATGGACATTGAATACCATGTTTATGAAAAATTAGTATTCAGAATTAACGAAACAACAACAACAACAACAACACATATTTGTTGTCGTGGTTTGTTTACGATTCTTGTACTAAAGTAATATTACACAATTAAATCAGTGATGTTCCATTATGTTGACTCGGCCAAGTCCGAAATGGTGACTCTGGCTACGGCTCTGGCTATCTAACGTCGTCAGCCGTAGCCGAAGTCACTTCCTTCCAGTAAAGCCAATGTATGTATTTCTATATTTAAGTGGCTTCATAGCTTTGGTTAGTTGGTTTTCAGCCACTGTCGATCCGCTGCGGGATGAAGGCCTCCTCAGTACGGTGTTCTCAGAAAATGACTCTAGTTTTGTGCTTGTTGATACCAATATTGACGGTCCCCCAGTATTGGTGCAGCTTGCTCTCCATATTTTTCGCTGGTGCCCTCAGTTCCGTTTGGCCATGATGGTGTTTGTTCCAAGATTGATGCGCTTCAACGATTACCTGCTTATAATGTCCTGCCCAGCTCAATTTTATCTCTTTTCCACCTTCTTCTTTACTATTTCTAAGAAGTCCTTTACTTTAGTCTGCTCCCTTATCCAATTATTTGTTTTTTCTGCCTTTGTGCGTGATCTTTATTAAACTTCTACACCGTTAAAAATAATCGGAAAAGCAGACGCGCCCAGATGGTATTCCCCAGCTTCCTGTACTGGTGATCTTCCCGAGAAGACGTTTTTAAATGGCGCCAAGATAGATAAGACGTCATTCCAGGCACTGTCACCTCGCGTGCAAACTGTCGATCTTGTTAAACAGAGATCATGAATATTGCTGGCTAGGTGTAAATTCTCGTCGGGGTCAGACGCCAAAATTGGATAAGAGACAAAATGTACTGTGCCTCCTTGTTTAGTTAAGTTTTGAATTTATTGATGACTGCAGTAGCTACTGATGTACTGCTGCTGCTGTTTATGTTACTGCTGCTGCTACTACTGCTGCTGCTGCTACTGATGATGCTGCTGCTGCTGTTGCAGCTGCTGCTGTTGCAGCTACTGCTACTGCAGCTGCCACTACTGCTGCTGCTACTACAACATCTGTCGCTTCTGCTATTATTGTTTTATTTATTTTACAAAAAACAGATTATGCTCTTAGCTTCTTACTGTTAAAAGGAAACTTTTTTCTGCCTCGCACTTTCTCCTTCTTCTTCGCATGGTTGCGTTTCTGAAGTGTACATTGTAAATATTTCCACACGGTGCTTACTGAGCTGTATTGCCATGTTGTTTTTTTAACAGAGGTACATTGTTTGACGATGGGAAGTTTCTAATTTCGGTGTGATTATAACGAAAACAGTTGATAGGTTAATCTCTGGTGTTTTGTTGTTTTTCTTTTTGAAGCCGGTCTTCCCTTTTCGTCCCAGCGTCAGTATAGTCTGTCCTTCATTTCCACCGTCGAGTACTCAAGTGCGACTTATAGCCTTTATTCAATGCGCACGCTGCAGAATGTTTTATGAGCACACAACACCTCAGAACAAATTAGCGCTAGTGTCGTATAACCACTCGACACCACATCCGTTTCCGTGCGCCTGGACTGAAGGCTATCGCGTCCCCACAAACAGCGGCATGGTAGATCCATAGAAAGACTTGTGTTAATTCTCCGAGTGTGCCTTGTTCAAATTCGCAAATGGTTGGTCGTGATAAACTACTTCGGGTTTGGCGATACCGCGCCGTTTTAATGTTTGCCGAGACTGCCTAAATTGAGCGGGCATTAAAGTGATGTTGTGTGTCGCCTTCAGATTGATATCATTCGATTTTTGAAATGATAATTGATTGAATGATGACAACAGAGTCTGACTACATGTAACCAGTTGTGATATCATGATAGCTTTGAATGTCTTGGATAAAATAATCTCCTCAAAATCAGACGCAAAAGTTAACACAACGTGTTAAGAAATTACCCGCGTGTGGAGGTTTCTACTTGCGTAAAGGCCCGGACCTTATCAATCCCATAACCCGATTTACTAATTATCTGTTTGCATAATGTGAAGTACACAGTACACGGTAAACCACAGATGTATACCAACTATAAGCTGTTTAATATATATATAAAGCACGAAGAACAAAAATCTACACAGCAAAGTAGATATACACACCGGTGTTACCGCAAACCGAATAACATTGATACCTCACCATGCAATGCCTCAAAAACCCTTATTGCATACAGCATGTTTTGTTAGGTTGCAATAAAACACCGGCTAACTCTTCATTGCGCTTTCCTCCATTTCTTTCTTATTTTGTCCCCGTATTTTTTTGTAACTGTTGTTTAAATATTCCCAGATAGTATTTCCCAACTGTTTACCTTCTCCCTAGAGCTCGTGATCTCCGCAAGTTCCTCTGCATTTGGATTATCCGGATGTAAAATTTCGTCCTTGAATTTTAAGATGTGCGTATAATTATCATTCACTTCACTTGTATCATGTTATGTACCGGAACAACCAGTCAATGTATACAGCAAGATACGTGCACCATCCATTAAGAGGTTTTTTTATATTTTGTTGGTTGTTCGATTTGCTGAGCTGAGATGACAATGAAGATGGCTGCTTCCTTTTTGGTAATTTCAACCACAAAAGAATCAATTATAATGGAACATTGTCTGACGAGGAGTATGAGGGTCACTCTGCTGAGATTGGAGATATCTAAAAAGCCCCGACTTGTTTTATGTGGCAAAGCACTTCCTTCACTTCTTTTGTTAAAAGATCGAAGTGGTCGAAGGTTTTCTTCTTCTTTTCTTTATTAGTTTTACCCTTCGCTTTCTTACCCATTAGTACATTTTTAAGTGCTATGTGTTCGCGTTACCTCCGTATTTTGACCTACAGTTCAACTTATTGAAGAGCCAAGTCTCCTATTAAATTGATTGACCTTAAAGGCCCTGTACACTATTGGTAAGATCGAAAAACACAAATGTTCACAGATTCACACATAGCTTACATGACTTAAAGTAAGTAATGGTAGAAAGGGTTCCTTAAAATATTTCTGCCTAAAATGCTATCGTTTCTGAGAAATTAGTAAAACAATATTTTTTTATCACGCGTGATAAAAACAGAAAACATATAAGGTCTCTTTTCACTATTTTCTCGTGACCTCGATAACCGATTGAGCTCAAACTTTCACAGGTTTGTTTGTTCATGCATATGTTGAATCACACAAAACATGAACACTGTCTGTGACTATTTTGTCAGCTCTACCAATCCTGTATAATACCTTTAAAGTGATTTCACGTTGAATCAAATGTCCATTCACAGTTACTTAAAGGTACATTACAGAATTGGTAAGAAAAAAACTTGTAAAATATACCTTTTGATCACAGATTTACATAAAACTTACATGGTCTAATGATGGTGATAGTAGAAAACATCCCTTGAAATATTTCTGTCTGAAATGCCATATTTGATGAGAAATGAATAAACTAATTTTCCGATTGGAGTTTATCGCTCAATGAGCGTTTTATTCATTTTGTTGAATCTATATGATTTCATGCAAATGTGTAATCGGTTTTCACTATTTTCTCGTGACCCAGATGGCCGATCGATCTCAAACTACTACAGGTTTGTCAGTTTATGTATACGGTGGATTACATAAAGTGCTTACACTGCCAGCAACTGTTTTGTTAGCAAAAACCAATTCTGTAATGTTCCTTTAAATAAGAAATGAAATAAACGGAAAAGTTTATCAAGGTTTGAAACAGGGTCCAATTTCAGAGAGCTGCTTAAGCACTAAAAGTAGCCATAAGCACAGCAAAATTATGCTTATCCAGAATAAGGTTACCTGCCAAAATGTAATTTTTTCATGTACAATCTGTGACTGGTATCCTGCCTTGTTTTGCTCAGCAGAAAATGTTTAAGCAATATTTGCTGCTTAAAGACACTGGACACCTTTGGTAATTGTCAAAGACCAGTCTTCTCACTTGGTTTATCTCAACATAATTATGCACAAAATAACAAACCTGTGAAAATTTGAGTTCAATTGGTCGTCGAAGTTGCGAGATAATAATGGAAGAAAATACACCCTTGTCACACGAAGTTGTGTGCTTTCAGATGCTTGATTTCCAGACCTCACGCGTGAGGTCTCAAAACCAATTCAAATATTTTACTGAGAAATGACTTCTTTCTCAAAAACTACGTTACTTCAGAGGGAGCCGTTCCTCACAATGTTTTATACTATCAAAAGCTCTCCATTGCTCGTTGCCAAGTAAGTTTTTATGCTAACAATTATTTTGAGTATATACCAATAAAAAAAAGCACCCTTGTCACACGAAGTTGTGTGCTTTCAGATGCTTGATTTCGAGACCTCACGCGTGAGGTCTCAAAACCAATTCAAATATTTTACTGAGAAATTACTTCTTTCTCAAAAACTACGTTACTTCAGAGGGAGCCGTTCCTCACAATGTTTTATACTATCAACAGCTTTCCATTGCTCGTTGCCAAGTAAGTTTTTACGCTAACAATTATTTTGAGTATATACCAATAGTGTCCAGTGCCTTTAAAGACAGTTTGAAATTTCATTTATTTCAAACAGCATTAAAAGTAGACTTTTCTTTCTTCCCTTCATCTTACTGTTCCCTCTTCCTTTTTGTCTGTTTCACCTGTTTCATTAATACGATGATTCTTTTCATGCACGTTGAGTACCTTATTAGGTGGATATTGCGCAATATAAATATTCATTATTATTATTACTATTATATATTTTTTCTTTAACTTACGTTGGCTTCAAAAATGATTTCCCTGAGGACGTCTACCCCCTGCTGTTCATGCCAGCCCGATGCGTAGGCTAAAACAGTCAAAAGCCTCCGTGTCAGTACCTCGTGCTAAAATCAATGTATCTCCATCAATACCCCCCCTCCCCCGTACTCGAACGCTCGCTTCCTGTTCACTTAAACTCCACACACCCCCACAGAAGTCAATGATATCGCCTATAGATGGATTGCAATACGCGTCATTGACCGCCATCTTTGATGTAAAACGATGGAAAAGTGCACGCGTGTACGCGCTACGCACGACTCTCGGCCAATGATAGCTCTTCACGCGTGCACAATTCATCACTTTTTCCATCGTTTTACATCAAAGATGGTGGTCAATGACACGTATTGGCAATCCATCTATAGGACCTCTGGTCATATTGGACATCTTACTAATGTATAACACATGTGACGTATAATGGCAGGGGAAGTAATACATTTGCGTCTTTACATTTTTGTTTTACCATTCTACGATTGTTTCACAACTGTTTCTACAATCATGAACGATAAAAACTAACCTGTGCAAACTTAGTTTCAAAAGGTGGTAGCGTTTTTGAGATATCGCCGAATATCTGGAGCAGTTATGTCCACGCAGGAAGAATAATCTGTAATTGGAATGCACAATCTGAGGAACGTTTCATACAGAAACTATTTTCATCATCATCGTCATCATCAGGCTGTAGTCGTCCATTGTTGGATGAAGCCCTCCTCATGCACTTTCCATCTCGATCTTCTCCTTCTTGCTATTCTAGCCCTCCACATGCAATTTCCTTTCTCTTCTCCTCCTTGCTATTCTAGCCCAAGTTGTCGTGTTTGTGTTTGTTTGGATTTCATCTCTCCACCTTCTCTTCCGTCTTCCTCTTCTTCTTGTTCTCCATTTCTAGGTTGCCATTCGGTTAGTCGCTTGGTTCACCTGTTTGTCATGTTTTCTTGATAAGTGTGTCCTGCCCATCTCCATTTCATTTCCTTGATCTTTTCCATGATGTCTTCGATCTTAGTTGTTGGCCTCATGTTGGTATGTCTAACTTTTTTTCACCTATAAGAGTCACTCCGAGAGTCCTCCTTTCTTTAAGTCTCTCTGTTGATATTAAAGGGACACGTCGCCTTGGATTGGGCTATTTTGGGCTATAAAAGCGTTTTTTTTTACGGACTGACTAATGGTTGGAAAGATGTTATAAAAGTAAAAATACAATGAACCACACAAATATGCCTCGAAATTGTGTGGTTTTCCTTCTACGTGTTGAACTAACACGGTCTGCCATATTTTTGTGGAGTCAAAAATTTGGTTCTACAAAAAGGCTCTCCGTGTCAGTTCACGAAGTAAAATGAAAACCACACCATTTCGAGGTATATTTGTGCGGAGCAATATATTATACTTTTACAACACCTTTTCAACCATAATCAATTCATAACGAACAGGAAAAAAAACATATTATCCTCCTCGGTCAAACCATCTCCACATTGTAATTTTTATTGTTGTTCATTTTGTATTTATTTATAATGGGTTCATTTTGCTCCTTGTGGCGTTTTACTCGGTACATTTGAGAGTGCGAGAGAAATAAATTAATATACTCGAACGAAGACTAATTCATTTATAGTAATATTCAAGACATCTGAATAATTTCACGAGCCGATAGACATGGATAGTATACGTAGACTTACGTACTATATATCATTTAAAACAAAAAGTCATGTTCTTCAACAGAAATTGGTGTCGATCTGATCAATATGCGTGCAGACTAACATTTTTTTTGTCATAATATGTAGATATCAATCAATACATGACTGACCCTCCAGGTACCCTGAGTGTAGAATCAGACAAAAGAAATGATATTTAATATTTCTCAACCAAAGGATATTCTTAGCGGTAAAAGGCCTCACGAGAACGACATCGCTTTGCAGACGCCCCCTCATAATGTGGACACAAGCTCTCAAAGCAACGTTGGTTTTAGCAGAGCTTATTCCCCCGCGGGGCAGCTGCTTTTATCTACAAAACGAAGTGCCGAGATTTGTGCTCATTTTGACCCGGGTTTTTCGGACGCTGTTTTTTTCTGAAGAGCTTCTTAAAGTAGGCGCTCCAGGCTTTTGGCATTTTCAACAAACGATCACGTAATCTGATAATAAATGCATTTTCTTGTTATATATGTCTGTTGTGGGTACGAGGTTTTAATGAGAGATGGAGGTTGGGAATCGCGCCCGCGCCGCTAAACGGGACTGAGTAGATGTACTTGACCTCTTTGTGTACGAACAGAATGTGCTGTCGAATTAGCATAAATATTCGCACGCCAATTAAGCTCTTTGTATGATTGGGTGTTGAGGCTCTGGCAGAAGTTTTTTTTTTTTTTTTTTTAATTTTACTTATGTATTTTATTTATAGCGAAAACTTGTATGATACATCGTTGGTTTTTAAACGACTTTATTTGGTTTGTCTATCTCAAACTTGAAAGTTAGTATTGTACATAAATGTGATTGTTTCCCTGTTCAAGTAAAACTTTAATTGTGTGTGTGAGCGTGTCTACCCTTTGAAACCGAGGACTTTAACAAAAGGGATCCGGGTGTTTTGACAGAGCGAGGACGTCCTCGCTTCGCTTTCGTGTACAAAACCAGTGGGGACGTCCAAACAATGGGACAACAAAGAGAAGTCCTCGATTTACGGGATTCACAAACAAGTGTTTTAACGTTACATACAGAGTGTGGATTTGAGAACAAAAGACTGGGTACACATAATGTAGGGACTCGAAACACTACGTGTGTTTGTGTGTGTGTGTGTGTGAGCAATGTAATAAATGGAGCTGTCGATACTAGGTCAACTTTTCACAGGGAGAAAAACAAAATTAAAATAAATAACTAAATGAACATTTAATAAAAGGTAAAGAAAGGTTCTTTTATTGGTAATAAGCTCATTTGAGCTAGCCCTTATACGTGAAACTGTTCACTAGAAACAAATTAATTTTGGTTTTGTCCAAGATGACTTTGATGCGCACACAAAGTTGTACATTATACCAGTCTGTTCTGAATAAAAAATTATCAGAGTGATTAGATCAAGGTGGAGAGAAATGATCACAATACATTGCAGTGCCTGACCTATTCATCGCTTCTTGTTTCTGCGAATGATGGAACATTGACAAAGCCAATTAAACCGAATCGTCTCTCGTAATCTGTCTATCAATCAGAAACCAATTATACACAATCATTTAATCAATTTAAAGGTTGCGAGGCACGTCATTTACAGAATATGGGGGATAAGGCTGTATTTATCATTCTGAGGATATTGTCTGGTTCGGATGATGACCAGAAAGTGTTAAAGGGACATTACAGAATTGGTAAGAAAAAAACTTGTAAAATATACTTTTGATCACAGATTTACATAAAACTTACACAGTCTAATGATGATGGTAGTATAGAAAACATCCCTTGAAATATTTCTGTCTGAAATGCCATATTTGATGAGAAATGAATCAACTAATTTTCCGATTGGAGTTTATCGCTCAATGAGCGTTTTATTCATTTGTTGAATCTATATGATTTCATGCAAATGTGTAATCGGTTTTTCACTATTTTCTCGTGACCCAGATGGCCGATCGATCTCAAACTTCTACAGGTTTGTCAGTTTATGTATATGGTGGATTACATAAAGTGCTCACACTCCAGCAACTGTTTTGTTAGCAAAAACCAATTATGTAATGTTCCTTTAACATAAACTTACGAAAAACGACTTGGGATAGAGGTAACCACACTGAAATATATACATTTTTGGAAAGGATATTTTTTTTTTAATTAAGAGAAAACACAATGTGTAATTTGGATTGTTGTATTACTTTTGCCTTGCAGTGCAACATATTAAGTAGGTTTGTACCGAACAAAACTACAATACAAGTTACCGTTACAAAGTTCTTGTGGAACTACTTCACCTGTGCAGCGCATTACATGATGCTTTGTACAGAAACAGGTCTATACTTCAAAACGTAGCTCCACACTATCTTGCAGGAAAATACTGAATGTTGAAGTGCCTTGAGCGTCACTGAGTGACGGATATGAGCGCTATATACATCAGAAGCCACTATTGTTAATTTGTATTATGCACAAAGGCCAAGCACCTGGTTTTTTTGTGACGTCACAAAAACTCAACATCCAGTTTGTGATCATTGTCCCCAAAGAACATTATGCGAAAAAACAAAACGAATGTGCATTACGAATGTGTCACCATTGTGATTGACTGTATGTGGTTGCCTGTAAATTGCCATTATGTGACATACGGCCCTCAATCTGCCTGTCATTTTACATAAGATGTTGAATTACTCATTCTTTCAACAACATATTTTAATGTAAGTAGCGGTCAAGGGGAATAAGCTCTTCACAAAAGCAGCTCAGAAGGAGAATCGCATTATAGACAATCGTCGATGCGTCTAATTCAATGATGAATAACTGATGCCGATAGGCAAGGGATGGTTAATGGATATCCAGGCCTGTATGCTTCGTTCTAGTAAAGGGCAAGGGCACCAAGGCATTCTCTCCTTGGTAAAGGGCACCCTATGAGGAACTTGTAAATTTCTATTGGAGCATTTCAAGGGCACCAAGGCAATGACCAGGGGGCATCGAGGCAATCGCCTCCGTTGCCTTCGTGAAGTTTCAGGCCTGGATATCAGTTATACGAAAGAAGGAACAACCTGGTTTTGTGGTAGAGTGCCTCCGTGGCGATGTATGATGTAGAAAAATAACATGATATTAAATTCAGGTGTGGATGTTCTCGTTGTTGGGACAAAATGTGCAAAAGTGGTTGATATTGTTTTTAAAGTAGTGCTTCGTTTATTTCATTAAGTTTATTTCCTTTAAAGGTATTGTACACTTTTGGTAAAAGCTCAAAATCAGTGTCCACATTTTGTGTGATTAAACATATGCATGAACAAACAAACCTGTGAAAGTTTGAGCTCAATTGGTCATCGAGGTCACGAGAAAATAGTGAAAAGAGATCTTATGTGTTTTCTGTTTTTTCAAATTATCGCGCGCGATATTTACTATTGTTCTACTCGTTTCTCAGAAACGATAGCATTTTAGGCAGAAATATTTTAAGGAACCCTTTCTACCATTACTTACTTTAAATCATGTAAGTTATGTTTGAATCTGTGAACATTGTGTTTTTCGATCTTACCAATAGTGTACAGGGCCTTAAAGTGCCAAGGTCGTACATGTACGGTCTACTTTATGTATTCGAAAAGTGTCATCAGACATACGTGTACGACCCATAATATACATGTACATGTTATCATTAGAGGGCATTATCACACAGGAAATACTATTGGCTTTGGGATGTACCAAGGTAAAGCAAATCAGCAAGATACATTTTATTCAGTGAGAAATACTTATTTATTACTATTTTGTAAACAGAATTAAAAAAAAAAAAAAAAAAAAAACTGGGCACTTTAGGTTCAAAACCCAAAAATTAGCGGGCACTGAAAGATGTTTAAGTAATATAATAATAATACGGGCATTTATATTGCGCATTTTTACCAATGGGTGCAATGCGCTGAGGGAGATATTCCAGAGAGGAACTTTGTATTGAACAAGAACATATAGGATGAAAATATATATGACTTGAGTTGGCCTTTGAATTTATGAATATAGTTGCAAGTGCGAGTGTTGAGAGGTATGGCGAGTTCAGACATCTGGGTCCACCTGCTGAGAAGGCCTTGTCACATGCATGTTTGAATTTGCAATGTACTTTAAAGGCCCTGTACACTATTGGTAAGATCGAAAAACACAATGTTCAGAGATTCACACATAACTTACATGATTTAAAGTAAGTAATGGTAGAAAGGGTTCCTTAAAATATTTCTGCCTAAAATGCTATTGTTTCTGAAAAACGAGTAAAACAATAGTAATTATCGCGCGCGATAATTTGAAAAAAACCAGAAAACACATAAGATCTCTTTTCACTATTTTCTCGTGACCTCGATGACCAATTGAGCTCAAACTTTCACAGGTTAGTTTGTTCATGCATATGTTTAATCACACAAAATGTGGACACTGATTTTGAGCTGTTACCAAAAGTGTACAATACCTTTAAGCATGATAATTGTATGCAATGAGTTTATTAAAGTGTTCCAAATAAAGTTTTTGCAATAAGATCCTCCAAAAAAGTATACGACGTACATGTTCCCTGACCGTACAATAGTTTACAAAGGAGCCACAGAGCCTGGACTTCCTGCAGGCACAATTTGTACACAGCCCAATGGAAGAAAACAATCAACCTTGTTTTATAGAGATAAAACAACAATTGTGTGCAACTTTTGTTATGAAGAAAGTGGGCACATCTCAAAACTTGTATAGCTGTTACATTTTATATCATTCGTGTATTTGTGTTGAAATTATGACACAAAATGTAAATTTACGATCAGTGTAGTATCTTGCCTGCCAGAAAGGACCTCGAATGTACAAGGTCGCTCTTTTTTGAAAACAAGAATTACACGATCGGTCTATTCGTATGAATGTACTTTATCTTCTACACAAAGTTTGTCATGTCTTTAATTTTTCTGATAAAAAACGATTAATGATGCCGAAGCCTTTGTCCATTCATTATGTCGCAAATTGACGGTAATTTTAGTGATACGAATCAATTTTCTTCTGCATATTTTTCTCGCTTCGTTTATCATTCTTTGTTTTATCACAGCCTTCAAATTGGCCATTCATTTTATTAATGCATCTCAGGGGAATTGTACAAATAGATATTTCGTTTTTCTCAGTTAATTTGAGACTTGAGACGAATTCACGGGAGCGTTTCGGCTCTCACGGGAACTCTGCGAGAGATTTATGTGTATACGACTGGGTTTCTTTTTAGTCACCCGACGGTTGTTTGATGAGAGCTTAGATTTCCTTTGTTGGCAAAATGTGAAGCCAGATGACTTTGCTCGATCTCAAATATCAAAGATGAGATTCGTCGTGTCATGAAACAGTTGGGATAAAATCATTGTGCAATTTTTTGATGATTCCGACGGTTGTTTCACGCGATCTGTCTTTGGTGAAAAATCGGAACCATTGTTTGTGTAAGAACTTGAGTATATAAAAGTCAAGATGTACTTGTAGTCTAGATGCGGTTGAGTTAAGACAAAATCAAATCCCGGCTCTTGGAAAACCTAACTTATAATGTCATCTCATGCGTTCAGTTTGAATACCAGAGCACTGTATATAAACTATATACACACTGTACGCTTTGAATGCACTTTATATACACTGTATGTACACTGTATATGTGTACATACACTGAACAATACACTGCATATTATACACTGTATATGCGCTGGTACTGTTCTCTAAGATCAATGCATAACACAGGTCTAACCACCCACCACAGCAATGAGCGTCACAGAAAGGTGTCATGTTATAAGAAGGCCAATACAGTTAAAGTGTAACACGTAAACGTAATAACCATATAATTATGTTCGACACCCCCGTGTTTTCTTGATCCCATGCAAAGTTTCGAATCCATACTCATGTACATGGTGTTATCGAAAACCTACCTAGATTGTATCTCCACCATGCAAGTTTCAAATTCTACACATACATGGTCCTGCAAACCTCACTAGATTTGTATCTCCACCTTGCAAAGTTTCAAATCCTACTCATACATGTTTTTTTTGTACAGGAAAACTTGCTAGCTTGTATTTCCACCTTTTAAAGCTTAAAATCATATTGTACACCGTTTTACAGTAAACCTGATATCAGAATATATCCCTACCTTGCAAAGTTTCAAATCCCATGATAAACGTCGGACGCTAACGAAACCTTGTGTTCAGGAACTCGGACATAACTCGGCAATAAGACGAATAGGAACTAGGTCATCAGACAATGGTTTGCAATCTCTTTGATCCTCGTCTCACGAGCGTGTTTTAATAGGTTACTGCATGACAGGGCTGTTGTTCCCTGGTGACTTACGGCATCTTGGAGGTAATGTCACTACGAACATTTTCGTCTTGAAAATGGAGTGAAAAATCCACTTTTCTCCTTGAAATTGTAAATTCCACCTTTTCACCTTGTTTTTCACGGAGTTCCTTTGCCAGAGCCAAAGTGTTTCACGTTGTTTTTACTGTGCTGCACTGCTGAAAACGTTATTTACCAATTAAAGAGCTCTTGGCTTGGATGGAGAGCATTCCCTGAAATCATGGTAACATCCCAGAGGCCAGTTAATGGTCTTGATACTCTTTTTTTCAAGGTGGTACGTTTAAGGGAATTGCAATACCCTTAAAACATGGTGAAAGAGAAATAATCCCTTGAATCTTAGCCAAATCCTTCACTTCACTCAGATTTTCATAATGTGAGGGGACTAGGTTTCCAGCTCCGGAAACAATAGCCAGGCTTCTCTCTGAAAATCTTATTTCAAAAGGTGGTAGCGGTTTTGGTTTTTTTTTTTATATAGATATTATCGAAAATCCCGAGCGGTTATATTCCACGCAGGAAGAATAATCCGCAATTGGAATACACAATCTGAGAAACGTTTCTGACAGAAACGCTTCTGAAATGCAATTTTTCTTCTGATAAAAACTGATATTGGCTATTTTTCCATAACCACATACTCCAAAGTGAAATGATTCTCAAAGTTCTGTATACATGTACTATCGAAAGCTGCTGTACTTCTAACCAAGTTAGTTTTTATTGCCATTAATTTTAAGAGTGAATACCAGACATATAGACCATCTGACCTGTGACATCACATGTTTACAAAAGAGCCACAGAGCCTGGACTTCATACAGGCACAGATTGTACACAGCTCAATGGAAGAATACAACAAATCTTATGTTTTATGGAGATCGCACTGTCTGATTTTTTCTCAACTTTTGATATGAAGAAGGGAGGGACATCTCAAAAGCTGCTGTACAGCTGTTGCTTTTGTAAATTTTGAATTTATGTGAAAATTATGACACAAAATGTAAATTTTCCCATATGGCCTGTGTAGTATCTTGCCCGTCAGGAAACGCATTAGAATATACAAAGTCACCACCCTGATCAACAAACTAAGGTAACATGGTCTATACCTTCCCTTTAAGCAGGGGCGGCAATTTGATTTAATATGCTTTTTGTCTTCCTTTCCGTGTACCCCTGCAGGCAAGATGAACTCTACGTGCTCTGGCAGAAGCTACGGAACGACGAACCGGAACTCCTCTTGGTCTTCCAGAATTTCCTCAAGAAGGCTATCCTGGAAATTCAGAACGTGCACGAAAACTGCGACAGCCTTGTAAAAACGTTAGTCAAATCTCACTGTCTGTCGTTAACTTTAAAGATAGTATACATGTACACGATTGGTCGAGCAGAAAAAATAGTTGTAGACAGTGTTCATGGTTGGTGTGATCAACCATATCTATGGAATAACTTGTGGAAACTTGGCCTTAATCGGTCGTGTGAGTCAGGAAAAATGTGGAAAACCATGCACAGTTATTTTCAGCATCTGTATATTATTTTTGTGTACAAATAAATGTTTTGTTTGCAGCAGTCAGAAAGTGCTAATTTCATTTTGGAAGTATTTAAGTATTGGTTTACAAAATGAAACAATTAATACTGGTCTCTATTTGCACTCAGGAAAAATGGCATCCTTACAGACGAGATGCATCGGTTGTATGAAGAGATGGAACAACTCTTGATGCAGGAAAGGGAGTCGCTCAAGCTCAAAGTAAGATTCGATTTCAATGACTCGTTTGAAATGAAATATTTATTAAACAGATGGTTTCATCGTCAACCCAAAGACATACAATATTACCTGTTGTAAAAAATGCGAAACAGTGGTTGTTAAAATACTGTTGCCGAAACAGTCTAGCGCACCAGAGTCACTTGATAAACTAATTTTGTTTTGTTATCAGTATCAAGAGGAGTTGCAAGCTGAGATGGATAGATGGCTGGAGGAGAAAGAACACGAAATGCAAGACATTCTCAGTAAAAAGAAAGAGGTTTGTATTAAGAATGTTACTTATGTTGTTACCAAATATGGGGTGAGAGAAAAATCAAATGGTCCTCATTGGGATTTGAACCCAAGACCCCTGACACTCCGGGCAGATGCTCTACCAACTGAGCTATGAGGCACTTATGTTGTTGTCCTTAGAATAACATATTATGAGGACAAAGGAACACAACAGATGTTGCCTTAATTAAAGTGAGGGTGTGCCTATATTTATGGCTTCAACAGTTATTGGGAATTCATGTACAAACTGACTGACGTCATCGGGTTGATGTTGTGTTCAAAGTCCAAGGGAGTGAGGAATACACGCGTTCAAGAATTAAAAAAAATAACTCAATAAAACATTTCAAAGAAGGAACAATATTAGCAGTTCTGAATGACCGATATAGTCAGTTTTTAAAGTTAAAATCCCCCATATAAAGAAGCTGAAGAATACTGTTCCAGTTTAAATGCGATTTTCACAAAACATAGAATCATTGACTGTGGGCAGATTCGTCAGTTGAAAATGATGACGAAGCTTTTGAATTGTAACATTTACCCCCAGAAAAGTAAAAAAATTACCGTGGTCAGAAGTGTCAAAATCTTATAGGCCGGTGCAATGGTCTCTCTCCACGAGAATGTAGCCTCAAAGTCACTCAATACAGAGATGGAGTCAAGTTTGTCTGAGAACGAAAACCATCATTCAATCTTACATTTCACTCTCGTTTTTTATGCGTCACTACTTCGAAACGACTTCATTTTGTCTGATGAAAAAAAATGTGCTTGTCTATTTCTTTTCAGAGCAAATTCTTAGAGTTTTCCATACCTTATCAACATGTGTGACTTCTTTGCTTTAAGTTTTGTTCTTGCGTTTTGCGTACTGATTTAATTTTTAGTTAGTTTTAAAAGGGCTGTTTGTAATTTAATTGCTGATTTAATTGTTTGCAGTGTTCAAATGTTACTAGATGCTTTTATAAAATTAAAAAACACCCCTTTAAATCCTTAGTTGAATGGTTACGGTGTGTGAATAAAAAAAAATTGTATACATTATTTAATCAACAAATAAAAATAAATTGTTGATTTTTTTTATTTTTTTATCAACAGTTGGAGTCGTCATTAAACGCTCTAGATAAGAAAGAACGCGCCAAAACACAACAAAACCAGCAGGTAAGAAATCAATCAATAACAAACGACGAACTGATACAACGATTGTTACACTTAATTGTTATACCAGTATAAATTGACGTTTGACACTCTGAAACTCCTGGGTTCTAAAACTTACTGAGTCTGCGTTAGAAACAAAATACCCAGAAATGGGTCAAAGTGGCGTAGATTCTGAGTTACAATCCCATTTTTAACCAGTTTTGGGGTCATCCTGACCCAGAAATGGGTCAGGACCCCCCGGGACTCGGAGATTTAAAAAAAACAAAGTATATTCGAGAGAAAAAAATACGTGTACAAATTATGTGGTGTGTAATGCCTAACTTAAAGGAACATTACAGAATTGGTTTTTGCTAACAAAACAGTTGCTGGCAGTGCAAGAACTTTATGTAATCCACCATATACATAAACTGACAAACCTGTAGAAGTTTGAGATCGATCGGCCATCTGAGTCACGAGAAAAAGTTTATTCATTTCTCATCAATATGGCATTTCAGACAGAAATATTTAAGGATGTTTTCTACTATCATCATCATTAGACAGTGCAAGTTTAATGTAAATCTGTGGTCAAAGATATTTTACTAGTTTTGTCTTACCAATTCTGTAATGTTCCTTTAAGACACGAAATACTTTATTGAAACAAGATTTGATATTAATAATAGCGATGCCATGGTCTGAAGAAAAACACAACAGATCACTTGTTTGCCATGAATTAGACTAACTTCAGAGAGACTATATGACACGGACCAACAGACAGACAAACACCATCGTGGGCGTACAAGAAAGGGTCAATACAACGTTGTTCCCCCATTAAACCCATCCAGAGACCCTGTAATTGCCTTTAATTGCCTGGTGTGAAGCTTCAATATCACACAAATCGAATTACGCCGACTTGTTACCATCGATCGCCAACGGCCCGATGGCATTCACTTACAAATTACATATTAAAGATGCAGAATGCCTCATCCATTAACGATCTACGCACTAAAATTTACATTTTTTTCGAGAGGGGTGGGGGGGGGGGGTTCATTAGTTTGTTTATTATTTTTATTAAAATAAACGATCACTTGCTGGCAGTGGTTTATTGTTTGCAAGATTCCTTTGTCTGTCCTCTTGGTGGCGCTGTCTATTGTGAGGCACCCTTGCCTACTTGGGAATCTGTGTCGGTCGCAAATTACCGCCTTCCATAATCCGATTTTGATCAATTTAAGCAAGCTTTTGACAAACACTTTAGTCATCGTGCGGACTTTTACAGATGTTTCTCAAACTAGGGCGATGTTTTCAGCTTGGCCTCGGGCCTGTGTTTAATGTCATTATTGAATTCAAAGTTTTCTTTTTAAATCTCTTTATTGAACGGCAGTGAGTTGAGCTAGGACAGACGGTCATGAACTTCTCCATTTCCCTTTGCTCTACCCTTCCCCTATAGAGATTTTTCAGAGATCTTGCCTCTGGTCATTGGCCGGCAATATGGCGTCTCAAACACACAGTCACGTGGTAACATCACGTGACTGTAAAACCTCTATAGGCCTAGATACCGATTCATGATTTAAAGGTGTTGTTATACGTCATTATCAATGCAGGCCTGTGGCTGTACATGGAATTATGAACTCTCACCCAGTTACTCCATGCGCGCACACGCGCTCTCTTAATGTTTGATACGGAGGGAGGGTGCTCGTGCGTGCAGTATCTGGGTATGGGTTCATAAATCCATGTACAGCCACAGGCCTGCTTTGATCGTGAGGACACAGCCCCTTTAATTAGGCCTAGCTTTCAGCTCCCACCTGCCGCACACGGTATACGCAAAAGGAAAAGTGCGCTAACAAAAATAATAATAATTATTTTTTTTTTTAAATAATCATTGCCCCAATTGAGATGGCGGACTTTATACTACTTGGCGTTAATAAGGAAGTATCCATTGTCATTGCTCTACAGCAAACTTTAATCGTATTAATTTATCCATGAATAAAACATTGTGTTTTCTTTTTACTAGGCCTATATATGGTGATATTGTTCACCTATCAGGCTTAGTGTTCGACTAAACAAAATAGATGGCATATGTCACGCTCTTTCCTTGACAGGATGGCGTGCTCTTCCTTCGACATCCCATAATGTTATCCAGCCTTTTCCTCGTATCCAGTCCAATTGTTGTATCCTTCAGAGGACGGTTGATGCAACATTGAGGGCAAAGCCGCTCCCCCGTGTTCGATTTCACAATGAGATTAAGTTTAATATTAGTTTCCGCTATTACCGTGATATAGTGATTCTGTACTGTGGCAGCTCGTGCTTCGGTTACTTGGTGTTAAAAAATGTATAGTAGCTCTTTGTGTAAATCGAGCTTGTGCCCGCCATCTATGTTACCATGTCATGATTATTATGTGATTTATGGTCGATACTGCCCGATGACCTTTTGTGTAACCCGTCTGCAAGTGCTGTATCATTGTAAATGCGTACACGAATTAAAGATGCTAGGTCCTCCTCCTTTTTTCTTTTTTTTTGCCCATTTGACCCGAAATTGAGATTCTAAATAGTTACCTTGTAGATTCGAGAAACTTATAAGGTATTTTATTTTAGGTAGTGCAATACACACCAAAAAGCAAACATTTTTTTTCTTCATAGGCATCGTCTGTCAAACTTCGTTCAGAGAAAAAACAGATAATATTATAGGCGAAAAATGGTGCTGTGCAGCATTAATACAGAGTCGCAAATCACTTGGGTTACTATGGTGCGTCAAACAAAAGTAGGTAGAACGAGTAATTGAGATGTAAATACGATACGTTGGTAACTAACTGCCTGAGTTACTGTTTCTTCGCGTTGGATGTTTTGCAAGTACTTTGGCACGGTGCTTTTGAAGTATAGCTTATACTGAAAGTGGACCGGATTAGGAGTGGAGAATTTAATTATTTCCTTATTAATAGTTAGCGTTTGTGCCCCGGCAACATCTAAAGATAGAATATGTACACATCAGCCAAAGGCATGCACACACTCGTTAAACGGACACCGCTGTTGACATGCTCGTGTATTTGGCTAGCTAATTTAAAAGTACTTTCTGTTTTCTCGATAACGAAGTGCTGGGTAATTGATTGATATATATTTATATATATCCACTGTTACAACCGTGTTTTTTTTCAAACTGTGTCCATTGTTCATAAACGTCAACCATAATAGCCCGTGTCCCAATGCGCATGATCGGCGTGCAAATGATTCTGGGTAAAATCCGAGTCCACGCAACACCGGCAACCATCACGGCGCACTGATTTCGAAGCAATGTGCCAATGCAGTATACAACTATAAAACCGGACATAATTACATGTAAACTACAGCATGGCGTCCATCTTGGCTGTGGCATATTTTTTAAGTTAACGGTTAAAGTGCGTTACGGGTTTTTTTTTTTTTTTTTTTTTTGTTGCTCGAATACAGCGCGATCGCTGGCGGTTCATTCTTGTCTCTGAAAACCTGAACAATTTTAGGTAATTTAATTTTGAAAAACAAAAGAAAAAATATATATAATAATAAGACAAAACCACATCAAATTGTAAACAAAAACCTTAGTCTCTATATTTTGAGTGCGGACAGACAAACAAGAAGACTAACTCTATGAAAATCTTTGTCTTGAAAACGGAGTGAAAGTCCGCTTTTCCCAATGAAATTGTAGCTTCCCCCTTTCACCTTGTTTTCACTGAGTTCTCTCCTAACTAGACAGTGTTTTTTGCTGTTTTCACTGTGCTGTACTGCTGAAAACAGCCAAAAGACTATCTATCATGGTGAAATTCATGGCGGCCAGTCAATGTGATTTAAAGGGAACTGAAATTTCCTTAGTATGATGAAAGATAAGTAATTCCTTGAATTTCACCCAAATCCTGCATTCACCGAGACTTCATGGTGGTTTCACAATGAAGATTTTCATAGTGTAAGACTAGCTAGGTACGTACTAAATCATGGGGACACGTTCACACATCCCGTGTAACAAAAGTAAGCACTCTAAAATGAAATGTGAATATTTGCGTAGATAGACAACTAATTTCCAAGCTCAAGTTATCTTTATTACATTTCCTTTTTTTCCCCGGTGATATACAACTGACGGGAAAATTGAGGGAGATTTCAGCCTAAGTGGACCGTGTACGTTTACCTTTTGCCGTAACCAGATGCTGATATTGCTCGGAATAAATTGGAAACAATACTCTTCGCCGCTAGAGGGCGTGGTGTCAAAAAGTTGTCTGCCCATGATTTCTTTGCCCGTGGGTGTGAGAACGTTATCTTTACCGGCAGATCTGTTGGTTCTGGCGCGCGATAAGGCAAAAACAGATCTTGAGTTTCTGTTGAGACCGAAGCCTCTTAGCACCAGCCAGAAATAAAAGGATTACTTATCCTTGCACGAAATCAAACACTAGATTCCCATCGGCGAACTGCATTTCGGTTCGAATCAAATATTGTAGGCAAGTTGTCATCCAAATGAATTAATATAGATTCATACATCCACTTTTGCAGTTATTTGTCTTTAATCAAACGGTGTTCTTTTATTTGTTCTCGATGTTTGTTTTTCCAGCTGGAAACCATGGTGATGGAGTTAAGTCGACACGAAGCGAACATAGTTGCCGAAAATGAGGACCTCGTAAAGGTAAACATTAATTTTCAGGGAACATCATAGAAGTCTATTCTTAATCCAATCTGCACTCTGTTTTTCCTTGGGGGTAAAAAAAAAATAGAAACTTATATTCCGAGTATTACTTAGCCTTGATCGAGGTGTACCAGTCGCGGTTATTTTTGTATGTACTTTAAAATTGCCCCAGGACCCGAATTCAGCCAATCACGCGCATCATGGATATGCTGACGTTGCCAACTTCATACATAATGCTTCGCACAGCGTACATAACATAATATTTAGGCATACTACTGTCATACTATACTAATTTTTGACATGTACTGTACATGCACGTGGTGTTCACACGCGTTGGATTGGCTGAGATAAGGTCCTGTGGCAGTTATGATGTACGGAAAGAAAAAAACAACAACGTCGTGCGCAGACCGGATTAGGAACGGTTCGATTTCATTTTGTCCCGTACCCAGCACACCCCACGCTTCGCTGCGTGGAGTAATACCGTCGGGCAAAGGGATAGAGCAAGACAGCCTTGATCAAGGCTAAGTATTAATACTTGAAGAATGGTTTGGCAGGAGATTCTATCCCCCGGAGATTATGTCACCCAATACGGTGGATTGTGTAGAACTTTCGTCTGACAGCATCCTCTCTTGATTCAACTTCTTTCAGTTTCATTTTAATTTACCATAATATGGGGGACACATGCCACGGGACAAAATCCCCTATGACACCGGCCCTCTTTCTCTATTTTGTTTTCATTTATTTGTTCTAATTATTATTAAAGTGGAAATAGAGCAGAGAGTAAATTAGCAAACTTCAAGTGACGAGGTTTTTGTGGAGTATGTATTGGATAAAGGTATTCTGCATTAGTGGCTTGGGACACAACTATGAGGCCTTTCTTTGAGTACCAACTGGGAGGAAGTGGATACCATACCAGTATGTTTCGAATGTTGACGTCAGGACAGTGGGCTTGAACATTTGTTTAAAAAAAAGAAGGGGTAAAAAACGAAACAACAACAACCAGTTCACCATCATATGCCTTAAAACCTGTGCTTAAAGTACGGGTCATAGGTTGGTTTTTGTCAACGTAATGCGAATTTAGAGGCAGAATTACAAAGAAAATTACAATCTAAGTCACATGTGAAAGTTTCAGCTGAATACAGTGTCTACTTGCTGAGAAACTACAGCAAAAAACTGACACGTTATTTCTCCATCACACATTTAGCGGGTACCAACCGTATCTCTGGCCGCAGCGATCGCGAATGGACACCAACCCTCAGATATCATTCATGTTTCTCAAATTCAAATATTGTTATTGATTTCTAATCAACGGAGCCTTTTCAGACGAAACAATTTTACAGGATGCTTACACAACCGGTACCATTTTTACAAGTAAGCTTTCAGCTAGAAATTACACAATTTTTTTCAGGGTCAGTTTATGTATGACCCTATCTTTAAAAATATTAGATAACACAAGTAAAATACATTGTGAAATGGGTCTAACTGTTGTTTTTGTAATAACCGATATTGATTAACATAGCTATCATTCAATTTGTGTAGGAAAACACACAACTGCGCTTGCGCCTTGACCAGTCATTGGCGGGTCTAAACGAAACGCAGCAGCTGTGTCTTCAGCTCCAAGACGAGACTGAGCGAGAACGAGATTTCATCGAGAGGTATGTTGCAAGGTATCTATCCCCGACGGCAGTTTCCTTCTCTTTCCATGGGCCAAATTATGTTAAATCACGAAACACTCGTTGGCTTATCAGAAGCTTTGAAAGTATTTTGTTTTTAAATAAAAAATAAAATTTTGAGGAAAAATATTGTAGACAACAGTATCTGAGACAGTCATTTTACTTGGAAATTATAATTGTATAAGTCTTGTTTGCTTCATGTTATTTTAAACAAAGCCGTGTGCAATGCGAGACTTTTTGGGCCGCTAGTGGCAGCAGACTTACAGGTAAATAGACCTTTTTCGCAAATACTCAGTGCGCATGCGATAGCCGTGGAATGAGGTGCATGCTGGTCTAGCTAGTGACAAATTTTGTCGTTACCTAGACCAGCATGCACCTCATTCCACGGCTATCGCATGCGCACTGAGTATTTGCGAAGTAGTCTATTAGAGTTGCGTAATAAAACTAGAGGGAGCCCTCATTGTTACACAACCTTGATTTTACCTTGTACGTCTACGGCCTCTAGCGCTGCAAAGTCTGCAATTGCTTGGCCTAAATTGCCAGCTTATCACAGAAGCCACTTGCTAAATGCAGTAGTTTTACTTTTATTCATTTTACCACGTGCTGCTTTTCAAGTGCCGCATTAAAAAATATCAACTTGCTTTGCACATCTTTACCAAATTGGATTCTTAATTTTATGTTTCCTCTTTTACCAAACAACTTTGGTTGATTTTGTTGAAATTGTTTTGGCCCTTGGGAAGTTCTTCTCCCTTTCCTGTTTACACTGAGCTGATTGAACATGTCCATGTTTTTATAGTTTGGGGTTGAACAAAGAAAAATTGACTGGCGCGGGATTTGAACCAACGACCTCCGGATTAACGTACCGGCGCTCTACCAAATGTTGGCGGTCTCCCTATTTTGTCAATGTTTTCGTTCGGGGTGACCAAAATCTAGTAAGGTTTGCGGTAAAACCATGTCACGCAGGACCCAGACACATCGGGGCAATACTTCGCCACTCTGTGACGTCAGAGAATAAATAATGCCGAGAGTCAGTTTGAGAACCTGGCAATTATTAATAATATCTCAGCTGCATCCATGATTGAGAAAACTTGAAGCTGCAGGGAGTTCTATGGACACCCCCCCCCCCAAAAAAAAAAAAAAATTAAAAAAATGAATACCTGCACAAAATTGATGGATTCCCATGTGGTAAACACTAAAGCTGATTTTCCAAGAAGAAAAACAATGGACATCTTCAATTGCTTTGAGCATGCATTCCACAAGAGGCTTAGCAAACTGTAATCTCGCAATCATGAGAAATCTTGTCAGTTCACGTGGGAGTCAGGCCTATAACGTGACCAAAAGAGTAACATCAATAGTTTATACGACTTGAAAAAAAACAAAAGTGAGAAACAGTTTGCTACTGCCTCGTTTCCAAAACCATCAACCTTCTTTTCTCAAGCCGTGAAACGATATTGTGTTATAAAACTGCTGCAACACTGGTGGATCAAGTCGAACGTGCAAGGGGAGGGGGGGGGTGGGGGCTGGTGGGTTTTTTTTTAGTTGAAAGTTTTATATTTTCGTGGAAAATTATCTTAGTTGCACATTACTGTCCACCTTTGTTCGACAGTTATAACACGATTTTGTCAAATGTTTAATTTCATTGATATGTAATATTTTATTTTAAAAATCTCCCAACTCATCTATATTAATAGTCTTGTTTGGTACAATCCCACTCCCAGATAAATAGCTTCATTCATTCCAGAAAAAATAACAACCCTGCTTGATAATCTGCCTCAGCACAGCAGTTTTAAATTATTTTCTTAATTTCGATATACGTATACTATTAATGTGCAACGCATTAAAATCATGCGGGGAGGTAGGTGCCCCAGATATTACACTTCAAAATGCTGCACACAATTTGCAAAACTCTAAAAACCTTAATGACAAGGTATATTATTATTTTCCGAACGACTCATAAAACCGTCGAAGTTTCCTAATTTTAAAAGTTTAGAAAATGTTTGATTTGATGATTAATTTGAAATTGTGACCGCGCAGAGAATACGCAGAGGTCATGAAAGAACAGGAGAGGAAGTCACGTGACCGGCAGAGCCTGGAACTTCAGCTCGAGAAACTCAGGTGAACAATAGAACTAAATGTTTATTTCAAATGTCACCATTTGCATTTTGTTACCGAACATCTGTACTGTTGGGGGTCTTTTTCCGAACCTCAGCTGGGACTTGGGTTCCGGTGCTGGCTTGGGCTCCGGTTCCGGCTTGGGTTCCGTCACGGTGTTTCAAGCATCAAACAGAGCCCAGAGCCGGACAAGGAGCCTAAGCCGAGTTTTGGAAAAAAATCTCTAGATTATTCTGTTTTTCTTCATTTAAAATTAATGTCACTTTTTACTAATAACTATCAGGCGTTTTCTTCCTCTGCATTAAAGGGGTGATTGTTGTAAAATATTTCGTTGACCTCCTCCACAAAATGGTGGGCAGAAGGCAATGTCATCATGTTCTGTGTGTATGATTGTGCTGCTTTAAAGTATAGGAGAATTTTAATTATTATTTTTATTGAACTTGATGCATAATTATTGATACCCTTTGAATTTCTCTTTTAAATGTGTCCCTTTAGCCTGCTAAATAGCACAGTTTATGATTGTTTTATGATGTTCTGTATTTTATTCTTGGATCGACTTATTGCATTTGTAACTCTTGATTAGTTAATTTTTATCCTCTTGTCACTTCAGATTTAATGTAATTTTTAATTTTTACTTCCTGCTTGTTATAATTAAGTTTGTCCATTTGTCTATACTATAATAGTACCGTTTAGACTCCTATGCCATTTTCTGCATAATTGGGGCGCTTTATACATGTTGGTACTATTATTATTATCATTAACGAATCTCACTCTCCTGATTGTGTCATCATTTTCTGTGTAACACGTCATCACATATTACATTTGACGCAGTATCCATAGACATTATCCATTGTTGGTAAACAAACCGTGCTGGTTGGCATGGACCGCCGAATGTTAGCAAAACGTTCAATCATGTTAACATAATGTATGACAAAATTCAACACTTCTTGTATGTAAAACAAATACATTCCATGCTTAGTTGTTTTGTTTCTTACAAATTCAAAATATTGTTTATATTTGTGTAACATTGCTACAAACTGTGTCTATCTGTTTTTGCTTTGCATTTATGGCTCCCCATAGTTTTCCATTTTTGGTTGGCAAAAACTCGGGCTGTAACGTTGTTATAGAAAGGTATATTGACCACTTGCATTGGCCGCCATCGTTGATGAAACGTGCACGCGTGAAAGGCTATCATTGGCTGAGGGTTGTGCGCAGTGCGTATAAACGCGTGCACGTTTCCATTGCGTTTCATCAAAGATGGTGGTCAATGACGTCATGTGCAATGCATCTCCTGACCGTGTCATCATTTTCTGTGTACTACGTCACACAGGGAAAAATATGAGAATCTTGTGGAGGAAAACTACGAAGTGCGCCCGAGGAGAGTGGGCGTGATGCAAATGAGCCGAGTCAGCAGCTACAGCGACTGCGAATGCGACCAGCAAATGCAGGTAACAGAGCCAGAAGTAAGAAACGCTTTGCTTATTTGGAATTGCAACGCATGCCACTGTTTACGAAGTTATGCATGGCTTGATGACATACCAAAATGGCGGCGCTCACACGAGGACCTCCAAGGAACTGAGTGATAATGACACACCTGGCAAGCATGCACCTTTTTATGCACTTTCATCTCTTCAATTAATGTACAGTAAAGACTCATATCGGCACTGTAGTTAAGGTTCATTTGCTGACGGGGGAGTCACTGTGTATAATGTTTTTAATTATAAATCCACGTTCACGACACGAATGCGAATGCCATAACATTGGCACGTCATGGGCAAGTGGTTAAGAGCACCAGACTCAAGCTCTTGCCGGCTTTTCTGATCTGCAGATTGTGGTTTCGAGTCCTGGTCATGATACTTGTGTCCGTGAGCAAGACACTTAACCATAAATGCTTTGTCCTTTGGATGGGACTTTAAGCCGTATTTCCCGTGGACTAGGATTGGTAGTGCACGTAAAAGAACACAGAACGCTTATCTTGAAAGAGAGGATTAATTAACTGTTTCTGGTTCACATAGAAAGCACCCGTGTTTTACAGGTGTCCTCAGGCTTGCGAGCTACAGTGATTAAGTTCACTTATAAGGCATCCGTGGTTTCATTACCAGAAATAAATAATACACCTACAATCACATAACGTGCACACTAGAATTATTTGTCACAAAACTGACACTTGAGACAGTGCCCTTGGTTTTATTGCACATGCATAATTAAGGGCCGGGATAATGGCCTTATTTCGACACAGACATTTGTGAAGTTTTCAGATCCCTTTACCTTTAAAGAGGGAGTAACCCCCAGATTTACAAAAATAAGGGAAGGTTGCACTAGCTGGCTTCACATGAAGCCAAAAGCTATACAACTCTGGGACCTGATCCCCCCTTTTAGATATGTGGAATAGTCCAGTCTAGAATACTGGGGGACTTCGACTCCCCCAGGGCCCTGCACTCTGGAGAAAACATTGAAATAAATAACAAGTGCAATGACTTAGTGTTATCAGCCCTCACTTAAGGATTTGAAATTTGAGTTTTCAAAACAACGAAATATATCTTAAAAGCAAATGAAGTAATTAACAATCGGTTCTCATTATTCAAAAGGACAACATATATAAATATATATACATATATATCATTATTCTGTGTTAATTTCTGGTTGAATTGTTAAAGATAACCTTTTCAATAATTGTATCCCACAGTTTTTACAGTTACGGACGCCAGATAGATGCTTCAAAGTCGTAATGTGTGGTGACTCTGGGGTAGGAAAGACCAGCTTCCTTCAAAGATTCTGTCATAACACCTTTACGGATAGTCCACAAGTCACAATAGGTATAGCACCAAATGTATCTATTTGTTTAATTAAAGGCCCTGTACACTATTGGTAAGATCGAAAAACACAAATGTTCACAGATTCACACATAACTTACATGATTTAAAGTAAGTAATGGTAGAAAGGGTTCCTTAAAATATTTCTGCCTAAAATGCTATCGTTTCTGTGAAATGAATAAAACAATAGTTTGTTATCGCGCGCGATAATAAACTCGATGTTTGAAAAACAGAAAACACATCAGGGCTCTTTTCACTATTTTCTCGTGACCTCGATGACCAATTGAGCTCAAATTTTCACAGGTTTGTTATTTCATGTATATGGTTATAATCACACAAAACATGAACTTTGTTTGCGACTGTTTTGTCAGCTCTACCAATCCTGTATAATACCTTTAAGTCATGGTTCAAATAACATGTCAACCCTGTCTCACTGCACTTGTATTGTCTTAGACTATTTTATTTTATTTTATTATATGTAATTATTTGTTTATTGTTGGTTGTTTGTAATCGCTTGGCACCCTTGAAAAACAGGGTTTCACTGAAAGGTTTTAACTAGAGAATATAAAACAAGAAATAACTAAAATAAAATAAAAACAAATAGAAAAATAAGTGAGGGACAAAATAAGAAAGACTGTACAGTTATATTATATAGACAGAAACTTCTTTCTTTTTTTCCTTTTTGTTCTCCTTTTTTGTTCTCCTTTTTTCGTTAGAAGGAAAATCAGCCAAGGGCCGATTTCATAGTTATGCTTAGCCCATTATGCTATTAGCACACCCATTTGATCGCGTCTATTTCTCACTAACATGCTTTCAATTAGTTGTGTCGACCTTTCTTTACAATCTCAGACGCTGTTGACTTTTTCACTGGAAGCTTTTTAGTGGACATTTTTGGAAAACACATTAAAATGATGAAACATAATAATATATATTTTGGTTTTGAGTACTCTCATAGGGAACTTTGGTAATGTCAATTCAGGACATGACCTTTTACTTTGAGTGGTAATTGATCAGATCTAGCAGCTATATTTGCAGCCGCTTGAAATTGTTTATTTTCGGTACAAGTCGCTTGCGGCGTCTCTGGTCTCTCAACATTATAGACCCGACCATTTCTGTTAATTTTGTAAACATCGGCATTCATTTTGCCTGGGTTCATTTCATATGGATCTAAATATGCTGTGTATGTTTAGGGTCTACAACGAACCGTCTGATAATGAACATAATAAGCTTGTAATTTTTTAGTGTGTTTTGTCTAATTAATGGCGAGCTACTTTTTAAAACTGTATTAACCTTTTCAATTGTCTTTTTTGCCCGCCAGAAATTGGTTTCCACATGAAATCTTTAGTGATGGATAACAATGTGGTATCGTTACAAATATGGGACACAGCCGGACAGGAAAGGTAATATTTTTATCCGCTGCTGCTGTGCTGTAACTGCTGTCTGTTACTGCTGCTGCTGCTGCTAGTGTTGTTGTTGTTGCTGATGTTGCTGTTGCTGCTGCTACTGCTACTGTACTGCTGCTGCTACTAGTGCTGCTGCTGCTGCTGTAACTGCTGTCTGTTACTGCGCTGCTGCTGTTGTTGTTGCTGCTGTTGCTGCTACTGCTGAAGTTGCTGCTACTGCTGCTGCTACTGCTACTGCGGCTACTGCTACCGTTGCTGCTGCTGCTGCTGCTGCTGCTGCTGATGATGATGATGATGCTGTAACTGTTGTCTGTTATTTCTACTGCTGCTACTGCTGTTGCTGTTCGGAGTCCATGAGTTATGCCATGATATTATTGATAATAATAATAGAAAAATGTATCTTGTTGCGCAATTCCAGAGATGATCATTGCGCTTCAAATACAAACAAAAAACAACATTAGCAATGTGAACACACTAATTAAACAAAGGAGTTTTGAGATTGCGCGTGAAAGCATCCACTGTTGGTGAGGATCGTATGGTCTGTGGTAACTGGCTCCAGAGGGTTGGCCCGAACACACTTGGCCTGTCTGAGGATAGAACTTGAAGGGTTTCACCTGTTTGTTTTTTTTGGGCTAAAGAATTTAACGAGTAATTAAGGAAAATAAATGTATGGTCTGTAGGTTGCAGACCGACCATACAGCGCAGAGTTCCAATAACTTGTCTTGTTTTCTCTTTTTGTTTTGACATAAATGTTTTCCTGTGCCACTTAGGCCTAATACAAAGAAAGTTAAATTAAAGCAGCCTTCGTTCCAGCCCATAATAAATGAAAGACGTTCGAAACGTAGGTGTCAGCAAACATTACCGGGTGAAATCCATCGTGTATTATTTAAAGGTTATTCCTAAACTCAGATTTGTTATTGTCTTGACATTTATAGGTTTCGAAGTATCCCACATGCGTACTTCAGGAAAGCAGATGGCGTCTTGCTGTTGTACGATCTGTCGTGTGAGAAGTCCTTCCTAAATGTCAAGAGTTGGATTGCTAGCATCAGAGTACGTTCCTTAAAAAAGAGGAAGGGAAATGTCAAATTCAATTTTATTTTGATGTACTAATTTTTACAACAGATAGAGTCCTCATGTGAGTGGGGAAAAATTACAAGCCTCGAACCTCATGGTTCGTTCCTGACTTTCAATGGTATTCAAAACTGCCCTAAGTTTGACCTTTTGACTGACGAAAAATTCCTCCTTAAATGTATGGAAAGACCCATTAGGTGTTGAAATCCAATGACGTCATGTTTCAAATTTTGCTCCGAAAAAGTCAGGCATGATGAACCAAAATATCCCATGCAAAAATGTACGGACCTATTTTTCTAGTATGATGTCATCGGGTTTTGTGGATGTTGACAAACTTTGCACTGAAGGGTATCGCAAACAATGGCAATTTACACCATTTTAACGTGAGGTTCAAACCTTTTTCCTGCTCACATGAGGACTGTATCTGTTGGGAAAATCAGTACATCACAAAATTGTATTTGACATTTCCATTCCTCTTTAAAATAGTTACTTGAATTATTAGAAAAATCAAATATTAAAAGATGAGATGTCATGTACTTTATTATTATATAGTTCCATCATGAAACCAATGAAAATATTACTTGCTTTGTTTTATCTCTCTCTTAAAGGAGGTGGATGATACAGCCACCATAATGCTTGTAGGTCACAAAGAAGACTTAGCCGACTACGATCGAGAGGTGCCTAAAGAGTTGGCACAGGTTCTTGCACAGGTAAGTTTAAAATGCACTTTGTGTACTTTCAGTTGTACACCTAAAGTCTTGGGTTAATTTTTTTCAAAGTTCATGAACACTTTTTAGAAGACTGTTGGTTATCCAATGCTCACTTTAATAGCTACTTTTCTTTCTTTAATGCATTTCTACCTTGTTGCCAAACTGTTGTGCTATGTGATATCCATGTCGCCATTTCCATAAACTACTTCTTGTTACTGTTATTACCTTGTATTATTGTTGTTATAATTATTATTATTATCAATGTTATATTTTTCGTACAGCGTATTCCACTTTAAGTTAATTTGTTAATATTTTGTGTTTGTTTGTTGCTTTTGACTTTGCTAAAAATTGTGTCGGTTTGTATTTATAAATGGGCATTTCATTACGAGCCTCTTTTGGCTTCTGAAAATGCCCATTTGGTTTGCCTCTATTCAATTACATTTATTAGTTTGTTTTGTTTTCAGTTCTTGATTAACTTAGATTTAAGTTTTTGTTTCTAAATTTGTTAATATTTTTTAGTTTTAATTTAGCTTCCCAAGTGTAGGTTAATAGATCTTTATCTTATCTTATCTTATCTATATCTTATATGGAAATAGACGTCGAATTGAATTGAATCGAAGGTTCGCGTTTGTTCATACTGTCCAGAAAATGTTACAGTAGTTTTTATGTGTCAAATCATCAAAATATAAAGTCCTTAATCCATAAAAATCGATCAATTCAATTTCAGGAAAATGGTGCTCTTTTCATTGAAGCGAGTGCGAAAACTGGGATCAACATTTTTGAGACACTTGGAAGATTAGCGAGGTAGGTTTTTGGCCACAAGCCCTTCCTAAAGGGTGTGTCCAACAGTGGTAAGATTGAAAAATATACACATGGTATAAAGATGGTCATGGTGGACAACTTCCCTTGAAATTGTTCAGCTTGAAATGCTACAGTTTTTAGGACATGAGTAAAACAATGAGTCTTTATCTCGCGTGACCAAAAACCCGATGTTTAAAAGCAGTGAAAACATATAATGGTGTTTTTCACTATTTTCCTATGACTCCAAAGACCGATTGGGCTTAACATTTCACAGGTTTGTTATTTCATGTATATGTTGGGTCACATACAGTACAGATACTAGTCTTAGAAAATTACTAATGTTGTTCAAGTGCTTTAAAGAAAATGCGGGCTTTGATTGATGTCATCTCGAAGATACCATGCTTTCATAAATGTTTGTACTTATTCCACAGGGAGCTACAAAAGCGCGAAGATGATAACGTCAGTAGGGTGTACGTTGTTGAACTGAAAGAGGATGTCACATTCGCCCCAACGAAGAAAAAGTGCTGCTCCGTTTGATTAGATTCATATCTTGGCGGCCATCTTGAATTTCATCGCTTCACCCGGGTCGAATGCGAGAATATTCGAACATAACTTTAATCAATATTAATCAAGACGTGCCGTATGAATATTAAGTAACTGCTTTGACGTCATCAAGCGCGAGAGATCGTATAGTCTTGCTTTCAAGTCGCAGTGAATCCACTTCGTTTTTTGATGAAAACGTTGACGTCATCAACTTAATAACTGCCATAAGATTACGCAAACTTGTCTGCTGCATGCTGGTTCACATAAACATTTTTTTTCTATGACAAGCTGTAGCATAGATGCACTGATGATGGCTTAAATATGTATGCGACTCTTCAGTAAAGAATTTCTTTCTTTAGTTTTTAGATATAAAGACGGATGGTTAGTCATGCTGTACTTAAAAAGTTAACATTGGAACAGACGTGTTGCCGGATAGCAGCTATAACCGCAATGGATCATTCTTGAAAGAAATCGTTACAAAGACAAACGATTATCTTCCAGTTAACCAAAATCACCATCGTCTTTATATAATGTAAAAAGATACTTAAGACTGGTAGTAATAATTGTCCTTAAACTTACTTTACAACTTTTGTTGTTTTTATGGAGAGTTCATTGTTGGCAAAATAAATGTTTTGGAACAAAGCTTTATTTGAAAGCGTAATATGCCCTGAACCAGGTAAACAAAAATGCCTTAATTATTGTTCATTTAATGGAGGAATGAGTGAACAGTAAGCCACCCGAGAAGTGGACATGTATATACGACTTAAATTAACTACGTGTACATACACAAGATACTACCATTGTACATACGAATGTAAAGCTGAAAGCTTCTTGTAAAAAGAAAATGCTAAATATTGTTCAACTGATCGTGCGCAGTCGGAATATTGAACTTGATGTGTTAAATCTCTGTTTAATATAGTTGAAACAATTGTATAATAATTATTATTAACTTCAAGTGACACGAAAAGTTGCCGTGCCTTTCTTTGAAACAAAGTATTTGAATCAGAGTCTGCCGCCATAATCTCTGTCAATTTCTGAATCGTGGATACCGATACTGTTCCAAGAAGGGTACCAGACTACTTTTTACTTCCACCCTCGGTTTGATCTCATTGATTCGAATGCATTCAAAACAGTACTGCTGCAAGATTGAGTCTACAAAAGCTAAGTGTGGTGTGTCTACAAACACTTTGCCAAATTGCTGCTGTACTTTTGTCCAATAAAGTCATCGAGAGTTATTTGTTGGTTTTTATAAGTTTACAATTTGCTGTAAAATGCAATATCACGTTTACTTATTCTCATTTCTATAATTTCATTTACATGTGTGTAACTTATTGTGATTTACTTTCTAGTACCCAAACTTTTCTTTTGTTGCAACCGGTATGAACACCCGAAGGAGATGATTTTGAGAAATTGAAACTTGTTTCATCTCGTAGCGCCCTTCTGTCTTTGAGCCAGCGCCCAGTTCAATGGTTCTGCTTACCACGCAAATCTACACTTTAGTCACCTTTTTCGGCACAGTAGCTCGCGGCAACTTTCTGCAGGAGCTTTGTAGACAAAGAATCAACCTCGTTCCCAGAGGGGTGATCACTCTCGCGCTGCGCCATTTTGTCCCGCCTTGCTCGTTCAATACCCCAACCTTAAATTGGTTAATTTGAATGTGCAAAATAGTATGACACAGTTAAATCAGGCCTGTAGCTGACTCTAAGAGCGCGCTCAAGTATATTAGCCCCAAAAAGTGGAATGAAGTAATAGAGCAACTGGTCCCCTCTCATTCTTCTTTGATCATGCGACAGTGTCTTACTGTATGCAGTTTAGGGTGACCGTGTAAAAACATGATTCGTTTGAAGTGGGATCGAGTCAGAATATTTGCATTGTGTCACTCACGCACTAAGCGCCCTACAGGCGCTCGAAAGTTGTTAACGAGCGTGTGCGCAGAGCGATTACTTTTGGGAAAACAATTAATGTTGTTTTTCAGTGCTTTCCTTCAAGGGGTTAGTGATCGACGCCCTGCCCATGTTAGCGAGGCTGGCATGAAATGCACGTAAGAAAGTACGTAGCCCAACACAAGAACAATTCCTTACTAACGTGCGTAACACGCGGATTTTTTTGTCTACCGTAAGCGCAGATTTGTTTTTGTTACGTCAGAGCCACAAAATTTAGCTCAGACCTGTGATTACAAAAACACGTGGAATGAGGTGAGCAATAAAGTATGGCGTAAATACTGTTTAAGTTTGGCCGACTGTTAGCAAAAACATTCAATCGTGTTAACACAATGTTGTGACCAAATTCAACATTATTTTCTGCAAACTTTCAATTAAAAACAAATAAATCACATGCTTGGTTGCTTTGTTTCCAACAAATTCAACACTATTTTTGAATACTTGTGCAGCATTGTTACGAAATGTGGCTATATTTGTTTTTGCTTTACATTTATGGCTTACAATAGTTTTCCATCCTTGGTTGGCAAAAACTCGGGCTGTGACTTTGCAATAGAAAGGTCTATACGCCTTTCTTAAAATGATTTTTATGCATGACGTCACCATCGTACTAAAAAACGAGGCTACCGGCGCAGTGCCTTCAACACACCAATCCATGTAAGCCCCGCCCCGTTTTTCATTGACCAATCACAGCCGCGAAATCTGTGATCACCATTTGGCGCTGCGCCTGTAGCCTCGTTCTGGATGTTAATGATGACACCATGCATAAATGCGAAAAGAAAGGCGTATGTTATTCAGGTGAGCAACAGGAAATCATAATAAAAATATTTGGCGGTTGTACTTAAAGAGTTGTGTCGTTTAAAAAGTTGCACAAAAAAAAACCAGTTTGCCTTCACTATGAAGAAACTGTTATGTTAAATAGCATCCAGAATCTAGAGATAGAAATTAGCATAATCATTTGTATATAATGTAAAAAATAAAACAAAAAAACTATTAACTTTAACTATTTTGACCTATATGTTAATGAAATGTATAAAGAAAATACTGTATTATTGTTGTAAATAGTTCAACCTCTTGAAAAGCATGCAGTCTGTACACTGTCAATAAAAGGACCGTCGTCCGTCCAAATTACTCAAAAAAATTGTACTCTGTGGCGTTTTATTCCCGAGGTGGCCATTTTGCACGTGTTTTTACGTAACTTTGAAGTTATTTACATTTTGACAGCTGTGATTTAAAGTAGGCTTTTGGAAATCGTATTGCGATGAAGCTCTCATTATTATAAAGACTAATATCACTATGAATTTGCTCGTCTTGAAAATGGAGTGAAAATCCACTGTTCTCCTTGAAATTGTAAATTCCCCCTTTTCACCTTGTTTTTCACGGAGTTCCTTTACCAGAGCCAAAGTGTTTCACGTTGTTTTTACTGTGCTGCACTGCTGTAAACGTTATTCACCAATTAAAGAGTTCTAGGCTCGGATGGAGAGCATTCCCTGAAAACGAGGTGAAGTTCCAGAGGCCAGTTAATGGTCTTGAGACTCTTTTTTCAAGATGGTTTAAGGGAATTGCAATTCCCTTAAATACATCATGGTGAAAGAGAAATAATTGATTCCTTGAATTTCAGCCAAATCCTGCACTTCACTAAGATTTCACGGTGCACAGCAAAGTTTTTCATAGTGTATACCCCCTAGAGGGGTTAGAGATGCTTATTGCCCGAAAGAAATGGAATAGTCTTGCTCCTTCCTCCCCAAGCTGTTTTCTTATTGATTGATGACAACCAATGGTAATGCTCTGAAGCCCCGTCCCTTAAAGGCACTGGACACTATTAGTAATTATTCCAAATAATCATTAGCATAAAACCTGACTTGGTAACGAGTAATGAGGAGAGGTTGACAGTATAAAACATTGTGAGAAACGGCTCCCTCTGAAGTGACATAGTTTTCGAGAAAGAAGTAATTTTCCACGAATTTGATTTCGAGACCTCAGAATTAGATTTTGAGGTCTCAACATCAACCATCTGAAAGCACACAACTAATTCGTGTGACAAGGGTGTTTTTTCTTTCATAGTTATCTCGCAACTTCGACGACCAATTGAGCTCAAGTTTTCACAGGTTTGTTATTTTATCCATATGTTGAGATACACCAAGTGAGAAGACTGGTCTTTGACAATTACCAATAGTGTCAAGTGTCTTTAACCTTCCCGAAACCCCATCTAGAGATTACACTGGCGTGAATAACCCTCATTACCCTGTCAAATCATACCATAGGCCCTCCAGAGGCTTTGGCGATGATAACAATTAGCTTCGCTCGTCCCCAGCGCCTTGCCTTAAAACCAGCGAAACAACTAGCAAGCCCCTATATAGATAATGAAGGATGATTGATCATTGTATCAAACCAGGCTGGCAAAGGCCATGACACCCTAAGGGTGCACCAAATAATCTCCCATATAGCACACAGTGCAAAATGCTAAATATTCAAAAATACACGAAAAAATACTTAAAAGTCTCACAGCTTTTAACTTGAAAGGGGAAAATTATTAATTGACTCTTGAACTTTTATTCTCTGCTCAATTTTACATGGGGAGTCCCTGGGCCCGTCGAGTTATTCTCCCTCCAAGTAAAAAACACCCCTTCACAGGTGTAATTTTCAAAACGTCCAAGCATCAATCTTGAAAAAATGTCCCTACACCTCTCAGCAAATGGGACCTTTTATTTGAGGGCCTATGTCATCCTAAATACCTAAAGCTGGAAGTCAACAACCCCCAGGTCACAATTGGGCAACATTTTCACACTTAAACACTTTCTCAGGGCTCTCAAATCTGTCTAATTATTTTGAGGGCATACAAAAAATTTATGAGCTCGACGCTCTGTTTTCTCCTATTTGGTGGGTTGCACCCCTAAGGCTAAGGTAACATTTACACACAGAAGCTCCAGCTGGATCTGAGGCATGCATTTTTGCAATGAAATTTTCTGGGTGAATGAACTAAGCATTGTCCCTTCTTTTGTCATCTGTTTCTATATGGTATAACAGTGGACTTCTTGATAAAAAAAAAATTCATGGGCAGAAGTCTTCAATTGTTTTACAAAGAAAGAATGCAGCACCTCCAATGTACAGATCATAAACTCTGGAAGACAAAAACAATATACACTGTACCAAATAACTTAAGGCAGTATCCAATATTAATTTTCCATCTATTTCTTGTATTTATTTATACTTTATTTTTCTTCTGTTATTACAATACTGTC
Source organism: Pycnopodia helianthoides (assembly GCA_032158295.1). Lineage (NCBI taxonomy): Eukaryota > Metazoa > Echinodermata > Asteroidea > Forcipulatida > Asteriidae > Pycnopodia > Pycnopodia helianthoides. The sequence goes on from CM063257.1 coordinate 2,695,948, forward strand.
ACTGTCGGAAATACAAGTTGTACATTGTCGGCCATTAATATATTTATTTAAACAAACTCATCAAATCAAAACACCTGTAACATGCAGTCTCTCCGATACCTCCATTTGCTGTCAAGGCACATTTCTCGATTAAGTATAGATTTATAAGTTGGCGACTTTTCTTTAAAATTCCCATCCACGCCACTTACTCACGCGTACAGGTAAGGGGCATTTTTTTCACAGGACTTTGGAAAATACTGAGCATACAGTGCTTAAAGGTATTGTACACTTTTGGTAACAGCTCAAAATCAGTGTCCATATTTTGTGTGATTAAACATATGCATGAACAAACAAACCTTTGAAAGTTTGAGCTCAATTGGTCATCGAGGTCACGAGAAAATAGTGAAAAGAGATCTTATGTGTTTTCTGTTTTTTCAAATTATCGCGCGCGATAATTACTATTGTTTTACTCGTTTCTCAGAAACGATAGCATTTTAGGCAGAAATACTTTAAGGGACCCTTTCTACCATTACTTACTTTAAATCATGTAAGTTATGTGTGAATCTGTGAACATTGTGTTTTTCGATCTTACCAATAGTGTACAGGGCCTTTAACAAACATCGGTAAAGCACAAATAATTATTTATCCCCGATGTGAATTTAACATCTATTTTATAAAAGCTTTAACAAACTTAAAGGTATCACACATGATTGGTGGAGCTGACAAAGTAGTTGAGAAGACGGCGATCATGTTTTGTGTGACCATACATGAAATAACAAACCTGTGGAAGTTTGGGCTTAATCCGTTCAGTGAGTCGGGAGAATATAGTGAAAAACCATGCAAAATTGTCAGCATGTAAACAAATTATCCTGATTTTTTTTGTTGTAACAACCGAAATCAGCTGTTGCCTTCTTTACCATGCTTAGGTTATTAGATAGCTTTCTTGAACATGAATTCATTTCAGAAGTATTGCACATACAAAATGGTTCTAGTATGAACTTCATAATCAGTAATCTTTCAGACTAAAATCTAACAATTATTTCTTTTACCCTTACCAATCCTTTTATTTTCTTGTTTAAATTTTTTTTAAACGATCACTGCCCGTGAGTTGTACTAACGGTGGCAAGATAATGGGCAGGTGTGGCCACTCAATTTTCAAAGCTTGACAATGAGGTATAATTCGTACAAAAATGTAAATTCAAAACAAACGATGGTATAAACATTAACTTGACTGCTTAGAACTACTCACTCATCAAGGAACATATCGGTTGAATTGCACACACTAAATATATTACATACAAAATAAACATTTTCTGGAATGTGGAATTTGGCAAATACTTTTCTAAAAAGAAAATATGGAATATACTTCTCGGATCAAAACTTGTTAAGGCGAAGACTTGAGGAGTGGAGCAAGAATTGGTTTAAAAAAAAAGTAAATAATATATTTTTTTTAAACCACAACAATTGCCTGAGCAAAAATTATAAAATACATATTTCATATATTAGACTACTTTTTTTTACATAAACTATTTCAGCCTATGTCAGTGTTAGATTTTTTAAACAATAAATACTAGTAAAGTTCAAATCGTTTATTTCTGTTTTTGAGGTACCACCATGAAATAAATGTTTACATTTTTTATTTTCAGGTTTTCAAAAGTTGGTATTCCATGCCAAAAAAAAAATACTACTTTCCCCTTAATACTCTTAATACATGCTTGAATACACTATCAGGGGCTTGAAACAACCACTAGACCATCAGCCAGGGTCCAGTAAATTTAAACACTGGGCCAGTAACCCATAGGGCTTAACAGGACCACCGGCCAGAGTTCAGTAAGTTAAGCACTAGACCAATAAACAAAAGTCATGGTTCAAAATACCTACTGGCCCACTGGCTAGAGTCATAGTAGTGAAGCACTGGGCCAGTAACCCATAGGACTCCAAATACCTACTATAGACAACTGGCCAGAGTCCAGTAATTAAAGCACTGGGCCAGTAACCGAAAGGGCTCCAAATACCTACTATAGACAACTGGCCAGAGTCCAATAATTGAAGCACTGGGCCAGAAACCTATAGGGCATAAAATACCCACTGGACCACTCGCCATAATCCAGCAATTTAAATACTGGGCCAGTAACCCATAGGGTTTAACATGGCCACCGGCCAAAATTCAGTCAGTTAAGCACTAGAGCAATAAACAAAAGCCACGATTCAAAATACCTACTGGACAACTGGCTAGATTCAAATTATTGAACCACTGGGCCAGTAACCCATAGGGCTCCAAATACCTACTATAGACAACTGGCCAGAGTCCAGTAATTTTAGCACTGGGCCACTAACCTAGAGTCCAAATACCTACTAGCAACTGGCCACAGTCCAGTAATACAAACACTGGGCCAGTAACCCAGAGGGCTTAACATGACAACTGAAACACTGGCCAGAGATCTGTAAAGAGCTGGAGCCCGAGCCCAAGCCAAGATTTGGAGAAAACAAACCATACAAACAAACACAAAGCAAATATAAATGCAATCTATCATAAATGTCGTTTCTTAACAACAGAACATGAATACTGGAACTATAGAACATGAATACTGGAACTTATGAATACTGTTAAGTTATTTCAGTTTACCCTGTCAACGTTTTTTCAGGTAACTTGACTTGCTCAAGAGTAATCTACAATGAACAGTTAAGTACATCACTACAGCACTGTACTATTAAGCCGTTTTTAAACTGTTGCAAACACAGATACATAACAGGCTGGTTACGTAGTTGTTTTAGTTTGTTGAGCGTTATATACAAATACATGTATATGAATTCATTTACGTACACATTAATGTATAAGCAGTTACCACACACTGCCTTCACAAATCGCAATGCGCTTTGCGGCATCGAAGCACTTTTAATATAGAAACAAACAGTTCAACTGTAGTCACCTTATGATCAATAGATGCCGGAAATAATTCCTTCCACCAAACAGTCCCCAAGGAGATTCTCTCCAAAATTTTGGATGAACACTTTAACCCCCCCCCCCTAACCCCCCTAAGTTGGGAATCACTTTTCGACCACACCATTCCTTTGAAAAACTCAGATCGCATGACAAAGCCAAACCACCGCTGTACCATTCCTACAATAAAGCCGTTCGATCATATCATTTGCCGATCGGGACGACCACGGTCACAAACTCATACCTAAAGGCCTGCTCTGGGAACGTGTCGTCTCCGAAGATCTGGACGACGTACACGACGAAGGCAGTGGCACTGCAAATCCAGACGAGGAGGCCGACACCCAGGCCAGCGTACAGAAAGCTCTTGGTACGATAGCTGGCCTGGTGGGCACCAAAGGCATCTCCCACGGCTGACCTTCTCCTCACCTGTGAGATGGAGAAGAAATTTAAGAAGGTTATTCAAGGAGTGATCAGTGACCTGCTGTCAACATTCTTAAAAACCCTGCACCAGATCATCGCGCTGAATTGTTCGGTCGGTTTGTAAACAGTTGTTATTGACTCCGCCATGTTGAAGTCACAAATTCTCAAATTCCACAAGTTTCTTCCTATTGTACCAGAGCCATAAGCATGGAATGAATTTGTAGCCCGAGTTGGACCATTGACCATTTTAGTGTAAAATGCGAAACAAAATCTTAAGAGCTTTGTTTAGAACAGTTGTATTTAAAGTAAATGGTGCAGTAGTATACCAAAGAGGATGAAACCCAAGTTCTGATGGCCGAGTCATTGAAGTGTGGGGTTGAATCCCGATCACGACACATGTGTACTTGGGCAATACAATAACTTTAATTGCTTCTCATCACCCAGGAGTACAATGGGTACCGGAAAGGGTAGAGACTATTGACGCGATAGATAAGCAACCTGTGCACCCATTTGGCTGCTGATGCTGTGTACTCCAAAAGAGATGAGATGGTTTGCCGAATGCGCAAGACCAAATGAACAGGGGTAGTAAGTGTATAGGAGCTTCGATGCAATGTTAAAAAGTGCCTATTATTATAAGCTTAATCCAATGTAGGCCAGGTACCACCAGCACCAGCCAAGACTTTTTGAGAAAGGAAGAAAAAAAATTAACCCTCTCGCTGTCTTACCATTCAATACCATTCACTGTGGTTTTGAATGATAGATAAACTATGCCAGCCTGCAATAGGATACCATGAGGGAATGCATGTACACAGTACACAGTTAGTCCTGTGCACAGTTGTGCCAACGTAAACAACCTTGGCAGTCGAATGGTTTCAAATGGTTGGTCAACTCACTGGAAAATGTTGCCAAGAGTCACTGACAGTTAGGAGGGTTAATAAAAACTAGACATTGTGGTAACTAATATTTTTATCTGTATATAAACTAAAGTTTTTAGAGTGTATTGCTGTTGTTTCTTTTGGAGTTGTTTAATTTAGAAGTTTTCAATTTTGCTCTGTATTTATTTTGTTGTTGTTAATGTTTTTTAATTCATGTATAATCACTGTGCAATTCAGCCTTTGGGCTGCAAGGAGTGTTTTTAATAAACCAATAATAATAATAATAATAAAACTTGGTTTTCTCTCAACACACCTCGCTAGACTTGAAAATTCCCAGGATACCCAGTGGGAGACAGCAGAAGAGAGTGACGAAAATGGCAAGAATCTGATAGTCCTTGGGTTGCGTCCTGGAGGTAATGATGGTGGTATCAGCAGGCGGGAAAGAAGGGATCTGAGAGAAGATGGAAAAAGCATAACACGAGATCTTGAAAGCAAATCTTCCGGGAATTGAGCTCTGGAGAGACCAATTAAGAACTCACTCCGCGGCAGTTAAGATAATAACGAGAAGTCCCCTCGATCCACTAAAGCAAAAGTAGTAGTCCAGCCAATTTACTACCTCCACCCCCACCCTCCTATGGTAGTAGTTAATAAGCAGGACAGTTCTTTTCTGAACTAAGAAGTCTTCTGAATTCCAAAAATTTACTCCAAGAAAAGTTCACTAAAGAACATAATCTACACAGCAAAGAAGATATACCGAGGTGTTACCACACACCAACTATACACCGGGCCCAATTTCATAGAGCTGCTTAAGCACAAAAAATAGCTAAGCAAAACAAAATTATGCTTACAGAATTAGTTGCGATAATCGTAACCCTCCATCCTCCCGACGGTCGGAGACCGGAGGGTTACGAGTCATGCAGTGCAAAAAAGTGGCGAAATAAAAATTTCGACTATTTTGGTCAGACTAGTCACTAGATTTGCCCAATTTTTACCCCTTTGAAAAAACATGACACACATTCTAAGAACATGGATGTGATCATCAAGGTATAATGAATCCATTCATAACACTCTAAACATCGATGAAAAATTATTTGAAGAAAAAACGAACAAAAACTTACCAGAAACTGACCAAAATGTCCATGGACCGCACTTCCCCTACATCAACCAATCAGCGTAAACCAAACCGTTGTGTAGGCGTGGCGATCGTCTCGTGTGCGACTGTGCGTGCACGCAGTTAATGTATTTAACGGATTTGCGCTATTTGCAGTTTGCGCTGATTAATTGCAGGAACAGCTTTCCAGAATGCGCGCTCAATCTGTAAATTTTTCCTCATAAATATCCTGTGATTGTGCAACTCAACAAAATGCGCTCAACGACGAGTTTGCTTACGCTGATTGGTCGAGATGTTGCTAGGTCACGAATCGCGAGGTTCGAAAACCGGACCTGAGATTGTCTACGCATCATGAAAATTTCGCTCAGTCTCTGGTAAGTTTTTGTCTTTTTTTCTTTAAATATTTTCTCAATGATGTTTTGAGTAATACGAATGGATTCATGACACATTGATGATTACATCCATGTTTTTAGAATGTGTGTCATGTTTTTTTAAAGTGGTAAAAATTTGGTAAATCTGGTGACTAGTCTGACCAAAATAGTCGAAATTTTTATTTCGCCACTTTTTTGCACTGCATGACTCGTAACCCTCCGGTCTCCGACCGTCGGGAGGATGGAGGGTTACGATTATCGCAACTATTACAGAATAAGGTTTAAACGGCAAAAACACCATGTCACACCTTATGACTGGTATCCTGCTGATTTCTGCTTAGCAGAAAAATGTTAAACAATATTTTCTGGTTAAAAGCAGCTCTATGAAATTGGGCCAGGTTGGAAACTTACTGATAACGACGTCTGCCCTGGAAATGATTGAAACAGCATCTCTGCACTTTCCACTCCATCGTCACAGACGTTATGAAGAGGTTTGTAAGCTGCTAGAGATAACAAAGATTGGCTTTATCGTTTTAGTTGATAGTATACATGGTGTAATGCCCGGGCCAATTTCATCCAGCCATTAATTTAAGCAGCCATTTTCTGCTTAAGAGTGGGTCTAGCACAGTTTCTGTTCTATTAGGGTTTACCATAACTTAACATGCTGAAGTGAAAAGCAAAGCAAAAAGCACATTTATAATACAAATGTACATTTATATTATCATATGTTGAATAAATCCCAAGGTTGTCAGCCATGAAGGTAGCGTCCTACTATGTTTTATACAGACAGGGATGCTGTGATACCCACTGTTGCTAAAACATGGATGGATTCAACATTCTAGTGACAGTTGTTGCTGTTTTCTCAATTATTGGCACAGTCTGACAGTATTATTCAATCAACTGACACTTTCTTCACAGAAGTCTTTATCTCCGACTCTTGATAATTTTGCCTAATAAGTCAACATAATAGGCCTACGCTCCTGACAAAAAAAATTACCGAAACGATGACCCTAGAAGTAGAACAGTAACGCCGTTACCTTTATTTATTTAAAACATTTGTTATTGTTAAAAAGGCAATCAATCAATCGAACACGAATCGGACTTTTTGTCGTTTGTAATAAATTATGTAGATTGGTTTGTTTTATAAGATTATTTTACTTACGGGACGACATCTTGAGTACCTGGACTCTGGCCGTAGTCAGTATTGTAAAGCTACATGCAGAAATAGAAAATGTACAAACAAAAACTGAGTTATTTACAGTAGAATATGACGTTTATCGTGTGCAGGATGTGAAGGCCTTATTTGCTTCGCTATGATCTGGTTAGCGACTCTGCACACAAAAATTGTATGGTACTTTCTTATTAAGTTCTTGTAAATATTGTCCGTTGATCAGACTACTCTTACAGCAACGACGGCTGTTTTTTGCTAAATTTGAATTACAAAAATCTGTAATATTTCTCATCATTTGATATATTTCTCACTAATTAACCTATCTGATGGAAAATGTTAAGCCACTTGTTTGTTTTTATATCAGAACAACCAAGTGCACGTACATGAACACCCATATACTTTATTCGGTTATAATTCTATCGTTTTTATCACTTGGATTATAATATTGATCACGCAACAGCAGTTGGCTCATAGTTTGTGTGGCGCCCTCTTGTGAGAAATTCGTGCATTTTTATTCAACGAGAGTGCTGCGCTCCATCTCCAGTCCGTCTGCAAGCAAATACAGATTTAAAGTAAGTAATCAACATTCGTTAGTTATGTTGTTGATGTAAAAACACTCTGTAGTGTCCCTTGTTGTAGGAATGTATAGTTTCACCCGTAATTGTTGACTATAGAAAGTGCAACGGGGGAATCATTCTGATTCTTCAGTAACTACACTTCGACGTACTGGCAAATTCTCTCACCTCACACACTAACGCACATGGGGACGACAGGGTTTGGTACGGTAGAGGGCGCTCTATAAAAACAACATTTTTAGTGTTCCTGGAGGCTGGGGTCGATTTCACAAAACTCTTCCTAACTTAGGACAGATGGTACAGAAAGTCGTTGGACCTGCCTGTTGTGTAACTGTAACTTGTAAGGCACGCAGAACAACCCAGTACACTTTATCGTTTTAACCCTTCGAGTGCCGCCACATTCTGAAACGTCAAACTGAGTATCCATCCACAGGCCGCCAACGTTCCCATACGTTCTACTACTCGACCAAAACAAAAAATATATTGCCCTCTGGATAAAAAAATGCCAAAACACGACCGGCACGGAACCCTTCGAGCGCCGCCAACGTTCTGAAACGTCATACTGAATCTCCATCCACAGGCCGCCAACATTCCCTTACATTCTACTACTCGAAATAAAAAAAATATACATATAATTAATTATGTGGATACAGAATTACTGAAACGAGGCTGGCTCTGTAAGGGTTAAAAGAGAAGGGGTTTGCCTCAATGTTTCTTATGACATGGTTTGCAGTTGTAAGATGAGCGCAACCGCCCCTGCCCGTGTGTCCACAACCTCTGAGAGCAGGTACTGGCACAGTCTGTCCCTCAAGACAAAACAAGAGAATTATTTAGCCCACCCAGATTGGACTTGAACTCCTCCATTGTAGTCAAATGAAGACGGAGAGTCTAACCTTGGTCTAACAAGTCGATACACTGTCCCACTCAGCCTGGCTACCACGGGCAGTGCGCTGTATGGATCCCTTTCGGCACTAACCTCTGGTAGAGATGTACCAATAAACAATGCTGCTTGGCTCCCCAAAATTACCTCTTTGACAGCATGCTTGTTCAAAAATTTCAACACAAGTTTGTCTGGTCAATGTTTCTTTGTTCAACCCCAATTTACAAAAGATAACAATCGGCCAACTCATGCAATACTATACGCACATGCCCATACCACATTGTATGATTGGATTGGCAACGTACAAATTGTCAGAGGTACTTTTTTTTTGCTAAAACATAAATAGTCAGATTTAAAAAAATCATGTTTTAATTTCACATTCTAGACTAATGTGTGAATTTTTGGTTTTGAGGGAGTGTAAAGAACTCTCCTCTAAATTTAAGCAGTTTATAGCTCTCTCCATATTTCTTAAAATTATGAAGGTCTTTGTTACTATCACATTGCAACTACAGTACATCAAGTTCAACAAAACCCCTAGGTCGAACCTTTCACTTAATTAAGCAAAGTACCTTTGGTTTTTGGAACCGTTTGATTGTTTTTCATCCTAATACAAATGTATTTACAATAAAACTAACCTGTTGAAATTTCAGTCCTTCTAAGTGAAAAGTTTCTCGAAATTCATTTTACTACCTAAAGCTGCCGTACTTCTTACCAAGTAAGTTTTTATTACCAATGTTCCCATTTCCCAGAATGCCCAACCGGAGTCTGTGTCGCATCGATGTTGGTCGGCAGCCATATTTTCTACAGACCACCTTGAGAGAGGGAGGGAAGGATGGATTTGAACTGGTCATCACCGACACAATCAACTCATGGGAAGGGACACGTAAGATTCTCTCCTTTATTCTGTTGGTTTTACATGTAAAGAAAAATTAACAGTGGCGTGTCATGGCCGAGTGGTCAAGCACACTGGACTCAAGCTCTGGTGTTTCTGGGTTAAAGTATGTTTTAGTTCAGTTGTTGAACTGAGGATGGTATTAGCTTATATTCTGTGCAAAAATAATGTGCTACGCAAAGTGTTTTCAAATCACTGTTTATTTCCCTTACTTTTCAGTCACCTCCAAGAGACTAGAGAAACTTGCCAAGGAAGTCAACATGGACCCCAAAGAATTCATTGAGCAAACGAAGAAAGCGCTGACCAGACAAAACATGGGAGACTTGGCATTTGAGTATAAAGTACGTAGGCAGAAACGTCCACTTCAACACAATCTGTTTCATTGCAATTGTAAAGGCTTACAAATAAGTTTTCGATAAGTGCACTGGGTTCTTTTACGTGCATTACACAACACACGGGACCAACGGCTTTACGTCCCATCCGAAGGACGAAGCAATAATGATTAAGTGTCTTGCTTAAGGACACCAAGTGTCATGACCGGGACTCGAACCCACACTCTGCTGATCAGAAACACCAGAGCTTGAGTCCGGTGTTCTTATCTGCTCGGCCAGCCACGACACGCCATGAAGTAATTGTTCAGGTGAACAAATACTAGTTCAATGGTTAACCAATTGGACCCAAATAAGAGTAAATCTTAGTTACTGGCTTTAGGGACTTGTCCTCGTATGTAATGAGTAGAGATACTGTTCTTTTGTTTTTATTCTCTTGATTAGTTGTAATTGTGTTGCTCTTTTTTATCTGAGTAATCTCCATTCAATCAACCAACCGTTTAGAAATTGAACTGTCATAAAAGGTTGTGTGCCTTTTAGCCTTGATTTGCTTTTATTGTTGTCATCAATCACTGCCTTTTACAAGTTCACATAAAGGTTTATACTTTTGAAAACAAAGGGTTGCTGGTTGAAGCTGAGTATTGACTTGCTTGATGGCTTTTTAATTTTATGGTCTTACAGGTTGCTCTTTAAAATTGTATTTTTGAAACTCTTGTGTTTTTCAATGGTTACCTCCATGGGTTAAACACTTTATTCAGAAAGAGTTTTTTAAATTGAGCCTTTTTTTGCAAAAAGTCTCAAAGTAATTTGTAACGATAAGTTAATGATTTGTCTCGTAGATGAAACCGTCTGATGGCAGTGGGTCAGAGTTCTCTTGGAAGAAAGTGATGACAAGTGGAAACATCAAGGTATGAATGTCCAAAATAAGTCGATGAAAGCTCAGCATTATCGACCCAAGTTGACATGTGCAATGATGTAATACTTTTTTTCCTTGAGCAACACCATTTCTTCGGTGACTGCTCTATATTCCGACATCCCTATGGTCCGACAACCCTGTGTTCCGAAAAAAGAAATCTTGATTTACAGGCTATTAAAACCCTCTTGCTGTCTGACCATTCAATACCATTCACTGTGGTTTTGAATGATAGATAAACTATGCCAGCCTGCAATATGATACCATGAGGGAATGCATGTACACAGTACACTGTGCACAGTTGTACACATCCTTTAACCCTCTTGCTGTCTGACCATTCAATACCATTCACTGTGGTTTTGAATGATAGATAAACTATGCCAGCCTGCAATATGATACCATAAGGGAATGCATGTACACAGTACACAGTTAGTTCTGTGCACAGTTTTGCCACCGTACACAACCTTGGCAGTCAAATGGTTACAAATGGTTGGTCAACTTTCATTTTAAGTTGTTAGACAGTCAAACGAATTGTATTTTGATACTTTTAGTTCCAGCTTGGCTCGTTGACTCTGGAGGTCGCCGAAGACCCTGCAGAGGCCATCCAAGAGTTGTTCATCTTCACAATCCAGAATGCCGCTTCTTTAAGAGAGAACATTAATGTCTTGGAAGGGGAGAATGAAAGATTGTCCACCGAGAGGGCAAATGCTCTTAAAGTAAGTTTTGCCTTGTGTTGAAAAAAAAAAAACGCTTGTTTTCTAAGAACTATGCGAGGAACATATTGTCATGTCAGTGCTAATATGCTGTGAAAACAAATTTAGTGCGAACAAATTTTGTATCTTGATTTTGCACAAAAACGTTGTTTCTCGAATGAAAATGCTCCGTGCAAAATTGTTGTATCTCAGCGCGTACTTGTTTTGTGTGTACATTTAGGCGGATACAAAGTTTTAAGTGCGATGTGACATTTAGACAATTTCAAACTCGCACCTAGTATAATTGCTACTTTTTGAGATTTTGTTTTTCGCACGAAAATGCTCCGTGCAAAATTGTTGTATCTCGGCGCGTACTTGTTTTGTGTGTTGATTTAGGCGGATTCAAAGTTTCAAGTGCGAAATGACATTTTCAGACAATTTCAAACTCGCACGTTGAATAATTGCTATTTTTGGAGATACATGGTCTTTGCACTGACACAACAAAATAGTCGTTAAATGCCAGTATTTCCTCCCCACAAACTGGACCTAATGTGTCCCACTTGTCACCCACTGTGGACATGTTCTTTATTTTCCAAATACGTTTTTCTTTCCTTTACAGAGACTAGAGAAGTGTGTCAATTTGCATAGTGATATGGAACAGGAACTCTTCTTAAAGGTAAGTTTAGACTTACCCCACATAAGTTTTCCCATTCCCATGCAGAATTCAACTTTCCTAATGACTTCTTCCGCCGATTTCACTTACGCAACAATTCTTATGTACAGTGTGCACCACTATCCCAAGAAATCTCGCACAAGGCAAGTGGACTTTCGCAGTTTCGTAAAGTTTTTTGAAAATTACTTCTGAATGGCAGACAACCGATCAGACTGTCATACTCAGTGTTCTTGAATCTCAACTTTGCATATTATTTGCTCACGCCCTTTTTCCTTCTTCAGGGCGCATGACAACTTAGTCAACACAAAGATCTTTGTCAATTTTCTTTTTGCAGTTTCAAGTTGTTCTGAATGACAAGAAAGCAAAGATCAGGGGTCTCAAAGAGGAACGTAAGTATTCAGCACCCCCCTCCCTTCCCCCGCCCTCAATATTTGCTCCAAATTGCCGTCCTTTTTCAGGCAACATGATTACCTGCACCTATCTTAGGGTGGCTATAAGTACAGAACTTTGGTATCAGCTGATACCAAGGTTTTTTAAAAGTAAACATTTGCTACAATGTTTTTCTCAGACACATTTCGATTATGTTAACCTTAATTTATACACAAATATGAAACTTATGTACTATATATGGGCATGTCATTATTTGAAACTTATGTCTTTATATACATGGGCATCCATGCCCTCAATATATGATACTTATGTCTGATATATATTGGCATCCTTGTCAATATATGAGACTTATGTCTTTTTATACATGGGCATCCATGCCCTCATAATACTTAAGTTTTATATGTACACAGCCACAATCATGGGTACACATATTTTTCGTGTCCATGTTATGAACAACAGTTTGAAAACCAGTGATGTAACAGTTATTTCAATGTTGTTTGCAAAATTAACTAACCAGCGCTGTGTAAATGAAGAGTAGAAAGTACTTGAGTTTGTCAAAAACAAGAGTTACTCAATATTTAGGTGTCGTTCATTTGGTGTCTATGTAACAAAAAGTGTACCCATGATTGTGGCTGTGCACTTATATAATAATGGGCGTCCATGTCTTCAACATACATGCATGAAACAATGTCCAATATACGGAGGGAGCTGTCCAATATGTTTGTGTTGGTCTTATTAGTTTCTGGTCTTTGATATGTGATTTTGTTATCCTTTATATATTTGTCATTAGCCCTTTAAATAATTGTCTTTGATCCTTTATTTGTATTCATCCTTCATGTATGGTTTTGCACTTACGTATATATGATTTCGCCCTTATTTATTTTGTTTTGCTCTTCTATAAAATGTGGTTCTGTCTTCATATACATGTTGTTTAACTCTTACATGTATGGTTTTGCTCTTATATATATATGGTTTTGCTCTCTTTACTATATGATTTTCCTCATATATTTGTAAATGCTCATTTAGTTATATACTGCCCCTAACCGATATTCATCTCAATAGTAATAATAATACTTGGTTCTTATACATGTTATATAGGGCATATACCCTAATAGCTAGATCAAGGCGCTTTACAACATTATCATCCCTGTTCATCGGGCAAACTTTTCGACCATTTCTCCAACTTTCCAAATTCCCTGGGGAGAATACAACCGCCAAGCTGCTTAAACTAGCACTGAGGGGTCAATCCAACGCAATACTTCCTCAACCCTCTCAGGTTCCCATTTATACACCTGGGTGAAGAGAAGCAATTATAGTTAAGTGCCTTGCTCAGGGGACACACGTGTCATGACCGGGAATCGAACCCACACTCTCATGATTCAGCCATCAGAACTTGAGTCCGGTGCAGTAGACTGCTCGGCCACGACATGTTCGGCCTTCCACACGGGTATCTACAGGCCTAGAGAGTCACAGTCCTAGTCACATTCCAGGATCCTTTGGTTTCAAGGCTAGAATTTTGAATGTATAAAAAAACAGTTTAGAAAGCAGGTTTACGTGAACTAATGAAAAAGTTTAAAACAAATAAATGTAACATTTGTAATGGATTTCCCCTTTTTCATTCTTCAGTCAAGGATGCAATCTCAAACGCAGAAACTGCACCCGGTAAAAGATCAACAAACGATTCATCTCGTCCTTCGTTAAATTCCTCCGGGGAGGAAAGCAATCAGGAGGATCCGCTAGATGAGGCGGAAGATGACGAGGTCAGCACAGACGAGGAATCCAAGGTCAGTTTATGTATATGGTGGATTACATAAAGTGCTTACACTGCCAGCAACTGTTTTGTTAGCAAAAACCAATTCTGTAATGTTCCTTTAAGTTGGATTAACCTCTAAGATCAATATTCAGAGAAGCATGGGCTTGCGAGATCCTCCGACCCCACCGCAACAACCTGTTGATTAAATCCTGTAACAATTAATAAGCCAAATCACTTTGTTTTTTTCTCCTCAGTCGAAGCATCACTTGAAAAAGAGAACCTTACAGTTAAGTCGAGTGGCGGCGGACACAAGCTTGATTCTTGGCGATGATGAACCAGCCAATAAAACAACAGCTCCTGTTGGCAAAAGGTATAGTTGCCTAATTTGATTGGTTATTGATGCATAAAAGTAGGCTGTGATTGGCTGTACAGGGCGCACTGTATTGCAAATCGCCCGTAATATGGCCTTTGCTGTTCTATAAATTTGAAATTGTTTGTTTGGTTGGTTTATTTCCATTTGCACAACTTGAAAATACATTAAATAACAACGTTTATAATAGTAACGAAAAATGTAATAATTATGGTACAAACACATGTAGAGGTAACATCCAGAGGAGGTATAAACCACCTGTAGTACCCAGACTGTTTTTGGTTCAAAAATAATAATACTAGTAGCATGCGAAAATGCATAATAAAGAAAATAAAAAAATATATACTATGTTGTTTTTCAATTAAAAAGTGCCTAACACAGGGCCAAAGGACAACCAAGACAGTTTTAAAGACAGAGAAGGTGTCTGTTCACATTCCTCTTAAACTGGATTAGATTGTAAGATGGTGGAAAACAAGTACAGCATTCGGGGGCGGGGGGTGGTGGGGGGGGGAGGTGGAGTCATTTGAATGATGCACAGTAATGGCCTTTGGAACGCTGCAGACACAGTGAAGGGGTGTAACAGTTGCAGGAAACAGGGTGCTGCGAGTGAAGGTGTTCACAGAAGGCAGGGTTCTGCCTAGGATGTCTTTAGTGGTGGAGAAAGATGTTGCCCTGGAAACCATTGCGAGATGGATCAGTTACACGGTAGATCATATAAATAGACTCAAATCAAAGAAGTACTCAAAATTGATGGCTTCGGACTACAATTTTTACTGGCAAACACCCAATTTTACATTTCTTTGAAAACCTTCGAAAGGAAATTGCAGTGGTCGGAAACAGAGGAAATTCTGCCAGTGGTGGTTGGGTAACTCTGAGTGCCGGGCGGGTTTTCCGGCACTGACCACTGTGGGCAGAACCCTGAGAAGGGGCATCTATATGTGAGAGACCTTCCGCACACTTATTACGGAACTACCTGTAGAAGAGGCTTAATGAAGGAGACGGAGCGTCTGACAGGTTTTGTGTTTTTCTTTGCAGGAGAAAGAGAACAGCCGTTACTAGCAAACAGACGCCATCCAAACCAGCCATTCCAAAAGGTTTATCTGGCAGGACAGAAAGGTGCGTTGATCCCTTGTTCGTTATGAAAAATCAAATTATTAACTGGGAAATAAGGAGAAACTATTGTATTAGGTATACAAAACAAATTTTAAAGTAAACATAATTTTTTTTAATCATGGTTTTTTGTGGACACCAAAGCATGGAAAGAAAAACCAGGAGAAACCAAGGAAAAACATAAATTAATCTCATTATTATGTGGAAACCTTGATCGAGAAATGACAGACATGCCATTCCTAATGATTAAGCTCTGGTGTTTCTGATCAGCAGAGTGTGGGTTCGAGTCCCGGTCGTGACACTTGTGTCCTTAAAGCAAGACACTTAACCATTATTGCTGGTCCTTCGGATGGGACGTAAAGCCGTTGGTCCTGTGTGTTTGTCTAATGCACGTAAAAGAACCCAGTACACTTATCGAAAGAGAAGGGGTTTGCCCCGGTGTTCCTGGTTTGATCGGCAGCATATTGCGCCACAGCACTGTGTTCACCATTACATGGTGCTATAAATTCATAGGCCTCATACTTCAAAAATGTAGCTCCACATACATGGCAGGTAAAAATATCAGCGCCTTGTATCCTTTGGCAAAAGGCGCTTTATAAATACAGTTATTATTATTATTATTATTATTAAAACGACAAGGCCTTTGAAGCCCTTGTGAAGGCTGTTTGCCAATGCCCCAGCCTCGATCAATAATAGATTATCATTTAATTATCTTGTAAATGACATCAGAAGTTCAAACAACCTTCCCTTAGACATAGCGTGTTGTGGCTGAGCTGTCTCGTTCACCGGACCAAAGCTCTGGGCCCAATTTCATAGAGGACTTCTGCTTAAGCAGAAACGAGCAGGATACCAGTCTAATATTGTACTTGTGACATGGTAATTTGGCTGGTAACCTTATTCTGGTAAGCATAGTTTTGTTGTGCTTAGCAACTTTTTGTGCTTAAGCAGCTCTATGAAATTGAGCCCTGGTGCTGTCAGCAGCAGAGTGTGGGTTCGAATCCTGGTTGAGACACTTGTGCCCTTGAGCATGAAACTCAACCATGATTGCTTCTTAAAAAAATTTGGGAAGGTAGTGCATTTTGCTCTACCAGCCAGGTTCCTAGTAGATGATACCCATGCCAAAATCCTAACAGACTGAGAAGTGGGTAACCCTGTTTCAGCCCTAGGAGTAGGTGGCAAGGTGCCCCTGGTGACAGTTGATTTGGGTTTGACAGCCTAAATTAGTTGTTCAGTAGTTTGGCAAGTTTTCATTATTTTTTTATCACTAAAAATGTTTGTGTTTTTTGTTTGACTTTCAGGAGTGCTACCCCATCTACACCCGGAACATCTGAAATCAGTCGCCTGTCACGAACATCATCAAGTAAATCGTCAAAATCTGATCCTGATGCCGAGTTGTTGTTTGATCAAATGTGAATGAGAGTTTTTGGTATAGATATTTTGTATATAGCCGTCATGATACCACACTGGGTTATTGTTAGTAGAGACCTTTTGATCATGCGAAAAGTGCCATTGTTTTTTTTTTCATTTTGAATATATGTATATCCATACTGAGGCTAGAAGGGAGTAATAGTCTGGTGCTGTATCTAGGGAGCTCCAGACGTGTCATACCACTTATCCTGACAATGAAACTTCTATGTCGAGTGATGTCCTCGGCCAATGATGTCACGAAGAAGTGTTCCCAGATCTCCCTGTCCTTCATGCCTGTAGGTTTTTCACAAAGCCAGTGTCCCTATATCCACATAGGTCAGGTGAACTGGACCTCTTTGGGCTCGACTTTGTTTGGGCTCGACCTTGTTTGGGCTCGACCTTGTTTGGGCTCGACCTTGTTTGGGCTCGACCTTGTTTGGGTTGCCTTGTTTGGGCTCGACCTTGTTTGGGCTCGACCTTGTTTGGGCTCGCCTTGTTTGGGCTCGACCTTGTTTGGGCTCGACCTTGTTTGGGCTCTCAAAGCACAAGCTTGCGACTGGAAGTTCAGGGTGACGAAAGGCACTTGCAAACTTGACTCTTTATTTCGCCATGTTGACTTACTGAGACCAAGATGTTGTGGTATTATTGTTATCGTGTAAAGTTGGCTTTGCTGAAATTAAGATGCCAACCTGACTTTCAAAAATGTTTTTAGCCCGAGATGATTTCACTCAAACTAATTGCCCAAAACGATTTCACGAAACTAAGATTCACTCAATGTTCCTAAGTGGCCCACCTCTGGTCGACCAGCTATAACACAGAACAGTCGTTGACTGATTTTTCCAGGATGATGCTGCATCTGAGCAAAGAGTTATAAGACCGTATGGAACATATCATTCGCTGGATGTTATACGACCTGAGAAACAACTACGAGGATGTTGTATAAAAACGGTCGGCGTCTGTTGCCGTTTAGAAAAAAACAGTCGCAGGAGTAGACAAACTCCAACTTCTGCACCAGGTTCCCGGCAGCTGGGAACCGTTCGTAGTCGACCTGAATGTATGGCAATACGTGCCGCTGGCCAATCAGTGGGTTTAGAGATCGTTCTCGTCTGCATCAGCCACGCAAAAGGGCCGTTTTAATTGCCCCTTTGGCCTTTCATAGCCTATCATTTTAACTGCCCCAATATCATACGCCCCAACTCACAATCTCCTGATAACACGGGTATAGACTTTATGCATTGAGTCATCACGCCGCCATCTTCGAGGTAAAACGATGACGAAACAATGGAAAACGCACAACGCGCGGCGCGCAGGATGAGCCAACGAGCAACCTTCTTCTGACCTCAGTCGAGAGGGCGCCTTACTCAAATGACGTCATGCGCATAGTGTCCATTGTTCGCAACAGCCACGCAAAACGCCGTTTGCCCCTAATATATTGCCTATCCCACACCCTAAATCGCGGACTGCACAGAAACAAAATGAAACCATGAATGGTAGGGTTACTCAAATGAGCTGTATTGGCAAAAAAACATTTTTGAATTAATTTTACTTTTTTACCGTCTGTAAGATCAGAAGCGTTTATGGATATTAAATTAATAATAATATAATGTGTGTGTGTGTTTGTCGTTTTTTGTTTGTTTTTTTTATGTCAACTGAAACTAATTATTTTTCTTTTTTATTTGTCATAAGTAAATTGACACTAAGCAGTATCTACCCGAAGTTGGATACTGCGTTCCATTATTTAATTGTTCGTCACACATAGACGCACACCACTAAAGCTTTAAAGGTAAGGTCATACTTTGGTAATGACATCCGATGCGATTGTGTGTAATTTCTGTACAAATGTCTCCTTGTTTTAATTATGGTTATGGCAGAAAAGCATACTGCGAAATTGTGTCGTCTGAAATGCCTCCGTTGATTGGAAAATAAAATATAAGAATGTCCACCACCCGTTCGCCTCTGATTTGGAGATCCAAATGTCCGTTGTGTCGTTTGTGAATGCTTCAGCCAGGATATGGTGGTGCCCGCTGTCGCTTCGCTAACATATGGATGGATTTGATATCGCTATCAGTACCGTTTTTCTGTTTTCTCAACAAGTAGACACTGTGAGTTTTATTATATCTTTCTTGATAATGTTGCCTATAGATCAGTATTACTTTAACAAAAAACAATCTATGACCTACATTTAACTTTATATCATTGACCCTCAAGGCTGGATGTTTGATGTTTAGCATCCAATAAAGTTAACAATACCAGCATTTTCTATGAGTGAGGCAATTTTATTTGTCCGCACTATCGACACCAGTCATATTAATATTCTTCCCTACTTTAATCTGATTTCGGGTTTTTTGTTTTTGCCCCAGAAAAATCAGGGACACTGCCATTAAAATAATAGCTGAAAAGCCTATAATCTATAGGTCAGTCGTTGTACTCGATACATTTTTACTACTTTTGTTCAAGTGCAAAATGTCGCGGCTGATCGGAGACGGGCCAACTCAAACTTCAACCAGCTCGTTCTCATTTTCTGTCAATTAATTCGTGCCAATTTTTATTGTACCCTGACCAACTCGGCCAAATCGACACTCAAAATGCTTTCTTCTGTCATGAGCTGCAGACGGGGTTGTAAATAGAGCTGGAGGTGTTGTTGTTTTGTTTTGTTTTGTTTTGGTGGGGGGGGGGGATCAGCCAATCCTGTTTTGGAACGATCACCATCAGCCAAACCTTGGGTTCCATTGGGTGGTTGATGGATGGAGAGACCTAGCACTCCCGATGATGTGATTCACCGTCTGTTCGGCTCAACAGTTAGTTGCAAGCCGGGCTTGATGTGAAACCCCATGCATGCTGATTCTATTTAGTTCACGCACCCGATAGAAAGGGGGAAACACTTGTTGCTTGAGAGTAATGAACAAACTGATGCAGAATCCGGGTCAAAACTCTCCATTTTTTTCATCCACTTTCCTTCTCGGCCTTACCGAAAAATTTGTCAGGCCTCGTGGGACCGGGTTTTGGGTCAATCCTGACCCCGGAGTTTTTGTAATGCACAGATTTACATTTTACATCTAAAAAGGAGAAACTAAGATTGCTGGTTTTACGCAATAATCAGGTACAGATAGTATTTCCCCCCAAAGGAATTTCAGTCAAAAGAGGGCGCTATCAGCTAAACTTCTACACTATCCTCTTGGGGAAGGGGGGGGCGGGGGGACACACACATAATCTCCTGCCACACCGTACGACGATGTAAGCATTAAATAATACCAATGTTGTCAAATTCGATGGAACGAAATGCATAGGCGCTTCTCGGTGGGACCTTCCAGTAAGAATTGTGGGTTCGAATCGCAACAATAGCTGCCATGTGAGTACTTGTCATATTTCGGTTTCGGGTAAAACCAATTTCTAGTATTTATTTAGTTTTGGAGAAAATATTTAAAACACTTAGTATTAAAACCATTAAATACTGTATAGGGACAGCAATCCCCAAGACAGGCGCTAATGGACTAACTAGCTGGTTTTCCCTGACCCCAGGCTAAATTGGGCGGCAATGTCTGCAATTCAACTTTAGGTGTTGATTGACAGATGCCCCGTTACAGAATCTGTTGTTCAGATTTTGTCAGATATAATTTAAAACACAGATTTGATTTCGAAAAAAATATGTTGTTCGTTTGACATGTTTTCTCGTTCCGATACGCGCGAGACTTGCACAGTCTATTACTGCAGGTTTAACAAGGATGCCTTCATTAAGAATATTATACAAGGTACATTCATTATAACTTTTCAGAATTAGTACATACATCGTATACATGTCACTCACAGTCACTCCTAAGTTTTGAAAAAATTGTTGACTGAAAATCCAACAGCTTTCCTACGATAAACATATATAAATATGTTCATGTTTGTGGCTATGTTGGCTTTTAAAGTCTGCGTCTCAAGAAGAAATGTATTTTCTACCTTCAGAACAATTTTAAAAAGAAAAACAAGGCTGTCATTTCCAAAGATTGGCAGTTGTTAACCTTAAAAGCCCTGGCTACGAAAGTACAAGTTTGGCGCTACATTTGCTATAAGTTATTAAGATTACCTTTATTATGGCAAAAATGGAAAATGGGATCCCGTGGCTGCTGCTTCCCAGGTTGTATCGTAAACTTGGGTGTGATCCCTGGCTACACGGCAGTTAACGGTTGTATGGCTTCTGACTGGCACCCCCGAACAAAGATATTGACAAAATAGGGAGACCGCCAATATAGGGCTAGATAGCTCAGTTGGTAGAGCGCCGGTACGTTAATCCGGAGGTCGTTGGTTCAAATCCCGCTCTAGTCAATTTTTCTTTGTTCAACCCATACAGGTTTATTACTGCTAACAACTTTGAATTATTTTTTTTATTTGCTCAAATGTATTTGGAAAATATGCAGTGATTATTATCCATGCAAATAGTATGTGCTACTGATATCATTTATACGAACATCGGGGTTTTGCGTACATACTAGTGCATGAAAACAAAGCAAGAGCGACCATTTTGTTTTCATGCAAATTAGTAAGTTTACCCAACTTCTGTTTTCTAACTTTTTGGTATGTTGTTTTGGGAGTAAATTCGGGTCAACTCTGACCCGGGAGTTTGTAGAGTGGTATGTTTTGTTTGGGCAGCTTATTGATTTAAAGGTATTGTACACTTTTGGTAACAACTCAAAATCAGTGTCCACATTTTGTGTGATTAAACATATGCATGAACAAACAAACCTGTGAAAGTTTGAGCTCAATTGGTCATCGAGGTCACGAGAAAATGGTGAAAAGAGATCTTATGGGTTTCTTGTTTTAATTATCGCGGCGATAATTACTATTGTTTTACTCGTTTCTCAGAAACGATAGCATTTTAGGCAGAAATATTTTAAGGAACCCTTTCTACCATTACTTACTTTAAACATGTAAGTTATGTGTGAATCTGTGAACATTGTGTTTTTCGATCTTACCAATAATGTACAGGGCCTTTAAAGCAGATTCCGGTCGAATTTTTGATTTAGTCATCCAACCAGAACAATACAAAACGTACAGCCAACTCGAGATGAAAACAAAGTGCACTGTGAATAATTAAAGGTAGGGTCATAGAATGGTTGATGTCAACGTAATGCTGATTCATGGGCAAAATTATAACGATAAGATAGCAATATTTTAAGTCACATGTGAAAGTTTCAGCTGAATACAGTGTATACTTGCTGAGAAAACGGTAAACGAACGTTCTCCCCCAAAAAATTCACAAGAACATCGAATCCATCCACGATTCGCAATAATGACAGCAGGTATCGACCGCATCTCTGGCCGCTGCATTCGCGAGCAGACACCAACCCTCAGAAATCTGAGAAATGATCCATGCATGAATCGTTTCTCGGATTCAAATGTTTTTTGTGTGAACAATTTTCCAAACCATATACTTCGAAGGGAATCATTTTTTTCAAAATAGTTGTACTATCACTATACATAATGCAGTACCTCTCACCAATAAGTTGTTATGGTCATTAATTTTTGGGGGAGTAGTTACCACTTTATGACCCTACCTTGAAGTACAGGTAAAAACAACAATAGGCAAAACTGCACAAAGCAAAACAAGCAAAGGGACCTACACATAGAGAAACAAAAACGTGGTAACTATTTTTAAGGAGCCGCAGCCGTCGCAACAAGGATTAGAACGACCATAGACGATGGAGAAAAACAAAATCGAATTTTATGCGGGTGGTTTACGCGTTATCTTATTTTCTGAACAATATCCGCTGTAGCAGAACCGCCACCTTTCAATGTGTGAAAGTTTGTATACGTTTGTATACTTTTCCATCTTTTTTTTACACTTTACTTATCTGTGTGTATGTATATTTACCTGTAATGGGACAGTGCCGGCATGGTAGGGGCATTCCGTTATGGTATGACAGTACACAACCTGTAATGGGACAGTGCCGGCATGGTAGGGGCAATCCGTTTGGTATGACAGTACACAACCTGTAATGGGACAGTGCCGGCATGGTAGGGCAAATCCGTTGTGTATGACAGTACACAACCTGTAATGGGACAGTGCGGTATGGTAGGGGCAAACTGTTCTGATGGTATGACCGGGGTCCCAGAGGTGGAAGGCGGGGAAAGAAAACCACTTCGCCAACCCGACCAGCACAGGGAGTCGTGGTTCAAATGGCACCAATAAGTTTTCAGGAAGAGATGGGTTTTGAGAGCAACATTGAAATAATTAAGGGCAGACAGGCTACGCGTATTCTGAGTGAGAGCTTAATCCAAAGGGACGGGCAACACGTCATAAAATTTTATTGAATCGTTAGTAGAGATGACGTGCTTCATATCGGGCTAGGGCTACCTGATGACGGCCCGTACTGTCCACTTAGGGCCGACTGAATGCGCGCTGGTACCGCGTGTTTATAATACGTTCTGGTGGTTGTTGAAGGAGATATCATTTGGAATGAATGTGATACCCCGGGTAATTGTGTGTGTAAAGGCCTTGATGACACACCGGCCAATTTGTCCAGGCAACTTGAAGGCAATTGCACCCAACTGCACTGTGCAAAAGGAACATTTTGGTAGCACAAGAGGCATTCTTATAGCTGCATAACTCACTATCCAAATTTAAAATGAGAAAACTGAAATGTGAGTGAATTTTTTTAGTGGTGATTGCCTGGAACTGGTTGCCTGTAAATTGCCTTGTGTGACATTTTACATCTCATTTCAGCAAAATGTGTTCCTTTTTATTGAATAACAGTTACCGACACCAAGTCTAAGCTGTTGTTTTGAATTACTTTATGCACCAAATGCGAATAGTTTGCAAAATATCAAGGAGTAAAATTTATATCCATTTGAGGCAACGGTGGCTTGGTTCAGTCAATATTTATTACTAAACTGACGCTACAAAATTTAGCTCGGTATCGTTTTGACCTTAAAAGGGAAGGGTTACAAGAATATTTAAAATATAAAATTTGCAGTTTACATCATGACGAAGGAGTAATAGCAAAAGCATCAATGTTAAACTAATTATTTGGAACATTGACTCCCTTTAACTTTATTAGGCCATACTAGACTTGAATAAACTGTCTTTTTAAAAAACACACAGAAGCGATCCAAAATGAAGAGCAAGAGCGACCAACCTTCGGTAGAAATAGAAGATGGAGATCGCCCTTCTCCTCCAGCGGGCATCCAAGGAAGGCCTCGGATGATAAAGTACGGTTGAGAAAAGAAATTGGACTGACCAAAGGTGAGCTGCTAGAGAGAAGTATCAATGTGACGAGGCAAGACGTTCTGCGTTCTGTAAAACGTTTTCACAATAATCCTTGAAAAGTTTTATCATGTTATTAATTTTTCCTGACCCAATTTCATAGAGTTGCTTCAGTATTAACAGTGTTGTGCTAAAGCAATGAAACACGCAGTGCGCCAGTCATTAGTATAGATGGTACGTGTGAATTATTACTGGAATGGCTGGTAGCCTTTATTCTTGTAAGCATAATTTTGTTGTACTTAGCTGTTTTGTGTGTGCTGCAGCAGCTCTATAAAATCGGGCCATGTATGTTTTCATAAAATGACCCAATACAAAAATAAAAACGTTATGCAAAAGTTTTAATTTCAAGAAATAAATGTAGGCCTAACTGAAATATGCACATGTACACCTCCTAAATTTTGTCAGCCTCCATACCAAATTCTTTTCCATAATCATATATTAGAATACGTCTTAGCCAAACGCCAAAGATTTTAGTAATCAATTTGACAATTAAATAAAGAAAGAAAAAAACTAAATTAGACCTGATAGACCGGAAGACCACACAAAGACATTTATTAATGTTAACAAACAGTTGCAACCCAATGAAAGTCAACTTCACAAATGTATGTATTAAAAAAAAAATAAATAATAAGTCACTCTTACTGCAGCTGAAGTACGCGTATTTCCTCCACATGGTTCGGATTGACCCCTACCCCGGTGGATAAACGGACCGAGACTCTAATTTTAAATCATTGTTTATTTGTTCATTTATGACAGCAATTTCTATCATCATGGGAACCATTATCGGGTCGGGAATCTTCATCTCCCCTCAGGGTGTGCTCAGCGGGACGGGGAGCGTTGGTCTCAGCCTGGTCGTCTGGGTGGTGTGTGGGTTAGTCTCACTAGCAGGTGGGTCGATTGTGAGGTAACAAATAACAAAATTAACTGAAAACCCATAACATTCCCCTTGTTTTTTTTCTTGCAGATATTAACCAGATGTCATACGTTTTTTTGTTTTTTTTCTCAAAAAATACTGAAATGAACTAACACTTTCCATGTTGTTCAAGGCCATCAGTATGCTGTTTGATCCAGTATGAACTTGCAAATACATTGAAAGTGATCAGGGCAGGCCTTTGACATTTTTGAACTTGACTTGATTTAAAGCAAAAATGTATTTCCATTATGAATAAACACGAACTCTGAGCTCACACACTGTCTGGCACACACTGTCTGGTCGGGTATGACCCCCCCCCCCCAACTCCTATGTGAAGGGTTCGTAACCAATCAGTACACTGTTGGCATGGCAGGCGGGTGATGGGGTTAAACTTTGATTTAGGGCCATCGCACTTTTGTCCTTTAAATAGAAAAAAGAAAATGCAGGAAAATGTTGAATGACAAACAATGACAACCATGTTGATTGTTATTATTTGTTTGTGTATTGCTTACCATATAATATTGTTATTATACCAACATTTCTTTTCAAAGGACAAAATTTGCGATGGCCCTATTTTCCGGGACAAAAAATTCTGCGTCATATTGTCCATATCTTGGTCAATTTGACACGGATTCGGAGTCATACTGACCCAGAGATGGATCAGGCCCCATGGGACTCACAGAATTCGGGTCAATTCTGACCCGGTAGTTTTTAGGGTGTAGACATATTTCTATGACATACTCTGACTGTGTGCCAGATTCCATACTCGTTTCACCATTTCCCCAAAATGCTCCCTAGCTGCCCCACTGTATGTTTCAATCTGCAGCACATTAAAGGAACATTACAGAATTGGTAAGAAAAAAACTTGTAAAATATACTTTTTGATCACAGATTTACATAAAACTTACACGGTTTAATGATGATGATAGTAGAAAACGTCCCTTGAAATATTTCTGTCTGAAACGCCATATTTGATGAGAAATGAATAAACTAATTTTCCGATTGGAGTTTATCGCTCAGTGAGCGTTTTATCATGTGTTGAATCTATATGATTTCATGCAAATGTGTAATCGGTTTTTCACTATTTTCTCGTGACCCAGATGGCCGATCGATCTCAAACTTCTACAGGTTTGTCGGTTTATGTATATGGTGGATTACATAAAGTGCTTACACTGCCAGCAACTGTTTTGTTAGCAACAACTAATTCTGTAATGTTCCTTTAACGTAAAAGTAAAAGTACTCTCATTTTGTGGCCAGGTGCCTTGTGTTTCGCTGAATTGAGTATCGTCACAGGGAAGTCAGGGAGCCAGTACATCTACCTCAAGGAGGCGTATGGAGATATCCCAGCATTCCTCTACTCGTGGACGTCGAGTCTGCTCATGCGCCCTGGGGGTATGGCCCTCGTCACACTGGCCCTTGGGACGTACATAACAGACTTTGTCATCCCCGGAGATTGTCTGGTACCTGATGTACTCGTCAAACTGTTTGCTGCACTCGTGACGAGTAATTAATCCCAATAAAAACTGACCTCTTGCACAACGCGCAGCGCACTTACACGCGCCTATCCTGTCCGCCGTTTTGGGAGTCAAAATGTTCACATAGGAATTTACCTTTCTTTTGTTGATCAACAAACTGCGCTGGTTGGCATGGAGGGCGGAATGTTAGCAAACATTCAATCGCGGGTAAAGATGTTGTTACCAAATTCAACATTTCTGCAATTTTTCAATACAGAAAATAAACATCTTATGATTGGTTGCTTGGTTTCCAACAAATTCAACACTATTTTTGAATAGGCCTATTTGTGTAACATTGTTACAAACTGTGGCTATCCGTTTTTTCTTTGCATTTGTGGCTTCCCATAGTTTTCCAGCCTTGGTTGGCAAAACCTTGGGCTGTGACGTTGCAAAAGAAAGGTCTATTGACTCCCAAAATTGTGGAAACGGTAGACAGGTATTTTGCAGAGGCGCGGTCCGCGTTGTGCAAAATTAATGGTCTATATAGAGTGAATTTTATAACTGGCATGACATGTCAAAACTGATGTCGACGTTCAATTTATAATATAAAGATGGTGTTTAATCAACCATCTTAAAGTTTTGGAACATGTTTAATTAGTTTGAATTTGTAAACACTTACCATTAGGCCGGATGTTCATTGATTTAAACAAGATTGAGTATTTGTGTTGTAAGTCAAACTGTTCAATGTTCCTTTAACATGTCTACGGCTATTAATCCTGTCTTAACCATACGTAAAAAAGGTTTACACAAATTGTTGACTCTGGTGTTTCTGGCAGTGGCTGCCATAATGCGCCGCAGCACCTTTAACCCTTACAGGGTGTTACACAAATCGAACTCATAACTATTTTTCAAAAATGCAATTTCTACTATAAAGGGTTTCTCTTTATTCAAGCGCATTGAGTACCTTATTGGTATGTGCACAATATAAGACTATTAATTATCATTTCCCTTGTTTTACCAATATTACAGTGATTACGTCATACATCAATGCGGTCAGCGTAAAGTGGACAACAAATCTACATGTCGTCTTCACGGGTGTCAAAGGTCGTGGTGCTGTTGGTGATTAGTAGTGTGGGTGTAGTGAGAATGCTTCAAGGTAAAGACTAGTCTTTGCTGGAACCTTTTAAAGATGTTTTTTTCTTAATAATTTGAGTTGTATACCTAGAAGAAGTAAATAATGTTCGATGTCCCTTCAGGGCCACCATAGATATTACACACGTTTTGGATAAACTGCTGCTACTATCTGTGCTTATAGTGCCTGGGCGCAAATTTCATAGAGCTGCTTAAGCAGAAAACATTGCTTAGCAATGTTGTAGCTGTGACATGGTGTGTTGGCTGGTAACCTTATATTCTGGTAAGCATCATTTTGTTGTGCTTAGCTACTTTTTGTGCTGAAGCAGCTATATGAAATTGGGCCCTGTACGCAAAAGCCAACATTAAAGACACACGTTCATTAGATATGTTCACAGATGATTTCCACATAACTTACATGGTATAAAGATATTATGGGGGGAAATGGTTGCTAAGAATGCTAGCGTTTTTGAGAAATAGGTCAAAGACACTGGACACCTTTAGTAATTGTCAAAGACCAGTCTTCTCACTTGGTGTATCTCAACATATGCACAAAATAACAAACCTGTGAAAATTTGAACTCAATTGGTCGTCGAAGTTGCGAGATAAAAATGGAAGAAAAGACACCCTTGTCACACGAAGTTGTGTGCTTTCAGATGCTTGATTTTGAGACCTCACGCGTGAGGTCTCAAAATCAATTCAAATATTTTACTGAGAAATTACTTCTTTCTCAAAAACTACGTTACTTCAGAGCGAGCCGTTTCTCACAATGTTTTATACTACCAAGTAAGTTTTTATGCTAACAATTATTTTGAGTAATTACCAATAGTGTCCAGTGCCTTTAAACAATAGGTTTTTATTCTTGGAGTCCAAAACGATGTTTAAATAAAGAGAAAAACCTTAAATAAAAGGGGTTTGTCTGTATTTTCTTGTGACTCCGATGACCGAATGAGCTTAAAGGCCATACTATTCTTTTGGTAATGACTTTTAATTATTTTCCTCACTTGGTGTATCCCAACATTTGCATAAAATTAAAAAGAAAATGCCTGAGAAAGGCTTCATGCCTGAAGCCTTTCTCAAATTGAAATATTTAGTAAGAAACTACCTCTTGCTCAAAAACTACATTACCTCAGAGTCGTTTCTCACAATGTTTTATACTATCAGCAGCTCCCAGGTGCTCTTTACCAAGTAAGTTTTTATGGTAATGTATTTCTTGAGCATTGACCAAAAGTATCCACTGCCTACTCAATTTAAACTTTCACCAAAGTGTTGTTTGGCGTATAACGGATACTGCAGCCGATTTCACGAAACGCTAGGATTAATCCTATCTCGAGTTAGGATGAGTAACTCGTCCTAATTTAGGATGGGTTCAATGCGTCCTAACGTCTATGGATACGGAACTTAACTGGTCCAAGTCCTAAGATTAATCCTAAGTTAGGAAGAGTTTGGTGAAATCGACGGCTGGTCTTGTCAATCAGTGTTTTCTCCATCCTCGTTTTTACAACTACACACCCTTTTTGTTTCTTTACACGGCAGGACATGTCAAACACATCAACCCTGCCGTCTCGTTCCAAGGTTCCGACACTGGGTTCTTTCAACTATCCGCGGCATTCTACCAGGGTCTGTACCCGTACGACGGCTGGTGAGCTTTATGATCTCCAAGTGTTTTTTTTACGTTAATGAGAAGGGTGGATCGGATTACTGAACTCTATAAAAAGTCCTGGATCAGAATTGACCCAGATTTAGGGTATAACCAATCAGACATATGAAGCTAAACCACGAACCACCATCGTGCACGTTCTATAGTAGCTGTAGGGGTAGGGGTACGGGTAGATAGGAGTAGGGTAGGGGGTATACCCCTACCCCCTACCCCCTACCCGGGGTAGGGGTGGGTTAGGGTTAGGGTTAGTGTTAGGGGAAGGATTAATGGGTAAGGGGTAGGGTTTGTATAAAAAAAAAGCTGAGAAACGGGGAACCAGTGGCAGCTACCATAGACCATGCATGGTTGCCAATCGTGGTTGAGCTTCATACGTCTGTTTGGTTATTATGCCTCAGATTTAGGGTCCCGTGGGACCTGACTCATTGTGGAGCCAGTACAACCCCGAAGCTGTTTTAACTTCACCCAGAAATTAGTCAAACTGACGCAAAATCCGAATTACAATCCTATTTTCTTTTATTAAAGAGAATTACCCAGCACCGAAAATGTAATGGGCTCTCTCCCTGCTAAGAGCCAACAGAAAAGAGACAATCCAAAATAACATGCGTACAAACTTATATGTTTAAATAAAACATGTAAAATAAGAAGGTTGCACCAAGCCCAAGAACCTTGAGGGCGCACTTGGTATCCCTACAACTGTACTCCCCCCCCCCAAAAAAAAAATTAATCAACCGTGTTGGATGAGCCAACATATTTAAAAAAAATACAGTGTTCAAAATAAAATGTGTATTATAAGTAAAGATAGATAGTCATTGGAAGCACATTACAACCAATCTGAGTCTGTTGGGCCCACAGTGATTTCTATTTTGTTTTTCTGACTTTCTAGGGGTTCATTGAGCACAGTTTACGAAGAGGTTTTCAACCCCAAAAGGTAAACTTTAAAGCACGATGCATATACAAATGTATACATAATTGAAATATATGTGCCAGTAGATTTACACATTTAAACTTAAAACTTCTTCAACCTACCAAGACCAATCTGTATACCTTTGTCTGGATGAAATGCTATAGTTTTAATAAATGTGTCAATTAAACAATAAGTTTAGATCTCGCATGTCTGAATCAGACAGCCAAAACAGTGATGTTTGTCCACCATTTTATTTTAACTCCAAGGAGGTGGAGCCTGTAGAGGGGGATGCATAAAGAGACTAAGTGCCCAAGTGTGAATTTTAATAACAACCATACTTTAGTTTGTTATGATTCCTGTTGTTCTACAGAAACGTTCCACTGGCCGTGATGATTAGCATTCCGGTTACCATAGTGATTTACCTCTTCGTCAACCTGTCGTATCTGACTGTACTTTCCCCGAATGAGATGCTGGCATCTAAAGCAGTAGCACTGGTAATGTATAAAATGATGTTAAATTTAAATACCGGTGTCATAGGGAAATCTGTCCCCCTGAGATTCTGTCCGTATATGAGAAATTAACATGGGCTGAAGGAGGCCGATTCAAATGAGGGCGCTATCAGAAGAAGTTAGCACACAGTTCTCCGTATGCGATTTTTTTTCCGTACCACACTAGAGCCAATGCATACACGCATAAGGTATGGGCGCTCTCCCGGATCCCTTCACTGTTGACCCCCTGTCTCAAGTGTGGTACGAAAAAAATTGCTCTCCGTATGGGGGGGGGGGACACACAGAATCTCAGGGAGACAGAAGCTTCTGTCCAATGGGAACCAAGAGTTTGTCCACCGATTTAAAACTCTGCGCGATGGAATCGGTAGGTCTACAGTTATGAAAAGTATATTTGTATTATTATTATTATTATTATTTATTCGACCAAAACAATACACAATGAACAAACACGGTATGAAAAACAAAAACTAAACAAAAATGGATGAAAACTACGAAATACAAAGTAAACAAAATAAACACAAAAGACGACACTGTATAAGTGTAAGTGTAAGTGTAAGTGTAGGGGCCACAAAAACAACGCATAATATGAAATGAAAACATCCGAAGACAATAATTATATAAAAAGACGATATGTGGGTCAGGGGTCACAAAAGTAAATTCAATTACTATTACCCACAGGTATGTAACCCCGCACATATTAAGCAGACAAACGCAGGCAAGAACAAAACAAGGTACAATAAAATAATGAAAAATATTAAACAGCAACAAGAAAACTGACCCCTGTTACAAATTACACGCAAGCAAGAAGACTAATGCAACGAAGCCCAAATCATGTGAAAGTCCCCACCAATTAAATGCAACAAGTATATGAAAACACTAATGAGGATAATGAAATCAGTTGTCTGAGAAAAGTAATTGCCGAAGATTCCTGAGGAAAACAGGTAGAGTGTCCAGTATCACAGATGTTGCGTACTCCACCAAAACGATCGGTACTATAGTATGGTGCTCCCAGTGGGGTACAGTGGGGTACAATTTTAAAGGCCCTGTACACTATTGGTAAGATCGAAAAACACAATGTTCACAGATTCACACATATCTTACATGATTTAAAGTAAGTAATGGTAGAAAGGGTGCCTTAAAATATTTCTGCCTAAAATGCTATCGTTTCTGAGAAACGAGTAAAACAATAGTAATTATCGCGCGCGATAATTTGAAAAAACAGAAAACACATAAGATCTCTTTTCACTATTTTCTCGTGACCTCGATGACCAATTGAGCTCAAACTTTCACAGGTTTGTTTGTTCATGCATATGTTGGATCACACAAAATGTGGACACTGATTTTGAGCTGTTACCAAAAGTGTACAATACCTTTAAGGAGGAGATCACGGGCAAGTGCCTAATATGTCTAAACGTTTTTATACATTATATACTTTTGGTGACAGGATTTCGCTGAGACTTCGATGGGTGTGATGTCTTGGATCGTGCCCTTGGGAATCTGCATTTCGGTCTTCGGAGGAGCAATGGGGTCTTCTCTTTCCGATTCCAGGTAGGACATTATCCAAACAGAAATAAGACAAGTATATCAGTTCTTAAAGGGTGTGCACAACATTTGGTAAGATTGAAAATATAAATGTTCACGTGATTGTTATCTTGGTTTAGAATGGAAAAGTATACATATTGCCGGATCTCCTAATATTGTTCTAAATGAGTTAATTTAATTTGTTTTTTAATTTTTGTTTAGGCTTCCGTACGTTACGAGTCGTGAGGGTCACATGGCTCAGGTTCTGAGCATGATCACCATAGAGAGGAGAACACCCCTCCCTGGGATCTTGCTGGAGGTATTAGCCCCGCCCATTAGCAGTGTTGTATTCGAGTCCATGACGTTCGAGGCCAAGGCCGAGTCCGAGGCCGGCCTCGAGACCAAAACACCGCGCGGGCGATGTTGACTATTTTGCACTCTTAAAGCTCCCGGGTCGGGATGGACTTTTTCCTAGCACTATTTTCTGCTTAAATATCTTCATGAAATCGGGCCGTGTGTGATCCACTATCTGTTTATATCTGTTATAGATTGGTCGGTGGGGTGGTCATTATGATAGTTATAGGGCGCCACCTACCAGTGTTCATTCCATCATGAGAACGTATTAAACTCATCATAGATTGCATTTTTGACTTGGCCTGCCAGTTTCATCAAATAGTGGGTTATAAGTTTAACTTGTGGTTCCATTGTCTCCCCTGTACCAGGCTGTCATTGCTTTGTTTCTCATCGCCGTTGGATCGTTTGACACGTTGGTCTACGGTCTCAGCTTTGCTGGGTGGATCTTCTACGGAAGCGCCGTGTTGGCCGTCCCAATACTTCGCTACCGTCTGCCTGACCGTCCCAGACCCTACAAAGTATGTCAACGAGTATTATAAGGGCGTGTCCGAATTGGCGGCTACGGCTACGGCTACGGCTAGATTTCCGCGTCATCATGCGTGGAAGTATAGTACATCCTTAGCAACACCCTTAGCAACAGTCGTAGCCGTATCCGTAGCCGCCAATTCGGATACGGCCTGACCCTCACAATCAGGAACGCTGTATACTTTGACCTTCTTGGTTCATTTATTTTCCACAGTATGAAAAAGAAAGAAAAAAAACATTTATCACTCAGGAAGAGTGATCGGTTTATAGAATACTACTTAAGTATAGATAAGCTTCCTCTAAACTTAGCAACGTATGCTGTCTTCAATTCCGTGTAACAACACTGTTTACTCTAAACCAGATGTTATACCGTTATCGAGTGGATAGACTGCAATCACTTTGTTTGTTCGTGCAATATTTGTTATTCATACATGTTAATTTGTGCGGACCAGTCTATACCTGAGTGTCTCTGAGTCTAACTATTCACGGCAAATTGGAAACTCATCGCTGCTTCTTCCGGCGATCTCACAAGTGTTTGTTTTCTTATTTTCTTTCAGGTGCCCATGATCTTCGTCGTTGTCGTTTTCATCTGCTCCTTGTATCTGGTCGTCTCCCCCTTCATCAATGGTCCAGGGATGGAGATTATCTACGCCTGCGTCTTCATCTTTTCTGGTCTCATCTTCTACTTTCCTTTCGTCCACTTCAAGTATCATCCAAAGATAATGGGTGAGAAATCATAGCTTTAAGGCATTATATATATACAGGATTTGGTAAGGATAATTGTTTGATTTTAGTCTGAAAGCTTACTGATCATGAAGTTCATATTAGAACCATTTTTCTGTGAAATATTTCCCTCTGAAATGAAGTCATATTCGAGAAAAATATATTTGAAACCTATTTTTTTTAAGTAAAAGCTGAATTCACTTGTTATAACCACAATTAAGGTCAAATGTATCCGTTTACATGATAAAAATTGTGCATCATGGTTTTTCACTATTTTACTTTTGACTCACACAACGGAATAAGCCCACATTTTGACATGTTTGTTATTTCATGTATAATTTATGGTTAATCACACACAACGTGAACACTGTCTGCAACTATTTTTTGTCAGCTCTACCAATCCTGTGCAAAAGTCACAACAAAAATACAAGAATTACTTCAAAAGAACTGTTTAAATAACTTGCTTAACTGTCAACCTGGAAAATTCCTGAATGTTTTATAAATTATTTTTCTGGTTTATTTTTCAGATCACATAACGTTGTTTCTGCAGAAACTTCTTGAAATTGTACCGACATCTTATGAGGAGCCGGACTAAGGAAGAATCACTTTGGGATCATTATGGGATTAAGACATGAAAGCATAAGACATAATAAACGGTGTCAACCAAAAAAAAAAAACTAAAAAAAAACTCATTGCTCTCCAAAGTTTTATAAGCATCCACAAAAGATCAAAAGTTAAAAGAACATTACAGAATTGGTAAGAAAAAAACTTGTAAAATATACTTTTGATCACAGATTTACACAACACTTACACGGTAAATGATGATGATAGTAGAAAACATCCCTTGAAATATTTCTGTCTGAAATGTCATATTATTGATGAGAAATGAATGAACTAATTTCCGATTGGAGTTTATCGCTCAGTGAGCGTTTTATTCATTTGTTGAATCTATATGATTTCATGCAAATGTGTAATCGGTTTTTCACTATTTTCTCGTGACCTAGATGGCCGATCGATCTCAAACTTCTACACGGGTTTGTCAGTTTATGTGTACGGTGGATAAAGTGCTTACACTGCCAGCAACTGTTTTGTCAGCAAAAAACCAATTCTGTAATGTTCCTTTAATAATAATAATAATAATAATAGTTGTTATAAATTACAGCAAATTTTACAATATCGCATCAATGCGCTTTACATTAGTGCCCAGGTCATTGGACTAATAACATTTCTGTAATCTTTCTTAACTCCCTGTGGTAGTATATACAGCCATGGGATCTCATTATAGTCTGAGGAATTCAAATAGTTATAAGCAAAAACTTGCATTGACTAATCAAAACTGTACCAGACATTAATCAAAACTGTACCAGACATTAATCAAACTGTACCAGACATTAATCCAACTGTACCAGACATTAATCCAACTGTACCAGACATTAATCCAACTGTACCAGACATTATTCAAAATAATCTAACTTGGAAATGGCTTCATTATTGGGTCGTAATTTTAATGAAGTCCCGTTCTTTTTTCTTCTTCTTCTTTTTTAATTTTGTATTTTTATTTTATAGATCTAGAGGTTGTTTACTTTAGAGATTAACAACTGTAAGGGCACGTTTTTGAATTAACTCTACTCTATCGTACTGCATTACATGGGGAAGCTATATACGTGGTATAAATGTGCTGTAAAGTGGCCGGATGTAAATCTGTGTAGATTGTTAAAAGGCATGAAAGGATAAATTTATGGGTTTATTTGTGTGTTTTTTACCACAAGATCTGCATGGTACTGAGGGTCTGTCTGTCTTTATGGATACTTTGCCAGGTTGATCTTTCAATAAACACCGCAGCAGCTCTTTTGGACAGGGATCAACTTCACCGACTCTTAAGCTTAATCCAAGCACAGTGACGTTGCAACCCTTATTGTATGGGAGCTTGAGTATCACATGTAAAACCATTGTCATGGGTATCTCTTAAAGGGAGTGCCCCCCCCCCCCTCCCTCCCTGCACATACCAATAGTGTCACTGTAGTTTGGGCAAAACAGGGGCTGGTGAACGCCGAGAGGGTAGGGGTATTTTATATCAACTTAATTTAAAATAAAAAAAAAAATAAAAAAAATCAGGAAATAATTATATCGGATTCGTTAAATGGAAGGGGGTATTTAATTTAAACACACACACATACAGTTTGAGAACCCCGTAAACCGAGGACTTCTCGATCTTGGTTCTCCCATTGTTTGGATATTTTGTTGCTGTTGCGAAGTCCCCCCTTGTTTGTGCTCACGAAAGCGAAGCGAGGACGTCCTCGATCGCTCTGTCAAAACACCCGGATCCCTTTTGTTAAAGTCCTCGGTTCCAACGGGTATGACACGCTCACACACACACATGGTTAATATTATTTTTCATAAACACGTATTTGTATAATTAGATTTGTCACAGCCACATTAATATACAATTATATAAAATAGGCATTCACTGTATGTTTTTAAAGACACTGGACACCTTTGGTAATTGTCAAAGACCAGTCTTCTCACTTGGTGTATCTCAACATATGCACAAAATAACAAATCTGTGAAAATTTGAACTCAATTTGGTCGTCGAAGTTGCGAGATAATAACATGGAAGAAAAAACACCCTTGTCACACGAAGTTAGTGCTTTCAGATGCTTATTTCGAGACCTCACGCGTGAGGTCTCGAAATCAATTCAAATATTTTACTGAGAAATTACTTCTTTCTCAAAAACTACGTAGTTTTCGTTACTTCAGAGGGAGCCGTTTCTCACAATGTTTTATACTATCAACAGCTCTCCATTGCTCATTACCAAGTAAGTTTTTATGCTAACAATTATTTTGAGTAATTACCAATAGTGTCCAGTGCATTTAAGTTATCCCTCCTAATGTAAGGGTTATACCAATTTTTCAAGGCTATGAGAAAATGATAATAAGGTGTAATTGTGGCTTCTCAAATCATGTTTGGAAATGAGAAAATGTAATGTATTTGCTTTGCAGTTTAACTTTATGTGAATTTATTTATTTAAGGGACTACCCAAATTTCACAATTTCTTTTAAAATCAATCATTGGGTCAATATTCTCTTGAAAGCTGAATTCAGAACAATTAATGGGAGCACTGAACGCGCTTAAAATTACTTCAGCAGCCCATTCATTAAAAAAATCCACAATTTCAGTATAGCGCCACCTGCTGTCCGTCTGTAGGAAGGCACAACAAACAAAATCAAAACACAGCTGAGTGCTAGCTGTCATGCCGAATATGTAAGTGTTACCAAATGTAAGTTTGTGTTTCAGAATCCTTTTTGCCGTCTGTCGTCTGTCGTCGTCTGCGGGTACATGTATATCACAGCGAACAGCCGGCCGGAGAATGGGTGCAAATTCCAAGCAGACCTCAGGCATTTTGGGTAAGTTTTGATTGAGTCTGATACTTACTGATAGAGCAAGGAATGAACGCCAAGAGTTGAAGAGACGACTTGTGCCCATTTTCCGGACGTTACAGTTGTCGATCGTCGATACACAATATACTACACATGCAGTAAATAAGTATGGATCCATAAGTATACACCATGCCCTCGTGGTTATCGTACCTATAACCAGTCCACTGCCAGTGCCACTCCTTGCAGTCCATGTGCACTGCCTGTCAATCATTTTTGAGTTATTTCTGTTTCTGTTTCTAATTCTATGCTGGTACTCGTTGAAAGCCTGTTCAGCAACTTAACGAGGATTGAGGTGTGGTGCCTTACAGAAATTGGACACCTTTGGTAATATTGTCAAAGACCAGTCTTCTCACTTGGTGTATCTCAACATAATGCACAAAATAACAAACAGTTGCGAGATAATAACATGGAAGAAAAAACACCCTTGTCACACGAAATTGTGTGCTTTCAGATGCTCCATCACGTGTGAGGTCTCAAAATCAATTCAAATATTTTACTGAGAAATTACTTCTTTCGCAAAAACTATGTTACTTCAGAGGGAGCTGTTTTCTCACAATGTTTCAAACTATCAACAGCTCTCCATTGCTCGTTACCAAGTAAGTTTTTATGCTAACAATTATTTTGAGTAATTACCAATAGTGTCCAGTGCCTTTAAATGGTAACATGTATGGAGATAGCTCCTGGCGCCCTCTATGAACTCGGACAAGGAGAGGTCTCCAATCGTGATTTTTGTTGAGTAGACTGAAGATCTTTTCGGTTCGCATCTTGGGG
The DNA here is from genome assembly GCA_032158295.1 of Pycnopodia helianthoides. Classification (NCBI taxonomy): domain Eukaryota; kingdom Metazoa; phylum Echinodermata; class Asteroidea; order Forcipulatida; family Asteriidae; genus Pycnopodia; species Pycnopodia helianthoides. The sequence goes on from CM063257.1 coordinate 2,733,949, forward strand.
GTTGCCTCGTCGTCCGGCATCGTCACCATTGAGCCTACCATTTTGTAGATTGCCTGTAACAAATTGAGGGGGATATCATAATGGCCGTTGAACGCAAACTTGTTTTCACTCTGACAGCTCTGCTGATCGTGCTTTGAAGAGCAGACGGAAGATTCCCAGGTTCGGGGGCTGAAGATGCTGCTGGAGGGCCGCGAAACTTAATGTTCGGATGCAGGACTATGGGAGCTAACTGCAGGTAAGCACTACGTAATTTAATGGCCCAGGAGGCTGCCGAGACACAGTAGGAAATACTTGTAAGAAGGGAGACAACTTCTGCTCTAAAAGGTGCCTCTATGAGGCAAATACTAATGAAGAATTTAAATATGGGTTTTGAGGCATTGCATGGTGAGGTATCAATGTATATTCAGTTTGTGCATGGAGGTAGAAATTTCTACCTCCATGGTCATACCATGTAGAAAGGACAGTCATACAGAATGGCGGACCGCATTCTGTCTTGAAATTAAACAAAATCCATACATGTTAATGGGATATGTGAATCATTATATTCAATTTTTAAAATATCTTTCAAACCGTATGCATTTCATAACGAACGCTAATTTGTATAGCCCAAAACGCCCAATCCAAAGGCAACGTGCCCCCTTTTAAAGGGACATACCGGCATACTGTTTACCTAATTGTAGTGATTTGGAATCACAGACAATCATTTTTAAATGTCCTGCCACACCGGCCTTTGTTTGGGGTTTCGGTTCAGCCTTCACGGACCACAAACAGCCCGGTATATGTTGGAAGTCTTCCAAACAGTGTCGCATATAACTTGTCCAGATCTTTCAAATTGAGGGGGATATCATAATGGCCGTTGAACGCAAACTTGTTTTCACTCTGACAGCTCTGCTGATCATGCTTTGAAGAGCAGACGGAAGATTCCCAGGTTCGGGGGCTGAAGATGCTGCTGGAGGGCCACGAAACTTGATGTTCAGATGCAGGACTACGGGAGCTAACTGCAGGTAAACACTACGGGACTTAATGGCCCAGGAGGCTGCCGAGAGGTATTTTTGGGCCGGGCTTTTTATCTTTTGGTTCAACACTCTGTGGGTCATTGTTCACGCACACAAGTGTGTTATGTCCTCCAATCGTGGACCCTCCTTTGTTCAACTCTTTGTCCTGACAAATGTGGACCCCATTGTTTTCCTTTGTGATAGCAAACGTGGACCTATTGTCCCTTTTGTTGTAAGTCCTCGGTTTGAAAGTCACTTCAAACTCACATACACACAGCAAGTGTTCCGGAGATTCTGTTCCCCCATAACGGTGAACTGTGAACTAACCACAGATATAGACGGACAGCAGGCGGTGCTAAACTTAAACTTTGGATTTTCTGAAACTGGTCTGAAGTAAAAGCGCGTCAACACTTTCTGTACACGTTTATGAATAGCCTTGAGGCAGTGGTGCTCCCGTGAATGAGAGGGGACCGGTTGCTCTATGACTTTATGGTTATAAAATATCAAATACTAATGGGGGCTCAGACTGAAGCCATCTGACATACAGTCTTTTAGCAGCCTCTTACCCAGGGGTGATCGATCTCGCCGCGCCATTTTTTTCCAGCATGCCTTGCTCGCTCATAACCCCTGGAATTTGGTTAATAAAATCTGGCACATTCTAAAAACTGTCTCTGATCCACTCTACGCGCCTGCTCAAGTATGGTAACCCGTCAAAGAGGCAACAAGTCAAAGAGCAACTGGTCCCCTCTTATTCTTCCTTGAGCTTGTGTGAGTTGTGAGTGTCTATAAACTCTATGCAGTTTAGGGTGAGCGTTTAAAAACAGGATTCATTTGAAACGGAATCACGTCAAAATACTTGCATTTCAAATGGGCATACTAAGCGTCACGTACAAGCACCATACAAGCGCTCAGAATGAGGACCCTACCTTTAACTGAGCAAGGTGGTAAAAAAATCAAATTGATGAATGTAGCAGTCTAAGCACTGTCCAGAAAATTGGGCCGATTTAACCCTTTCAGCCCCAAGTTCTTTTGACATAAACAACCGCTGGAGCCCACATTCTTTGACCACTCAAGCGTGAAGCACACTTCCTCCTACAACAGGAAGCTGGTGTTCAAAGTTTGATTTTACAAACTCTATTATTACCTTGAAGATTTTATTTTAGAGCATAATTAGTGATAACAATTGTCTTACTTATTGAATTTCCTTTCATATAATTCAAAAATCATTGAAATCAGCCAAACAATGTCCAAGTTCTTGGTCTTTGTTTCCTCAGTGTGTTCTGAAAACCCAAACACTTTTTTGCACACAACCTTATGGCGCTCCGTAGGTGTTTTGCATTTCGGATCTTTCTACTCTAATTTGAAGTAATTGCAAAATAACAACCCTATTTTATTTTACCGTCATTGGAAAGATCCGATCTCTCTCTTTCCAATGACGGTAAGCTTGGGTATGGAGGGTGAACAAAACTACAGCTTTTTAACAAATGACCTTTGTGCCCAGGCTTGAGTGCTTTGTTGTGTGTTATCTTGGGCGACTATAGTCGCCCTTGGGGCTCAAGCAGGGTATAGTGCACAGTCGACTATAGTCACCCTTGGGGCTGAAAGGGTTAATGGACCAGGGACAAAGCTAGGGTTAAAGACACTGGACACCTTTGGTAATTGTCAAAGACCAGTCTTCTCACTCGGTTTATCTCAACATAATGCACAAAATAACAAAACTGTGAAAATTTGAACTCAATTGGTCGTGGAAGTTGCGAGATAATAATGGAAGAAAAAACACCCTTGTCACACAAAGTTGTGTGCTTTCAGATGCTTGATTTCGAGACCTCACGCGTGAGGTCTCAAAATCAATTCAAATATTTTACTGAGAAATGACTTCTTTCTCAAAAACTACGTTACTTCAGAGGGAGCCGTTTCTCACAATGTTTTATACTAACAACAGCTCTCCATTGCTCATTACCAAGTAAGTTTTTATGCTAACAATTATTTTGAGTAATTACCAATAGTGTCCAGTGCCTTTAAGGGGTCATTGGGGTTCAATACATCTACAACCCTCAAGGATAACCATTTCTCACTCTATGTTCCTCCAGTGTCCAAGGTATGAAGCATCCAAAGATGAACGAACAACAAGTTGGACTGTCCACCAGGATCAACTAATAGTGATGTACTGAAAGACAACGCTGATTGGCTCTGATGACCCACTTTACTCTCTTTTTGTTGGCAAACAAAAAAGGATGGACGAACTTTTTACACCATAAAACTGGCAAAAGATTTCCCCATTTTTTGTGATGTGCGAGAGCAAAATCGGGGATAGATTGCAGTTGTTGCAATTGTTGCAACAAACGTATTACAGTGACATGTTTAGCGCCTTTTGTTGTTGCGCCCTCCACTGCTCTTAGCTAGATAGTCGACCGAGTCGAGATTGACCTATTATAATTATGTTTCTTTAGTGTATCACCGATTTCTAATTAAATAAAACAAACACAGAAACAAAGTTTTTTCACTTCACCCCTCTACCAACAAGAGATTGTCGACCCACCTTGCCAGTACATACATCCGTGGAGGAAAGAAACGGATAAAAACGTCATTTGGACAGCATCTGGGGGACACAGATTTCCTCCATGTTTAATACTTGTCTCGGAATAGTAGGCACGACAGCTTAAACTTTAAAGGAACATTACAGAATTGGTTTTTGCTAACAAAACAGTTGCTGGCAGTGTAAGCACTTAATGTAATCCACCATATACATAAACTGACAAACCTGTAGAAGTTTGGGATCGATCGGCCATCTGGGTCACGAGAAAATAGTGAAAACCGATTACACATTTGCATGAAATCATATAGATTCAACAAATCAATCAAACGCTCACAGAGCGATAGACTCCAATCGGAAAATTAGTTTATTCATTTCTCATCAAATGTGGCATTTCAGACAGAAATATTTCAAGGGATGTTTTCTACTATCATCATCATTAGACCGTGTAAGTTTTATGTAAATCTGTGATCAAAAAGTATATTTTACCAGTTTTTTTCTTACCAATTCTGTAATGTTCCTTAACAATGAGTTTCCTTGTAGATATTTAGAGACGTGTTCTTAGTTTTAAGCTTTTACAAATCAGATGTCAACGCCGATTTTCCCGCCCACAAAAGGTTGTTTGTACTGCAGCCCCGAACGTCTCTGCTGTGTCACTAGAACTATTAAGCATTCATGATACACTGGTTCTTTTTCAGAACCACCACAAATTTGGAGAGATTGCTACAAGCAGCTACCGCAAACCTCACTAGATCAAATCTTTCTTATAGATTATCTTGTCATCGGAATATTACTAGTGTTATGGACTTTGTACAGACTGATCGATGAATGGCAGATCAAATTTACTATTTATACTTATCTCTCCAGCTGGTTTCTACTGGAGTACCACTGTTTAGCTCTGGGCCCAAATTCCTATAGCTGCTCAAGCAGAAAATACTGCTTAACAATTGGCCGCGTCCGCTAAGTAGGAATGAGCAGGATACCAGTCACAAATTGTACATGTGACATGGTAGTTTGGCTGGTATCTTATTCTGGTAAGCATAATTTTGTCGCGCTTAGCTACTTTTTGTGCTTAAGCAGCTCTATGAAATTGGGCCCAGGAAGCTGAAAGGCCTGTGATTTTTCAAAATTCAAATTCACATTTTTTTTTTAATTGTGTACTTTACCCACTGGCAAGGGTAACTTTTAACTCACACAATGCTACCAAACCAAGGTTTATTTGTTCAAGGTATCCACTGAGGAATTCTCTAGCAGAGCAGTAATGGAGACCTGACAAATCTTACAGTTTTAGGTTGTGGCCCATGTTAAAGGAACATTACAGAATTGGTTTTTCGCTAACAAAACAGTTGCTGGCAGTGTAAGCACTTTATGTAATCCACCATATACATAAAATGACAACCATGTAGAAGTTTGAGATCGATCTGCCATCTAGGGCACAAGAAAATAGTGAAAAACCGATTACACATTTGCATGAAATCATTATATATTCAACAAATGAATAAAACCCTCACTGAGCAATTAACTCAAATCGGAAAATTAGTTTATTCATTTCTCATCAAATATGGCATTTCAGACAGAAATATTTCAAGGGACGTTTTCTACTATCATCATCATTAGACCGTGTAAGTTGTATGTAAATCTGTGATCAAAAGTATATTTTACAAGTTTTTTTTACCAATTCTGTAATGTTCCTTTAAGGTTCCTTTAAAGAATGGAACACTACCCGAAGGTTTTCTTTGTTAAAGTTGTAGGCCATACACTGGATTAAAAACAATTAATTTGACAAGCTGACGAATAAATTTAGGCTTTATAAATAAATAAAAAAAGTTGATAACTTGCTTGACATCTTCACTACACTGAGCAAAACATATATATGCACTGCTGAAAAACGTCAAAGATTAATTTATGAAATTTATTAATGTTGTAACTCTTTCTAACTCGAGTGGAAGAATTTAATTAAATGATGGAAAGTCAATAAATAATATCGTACCTCCATTGGTGTTTTCCCAAGTTATTTAGTCAGTCTGTTTTAGTTTGGATGTGACTTGATTAGTATTTGAAGTATGGATGGAGGAAGTTTGAGGCCTTTTACCCCAAATAGAAATGGTTGTTTGATAAATTAATTTCCTAAATAACTCAGATTTCCGGGGAAGGCCTACACTAAAGCATTCGTGCGTCTTAACTACGTGCGTCTTAACTTCGGAGCTCGTCTTTATTTCTGATGGATAAAGACAGCAGTCCCATGCCTCACATTGCATTACCTCTTAGTCATTTGTAGAGGGAACTGTAGCCTATGTGGTGAGGGTAAGTTTTCAAATGCACAGACCCTGGTTCGAATCCCGCTACTGCCAATTTTTTTTCTTTTATCAAGTTGCTGCCGTTATCACAATGTTTAAGTAGTGTTTAAAATCACCCGAAAACACCAACGGGCACTTCGGTGCACTGGATCGTTCAATTGCGTGCGGTCCAGAGCTGGTACACCCGGTTCGAGCCCTCCCCGTACCATAGGGACATGACTTTTACTGTTGGCCGCTGTAATGGATTGGGGTCCGTCATGTCTCTCCCCAAATTAGGTAGAGGGTGAATATTCCGGGTGGGAAAGTAAAGGAGGGACGGGGTCTAGCCAAACCCACACGGGAACTACGGGGATCACCACTCTGGTTTCAGGACTAGACTTTGAGTCCCCCGAACGCCCAGTCGACACTCTGACTAACTTTCTGCACAAATTTGTTTTACCTGAATACACTATTCTAGATGATCACTATTTTTTTCTTGATAATAAGGGTGACCTATGTTTCGCGGAAAAATTTCAAGTCCATTCCAAATCGCCTGAAATTTGATTTAGAGCTGAAATAGAAGAGGAAGAGCTGAAAATTCTTGGTTTGAGTCGTCTATCTTGGCAACTTTTGAAGATATTGCTACCTTTTTGATATAACGTTGCCTCAAAATGGAGATAAACATTTATTTTTCTAGTCTAAGCCCTTGTCCCAAACACCTGTAACTTGGTGACTGTCTTCTACATACAAAGGACTTTCTGTGAACTAAATTTGAGGCAAATCGGAGAGAAAAATTTTTCCAGGCTGAAAAAATGACTGGACTACCACCCCTTGCAGTTTTTTCCAAATTTGGTCGAAAATTTATTTTTTCCGAATCGCCTGATATTTGATTTAGAGCTGAAATAGAAGAGGAAGAGCTGAAAATTCTTGGTTTGAGTCGTCTATCTTGGCAACTTTTAAAGATATTGCTACTTTTTGATATAACGTTGCCTCAAAATGGAGATAAACATTTATTTTTTCTAGTCCAAGCCCTTTTCCCAAACACCTGTAACTTGGCGACCGTCTTCAACATACGAAGGACTTTCTGTGAATTAAATTTGAGGCAAATCGGAGAGAAAAATTTTTCCAGGCTGAAAAAATGACTGGACTACCCCCTTGCAGTTTTTTCCAAATTTGGTCGAAAATTTATTTTTCCCGAATCGCCTGATATTTGATTTAGAGCTGAAATAGAAGAGGAAGAGCTGAAAATTCTTGGTTTGAGTCGTCTATCTTGGCAACTTTTGAAGATATTGCTACCTTTTTGATATAACGTTGCCTCAAAATGGAGATAAACATTTATTTTTTTCTAGTCTAAGCCCTTGTCCCAAACACCTGTAACTTGGTGACTGTCTTCTACATACAAAGGACTTTCTGTGAACTAAAATTGAGGCAAATCGGAGAGAAATATTTTTCCAGGCTGAAAAAATGACTGGACTACCCCCTTGCAGTTTTTTCCAAATTTGGTCGAAAATTTATTTTTTTCCGAATCGCCTGATATTTGATTTAGAGCTGAAATAGAAGAGGAAGAGCTGAAAATTCTTGGTTTGAGTCGTCTATCTTGGCAACTTTTAAAGATATTGCTACCTTTTTGATATAACGTTGCCTCAAAATGGAGATAAACATTTATTTTTTCTAGTCCAAGCCCTTTTCCCAAACACCTGTAACTTGGCGACCGTCTTCAACAAACGAAGGACTTTCTGTGAATTAAATTTGAGGCAAATCGGAGAGAAAAATTTTCCCAGGCTGAAAAAATGACTGGACTACCCCCTTGCAGTTTTTTCCAAATTTGGTCGAAAATTTATTTTTCCCGAATCGCCTGATATTTGATTTAGAGCTGAAATAGAAGAGGAAGAGCTGAAAATTCTTGGTTTGAGTCGTCTATCTTGGCAACTTTTAAAGATATTGCTAAATTTTTGATATAACGTTGCCTCAAAATGGAGATAAACATTTATTTTTTCTAGTCTAAGCCCTTTTCCCAAACACCTGTAACTTGGTGACTGTCTTCTACATACAAAGGACTTTCTGTGAACTAAATTTGAGGCAAATCGGAGAGAAAAATTTTTCCAGGCTGAAAAAATGACTGGACTACCCCCTTGCAGTTTTTTCCAAATTTGGTCGAAAAATTATTTTTTCCGAATCGCCTGATATTTGATTTAGAGCTGAAATAGAAGAGGAAGAGCTGAAAATTCTTGGTTTGAGTCGTCTATCTTGGCAACTTTTAAAGATATTGCTACCTTTTTGATATAACGTTGCCTCAAAATGGAGATAAACATTTATTTTTTTCTAGTCCAAGCCCTTTTCCCAAACACCTGTAACTTGGCGACCGTCTTCAACATACGAAGGACTTTCTGTGAATTAAATTTGAGGCAAATCGGAGAGAAAAATTTTTCCAGGCTGAAAAAATGACTGGACTACCCCTTGCAGTTTTTTCTAAATTTGGTCGAAAATTTATTTTTCCCGAATCGCCTGATATTTGATTTAGAGCTGAAATAGAAGAGGAAGAGCTGAAAATTCTTGGTTTGAGTCGTCTATCTTGGCAACTTTTAAAGATATTGCTAAATTTTTGATATAACGTTGCCTCAAAATGGAGATAAACATTTATTTTTTCTAGTCTAAGCCCTTTTCCCAAACACCTGTAACTTGGTGACTGTCTTCTACATACAAAGGACTTTCTGTGAACTAAATTTGAGGCAAATCGGAGAAAAAATTTTTCCAGGCTGAAAAAATGACTGGACTACCTACCCCCTTGCAGTTTTTTCCAAATTTGGTCGAAAAATTATTTTTTCCGAATCGCCTGATATTTGATTTAGAGCTGAAATAGAAGAGGAAGAGCTGAAAATTCTTGGTTTGAGTCGTCTATCTTGGCAACTTTTAAAGATATTGCTACTTTTTGATATAACGTTGCCTCAAAATGGAGATAAACATTTATTTTTTCTAGTCCAAGCCCTTTTCCCAAACACCTGTAACTTGGCGACCGTCTTCAACATACGAAGGACTTTCTGTGAATTAAATTTGAGGCAAATCGGAGAGAAAAATTTTTCCACCCCCTTGCAGTTTTTTCTAAATTTGGTCGAAAATTTATTTTTCCCGAATCGCCTGATATTTGATTTAGAGCTGAAATAGAAGAGGAAGAGCTGAAAATTCTTGGTTTGAGTCGTCTATCTTGGCAACTTTTAAAGATATTGCTAAATTTTTGATATAACGTTGCCTCAAAATGGAGATAAACATTTATTTTTTCTAGTCTAAGCCCTTTTCCCAAACACCTGTAACTTGGTGACTGTCTTCTACATACAAAGGACTTTCTGTGAACTAAATTTGAGGCAAATCGGAGAGAAAAATTTTTCCAGGCTGAAAAAATGACTGGACTACCTACCCCCTTGCAGTTTTTTCCAAATTTGGTCGAAAAATTATTTTTTCCGAATCGCCTGATATTTGATTTAGAGCTGAAATAGAAGAGGAAGAGCTGAAAATTCTTGGTTTGAGTCGTCTATCTTGGCAACTTTTAAAGATATTGCTACTTTTTGATATAACGTTGCCTCAAAATGGAGATAAACATTTATTTTTTCTAGTCCAAGCCCTTTTCCCAAACACCTGTAACTTGGCGACCGTCTTCAACATACGAAGGACTTTCTGTGAATTAAATTTGAGGCAAATCGGAGAGAAAAATTTTTCCACCCCCTTGCAGTTTTTTCTAAATTTGGTCGAAAATTTATTTTTCCCGAATCGCCTGATATTTGATTTAGAGCTGAAATAGAAGAGGAAGAGCTGAAAATTCTTGGTTTGAGTCGTCTATCTTGGCAACTTTTAAAGATATTGCTAAATTTTTGATATAACGTTGCCTCAAAATGGAGATAAACATTTATTTTTTCTAGTCTAAGCCCTTTTCCCAAACACCTGTAACTTGGTGACTGTCTTCTACATACAAAGGACTTTCTGTGAACTAAATTTGAGGCAAATCGGAGAGAAAAATTTTTCCAGGCTGAAAAAATGACTGGACTACCCCCTTGCAGTTTTTTCCAAATTTGGTCGAAAAATTATTTTTTCCGAATCGCCTGATATTTGATTTAGAGCTGAAATAGAAGAGGAAGAGCTGAAAATTCTTGGTTTGAGTCGTCTATCTTGGCAACTTTTAAAGATATTGCTACTTTTTGATATAACGTTGCCTCAAAATGGAGATAAACATTTATTTTTTCTAGTCCAAGCCCTTTTCCCAAACACCTGTAACTTGGCGACCGTCTTCAACATACGAAGGACTTTCTGTGAATTAAATTTGAGGCAAATCGGAGAGAAAAATTTTTCCAGGCTGAAAAAATGACTGGACTACCCCCTTGCAGTTTTTTCTAAATTTGGTCGAAAATTTATTTTTCCCGAATCGCCTGATATTTGATTTAGAGCTGAAATAGAAGAGGAAGAGCTGAAAATTCTTGGTTTGAGTCGTCTATCTTGGCAACTTTTAAAGATATTGCTACCTTTTTGATATAACGTTGCCTCAAAATGGAGATAAACATTTATTTTTTCTAGTCCAAGCCCTTTTCCCAAACACCTGTAACTTGGCGACCGTCTTCAACATACGAAGGACTTTCTGTGAATTAAATTTGAGGCAAATCGGAGAGAAAAATTTTTCCAGGCTGAAAAAATGACTGGACTACCCCCTTGCAGTTTTTTCCAAATTTGGTCGAAAATTTGTTTTTTCCGAATCGCCTGATATTTGATTTAGAGCTGAAATAGAAGAGGAAGAGCTGAAAATTCTTGGTTTGAGTCGTCTATCTTGGCAATTTTTGAAGATATTGCTACCTTTTTGATATAACGTTGCCTCAAAATGGAGATAAACATTTATTTTTCTAGTCTAAGCCCTTGTCCCAAACACCTGTAACTTGGTGACTGTCTTCTACATACAAAGGACTTTCTGTGAACTAAATTTGAGGCAAATCGGAGAGAAATATTTTTCCAGGCTGAAAAAATGACTGGACTACCCCCTTGCAGTTTTTTCCAAATTTGGTCGAAAATTTATTTTTTCCGAATCGCCTGATATTTGATTTAGAGCTGAAATAGAAGAGGAAGAGCTGAAAATTCTTGGTTTGAGTCTTCTATCTTGGCAACTTTTAAAGATATTGCTACCTTTTTGATATAACGTTGCCTCAAAATGGAGATAAACATTTATTTTTTCTAGTCCAAGCCCTTTTCCCAAACACCTGTAACTTGGCGACCGTCTTCAACAAACGAAGGACTTTCTGTGAATTAAATTTGAGGCAAATCGGAGAGAAAAATTTTCCCAGGCTGAAAAAATGACTGGACTACCCCCTTGCAGTTTTTTCCAAATTTGGTCGAAAAATTATTTTTTCCGAATCGCCTGATATTTGATTTAGAGCTGAAATAGAAGAGGAAGAGCTGAAAATTCTTGGTTTGAGTCGTCTATCTTGGCAACTTTTAAAGATATTGCTACCTTTTTGATATAACGTTGCCTCAAAATGGAGATAAACATTTATTTTTTCTAGTCCAAGCCCTTTTCCCAAACAACTGTAACTTGGCGACCGTCTTCAACATACGAAGGACTTTCTGTGAATTAAATTTGAGGCAAATCGGAGAGAAAATTTTTCCAGGCTGAAAAAATGACTGGACTACCCCCTTGCAGTTTTTTCTAAATTTGGTCGAAAATTTATTTTTCCCGAATCGCCTGATATTTGATTTAGAGCTGAAATAGAAGAGGAAGAGCTGAAAATTCTTGGTTTGAGTCGTCTATCTTGGCAACTTTTAAAGATATTGCTAAATTTTTGATATAACGTTGCCTCAAAATGGAGATAAACATTTATTTTTTCTCATCCAAGCCCTTTTCCCAAACAACTGTAACTTGGCGACCGTCTTCAACATACGAAGGACTTTCTGTGAATTAAATTTGAGGCAAATCGGAGAGAAAAATTTTTCCAGGCTGAAAAAATGACTGGACTACCCCCTTGCAGTTTTTTCCAAATTTGGTCGAAAATTTGTTTTTTCCGAATCGCCTGATATTTGATTTAGAGCTGAAATAGAAGAGGAAGAGCTGAAAATTCTTGGTTTGAGTCGTCTATCTTGGCAATTTTTGAAGATATTGCTAAATTTTTGATATAACGTTGCCTCAAAATGGAGATAAACATTTATTTTTCTAGTCTAAGCCCTTGTCCCAAACACCTGTAACTTGGTGACTGTCTTCTACATACAAAGGACTTTCTGTGAACTAAATTTGAGGCAAATCGGAGAGAAAAATATTTCCAGGCTGAAAAAATGACTGGACTACCCCCTTGCAGTTTTTTCCAAATTTGGTCGAAAATTTGTTTTTTCCGAATCGCCTGATATTTGATTTAGAGCTGAAATAGAAGAGGAAGAGCTGAAAATTCTTGGTTTGAGTCGTCCATCTTGGCAATTTTTGAAGATATTGCTACCTTTTTGATATAACGTTGCCTCAAAATGGAGATAAACATTTATTTTTCTAGTCTAAGCCCTTGTCCCAAACACCTGTAACTTGGTGACTGTCTTCTACATACAAAGGACTTTCTGTGAACTAAATTTGAGGCAAATCGGAGAGAAAAATTTTTCCAGGCTGAAAAAATGACTGGACTACCCCCTTGCAGTTTTTTCCAAATTTGGTCGAAAATTTATTTTTTCCGAATCGCCTGATATTTGATTTAGAGCTGAAATAGAAGAGGAAGAGCTGAAAATTCTTGGTTTGAGTCGTCTATCTTGCCAACTTTTAAAGATATTGCTACTTTTTGATATAACGTTGCCTCAAAATGGAGATAAACATTTATTTTTTCTAGTCCAAGCCCTTTTCCCAAACACCTGTAACTTGGCGACCGTCTTCAACATACGAAGGACTTTCTGTGAATTAAATTTGAGGCAAATCGGAGAGAAAAATTTTCCCAGGCTGAAAAAATGACTGGACTACCCCCTTGCAGTTTTTTCCAAATTTGGTCGAAAATTTATTTTTTCCGAATCGCCTGATATTTGATTTAGAGCTGAAATAGAAGAGGAAGAGCTGAAAATTCTTGGTTTGAGTCGTCTATCTTGGCAACTTTTAAAGATATTGCTACTTTTTGATATAACGTTGCCTCAAAATGGAGATAAACATTTATTTTTCTAGTCTAAGCCCTTGTCCCAAACACCTGTAACTTGGCGACCGTCTTCAACATACGAAGGACTTTCTGTGAATTAAATTTGAGGCAAATCGGAGAGAAAAATTTTTCCAGGCTGAAAAAATGACTGGACTACCCCCTTGCAGTTTTTTCCAAATTTGGTCGAAAATTTATTTTTTCCGAATCGCCCGATATTTGATTTACAGCTGAAATAGAAGAGGAAGTGCTGAAAATTCTTGGTTTGAGTCGTCTATCTTGGCAACTTTTAAAGATATTGCTACCTTTTTGATATAACGTTGCCTCAAAATGGAGATAAATATTTATTTTTTCAGTCCAAACCCTTGTCCCAAGCACCTGTAACAAATCAAAACTCAATAGCAAGATTATCATGTTAAAAAATAGTCAACATCTTGAAAGGTGTATTCAGGTAAAACAAATTTGTGCAGAAAGTTAGTCAGAGTGTCGACTGGGCGTTCGGGGGACTCAAAGTCTAGTCCTGAAACCAGAGTGGTGATCCCCGTAGTTCCCGTGTGGGTTTGGCTAGACCCTGTCCCTCCTTTACTTTCCCACCCGGAATATTCACCCTCTACCTAATTTGGGGAAAGACATGACGGACCCCAATCCATTACAGTGGCCAACAGTAAAAGTCATGTCCCTATGGTACGGGGAGGGCTCGAACCGGGTGTACCAGCTCTGGACCGCACGCAATTGAACGATCCAGTGCACCGAAGTGCCCGTTGGTGTTTTCGGGTGATTTTAAACACTACTTAAACATTGTGATAACGGCAGCAACTTGATAAAAGAAAAGAATTGGCAGTAGCGGGATTCGAACAAGGGTCAGTGCATTTGAAAAACCAACCCCACCACATAGGCTACAGTTCCCTCTACAAATGACTAAGAGGTAATGCAATGTGAGGCATCGGACTGCTGATGATCCTGTCTTTATCTGTCAGAAAAAAAGACTAGCTTCGAAGCAAAGACGTCAGCTTTATTTTATGAAATATTCAATCTTGAAAACTAGGCCAACCATGTAAAAAATATCACAAGTATGCAGTAGGCTCTCCTGATGCGTTTTATTTAACTTGACCAAAGATATCAGCTTTAATTGGGAAACAATCATACTTGAAAAATAGGCAAAAATTAAAAATATAAATCAAAAGGGGTAGATTTTATCAATTTTTTGTCAATTTTTAAGTTGCTATTTAAAGGAACATTACAATACATAATTGGTTTTTGCTAACAAACCAGTTGCTGGCAGTGTAAGCACTTCATGTAATCTACCATATACATAAACTGACAAACCTGTAGAAGTTTGAGATCAATCGGCCATCTGGGTCACGAGAAAATAGTGAAAAACCGATTACACATTTTGCATGAAATCGTATAGATTCAACAAATGAATTAAACGCTCACTGAGCGATAAACTCCAATCGGAAAATTAGTTTATTCATTTCTCATCAAATATGGCATTTCAGACAGAAATATTTCAAGGGATGTTTTCTACTATCATCATCATTAGACCGTGTAAGTTTTATGTAAATCTGTGATCAAAAAGTATATTTGTTCTTACCAATTCTGTAATGTTCCTTTAAAAACGATGTGGTAGGCCCTACTGAAGCCTTTTTATTTAGCTTGACCCAAGATATATATTCATACGAAAGTGTTTTTGTTGTTAATAACCAGGACAGACAATAGACTTTTGTTCGATTCCTGAGTGTTCTTTTTATACCATGGTGATAAAAAGCTGTTCATCCTAAGGTATAAAATTCAACTCGAACACAAATTAAGTAAGAGGAGCAGTGGCCAAGTGGAAGGGCTCCGGACTCTGAACCCAACGGTACTGGGATCGATTCCTGGGTGTTCTTTTTTATACCGTGTTGATAAAAAGTTGTTCATCCTAAGGTATAAAATTCAACTCGAACACAAATTAAGTAAGAGGAGCAGTGGACAAGTGGAAGGGCTCCGGACTCTGAACCCAACGGTACTGGGTTCGATTCCTGGGTGTTCTTTTTTATACCGTGTTGATAAAAAGTTGTTCATCCTAAGGTATAAAATTCAACTCAAACACAAATTAAGTAAGAGGAGCAGTGGCCCAGTGGAAGGGCTCTGGACTCTGAACCAAACGGTACTGCGTTTGATTCCTGAGTGTTCTTTTTATACCATGTTGATAAAAAGCTGTTCATCCTAAGGTATAAAATTCAACTCGAACACAAATTAGGTAAGAGGAGCAGTGGCCCAGTGGAAGGGCTCCGGACTCTAGACCGAAAGGTCCCGGGATCGAATCCCAGCTATGAAAAAACTCTAGGCCTTTTAAAAAAACTCAGAGTGCAGAGGTTCGTTTTAATTTCCTTGACCTCGAGGTCGCCACTCATCGCAGCCGCCACTCACCGGGTTTCGAACCTGGGACTGCTACCTCTGGATTCCGACACCAACCCACAACACCCACTTGGTTGAAAAATAGGCACAAAATTGAAAAAATTTTGAAAAAATTGAAAAAAAGCATTTTTTTTTTCAAATTTGGGCCATTTTTAAGTTGCAATTTTAGACTTTAAAATGATGTAGTAGGCTTTACAGATGCCTTTTTTATATAACATGGCCCAGCATATATGCTCTGTTTTTTGGGGACTTTTTGATAGTCAAAAAATTGGCCCGAAATTGAAAAAATCATAAGGGTTAAGTCCAGCATTTTTATCAAATTTGTGCACATTTTTAGGGGTTTTG
Source organism: Pycnopodia helianthoides (assembly GCA_032158295.1). NCBI lineage: Eukaryota > Metazoa > Echinodermata > Asteroidea > Forcipulatida > Asteriidae > Pycnopodia > Pycnopodia helianthoides. Next base: position 2,749,619 of record CM063257.1, read on the forward strand.
ATTTTTCACTCTAAAATGATTCAGTAGGCTTCACAGATGCCTGTGATATAACATGAACGAGGATATAACTTTTTTAGAGGAAATATTCATTTGTTTTCAATATTGGGCCAAAATTTCAAGTTAGATTTTTCACTTGAAAAAAAAAGCAGGCATCTTCACTGATGCCATTCCGAGTGACCATAAAGTCATCTGTAGTGCCTACTGCGTCATTTTAAGATGGAAAATGTTTTCACTACTTTACTTTATTCTTATAACTAAATTACAATTCTGTCAAGGTAGGGTCATCGTTTGGTAATGACCCAAAAATGTTGTGTTTTGTAATTCCGATCTGAACGCAAAAAGATGGATAGTTTCCTGCAAAATTATTTTGTCTGAATAGAAATCATTAAAAACTTTTCAATCTGAGAAACGATTCCTGCATGAATGATGACCCAACCTTTACGGCTTAACAATTTGACCCTGTTCAAGTAAAGCCGTTTCCGATTTGGCTGCTGCAGCTGTGGTTGCTTCGGGTACTGCTGTGGGCAGCCTATGCTTCAGCACATGTTTGAACAATAACACAGCCGCTGACTGCTAATCCTGAAATGGCCTTACATTAAGTAAAATGCAGACTCTTTCTTTATACTAATAGGTCATGATGATGTAAAGGGTCGGAGTTCAGAGTTCAACCCCATGCACATTTTTACATTGAGACACTTCTGTTTGTGATGATGCCAAGGTTCAAAGGTGAAAGTTCAACTCCGAGCACATTTTACATTGAGACACTTGGGTGATACTAATTGGTCATCTTGATGGTGTCAACGTTCAGAGTTCAGAGTTCAACTCCATGCACATTTTACATTGATACGCTTCTGTTCGTGATGATGCCAAGGTTCAGAGGTGAAAGTTCAACTCCGAGCACATTTGACATGGAGACACTTCTGTTCATGATGATGTCAAGGTTCAGAGGTCATAGTTCAACTCCTCGCAGGTTTTACACTGAGACACGTTGATATTAACAGCTCATGATAATGTCAGGGTTCAAAGTTCATACCTCAAGCCAATGATAAATAATCGGCCATGTTTTTAACCAATCCTTGAGATACCAAGAACCAACTCCATAGAACTTTACACTTGTAGTAATTCAGTTCCACACACGGTTAAATGGATTACAGTGGAGACACAATCCTGATAATTTGCCAAGATAATGCAGAGGTCAAGACTCAAACTCGGGTCATATCAGAGGTCATATCTCAGGTCATATCTCAGCTCTGTCCAGGTTCGATTGAAGTGTGTAGTCTCTGTATTGCTGCGTTGATCATCTGAAACATAGCCTTGTCTTCAGTCTTCACTTCCTAAATGAAGAAATTAAAAAATTTTAAATGTCAATGGTGTTTCTCATCGGAAAATTATCCGGAATCTCATGTGTACTTGTTAGAGTTGCCAAATCACAACCCAACTGACAAGCACTGGGGTTTGCTTTGGGCAATCTTGGGCTACGTGGTGAGCCCAACTCATTACCCTCAGAGGATCATCTTACTAACCAGACAAGTTTCTTATAAAGAAACACAGTAGGTTCATAGTTGGTTTTTGTCAAAGTAGTGCTGATTTATAGGCAAAATTATAAAGAAAGAGCCAGAGCTCTTCAGCTGAGTGCAGTGTCTACTTGCTGAAAAAACGGCAAAAAAAAAAAAGTCACGGTATGTTCACAAGAATGTCGCACCCATCCTAGTTTAGCGAGGTGACAGCGGGTGTACCAACTGCATCTCTGGCCACAGCATTTGCGACCGGACACCAAACCAGAAATCTGAGAAATGATTCATGCATAAATCCTTTCTCAGATTCAAATGTTTTTGGGTGGCAAAATTATCAAAATGATGTTGCTTTGAAAGGAATCCTTTCTAAAATTATATTTTTATCAACAGCTGCAGTGCTTTTTACCAAGTAAGTTTTTAAGGTCATTAACTTGCGGGGTATTTAACAATCGATGGCCTACCTTGAACCACAAGTTAAACAAAAACGCTTATTCAAAAAGATGTGCTTTTTATTAAAACCTAATAATAACACAGTTCTTAGAGCGTGCTTTTTATTAGAAAGTCATGTGCTGATTCTGTGCACAGCCAGGGTTGAGCAATAGACTATGAATGTTTGGACACATTCACGTAAAAGAACCCAGTGCACTTATCGAAAAGAGAAGGGGTTTGCCCCGGTGTTCCTGGTTTGATTGGCTGAATTCAGTTAAAAGTCTGGGATGTCTCATCCTAGCTACACTCACCAGTACTTCTGTATTGATCATGGCTTCTTTGCCTTCGATGCTGACGGTGATCAAGTCTGCTTTGTCGTCGTTGGTGACCGAGTCTGATCCGAACTATCCTCAAGTAGCCTCGTCAGACGAAGACTGAACTGATCGATCTCGTTCTTCGGTGGAATGTGCTTTACTGTCAACGTGAAAAAAAGGCCGACATAATAAAAATAATAAGAATAATAAGAATAATAATATTGAACATTTCTAGTGCATCTAGTAGGGTGTCGTGGCCGAGTGGTCTAGGGCGATAGACTCAAGTTCAGCAACTTGCAGAATGTGGGTTCGAATCCTGGCCTGTCAGTCGCGACATTTCGTGTCCTTGAGCGAGGCACTTTATCATAATTGCTTCTCTCCACCCAGGAGTACAAATGGGTACTACATGTAGCGAGTAACCTGTGATGGACTGGCATTCTGTCCAGGGGGAATAGAGATATTCTTAGTCGTTTAATACCAATGAAACCAGTAAAAAACACCTGGAGCCATTGCCTGGGCCTTTATCTTACTTTTGTCGCGCCATTCTGGCAAAAACCAATCTGCGCTAAAACATCTGTAATTGTTTTTGAATTTTGATTCTTTGAACGGTTTCTGTGTTTTCGTTTGAGAATGAACATTACTTTAACTGCTTATGTTCGAACATGTTCTCAATCGTTCGACACATGTCTATCCCCGGTTTAAGTTGTATTAGGTGAAGTCAGGTAAAAAGGGTGTCGGAACATAGGGGTGTCAGATACTTACTGGGGTGTCTGGAACATAGGGGTGTCGGAACATAGGGTTGTTCGGAACATAGGGTGGTCGGAACATAGGGGTGTCGGAACATAGGGGTGTCGGAACAACTAGGTGTGTCGGAACATAGGGGTGTCGGAACATAGAAGTTTCGGAACATAGGGTTAAAGTAGGGTTGGAACATAGGGCGTCGGAACATAGGGGTGTCGGAACATAGGGTGTCGGAACATAGGGGTGTCGGAACATAGGGGTGTCGGAACATAGGGGTGTCGGAACATAGGGTGTCGGAACATAGGGGTGTCGGAACATAGGGGTGTAACCGTTTACTTACACTTCTGAGTGTTAGGATCAGTGGAAACCTTGACAACGATTGCCATCACAGCATCTGCATACATGTCATTGACTGCATTGGCCACCCACTGCAAAGAAGGGAAATTTTTTATTTGAAGCGATATTGACCGATTGATAACATACTACGAAAATGTCCAAAAATGTAACGTGAGAAACCAATTTTGTGTGTCTTGTTTATCATACATGACACATTTTTCTGGATGTTATCTTTGGAACTTAAAGGCACTGGACACTATTGGTAATTACTCAAAATAATTGTAAGCATAACAAATTACTTGGTAACGAGCAATGGAAAGGTCTCAAAATCAAGCATCTGAAAGCACACAACTTCGTGTGACAGGTTTGTTATTTTGTGCGTATGTTAAGATTCACCAAGTGAGAAGACTGGTCTTTGACAATTACCAAAGGTGTCCAGTGTCTTTCAGTATGTCTAGGTCTACTCTATCTACCCATGGGGATAACAGTTATTAAACCTTTCCAGTAAGGTAATTACAGCCCAAGGAATCTCAAAAGTACATCAAAAAACGGAGCGTGAGTAACCGTGGAATTGCCCAAAAAGGTACTTGTCAGCCTCAAAGTCAACATTTGAACATAGTTTGTTTCCGTTCAAGATATTACACCGTCCGGTATCATTATTCAACTGAAGAAAAAACAAAATCACCGAACTTGTCCCGTCATGAGCTTACTGGCCTGAAGCTTAAATCACTTGCCTCGGGCCTGGGGGTCCAGTGTAAAAAAAATCAAGCCCTGCTTTACCTCTAATGTGACCATCCCCTTGGCTGGTTCGTGAACAATTGTCACCGCACTGAAGATCCGCAACGCTGGTTTGTTATACACCTCTACGTACTCGATGTCACCGGAGAGCTGAGTCAGGTAGTGTGTGAGTAACGACAGCGGAGCGCTGTAGGCGACGCTCATCCGCTGCGTGAGCGTGCTCACGGCCAGGTCCGTGTACTCGGCGAGGTCCGTCGGTGCCATGATGTGATAGTTGAAGTTCCTCTTGACCAAGATGCCGGAGATGCGATTGTCCTTGGAGAGTTTGTCGGAAGCTCATGTACCCATGACCTTTTGGAGAAAAAAAGACAGTTCGAGTCTGGGTTTATTGTATGCACAGTGTACTTTAACAATTGAATCTTTCTTTGGAAGACAAGCAGAGTATAAACCCCTTGCAATACGCACAGCGTGCTCACATGTGTCTATGCTGGGTGTCATTTTGGGTGTCAAAATCATATACAAACATGCACAAAAGTGAGTTGAAACCCAAAATTATGCGCATTGTTTCGGAGGCACGCTCTGTGTTGTGTAAGAAATCAATAGCTCCCCCTTGCATAACGCGAATTGATACAGGTATGCTGAGGTCACGCACACGTTTTTACGCACAGAGAACAGCCATCGTCCAATGATCTTCCTCCTTTTTGAGAGTGTGACGTCATATGCAAGGGGGCTATACTGTTCGAAACGTTGAGACAACACTGGCTCTTTTCAGAGCCAACACTCCTACCAAAAGAGATTTTTACTTATGGTTGTACCCGCAAGTTTACTATTTGTAGTTTTTCTTATTTTCCACACCATGCAAAGCTTCAAACACCACTTAATTGAATCTGGACTTACATGAAACGAAAAACTTTTTCCAAGAAACTTAAAGACACTGGACACCCTTGGTAATTGTAAAAGACCAGTCTTCTCACTTGGTGTATCTCAACATATGCACAAAATAACAAACCTGTCGAAATTTGAACTCAATTGGTCGTCGAAGTTGCGAGATAATAATGGAAGAAAAAACACCCTTGTCACACGAAGTTGTGTGCTTTCAGATGCTTGATTTCGAGACCTCACGTGGAGTCTCAAAATCAATTCAAATATTTTATTTCTTTATCAAAAATTACGTTACTTCAGAGGGAGCCGTTTCTCACAATGCTTTAGGCCTATAATATATTTTTTATCAACAGCTCTCCATCCCATTCATGCAATTGCTCGTTACCAAGTAAGTTTTTATGCTAACAATTATTTTGAGTAATTACCAATAGTGTCCAGTGCCTTTAAGGGGTCATTGGGGTACAATACATCTACAACCCTCAAGGATAACCATATCTTCTCACTCTATGTTCCTCCAAGGTATGAAGCATCCAAAGATGAACGAACAACAAGTTGGACTGTCCACCAGGATGGATCAACTAAGTGATGTACCGGTACTGAAAGACAACGTTGAACCGTGCACGCTTGTTCAAAAGCTCTGATGACCACTTTACCCCTCTTTTTGTTGGCAAACGAAGAAGGAAGGACGAACTTTTTACACCATAAAACTGGCAAAAAGATTTCCCCCATTTTCGTGATGTGCGAGAGTAAAATCGGGAAAGATTGCAGTTGTTGCAATGGAAGCAACAAACAACAGTAACACTAACAGTGACATGTGTGAGGCATATAACCAACACGACGTATGAAGCTAAACCACGAATGGTTGTTATTAAAATGCGCATGCGCAAAGCTTTGCTAGTCTTCTGCAGTCGTATGTTGTGTTTATTTTTGAGCAAATACTATTTACTGTATTAAGCTAATTAACTTCCAACCCAGTCATATTCTGTCATGTAAATGCTTTGGGGTAATTATTAAGCGGTTTAGTAAACTGTTTGTACGGTTGGGTCACTCCTGGAGGTTTTTCACCCTGTGCTTGCATTATTTCCCATTTATAAACAGTGTGATTTAAATAATCTGAGGTGGGTTGACATTACTAATGAATATGCATTTTTGCGGAAGTTGAACGCAGTGTTTTGCATCTCTATTTTTTAACACGAGAGGGCGCTAAACCTATCTGGGTGCACCACACTATTAACTCCCACAGCAACCAATCAATGCTAAATTGTTTGCTAAAATAATATTCAAAAATACTCAAAAAATATTTCAAAGTCTCTCAGCCTCTTGAAAACCAATCATAAACTTGTGGCAGTCAGCCGTTTGGAATTTTTGCTAATTACCCCAGAAAAAAACACCCCCGAATGTGTGCTTTTTCCCAAACCGACTTGCTGCCAGTTTTCATGAGGCACTCCTCCACAGAAACACAGAACCCCAGGTTGTGATATATTCTTACAATTACACAATCTATTAATTGCATGACCCCCAAAACGTTACAATTCAAAAGTAACTGTGGGTTTACAAATTATGATAATCAGCTAGCGCATGAATTGTTGCCTATAGTGTGGTGCACCCCTCTGAACTATGGGGCTTCATCTTTCGTCACCACTGGGCTACTGCAGATATTATATCACAGACAAGTAATTTGTTTTAATATTTTTTTAAGAAGACAACAATAATAACAAGAAACAAATACTGCTAACAAAAACACGACATATTCAGCAATTTTTAATCTTTTGGTCCGCTCTGGCCACGCCCTTCTATGCTCATTTTTTTTTATATAATTATTTTTTGCTTGAACCCGAGCAAGTTCAAAATGGGAAAAATACTTTTTATACCGAACCTACTTTTTAGATGTTGGGGCTTCGAAGAGAGGGAGAGGACATACAATCATAGTTAGACTTATATATCTCAGAATTATGAGTTAGCATTAATCATAACTATGAAATACCGGTATATCTCATATTATGATCTACAACAGTGATTGTTACTTGTGCCAATTAACTCATATTTATATGCAAGATAATAAGTCGTAACATACTGTAAAACTATGCCATAATTGTGAGATATCGGTCATAATGATTATTACGTTCAATTAAATTTTCTTTCTCTTTCAATGTCCATTTGGCGCATCCGGTAGAAACAACAAACAAAGCAAAACAAATCGAAAACACAGTTTTGTTAAAATGAAACAATATTTGTAGACCTACAGTTTATCTCTAGTAAATAATAAAATGTCATGTCCAGGCAACAACTCAACTGCGACTTTTGCAGGACTGCCACTTCAGTGTGACCATCTTTGACGATTTGTCTCGTAGTATCTCAAATGGTAGTTGACTGAAGGAATAGGCCGGTCTACAAAATTATTTAAATCAACTTTCGATACTATCACAATGACGAAAAGATTATGCATTTTCACGTTGATGAGTTTTATTGTTTTAAGAGTCTTATAATTTGTAGGTTAATGTATACAACATCGATTAAAAAGAAAAGAATGATTTGGATTGTTTTACAATTATTTGTTACTGTAGTGTCATAATACCAATGAAGATAGGGCCTACTACATTTGGCTAGTTTAAATCCATTTACTATTGTTTTGAATGTTTGTGACTGAAAACTTGTTACAAGTTGTTTGTGAAGCAATTTAATTGAAATCACGCAACTATTTACCGCCATCGCACCCGTCAGTTTGTTCTTTTTACAATAATTCTTACCGATCCATGGCTTTATATGGATGATAACTTGTATAGTTTTTAAAATTTAAAGTTTTCAACAAATGCAGAAAAGCTTAATAAGTTATATATCACGGTTGAAGGAATTTTTTAGGCTTTCTTCTTTTTTATGTCTTTGCAGAAGTTGCATTTTCCATCCCCAACCTGGCAAACGGAACAAAAATCTAATATTAAACATCAAAATATATACGGGCACAAAATAATACGCGTGGAAGCACGTTCTCCAATGGTTTTCATCAAAGTTTGTATCACAACTTAGACGTGATTATGACCAATTAATGTCCATGGCCAAATTTATTCAAAATTGTAAAACATAGGGTGTCATTACGCTCCACACTCTTCCCGATCTCATGCAGAATACATATATTGAGAACGGATGCCCAATAATTATTTACAATAAATCCCGTCCGACGTACGGTTAATTCTAGAACCAATTTGAAATTGGAAAACACCTTTTTAATTAAAAACCAAAAGGTGCATCTTACAAATGTACGGAGGCGAACAGAATGAACCACATCTCCATATTCACAAATTGCCAACAGACTATTGTTGAGTCAATTATATTGAAGCAGAATGAATGCACAATACAATATGATTTGCAACCTGGTTTGTGGCTTGTATTTTGAAGAACACATAATAAACAAACCCAATTTTGTTTAAAAGGCTTTGAGAATTGAAAACAAAATTAAAAACGCACGATCCGTTTTCGTCTTGATCTTGTATGTTTTTCACCAGGACCATCGCAATAGCATGTAAAAACGACTGCATCGGATGCCATCTTGAATGTCGCACTAATTTGATCAAGTTGTTATTAATTCCCCCCCCCATAGCCTAACCTATCAATCATCAGAAATAATTGAAAACTCGATGTACCGGGTATACAAAAACGGCTACCATAGAAAGATTATTGCCCATTTTCATGAAAACCACAATAAGTGTTCTGTGTGCTAGGCGTTTATGCGGAGGTCCCTCACCCTTCCAACAACCAGTTGACTTTATTCGAGGTCTATATAAAACAAACAACAATACACTGTACATGGAGATCAATTAGGCAAAAATTTGTATTGGAAAATGTCATTCATAACTTTTATTGCAAGTTATCTCCTTCCTCCACCGTTGACAATAATCTTTGCCCAAGAAACTTAACTCTAGAATGTAAATATGAAATGAAGATAAACACATAAAGCAGTTGAAACTATTACTGCATTCGGTGCATCTTTTTGCACAATCTTTATTTCTTTAATGATAGGCAAGTACTGTCTTATTCCATTATTGTTTCAATAAACATTGTTAAAGGAACATTACAGAACCTGTTTTTGCTAACAAAACAGTTGCTGGCAGTGTAAGCACTTTATGTAATCCACCATATACATAATCTGACAAACCTGTAGAAGTTTGAGATCGATCGGCCATCTGGGTCACGAGAAAAAAGTGAAAAACAAATCAACATTTGCATGAAATCATATAGATTCAACAAATGAATAAAACGCTCACTGAGCGATAAACTCCAAACGGAAATTTAGTTTATTCATTTCTCATCAAATATGGCATTTCAGACAGAAATATTTCAAGAGATGTTTTCTACTATCATCATCATTAGACCGTGTAAGTTTTATGTAAATCTGTGATCAAAAAGTACAAGTAAAAAAGTATTTTACAAGTTTTTTTTCTTACCAATTCTGTAATGTTCCTTTAAGTTGCAGTTGGAAATATATTGTACAAAGGTTTTGAATAATGCAAAGTAGCAATAGAGTTGTAGTTGTTTTCATTTTAATTACTATTTCTGTAATGTGGAATTTTGATAATGAGGATTATAAAACCATACTATATTTATGATCAATCTTTGATGATGAGTTGTTTTATTTGTTACTTACAAGTAATTTACAAAATTGAATGTGGTACCCAATCTCCATAGATGCAATGTTTACATCTAACGTTTTTTAAAGATCCAAAATACTTACATCATAAAAGTATGGAACTTTAACCTAAAATTTAGAAATAATGTGAGTACATTTGTACATTTTGTCTTGGCAATGATACATAACACACATTGTCCGTGTCCAACTTGTACAACAGAAAAAAAATTGCTCCTTGGATTTAGGAAGATTCAAGTGAATAATACTACAGAGACTGCTCGGTATCTTTAAATTATCTTTAAAAACAACCTTGCTTTTTAATTAATTTATTTTCCACAAATAAAAAACGATAATGCCACCCAAACTTGTCTTGAGCCACTTGAGAACTTTGATGCTTTGGAGGGACGAATTCATCTGCTCTGCAACTTGGCTACTTATGGCCTTGTATCTTGAGCACCCATCTGTTTGTATCCAATGGAACAGGCTGATGAAAGAAAACAAAACAGAAATACATAGTTATTTGAAATCAATCAAATCATCTAGAAAATATGAAATGAAAGTGGATGTGGGAAATTATTTGGGGCAGGGTAACACAAGTATACCAGAAGACACATTCATTTCCCCAAGTATTTATTTTCACTAAAGAAAAAACAACTGTTAACAAAATTATTGTTGGTATAACCAAGCGGTCCTTAAGTGCCTGTAAACTTGCCTCAAAGTTGGTAGTTGTAATTTTCTTGTTAAGCTGTTTCATGATACAGATCTATTTGTTCATGAATGTATGTCTTGTTTTTTCATCAGGTTTTTAGTTGAATTTGTATTAAAAATTGAATTTAGGCAAGTACTCACCATGGAAACAAAAATCTCAAAATACTCCAGGCATCATTCGCATATGTTTAGAATTCTTCCTGCAACTGGCCCCTGTGCTCTTTTAGCTGTCCATTGCATAATTTTTTCTCTGAAAAAGTTGACAGCTCAAAATGGGGCTACTGCCAGCCAAAGCATCCCACGAAAGATAGAACACATCGTCAAGCCCTTCCTCAGACTCAACCAGGTCAGCTACTAAAGGACACTGTGAACAAAATAAATGGAAGAATAGTCAAGACAAAAAACAACTACATACACAATGGAGGTTTCATACATGTAGGTGTGGTTTATCTAGATGATCAAAGGATCAGACCTGAAGCTGACACTGATGATCAATGTGTTGTTGTCACTAATGTCAGTTAATGGGCAACGCGCTTAGACAAGACAAGTGAATGAGCAACACTCTTTATTTTCTACACTTTAATCCCGTTCTAAAAGTATTGTTCTAAAAGCATTGTATATAACATACTTCTTCTCATCTTCCATTGTATAGACCAACCTAAAATAACCCAAACTAACCAGTGTCTCTAGCTTTGCTAGTAAGTTTTCCTGTTGTCTGTTCTGGGCATTTTTTTCTGTAATCTTTTAAATCTTTTCCCAATAGTTTCTGTCACTCCAGTACGCTTGCATTGATTGTGTTGCATTCTTTTAACCTCTGAGAATGACTCTGAGAAGCCTTGTGTATGGTTGCAGTTAGCTTAACATCAGTTGTGTATGGTTGTTACACTACATCACGTATGAAGCGTTGTGCATGGTTGTAGTTTCCCATTGAATTGTGTATGGTTGTTACACTACACATCGTATGAAGCCTAGTGCATGGTTGTAGTTTCCCATTAAGTTGTGTATGGTTGTTACACTACATCACGTATGAAGCGTTGTGCATGGTTGTAGTTTCCCATTGAGTTGTGTATGGTTGTTACACTACATCACGTATGAAGCATTGTGCATGGTTGTAGTTTCCCATTAAGTTGTGTATGGTTGTTACACTACACAACGTATGAAGCGTTGTGCATGGTTGTAGTTTCCCATCGTCCATGAGTTGTGTATGGTTGTTACACTACACAACGTATGAAGCGTTGTGCATGGTTGTAGTTTCCCATTGAATTGTGTATGGTTGTTACACTACATCACGTATGAAGCATTGTGCATGGTTGTAGTTTCCCATTAAGTTGTGTATGGTTGTTGCACTACACAACGTATGAAGCGTTGTGCATGGTTGTAGTTTCCCATTGAATTGTGTATGGTTGTTACACTACATCACGTATGAAGCATTGTGCATGGTTGTAGTTTCCCATTAAGTTGTGTATGGTTGTTGCACTACACAACGTATGAAGCGTTGTGCATGGTTGTAGTTTCCCATTGAATTGTGTATGGTTGTTACACTACATCACGTATGAAGCATTGTGCATGGTTGTAGTTTCCCATTGAATTGTGTATGGTTGTTACACTACATCACGTGTGAAGCATTGTGCATGGTTGTAGTTTCCCATCGTCCATGAGTTGTGTACGGTTGTTACACTACACAACGTATGAAGCGTTGTGCATGGTTGTAGTTTCCCATTGAATTGTGTATGGTTGTTACACTACATCACGTATGAAGCATTGTGCATGGTTGTAGTTTCCCATTAAGTTGTGTATGGTTGTTGCACTACACAACGTATGAAGCGTTGTGCATGGTTGTAGTTTCCCATTGAGTTGTGTATGGTTGTTACACTACACAACGTATGAAGCATAGTGCATGGTTGTACTTTCCCATCGTCCATGAGTTGTGTATGGTTGTTACACTACACAACGTATGAAGCCTAGTGCATGGTTGTAGTTTCCCATTGAGTTGTGTACGGTTGTTACACTACACAACGTATGAAGCATAGTGCATGGTTGTAGTTTCCCATTGAGTTGTGTATGGTTGTTACACTACACAACGTATAAAGCGTTGTGCATGGTTGTAGTTTCCCATCGTCCATGAGTTGTGTATGGTTGTTACACTACACAACGTATGAAGCGTTGTGCATGGTTGTAGTTTCCCTTTGAGTTGTGTATGGTTGTTACACTACACAACGTATGTAGCGTTGTGCATGGTTGTAGTTTCCCATTGAATTGTGTATGGTTGTTACACTACACAACGTATGAAGCGTTGTGCATGGTTGTAGTTTCCCATTGAGTTGTGTATGGTTGTTACACTACACAACGTATGAAGCGTTGTGCATGGTTGTAGTTTCCCATTGAATTGTGTATGGTTGTTACACTACACAACGTATGAAGCGTTGTGCATGGTTGTAGTTTCCCTTTGAGTTGTGTATGGTTGTTACACTACACAACGTATGAAGCGTTGTGCATGGTTGTAGTTTCCCATTATTGAGTTGTGTATGGTTGTTACACTACACATCGTATGAAGCATAGTGCATGGTTGTAGTTTCCCATTGAGTTGTGTACACTACACAACGTATGAAGCCATGTGCATGGTTGGTTGGAACAATGATTTATGGGGCCAACAATGAGGCCTAACCATGATCATGCCATGATTCACTTATGATAGCACACCACCTGGAAATACTTGAATCCCTCTTTTACTTAATACTAATACTATAGTTTTAGTTTTAGTATTTTTAAAATCTTTTTTTTAGTACATCACCACAATCACAAACTTGCCACTCTGCAAGTCCAATTGTCACAACAAAAATTAACTTAAATTAAGTCAATTGTAAACTAAAAACACATAAAACTATTGTATTTTAGTTAAATGTATTTTCAGAAGCAATAATTACTACACTGAAACTTACTAACCTACTTCATTACTCAGTAGTTTGCTGACTGATCCAGTCATTTCTTTGTTGATACTCACGGTCGTCTCTCTACAGCCCTGCCATTTTTAATTATGCACAGTCTAGTCTGGTTACACTTTCCAATGGCACGTTTTCACGCGCGTACTACGTTGTGGGGTCAGAATTATAATAATAACATTAATATTCATGATTCTCATCATCGCTACAGAGAAAACGACACGGGTAAGAGACTAACCAAAACGCTGGCTCCAACAGCACACACGTCATTAGTACATCTGCTGAGAAACAGGGAACCAGTGGCAGCTACCATAGAACGTGCATGGTTGTGGTTCGTGGTTTAGCTTCATATGTCTGTTTGGTTATATATCTCACATGTGTAGCGCCTTCACTGTTGTTGTTATTCAACCTTTTGTTGTGGCGCCCTCCACTGCTCTTAGCTAGATAGTCGATTCGCTGGGCCCAGCGGCCTATGGGCCCAATTTCATAGAGCTGCTAAGCACAACAACTTGCTTAGCATGAAATTTCTTCATTGATAAAAACAGGATTACCAACCAAATTTCCACGTGATTTTCAGGATAAGCAAACAACAGCTGAATACCAGTAACAAGCAATATGCAACACATGGGAATTTGGTTGGTAAAAGCAAATGTTTGTGCTTAGCAGCTCTATGAAATTGGGCCCAGCAGGACCTCTGGGATGGGCTAATCAGCTTGCACAGATTCTTGTTCAGGAAGTACGTCATGCGTGCAGTGCTTGCAGTCTGAGTGTGATGCATGATGGGACTGAGCATGGGACTGAGCATTAACGTTAACGATACGTTTGCCCATCCCAGCGCCTTTGGTTTTAAGGCAAGGCGCTGGGTACGACTACGAGCGAAGATAGTCGACCGAGTCGAAATGGACCTAGATTATGGGAATAAATATGTGCTTGGCCGGTTTTAAACACTCTGTTTAATATACCGGTTGCAGTCTGGATGTGATAATTACCCGAGCCCGCGGAGGCCGAGGGTAATTATCAGCATCCAGACTGCAACCGGTTTTAAACAGAGTGTTTAATACCGGCCAAGCACATTTTTATTCCCATTCATAAATACCTTTTCGGTCAAAAAACATCTAAACTTTTTGGTCCAAAAGTTTAAAAAACGCAAAAATTATAATTGTTCAATTATTTCTTTCACAAAACACCCCTCCAGCTATGAAATGGTAAGGCCCTCTGGTAAAAACTCCTTATAAGGAGATTGGCGTGCGCGTTGCGCGTATCGCGTGATGTGGCACAGGTGTTCCAGCCGTTGCTCTCGACCAATAGGAATGAATAAACTGTCTTATAAGCACAGGTGCAAGCTCACGTGTCACGCCCATGTTTAAACACTTTTGGCCATGTCTTTATCAGCCGTTTAAACACACCCGCGTGACATACTCTCAACCAATCAGAATAGATAAACTGTCTTAGGTATTTATGAATTATGTTTCTTTAGTGTCTTGTCTCTCTATACCGATTTCTAATTAAATAAAACAAACACATAAACAAAGTTTTTCGCTACACCCCTCTTCCAACAAGAGATTGTCGACCCACCTTGCCAGTACATACATCCGTGGAGGAAAGAACGGATAAAAACGTCACCCATCTGGGTCACGAGAAAATAGTGAAAAACCGATTACACATTTGCATGAAATCATATAGATTCAACAAATGAATGAAGCGCTCACTGAGCGATAAACTCCAATCGGAAAATTAGTTTATTCATTTCTCATCAAATTATGGCATTTCAGACAGTTATATTTCAAGGGATGTTTTCTACTATCATCACATTAGACCGTGTAAGTTGTATGTGAATCTGTGATCAAAAGTATATTTTACAAGTTTTTGTTTACCAATTCTGTAATGTTCCTTTAAGGTTCCTTTAAATAATGGAACACTACCCGAAGGTTTTCTTTGTTAAAGTTATAGGTCATACATACATGAATAAACAATTATTGTCAAGCTGAACACATAAAGTTAGGCTTTATAATAATTTTTAAAGTGATACTTGCTTGACATCTTCACTACACTGAGCAAAACATATGAACTGCTGAAAAACGTCAAAGATTAATTTATGAAATTTATTAATGTTCTTACTCTTTCTAACTTGAGTGGAAGAATTTAATCAATAAATAATATCGTACCTCCATGGTGTTTTCCCAACTTATTTAGTCAGTCTGTTTTAGTTTGGTTGTGACTTGATTAGTATTTGAAGCATGGATGGAGGAAGTTTGAGTCATTTACCCCAAATAGAAATGGTTGTTTTAAAAATTAATTTCCTAAATAACTCAGATTTCCGGGGAAGGCCTACACTAAAGCATTCGTGCGTCTTAACTACGTGCGTCTTAACTTCGGAGCTCGTCTTTATTTCTGACGGATAAAGACAGCAGTCCCATGCCTCACATTGCATTACCTCTTAGTCATTTGTAGAGGGAACTGTAGCCTATGTGGTGAGGGTAGGTTTTCAAATGCACTGACCCTGGTTCGAATCCCGCTACTGCCAATTCTTTTTTTTTATCAAGTTGTTGCCGTTATCACAATGTTTAAGTAGTGTTTAAAATCACCCGAAAACACCAACGGGCACTTCGGTGCACTGGATCGTTCAATTGCGTGCGGTCCAGAGCTGGTACACCCGGTTCGAGCCCTCCCCGTACCATAGGGACATGACTTTTACTGTTGGCCGCTGTAATGGATTGGGGTCCGTCATGTCTCTCCCCAAATTAGGTAGAGGGTGAATATTCCGGGTGGGAAAGTAAAGGAGGGACGGGGTCTAGCCAAACCCACACGGGAACTACGGGGATCACCACTCTGGTTTCAGGACTAGACTTTGAGTCCCCCGAACGCCCAGTCGACACTCTGACTAACTTTCTGCACAAATTTGTTTTAACTTAATACACTTTTCAAGATGTTGACTATTTTTTTCTTGATGAAAACGGTGACATAAATATGTTCTTTCCAAATCGCTGAATTAAAAGACGAAGAGCTGAAAATTCTTGGTTTGAGTCGTCTATCTTGGCAACTTTTGAAGATGTTGATACATTTTTGATATAACGTTGCCTCAAAATGAAGATAAACATTTATTTTTCGAGTCCAAGCCCTTGTCCCAAACACCTGTAATTTGGCGACTGTCTCCTACCTACAAAGGACTTTCTGTGAGTTAAATTTGAGGCAAATTGGAGAGAAAATTTTTCCGAGGCTGAAAAAATGACTCAGGGACTACCTACCTACCTTGCATTTTTTTCCAAAATTGGCCGAAATTGAGTCTTTTCCGAATCGCCTGATATTTGATTAAGAGCTGAAATAGAAGAGGAAGAGCTGAAAATTCTTGGTTTGAGTCGTCTATCTTGGCAACTTTTGAAGATATTGATGAATGTTTGATATAACGCTGCCTCAAAATAAAGATAAACATTTATTTTTCCAGTCCAAGCCCTTGTCCCAAACACCTGTAATTTGGCGACTGTCTTCTACATACTAAGGACTTCCTGTAAATTAAATTTGAGGCAAATCGGAGTGTAAAATTTTTCGATGCTGAAAAAATGACTTGCAGTTTTTTCCAAATTTGGCAGAAAATGTGTCTTTTTCCAAATCGCCGGATATTTGATTTAGAGCTGAAATAGAAGAGGAAGAGCTGAAAATTCTTGGTTTGAGTCGTCTATCTTGGCAACTTTTGAAGATATTAACTTTATATGAATTTCTTTATTTTAGGGAATACCCAAATTTCACAATTTCTTTTTAAAATCAATCATCGAGTCAATTTCTCTTGAAAACTGAATTCAGAACAAAATGGGAGCACTGAACGCGCTTAAAATTACTTCAGCAGCCCATTCATTAAAAAAATCCACAATTTCAGTATAGCGCCACCTGCTGTCCGTCTGTAGGAAGGCACAACAAACAAAATCAAAACACAGCTGAGTGCTAGCTGTATGTTTAAGTGTTACAAGTGTAAGTTTGTGTTTCAGAATCCTTTTTGCCGTCTGTCGTCTGTCGTCGTCTGCGGGTACATGTATATCACAGCGAACAGCCGGCCGGAGAATGGGTGCAAATTCCAAGCAGACCTCGGTCATTTTGGGTAAGTTTTGATTGAGTCTGATACTTAATGATAGAGCAAGGAATGAACGCCAAGAGTTGAAGAGACGACTTGTGCCCATTTTCCGGACGTTACAGTTGTCGATCCGTCGATACACAATATACTACACATGCAGTAAATAAGTATGGATCCATAAGTATACACCACGCCTCGTGGTTATCGGTACCTATAACCAGTCCACTGCCAGTGCCACTCCTTGTAGCCCATGTGCACTGGCACTACCACTAGGCCTACTTCTGTCAATCATTTTTGAGTTGTTTCTGTTTCTGTTTCTAATTCTATGCTGGTACTCGTTGAAAGCCTGTTCAGCAACTTAACGAGGATTGAGGTGTGGTGCCTTACAGAAATTGGACACCTTTGGTAATTGTCAAAGGCCAGTCTTCTCACTTGGTGTATCTCAACATAATGCACAAAATAACAAACCTGTGAAAATTTAAACTCAATTGGTCGTCGAAGTTGCGAGATAATAAAATGGAAGAAAAAACACCCTTGTCACACGAAGTTGTGTGCTTTCAGATGCTTCATCACGTGTGAGGTCTCAAAATCAATTCAAATATTTTACTGAGAAATTACTTATTTCGCAAAAACTATGTTACTTCAGAGGGAGCTGTTTCTCACAATGTTTTAAACTATCAACAGCTCTCCATTGCTCGTTACCAAGTAAGTTTTTATGCTAACAATTATTTTGAGTAATTACCAATAGTGTTCTGTGCCTTTAAATGTTAACATGTACGGAGATAGCTCCTGGCGCCCTCTATGAACTCGGACAAGGAGAGGTCTCCATCGTGATTTTTGTTGAGTAGACTGAAGATCTTTTCGGTTTGCATCTTGGGGGTTGCCTCGTCGTCCGGCATCGTCACCATTGAGCCTACCATCTTGTAGATTGCCTGTAACAAATTGAGGGGGATATCATAATGGCCGTTGAACGCAAACTTGTTTTCACTCTCTGACAGCTCTGCTGATTGTGCTGTGAAGAGAGCAGATGGAAGATTCCCAGGTTCGGGGGCTGAAGATGCTGCTGGAGGGCCGCGAAACTTGATGTTCAGATGCAGGACTACGGGAGCTAACTGCAGGTAAGCACTACGGGACTTAATGGCGCAGGAGGCTGCCGAGACACAGTAGGGAATACTTGTAAGAAGGGAGACAACTTCCGCTCTAAAAGGTGCCTCTATGAGGCAAATACTAATGAAGAATTTAAATATGGGTTTTGAGGCATTGCATGGTGAGGTATCAATGTATATTCAGTTTGTGCATGGAGGTAGAAATTTCTACCTCCATGGTCATACCATGTAGAAAGGACAGTCATGCAGAATGGCGGACCGCATTCTGTCTTGAAATTAAACAAAATCCATACATGTTAATGGGATATGTGAATCATTATTCAATTTTTAAAATATCTTTCAAACCGTATGCATTTCATAACAAATGCTAATTTGTATAGCCCAAAACGCCCAATCCAAAGGCAATGTGCCCCCTTTTAAAGGGACATACCAGCATACTGTTTACCTAATTGTATTGATTTGGAATCACAGACAATAATTTTTAAATGTCCTGCCACACCGGCCTTTGTTTGGGGTTTCGGTTCAGCCTTCACGGACCACAAACAGCCCGGTATATGTTGGAAGTCCTCCAAACAGTGTCGCATATAACTTGTCCAGATCCTTCAAATTGAGGGTGATATCATAATGGCCGTTGAACGCAAACTTGTTTTCACTCTCTGACAGCTCTGCTGATCGTGCTTTGAAGAGCAGACGGAAGATTCCCAGGTTCGGGAGCTGAAGATGCTGCTGGAGGGCCACGAAACTTGATGTTCGGATGCAGGACTACGGGAGCTAACTGCAGGTAAGCACTACGGGACTTAATGGCCCAGGAGGCTGCCGAGAGGTATTTTTTGGCCGGGCCTTTTATCTTTTGGTTCAACACTCTGTGGGTCATTGTTCACGCACACAAGTGTGTTATGTCCTCCAATCGTGGACCCTCCTTTGTTCAACTCTTTGTCCTGACAAATGTGGACCCCATTGTTTTCCTTTGTGATAGCAAACGTGGACCTATTGTCCCTTTTGTTGTAAGTCCTCGGTTTGAAAGTCACTTCAAACTCACATACACACAGCAAGTGTTCCGGAGATTCTGTTCCCCCATAACGGTGAACTGTGAACTAACCACAGATATAGACGGACAGCAGGCGGTGCTAAACTTAAACTTTGGATTTTCTGAAACTGGTCTGAAGTAAAAGCGCGTCAACACTTTCTGTACACGTTTAT
Organism: Pycnopodia helianthoides; assembly: GCA_032158295.1. NCBI lineage: Eukaryota > Metazoa > Echinodermata > Asteroidea > Forcipulatida > Asteriidae > Pycnopodia > Pycnopodia helianthoides. The sequence goes on from CM063257.1 coordinate 2,769,210, forward strand.
GAATAGCCTTGAGGCAGTGGTGCTCCCGTGAATGAGAGGGGACCGGTTGCTCTATGACTTTATGGTTATAAAATATCAAATACTAATGGGGCTCAGACTGAAGCCATCTGACATACAGTCTTTTAGCAGCCTCTTACCCAGGGGTGATCGATCTCGCCGCGCCATTTTTTTCCAGCATGCCTTGCTCGCTCATAACCCCTGGAATTTGGTTAATAAAATCTGGCACATTCTAAAAACTGTCTCTGATCCACTCTACGCGCCTGCTCAAGTATGGTAACCCGTCAAAGAGGCAACAAGTCAAAGAGCAACTGGTCCCCTCTTATTCTTCCTTGAGCTTGTGTGAGTTGTGAGTGTCTATCAACTCTATGCAGTTTAGGGTGAGCGTTTAAAAACAGGATTCATTTGAAACGGAATCACGTCAAAATACTTGCATTTCAAATGGGCATACTAAGCGTCCCGTACAAGCACCATACAAGCGCTCAGAATGAGGACCCTACCTTTAACTGAGCAAGGTGGTAAAAAAATCAAATTGATGAATGTAGCAGTCTAAGCACTGTCCAGAAAATTGGGCCGATTTAACCCTTTCAGCCCCAAGTTCTTTTGACATAAACAACCGCTGGAGCCCACATTCTTTGACCACTCAAGCGTGAAGCACACTTCCTCCTACAACAGGAAGCTGGTGTTCAAAGTTTGATTTTACAAACTCTATTATTACCTTGAAGATTTTATTTTAGAGCATAATTAGTAATAACAATTGTCTTACTTATTGAATTTCCTTTCATATAATTCAAAAATCATTGAAATCAGCCAAACAATGTCCAAGTTCTTGGTCTTTGTTTCCTCAGTGTGTTCTGAAAACCCAAACACTTTTTTGCACACAACCTTATGGCGCTCCGTAGGTGTTTTGCATTTCGGATCTTTCTACTCTAATTTGAAGTAATTGCAAAATAACAACCCTATTTTATTTTACCGTCATGGAAAGATCCGATCTCTCTCTTTCCAATGACGGTAAGCTTGGGTATGGAGGGTGAACAAAACTACAGTTTTTTAACAAATGGCCTTTGTGCCCAGGCTTGAGTGCTTTGTTGTGTGTTATCTTGGGCGACTATAGTCGCCCTTGGGGCTCAAGCAGGGTATAGTGCACAGTCGACTATAGTCACCCTTGGGCTGAAAGGGTTAATGGACCAGGGACAAAGCTAGGGTTAAAGACACTGGACACCTTTGGTAAATGTCAAAGACCAGTCTTCTCACTCGGTTTATCTCAACATATGCACAAAATAACAAAACTGTGAAAATTTGAACTCAATTGGTCGTGGAAGTTGCGAGATAATAATGGAAGAAAAAACACCCTTGTCACACAAAGTTGTGTGCTTTCAGATGCTTGATTTCGAGACCTCACGCGTGAGGTCTCAAAATCAATTCAAATATTTTACTGAGAAATGACTTCTTTCTCAAAAACTACGTTACTTCAGAGGGAGCCGTTTCTCACAATGTTTTATACTAACAACAGCTCTCCATTGCTCATTACCAAGTAAGTTTTTATGCTAACAATTATTTTGAGTAATTACCAATAGTGTCCAGTGCCTTTAAGGGGTCATTGGGGTTCAATACATCTACAACCCTCAAGGATAACCATTTCTCACTCTATGTTCCTCCAGTGTCCAAGGTATGAAGCATCCAAAGATGAACGAACAACAAGTTGGACTGTCCACCAGGATCAACTGATAGTGATGTACTGAAAGACAACGCTGATTGGCTCTGATGACCCACTTTACTCTCTTTTTGTTGGCAAACAAAAAAGGATGGACGAACTTTTTACACCATAAAACTGGCAAAAGATTTCCCCATTTTTTGTGATGTGCGAGAGCAAAATCGGGGATAGATTGCAGTTGTTGCAATTGTTGCAACAAACGTATTACAGTGACATGTTTAGCGCCTTTTGTTGTTGCGCCCTCCACTGCTCTTAGCTAGATAGTCGACCGTGTTCGAGATTGACCTATTATAATTATTTTTCTTTAGTGTACCTTTACCGATTTCTATTTAAATAAAACTGTCACAGAAACAAAGTTTTTTCACTTCACCCCTCTACCAACAAGAGATTGTCGACCCACCTTGCCAGTTCATACATCCGTGGAGGAAAGAAACGGATAAAAACGTCACCCTGGACAGCACCCGGGGGACACAGATTTCCTCCATGTTTAATACTTGTCTCCGAATAGTAGGCCCGACAGCTTAAACTTTAACGGAACATTACAGAATTGGTTTTTGCTAACAAAACAGTTGCTGGCAGTGTAAGCACTTTATGTAATCCACCATTATAGATAAACTGACAAACCTGTAGAAGTTTGAGATCGATCGGCCATCTGGGTCACGAGAAAATAGTGAATAACCGATTACACATTTGCATGAAATCATTATATATTCAACAAATGAATAAAACGCTCACTGAGCAATTAACTCAAATCGGAAAATTAGTTTATTCATTTCTCATCAAATATGGCATTTCAGACAGAAATACTTCAAGGGACGTTTTCTACTATCATCATCATTAGACCATGTAAGTTGTATGTAAATCTGTGATCAAAAGTATATTTTACCAGTTTTTTTCTTACCAATTCTGTAATGTTCCTTTAAGGTTCCTTTAAAGAATGGAACACTACCCGAAGGTTTTCTTTGTTAAAGTTGTAGGCCATACACTAGATTAAAAACAATTAATTTGACAAGCTGACGAATAAATTTAGGCTTTATAAATAAATTAAAAAAAAGTTGATAACTTGCTTGACATCTTCACTACACTGAGCAAAACATATATATGCACTGCTGAAAAACGTCAAAGATTAATTTATGAAATTTATTAATGTTGTAACTCTTTCTAACTCGAGTGGAAGAATTTAATCAAATGATGGAAAGTCAATAAATAATATCCTACCTCCATTGGTGTTTTCCCAACTTATTTAGTCAGTCTGTTTTAGTTTGGATGTGACTTGATTAGTATTTGAAGTATGGATGTAGGAAGTTTGAGGCCTTGTACCCCTAATAGAAATGGTTGTTTGATAAATTAATTTCCTAAATAACTCAGATTTCCGGGGAAGGCCTACACTAAAGCATTCGTGCGTCTTAACTACGTGCGTCTTAACTTCGGAGCTCGTCTTTATTTCTGATGGATAAAGACAGCAGTCCGATGCCTCACATTGCATTACCTCTTAGTCATTTGTAGAGGGAACTGTAGCCTATGTGGTGAGGGTAGGTTTTCAAATGCACTGACCCTGGTTCGAATCCCGTTACTGCCAATTTTTTTTCTTTTATCAAGTTGTTGCCGTTATCACAATGTTTAAGTAGTGTTTAAAATCACCCGAAAACACCAACGGGCACTTCGGTGCACTGGATCGTTCAATTGCGTGCGGTCCAGAGCTGGTACACCCGGTTCGAGCCCTCCCCGTACCATAGGGACATGACTTTTACTGTTGGCCGCTGTAATGGATTGGGGTCCGTCATGTCTCTCCCCAAATTAGGTAGAGGGTGAATATTCCGGGTGGGAAAGTAAAGGAGGGACGGGGTCTAGCCAAACCCACACGGGAACTACGGGGATCACCACTCTGGTTTCAGGACTAGACTTTGAGTCCCCCGAACGCCCAGTCGACACTCTGACTAACTTTCTGCACAAATTTGTTTTACCTGAACACACTATTCTAGATGTTCACTATTTTTTTCTTGATAATAAGGGTGACCTATGTTTCGCGGAAAATTTCAAGTCCATTCCAAATCGCCTGAAATTTGATTTAGAGCTGAAATAGAAGAGGAAGAACTGAACATTCTTTGTTTGAGTCGTCTATCTTGGCAACTTTTAAGGATATTGCTACATTTATGATATTACGTTGCCTCAAAATGGAGATAAACATTTATTTTTTTCTAGTCCAAGCCCTTTTCCCAAACACCTGTAACTTGGCGACCGTCTTCTACATACGAAGGACTTTCTGTGAATTAAATTTGAGGAAAATCGGAGAGAAAATTTTTTCGAGGCTGAAAAAATGACTGGACTACCCCCTTGCGGTTTTTTCCAAATTTGGTCAAAAATTTATTTTTTCCGAATCGCCTGATATTTGATTTAGAGCTGAAATAGAAGAGGAAGAGCTGAAAATTCTTGGTTTGAGTCGTCTATCTTGGCAACTTTTGAAGATATTGCTACATTTTTGATATAACGTTGCCTCAAAATGGAGATAAACATTTATTTTTCTTCTATTCCATGCCCTTTTCCCAAACACCTGTAACTTGGCGACCGTCTTCTACATACGAAGGACTTTCTGTGAATTAAATTTGAGGCAAATCGGAGAGAAAAATTTTTCGAGGCTGAAAAAATGACTGGACTACCCCCTTGCAGTTTTTTCCAAATTTGGTCGAAAATTTATTTTTTCCGAATCGCCTGATATTTGATTTAGAGCTGAAAAAGAAGAGGAAGAGCTGAAAATTCTTGGTTTGGGTGGTCTATCTTGGCAACTTTTGAAGATATTGCTACTTTTTTGATATAACGTTGCCTCAAAATGGAGATAAACATTTATTTTTCTAGACCAAGCCCTTTTCCCAAACACCTGTATCTTGGCGACCGTCTTCTACATACGAAGGACTTTCTGTGAATTAAATTTGAGGCAAATCGGAGAGAAAATTTTTTCGAGGCTGAAAATATGACTGGACTACCCCCTTGCAGTTTTTTCCAAATTTGGTCGAAAATTTATTTTTTCCGAATCGCCTGATATTTGATTTAGAGCTGAAATAGAAGAGGAAGAGCTGAAAATTCTTGGTTTGGGTCGTCTATCTTGGCAACTTTTGAAGATATTGCTAAATTTTTGATATAACGTTGACTCAAAATGGAGATAAACATTTATTTTTCTAGACCAAGCCCTTTTCCCAAACACCTGTAACTTGGCGACCGTCTTCTACATACGAAGGACTTTCTGTGAATTAAATTTGAGGCAAATCGGAGAGAAAATTTTTTCGAGGCTGAAAAAATGACTGGACTACCCCCTTGCAGTTTTTTCCAAATTTGGTCGAAAATTTACTTTTTCCGAATGGCCTGATATTTGATTTAGAGCTGAAATAGAAGAGGAAGAGCTGAAAATTCTTGGTTTGAGTCGTCTATCTTGGCAACTTTTGAAGATATTGCTACCTTTTTGATATAACGTTGACTCAAAATGGAGATAAACATTTATTTTTCTAGACCAAGCCCTTTTCCCAAACACCTGTAACTTGGCGACCGTCTTCTACATACGAAGGACTTTCTGTGAATTAAATTTGAGGCAAATCGGAGAGAAAATTTTTTCGAGGCTGAAAAAATGACTGGACTACCCCCTTGCAGTTTTTTCCAAATTTGGTCGAAAATTTATTTTTTCCGAATCGCCTGATATTTGATTTAGAGCTGAAATAGAAGAGGAAGAGCTGAAAATTCTTGGTTTGGGTCGTCTATCTTGGCAACTTTTGAAGATATTGCTAAATTTTTGATATAACGTTGCCTCAAAATGGAGATAAACATTTATTTTTCTAGTCCAAGCCCTTTTCCCAAACACCTGTAACTTGGCGACCGTCTTCTACATACGAAGGACTTTCTGTGAATTAAATTTGAGGCAAATCGGAGAGAACATTTTTTCGAGGCTGAAAAAATGACTGGACTACCCCCTTGCAGTTTTTTCCAAATTTCGTCGAAAATTTACTTTTTCCGAATGGCCTGATGTTTGATTTAGAGCTGAAATAGAAGAGGAAGAGCTGAAAATTCTTGGTTTGAGTCGTCTATCTTGGCAACTTTTGAAGATATTGCTAAATTTTTGATATAACGTTGACTCAAAATGGAGATAAACATTTATTTTTCTAGACCAAGCCCTTTTCCCAAACACCTGTAACTTGGCGACCGTCTTCTACATACGAAGGACTTTCTGTGAATTAAATTTGAGGCAAATCGGAGAGAAAATTTTTTCGAGGCTGAAAAAATGACTGGACTACCCCTTGCAGTTTTTTCCAAATTTGGTCGAAAATTTATTTTTTCCGAATCGCCTGATATTTGATTTAGAGCTGAAATAGAAGAGGAAGAGCTGAAAATTCTTGGTTTGGGTCGTCTATCTTGGCAACTTTTAAGGATATTGCATTTTTTGATTATAACGTTGCCTCAAAATGGAGATAAACATTTATTTTTCTAGTCCAAGCCCTTTTCCCAAACACCTGTAACTTGGCGACCGTCTTCTACATACGAAGGACTTTCTGTGAATTAAATTTGAGGCAAATCGGAGAGAAAATTTTTTCGAGGCTGAAAAAATGACTGGACTACCCCCTTGCAGTTTTTTCCAAATTTGGTCGAAAATTTACTTTTTCCGAATGGCCTGATGTTTGATTTAGAGCTGAAATAGAAGAGGAAGAGCTGAAAATTCTTGGTTTGAGTCGTCTATCTTGGCAACTTTTGAAGATATTGCTCCCTTTTTGATATAACGTTGACTCAAAATGGAGATAAACATTTATTTTTCTAGACCAAGCCCTTTTCCCAAACACCTGTAACTTGGCGACCGTCTTCTACATACGAAGGACTTTCTGTGAATTAAATTTGAGGCAAATCGGAGAGAAAATTTTTTCGAGGCTGAAAAAATGACTGGACTACCCCCTTGCAGTTTTTTCCAAATTTGGTCGAAAATTTATTTTTTCCGAATCGCCTGATATTTGATTTAGAGCTGAAATAGAAGAGGAAGAGCTGAAAATTCTTGGTTTGGGTCGTCTATCTTGGCAACTTTTGAAGATATTGCTCCCTTTTTGATATAACGTTGCCTCAAAATGGAGATAAACATTTATTTTTCTAGTCCAAGCCCTTTTCCCAAACACCTGTAACTTGGCGACCGTCTTCTACATACGAAGGACTTTCTGTGAATTAAATTTGAGGCAAATCGGAGAGAAAATTTTTTCGAGGCTGAAAAAAATGACTGGACTACCCCCTTGCAGTTTTTTCCAAATTTGGTCGAAAATTTACTTTTTCCGAATAGCCTGATGTTTGATTTAGAGCTGAAATAGAAGAGGAAGAGCTGAAAATTCTTGGTTTGAGTCGTCTATCTTGGCAACTTTTGAAGATATTGCTACATTTTTGATATAACGTTGACTCAAAATGGAGATAAACATTTATTTTTCTAGACCAAGCCCTTTTCCCAAACACCTGTAACTTGGCGACCGTCTTCTACATACGAAGGACTTTCTGTGAATTAAATTTGAGGCAAATCGGAGAGAAAATTTTTTCGAGGCTGAAAAAATGACTGGACTACCCCCCTTGCAGTTTTTTCCAAATTTGGTCGAAAATTTATTTTTTCCGAATGCCTGAATGTTTGATTTAGAGCTGAAATAGAAGAGGAAGAGCTGAAAATTCTTGGTTTGAGTCGTCTATCTTGGCAACTTTTGAAGATATTGCTCCTTTTTGATATAACGTTGACTCAAAATGGAGATAAACATTTATTTTTCTAGCCAAGCCCTTTTCCCAAACACCTGTAACTTGGCGACCGTCTTCTACATACGAAGGACTTTCTGTGAATTAAATTTGAGGCAAATCGGAGAGAAAATTTTTTCGAGGCTGAAAAAATGACTGGACTACCCCCTTGCAGTTTTTTCCAAATTTGGTCGAAAATTTATTTTTTCCGAATGCCTGATATTTGATTTAGAGCTGAAATAGAAGAGGAAGAGCTGAAAATTCTTGGTTTGGGTCGTCTATCTTGGCAACTTTTGAAGATATTGCTCACCTTTTTGATATAACGTTGCCTCAAAATGGAGATAAACATTTATTTTTCTAGTCCAAGCCCTTTTCCCAAACACCTGTAACTTGGCGACCGTCTTCTACATACGAAGGACTTTCTGTGAATTAAATTTGAGGCAAATCGGAGAGAAAATTTTTTCGAGGCTGAAAAAATGACTGGACTACCCCCTTGCAGTTTTTTCAAATTTGGTCGAAAATTTATTTTTTCCGAATCGCCTGATATTTGATTTAGAGCTGAAATAGAAGAGGAAGAGCTGAAAATTCTTGGTTTGAGTCGTCTATCTTGGCAACTTTTAAGGGATATTGACACTTTTTTGATATAACGTTGCCTCAAAATGAAGAAAAACATTTATTTTTCTAGTCCAAGCCCTTTTCCCAAACACCTGTAACTTGGCGACCGTCTTCTACATACGAAGGACTTTCTGTGAATTAAATTTGAGGCAAATCGGAGAAAAATTTTTTCGAGGCTGAAAAAAATGACTGGACTACCCCTTGCAGTTTTTTCCAAATTTGGTCGAAAATTTACTTTTTCCGAATGGCCTGATGTTTGATTTAGAGCTGAAATAGAAGAGGAAGAGCTGAAAATTCTTGGTTTGAGTCGTCTATCTTGGCAACTTTTGAAGATATTGCTCCCTTTTTGATATAACGTTGACTCAAAATGGAGATAAACATTTATTTTTCTAGACCAAGCCCTTTTCCCAAACACCTGTAACTTGGCGACCGTCTTCTACATACGAAGGACTTTCTGTGAATTAAATTTGAGGCAAATCGGAGAGAAAATTTTTTCGAGGCTGAAAAAATGACTGGACTACCCCCTTGCAGTTTTTTCCAAATTTGGTCGAAAATTTATTTTTTCCGAATCGCCTGATATTTGATTTAGAGCTGAAATAGAAGAGGAAGAGCTGAAAATTCTTGGTTTGATTCGTCTATCTTGGCAACTTTTAAGGATATTGACACTTTTTTGATATAACGTTGCCTCAAAATGGAGATAAACATTTATTTTTCTAGTCCAAGCCCTTTTCCCAAACACCTGTAACTTGGCGACCGTCTTCTACATACGAAGGACTTTCTGTGAATTAAATTTGAGGCAAATCGGAGAGAACATTTTTTCGAGGCTGAAAAAATGACTGGACTACCCCCTTGCAGTTTTTTCCAAATTTGGTCGAAAATTTACTTTTTCCGAATGGCCTGATGTTTGATTTAGAGCTGAAATAGAAGAGGAAGAGCTGAAAATTCTTGGTTTGGGTCGTCTATCTTGGCAACTTTTGAAGATATTGCTACTTTTTTGATATAACGTTGCCTCAAAATGGAGATAAACATTTATTTTTCTAGACCAAGCTTTTTTCCCAAACACCTGTAACTTGGCGACCGTCTTCTACATACGAAGGACTTTCTGTGAATTAAATTTGAGGCAAATCGGAAAGAAAAATTTTTCGAGACTGAAAAAATGACTGGACTACCCCCTTGCAGTTTTTTCCAAATTTGGCCGAAAATTTATTTTTTCCGAATCGCCTGATGTTTGATTTAGAGCTGAAATAGAAGAGGAAGAGCTGAAAATGTTTGGTTTGAGTAGTCTATCTTGGCAACTTTTGAAGATATTGCTAAATTTTTGATATAACGTTGCCTCAAAATGAAGAAAAAATATTTATTTTTTCAGTCCAAACCCTTGTCCCAAGCACCTGTAACAAATCAAAACTCAATAGCAAGATTATCATGTTTAAAAATAGTCAACATCTTGAAAAGTGTATTCAGGTAAAACAAATTTGTGCAGAAAGTTAGTCAGAGTGTCGACTGGGCGTTCGGGGGACTCAAAGTCTAGTCCTGAAACCAGAGTGGTGATCCCCGTAGTTCCCGTGTGGGTTTGGCTAGACCCCGTCCCTCCTTTACTTTCCCACCCGGAATATTCACCCTCTACCTAATTTGGGGAGAGACATGACGGACCCCAATCCATTACAGCGGCCAACAGTAAAAGTCATGTCCCTATGGTACGGGGAGGGCTCGAACCGGGTGTACCAGCTCTGGACCGCACGCAATTGAACGATCCAGTGCACCGAAGTGCCCGTTGGTGTTTTCGGGTGATTTTAAACACTACTTAAACATTGTGATAACGGCAGCAACTTGATAAAAGAAAAGAATTGGCAGTAGCGGGATTCGAACCAGGGTCAGTGCATTTGAAAACCTACCCCCACCACATAGGCTACAGTTCCCTCTACAAATGACTAAGAGGTAATGCAATGTGAGGCATCGGACTGCTGATGATCCTGTCTTTATCTGTCAGAAAAAAAGACTAGCTTCGAAGCAAAGACGTCAGCTTTATTTTATGAAATATTCAATCTTGAAAACTAGGCCAACCATGTAAAAAATATCACTAGTATGCAGTAGGCTCTCCTGATGCGTTTTATTTAACTTGACCAAAGATATCAGCTTTAATTGGGAAACAATCATACTTGAAAAATAGGCAACAATTAAAAATATAAATCAAAAGGGGTAGATTTTATCAATTTTTTGTCAATTTTTAAGTTGCTATTTAAAGGAACATTACAGAATTGGTTTCTGCTAACAAACCAGTTGCTGGCAGTGTAAGCACTTCATGTAATCCACCATATACATAAATTGACAAAACTGTAGAAGTTTGAGATCAATCGGCCATCTGGGTCACGAGAAAATAGTGAAAAACCGATTACACATTTTGCATGAAATCGTATAGATTCAACAAATGAATAAAACGCTCACTGAGCGATAAACTCAAATCGGCAAGTTAGTTTATTCATTTCTCATCAAATATTGCATTTCAGACAGAAATATTATCAAGGGATGTTTTCTACTATCATCATCATTAGACCGTGTAAGTTTTATGTAAATCTGTGATCAAAAAGTATATTTGTTCTTACCAATTCTGTAATGTTCCTTTAAAAACGATGTGGTAGGCCCTACTGAAGCCTTTTTATTTAGCTTGACCCAAGATATATATTCATACAAAAGTGTTTTTGTTGTTAATAACCAGGACAGACAATAGACTTTTGTTCGATTCCTGAGTGTTCTTTTTATACCATGGTGATAAAAAGCTGTTCATCCTAAGGTATAAAATTCAACTCGAACACAAATTAAGTAAGAGGAGCAGTGGCCAAGTGGAAGGGCTCCGGACTCTGAACCCAACGGTACTGGGTTCGATTCCTGGGTGTTCTTTTTTATACCATGTTGATAAAAAGTTGTTCACCCTAAGGTATAAAATTCAACTCGAACACAAATTAAGTAAGAGGAGCAGTGGCCCAGTGGAAGGGCTCTGGACCGAAAGGTCCCGGGATCGAATCCCAGCTATGAAAAAACTGTAGGCCTTTTAAATAATCTCAGAGTGCAGAGGTTCGTTTTAATTTTCTTGACCTCGAGGTCGCCACTCATCGCAGCCGCCACTCACCGGGATTCGAACCTGGGACTGCTACCTCTGGATTCCGACACCAACCCACAACACCCACTTGGTTGAAAAATAGGCACAAAATTGAAAAAATCACAAGGGTTAAGTCCAGCATTTGTTTTTCAAATTTGGGCCATTTTTAAGTTGCAATTTTAGGCTTTAAAATGATGTAGTAGGCTTTACTGATGCCTTTTTTTATATAACATGGACCAGCATATATGCTCTGTTTTGGGACTTTTTGATAGTCAAAAAATTGGCCCGAAATTGAAAAAATCATAAGGGTTAAGTCCAGCATTTTTATCAAATTTGGGCACATTTTTAGGGGTTTTGATTTTTCACTCTAAAATGATGCAGTAGGCTTCACTGATGCCTGTTTATATAAAATGAACGAGGATATAAATTTGTTTTCAATTATTGGCCAAAATTTCAAGTTAGATTTTCACTTGAAAAATAAAGCAGGCATCTTCACTAATGCCATTTCGAGTGACCATAAAGTCAACTGTAGTGCCTACTGCGTCATTTTAAGTTTGAAAATGTTTTTACTACTTTACTTTATTCTTATAACTAAATTACAATTCTGTCAAGGTAGGGTCATCGTTTGGTAATGACCCAAAAATGTTGTGTTTTGTAATTCCGATCTGAATGCATAAAGATGGATAGTTTCCTGCAAAATTATTTTGTCTGAATAGAAATCATTAAAAACTTTTCAATCTGAGAAACGATTCCAGATTTCTAAGGGTTGGCATTCATACACGAATGCTGCAGCCGAGAGATGCGTTTGGTACCTGCTGTCACCTTGCTAAATGTGGATGGATTCAACATTTTTATTTGAAAATACCGTGACAGTTTTGTGCCAGTTTCTTGGCAAGTAGAACACTGTATTCAGCTAAAACTTTCACAGGTGGATTTTATTGCATCATTCTTTTATCATTTTGCATTACGTTCACAAAAACCAAATGATGACCCAACCTTTATGGCTTAACAATTTAACCCTGTTCAAGTAAAGCCGTTTCCGATTTGGCTGCTGCAGCTGTGGTTGCTTCAGGTACTGCTGTGGGCAGCCTATGCTTCAGCGCATGTTTGAACAATAACACAGCCGCTGACTGCTAATCCTGAAATGGCCTTACATTAAGTAAAATGCAGACTCTTTCTTTATACTAATAGGTCATGATGATGTAAAGGGTCAGAGTTCAGAGTTCAACCCCATGCACATTTTTACATTGAGACACTTCTGTTCGTGATGATGCCAAGGTTCAAAGGTGAAAGTTCAACTCGAGCACATGTTACATTGAGACACTTGGGTGATACTAATTGGTCATCTTGATGGTGTCGACGTTCAGAGTTCAGAGTTCAACTCCATGCACATTTTACATTGATACGCTTCTGTTCGTGACGATGCCAAGGTTCAGAGGTGAAAGTTCAACTCCGAGCACGTTTGACATGGAGACACTTCTGTTCATGATGATGTCAAGGTTCAGAGGTCATAATTCAACTCCTCGCAGGTTTTACACTGAGACACGTTGTTGATATTAACAGCTCATGATAATGTCAGGGTTCAAAGTTCATTCCTCAAGCCATGATAAATAATCGGCCATGTTTTTAACCAATCCTTGAGATACCATGAACCAACTCCATAGAACTTTACACTTGTAGTAATTCAGTTCCACACACGGTTAAATGGATTACAGTGGAGACACAATCCTGATAATTTGCCAAGATAATGCAGAGGTCAAGACTCAAACTCAGGTCATATCAGAGGTCATATCTCAGGTCATATCTCAGCTCTGTCCAGGTTCGATTGAAGTGTGTAGTCTCTGTATTGCTGCGTTGATCATCTGAAACATAGCCTTGTCTTCAGTCTTCACTTCCTAAATGAAGAAATAAAAATAAAACATTTCAATGGTGTTTCTCATCGGAAAATTATTCGGAATCTCATGTGTACTTGTTAGAGTTGCCAAATCACAACCCAACTGACAGGCACTGGGGTTTGCTTTGGGCAATCTTGGGCTAGGTGGTGAGCCCAACTCATTACCCTCGAAGGATCATCTTACTAACCAGACAAGTTTCTAATAAAGAAACACAGTAGGTTCATAGTTGGTTTTTGTCAAAGTAGTGCTGATTTATAGGCAAAATTATAAAGAAAGAGCCAGAGCTCTTCAGCTGGAGTGTCACTGCTGCGGTCTACGGTATGTTCACAAGAATGTCGCACCCATCCTAGTTTAGCGAGGTGACAGCGGGTGTACCAACTGCATCTCTGGCCACAGCATTTGCGACCGGACACCAAACCAGAAATCTGAGAAATGATTCATGCATAAATCCTTTCTCAGATTCAAATGTTTTGAGGTGGAAAAATTATCAAAATGATGTTGCTTTGAAAGGAATCCTTTCTAAAATTATATTTTTATCAACAGCTGCAGTGCTTTTTACCAAGTAAGTTTTTAAGGTCATTAACTTGCGGGGTATTTAACAATCGATGGCCCTACCTTGAACCACAAATTAAACAAAAACGCTTATTCAAAAAGATGTGCTTTTTATTAAAACCTAATAATAACACAGTTCTTAGAGCGTGCTTTTTATTAGAAAGTCATGTGCTGATTCTGTGCACAGCCAGGGTTGGGCTAATAGACTGTGAATGTTTGGATTGCCAGTCATCTCGCCCCCCGGCAAAGTCGCCCCCTGCAAAGTCGCCCCCTGCAAAGTCGCCCCTGCAAAGTGCGTCGCCCCCTTGCAAGCTCGCCCCCTTCAGGTACAAACTCGCCCCCTCGCAATGTCGCCCCCTACAAAGTCGCCCCCGACGCAGTTGCCCCTCGCATTTTTTTTTTTTGCTATTGTTGCAAATATTTTCTAAGGGAAAATTTTTGCTGTTTTTAACTTGATTCAAGAAAGGGAATCCGCGCTTATGTAAATTTTCACGCAAATACCAAGGGGGCGACTGTGTCGGGGGGCGACTTTGGTGGGGGGCGACTTTGTAGGGGGCGACATTGTGAGGGGGCGAGTTTGTACCTGGAGGGGGCGAGCTTGCTGGCTTTGGGGAGCGACTTTGTGGGGGGCGACTTTGCCGGGGGGCGAGATGACTGGTTTCCGAATGTTTGGACACATTCACGTAAAAGAACCCAGTGCACTTATCGAAAAGAGAAGGGGTTTGCCCCGGTGTTCCTGGTTTGATTGGCTGAATTCAGTTAAAAGCCTGGGATGTCTCATCCGAGCTACACTCACCAGTACTTCTGTATTGATCATGGCTTCTTTGCCTTCGATGCTGACGGTGATCAAGTCTGCTTTGTCGTCGTTGGTGACCGAGTCTGATCCGAACATATCCTCAAGTAGCCTCGTCAGACGAAGACTGAACTGATCGATCTCGTTCTTCGGTGGAATGTGCTTTACTGTCAACGTGAAAAAAAGGACGACATAATAAAAATAATAAGAATAATAAGAATAATAATATTGAACATTTCTAGTGCATCTACATGTAGTAGGGTGTCGTGGCCGAGTGGTCTAGGGCGATGGACTCAAGTTCAACAACTTGCAGAATGTGGGTTCGAATCCTGGCCTGTCAGTCGCGACACTCGTGTCCTTGAGCGAGGCACTTTATCATAATTGCTTCTCTCCACCCAGGAGTACAAATGGGTACTAGCGAGTAACCTGTGATGGACTGGCATTCTGTCCAGGGGGAATAGAGATATTCTTAGTCGTTTAATACCAATGAAACCAGGTATAAACACCGGCCTGATGAGCCGTATTGGCTCGGGACAGACTTTACTTTTACTTTTTTGTGCGCCATGTCTGTCAAGGATGACACTTCTGGCGCAAAAACCAGAACTCTGCTAAACTCTGTGTTTTGATTCCATGAATCTTTATGTGTTTTACAGTTCTGTGAACTATTTCATTAACAATGAAACGATTACTTGGTGACTGCTCTATGTTCTGACAACCATGTTCTCAATCCCCCGTGTGATTTACATGCTGAGTTAGGGTTGAAGTTAGGACTTGGAAAATACAGGCGTCCGAAAATAGGGGTGTCGGAAACAAAGGGGTGTCGGAAACATAGGGGGTGGTCGGAACATAGGGGTGTCGGAACATACATAGGTGTGTCGGAACATAGGGGTGTCGGAACATAGGGGCGTCGGAACATACATAGGGTGTCGGAAATAGGGGTGGCTGGTGTCGGAACATAAGGGGTGTCGGAACAGGGTGAACATAGGGGTGTCGGGGGAACATAGGGGTGTCGGAACATAGGGGTGTCGGAACATAGGGGTGTCGGAACATAGGGGTCGGAACATAGGGGTCGGAACATAGGGGTGTCGGAACATAATAGGGTGTCGGACTGGGTGTCGGAACATAGGGGTGTCGGAACATAGGGGTGTCGGAACATAGGGGTGTCGGAACATAGGGGTGTCGGAACATACATAGGTGTGTCGGAACATAGGGGTGTCGGAACATAGGGGTGTCGGAACATAGGGGTGTCAGAACATACATAGGGGTGTCGGAACATAGGGGCGTCGGAACATAGGGGTGTCGGAACATAGGGGTGTCGGAACATACATAGGTGTGTCGGAACATAGGGGTGTCGGAACATAGGGGTGTCGGAACATAGGGGTGTCGGAACATAGGGGTGTCGGAACATACATAGGGGTGTCGGAACATAGGGGTGTCGGAACATAGGGGTGTCGGAACATACATAGGGGTGTCGGAACATAGGGGCGTCGGAACATAGGGGTGTCGGAACATAGGGGTGTCGGAACATACATAGGTGTGTCGGAACATAGGGGTGTCGGAACATAGGGGTGTCGGAACATAGGGGTGTCGGAACATAGGGGTGTCGGAACATACATAGGGGTGTCGGAACATAGGGGTGTCGGAACATAGGGGTGTCGGAACATAGGGGTGTCGGAACATACATAGGGGTGTCGGAACATAGGGGTGTCGGAACATAGGGGTGTCGGAACATAGGGGTGTCGGAACATAGGGGTGTCGGAACATAGGGGTGTCGGAACATACATAGGGGTGTCGGAACATAGGGGTGTCGGAACATAGGGGTGTCGGAACATACATAGGGGTGTCGGAACATAGGGGCGTCGGAACATAGGGGTGTCGGAACATAGGGGTGTCGGAACATACATAGGTGTGTCGGAACATAGGGGTGTCGGAACATAGGGGTGTCGGAACATAGGGGTGTCGGAACATAGGGGTGTCGGAACATACATAGGTGTGTCGGAACATAGGGGTGTCGGAACATAGGGGTGTCGGAACATAGGGGTGTCAGAACATACATAGGGGTGTCGGAACATAGGGGCGTCGGAACATAGGGGTGTCGGAACATAGGGGTGTCGGAACATACATAGGTGTGTCGGAACATAGGGGTGTCGGAACATAGGGGTGTCGGAACATAGGGGTGTCGGAACATAGGGGTGTCGGAACATACATAGGTGTGTCGGAACATAGGGGTGTCGGAACATAGGGGTGTCGGAACATAGGGGTGTCAGAACATACATAGGGGTGTCGGAACATAGGGGCGTCGGAACAATAGGGGTGTCGGAACATAGGGGTGTCGGAACATACATAGGTGTGTCGGAACATAGGGGTGTCGGAACATAGGGGTGTCGGAACATAGGGGTGTCGGAACATAGGGGTGTCGGAACATACATAGGGGTGTCGGAACATAGGGGTGTCGGAACATAGGGGTGTCGGAACATAGGGGTGTCGGAACATACATAGGGGTGTCGGAACATAGGGGTGTCGGAACATAGGGGTGTCGGAACATACATAGGTGTGTCGGAACATAGGGGTGTCGGAACATAGGGGTGTCGGAACATAGGGGTGTCGGAACATAGGGGTGTCGGAACATACATAGGGGTGTCGGAACATAGGGGTGTCGGAACATAGGGGTGTCGGAACATAGGGGTGTCGGAACATACATAGGGGTGTCGGAACATAGGGGTGTCGGAACATAGGGGTGTCGGAACATAGGGGTGTCGGAACATAAGGGTGTAACCGATTACTTACACTTCTGAGTGTTAGGATCAGTGGAAACCTTGACAACGATTGCCATCACAGCATCTGCATACATGTCATTGACTGCATTGGCCACCCACTGCAAAGAAGGGAAATATTTATTTTAAGCAATATTGACCGATTGATAAACATACTACAAAAATGTCAGAAAATGTAATGTGAGTAACCAATTTTGTGTGTCTCGTTTATCATATATGACACATTTTTCTGGATGTTATCTTTGGTGCTTAAGTAGGACTAGGGCTACTCTATCTACCATGGGGATAACAGTTATTAAACCTTTTCAGTAAGGTCATTACAGCCCAAGGAATCTCAGAAGTACATCAAAAAAAACGGAACGTGAGTAACCGTGGAATTGCCCAAAAGGTATTTGTCAGCCTCAAGGTCAACATTTGAGCATAATTTGTTTCCGTTCAAGATATTACACCGTCCGGTATCATTATTCAATTGAAGAAAAAACAAAATCACAAACTTGTCCCGTCATGAGTTTTACTGGCCTGAAGCTTAAATCACTTGCCTCGGGCCTGGGGGTCCAGTGTAAAAAAAATCAAGCCCTGCTTACCTCTAATGTGACCATCCCCTTGGCTGGTTCGTGAACAATTGTCACCGCACTGAAGATCCGCAACGCCGGTTTGTTATACACCTCTACGTACTCGATGTCACCGGAGAGCTGAGTCAGGTAGTGTGTGAGTAACGACAGTGGAGCGCTGTAGGCGACGCTCATCCGCTGCGTGAGCGTGCTCACGGCCAGGTCCGTGTACTCGGCGAGGTCCGTCGGCGCCATGATGTGATAGTTGAAGTTCCTCTTGACCAAGATGCCGGAGATGCGGTTGTCCTTGGAGAGTTTGTCGGAAGCTAATGTACCCATGACCTTTTGGAGAAAAAAAGACAGTTCGAGTCTGGGTTTATTTGAGCTTCTGCGTGCTTTGCGGTCAGGGAAAACAAGAAAACTGGGCCTGAAGCCCAATCCGGAGCCGAAGCCGTGGATTCGAAAAGAGCCTACATGTTCACATGGGAAACACTGGAAAGTGTCACTTTGGTCTGTTACCTTTCCTTTAACCCTCTTTCTTGTGAGCGAAAGTAGATCGTATTTTGTGGCTGTTTGCAGCCGCTGTGGGCAATTTTGGTACAAGCCGCTTGCAGCTTGGTCTCTAAAGGGTGAAGGGGCAAGGGATGAGATGGTCTCTTTTACCTTGGCCATTTTTTCTCCTCTGAAGTACAGCTCCACGGCCTGGGTAATTCTTGGGTTATGGATCTGTATGTGGGACTCCTCGTCGTCTTCGTACTCCCTGAGAAGAGCCGTCTTCAATCGCAGCATCTCATTTGCCTCACCGTGAACCAACACCTGTCAAGTTCAACAGTAATACCACCAATAAATAACGGACATCGACAGTAATGAGGAACACTTTACAAAGGGCCGGCATCCGACACAAGTTTGGGAAGGTGGTGCATTCTGCTCTACCAGCCAGGCTCCTAGTGGATGATACCCATGCCTACATCCTTTTTGGACTGTGAAGGGGGTAAACCCTGTTTCAGCACCAGGAGTAGGTGGCAACGTGCCCCTTGGTGTCAGTTGATTTGGGTCGACAGCCCAATTCAGTTCAGTGTAGCCTCACCTTGAAGTGGCCGTCTGGCCTTGTGAGTTGGGCAATATCTCATAATATGAAAGAAAGGAGCTTGATACCCCTGTAGTGTCACAACAGCTGACGGTACTTACAATATGGGGAGGTTTGAGTGCTCGTATGAACTCGCTGGTTTGCTCGTAGTCTGTGTGAGCGGAGAACGAGATGTAATCGACCGACATCTTGAGTGGGAGCTTCTGACCATTCATCGTTGTGATCTCCTCTGGAGATTGCATTACAGTCTGGAAAATGAGAAAAAAAAACGTGACTACTGGGGTCGATTTCACAAAGCACTGAGATTCATCTTAAGATGAGTTATCAGTATTACCATAGTGATTTGTATTGTGACATCACTCTTTGCTAAGCAACTGCGATGGATTTGCAGTTACGATCAGTCTGAACTCTTTGTGAAACCGAGCCCTGATTCGGGCATGTACAAGTTATCATTAACTCATGCAAATGTGTAATCGGTTTTTCACTATTTTCTTGTGACCCAGATGGCCGATCGATCTCAAACTTCTACAGGTTTGTCAGTTTATGTATATGGTGGATTACATAAAGTGCTTACACTGCCAGCAACTGTTTTGTTAATAGCAAAAACCAATTCTGTAATGTTCCTTTAAGTGCTACCTCTACCTTCGTCGTTCATGTACTAAACTCACCTTAGCCAGTGTCCCTTCTACGCAGTAGCCAGCAATAATGACGCCGTTCTTGCGCTCTGTGCACCAATTCTCAAACAGCTCCCTCGAGAGGCCACTTTGCATCATGCCGGGGCTCGCCATGACCACCGAGGGACCGACGTCATCAAAGTGGTCCATTCCCCTCAGGTTGGAGATGTGTTTGAAGACAAAGGGGTTGCTGATGGCAATCTAGTCGATAACGAGTACAGAAAGACAAAGAATGCCGGTTTCTGTTAAAATTTTGTTTCGTGCTTCGGGGCTGACAACTTCAAAGTAGAATGACAAAACTAGTGGTTCGGCCCAGCCTTTACGAAGCCCAGCCAGGCCCAGGCCATCAGTAATTGGGCAGTCAGGTTGGCGAAGTGGCATCTTGTCTTCCGCCTCTGGGGACCCCGGTTCAAATCACACCGGGGCACTACGTCGATTGGGTTTTTCAGTCCCTGCCCGATTGCGTGGGTTTTCCCTGGAATATTTCTCTGGGGGGTTTTCCTCCCCACATCTAAAACTGAAACTTCCTTCATTGTCTTCTCTCCACGGGGTTCTTGGCTAGTATAGTGATTAAATTTCGCTTTCTGAGAGTCCTTGGCTTCCCAACCAGGCCAGTAGTTGAAGGGGTGGTTTCTGTTTAGAGTTTCTAAAGGCAAGGGAAATGGTTATGGTGTTCCCGAAGAGGGTCCTTATACCTGTCGTCTGATCTTTTCTTTCGTGGCTTTGATGTAGAGGTTGGGGCACTATTTTTTCCTAGGGGAGGGGGGCACTTTAGGCTAGTAGTTAAAGGGGTAGTTTCTGTTTTGAGATCCTCTGCGAGGCAAGGAAAGATACCACTACGCCAACCCGACCAAAGAGAGTGTCCTTACCTGTCGTCTGATCTTCTCATTCATGGCGTTGATGTAGGTCTGGTAGACGGACATGCACTTCTTGGCGAGTGACGAGGCGTAATACACAGGGATGTCGTGAAGCTCTGGGTGGTTGCCCCAGTATTCATCTAACAACAAACAAATATTGTAAAATTTCCCCCAGTCAGTTTCCTTTGTGGTTTATTACTTGATAATTAAAATTAAAAGTTGCAAAAAATTAAAAGTTGCCGCTTCCCAGGTTGTATCGTAAAACTTGGGTGTGATCCCTGGCTATACGACAGATACAGGTTGACTGGAACCCCCGAACGAAGATATTGACAAAGTAGGAAGACCGCCAGCATAGGGTTAGATTGCTAAAGTTGGTTAAGGTGAAGTCCCACTCTAGTAAATTTGTCTCTGTTCAAACTTAAATTATTTTCAAGTTTGCCCAGTCAGTTTCCCTTGTGGTTTATTACTTGATAATAACAACGGTGTTGAAAACACAAAATCATATACACCTCGACTAGTCTAAAGGTTGGGTCATTGTTTGGTTTTTGTGAACGTAATGCTTAGAGGCAAAATTATAAAGAATGATGCAATAAAAGTCAAATGTGAAAGTTGCAGCTGAATACAGTGTCAACTTGCTAAAAAAACAGTAAAACACAGACACGGTATTTTCACAAGAGCGCCGAATCAATCCACATTTAGCAAGATGACAGGCGGCGGGTACCAACCGCATCTCTGGCCGCAGCAATTGCGAACGGACACCAACCCTCAGAGATCAACAGCTGCAGTGCTTCTCATGCAGTAAGTTTTTATGGTCAATAATTCTGGAGTACATGTATTTACCAATCTACGACCCTTCATGTACATTTACAGCCAAGAAGTTTCAGGTTTTGCTAGAGCGGGTCACAAATATGCCCCTCAAAAAAATCTTTAAAAAAAACGTTCACCCTCCTACTGTCAGTGACTCTTGGCAACATTTTCCAGTGAGTTGACCAACCATTTGAAACCATTCGACTGCCAAGGTTGTGTACGGTGGCACAACTGTGCACAGAACTAACTGTGTACTGTGTACATGCATTCCCTCATGGTATCATATTGCAGGCTGGCATAGTTTATCTATCATTCAAAACCACAGTGAATGGTATTGAATGGTCAGACAGCAAGAGGGTTGATGTACTGTATGTCGATTTTGCCTAAACTACTTACCTAGAATTAACAGCAGCTCCTGCGCCCTGCCCAGGGCGAAGACGGGAATGAGACAGCGCCCTCCTCTGTTGACGATGTCGTGAATCGTTCCAGTAAATCTTGCCTCTCTCTCATCTCGCTTTTCGTGAATGTGTGTGCCGTACGTTGATTCCTGAGAAGAAAAAAAAAAAAAAAAAAAAAGGTTCTGATAATAATATTTATCAGGTAGTTATCAATGTTAACCCTATTACTATTGGTGCACTCTCCTGACCAACAATCCGCAAGGGACTGTGGAGATTGGGGTCTGCCCCTCTTGGTGTGCCTCATGGCCAATTTTTCACAAAGAGCCTAAGATTGCCTGAAGATGTGTACCGACCATATTTACTAAGCAAAGTGTGGTGTCACAACACAAACCACTTTTAAGGCAATATTGACAGATAAGATTGGTTTGCCTGGCCCATCATCATCATCATTTAGCGGTCGCAACCGAGATTCCATTCACAACGTCACCCCAGAGGTGTTTATCCGTCATCATGTTTGGTAGGTCCTCAATTTCAGCCTCCGTATCTCTACTGATCACATCAATGTAGTTGAGAGGTCTACGTCCTCTATTAGGGCACGGAAGTCTCCAAAATAACACGTCAGGTATGACCTGGTCTTCAGCCCGATAGCAGTGGCCAGCAAAGCGGACTCTGCGTTGAGCAACAGTAGCAGAGATTGGTGGAATGTCTCCGTAAATCTGTTCTTTGTTCTTGTGATTAGCTATTGTTATTTGGGCCTACAATCCCAAACCCTACAAAGTCGGACAACTGACTCAACTAAGGGTTCCTCTCTCAACTCCTTAGGAGGATGCAGCAACGGTAAATCTAGAACAAAAGTAAAAAAAATTACTCTCACCAATAAAGAGACTCTTACCGTGATCAGTATGTCTGGTTTGATGTTTGGAATTTCTGCAGCCATCAGATGTCTGTCTTCTTGCCTTGAAAAATCTCCCGTGTAAAGAATCTGAGTCAAAAATAATAACAGTTCTCCATGTTAGATTTTATTACAAAAACATTGTATCTCGATTGTGCAACGACGTTGTAGCTCACAAGAAGAATCTTCTGATTCCAAACCTTTGTCCTGTTGTTATACGAATGTGGCATACAAGAATGGACAGGCTGCCACCATTGTTCGTCATTATATTCAGCTCAATGGGAGGTAAGTCCAAGCGTTCCGAGATTCCAGCCTACGGTCCCATGACAGATTCTCGGCCGTGTCTCACGGCCAAGCTTCTGCGAGTAACAGTGAATGCCTACTCAATTTTCTCACACAACAACATCAAATCACGCCACTAATTATCTTCTTTCCTTTGTCAAGTCAGGCTTTTCGTGCGACATTTATAATTACAAAGGAAAACGGTAATACTCAAGAAGCTCCTAAACCTTCCGACAAATAACACAGAGGGTGGGCACGGAAACTGTTTAAGAGTATCATCCCCGGGCCTTAGATCTCATAATCCAGACCAGGCCTCGAATTTCGCCACGGCACCACAGCAATTGCTGTGGGTGCCCTTAAAAACCTTCAATACGAATTCAAATTTTCCTCATTGGGTGCCCTTCATTTTGGGGAAACTGCCGTGCCCTTTTGAAAACGAAATCCAAAGCCTGCCAGAATAAGATCTCAGACAAACCAAAACCAATTTTATTGTACCTTGACTCCAGCAATCTCAATCATGAACATAGCCGCCCCCAGGACATGTCCGGCATTGTAGCACCAGAACTTCACCCCACTTGCTTCAATCTCTTGGTGGAAGTTGATGGTCTCTATCCGGTCCATGCTGTTCTGCAGGTCATTGTCTGTGTACAACATCTTCTCCGCTGAAATGTTACTGTCCGAAAAAAGAATTTAAAAAGGATGGTTTAGTAATAATTGTAGCACACCTATCTACCAATAGAGGTTTTACAGTCACGAGATGTTATCACGTGACTGTGTGTTTGAGACGCCATATTGCCGGTCAATGACCAGAGGCAAGATCACAGCTCATGACCGTAACCATGACCGGCAAGATGGCTGCCTTTGCGGTAGGCGGGGCCAGTGACGTCAGCTGAAAAACCTCTATAAGGTACTCAAGGCACCTAAACAAACCAAAACATTGGGTTTTTTTTTTCAACTTTTTGAATTATGAGACCGATTTATGTAGCGCCTTGTAAGGGTTTACAAGGTGCTGAGGCACATTCAGCAGCCACTACCAGAAACACCGGGGCAAACCCCTTCTCTAATAGCAATAAGCTAAACTGGGCTCTTTTAAGGTGCATCACACAACACAAGGGACCTATAGCTTTACTTCCCCCTGAAGGACTAAGCAATAATGCTAAAATGTCTTGCTTAAGGACACAAGTGTCACGACCGGGACTCGTGCCCACACTCTGCTGAACAGAAACACCAGAACTTGAGTCTGGTGCTCTTATCCGCTCAGTCAAGACACCTTCTTCAGGACAGATTTAGTTCATAATCATGTTGTGTACAACGAAGAGGTTGAAGAAGTTGTATTACGCACACACATCTGAGCGGTCACATCGTTTCCGGTCACATCGTTTCCGGTCACATCACGTTTGAACTAAATCTGTCCTGAAGAAGGTGTCTTGAGCGCCTTGAGCATCACAGAGTGACGGATATGAGCGCTATACAAGAAGCCACTATATTTTGTTTACAAAGCGAATGGACATTTTAAAAGTATTACCTGACTTTCACATAATCGGAGAGCAGCCAGCGATAGATGGCCTTGGTGGCATGCGTCATGAAAATCCTACCCTGGAACTTTGTCTTCTTGAGAAAGAACGGTAGAGCCCCACAGTGGTCCAAATGAAAACTAGGATTCACAGACAAGAAAGAATAGAATATGTAAAAATTTACACCAATTTTACAGCGCAGGGCTCGGATTTGACACTGGACCGCTGGCCCATGGCCAGTGATTTTAGCATCGGGCCAGTAAACTTGCGTCTGGACAAGTCCAGCGGTCTTGTGTTTGTGTCAAAATGTTGACTTTCAGTCTGATAAATACCATTCTGTTGATTATCAAAGACTACTTACCCATAATATACAAATGAGATAATTCTACTCTTTAATTAGTGCTTTTTCAAATTCACTTCTCAATTCAATTCTGGTCTCGTACTCAAAATTCCGGTCTGGACTGTAAATATTTTGAGCTACAAGCTTGTGGGTTTTCCCAAAAAATTCTAGCCCTGACAGGGATGAGATTTGGCAAATGTGGAAATTCCTAAATGTCCTGCAGGACCGGGTCTCCCCCCCCCACCTCTTATTCCAGGCACAGTACATGTACCTCCAATATGTTACAATTCAGGAGGTTTACAGACACTGTGCATCACCAGATACACAAAATTGCAGGCTGGCACGGTGATATTTCATTCCGAAACCATGTGGATAATGATGAATGGTCAGATAGTAGGAGGGTTGACTGTGTACTCTGTATCCAATCACTACATTGTATTTATATCATTACCCATTCAACAGCGTAGTTAGTGCCAATAACAGGATGACTAGGAAACAAGAAAAAATGTTCAGATTTAGATGTGGAAGGAAAGTCCATGCAATCAGGGAGGGACGGAACGCCCAATCCGCATGCAAGGCCAGGTTATGAGGAGGGATTCGAACCGGGTCACACAGAGGTGAATGGGCAAGAAATATCACTGAGCCAACCCGACTCCCATATATGATACAAGGTGCATCTATCATTCAAAAACATGTCAAGGAAGGATTAATAAAAAAAGCAGTGTTTGTCAGAAAAAAAACTTGATATTCTTGTGCTTTCAACAAAAACTCACTGGCTGATAAGCAGAAGATCGATTTCTTCGGGTTCGATCATGTCGAAAAATGGCAAAGAGTCCAGTCCCTCCCTTCCAGGATGAATACCGCAGTCCAGCTGTAATGCAATAACAAAGAAAAGCCGAATGTTCCATTATCGTTACAGGGTGAAGATGTAGACAAAAACCAATTACCTATAGAAGATTCAGGTCTTCGGGAAAATTTAGAAAAGCTGAATATTTGCAGGCATGGTTATACAAGGAAGCGCTGCAACAGAACTGGCCCTACGAGATCGCACATATCTCTTGGGCATGACGATTTGGTACATCGATAGTTACATGGTCAAACAGGCTGTTTTGCACACTTAGTACTCAGCACTAATTGAATTTGCTATGTACCTGGTTCTCAGACAAATGTGTCAAATTTCAACAACATACATGTGTGTGTACGTGTCCAACTTGGGTATTTACCTGCACTCAAACCAGAAATAAAACACAGCACAGCATTTTGGCTATATATTGTTTAACTTAGCCCTCAAAATAACAACAACACAACAACAACAACAACAACAACAACAACAACAACAACAACAACAACAACAACAACAACAACAACAACATCAGTCAGCATCAGCAGCATAAAAGTGCAATTCTAAAACCAGGACTTTAGTATAAAACTGAGGGTGTGTCAAACGTCAGCCAATTTAAGGCCGTCTGGAATGACAAAGAGGCAATGAAGGCAATGGCCTCTGTTGTGCCCTGGGCCCAATTTCATAGAGCTGCTAAGCACAAAAATTTGCTTAGCATGAAATTTCTCCCTTGATAAAAACAGGGTTACCAACCAAATTTCCATGTGTTGAATATTGCTTGTTACTGGTATTCAGCTGTTGTTTGCTTATCCTGAAAATCACGTGGAAATTTGGTTGGTAATCCTGTTTTTATCAATGAAGAAATTTCATGCTAAGCAAATTTTTGTGCTTAGCAGCTCTATGAAATTGTGCCCTGATCTTGACCTCGGTGCCCGCAGACTTTGAGATTTTGCAATGGAAGTGCCCTATTATTGTTGCCAGAATGAGAACAGCCTTGCCCTCTCCAAGATGAAATTCCAGGCCTGCTTACCATGATCTTCTTGCCTTTGAATTCCAGCATGATGCATGATCGACCGACCTCCTGCCCCGCTCCTCTGTAAAAAATAATAATTAATTAGATAAATCTAATGACCATGTAACCATTGTTTACAAAAACAGTGACCTTGTACATTCCAGGGCATTTCCTGGCAGGCAAGATACCACAATGGTCATATGGCAAAGTCACACAATTTCCATATTTTATAATAAGTGACAGCTGAACAAGTTTTGAGATGCGCCCCCTTTCTTTATGTAAAAAATCCGACGGACGAGGTTGTCTGGTCTCCGTAGTACTACATCAGGGTAGAGAATCGTTTTATCTAAACTAAAAATATAATATTTTCAACAGATTGAAATTTGAATTGATAAATGATATGATTGAACTTGAATTTGAAGTAAAGGTGATTTGGATATAATTATGACTCTTAAAATTAAGGTTTTACATGGTTTGTTTATGTTCTAACATGATTTTTTTTAATGCATTTTAAACTTGTTGTCATTAGCTGTTGTCGGCTTTTTATTGTGCAACCCTTTTTAGTTTTATGGACCCTCCTCTGAGTCCTTTCCAAGCAATTTGCAAGATTGTTTTCCCTTTTTATTTTTTCACTGCATCATATATTTCCATATTATATGATATACTCTCTTCATATATTGTTGTTCACATTCTTGTGTTTGGATTAAAGTTATAAATGAATTAATTTTAGCTGATGTCCTTTGTCTGCAGAGTCAAAGCTGTAAAATGACTTTCCATATCATAACTGGTTCATGGGTAAAGTAAATGAATTGTTCTGTCTGTGTACCCTGTACGCTTCGTCTCTGTTTTAACCGCATAACCCGATGAACGGTATAACCAACGGTCTTATTCATTGTTGTATTTATTCGGATTTTAATTAAAACTGTACTTACAGTGGACGTATGATGAGGCGGTCACTTTCTTCCGCAGGAACTTGCGTTTCACTTCGCCTTTTGGAAGCCATTCTTACGATTTTTTTACCACTAGAACAAACCACGTGAAGCGCCCTCAAGAGGTGGTAAGACAACTCGACGGATGACCGACTCCGTGTCGAGCCGCTGGTCTCGACGGTTGAACACGGGAAGCCGAAGGTTTGGGGGAAACGGGAATGCTATAATTATCGACTCAAGTCGACAAAAAGGGACACCTGCTTTCTAATCAGGAATAAACAATTTGAACGTTGTTTTCTTGCTTTTTTCAAATTGTCTGTGTTTCTATACCCCCGTAAAAAGTAGACTGAACGTTATTATAATACGATACCCGCGTTAATCCGGAGGTCGTTGGTTCAAATCCCGCTCTAGTCAATTTTTCTTTGTTCAACCCCAACCTACTTGAAATTTACCCAGTCAATTTGACATTTGAACGTTATTATTGCGCATTTTTACTGTTTAACTTTTCAGTTCGAGAAAAACAGGTGTTTCTTGGGCCTTTTCACCTTAAAACAGATGGTCGAGAAGTGAGATTGGATTTTTGGTTTCCTAGAGGCAAAATAAATAAATAGTAATAAAGTACAGGTTGAACGTTTTAGATGATTCAAATGTTTTACCTCTAGGTAGCCGCAAAGCAGATTGTATTGGAAGCACAAAAAGCGGTTCTGCTTCGGTTTCCAACAAAGCCGACCAAATGTTCTGGACAATTACTTATTTATTTCTTTGTTTTTATTATTACTTCCCCCCCCCCCCTGCTTCAAAAGCGGATCGAACGTTTTTTAAGAGATCAGAGAGGGCTCCAAGGTCATATTCAGTTTAGTGACCACTTATTTTCAAGTAGATAAAGTTCTGAATAATAACAAACGAATTGCAAGTATCCCAGTAGGCCTAGGACTAACCTCTAGCACCCAGTCCGCCATTTTGTAGAACCCAATTTATAAGGACCGTGAGGGTTCTCGACGTAAAAGGAAAACCACATGATTTTGAGGAATATGTTTGTGAATCATTGTACTCTGAAAAATCCAACTATTAGTTTAATAAAAAACCGCTTTTTATAGCCCAAAGCGCCCAACCCAAAGGCAATGTTTCCGCTTAGCAATACACTACACACCACCCTGAATAATTTCCCAAATTCTTCTGTAGCCTAAAAAAAAATGCTACACAAAATGCATCAGTCGCTACTCAAAAGTCAGCATTTGGGTAACTTGGAATTACATATGAAGCATATTTATCAACCCTTTTAATAGCCTGCTTTAGCCCATTCACTTGTGCAATATTTTATATCATTTTTATTGAAATCGTTTTTATTTGTTAACAAGTTTATTTATTTATTTATTTATTTATTTATACATGTATATTACTTCTTTATTTGTTTATCTTTACTTTTACTGTTATTTTACTTATTTATTTTCGTTTTATAAATTATATATTATTATTTATTTTGGTTTTGTATAATTATCTGCTTTTTTATTGCATGTACTATAATCTATATTATATGTTTAAATCTATTTTTATTTCATTGTGTACCCCAGATGTGGGGCAACAGATCTACGGATCATAGTATGTATTTGCTTTTGTTGTCCCTTGCCCATCTCGGGGTATATTGTCTTGTATTTTGTTTTGTACTGTTATGGCAAATAAAATAATAATAATAATAATTGAGTATCAATACAAGTTCTTTTAAATGTTATGCAAAATTGATAGATGAACTTATTCCCTGCACTATAACTTTAAAAAAGCGTTTGTAACCGTTTGTTATAAGATGTGGTTAGAAAGATGTTTTAAAAGTAGAATACAATTATCCACACAAATATGCCTCGAAATTGCATGGTTTTCCTTTTACATCGTAAACTAACACAGTCGGTCATTTTATGGAGTCAAATTTTTGACTCCACAAAAGGCCGACCGTGTTAGTTTGCAAAGTTCAAGGAAAACCAACGCAATTTCGAGGCATTATTTTGTGTGGATCATTGTGTTCTACTTTTAAAACATCTTTCTAACCATTGCATCTGATAACAAACGGTTACAAACGCTTTTTATAGACCAACTCGACCGATCCAAGGCAACGTGTACCTTTAATAACCATACATGCATTATTTGAAACTACATTATAAAGTAGTACATTTTTTTATTTGAACCATATAAATCTAAGAGAAACTATAAATATAGTACCGTACTGGCAGCAATCATATAAACCTAAAGCTTGACACTGTTCAAAATAGACCTCATGCATGGGGCACATCTTGTATTTCTCCCATTTAAATCAGTGTGAACCAAAGTGAGGCTGGAAGGGCAATTAATACTAATAGTCTGGCCCATTTTTGTTTAGATTTGAATCAGTATGCATGATTAATAATGCACACTGGGGACTTGACAAAGAATGGTGTCAGCATGATAAAGGACTATGGAGCGGCCATCTTGTTTAAGATTACCAAGACAAAATAGAGTCTGGTACCCTCCAATATTATAACGAGAAACAGTATCATGACATTATTTTAAAATTTAACAACTTATTTAACAATTTTAAAATTAAATTTACGTTTACATTTTTTTATTATTCCTTTACTGCTTATGGCTAGCATGTACATCCGTAGCTATTAAAAGTATTAAAGATCAAAAACAAGTTTGTATTTCAAAAAACGAATTTGGCTAACAATAGTACAAAAGTTTTTACAACATTCGCTTTATCAACGGTCATCTGCAAGCTACTGCTGCATGTATGATTACAATATGTGTAGCTATATTTTGAGTTAATATGACACCCAGAATCATCAAATTATCTTATTACAGTGAAGGTTATTACAACTGTGCTGCCTGCCTGCAGTAGGATCTACCGTACTGGCAGCAATCACAAAATAAATTTGTCAGAACATTTTGGGGCGAGACCCTTTTTCTTAAAGGTATGGTAATCGTTTGGTTTCTGTCAAAATAATGCTTCTTTAAAGACAAAATATTATAAAGAAAGATACAGTAACAGTCACCTGAGGTAGTTTCAGCTGAATACAGTTTCTACTTGCTGAGATAACGAGAGAAAAAAAACACAAAACATACATTAAAAGCGAGATGACATCGGGTACCAGCCGCATCTCTGGCCGCAGAATTGGCGACCCCCAGAACTTCTGGGAAACGATTAATGCACGACTCTTTTCTCAGATTAAAATGTGCCTATTGAATTCTATAATGGGGGATTGCTAACGAAATAATTTCACAGGATGCTTATAGTACCATTACCATCTTCACAACAAGCACTATGACAATTTTTGTCGTGAAATTTGAGTGAAAATCCACTCTCTCCTTGGAATTGTAAATTACCCCTTTTCACCTTGTTTTTACGAAGTTCTTTTGCCAGAGCCAAAGTGTTTCACGTTTTTTTTGTTTTACTGTGCTGCACTGCTGAAAACGTTATTCACAAATTAAAGAGTTCTCTGGTGGATTACATAATGTGCTTACACTGCCAGAAACGGTTTTGTTAGCAAAAACCAATTCTGTAATGTTCCTTTAAGTTAAAGCATGGTTAAAGCGTGAAGTTTTAGTTCATCAGCGAATATGGTGAGGAGTATATACTGGGCTCGGTTTCACACAACACTTAGTTCATCTTAAGATGTGTTGTCAATAATTATTACCGTCGTAATTTGAATTGTGGCATCACACTTTGCTTAGTAATTAAGATATTGATATGATCAATCTTAGCTCTATGTGAAACCGAACCCTGGTATTTTGTTGTTGCCATGGTTTGTGTTTGCTTTGTAACATGGAGTGCTGCTCACGCATTTGGCTAAAACATGCATTCTGTCTATTTTGCGCTCACCAAGTGTACACTTAAAAAATTCCCACACATCTTTGAAATAAACTCATTAAGCAATATGTAAAATTTGTTTCACTTGTATAGATGAAGGGCATTTAACAATCACGGTTGATTCAATCTTTAAAATGAAATTTATTACCTCAAAACACTTAATTACTAGTCGTTAACATCAACATTTTGTCGAAAGCTTTTTCTAGTTTGCTACCGTCATCAAATAAATAGTTTTACAAAGTTTGTTCCACAGTTAAATTACTATTGACTACACCTGAGCTTTTCAGTTGCCATGGATGATTTCTAACATGTCAGAGAACAATTTAGTGAGCAATCTAATTTCAGTTAGGCCTATAGTGTTGATAATTTCACTCATTGCAGTCAAACGGTTACGGCAAGCAAAATCACTTTATAAATTACACCGATGGTTATTTCTT
Organism: Pycnopodia helianthoides; assembly: GCA_032158295.1. NCBI lineage: Eukaryota > Metazoa > Echinodermata > Asteroidea > Forcipulatida > Asteriidae > Pycnopodia > Pycnopodia helianthoides. The sequence continues at coordinate 2,800,830 of CM063257.1, forward strand.
TGTTTCTCTGTTTCTTTGTTTGTACAGAAAGCTGTACCATCTTAAGAGTTTGTGTTCTGAACTACTCTCTCGCCATCAAAATCCAAAGGGTATTGTACTTGAATTTAATGAATTTGAGTTCCCATTATAAACCAACAATGCTTGGTATAGGGCCAGCTGTGCTAACTTTATCAAATCAACTGATTTGAGTACCGATCACCAATTTGTACAATGGTATTGGAGTTTGATGGATTAAAAAAAGGCCTATTGAACAACCAATAAACTAAAAGGCCGAATGCAATTTAGTACTGATGACGTGACGTCACAGTTTGTTTACTGCTTTGCAGAATAATCTGTCGACAGAACCCAGTAATACAGCAATAAATCAATGCAGTACACAAACCCTGACGTCATCGGTACAAGGGTCTCTTACTGGCTGCAAATGCGGCTTGGATTCTCATGTGAACATGCGTCAAAACAATGAGGACCTTAGCAACAGCTACATCCATAGCCTGAGAGACATCTGCCTAGACTTGGTACAGTCCTTCAACTGGTGGCAAACAGTCTAAAAAGCATTGGTTAGCCTCACCATCTTCGCATCACTTGAACAGTTGAACACTTTAGTAGCAGAGCGTCATGGCTAAACATAACACAGTCCTTCTTCAGCAAGCGACTTAAGGTTAAAGGAACGTGACAGAATTGGTAAAAAAAAAACTTGTAAAATATACTTTTGATCACAGATTTACATAATACTTACACGGTCTAATGATGATGATAGTAGAAAACATCCCTTGAAATATTTCTGTCTGAAATGCCATATTTGATGAGAAATGAATAAACTAATTTTCCGATTGGAGTTTATCGCTCAGTGAGCTTTTTATTCATTTGTTAAGTCTATATGATTTCATGCAAATGTGTAATCGGTTTTTCACTATTTTCTCGTGACCCTGATGGCTGATCGATCTCAAACTTCTACAGGCTTGTCAGTTTATGTATATGGTGGATAACATAAAGTGCTTACACTGCCAGCAACTGTTTTGTTAGCAAAAACCAATTCTGTAATGTTCCTTTAAAAAAAACATTAGCTATAGCCTCAATATCCTGGGATCACTTTAACAAATTAACTTGGAGCGGAGTCATCTGGGTAGACTTGACACAGTCCTTCGTCTGCAGTTGGTACAGTTCAAAAAGAGTTGAATAGCCTTAAGATGTACATTTTGTCATCGCCATCGTCACATCTGTGGTGGAAAATAAACGATTTTCAAAGATCAATTTTTACTCTTTGAATACAATTGAGTATCAGTTGTTAATAGGAACAGTGAAGTCTGAATGCTATTGTGTGCAAGAAAACTCCTCCTGCTCCATTCTTCAACTCAGAATGCACACACAACATGAAAAAACATTCCAGGTTTTGTTTTTCTCTCCATGTTTTTTTCAGTAAATATTTTTCTGTAAGACTCAACCTCCAGGCTAGTTTTCCACCAATTGGTTGTATGGTGCAAACTTTTTATTAAAAGACGGGAGTAACGTATTCATTCAATTCGACGATCCGAAACATTTATTGGTGCTGTAACTCAGTAAAACATTAACTCTTTTGCCAACATTTTTGTATGAATCTTTTTTTCAAAGAATAGCTTTTGAATGATTTTTTTTTTAATTACCAAACAATCTGTTGTAGAGTCTTTGAACCTGTATCTTCCAACGATGCTCATCCAAACAGTTCCGGTTGAATTTGACACTCCGTATTATCCAACGATGTTCATCCAAACAGTTCCGGCTGTAGTCACCACTCCACAAGAGACTGCTGAATTGAGAGAACATTTATTTGGCACAGAAAACGTTTTCTTTATGCATTTACATATCTTAATGATTGCAAGAAAAGCCGACTTCTAATTGTTTCAGGAAGGATTCCAAATGCTTGCTGTTGCAGAATCTCAATAATACTTGTTTTTTTCATTGCCGGTTACACATACTGCCTTTACTACTTGTTTGTGTGAGAGATTCACTGGTTTTTTATGCACGTTTCATTTTTCCTTACAAAGTTATCGATTTACTGTCTCGATTTGTTCATGGTTGTCCAAATTTTTTCCTCTGTTGTCCCAGTATATTAGGTAGTTTCTTTACCAGTAACTCATTTATTGTTCCCAATACATTACAAAATCTTTTGCATGACTCCAGTTCCTGCTGGTAGGCATCATCTCAGCTCAGTGAAGATATCAGCACAGAAACTACTTGATCATCTTCAAAAAAGAAACAAGACCTGCATTTTGGAAGAAAACTTATCTAGAAAGGTTAGCATTTTGTGGTCACATCAGTTAGCCAAAGTTGGTTCACCAAATACATTACCTGAGATAACCCAAATACTTTACCAAACCTATGTCATATACAATGTACCAGAGCTGCTAGCTGAGCACAACTGCTTACAGAAACATCCATATTACAGGTTACAGACTGTGGAAAACAAAAACAATGTTAAGCCTGTGAAGGGAAAGGTTAGAAGCTGTGGAAGAAAAGATTAGCGGCTGTGGAGGGAAGATTAGTTTTCTTTCACACTTACCCCCACACTTTTCCTAATCTTTACCTGTCTTCACTGACCACACGGACCTCCAGGTACAAATCAGAGACATCAAGGGAATTTTCTGCAATCCAAATAAGTCACATGCCACATCACCTACTTTGGGAAGATAAGGGGACTGGGGAAAAAGACAAATATAGTAGCCTGTGGAGGCCAGATTAGAAGCTGTGGAAACAAAGCTGTGGGAGAAAGGTTAGAAGCTGTGGAGGAAGAGGTTATTTTCCCTTCACACTTACCCTGATACTTTACCTGTTATACTTGACCTTTACATCCTCACTGGCCTCCAGTCGCTCACCAGAGATATCAAAGGGAGTCTTCATCGTCTACTCAAGTTCTGCATTTACTTATGACGGCATAGTTCTTAGTTTGGTTCAAGACATTATTTTGTATTATTTTGTTGAAGGACTTGTTTTTTACTGTCCTTAAAAATAATGTGAAGGTACATGTGATGTGTCACCCCACATGAATTGAGATTGAGCATCTTAGAATCAAGACCAAGTGCTACACCAGTCATAGCTTATACTTTACCATTTGCCTGTGAACCTGCTGAAAGGGTAAAGAGTTAGTCTTATATCTAGGCCAAAACTGTAAATACTCTAGGCCTTTACTGTTTCAATACTTACCTTGGAAGAGCTGCTCTTTTCCCACTCTTTCTCCTCTCTCGTCTTCTCTCACTTCTTAATGTTTTTTTTTTCTTCTCATCTCATTTATTGTTGTCCTCTGGTCTCGCAGCTCACACATATAGGTGATTCGGGAAAGTTATTTGGAAATGGCTTAATAGACCTTTGCATTTGCATTTCGGGACCACAGCTTTACAAGTCCCCCCTCCCCCATTTTTTTATTATTTGAACTTTGATCTAAATGAGCAAGGGTAACAGCCTTGCTGTTTCTTTATTGTATTTTTTTTTAAAGACTATTCATGCTCAGCTAAAAATGTCTGCATTCAGAATTGATGTAATGCTGATATTAGGAATATATAAACATTAGTTTAGCTGGTCTAAATTATCTATTCATTACTCCTAAATCAAACATTTATCATCAAACGAATGGTGATTGAACTTAAATATTTTACTGATTATAATTGCATGATTTCTTCTACAATACTTATTGTGGTGGATTATGTGTCTGCCGTACAAAGTGCTGTACAAAATCAATTGTTTGTTTTATTTATTTAGTTAAAATTATTCTTTTATTTGGGTGTATTTCCTTGAGAAAAAAAGAAAAAACAACATTATGCTCTTTGAAATATAAAATCATGACAATTATTGAATAATCATGACAACTGATGACTGGAAGTATCAACCCTGACATAAATTTCCTGTAAGACTAGTCTCCTGTTTTAAAAACATCATTGGCTTCGACCAATATGCTAATCAAGAAATGCCAAAGAAGGAAAATGTCAATTCACCTCGAAAGCTATGCAAGCAAGGACAACATCAACAAGATCACCGAACATCATTGCGGGGGGGGGGGGTCGGTAGAAAGGGGGGGGGACTCTGCAAGAGAGCGGGTTAGATTTTCTTTTACCGTTCGCAGTCTTCACACTCTTGTCTTTATCTTGATAGTAACTTGCGTTATCCGACCTCCACTATTGCGCTCAATCAACAATCAGATTTATTTTGTTCTTTTTTAAAGGCACTAATCTGTTTTATAATTAACGCCTTTACCACCAGTTATTTTTAGAGAGTTTTTGTTGATGAAATTCAGTTAAATTACCCATCATGTGAAAACACTTGAATTTTGTTTTCCACAGCAGTATAAGTGTCAATGACAACACTTTTTAAAAGTATCTCCGCACACCTTAATTACTAGATTATTTTTTTCTGCAAGAGGCTCGTGAGATTCTATTTAAATGGGGGACAAGGTCCAACATTTTCATAGAGGTGAATCGCACAAGCGAACTTAAAAAATGGAGGTCGGATTCACAGCAAAGTTTTCCTTACTTTGGTCCTTTGGCGAACTCCAATGTACGTCCGGGTAGGCCGTAAAACACACCCACATTATCCATAGATCTTCAACTGCCATCTGGTCACAGTCTCTAAACTGATTGAAAAATAAAAGATCGAAAAATCAAAAAAAAAATTGAAGCAATACATTAAATAGCCACCCAAATTGTATCTTTTCACCGTTTGCCTCCAAATGAAAATATCTGGTTACGCCCCTTCCGCTCTGAAGCCTCGTCCTATCTTCCTCAAAAAATAGTGGAAATCTAAAGAACTGTTCGATTCATTAAATAGCTCCCTAGATGTGTATTTTCCCCGGCCACCACCGCTATTGAAAATATCTGGTCCCCCCCCCCCACCCCGCGCTCGGGACCCTCATCCCATCCCCCCAAATAAAACTGAAAACATAACATTTAAAATAACAATGAACAAATGAAAGAATTCAAAATTAAATAGCCCCCTAAATCGTGTATTTGCCCCTGACCCATTCCTCCCGCTTAGAGCCCTTCCCCCCCCCCCAAAAAAATAAATAAAAAATAAAAATAAATAAATAAAAATTAATAAAAACTAGACCTTAGGTGTTTGTGAACAAACAAAAAGCTGTTTTAATTTGATTAAACGCTCTGTATCAGGCTAGAAAACATCCTAAAGATTATGACTTTGTGACATGTGGTTCAGGAGATATGATTTTTAATATTTTAACTTCCTGTTTGGACCGGAAGGAAAGGTCAACAAGGGGTCATGGCCAAGTTCAATGTTTAATGCTCAAAGGATCTATAACTGAAAGAAAATTGAAAATCGGGTGTGTACTTCTTGAGATATGCTCCCACTTCCGATTGACCCAGAAGTAAAGGTCATCAAGGGGTCACGGTAACCGAATTTTTTTTTAATGCTCAAAGGATTTATAACTGTAAAGAAATTGAAAATCGGTGTGTAGTTCTTGAGATATGGTACCACTTCCGGTTGACCCAGAAATAAAGGTCATCAAGGGGTTACGGTAACCGAATTTTTGTTAATGCTCAAAGGATCTATAACTGAAAAGAAATTGAAAATCGGTAGTGTACTTCTTGAGATATGGTCCCACTTCCGGTTGACCCGGAACTAAAGGTCAATATGGGGTCACGGTAACCCAAGGCTAATCTCCAATGCCCAAGGAGTTTATAACTGAAAAAAGTTTGAAAATCAGCTGTGTACTTCTTGAGATATGGTGCTGCAAAGATTAACTAATTAAAGCTTTTAATTACTGTAATTGAACACCTGATGACGTCACAGTTTTTCATACTAATAAATTTTATAAGGTACAACTACAAGATGGTTTGTAACTTATCCCAATCAAATGCCTTTAAAAAAACACCCTAACTTTTCATATCATATGTTGGTCACGCACAAATCCAATGGGGTGTGTACAAACCAATTGGTCCACGACTTCGTACTCAATTTTGCCCTCTAAAAAATGGCGCTAGTGTCTCCTTGCGGTCCCGGCGCGTTTGTGCACGCAGTATTGCCAGTGCGCCCTCTAGTTCTTATATATAACTCTATGGGATAGTTTGTTTCATGGGGGGTCAGATTTACCAATCTTAAATTGCTAAAAAACCTTCGTCCCTTCTTTCCCCTCTTCCCCAAATGAGATTGAAAAGAATACACAAATAAATGGTTTATAAACTTGGTCTGTCACATTAAAATATCCCCCATGTCCCTGTCACCTTGACCCCAAATGATAGCTACACCAATGGTAGTTGTGGTTAAATACTTTTAGGTATGAAATGGTCACATGCCTTACCTCAACATGTCGTTGGCTCGATGTGTTCGGCTTTGGTCATGAAGTTTCATACCGCAGTTTACGGCGATTCAACGGGGCTCTCTCAGGTGTCCAGCCACTCGCAGAAGCTCAACATCGAAGTTAAAATTTGGTTTCAAAGTCTGCAGTCGGAACACATAACTTGGTGAATCCCATAATATGTCCTAAAAGGCTCAAGGGTGTTTTGAATATACTGCAGTTTCGGGTAAAAAGAAAAACGCGACGTCCACAACTCCCCCATGTTGAGAGTTGAGACGAGTGGTACGGCCATTGCTGTTCTCCAGAGCGCAGTTGTCCAATCTAAATACCACAATGAGTTCTTCGAAAACAGCGCCAAACGTCTGATCTGCATAATGAGAATAGGTGACATTCCACAGTAATCCCTCATCACAAGAAGTGTACTGAATGCACTTGTTAAGTAAGAAAACACCGATCCAGTAGGCCACGCCCCATGACAAATTGACCAATCACAATGTGGGATTTAGGGTCCGACACTATACCGCCATTTAGTCCGACAAAAACAACGTGCACGGCGGACGGGGGGACACGTTTGGTCGTTGCTGTGGTGGGCGTGGCCTACTGGATCGGTGTACGCGTGCGAGAACAAACTGCGGGAACATAGCAATATCTCTTAAGAACCCTAGTGCTCTTCGGGCATTTTTTTTCTGAGAATGATCTGAGGTTCGGGGAATGTCTCCTGGTTTCTCGCTGTATTTATTTTGTTCTTTTTGTTGTGATGGGGGTGGGGTCCTTTTTTTTCTTTTTCGGCGTTGCAATGATTTGATTTGTTTGCGTTGAAGGTTTTTTTTGTCCCCGTAGGCAACCCCGTGGAATAACCGCCGGCCTTTTCACACTATGGTCGCTTTACCCCCTGTCTGCCCCGGCAAGTGGGCATACCCCGGGGAATAGGCCACCCCTGCTCTGAAGAAGGGGTAAGCGGTAAAACCCCAGGGTATTCTTGAAACATGCAACCGAAACACTGTTGAATAGATAGGTTGCAGTGTGACGTAAATCGGCCATCTTTACGGGCAGTTTAGAACAAACAGTCGTGCGTTTCGTCTGAGAACGGCGTGCAACACGCGCGCATTTCACGAAACTCATTGCAGGATTGGTCAGTGAACAACGCGGCTGCGTTAATAAGTTGAGCGTTTGACGCACCTGCAAGCCAAAATGCAATTTGCCCGTAAAGATGGCGTCTACTGGGAACTATCTATAGGGATAGTGTGAAAGTGCGCCGGGGTAACCGAAGGGTGATACCAAAAAAAAAACCGGGCCTCCCCGTAAGAGATGCAGTGTGAAAAGGGCTAAAATGAATCATCTGTGCTTCAACGTGTCTCTTTACTCTGTTCTCCAGTCTTCAACCACTACTCTCAAGGTATTGTTTCTCTCTTCTTCTCAGATACAAAATCTCAGATATAAAATTAAATAAATAAATATCACCAATAACATGAAGACTAATATGTTCAGGGTTATTATCATAATTGTTTTTATGTTTACGGTAATTAATTTGTTGAGCCTGGGTGGAGTCTTGGGTCTGGAAAGCCCAAAGATAAATATTAATCAATATGCTAATAAATAAAAAATGCAAACAATTTAGAGTTTTACATTATTGTAATAAGTGTGTTATTAACTAAAATGAAATATAAAAGTACAATGACAAAGAATTTAAAGTAAAAGAAAAACATATATTTTGTAAAAAAGGGGGGTCTGAATGCAACTCATAAAAAATATATAAATATGTAGGCCCTATATAAAATTAGCAGGGTAGATGGCCTTATCACTATGAAAATCTTTGTCTTGAAAACGGAGTGAAAGTCCGCTTTTCTCCATAAAATTATAGCTTCCCCCTTTCACCTTGTTTTCACTGAGTTCTCTCCTAACTAGAAAGTGTTTTTATGCTGTTTTCACTGTGCTGTACTGCTGAAAACAGCCCAAGGCTATCTATCATGGTGAAATTCATGGAGGCCAGTCAATGGTCTGGAGACTATCTGTTTTTTCAAGGTGATTTAAAGGGAACTGAAACTTCCTAAAGTATGATGAAAGAGAAATAATTCCTGTATTTCAGCAAAATCCTGCATTCACTGAGACTTCATGGTGGTTTCACAATAAATATTTTCATAGTTGTGTCTAGACAGTGTAATACCTTATGAGCATGTAAACCAAACTACCGCGGAGCCAAACTTTATCCTTTGATGATGTGTTTTATCAAACTGACTTGCGATAACTGTTGTTTTTTAAGTAATTTTTTATTCAGCGGGATTTTGTTATTTTTTCAAATGTGGAATTTTCAGGAATGGCGGGATTTTTCGAAAAACACCTGCTTTCTGGCATGAACCAAATAGTTCCTAAACCAACACAACTAAGTGTAACTTACTTTTCAAAAATTGCAACAAATTCACAATTACTTTGGTTTATCATTTAATAACTCTCTTTTATTAATGATACTTAAATTCATATAAATTCAAAAGTGCATGTATTTACAAGTACTTTATAAACATTAACTCGGCGGAACCTTTGCGACAATCTTGTCTTTGTGAGTTTACTATAAACAATATTTATTTATACTTCATACTTATTAATTTGTATTAATATTATTTTTATTTACGAAAAACAAGACATTCATATTTACATAGTTTCTTTAATGTCAGTCAAAAGTTTACAGAAAGTGTCGCATATCAAATGCAGCTAATGTCATTAACTAAGTATTTTAATTTGGGGTTTGACAAGATTATGAATGGCATATTTATAATAAACTGTTAAAATTGAAAATCGAGTCAAATTAAACTTGAGTACACTACTATCTGGTATAAAGGCCTGCATGTACAATCAACAATTTGTGGCAGACAGTTGTTAGGAAATAAGACCAAAAAAGGCAGCGAAACGGTCAAAATGGCACAACAAATAAAAATTATCTTAACAGATGTAAGCACACACTGTTCTGTACATTAATAACGTTCAGAGTCCAATTTCATTGAGCTGCATAGCACAAAAAGTAGCTAAGCACAACACAATAGTGCTTACCAATACCAGGAAAAAGTTTACCAGCCAAAATACGATGTCATGTTTACCAACTGTGACTGGTATCCTGCCAAATATTGCTCAACAGAAATTTGTTCAGCACTATTTGTTGCTTAAAGTAGCTCTATAAAATTGGATTCCTGTACACAAAGTAAACAAATAATACAAGAGGCAATTTCGGTGGGAATTGCAAAGGGGTAAATATACTCTTACAAGTACCCTGTATCATTCAATACGAAACAATATTGGACACGTACAGTGGCGCAAATGGACATTTTCATTGGTGGGGGGGGGGGGAGATATAATTTTGGGGAATATTTAAAGGAACATTACAGAATTGGTAAGGTAAAATATACTTTTGATCACAGATTTACATAAAACTTACACGGGACGGTCTAATGATGATGATAGTAGAAAACATCCCCTGAAATATTTCTGTCTGAAATGCCATATTTGATGAGAAATTAATAAACTAATTTTCCGATTGGAGTTTATCGCTCAGTGAGCGTTTTTTTCATTTGTTGAACCTATTTGATTTCATGCAAATGTGTAATCGGTTTTCACTATTTTCTCGTGACCCACTTCTACAGGTTTGTCAGTTTATGTATATGGTGGATTACACTAAGTGCTTACACTGCCAGCAACTGTTTTCTTTTAGCAAAAACCAATTCTGTAATGTTCATTTAAAACGTAAAGTTTTGACAAAACTGAGCATGGACAGATGGGACTATATACAGCTCATTTTTGATGAGGTAAAAAGGCAAAGTTTTCTTTCTCACTAACCTTTGGAGTTGGGACTTCAGTCTTTTTACTAAAACATCTATTGTAAAAAAAAAAGAAATGAATATATTTACATATGCAAAATCGTTGGGCTACACTTGATGGCATGGCGAGGAAAAATTGTGGTGCTTTGTAGCCGAGCGGTTAAGAGCACCAGACTCAAGTTCTGGTGTTTCTGATCAGCAGAATGTGGGTTCTGGAATCCCGGCCATTGCACATGTGTCCTTGAGCAAGATACTTTACCATAATTGCTTTGTCCATTAGATGGGGCGTAAAGCAATAGGTCCCATGTGTTGTGTAATGTACATGTAAAAGAACCCAGTTACACTAATCACCAAGAGTAGTGGTTTGCCCGGTGTTTCTGGCAGTGGCTGCAGCACCTTAAAAACCCATGTAAGGGGCTCCATAAATTGGTCTCATAGTTTAAAAAGTAAAAATAACATGTCTTAAAACGCTTCTGTTTGTCCAAATTGGTAGATACGTCTGCTACATAAGACTATACATTATTATAAATTGTGAAGGTGGTTTCAGGCTGTGTGGGTGGGATTTTGGCTCAGACAAACTACCAAATTGAGGTCAGGATAAAGCAATGCCTATGGAAGGGGCATAAACCTAGAAGAAACATTTGATGATTTCACTTCAGTAAAGACCATTTTTTATTTTATTTGTTTTTATTTATTTGTTTTTTATGAGATATCGCCTAACTCACAAGGCCGAACGGCCACTCAAAGTGAGGGCTACACTTAAACTGATTTGGGCTGTTGACCCAAATCAACTGACACCAGAGGCACGTTGCCACCTACTCCTGGGGCTGAAACAGGGTTACCCCCTTCACAGTCCATAAAGGATGTAGGCATGGGTATCATCCACTAGGAGCCTGGCTGGTAGAGCAGTATGCACTACCTTCCCAACTTTTTACGAAGCAATTATGGTTAAGTGCCTTGCTCAAGGGCACAAGTGTCATGACCGGACTCGAACCCACACTGTGCTGCTGACAACACCAGAGCTTGGGTCCGGTGAACTTGACCACTCGGCCACGACACGCCACTTTGGAGGATCAAAGGTCACGCAGCATTCATGAAACAAACATGGCTTACATCTTAAAACTGTGCCTTTGTGGTACTAGTCACCGTGCATTTGTCTTTCCATCCCAATTGATCTGTTCACGCTAGACCACACCATGCATTATACACAGCAGTAAAAAATGCACAGGTAGTGGATACCACGGACTACCTTTGTTTGACCTCCTAGTTTTATCCTCCATTCAAATGACGAAGAACTACTTAGTTGCTAAATAAAACAAACAATAAATGTTTTGCAGTGGTGCAATGAAGAAAAATATTTCCAGTCATTGAAAGATCTGGAATGTTCCATTCACCTTGTTGAATGGAACATTCCATCTTTTAGCTCGTGGAAATATTCTCTCCATTGCACTCATAAACATTCATTATTTGGGTGACTAGACAACATTCTTCAAGTGAAGCCAACAATGACCTTATCAAGGTGCGGCCATCTTGATTTGCTCCCATTTCGAATCACTGTAACCAAACGAGGCTGGAAGAGAAACAGTCTGGTTTCTTTTTGTACAATGAGTATTTGCATTCATTAATTTGATTGAATACGAGGAACTTGACCCCAAAAATTTGTGCTGTGGGGGAGAAACACATTTGGAATGCTTAGAGTCCTTCACTTTCATCAGTAATATTTTTACATTTTTTGAAACTAACAGAGCAAGTTAAAATTCTGGGAAAAACATGGATGCTGAAAAGGATCCAGACGTTTATACAATTTATTTAAAAATATAAATAATTTTGTTTGGTAAATTGTCTGTGTTGCGTCGATAATGTTGTTGACTTTGTCCACAAACAGGAAACAAATTTGAGTTTGAAGGAGAGTCCGTCTTTCACAAAAAAACAAAAACAATCCCATAACTTTGGTTGGTCACCTTTTTCTTTGGTTAGCAAATTGACATGCTTAAAAATGTGTCTACATTAGCACATATGTCGCATTTTGATTTTTTTTTTTGTATTATCAAGAGAAGATACTTTGAATGAAAACTTTACTAAGCTTTGTATAAAGCCAGCTTTATATTTTGTCAACTTTAAATACACAATTAACAATACAGTGCGCCCTCTACAGTTAGCCAATGAAATGCCATTTTTTGAAGTGTGCATGGGAGGATCAAAGTGTATGGTCACCACGCTGCTGAGACTGCCAGTTGTTTATGTTTGTCGGTGGTTTGCAACCAGATAAAGCAGGTCATGAGGTAATAGTTGCTTCTTATATAGCGCTCATATTCGTCACTCAGTGACGCTCAAGGCGATTAAACATTCAGTATTTTCCTGCAAGGTATTGTGGAGCTACGTTTTGAAGTATTAGACCTATTCGTTTACATAGCACCATCTAATGGTTTACAAGGTGCTGTGGCGCAATATGCAACCAATGATATGGCTCTACTCTGTGTATCACATCAAATCGGTCTTCAATGTGAGGCCAGCGATTGGTTTTCACTCTTATAGTGTATGATAGTAATTATAATTCTAGTAATTTGGGAGGCTCATCATTCACGAGAAGCTGAATTGGCAAAGGAGCGGCTACAACAGGTCCAGCAGCAGGCATGTGACGGCACAATTTAGCAGCGAGCCACATCGACCCCTACAAGACCATAGAGCACAACCAGAAATCGGAAGTGCTTGATTTTTCTGGAAGAAAAAAAAACTGATGGAGAAGGAGATGGAGAACCACACTAAACTGTATTCACATATGGCCCTAATCCGGACTCAAACCGGGGCCACATTGGTGTTCTGCACTAGCCACCCATGCAGTTTCTACCAACGTTTAAAAGCGATCATGCAGCACCGAGATACGAGTGTAACTTTTTTAGAAGTCAGCAATTTTTTTGAAAAAAAACCCCCTACCCATTCTGGATAAGCTGTAGAGGGCGCTCTGTTATGTGATTCACCTGTTAATATTAGAAGCTACCAAGTTTTGAGACGTCGATGACCGTGACTCATAACTCTGTCCTCGCCGTTTCTCTACTCCTCCTCGTGGCCTCCTGTTCCTCCCAGGTATCTCTAAACGTCTCCATGGCCACGTTAAACTCGCCCTCCTGGTAGCGCGGGTCTTCGGTGAACCAGAGAGCAAAGGGCGCACCTCTTCCCGGAGATGACACCCTTGACGCCGTGGAGGTTCTCCACTCCTGCTGAGAAGCCGACGAGACGCCCGCACTTTGGTCTGACGATGGACTAGGGGTTAACAAAAATAATAAAATAAAAAATTTAAAGAAATTCAATATATTAATGAATGAAACCATTCCAGTTTACCCATCACCAATGTGGGATGATCAGCTTATACTCAGTGCTTAAAACTCCTGAAAGGTAGAAATACATGAAGATATCAGGCCTGGAATTACACGGAGGCCATGACCTCTGTTGCCCCCTGTCTTGGCCTTGGTGGCCTTTCAAAAAACTTCCCACAGACTTTAAGATTTTCCAAGAAGTGCCCTTTGAAAATGAAAATGGCCTTGCCCTCTCCAAGATGAAAGTCCAGGCCTGAATATGTCTTAACAACGGAACCATTCTGTTCTACCTGGATGTGAAATTGGGATGGGCAAAGACGAAGTCCCCACCCACGAAGTTATCGTTGAGGTACAGCACAGCACTCCAGTCTCTCCAGGTAAACGAGGTCGAGGTCTTATGGCAAATCCCCTCTCGTCGATCTGGCAGTTATCGGCATGGATGGGGTGGCTGGGATCGTTGCGACTGAGGTGGAATCTAGGACATGAGAATCATAAAGAGTTAACAAAGCAGTGCAGGAGAGCGGCGAAAAAAGGCTATACGCTTTGGTTGTAGTGCCTTGTGAGTGAGTGGAGCGGATGCCCTTACAGCTTGGGTCTTGGCTGGGCCCCATTTTCACCAGCCGATCAGTACGGTGGTGAAGTGTTATTATAATTTTATTGTCGGCCAAAACATTCTAAAATACAAACAAACATATACCAAGTAAGAAATGTCATACAAAAGAGGTCAGCCGAATGTTATAACCAGTTTGTAGGAGTCACTGTTTAACTGATACACAACAAGATTCCAGTCAGATGAACTAAAAACGGGCGAATATCACCATGGATGTAGACCATTGGTGCAAGGGCTACCCAAAAAAAAATGTGGGCCACACACAAAATTGAGAGCCTACATGAAAATACAAGTCTCACCAAAAATATATATAGGCATTATTTTTTTTTTTTCAGTGTTCTCTCTAGATTTTACAGAAAGCTTTTGAAAAGTAATAGATTACCGCAAACCTATGAAATACATTGCATGTAATCCAGCACTTAATAGTACTATGAAATTGGTCCTGGAAACTAGGGCTATGAACACTGGGGCCTACAGCCAACAGAACATATGCCTAGGAAGGTGCTAGGGCCTACGGAACAATGGTGCCTTGGGCCTTCGGAACACTGGTGCCTGGGCCTATGGAGGACTGGTGCCTGGGCCTACGGAACACTAGTGTCTGGACCTATCATGCCTACATAACACTGGTGCCTAAGACTTGTGAAATAGTGGTGACTAGGGCCTACGGAACACTGGTGCCTAGGTCTTTTGGAGTACTGGTGACTAGGGCATTTGAAAACTGTTTTTTAAGGACCTATCATGCCTCTGGAACACTGGTGCCTAAGACGTTTGGAATACTGGTGACTAGGGCCTACGGAACACTGGTGTCTAGGACCTGCACAACAATGGTTCCTGGGGTCTACAGAACACTTAATCTGGCCCTGCTTAAAAACTGTGAATTAGGGAGGAAAATCATCACCTGGTTCAGCCGTCCGACAAACCAAATGTGTGTACGAGAAAAACAGCTCCTTCTTCAAGTTGAAGTATTTCTTCATAAAGATACGACTCTTCTCAGCCAGGTGCATGTACGTCGCTGGAAGGATTAGGGGAACTCTACCGGCCCTGCCAGCCTTTAATAACAGTAATAATAACAATAGTAATAACACATGTCTATGCAGAAAAAAACCACCCTTGTTGCAGAGAATTATGTGCTTTTCAGAAGCCTGAGAAAGGCTTCATGCCTCAAGTCTTTCTCAGGTTCAAATTTGTCGGCGAAAAAATGACCCCTTTCTCTAAAACTACATTACTTCAAAGGGGGTCTTTTCTCACAATGTTTTATTATAACAACATAAACTCCAGTGCTCATTACCAAGTTACTTTTTATGGTCTTAATAACTTGTGGAGTAATTACCAAAAGTATACCCTGCCTTTAAAGTCAATGGATACTTTTGGTAACTAGATTACCACAAAAACTTACTTGGTAAGGAGCACCTGAGAGCTGCTGACAGTATAACAAATTGTCAAGTAATAAACCACAAGGGAAACTGACTGGGTAAATTTCAAATAGTATGGGGTTGAACAAAGAAAAATTGACTAGAGCGGGATTTGAACCAACGACCTCCGGATTAACGTACCGGCGCTCTACCAACTGAGCTATCTAGCCCTATATTCAAGGTGATCCGGTGGCTGCTGCTTCCCAGGTTGTATCGTAAACTTGGGTGTGATCCCTGGCTACACGGCAGTTAACGGTTGTATGGCTTCTGACTGGCACCCCCGAACAAAGATATTGACAAAATAGGGAGACCGCCAATATAGGGCTAGATAGCTCAGTTGGTAGAGCGCCTGTACGTTAATCCGGAGGTCGTTGGTTCAAATCCCGCTCTAGTCAATTTTTCTTTGTTCAACCCCATACAGTATAACAAATTGTGAGAAACGACTCCCTCTGAAGTAACGTAATTTTTTGAGAGAAAGTGGTAATTTCTCACTAAAATATTTGAATCTGAGAAAAGCTTCAGGCATTTGAAAGCACACAATTAATTTTTTCCGACAAACGACTCATTTAGCTTGATCGCATCACAAATGTTGACTATGAATCTGATAATATCTTTCAATTCTATGAGTATCAAAGAAGGCTTTACTCACAGCTCTTCACTTAGTGCTTGTTCAACTCATTTTCATTCTGGTCTAGTTAAAAAAAAAATTAGCGACCAGCCCTGCAGTCGTGTGGATTTTCACCCTCAAATTCCGAGCCCTGCTGTCCGCCAATAGTTCTAGAATCTACAATCTGGGCCCAATTTCATAGAGCTGCTTAAGCACAAAAAGTAGCTTTTTTGTACCAAATAGTACAAAATATTTATGCTTACCAGAATAAGGTTACCAGCCAAAATACCACATCACAAGTACAATTTATGACTGGTATCCTGCTCCTTTTTGCTTATCAGAATTTTTTTTAAGAATTTTGTTTGATTAAAGACACGGGACACTATTGGTAATTGTCAAAGACCAGTCTTCTCACTTGGTGTATCTCAACATATGGATAAAATAACAAACCTGTTAAAACTTGAGCTCAATTGGTCGTCAAAGTTGCGAGATAACTATGAAAGAAAAAACACCCTTGTCTCTTGTTTCGAGACCTCAAAATCTAATTCTGAGGTCTCGAAATCAAATTCGTGGAAAATTACTTCTTTCTCGAAAACTATGTCACTTCAGAGGGAGCCGTTTCTCACAATGTTTTTTACTCTCAACCTCTCCCCATTACTCGTTACCAAGTAAGGTTTTATGCTAATAATTATTTTGAGTAATTACCAATAGTGTCCACTGCCTTTAAAGGTATTGTACACTTTTGGTAACAGCTCAAAATCAGTGTCCACATTTTGTGTGATTAATCATATGCATGAACAAACAAACCTGTGAAAGTTTGAGCTCAATTGGTCATCGAGGTCACGAGGAAATAGTGAAAAGAGATCTTATGTGTTTTCTGTTTTTTTCAAATTATCGCGCGCGATAATTACTATTGTTTTACTCGTTTCTCAGAAACGATAGCATTTTAGGCAGAAATATTTTAAGGAACCCTTTCTACCATTAGTTACTTTAAATCATGTAAGTTATGTGTGAATCTGTGAACATTTTGTTTTTCGATCTTACCAATAGTGTCCACTGCCTTTAAGCAGCTCTATGAAATTCGGCCCAGACCTAAAAGTAGCAAAAGTTAAAACTTACATTGACAGCCACCCCAACAGTCATTCCTTCAAATGATTCAAACTTTGTATGAGGGTACACTTTGCCGTTGTAGCCATCACCGTACTTGGATTCAATCTGGTCCCAAAAACATAAAAATCAACAGAGACAAAAAGGGTGCATCAATATGACGTTCAACTGTAACTAGAATTTGTTTTTTTTGATACATTACAAGAATCAAGGTGTTCGTGATGATGTCATCAAATGATGATGTCATCAAATGACGATGTCATCAGATGATGATGTAATTTTTTCCTCTCAACTTAAAATTATGGCTGTTTGATAGTTGTTGTTTTTGCTTTAACAAGACTGTAACTATAAATTGTTTTTTTGTTACATTACAAGAATCAAGGTTTTCGTGATGATGTCATCAAATGATGATGTCATTAAATGATGATGTCATTAAATGATGTCATCAAATGATGATGTCATCAAATGATGATGTCATCAAATGATGATGTCATTTTTTCCTCTCAACTTAAAATTATGGCTGTTTAATAGTTGGTTTTTTTTTGCTTTAACAAGACTGTAACTATAAATTGTTTTTTTGTTACATTACAAGAATCAAGGTGTTCGTGATGATGTAATCAAATGATGATGTCATTTTTTCCTCTCAACTTAAAATTATGGCTGTTTGATAGTTTTTTGGGGGCAAGGACATATTAGGGTCATTTCTATGTAACATTTGTTTAGTTTCTAATGACCTTTTTGCATGATGTATAGATTGTAAAAATAATAAAAATCTGTGGTTCAGGAGTTAAAACTGAATATAAATTATTAAGAAACTGTGCAAAAAAGTCTGGATCATTTATTTATTTTTTTTAAAGCACTCACCTCCATGAGTTTCAGTAGGTTATCGCACTCCATCTGAGTTGCGATATTATCGGCAGCCATTCTGCCGGTGCCGTTCAGCATCGCTGCATTCCTGTACAGCTTGATCCCGTCAAGAGACGGTTCGTAGGCAGGTACTTCCCCCGGGCCGTCTACCTCGACCTCCTTCTTTCCGTGTATGGACGGCCCGAACCTCGGCGGACCACTCGGGAAGAGATCTTGCTCCCTAGCGACGATCTTGAGTCGCTCCAGTGCCGAGACACTTACGACTTCTTCGGTGTTGTTCTTCGACAACGAGAAATCTGCTCCACTCTCCTGTGAGGTTTTGTTGAGACCTTTTGATAAGGGCCGCCTGTTCTTTCTTTTTGTTAATCCGTCTTTTGTAAACTCAACTTTCTCTTTCTTTACGGTTTTGGATTCGGTGTCAGTGACTGTTGGGTTCTCAGGAGCCACTTTGTCCTTTCCGTCAGGCAAATTGACATTGTTATCATTGATGTTATAGCCGAGGTTAGGATCACTGTAGATTTCTTTCTCTGAATTAGATTGTTTTTTTGCAGTTTCTTCCCCGCTTTGAAGACTATTGTCGTTCAGACTTCCCTCGTTAACTTTCTTCACGGGTACGTCTTCAGGGGAACCTCGCAGTATACTAGCTTCATCTTTAACATCTCCATCTTTGACAGCTTCTTCTGTCTTATCATTGTAAACAACTCCAGGCTCTGGCGAATATTCTCGCATCACATCCTCCTCCTGCTCTCCGTCTAAAAAATCATCCGTATCCGGCCAAACTTCTACAGGCTTTCCATTGTTCCATTCATCTTCAGCATCTTCCTCTTCAGCATCTCCATCTTCGTCATCTTCTTCTGTCTTATCACTGTACAGAACTCCAGGCTCTGGCGAGTATTCCCGCATGAAATCCTCCTCCTCCTCGCCGTCTAAAAAATCCTCCGCTTCCGGCCAAACTTCCACAGGCTTCCCATCATTCCCTTCGGGGAAATGCTCCACGATACCCAGCTCCGCATCGTCGTTAATACCTTCGTCATCCCAGACTTCCTCGGGCTTGGTCATATACTCGGCGCGGTCATTGATGTTCAGATCAGCCCAGCTTTGCCCAAGTTGGTTCTCAATGACCGAGTTGAGTCTTTTCTCGATAGCTGAGTTGATTCTGAGACGGACTTCATCCGGGTTGATAGGCTCTGCCTCCTCTGTGTACGTCATCTCCTTTGTATTGTCTATGTAGGTCTCCTCCAAGTACTGTTGATACAAAAACAGTGAGATGGTATGACAATTAATAATCTCATGAATATGCATTGCACTCAGTGCAAGTAAAAACCACAAATAAAATTGGTTCCATAAAAATGTGGTTGCTTCAAACAGACATGCAACTTTGTAACAAATTTTACAAGACCAGAGTCAAGATGAGATAAAACTCCCCACATAGTTTAACATATAAACTGTTTTTAATTGAACAAGCTAATGATTCTTTAGTCTAATTGAAAGATATTTATCAGATTTAAAGGCAGGATATACTTTGGGTAATTGACTGTTATCCTCACTTGGTGTATCCCAACATTTGCATAAAATTTGGGCTCAATCGGTCATCAAAGTTGCAAGAAAATAGTGAAAGAAACAACACCCTTGTCAGATTCAAATATTTTAATGAGAAATTACCTCTTTCTCAAAAAGTATATTACTTCAGAGGGAGTTGTTTCTCACTATGTTTTATACTATCAGCAGCTCTCAGGTGCTCCTTATCAAGTAAGTTGTTTAGGTAAAGTATTTCTTGAGTAATTACCAAAAGTATTGACTGCCTTTAAACAGTTTTGTAGAGTAATATTTTATTAAAAAAGGGGAAATCAGCTGACCAGCTGAAAAGTTGCATGCCTGTTGAAATCCTTCGTTAATTTGTTTTTCTTTGCAAAACTGCACTGAACTACTTACTCTTAAATATGAATATCCTTCACAAATTGAATCCAATGTTAAGTTGTAAAGCTTTTTATTATTCGTCAGTTTCTAAGAAACTAAGATAAGGTTTTATTTTCGCATGGTTCGGTATTAGAGGGTAAATATAAGTTATCCCATATCCATCTGACTGGTCAAAGTAAACAGACACTAGTCCTGACTAAAAGCCTATGTAGCACTCATTCCTGCATTAAAATAAGCATTGACTATTTATCATCTGCCTTGCAATTGAAAACACCCCAACAAATTGTAAACTGTCGGGAACAGCACATAGCCTATTTCTCTTTGATGTGATATACATTTTGCCAAGTTCCTCGACTCAATTCATGTCTCACGTACAATATAAAGAAAGACGAAACAGACTTTGTTTACATCTAAACTGCTCTCCTATGAAACCTGCCTGCCGCTGTGCACACACGCTGCGTTTCGCATAAATTTGATTAGAGAGGGACTCTAAGGTCAAGTTCAGGTTTTGTGATTCACTCATTTTCCAATAGATACATGAATAGTCCTTATGAAAACTGGAGAAAAAAATTACAAGTTTCGAACCTCACGCGAAAGTGGTGTAAAACGCCATTGTGTCTGATACCCTTGAAGTGCATTTTTTTTCAAATCCAAAAAACATTCCATGACGTCACATATCAAAATATATGACCCATACATTTTTGTACAGAGAATTTTCAGTTCATTCATGAGTTTTGATGATATTCAATCAAAACGCATTGAATTCACCTTATGACTGGCCCAGAAATTCCTCTTTGCAATGTACAGACTCATTTGTTTTTGATGTCCGATGGCGTCATGTTTTAAATTTTGCTCTGAAAGAGTATTATGACATTTTTGAACGTCGGGAATAAACTTGTAATTTTCCCCCATTTCACAGGACTCTATCTATTGGAACCTGGTACTTCACAAAACTGTAACTTAAACCCGAAACCCTCTTTAAGATTATCACTTTTTTTTTCCTTGACTTAACAGTCTTCTTTTGAAGCTACAGGAAAGAAAATCACATGTTAGGAAGAGTCTCCTATCTGGTTGTAAGTTTGTTAGTCAAAGTGTTGAGTAATTTTCTCCAGAATGGAACGAACAATTTCACTTCTGTGCTTGTAGTGCAACCTATTTTCTTATCAAGACTTTGACTTTTCTGTACTCTGATTGGCTGGTTACATCACGATCATCAGCCAATGAGAAGCTGTGCAGATACAGCTCTGACAGAGTCCCATTTTTTGGGCACAATTCATCGCCATGGAAACCTTTCAACAAGTAATTTTCTTTATCTGCGCTCAACTTTGGTGCAAAAAGTTACCCCACAAGTGAAATTATGAACTATTTGAGGAGAAAATGAAAGAACACTTACAAACAGAACAGGAGGCTCCTCCGATACACGATGAGGCTTGAGATGATAGGTCAGGGGTCAGGGGTCAAAGGTGAGTGTCATAACCAACTTCAAGAATTGCTATCAAGCTGCCGATTATGTGTACGGTAAATCTTTTGTTACAAAGACCCACATTCATTATGAACAATACATGTAGATCTGGAGTGGGGTCAAGCTACGTATTGGCTGCTTTGCCTGCGACTGTGGCTAGTTTGCTAGGGGCAGCCTATGCTTCAACACATGTTAACATGGTCAGCCATAGCCGCTAGTTCGAGCATGAAATTTTGTTCAGCTGGCGTACGGCTAGTTGCTTGTATCAGCAATTTTATTCTTTAAGTGCGATACAGAATCTGTAAATGGCAAGCATAATAAGTATGAATGTGAATGCGCGCGTAACGCAAAACCCTACATTATGCATTGAAAAATCTTAAAGTCTACGGGAAACTTTTGAAGGGGCACCAAGGCCAAGACTAAGGGCAATTAGTCTCCGTTTAATTCCAGGCCTGGGTACTAATGGAATTCAGGCCTTTGACACCAATCCATGGATCTGTAACGTCAAAAACTCAGTCCACAGTTAACAATTTCTTACAAAACTACTGAAATAGTTTTTATTACGACGGAATGTCAAAATTTCAACCTAACAATACTATGGGTACTTTATATAGAGCAATCAAAAATAGTACAGTTATCAATCTACAATATTTGGTATTTGGCAATAATACTAAATTCTTCTTTTCTTACTTTCAATTAAACTAGGAGCTATAGGCTATTAGTTATCACCCTTGAAAGTTCTATTTTACTTTTACTAGGGGCATCATGTAAGTCATATCTCAATAAAAACATTTCCAGAGAAGTTTTTCCACCATGACCAACTTTGTGACATGTGCCGTTAGTTTTGGGCAATCTGTGAACATTTAGGCCTGTGTGTTTGATCTCACCAAATGTTGTATAAACCCTTACACTTACAGTAACATGAGACTTTAGAGACCATGAAATACTTTTAAGGGTATCATACAGGATTGGTAAGGATATACATTTTCATTGTTTCTTTTCAGTCTGAAAGCTTACTGATTATGAAGTTCATTTTGTGAAATATTTCCCTCGAAATGAAGCCGTATTCGAAAAACTGTATCTGAAAATCTATAGATAAGCGCAACAGCTGATTTTGGTTGTGACAACCAAAAATAAGGACACGTGTTCACACGCTGAAATTGTGTATGGGTTTTCACAATTATTTCTCCTGAAATGGATTCAGCCCAAATTTTCACAGGTTTGTTATTTCATGTATGTGGTACTGATCACACAAAACTGTTTTTTCTCCTGATTCGCGCGATGGATTCAGCCGAAATTTTCACAAGTTTGAACACTGCCTGCGACATTATTTTGTCAGCTCTACCAATCCTGCATAGTACCTTTAACTTTGTCAGTACAACACATGCATGGGTCCTTTCTCTATGCATGTAGCAACAGTTACAAAATGAATTGCCATGGTCTCAGAGCGAATAATAGCAAACATCTGTTTGATATAAACAGCAACATACTGTGATGCAATTCAGTTCTGTAACAGCTCACTCTGAAGGTCAGTGACCCTTTCACTCAATCATGGGCCATCAAATTAAATAAACACGTTTCCCGAAAGCCTCATTTCTCTTCTGAAGTCCATTTAGAACAGCATGATTTCACAAACACAACGATTCATTTTAACTCTTTCAGCGCCCACTTTGTTTGCGTTTTGAACCTAAAATGCCCCACTTTTTGCGGTTTTTCTAAATTCTGAAGAAAGAAAAAAAAAAGGAAAAAAAGTCTCACTCACCAAACAAAATTTGTCTCGCTGTTGCCTAATTGGTACATCCCATAGTCAATAGTATTTCTCGTTAGAGTGATAATGCCCTCTCGTGACACTTTTTGAGTTAAAAAAATTGATCGTACATGTATACATGTACGACCTTGGCACTGGAAGAGTTTAAGATGAGCCGTTGATATTGCCAGTAGTGATTTGCATCGTGACAATCACACTTTGTTTTATAGCAACTAAGACTGATCCACATCCTCATATCAATCTTGGCTCTTTGTGAAATCGATTCCATTATTGTTGACTGAATACAAGTAAACCATCCTACACAATTACGTTTAGGCATCGTACAAAAAAAAACAAGAAGACAGCTGCTGATATCTAAGACTCAATTAAATAAAAAAACAAACGTAATTTTGGCAAACTATTTGGCATTTTGCTGTAACTAATCATCTGGATTTAAGAGTAGTTGTAAGTACTAATTCAATAAGGAAGTTATATGATAAAGCATTAATACACGGGTCCCTGCTCTCAAATGGGCAACCACATTGTATTAAAGAGCTGCCAACGTTTGCATCTTACAATCAGGGAGACCAAATATAAGATTCAAACTTCCCCTCTAGCTACCGGGCAATCGCAGTGGTCTAGGGGTAAGACATCTGTTCTAGAATGGCAAAGGTCGTGGGTTCAAATCCCACCCAAGATGTCTGTTGAGTTAATTTTTTTCACAGGACTCGGGAAAGTACTGAGTATACAGAGCTTCACACAAACCTATGTACGGCTAAAACCAAATAGTATGGAAATAAATTGGTTTATTTTCAAAAAACTTTTCTGCAGCATTAGGTTAGGAAGAGTTAGGAAGAGTTGCAGCTCAGTAATCAATCATTCCTGAAAAAAACTATTTCCTTTTTTCTCCCTCACTATCTCTCTCTCTCTCTCTCTCTCTCTCTCTCTATCAGATTCTAAACCTCTAGGTAAAAACTAAACACACTTCTAAATTGTAAATTTGGCACAATTCGAAAACAATCGCAGTTACATCTGTTTTACAGGATTAAAAACAATTTAAATAGCACCGCTTGAAAAAAAAGTTTGCATAGGTACATTTTCAGCGAGGGTCCTCCCTACTCGTGAATGATGGAAAAGTTCCATCCGGGTCTATTAAAAGACTACAGGAGCAACTACTCTCGAAGAGAAATGGACATTCTCTCAGTGTTGGAACACCACCTTAGAACAGATTTTGCACCTAAAAGGAACAAGGTTTCCCCGTGGGCACAACCCTGGACTTGTGGACAAGTCGTTAAATATTTATCAACTAAAATAACTTTATGCAAATACAAGGTCACGGCAGAAAGGGCCCCGCAGCACAAGTGTAACCATCTTCTGGACTGGGATTGACTTGTGGATAAGTCGTTAACAGTTTGTCACGGTGATAACGTAATAACACAGGGCTCGAATTTGACACTGGACCGCAGGCCCGAGGCCAGTGATTTTAGCATTGGGCCAGTAAACTCATGATCGGACAAGTCCGGCAGTCTTGTGTTTTTAATTTAATAACAATTCATGTACATGTACCTCACTCTGTAATATCTTGAACAGAAACAAATGATGTTCAAATGTTGACTTTGAGTAACGATTTGAAATATACTTAATACCCTTAAAGACAAATGAGGTAACTCTTCTCTTACTATGTCTTAGTGCTTGTTCAACTAAATGCAAGTGAAATTGTGCAAGGAAGTCTTTTCTCAGTTTGAATCTGGTTGGTCTCGTAAAAAAAATTCTGGTCCAGTAAAAATTTTGTGATACAAGTCCTGTGGTCTTGTGGATTGTTCCCCCAAATTCGAGCCCTGTAACACTCAGCTAAATGGAACCGTAGTCGCGAGAGCATTAGTCTCCGGGGAGCCAGCAGTCTCGCGAGAACATCGCCCGTGTCGCGAGACTTGCCGAGAGAGCACGTATCACCGCGACAAACATTTAACAGCTTGTCCAGCGTTATTAAAAACTGCTCCTGTAAAGAACTGAGCCCATCAGTTCCATAGACCTGCTCCAGCAGAAACTATTGCTTATAACAACATCTGCTTAGCAAATATTAGCAGGGAACCAGTCTCACATGGTGCATTTTCACTGGTAACCCCTTAATTCTGGTAAGCAAAAGTGTCTCATGCCTCGCTCGCTAATTTTGTTTTATTCACCCTGTAAAAGACTTTTGGTGAAGAAGACCCTGAAATATCCTGAGATTATCTCCCTTCCTCGCCGACTTAACTCGTTAATACCCTGTAACCGACTCTCCTTCTTAATCCTAGCCTTGACAACATTGCCAAGTTTTATCTGCTTCGTCTGATAAATGTAATAAATGAACTATCTTTAGCTGTGGCTGGTACCCCCCTTCATCGATACCCCCCCTTTCCCCTTCCCCTTCCCATGAGCTAAGCTCCTCTAATCCCTTCTCCCGGCCCCCACTTCCCCCTCCCTGCCCAAACCCTCATGTTCTTCCCTAATCCTCCTGTTTCTGTCATTAATTTTCAATCTGTGAGCCAATGTTCAACACCCCCTCCCTCCTCCTCCCAACTCTAACCACGCTGTCTTCCCTAATTGACTATCAGGCATGCGACTAGTGCAAAAAATTGCATATTGAGTTAAAACCTCTCATTAGAGCGCCACCTATTGGCAGGAGTAGGAGAGGCATGTACAATTGAATCGGCACAACCGACATCCTAGCCCGAACATCTGACGACACACTTCGAGGCTCGTGTTTTACGCCAGAGACCGGCTTCGAGCGTTTGGAGGAATCCTGATAAATCCCATTGCGGTCTTGCACATAGGGGACCAGCCAGACAGGGGACCAGTAGCAGTGACCATCTCTTTGATTAAAAGACCGGTGCCTGGACCAGTCTACCGACATCCCGACGATGCGAGTTAAAATGTGATGAGCGGGAATAGTGTGCACAATTTGTTCACTTAGTATGTGATTCTACATCCATTCAAGTTGATCTCTACAAAAGATCTCTCACAAAGTAATGGTGCCCTCTGTTGCCCGGTCACGTTTAGGAAATGAGACGCTCAACTCAATTATGAGGAAAGTGGCAGGGCACAGCAACACTCTACTCCTTGTTATCAATTGTCAAGAGTCGTACATTCATCGTGCAGTTCATGACCTTTGCTGAACATTCTTGAAAACAGATTCAATTCCTGATTGGTGATTGTCTGATGAATCTTCATGGACGTAAAACTTTTCACAAACAGGAAAGTTCTTGTGATTGATTTAAGCTTAGTGCACTATGGCAGCACAGGCTGTACACTCCCCAGGGAGCTGAGATGGTTTAAAGAATGAAATAAATGGCCCAGTGACGAGGGGTAATAATGTGTGTAAAGCGCATTGAGAGTTCTCCCAGAACTGAAATGCACTTATTATTTTCAGTCATGAATGTTCATCCAATCGTTGCTTGTACCACGATGTGACCTATCTTGTCCACAGCCCAAAAAACAGTGTTTGGAGAAAATCGCGATTGAAGTTGCACAACTTTTCAAACTGCTGTTTCGGAGTCTGCTTACTATCATTATTTTATTTTTTAAGACAAAAAAAAAAGCTGACTACTACTTTATTTGTACAGAACTGTCAATGTGTTTTCATAATTCCTGCAACTGTTTTAATTGGTAACTAATTCCTAAACAAATATGTCACTTTGTAAAATAATGAAGAAAAAAAACCAAGTATCGCCCCGGAGCACTATGTACAAACCAATGCACATTGAGACCTATCGCCAAAGGTCACTTGGTGAAAATAATACGCTTCCAGTTCGGGAGAATGCAAATGTCACACACGCACCTGAACTGTGCTTTGTGTAATCGAGATACATTGTAGGTCACTTAGTTGAAACACAAAATGGCAAATCTATTATGTGTTACGTTGTTTATACTAATTAGTGTCATTACAAAACCATTACGCATTAAGTACTGAAACGTGCTGAAAATGTTAACAGTAATGAGTATATTAATAGTTTGCACGGAAACTCATTTTTTGACAGATAGGTCACTTTGTGGTACGAGCGACGAAATGTTTACATCACGAATCAGGAATGTTTGGCAAAGTTCATGAACTGCACAAGAGGTTCATGGGCAATCATAACAAGTTCATCAATGTAGTTGACAGACTGCTCTCGAACAAAGATCACGAACTTTTATAACGAAGATTAAAGGACAACTGATGAACATTCACGATCAGTGGATGATTCTCCATCAAAGTCCCCGAAATCATGAACTTCATTTCACTTGGGACAGCTGAGAAACCACAAACAGGGAAATTGGCCGAATATCAGTTGAAAAGTTGCATGCCCGAACTATCCTACATCTTGTTCTAATCAGCGAGCTAACTTTCTCAGCTGTGGCCTCACAGCTCTGAATCAATCCTAACTTCTGTAAAGAGCAAGAAGATCATCTCTTTCCTAATCCTAACTCTCCCAACGCCCGTCCCCCCCGCCCCCCTGACTCTTCAGTTTCATCTACTTCTTTTTCTAAATCAATGCGCTAATTTCCACCAATCTTAGCGGAGCTTGGCCTCTCTGGATTAACCCCAACCTCCACCAGTGCCTCCTTCTTGGCAGGTCCCGACCCCTCCCCACCGCCCTGTTCCTCCTCCCCCCCGGACCCGACCGTCTCATTCTTCCCGTCCCCTCCCGTATCATTTACCTCTTGGTCTTCCTCTCCCCAGAACTTCATCTTGGCAAACTGGAGCATCTTCATCTCCATGTCCTTCCTCTTCTGGTACTCCACCACCTCCTCCATGGGGTGGATGGAGTACTTGTTGGCCCCTTCTTCCTCCTCGTAGAACTCCATGTTGGAGTTCATCGTCGAGTCGCTGGGCACCAGGACAAGGAAAGTGGCGGCAGCTTCGACGGCTTTCTCCACCTTCCTCTCTGTTTCAAGGCAAGAGGATTAAACAGATGTATCAACAACATTCAGATCAGTGTCCAAGAAGAAGCTGATAACATTGGGCACAATTTCATGGCTCTAAACTAAGCCAAACTACCGGCACAAGGAGTTGTGGTTCAATTGGCATGTATTCAGCAAGAGATCAACTTTGTAATCACTGAGGGCAGATCGGTTACGTATTCTGAGTGGGAGCTGATTCCAAAAGGTAAGGGGCCAGGGCCCAATTTTATAGAGCTGGTAAGTAAGCTTGGGCGATACCACGATATTATCGAATATCGCGATACTAGTTCTGAAACGATTACGATATCGGGTCACGTTTTTTTTAATCGTGATATCGGTAAATCGCGATATCGTTAAGTATCGCGATGTATTTCCTAGCCGAGACGATCTTGCAACAATAAATCTCCTTGTCGAGACGATATTGCAACAATAAATCTCCTTGTCGAGACGATTTGCTGCAACAAAGAGTTGCAAGTCACAGACCGCAACGGCAAGATTCCCAAACAGATCCGATCCGACGGGGTTTAGTCTTCGGAAAAAACCAACATCAAAGCCTTAGCGATCAGGCGGTCTCACGCAGACGGGTGTTATCACGTGCATTATCACGTGCGTGTTGCGGACGTGCGAGTAGCGTGATCTAGTTAGCTATGCACACATAAAGAACAGTCTGTCATGCGCAGTTAACACATTAAATGTGTGTAAGTAATAGGCCCAGGTTTTCATACCATAGGTTTAGAGTAAAACCAGAAGAATAGGTGATTGGAACAAAGATATAAATGGTAGGTCAATCATAGCCACAACTCACACTGTGAAATTTTGACGTCATAAAAAAATAATCGCGATTATATCGAATATCGCGATATATTCTCGACGATATATCGTGGCTGAGAAAAAGCGATATCGCCCAAGCTTACTGGTAAGCACAAAAATTTGCTTAGCATGAAATTTCTTTCGTGATAAAAACAGGGTTACCAACCAAATTTCCATGTGTTGCATATTACTTGTTACTGGTATTCAGCTGTTGTTTACTTATCCTGAAAATCAAGTGGAAATTTGGTTGGTAATCCTGTTTTTATCAATGAAGAAATTTCATGCTAAGCAAATTTTTGTGCTTAGCAGCTCTATGAAATTGGGCCCTGCATGGGAGAAGGATCTATCCCCTCCCCCAAGAACTGCGTGTCAGGGGAACGACTAATAAAGAAGAATCAGATAATAATAATAGTAGTGGCTTCTTACTTCTTATAGTGCTCATATCTAATAATAATAAATAATAATAATTAGTTCTTATATAGCGCATTTCACAATAACGTATCAATGCGCTTTACATTAGTGCCCTGGTCATTGGGCCAATAGCATTCCTGTAATCTTTCTCAGCTCCCTGGGGAGTATACAGCCCCGTGCCGCCGTGGCGCACCGAAGGCTTTTTCATACACAATATCAACCTCTACCCTCGCAGGTACCCATTATATCTGTCACTTAGGGACGCTCAAAGCGCTTCAACATTCAGAATTTTCCTGCAAGGTATTGTGGAGCTATGTTTTGAAGTACATGTACATGTATTATACCTATTCCTTTACATACATGTAGCACCATGTAATAATTTACAAGGTGCTGTGGCGCAATATGCTGCCAATCAAACCAGGAACACCGGGCGATCCCCTTCTCTTTTCGATATGTGCACTGGGTTCTTTTACGTGCATGACACAACACATGGGACCTACGGCTTAAAGTCCCATCCGAAGGACGCAGCAATATAAACATGATAAATGGTTAAATGTCTTGCTTAAGGGCAAAAGTGTCTTGCTTAAGGGTACAATGTACAAATTGCGTACAAGTGTCTTGACCGGGACTTGAACCCACACTCTGCTGATCAAAAAACACCAGAGCTCGAGTCCGGTGTTCTTATCCGCTCGGCCACGACACGCCAATAATAATCACATGACGTGTCTGAACGGCCTCAATGACCCTACCATTAAGTTCACCAAATTCTCACCTTTGTAGTAAGCAAACTGCAGGAAGTGGAAATGATTTGCCAGATAGTTCTCCACGTACTTCCCCTGCATTCTGGAGTTCCATTCTTCACATTGACCCTTACAGAAGAGAACTGATGCATAATGGTCTGCAATAAAAATAAAAAAATAAAAAACAGAGATCACTAATAAGCCAATTGCTAGTTAAACTTCAATAAAGTCTTGTACAATTATCTTTGTTCCATTCGATTGCTCGTATCAATTTTTCTTTGTTCAACCCCAAATTATTTCAAATTTACCCAGTCAGTTTCCCCTTGTGGTTTATTAGGGGGCCTACTGGTTACACTTTCTGTAACAAGTACGTGTAGTTAACAAGAGAGAGAGCAGGCAGTGAGAGCCTGTGTAAAGTCAGAGAGCAGGCAGTGAGAGCCTCCGCCATCAGAGAACAAACAAACATATCAACTGCCGGCAACCGTGTGTTACTTTGTGTTCTTCTGTTTGTAACGCATAATCAAACTGTGGTGACCACCGCTGAAATATAGGATTCGAACTGCCTCCAACTACCGGGTGGTCTAGTTGGTAAGACATCTGCTCTAGAATGGCAAAGGTCGTGGGTTCGAATCCCACCCGAATAACATGCATGTGGATTTTTTTCACAGAACTCAGGAAAGTACTCAGTATACAGTGCTTTACAAACATTGGTGTTAATAGGGTTGAAACCAAATAAAATAATCAAACTGGGTCTGCACTTCACACATGAGTGGTAAAACAAAAAACTGCATCACAAAGTGGTTTTAAGCCAGATAAAAGTGAAGGATTATTCATCAATACATGTACACTCCAAGCTCAGTTGTAGATAAAAATCAACCCACCAAAGAAGGACAATTTAAGTGGAACAACACAACCTGACCTCGCCCTATCTTGCAGACAGGAAGAGAGCAAGTGTTGCCAGACTGGCCCTTTCTCCGTCACTGAGTGACAGTCTGCATTTCCACAGCCACGTTAAAGACGTTCAGAGGTTCAGATTTTTCTATGTCAGATCTCTTCTCTCTTTTTTTGTTAAAGAGGGGCTCCAAGGCCAAATTCAGTTTTGCGATGCATTCATTTTGCAATATAGATAGAGTCTTTGTGAGAGTGGGGGAAAAAGTGCAAGTCTCTAACCTCACCATGAAATGCCTGGAATTCCCTGCTTCCGTAAGAAACCGATTCTTTGCTTACAGTACATGTAAGTAAGCCATGACATCGGGCCCTACTCTACAATGGGTTCGAATCCAACCCAGGGAGCCTGTTAAGTTTTGCTCCTGCACGCGACTAAGAATGCACTGAGTATGCGATGATTGTCGCACGTTATAACAACAATAATAACTAGTTTTTGTGCAGACATTTATCCACATGTATCAAAAACAAAACTGAAACCTCCTAATTTGTCTTCTCTCCATGGGGTTCGATATCTCGGCTAGTAATAGGCTATAGTGATTACCTTCACTTTTCTGAGAATCCTTGGCTACACAACCAGAATCAATAAAAGCGTTTATCATTTTTTTTAAGACAGTTTTTAAAGTTTTGAGTTATGAGAGCGATTTATGTACATTTTGTCCCTTATAAGGGTAAACAACAAGGTGCTGTGGTACACTCGGCAGCCACTGCCAGAAACACCGGGGCAAACTCGTTCTCTTAGCGATATTAAGTGTACTGTAACTGGGCTCTTTTACATGTAAGTGCATTACACAACACACAAGACCTACAGGCTTTACGTTCCATACGACGATGGATGAACAGTGTTCGCCCTTAACAGTGGTCCGCTCGCCAACTTGCTGGTTAAAAATACCCCCGAGGACCAGTCAAAATTATCTCAAAGTGGTCCGGATGGCAAGTTCAGTGTCGAAAGGCATCCCTTAAAGCCATACCTAAATAGGAACCATGGACCAGTGGAAAAGCTGGCAGACTATTAAAATGACAAGTTACCAGGGGTCGATTTCACAAAACTCTTCCTAGCTTAGGACCAGTCCGAGGCAATGCTAAGAGATAGGACTAGTCCTAAGTTAGGACCAGTACTTAGGACTAGTCCTATATCTCTTAGCATTGCCTAGGACTGGTCCTAAGTTAGGAAGAGTTTTGTGAAATCGACCCCAGGTTCCCCTGGCTAGTCACCATGGTCACTAATAAAAATGTTAAGAGCAAACCCTGATTTAAAGCAAAAATGGTTTCAACCAATTGTGGACACTTCAACACAGGGCACTTTTTCCTACATTAGATTATTATTTGTTTTCCTTCCTTTGGACCCAGTTCCATTGTTTAGTCTATAACTGTGATTTTCAATTTTCTGTTTTCGGTGGGTTTTGCTTTACTCAAGATGTCTTTGTTTTTTATAGAATGCCAATACACGTGGCAAACTTAGTGTAAACAAACAGCCCAGGCTTATGTACTTTAGGGAGATGGTATAAGTTCAAACTGATGATTGAAGCAAAAGTGATGCAGTATGTGTAAAAAATCTGCGAACGTTTCCATTTTCAATCTTATCAAAGTTTTCACAAGTTTGTTACTTCATGTATGGGTTCATTTGGGTCATATAAGGTGCGGATACTGGTCTTTGACAATTAGCCTACTGTGTTGGCCGCCTGCTGTAATCACAATGGGTAAACATCTGAACATATGGGGGAAATACCTTTAACTGTATTAAAGGCAGTGGATACTTTTGGTAAGTACATCTCAAGAAAAAAATGACTATAAAAATTGCTTGGTAAGGAGCACCTAAGGTAAGGAGTTGATAGTATAAAATATTGTAAGAAACGACTCCCTCTGAAGTAATGTAGTTTTTTAAGAGAGAGGTAAATTTCTAACTAAAATATTTGAATCTGAGCAGGCATTTGAAAGCACACAATATGCAACAAGGGTGTTGTTTTTTTCATTATTTTCTTGCAACTTTGAGCCCACATTTTCACAGGTTTGTTATTTTATGCATATGTTGGGATACACCAAGTGAGGATACTAGTCTTTGACAACTACCATAAGTAAATTCTGCCTTTTAAAACACCTTTAACAATTTTACAGAAAAAAAATCAAGACATTCATAGAGCTGCTTAAGCACACAAATTAGCTAAGCACAACAAAATTATACTAACCACAATAAGGTTACCAGCCAAACTACCATATCACATGTACAATTTGTGATTGGTGTCCTGCTCATTTCTGCTAAGCAGGCAATTGTTAAGCAATATTTTCTGCTTCAGCAGCTCTATGAAATTGGGCCCCAGCAAGAAAAATGCAGCGCAAGCAGGTACCTAAGACCTCCAGATGGCCACCCCCCCCTCGAACTGTTTATCTATGATGTAAATTGATAACATCAGGACACATCACCATCCAACAAGAAAAACAACAAACACCCAGGGACTAATTCAGAGAACTCAACTGAGCATGATGGACACGCAAGCCGAACTTGTGAAGAGGATGTTTTCGTAAGTGGCTATTGAGGAAGTTATCGCAGGATGAAATAACACTTGGTGGAGAAGTAACAAGCACGCATGTTGGTATAAACCCACTGTAACACATCCCCAAGGCCAGGTTAAAGGCACTGTACATACACGTTTGGTTACTGGAGCCTACTGATTGTGTTAATCCTACACATGTATATAAATGTAGGTACATACAATAAAACTAACCTGTGAAAATGTCACTTCAAAAGGTGGTCGCGTTTTTGAGATATCACCGAAAAACCGGAGCGAATATTTCCACACAGGAAGAATATTCCCCATAGGAATACACAGTCTGAGAAGCGTTTCTGTCTCAGATTCAAATTTTGGGGAATAAAAAGTGATATATTTTCCAGAACCGTAGTACTTTGAAGTTAAAAGTTTCTAAAAATTGATTTTACTACCCAAAGCCGCTGTACTTTTTACCAAGTGAGTTTTGATTGCCATTAATTTTCAGAGTCATTACAAAACGTGTACTGTGCCTTTAAAGAGAGAGTTCGTGGTCGTGGAGTTTGGACATGTTGGAAGAGCCAATCAATTCTCCAGCTTTTGTTGAACACCAATCTCTGCCCAACGCAGAGCGCCTTGCTGGCCACTGCTACCGTGCTGAAGACCTCGGCCGAATTTCATAGCGCTGCTTAATGGTAAGCAAATTTTCTTGCCTACTGTCGCAGACAAATTTGCTTAGAGGCACATTACAGAATTGGTAAGAAAAAAAATTGTAAAATATACTTTTGATCACAGATTTTCATAAAACTTACACGGTATAATGATGATGATAGTAGAAAACATCCCCTGAAATATTTCTGTCTGGAATGCCATATTTGATGAGAAATGAATAAAATAATTTTCCGATTGGAGTTTATCGCTCAGTGAGCGTTTTATTAATTTGTTGAACCTATATGATTTCATGCAAATGTGTAATCGGTTTTTCACTATTTTCTCGTGACCCAGGCAGCCGATCGATCTCAAACTTCTACAGGTTTGTCAGTTTATGTATATGGTGGATTACATAAAGTGCTTACACTGCCAGCAACTGTTTTGTTAGCAACAACCAATTCTGTAATGTTCCTTTAAGTGTAAGCATATTTCACAGGTTAGCAAGAGAAGTAGATGGCCAGCTTGCCTGTTCACCGTGGATTTTGCATTGTTGCGTCATTTATTTTCATACAGTAAGCACTGGAAGGGTAGCATGCCTTTTCGATCACTTACGGTTAGCAGCACTATAAAATGGAAACTCGTACAGTTCGCACAGTTCGCACAAAATCAGCGGTTGAGCAGCTCTACGAAATGCGCCGTATTTTTGACCGCGTGAGGGCGCTCTCAAAAACATTTTTATCACTTCCGGGGGTATAACTTATTGTCTGCTCAGCTATCTGTGTAGATTAGCATCGGCGTTCTCTCACTTCTGAGCGCAAGAGACATTAGTCAGTGCTTCTAGAATCTAAGGTAATAACGGCTCCTTTAAAGTTTTTCTTGTCCGTGATGGACATGACGTCTGGTAGTAATGTGTTTCAGTCCTTAACTGTCTGGAGGAAGTATTTGAAGCAGTTTTTGTTTGCGGAGAACAGTTGTTTCTATAAGTATAAAGATAAAGGGATGTACCACGCTTAACTGCCAGTTCTGATATTTTTAAAGATTAGATGCAGGGCTCTTTATTTCTTTTAAAGGAGCCGTTATTAACCCACCTTAGATTCTAGAAGCACTGACTAAACTCTCTCACGCACAGAAGTGACAGAACGCCGATGTTAAAACTGTACACAGCTACCTTAAGTTATACCCCCGGAAGTGATACAATTATTTTTGAGAGCGCCCTCACGCGGTCAAAAATACGGCGCATTGGGCCCAGGTCATACCTGATGTGTCATGAGAGACTTCTACATGTACATGTACATGTATGCCCTAAAGTGTAATAGAGGGCGTAGACCTTTCAACTACATTGACATGATTTGAAGGAGAGACACAGACAAGTCTGCAAACTCTTTAAAAATAGCCTTCGATTGCTTACATGAAAAAAAGTTCCGGATTTTGTTGACTGCTTATTTGTCCAACGGCTGCCTACGAAAATGCCTTTGACTTCGAATGACTGCTTTTGGACTGCTAAAATAAGCATTCAATGTCACCAACTGCTTACAGAGTGCTGAATAATTCTAATGGACTGCTTATAAGCAGTAGACTGCTTACAGACTGCTTAACCCTAACCGGACTACCCTTTGGTAGACATACTGCCCAAATCCTTCTATATCCTTCAGATTAAAGTGGTCATAAACCTAAAGTGCCCAAATCCTTCTATATCCTTCTCCTTATATACATATTAGCCCAAATCCTTCTAAATCCTTTTGACATGTTTGAGACAGAAGTTAGGGAGTCAAATAAAAGCCCCAAACCTTCAGAATCCTATTTTGGCTAAGCTGCACTAAGACCTAAAACCTTCTAAATCCTCCTATGTAAAAACAGCCCGATAGCCCAAGTCCTGCGAAATCCTACCCTAACAAAAACTCATTTTAGCCCAAAGCCTTCGAAATCCTCCTGTGTTGCAGATCCCTAATAGCCCAAATCCTTCCAATCCTGCACTTTGGCAATGAGGATATTGTAGGACTTGGGTTCTTTAGGGTTAATAAGCAGTTTTTATGGTAAGGTGACCTTACAAATAAGATGAGGAATAGAGACTCCTGGCTCACAATGTGAGTGGGATCTCGGTTGCGATTCCTAAATTATGACGATTATTACACACACCATACAACCAACATCATGACAGTTTAAAGGAACACTACAAAATTGGTAAGAATTTGTGAGAACAGCTGTAGTGCTTCTTAGTTTTGATGGCCATTCACTTTTTGAGTATTTACCGATCTGTGACCCTGTACATGTACTGTACCTTTAATAGGAAATGTTGGAGTGCAGAGGTATTGGATGACTGCCTCTGGATATTAACATGTGTCTCTATTCTAGAACATTCCTGCAAGTCTGGACTAATATAATTGAGGAGTCAGGGGGCACTTCCATAAGAAAATCTCAAATTTTACAGGGAATTTCGTTTTAAAGAGGCACCAAGGCCAAGACCAGATAGGGGATGTCTGTGTGGCTTGATCTCAGTCAGAACTGCAGGGTTCTGCCCAGGATTTCTTTAGTGGTGGAAAAATGTTTCCCTGGAAACCATTGCGAGATGGATCATTTACACGGTAGATCATCATATAGACTCAAATCAAAGAAGTACTCAAAATTGATGGATTCGGATACCATTTTTACCGGTAAATACCCAATTTCACATCTCGTTGTAAACCTTTGAAAGGAAATTGTAAATTCAAAAATTTGGAAAATGTGTGGTGGTCAGAAACAGAGAAATTCTGCCAGTGGTGGTTGGGAAATGCTGAGTGCCAGGAGGGTTTTCCGGCACCGACCACTGTGGGCAGAACCCTGGAACTGATGGATTGTCTTGCCTTGCCTTGCCTTGGCAATTTGTTCATCGAGTGTCCAATGTCACTGGATGTAGCCCTCTTCATTTGCCAAGTAGACAAGAGAGATATAGGGGAAGGGTGTTCTTACATGTATGACTACGGTACTGCTAATGGTATCGTACTTGCATGCCTTTGCTTCTTAGTTCTTTGCTTTCAGACTTGGGTGAAAAATAAATATTTTTTTAACTGACAAATTGGATCAATCAGGCCCAGTGAACGCAATTTTCTTTTATTGCAGCATTTGTCATGGATACAGGTAGACTTGAGGTGGGAGGCGGGGCTGTGTTTTCTTATGAAGGAAATTGGTACTGGTCATGCTGGTGATGTACATGTACATGACTGAATGTGTACATTAAATGGATGATGTAAGCGATTTGGCTAGACACTGGTAACTCGATCCGCCTGTTTGCACTTCCAAAAATGTTCTAATTCCGGAGACACGATTTTGGATTCCACTGTGCAATGTGATCCCAGTCAACAGCAAAAGAATGAGTCAGTGTTTTAAAGGAGTGTCCACAGTCCAGAAATGCACCAGACATACTAAACACAAAGGCTTGCCTTAAAGGGACACTCTGATGACTTCTGATACACCCTTAACCACTTAACTGCGTAATTATTTATCGTTAGCTAAACTCCCAAATGCGGAATTAATTTAAGGAAAACAATGCAAAAAAAGGATAATGGAAAGCTATGATCAGACCCTGAATTGCTCCGAATATCCCCACTTATATCTGAGGCTGCTGTATCATCAATGTCTTCAGCACCTTGTAAACATGGCTCTTCAATTTCTGAATCATCATCACTATCAACAGACATGAGAGAGTCTGACAATTCAAGATTTGAATCCAAAGCTTTGGTCAAAGCTTGCACACATGACAAGCGCGGTTGCTTTCGTGAAGTCGCCATATTTAGTAAGAAAACTCGCCGATTGGTGGCGCCACACACTGCCTGACTGTAACTTTGTGATGGCGAGATATCTCGTCATACAAGACACGTAAGAGGGGATTACCCCGGGTCACAGAGCGTGTCTTTGACCTCATTTAAACCGCAAACTTGGTGACGAGATATCTCGTCATACGCAATATAAGGGTAAGTTTGTGATGACGAGATATCTCATCATACGCAGTTAAGTGGTTAAAGTGATCCCTCTGCTGCTGATTCCCAGGTTGTATCGATAAAGTTAAAGGTTGAATGGCTTCTGACTGGCAATTCCCCCTAAAAAAAATATTGACCCCCAACATGAAGGGCCTAAGCTGTGGAATTCCTTGAATACCTCTCTGAGAAAAATACCGAGTTTATTCTTATTCAAACGGAAATTAAAAACTCAATTAATCAGCAAATATTTGTAAGCAGGCAAACTGTTATTCCAACCTCGAGTTTTACTTTATACTAGCTATACCAATATCTAAATTGTAATCTAGTTGTAATAGTGTTTTCATATGTTCTTTGTTTTTCTTCTTGTATCGAGTGGGGTCTCTACTCGACAAGCTATGCTTCTTGGAGACCTCCATCCTCACACAATTATCCAAATGTCCATATGTTTTTCTTAATTATTATAATATAATGTAATCATATACATGACTATTTAAACACTTATTCCTTGTGTGTTGGAAAAAATAAAGAAATGAATGAATGAAATGAATGAAACATAGGGCTAGATAGCTCAGCTGAGAGAGTGTCAGCAGAATAATCCGGAGGTCTTTGAAGTTCAACTCCCGCTCTAGTCAATGAGTAGCCAGCACAATAATTCAGAGGTCAAGGGCTCAAATCCGCTCTAGTCAATGAGAGCGCCAACACAACAATCCTCTTTCTCTGAAACTACACTACTTCAAAAGGGAGTCGTTTCTCACAATGTTTTGTACTACCAACAAATCATCACTCAAGCCATTGACATCAACGCCACAGAATATCTTCAGCCAAAAATGCAGAGATCTAGAGGGGGGGAACAACAACCAATTCAACATATCACAATCTTCTTCAACTATTTTCAAGAATTCATTTTTTTCCAAGGACCATTAAATTATGGAATGACCTGCCCCAACACATTACTAACGCTATGACGCACAATACCTTCGAGACAATTACTACAACTACATTATGACCAAAATATTGACGTCCTCACCTCCCCGTGACCTCCTAGCCAAGATCCCAAGAGGATGTTTTCAGGAGGAAACCAACCAAGTACCAACCAAGTACCAAGTAGCTCTTCAGTGCTCCTTACCGAATAAGTTGTTATGGTTATTAACTTGTAGAGTAATCACCAAAAGGATACCCTGCCTTAAAGACACTGGACACCTTTGGTAATTGTCAAAGACCAGTCTTCTTACTTGGTGCATCTCAACATATGCACAAAAAAACAAACCAGTGAAAATTTGAACTCAATTGGTCGTCCAAGTTGCGAGATAATAATGGAAGAAAAAACACCCTTGTCACACGAAGTTGTGTGCTTTCAGATGCTTGATTGCTTGATTTCGAGACCTCACGCATGAGGTCTCGAAATCAATTCAAATATTTTACTTCTTTCTCAAAAACTACGTTACTTCAGAGGGAGCCGTT
Organism: Pycnopodia helianthoides; assembly: GCA_032158295.1. Taxonomy (NCBI): domain Eukaryota; kingdom Metazoa; phylum Echinodermata; class Asteroidea; order Forcipulatida; family Asteriidae; genus Pycnopodia; species Pycnopodia helianthoides. The sequence continues at coordinate 2,840,324 of CM063257.1, forward strand.
TCTCCCAATGTTTTATACTATCAACAGCTCTCCATTGCTCATTACCAAGTAAGTTTTTATGCTAACAATTATTTTGAGTAATTATCAATAGTGTCCAGTGCCTTTAAACTGGAACCCAACGTTACACTGGACTGCAGGCTTGAGTGATTGTAATAGCCTCGGGCCAGTAAACTTATGGACTGCATAGTCCAGTGATCTTGTGTTTTTCAACTACATGTATACCGTAATGCGTAATATCTTGAGCAGAAACAAGTTCAAATGTTGACCTTGAGTCTGATCAAACCTTTCAATTCAGCTGAGTATTGAAGTATACTATCATGGAGGTAGAATTCTACCTCCATGATAGTATAGAGATGTGGGTCTACCCATAAACTCAAATGAGAAAATTATTTTTTACCCGTCTTAGTGCTTGTTCAAATAAAACAGTTAAAATGCATATTTCTGGTCCAGTAAATATTTTGTGGCCGAGCGGTTTAGTGTTTCAGGACTCATCAGAATGTGGGCTCGAATCCTGGTCATGAAACTTGGTGTCCTTGAGCAAGACATAACTGCTTTTCATCACCCAGGGGGTAAATGGGTACCTGTGAGAGCAGAGACAGGTCTTGTGATTGATTTAGCTTGGTGTGCTACATACTAGGCAGCACAGGAGGCTGTATACTCCCCAGGGAGCTGAGATGGTTTAGGAATGAAATAAATGGCCCACTGGCCAGAGGTAATAAATGTGCGAAGCACAATGATCACATTTTGGAATTGCGCTATATAATAGCCGATATTATTATAATATTACTTTTATTACAAAAGCCTTGCAGTCTTGTTGATTTTCCCCCCAAATTCAAGCCCTGAAACAACCTTTTTTTTCTTCTCGATACATGAGTTATATTTTGGCAGTGTACAGTATGTTCTGACATCCAACACTACTCAAAGGAGATTACCACATGGTGTCACGACAAAACCTTCTAGCTCTACCACCAATGCACAGCTTCGATTCTTATTTGGATTTAAACTACTAGTGGCTTCACTGCAGACTCAAGTACTACTTGAACTGCAGATCTTACGACTTAACCTTAAAGGAAGGGTCAACGTAATGCTGATTTAGCAAGGAAGATACATGTACAATAAAAGTCACATGTGAAAGTATCAGCTGAATAGAGATACATACAGTTCCCAGTAGATGCTATCTTTAAGGGCAAAGTGCATTTTGGCTTGCAGATGCGTCAAGCGCTCAACTTATAAATGCAGCCGCGTTGTTCACTAACCAATCGTGCAGTGAGTTTTGTAAAATGTGCGCGTGCTGCACGTTGTTCTCACACGAAATGCATGACTGTACGAGCCGGTGTACCAGTCGGTGTACGAGTCGGTGTACGAGCCGGTGTACCAGTCGGTGTACCAGTCGGTGTACGAGTTGGTGTACGAGTTGGTGTACGAGTTGGTGTACGAGTTGGTGTACGAGTTGGTGTACGAGTCGGTGTACGAGTCGGTGTACGAGTCGGTGTACGAGTCGGTGTACGAGTCGGTGTACGAGTCGGTGTACGAGTCGGTGTACGAGTCGGTGTACGAGTCGGTGTACGAGTCGGTGTACGAGTCGGTGTACGAGTCGGTGTACGAGTTGGTGTACGAGTTGGTGTACGAGTTGGTGTACGAGTTGGTGTACGAGTTGGTGTACGAGTTGGTGTACGAGTTGGTGTACGAGTTGGTGTACGAGTTGGTGTACGAGTTGGTGTACGAGTTGGTGTACGAGTTGGTGTACGAGTTGGTGTACGAGTTGGTGTACCGGTTGGTGTACGGGTTGGTGTACGAGTTTGCATGTGTACGAGTTGGTGTACGAGTCAGTGTACGAGTTGGTGTCCGAATTTGTTCCAAACTACCCGTAAAGATGGCCGATTTACGTCATACTGCAACCTATCTATAGTGTCTACTTGTTGAGAAAACAGCAACAATCTGTCACAGTATTTTCACAACCACGCCCAATCCATCAGGAGGTGACAGCGGGTACCAACTGCATATGTGTGACTGCAGCAGTCGTGAATGGACACCAACCCTCAGAAATCTGAGAAATGATTCAGGCATGAATTGTTTCTCAGATTCAAATGCTATTATTGATTTCTAACCAACGGAGTCATTTCAGACTAAATAATTTCACAGGATGCTTACTACCATTACCATCTTTATAACAAGCAAGCTTTCGGACAGAAATTACTTAAAGTGTTTTCGGGGTCCTTACCAAAGTATGACCCAACCTTTAATACTTTACACATTTGCAACTTTTAAAAACCTTTGACCTCTAAACTATCGGGGTAAATGCCCTGCATTTTGCTCTAAAATATTTATCGCTCGGAAAACTTGGCCTGAGTAAAGACCCGACATTGCATTCACAACCTCCTAGAATTGTGGGGCATGTATCGCCTAAAATAAAAAGACAAACCATAAGGGGGCGCCTCAAAAGTCCGACACGTTGTAGGCACAAAAAAGAACGTTCCCGTGGGCACACGCACGCACTCCATTGGACCAGCAGAACGTTCCGCTAGACCACATCATTGTGCCCGAGGAACACGTATGGGAACAATACTGGCATAAGTATTTTGAACGTTTCAATGGAACGTTCCGGCGGTCCAAACGGACAGTACCATGTGCAGCCGCTGGGATCACTTATCCAATTCAATTAGAACATTCCTTTAGATCGTTCTCACTTAAAGGAACATTACAGAATTGGTAAGAAAAAAACTTGTAAAATATACTTTTTGATCACAGATTTACATAAAACTTACACGGTCTAATGATGATAATAGTAGAAAACATCCCTAGAAATATTTCTGTCTGAAATGCCATATTTGATGAGAAATGAATAAACTAATTTTCCGATTGGGAGTTTATCGCTCAGTGAGCGTTTTATTCATTTGTTGAATCTATATGATTTCATGGAAATGTGTAATCGGTTTTTCACTATTTTCTCGTGACCCAGATGGCCGATCGATCTCAAACTTCTACAGGTTTGTCAGTGTATGTATATGGTGGATTACTGTTTTGTTAGCAAAAACCAATTCTGTAATGTTCCTTTAAGAGACGCCCCTTTAACATGTTTAAAGATCTGTACCTTGACCTTAGGACTCACTGACGCAGTTTGCTTGTAACTGACTGGTTAGTGGCTTCATGTGAAAGACGGAGTGACTTGACATTTATCAAAGATTGTGTCTATTTTGAGCGATCCTTGTTTTCTTAAATCACACACACCTCAGGCATGGGAGTGACAGCAGCCATTTCCCTCTGTAAAGTCTACAAGATTGCGACGAAAACTGACAATTGACTTATAGCATAAAATGAAAATGGGAGGAGAAAACTTTAAGTTCAGGAGAGATGAAAAGCAACATCAAGACAGCCAACCAACCATAACTTGCTTCTCTTCATCAAGGTGTATAAATACATTGTAGCATTAAATGACGTGGGCAATATCTGCTGCCACCTAGTGACCTTAAAGGCACTGGACACTATTGGTAATTACTCAAAATAATTGTTAGCATAAAAACTTACTTGGTAACGAGCAATGGAGAGCTGTTGATAGTATAAAACATTGTGAGAAACGGCTCCCTCTGGAGTAACGTAGTTTTTGAGAAAGAAGTAATTTCTCAGTAAAATATTTGAATTGATTTTGAGACCTCACGCGTAAGGTCTCGAAATCAAGCATCTGAAAGCACACAACTTCGTGTGACAAGGGTGTTTATTCTTCCATGTTATTATCTCGCAACTTTGACGACCAATTGAGTTCAAATTTTCACTGGTTTGTCATTTTGTGCATATGTTGAGATACACCAAGTGAGAAGACTGGTCTTTGACAATTACCAAAGGTGTCCAGTGTCTTTCAGTCAACTACTGTACATAGTGTCCTTAAGTAAACTATCAATGCCTCCAATGGCCTTCTGCAGCAGCCGGCCACTGTCAAACAGGATAAATGATTGAAAAAGTGTCCTGCTCGTGAGCAGAACTTTCAAAGCCAGGGAGAAAAAAAGAGACAGGATTCGCTACTTACTGGAAATGGCTTCATATAGATCCATGAATTCCCTGTTCTCATATTTGCCCTCACAGAGGGCTCGGCATTCATCATCTGCCTTCCAGTACTCCCTGAGTGATTCCTCCATGTGCTTGATGACGGCCGGGAAGTCCCCATTCTGGTAGGCGCCGTACCCCTGCAAGAAATATTTCTATTCGAGAGAAAATAAACAAACAAACTTTAGTAATGTAATCATCTGTTTGTATACACTGAACAGTAAAGATATTCAATACATGAGCAAGAAGCAGCAACATAAATTTGTATGTTCTGTTTTCAAATGAAAATTCTCATATTTTTGTCTCTTTTCAGTAAAATTGAAATTAGTATGGCTCTTCTTCTTCTGCTTGATACTGTGCAAAAACCACCACTTGACTGGTTATCACGCACAGGGTGGTCTTCTGCCTTGACCCCCAACTAAGAACCCTTACCCCCCCCCACCATTACCCTCGCCCCCCCATTACCATTACCCTCGCCACCCCATTACCATTACCCTCCCCCCTCCCCCCTATTACCCAGGCTCCCCCAATTACCCTCGCCCCCCCCCCCATTACCCAGGCTCCCCCAATTACCATTACCCTCACCCCCCCCCATTACCCAGGCTCCCCCAATTACTCTCGCCCCCCCCCAATTACCCTCGCTCCCCCCAATTACCCACGTTCCCCTATTACCCTCGCCCCCCAATCCCCCCTCCCAAATTACCCTCGCCCCCCCCCATTACCCAGGCTCCCCCAATTACCCTTACCCCCCCCACCATTACCCTCGCCCCCCCCCATTACCCTCGCCCCCCCCCCCCCCATTACCCAGGCTCCCCCAATTACCATTACCCTCACCCCCCCCCATTACCCAGGCTCCCCCAATTACCCTCACCCCCCCCCCCATTACCCAGGCCCCCCCATTACCCAGGCTCCCCCAATTACCCTCGCCCCCCCCCCCAATTACCCTCGCTCCCCCCAATTACCCACGTTCCCCTATTACCCTCGCCCCCCAATCCCCCCTCCCAAATTACCCTCGCCACCCCCCCCATTACCCAGGCTCCCCCAATTACCCTCGCCCCCCCATTACCCTCGCCCCCCCATTACCCTCGCCCCCCCCCCCCATTACCCAGGCTCCCCCAATTACCCTAAGACATACATGTGTACATATACATGTACAACATATGTCTTACACTTCTTGCAACTGGTTTCTCTTGGTGAAATAGAAGGAACCCTTCACCCGCCAAAAAGAAAAACAACAACAAAAACCCCAAAACACAGTCTTTTTCCCTGCCTGCCCCCTATTGCACAAAAATGTCAAACATGTAGTTAACGCCACTGCTACTCGAGTAACCCATACATCTGTATACCATGGATTTGCGAGGATCGGGAGGGATTAGTGTTAATACAATTGATCCTTAACTTACAGGATCTTGTGATAAGCTTTATCAGTTGTTAATTTTGTTTCTTCCTGCAGGCTTGTGAGAAGCACAAACTATTAAGACAAGACTAATTCTTTTCCTGGCAAGGAACTACATTTAGTATAGATCCTGCTCAATAGAGAAACCAGTTAAAGGCAAAGTATACCCTATGTTTTTGGAACTGTTCGATTGTTTTAATCCTATATAAATGTAAATATATACAATAGAACTAACCTGTCCAAAAGGTGGTAGCGTTTTTGAGATATCGCCGAAAAATCTGGAGCGGTTATGTCCACCCAGGAAGAAAAGTCCGTAAATTGGAAAAACACAATCTATGAAACGTTTCTCAGACTGACAACTTTTTGAATATTAATTATCAAAGACTGCTTATCATTGATATTTAAATGAGAAAAATCTTCTCTTAGTGCTTTTTCAAATTCAATTATTAACCTGTGTAGGCATTTTTTCTTCTCACTTCAATTTTGGTCTTGTACTCAAAATTCCGGTCCAGTAAATATTTTGAGGTACAAGCCCTGCAGTCTTGTACATGTAGGTTTTTCCCCAAAATTCTAGCCCTGTAATCTATGTACATGTACATGTATTAGGGGCCATCTAGAATAATCAATATTGCAGCATTTCAAAAAGAAAATCCATAATTTTTCTAAAAAACCCAAATTTGTTGTTTAAATTGTCAACAGATTATTGAATCCGCTAGTATACACTAAGGTACAAAATAGTGCTTCCAATATAAACCATTTTAGATCTACACTCTTCCAGCTCAGGGTCGGGAGTTGTCAATATGGCCTTTCCTGGCTTCCAGTACGCAACTTTGGAGTCAAAACTGAAGAGGAAGATCACACCAAGTGTCCTTCGGGGCGCAGAGGTCGAAACAAGGTTAACAATTGAACAGCACAGACATGACAAACACGATGGACGGTCCGAAAGAGGCCATTGGGTATTTGTATTTCAAATATTTTAGAGTGAGGGATTCAAATACTTTTCAATCTAAAAGACGTTTCAATCTGCATGAAACATTTCTCAGATTGTGTGTTCCAAGACGGATTATTCTTCCTGCGTGGACATAACCGCTCCGAGTAATTTGTAGACATTTCAAAAACGCTACCACCTTTTAAAATGACATTTTCACAGGTTAGTGTTTTTTTTTTGTATACGTCTATATTTATATAGGATTAAAACAATCAAACGGTTCCAAAAACCAAAGGGTTACTTTGCACTTAAGTTTGGTATTCAACTTCCTATTGAAGGGTACTTGTTATTTGGCAAAGGAGTGCCACACATGTAGTTCATAAGGTCAGGCAACTTTCTGAATATATGATTTGGAAGGATTAAGGATTCCAGAATCCCGGTAAGCAGACACCTGAACTGCTGAGCAAGACCAATCTTCCTCACAGCTTCTCTCTCCTTCATTCACAGCTCCAGCCCAATATCTGACATTGACCCCCCTTCGTTCTAAGGTCATAACATCCTGGGCCAGATACACATGTAGCCTGGTCATGGGTCCTTCTGCTGGACCAGTGTATATGATCATCTGATAAAGTCATTAAGGACTGACCCTTCTTCCTCCATGCTCTGACTGACTTGGTGGACAGGTGTTTCCAGATTTGCATACCACAGAAGAATGACCCTAAAACAATAATCAAAGGTTACCCCTCCTACTATTACTGTTATTTTTCTAAACTAAAAAGATGAATGCTTATTCTAAATATAGCTGCTGTAAGTTACAACACTGAAGAGTTATTGGATCTCAAACCAGACTAGAGACACATTCCAAGTTGCTTGTTTCTGTTTGCATTATAAGTTCAGGGTACTCAGTGGTCCAAATACCAGTTTTAACACCAGAGGACCAGTCAAAATTCTGTCCAACTGGCTAGTTTATTGTTACCCACTGCTATCATCTAATTCACTGATTGTTCAAGCTACTTCAAATTACAAGTCCCATGCAGTTTGAAAGGAAACCTTAAAATAGGGACCTGTGAAAGAGCCAGGAGACCAGTGAAATGGCAAGCAAACTGGTCTCCCACTGGCTAGTGAATAAAAAAGGTTAATAATAAAAGCAAAACCTGGGTACACTTTTGGATATTGTCAAAGACAAGTATCCTCACTTGGTGTATCACTTAGTGCAAAAGAAAACTTGTGAAAATTCAGACTCAATCCGTCATAAAAAGTTGTGAGAAAATAATGAAAAAAAGAAGAAAAAAAACCTAGTTGAGAAAAGGCTTCGGGAGAATGCTGGACTTTTTCACCACTGGGGGTCAACTACACTATTGTAGGCAAACATGATCTATAGGTTTTTGAGATACAAGTATCTGTATCTGTATCTGTATCCGTCGATTACTGCAACAATCTCCACACTGGGATATTACTACAATGTAGTTGCAGGTGCAATAGCAGACAAAATTAATGGTGGCCCCCCCCCCCCCTCAGCAAAGTATACATCTTTATACTATTAATCTTGAACTAATAAAGGTCTCAATTGACACAGATTCTCTAGTGTTGACATGCAGTAGATTCCATTCCACAGTGGTTCTTGGTAGGAAGGAGAATTTGAGACAGTCCTTCTTGAGTGGGCTCCACTGCATTCAAACTAAACCCTTTGATTCCAACTATCTGTATCTGTAATATCTGTCGAATACTGCAACAGTCTCCACACTGGGATATTACTAATTGCGGGCGCAATAGCGGCAAGCAGACAACATTAATGGTGGGCCATTACATTATTAATCTTGAACTAATAAAGGTTTCAATTGACATCAATTCCCTAGTGTTCACAGGCAGTAGATTCCATTCCACAGTGGTTCTTGGTAGGAAGCAGAATTTGAGACAGTCCTTCTTTGAAGTAGGGCGATTGAACGAGATTGATGATGTCGGTATAACTCATGGTTGAACCCCACTCAGGCTCTTTAGTTCGGCTGCATGCTTGCAGAGTGGAACCAATCCAAGTCAGACAGGATGGATTTTGAAGGATTTGGGATAACCCTGGACTAATCCCTTTGACTTAAGTGATGTTTGGGGCTTTGCATGATGTATCAAGGTTCGCCCTCAGCACTGTGTGAAAGTGCGCAAGGGTAACAGTGGGGTAAAAAAAAAACTTGGGACCTCCCCTGGGCTGTTTTCCACAGGGGATAAGAGATGCACTGTGAAAAGGGCCACGGCTCGAATTTTGGGGGAAAAACTCCACAAAACTTCAGGGCTTGTAGCTCAAAACTTTTACCAGACCAGAAAATTTGTCACAAGACCAGAATCAAATTGAGAAGAAAACTATCTACACAATTTCACATTTGAGCTGTTTTTTTGAACAAGCACTTAGAAAAGATTTATCTCATTTTTCTTATGGGTAATACTTCAATGGAATTTAAAGACATTTGTATTCATCAGTTTAAATTAAAAATTGCAGTGAGGTGTTATTATTCAAAAAAACACAAGACCGCCAGACTTGTATGGTCATAATTTTACTGGCCCGACGCTAAAAATCACTGGCCTCGGGGCCTGCGGTCTAGAGTTAATTTCGAGCTCTAAAGGGCTATAAACTTGCATGGTGTTAAAAACACTGGCCTCGGGGCCTGCGGTTCAGTGTTAATTTCAAGCCATGATGGCTATAAACTCACAAGGTGTTAAAAATCACTGGCCTCTGGGGCTTGTGGTCCAGTGTTAATTTCAAGCCATGTGGGCTATAAACTCACAAGGTGTTAAAAATCACTGGCCTCAGTGTTAATTACGAGCCCTGAGGGCAATAAACTTACATGGTGTAGCTGCTCCTCTACATCCACGAGATGCTCCTCGGTAATCCCATGCAGATTACGGTAATAATCCAGGTTATTTTGCATTATCTCATCGTCAGGGTTCCATTGTAGATATGTGTAGGCACCGGCTACTGCCTTCTCATACTCAAAACTCTGCAGATGAAAAAAGGGTGGAAAAGAAAAAAGGTCAACACAATTTACCTTAAAGGAACATTACAGAATTGGTTTTTGCTAACAAAACAGTTGCTGGCAGTGTAAGCACTTTATGCAATCCACCATATACATAAACTGACAAACCTGTAGAAGTTTGAGATTGATCGGCCATCTGGGTCACGAGAAAATAGTGAAAAACCGATTACACATTTGCATGAAATCATATAGATTCAACAAATGAATAAAACGCTCACTGAGCGATAAACTCCTATCGGAAAATTAGTTTATTCATTTCTCATCAAACATGGCATTTCAGACAGAATAATTTTAAGGGATGTTTTCTACTATCATCATCATTAGACCGTGTAAGTTTTATGTAAATCTGTGATCAAAAAGTATATTTTACAAGTTTTGTTCTTACCAATTCTGTAATGTTCCTTTAAAGGGTGTGTACAACATTGGAAAGATTGAAAATACAGATTTGCACACAGCTTACATGTTATAAAGATGGTCATGGTGGAAAACTTCCCTTGAAATAGTTTTGCTTGAAGTGCTTCAAGGAAATGAGTAAAACCATTTAGTCCTTACCCCGCGTGTCCAAAACCCGATGTTTGAAAAGAGTGAAAACATACAGTGGGGTTTTTCATTATTTCTCATGACTCTATTGAGACCTATTGAGCTTAAACTTTTACAGGTTTGTTATTTCATGTACATGTATATGTTGGGTCACATAAAGTGCAAATAGTCTTTGAAAACTACCAATGTTGTACATGTGTGCTTTAAAGGTTGGGTCTTATTAGATACTCCAATAAACAACCATGAAAACTGACTTGGTGAGAAGCACTGCAGCTGTTGGTCGTATAACCTGTTCTGAGAAAGGATTCCCTTCGTAATAGGGTTTGGATATTTGCTCACCTAACATGCCTAAAACAATTTGAATCACAGAAACGATTTGTGCATGAATAAAGCATTTTGAGAAATATTTCATTTCAAAATAAGGTGGATATGGAAAAACTGGTCAGTTTTTATCCCCCAAAATTTGAGTCTAAGCAACGTTTCTGTCAAACGTTTCTCAGACTGTGTATTCCTATTAGGAATTATTCTTTATGCGTGGACATAACAGCTCCAGATTTTGGTTGATATCTCAAAACTCTACTACCTTTTGAAATGATATTTTCACAGGTTAGTTTAATTGTATATATATCTACATTTATAAAGGATTAAAACAATCGACCGGTTCCAAAAACCAAAGGTATCCTTTGCCTTTAAACTGCACTTTGTCAAACGGTGTCAGTTTCACCTTGCTCTCATCACAACCAGGAAGTTGTGTTGACATAACGCTCAAATTAATCTTTCCTCTTCACTGATAAATCGTCCCATACAAACACACACAAGCTTCCAGATGTGAGTGTAAAAATCACTCACGCTACAAGATACTTCCTGTCATTTACATGTAGATGATTCATCCGACCAGACCGTTTATAAATTGACATTAACTTGTACATATGTCAGTTGTATATGTGATCAAAATATCCCACTGACAGGTGGTATGGACTAATGGTAGGGTCATAGATTGATACTCCACAAATTAATGAGCATACAAACTTACTTGCATTGTACTTGGTAAGAAGTTTTAATGCCTGCTACCTTGCGGAGATTGAGAACAAAACAGAAAAGAGGAAAAGAAAAGGTTCTAAAAGGATGGGGTGCTCTGCAATGAATTTTGAGTACAAAGTCTATGACAGTGATATCTAAAGGGGCAAAGGAAAGAACAGAAGATGTCTCCACAGACATGACAGGGATGTAAAAATTGAGAATACGTGCACTGCAGCTGTTGATACATGTGGTATTATAACACCCCTTCCTTTGATTCTATCTGTTGATTGGCCGAGAGCGTGTCACACGATGTTGTGTATTTTTTACTATTGTACATGTTCACAGACCAAACGAACTATTCAACGAACTATTCAACGATAGCCAGCAACCGATGTACTAGTGCATGGATACCCTGGTACCCTGACTACATTGACTACCATTGATTTAAACGAGCTGCTTGACAACCTCGAACCCGGTGTAATGAACAAAATATGTGCATTTGAAACACGGTTTAGAGAACGAACGTAACAGCAGTAGTCTGGTACACCCTCTTATTTTGTAAAAACTCGGTATTTCAATGTAAGATTTTACAGTTCTTGTTTGACGATTGATTGCCACGTACGTAAGTGTGAATTAATTTTATTAAAGTATACAGATAGAATCAAAGGAAGAGGTGTTATAAAACAAATATTGACTGCTTTGTCTCGTGGCGTAGTCAAACTAGTCACTCTCGGTGATCCCCGGAGCCGCCTATCTTCCCTCGGCTTCGCCTCGGGAAGATAGGCTGCTCCGGGAATCACCTCGAGTGACTAGTTTTACTATGCCACTCGAAGCAGTCAATATTTGTATACTATTTTCAGAAAGGATTCCCTTTGAAGTCATATGGTTTGGGTAATTGTTCACCCCCCAAAATGTTTGAATCTGAGTGATGATTCATGCATGAATCATTTCTCAGATTTCTGTGGTACGGTGTTCGTTTGCGAATGCTGCGGCCAGAGATGCAGTTGGTACCCACTGTCACCCCGCTAAACAGGGATGGAATTGACGATCTTGTGAAAACACCTCCCCCGAAAACGCTTCAATCTGAGAAACAATTCATGCGTGAATCATTTCACACATTTTTTTGTGGCTTGGTGTCCGTTCGCGAATGCTGCGGCCAGAGATGCAGTTGGTACCATCTTTCACCTCACTCAACATGGATTGGGTCTCATGTTCTTGTGAAAATACCTAGACAGTTTTTTGCTGTTTTTTCAGCAAGTGGACACTGTATTCAGCTGAAACTTTCACAAGTGACTTTGATTGTATCTTTCTTTAATTATAATTTTGCCTATAAATAAGCATTACATGTACGTTGTACAAAAACCAATTTATGACCATACATGTACCTTTAACTTTTTACACAGCTCACCACAAAGAAAATAGTAATAATATAAAAATTGCTTGGCACCAAATCAATTTGTTAACAGGTTCGCTTCAGAGTCTGACACAATAATGCGTAAAGTTCCTATCGTTCCGACTTGTGAGATGGCTCCCTAAGGCTCCTTCATGCTCCCTTAGTAAGAGATAAAACTTTAAACCAGAAATGGATACTATTGTTTAAAGGTATTGTACACTTTTGGTAACAGCTCAAAATCAGTGTCCACATTTTGTGTGATTCAACATATGCACATAACAAATAAACCTGTGAAAGTTTGAGCTCAATTGGTCATTGAGGTCACGAGAAAATAGTGAAAAGAGACCTTATGTGTTTTCTGTTTTTCAAACTATTGTTTTACTCATTTCTCAGAAACGATAGCATTTTAGGCAGAAATATTTTAAGGAACCCTTTCTACCATTGCTTGCTTTAAATCATGTACATGTAAGTTATGTGTGAATCTGTGAACATTTGTGTTTTTTCGATCTTACCAATAGTGTACAGGGCCTTTAAAGTTTGGACCATATCCAAGCAACGAGTATCAAAAAACAAAACCACTTTATAATGCGCTGGAATACTTATCTGATCCAATTGTTTTGACCCAACCACCAGCCCCAAATTTTGATTTTAAATGTTGAATGACTGAATAATATATCCTATACACTGACGAACAAAGTAATACCTCAAATGATGCAGACATTTTTTTTAAAAGGGGTCTCCAAAACAAGTAGCTTTCAATTGCTTTTCCTGGCTTAAAAACAAATAACGATCAGGGCCAGCTAGGGCATTTTTTTCTTGACTTTTTTTTCAAACATGACTCTTCTGAATGGCCCCTAATGTTAAAACTTTTTCAAAAGGTTTGACCGTATCCAAGCAACAAGTATCGGCCATAAAAAACCACTCTACAATGTATAAAAGAATTATATTTTAATTGCATGCTTTCTCGTTAATTAGCTTGAAACCCACAGTTTTGAAAAAAAAAATAATAATTTTTAAACATGACTCTTCTGAATGGCCCCTTATGTTAAAACTTTTTTTTTTAAAGTTTGACCTTATCCAAGCAACAAGTATCGGCCATAAAAAACCACTCTATAATGTATTTAAAAGAATGACATTTTAATTGCATGCTTTCTCGTTAATTAACTTGACCTTGATCTGGGCGTCATTACAGTATTAAAATGACTGTCAATGCTGCGTTTCGTATTGGCATTGCCCAATACTGACTGTTTTCCCCACGTCGCAGTTAAGATCCACTTTCAAATCTAAAACAACTGCAGATAAAAATGTTCAACTTTGCATCCTACATGTACATGCCGATTTCGACACTTTTGACGTTATCTGTTATCGTGACAACCAAGGTTGTCTGTGCAGCGAGAGGTTGCCCTTATGGGTGGGTTCCTTATGCTGATTCTTGCTACTTGGGTCTGGATGGATCCATGAATGGCGACCGGTGGTCCGCCGTGACGCAGTGTGAGCGTAACAATGCATCTATAATGGTCCCGAGCTCAGACTGGGAGAATCGATTCATAACAACTTCGTTTCAACAACGTGGGGATTCTTACGGTCTCTGGATCGACTGCAACGACACTGAAGTCGAAGGCCAATGGACCTGCTCCGAGGATGGCAAATATCCAACTCAATATCGGAATTGGGAGCTGAACCAACCAGATGATCATAAGTGGCCCTCGGCACAGGACTATGGATTCATGATAATCTTAAGTACAACAATAAGCCGAACGCAGTAGGCTTTTGGGGGATGTGCAGAAAGACTTTGGTTTTTCCATCGTCTGCGAGCGTCCCCGTGAAGCCAGATGTGGTCATCACTCCGCAACAATTGTGGTATAAGTATCGCCATGGCATCAGTAGGTCTATACTGGTCACCATCTGTCTCCCCGTCTCTTCGACCACACCCTGGACAGATATACAACTGACACAGTATAGCCGCCTATGGACAGGGATGTACATGTATGGAGCACAATACAGACTGCTGTGAATGTTTTGTACTCCAACATGTACGTACACACATACATCCTCGGCCCAATCTGAGATCATCATTCAAACAAACTATGGCCCTTTTCGAATCCACGGCTTCGGCTCTGGATTGGGCTTCAGACCAAGTTTTCTTGTCTGAAACCCTGACCGCAAAGCATGCGTAAGTTGAAATAATTGAGGGAGCCTAGCTAGCCTGAGCCGATTTGGAGCCAAAGCCGTGAATTCGAAAAGGGCCTATGAACTGTTGAACATTCCTAGATCTCATTCTTCATCAGGTGATAGAAGCTTCATTTCACGTACACCAGAGCTATGGAATGATCTCCAGGGTTTGAATTTGGAGGGAAAACCCACAAGACCGCAGGGCTTGTAGCTCAAAATATTTACTGGACCGGAATTTTGAGTACAAGACCAGAATTGAAGTGAGAAGAAAAAATGCCTACACAGGTTAATAATTGAACTGTTTGAATTTGAAAAAGCACTAAGAGAAGATTTATCTCATTTGTATACTATGGGTAAGTAGTCTTTGATAATCAACAGAATTGTAATTATCAGACTGAAAGTCAACATTTGAACACAAACCAAGACCGCCGGACTTGTCCAGTCCTGAGTTAACTGGCCGATTCTAAAATCACTGGCCTCGGGCCAGCGGTCCAGTGTAAAATTCGAGCCCTGATCTCCCCTATCAACTCTGTACACTTGACTCCTTACAGATCTTCAAAAGCCAGCTTGAGACTCATCTCTTTGAATCTGCTTTACATTTAGTCCATTGCACTTGTCATCTCCACAAAGAAATTCTGTGAACTCTTTTTGTCTTAGATTTGTCTTCACTTCGCTAATAGCGTCTCGGAACAGGCAACAAGAATGATGGCATTCTACAAATGCCTGATGATTGATTGATTGATTGATTGATTGATTGATTGATTGATTGATGACTGCTTCGTTTTCACAATGCTAATTTTATATCTTACTAGTGTAATCACAATAAATGTCCTTGCTTGATGATAAGAAGAAGACGAGAAACGAGACATTTAGCAAGATAAGCACTCATTTAGTACAGTTTTTCCAACTTCCAACACATGTGCAACTGGACTGCCTTGTGACAAGACAGAACATTGCAAGTACACCATATCTTTGATGAACTTTGACACAACGCAACCTACTGTCCGTCATTCAATATCCACTGTGTCTTGAAGAACAGTAGATAATATGTATACCAGCTGCATATGATATCATTGTGAATCATCACACGTACACAGTCAACCTCTACTGCCAACCATTCAATATCACCCACTGTTTTGAATGATAGGTATTTAAACTATGCCAGCCTGCAATATGATATCATGTGGTGAATGCATCCACACAGTACACAGTCAACCCTCTACTGTCTCACCATTCAATATCACCCACTGTGGTTTTGAATGATGGATAAACTTCTAGGGTTATTTTTCTCCCCATTTCCAACCATACTGTACTTGGTGATTGTCTTGCACTCCAGTATCTCAATGAAACCTTAAACTTCCCCTGTTTATTTCAAATTGTACAACTTTCAAGGTTAAAATTGCATTTTTAGTGCACATTCATAAATACGCAATACAGTTTGGGCAGTCCTATTGGTTGAAAGGTAGTCACATGAGTACATGACCATGCTGACATGGGATTTAGCCCTCATAGCCATACATGTACTCATAGTGGTGTGTAACCTCACACAGGTGCCGTATCGCTGTCATGATCCAAACAAATATGCCTAGAACTTGTGTGGTTTTCCTTTAACTTCATGAATAAACACGGTCCGCCATTATATAGAACCAAATTTTGGACTCCACAAAATGGCGGACCGTGTAAGTTCAATGATAAAAACTTAAAGGGCAACCACCCAATTTCATGGCACATTTGTGTGGATCATTATATTCTACTTTTAAAACATTTTTCCAACTATATTCAGTTCATAACAAATGCTTTTTACAGCTCAAAATTGCCCAAACCAAGGCAAATTGTCCCTTTAAACTCTGGGCTTTGTGTGTGTTTTTTTTTTTTTCAATTTACAGACAGACCATGTCAGTGATTTCATACTGGGTCACTGTTCTGGATTTTCTCTGTCATCAACCTGTCACTAAGCTTCAAATACCCTTCACCCCCCCCCCCCCCACACTAGTGTATATCATGTACAAGTGTACAATATCCAATCAAGACTTTGAACAGAGTTAAACTGTCACTTTCCTGGTATGAATTACCCAGCCTTGTTGTAAGTTTCTCCATGGTTTCTCAGTCCAGTACCAAAGAGTGTTTGGTGTTTAGGGAAGAACAAAAAATAAGACTTTCTTGAACGATGCCTTTCGTGCTATCTAGTTCCACTGTTTTTGACAATTTTTTCCTTTGTTTGTTTAGAATAAACGGGTAAACATATTTGGTATCTTTTTAAAATTTACATACGTGTACTTTTGTCGCTTAAAAAAATGTACACACGTCAATTTTAGTCTTTTTATCTACTGTGGTGTAATTTTGAGTCGACTAATCAACCTAAATAAATTGAAATTCAATTGAACAGTGCTGAACCAACTCAATGTCTCACTCTTTTTATGTCATCACATGCTTGGGGATCAGGTTGGCTCAGTGGTTTCTTTCCCTGCCTTTCACCTCTGTGGACCCCGGTTCGAATCCCGCCTCAGACGGGAGCCTTGTATGTGGATTGGGTTTTCAGCCCCCTACCTGATTGTGTGTGTTTGACCTATTTGGGGGTTTTCCTCCCACATCTAAAACTGAAATTTGTTTCTTGTTTCCAATTAATCATGTTATTGGGGTAATAATTGTGCTTTTGGATGTGTATAAAAATTAATATAGTATGGGGGTTGAACAAAGAAAAATTGACTACAGCGGGATTTGAACCAACGACCTCCGGATTAACGTACCGGCGCTCTACCAACTGAGCTATCTAGCCCTATATTGGCGGTCTCCCTATTTTGTCAATATCCTTGTTCGGGGGTGCCAGTCAGAAGCCATACATGTACAACCGTTAACTGCCTTGTAGCCAGGGATCACACCCAAGTTTACGATACAACCTGAGAAGCAGCAGCCACGGGATCACCTTGAGGGGATGCCATTTTTTTTAAATTTAAATGTCAAGTAATAAAAATTAATCAATAAAAATTAATATAAATACATTCCTTTATGAATACATTTCAATAGAGCAACAGAGCCTGAATTTTATACACATCTCAAAGGAAGTAAAAGCTAAATCTGATATTTTATGGAGATTGCATGGTCTAATTTTTATAAACTTTTGATATGAAGAAATGGGCCACACCTCAAAACTTGTTCAGCTGTTTCTTTTATAACTCTTGAATTTATGTGGAAATTATAACATAAAATGGAAAATTTCCCATACTACCAGGGCCCAATTTCACAGAGCTGCCTGAAGGGTGTGTACAACATTGGTAAGGTTGAAAATATTAAATGTCCACAGATTTGCAAATATAAATGGTATAACGATGGTCATGATGGAAAACCTCCCTTGAAATAGTTTTGCTTGAAATGCTATAGTTTTTAGGAAATGAGTAAAACAATAAGTCTTTATCACGGTGGATGTTTGAAAACAGTGAAAATATATAATAGGGTTTTTCACTGTTTTCTCATGACTCCGAAGACCGATTGAGCTTAAACTTTTGCAGGTTTGTTATTTTATGTATATGTTGGGTCACATTATGTGTGGATACTGGTCTTTGACAATTACCAATTTTGTATATTTGCTTATTTTAAAGTAGAAAATATATCTGAACAATTTTTTCCTTTTGGCTGGTAACCTTATTCTCTGGTAAGCATAATTTTGTTGTGCTTGGCTACTTTTTGTGTGTTTTTGCAGCTGAATGAATTTGGGCCCATTGCAGTACAATGTAACTTGCCAGCCAATAAGGCCCCCAGAATAAGGTCACTCCTTTTTGCTCGACACCGGCAACAAAAATTACATTAAAATGTAATTTAGTGAAAAATTAAATAAATAATGTTTATGAGTGCGATGGTGTTAATAATTTCATGAGGTGAAAGGTGGGACTGTCCATTCAACGAACGAGGTGAAGCCGATTTGAATTGGATGGAATACTCCATGTTTCAAGGAATATTAGCGACAGATAAACTGTCCAAAATGGCTAATATGGCCATCAAGCCAAGGGTTTACTTTAGGTTAAGACCAGAGTCCTCACTTGTTGTATCCAAACATACATTATGCGTAAAATAACAAACCTGTGAAAATTTTGGCTCAATTGGTCATCGAAGTTGCGAGAAAGTAATTTAAAAAACAAACACCCTTGTTGCACAGAACTGTGTGCTTTCAAATGCCTGTAAACCTATCTCAGCTTCAAATTTTTGGATGAAAAGTAATTACCTCTTTCTCTAAAACTACATTTCTTCAAAGGGGATTGTTTCTAAAAATAAAATTACAAATGCTTTCCAGTGCTCTTTACCAATTAAGTTTTTATGGTCATTAACTGCTCTCCAGTGCTCTTTACCAATTAAGTTTTTATGGTCATTAACTGCTCTCCAGTGCTCTTTACCAATTAAGTTTTTATGGTCATTAACTTGAGGAGTAATTACGGAAAATTTACCCTGCCTTTAAAGATATTATACAGGATTGGTAATTTAAAACATCATTGTTTAATGTTTGTGTTCATACTACAAACACTTTTTGGGGGTGAAATATTGCCCTCCAAAATTAAGTCATACTTGAGAAAACTGTATCTGCAACCCCCCCCCCAAAAAAAAAATAATAATAATAATAATAAATAAATATAAATAAATAAACAAAATAAAATAAAAAATAAAAATAAATAAAATAAAATAAAAATAAAAAATAAATAAAAAAATAAAAAATAAAAAATAAAAAATAAAAAATAAAAATTAAAATAAAAAATAAAAAATAAAAAAATAAATAAATAAATAAAAATAAATAAAAATGCGAAGTTTAAAAATGCTGATTTAAGGACAATGTCATTACACACTGAAAATTGTGCATGGTTTTTCGCTATTTTCTCCTGACTAACACAACGGATAAGGCCGAAGGTTTACCGGTTTGTGATACAGTATATACTTTATGTATGGTTGATTACACAAAACATGAAAACTGTCTGTGACGAAAGTGTATTTTGTGAATTTTACACTTTTTGAGTACTCTACCCAAAAATTTCATAAATTTATTTTATTAACTCCTCAGTGAGAGCACGTTAATTCTCAGAAGAATCCATCAGAGGGGGTTCTTGGTTTTAAAAACAGGGTCACAGGTCATCCTAATTGACCATGCCAGGTTCCCATCATTTAAGGACAATGCATAAACGTGAACTTGTCAAGGGGTTAATTGGTACCCTGAAGTACAGAGAGTGCCCCGAGAGAGCAGTTACACCATCCATTAGATGATGACAGATTCCAAGGGGGGTACTTGCTGTTTAACACTTGCACCTGATTGGACAATAGCATCATTAAATCCTAGAACAGCACAATGTTTATATTTGGAAGGCAAAAATTAAAAGCAGGGTCATACATGTAGATTGATTTTTGTCAACGTAATGCTGATTTATGGGAAAAATTGTACAGAAAGATACAATAAAAGTTGCATGTGAAAGTTTCACCTGAATACAGTGTCTACATTTTTGTTGAGAAAACAGCGAAAAACTGTCACAAGGTATTTTTACAAGAATGTTGAATTCATAGGATTTGGCAAGGTGACAGCACCATCAACATCTCTGGCCGCAGCATTCACGAATGAACACCATCCCTCAAAAATCGGAGAAACAATTCATGCATGAATCGTTTTCTCAGATTCAATTTCAAATGTTTTTTTGGGCGAAAAATTATCCATGAGAAGCATACTACTTTGAAGGAAATCCTTTCCGATGCATTTTATAACAAACGCTTTTTATAGACCAACTCGGCCGATTCAAGGTAATGTGTAACTTAAAACTTGGTAATGATCCCTGGCTATTAGGGAGCTAAAGGTTGAATGGCATTCTGACTGGCACCCCAAACATATTATTGACAAAATAGGGAAACTGCCAACATTAGAGCTAGATGATTTACATGTACAGTAGCTCAGTTGGTAGAGTGCCGGCACATTAATCCAGGGTCACAGGTTCAAGTCCTGCTCTAGTCAACTTTTCTTTGTTCAACTCAAATTTTGTTTTTTTTAAATCAGTTTCCCTTTAAATAAATGTTACTTGAAATAAAATAAAAAATGGTTGTAACTAATCCTGAGAAAAACAAGATTGTACAATGTACCTCTCAGAAATGTAGGATTTGAGGAGCTACAGGTAGTTTCACCATGGAGGTACACATGTAGCTTCCTACCTCCATGGTTTCACTGACTATCCTCGTGGGGTCATTTCATTGCTATTTTGAAGAACCAAAGTTTTGACTCCACAAAATTGCAGACCGTGTTAGTTTAAAAAAGTAAAAGGAAAACCACACAATTTCGAGGGATATTTGTGTGGACCATTATACTCTACTTTTGAAACATCTTTCCAACCATCATTTCATAACAAACACTTTCAAACGCTTTTTATAGACCCAAAGCGCCAAATTCACAGCAACGTGTCCCTTTAACTTTAATGTCAACCTGTCTTCACAGCGATAGTTTATTTGGCTTGTCATTCAACAGGAAATCCCTGGTGATATATTTTCTAAAAGGAAACGGGCCCACAAGATTCAGGTAAAAGCGGTTATTATGACACTGATATTCAGAAGTAACTATCCTAACAGACTGTAACACGTAGGAAAAGGTCAAGATCAGCCAAGTGGTTCAAAGTCACTCAATAGCAGTGCAATTATTCAACACGTCTCCACAAAACACGGGGGGGGGGGGGCAATTTCATGGCTTTGCTTACCTTGGTGCCCCTTCAAAAGTTTCCCATAGACTTTCCTATGGCAGGCCTGGAATTTCATCTTTGAGAGGGCAAGGCCATTTTCAATTTGCAAAGGGCACTTCCATTGGAAAATCTTAAAGTCTATGGGAAACTTATGAAGGGCACTGAGGCCAAGACAAGGGCAACGAAGGCCATGGCCTGCATGGCCTCTGTGTAATTCCAGGCCTCCTATGGAAGTGCCTATTACAAAATGAAATTGGCCTTGCCCTCTCCAAGTCCAAGATGAAATTCCAGGCCTGGTACTGTGTTTGACAGGCAAGATTGGCCATATGGGAAATTTTACATTTTGTGTTATAAAAGTTATAAATAACAGCTGAACAAGCCTCTTTCTTCATAAACCCTCTTGCTGTCTGACCATTCAAATACCATTCACTGTGGTTTTGAATGATAGATAAACTATGCCTGCCTGCAATATGATACCATGAGGGAATGCATGTACACAGTACACAGTTAGTTCTGTGCACAGTTGTGCCACCGTACACAACCTTGGCAGTCGAATGGTTTCAAATGGTTGGTCAACTCACTGGAAAATGTTGCCAAGAGTCATAAAAATGGTTTTCTTCCTTTGGGCTGTGTACAAATCGTGCCTGCAGGAAGTCCAGGCTCTGTAACTCTTTTGTAAACATGATGTCACAGGTCACATGGTCTATTGGCAGAATTTCTGGAGAAAAAAATCTTGGTTGGCAGGGCTAGTGGTAAAATAATAAATAAAAAAGTGTCAAATGTGTCTGCTGATGCTATTTTGTCAAGTAATAAACCACAAGGGAAACTGACTGGGTAAAATTTAAAATAGTATGGGGTTGAACAAAGAAAAATTGACTAGAGCGGGATTTGAACCAACGACCTCCGGATTAACGTACCGGCGCTCTACCAACTGAGCTATCTAGCCCTATATTGGCGGTCTCCCTATTTTGTCAATATCTTTTTTCGGGGTGCCAGTCAGAAGCCATACAACCGTTAACTGCCGTGTAGCCAGGGATCACACCCAAGTTAACGATACAACCTGGGAAGCAGCAGCCACGGGATCACCTTGAGGGGATGCGACTTTTTTAATTTAAATGTCAAGTAATAAACCACAAGGGAAACTGACTGGGTAAATTTCAAATAGTATGGGGTTGAACAAAGAAAAATTGACTAGAGCGGGATTTGAACCAACGACCTCCGGATTAACGTACCGGCGCTCTACCAACTGAGCTATCTAGCCCTATATTGGCGGTCTCCCTATTTTGTCAATATCTTTGTTCGGGGGTGCCAGTCAGAAGCCATACAACCGTTAACTGCCGTGTAGCCAGGGATCACACCCAAGTTAACGATACAACCTGGGAAGCAGCAGCCACGGGATCACCTTGAGGGGATGCGACTTTTTTAATTTAAATGTCAAGTAATAAACCACAAGGGAAACTGACTGGGTAAATTTCAAATAGTATGGGGTTGAACAAAGAAAAATTGACTAGAGCGGGATTTGAACCAACGACCTCCGGATTAACGTACCGGCGCTCTACCAACTGAGCTATCTAGCCCTATATTGGCGGTCTCCCTATTTTGTCAATATCTTTGTTCGGGGGTGCCAGTCAGAAGCCATACAACCGTTAACTGCCGTGTGGCCAGGGATCACACCAAGTTAACGATACAACCTGGGAAGCAGCAGCCACGGGATCACCTTGAGGGGATGCGACTTTTTAATTTAAATGTCAAGTAATAAACCACAAGGGAAACTGACTGGGTAAATTTCAAATAGTATGGGGTTGAACAAAGAAAAATTGACTAGAGCGGGATTTGAACCAACGACCTCCGGATTAACGTACCGGCGCTCTACCAACTGAGCTATCTAGCCCTATATTGGCGGTCTCCCTATTTTGTCAATATCTTTGTTCGGGGGTGCCAGTCAGAAGCCATACAACCGTTAACTGCCGTGTAGCCAGGGATCACACCCAAGTTAACGATACAACCTGGGAAGCAGCAGCCACGGGATCACCTTGAGGGGATGCGACTTTTTTAATTTAAATGTCAAGTAATAAACCACAAGGGAAACTGACTGGGTAAATTTCAAATAGTATGGGGTTGAACAAAGAAAAATTGACTAGAGCGGGATTTGAACCAACGACCTCCGGATTAACGTACCGGCGCTCTACCAACTGAGCTATCTAGCCCTATATTGGCGGTCTCCCTATTTTGTCAATATCTTTGTTCGGGGGTGCCAGTCAGAAGCCATACAACCGTTAACTGCCGTGTGGCCAGGGATCACACCCAAGTTAACGATACAACCTGGGAAGCAGCAGCCACGGGATCACCTTGAGGGGATGCGACTTTTTTAATTTAAATGTCAAGTAATAAACCACAAGGGAAACTGACTGGGTAAATTTCAAATAGTATGGGGTTGAACAAAGAAAAATTGACTGGAGCGGGATTTGAACCAACGACCTCCGGATTAACGTACCGGCGCTCTACCAACTGAGCTATCTAGCCCTATATTGGCGGTCTCCCTATTTTGTCAATATCTTTGTTCGGGGGTGCCAGTCAGAAGCCATACAACCGTTAACTGCCGTGTAGCCAGGGATCACACCCAAGTTAACGATACAACCTGGGAAGCAGCAGCCACGGGATCACCTTGAGGGGATGCGACTTTTTTAATTTAAATGTCAAGTAATAAACCACAAGGGAAACTGACTGGGTAAGTGCTGCTGCTTCCCAGGTTGTATCGTTAACTTGGGTGTGATCCCTGGCTACACGGCAGTTAACGGTTGTATGGCTTCTGACTGGCACCCCCGAACAAAGATATTGACAAAATAGGGAGACCGCCAATATAGGGCTAGATAGCTCAGTTGGTAGAGCGCCGGTACGTTAATCCGGAGGTCGTTGGTTCAAATCCCGCTCTAGTCAATTTTTCTTTGTTCAACCCCATACTGATGCTATTTTGTCTGACAAATCGATAAAACTGAACAGGCCCGCCTGCAAAATCAATTATATTATGTGGTGAATGCATCTAGATATCTAGATACTTTTTAAATACAATACCCACATGGGAAAGTGCTGAGTACTCAGTACATGTATGTTCTGTGCACCAGGCATTCGAGCATAAGTGCTACAGAAAGATCCTGCGCATCTCATTGTACACCATTTGTGTTTCTACAGAGAGCACAAGACAAATGACTTTGTCAGGCAGCAAATCCACTATGCAGGCATTCAAGAACCACTCCTAGCAACAGTGAAATGCCGCAAGCTCGCCTGGTACGGTCATGTGTCCCGTCACGACTCACTGTCCAAAACCATCCTCCAAGGAACAGTTGAGGGCAAGCGGCGGAGAGGCGGACAAAGGAAGTCCTGGGCTCGATTTCACAAAGAGTTCAGACTGATCGTAACTGCAAATCCATCGCAGTTGCTTAGCAAAGAGTGGTGTCACAATACAAATCACTATGGTAATACTGATAACTCATCTTAAGATGAATCTTAGTGCTTTGTGAAATCGAGCCCTGGTCTGACAACATCCGAGACTGGACAGGTCGAAACGATGCTGCCCCTATAACAGAGGACAGAGAACTGTGACGATTCCTGACAGCAAATGCATCCATCATGGTACCCCCAACGACCAGCACGACGGTCTCGGGATGAATGAGCGGGGAGTGGCACACAACTCACTGGAAAAAGTAAATAGCAGTAACAGTGGTCTGCTGGCCAAACGCTCGTCTTGATTGGCGACGTTCGTTTTGTTTTTACGTAGTCACCGATATTGCAACACGAATTACTGGAGAAGAGATATCTGTATCACACAAACATCTAGCTCAAAACAAATTTTTGATCCAGATTTGTAGACTTGCCCAGTCCCTCCGAGCTAGCTTTCAAGCCTGGTGATGTTGCGCCCTCTACCGGTGACTAGTACAAAAAACAGCATCACCTTGAATCAAGACCAGCCAAATGCTAATTAAAACACCTGAGCTGAGGAACAGTCAAAATTCTCTCCAAGTGGCCCGGTTGGCTAGTTCAGTGCTTGTATATAAGGACACAAGTGTCAAGACCATCACTCAACCCACAATCTGCTGATCAGAAACACAGTCCGAGCTTGAGTCCAGCAGGTCTGACCGCTCGACATGCCACACCCTGAACGTTAAGGCAGTCCACCAGGAGGGACTTTCAGAATCAGAAACAGTGAATAATGGGAAGGGTATGGTCTTGTAGTGGGAGAACATAGCCAGGGCAGGGAAGATGAGAAATATCAGTACCTATTGAGAAATATCAGTACCTATATTATAGGTACTGATATTTCTCATCTTCCCTGCCCTGGCTATGTTAGTCTGGGGAAGAAGTCTGTAAATCCACCTGCTGCTTTTTTTCACTCAGTACAACCCCAGAATGCAGTACCACCTCATGTCCAAGGTCATCCATGCACGGTCGCTCAAGAATATTACGCCCTCTATCTTTACAATGTTTTACATAGATCTGTATTTGAAAGGATCAGCTTGATTTCACAAGTAGCTAACAATGAACTGCAAATCAATCATAATTGTCTAGCCTGTGTGTGATGTCGCAATACAAATACTGACAAACTCATCTTACTTAGATGAATCTTGGTGCTTTTTGAAAATCGGGCCCCCAGGAGTGGTACAAGTAGACTGGTCCCCTGTCTTTATCCATTGGTCTACAGGCCCAATGATTTCATTGGATA
This sequence comes from Pycnopodia helianthoides, assembly GCA_032158295.1. Classification (NCBI taxonomy): domain Eukaryota; kingdom Metazoa; phylum Echinodermata; class Asteroidea; order Forcipulatida; family Asteriidae; genus Pycnopodia; species Pycnopodia helianthoides. The sequence goes on from CM063257.1 coordinate 2,866,237, forward strand.
CAATAATTTCATTGGATAAACGTGATTTGAGTGAAGTAAGCTTTCCATGTGTAATGATTGGTCCAATGTCAGCTTGCACTTTCGATCGTCTGTATGCGGCGTGTGCATAATGTTTTTTTTTTCACCATACGTGTGAAGTGACTGCGAATCTCCGGGTGCAAAGGTCTTAGCCTAAATTGCAGGGACTTTTGACCTTTGTTTCCTAGACCAGTGGAATGCCTCCCACTTAAAAATGACATGCTCCACATTTCCAATCCCAATGCCGCAGTTTTCTTTTTCATTCTTTTTTTAAAGCCCCCCCCCCTTATTTGTGTATTAATGATTATTTCAATAAATATATGATTACTCTGCGCAAGTCCACTACATAAATGGATAGTATTTAAAAACTAACCTGACTATAAAATTACTATCAGTACCTTTTCAACTTCAGAGTTGTGGTTCCCTAGACCCAAGGATTTTCTTAAAAAGGGAAATTAATAATATAAGGCTGTTAAAGGTCGTCGCGCACGTTCAGTACAGGCAAAGTACACACTGCCTTATTTTTTACAGTTAGACAAAATGATGAAGATTGAGTGAGCCTAAAATAAACCCATAAAGCAAATTAAATAAATGCAGGACTGGAATTTCATCTTTGAGAGGGCAAAGCCATTTTCATTTTGCACGGTCCACTTCCTTGGAAAATCTTGAAGAGTTTGGCCCTAGGGAGACTTTTGAAAGGGCACCAAGGCCAAGACACCAGGGGCATCAGCCAGACACCACATGGCCTCCCCGGTAATTCGGCCTCCCTGGCCTCCGTGTAATTCCAGGCCTGTGTAACCATAGAGCAGGTGTAACGAATACCGTATAATGATTAGATACAAAGAAAGAGTTGAATTAGCCATATTTACCTTGTAGTAAGCAAACTGTAGGTAGCTATACGGCATCCTACTTAAAAACTTGTCCGTAACATCCTGGTTGATAATCTGTGGACGGTTCCCGAGTTTCTCCAGTTTACACTTTCGTACACAGTTCGCTTTTATAAAGAGTCCCTGAAAGTACTTCATCTCCTCCACGGCCGAGTCGTCCTTCGGCAGGCCCGGGCTGCGGGTCAGATTGCGACATTTCAGGCGGCACTCCACGAGGCTCTTCCGGTAGAATTTGAACTCCTCGAGAGCCTTCTCGAAGTAGTAGATGGTGTCCTCCCAGTCTCCGTTCGTGTAGGAACTCATCCCGCTCTGGTACCACTCGTCGTAAGTCGCTATCGGCGTGGTATATTCCTCGCTCTGACTCTCTGCGGTTTTTATAAAGGTTTTCGCTAAAAATAGCAGAAATATAAGCGATATTAGAGTGATTAACTGTGCCATGATTGCACACGGTTGCATTGGCTCCGGTGGACGGGTCGGTAATCTGCACATGTGTTACATGCTTTTGGATTCGGAGGCAATGCGTGGATTTTGTGTGTACGTGTCAACGTCCCTGGATAAATGTGCAACGGAATAACCTTGACTTACTTGCTGTGCGGTTTTGTGTGTTTACGTGTTCCGTAGTCTTACAGTCAAGTCGCTTTCGTTGTAAACAGAGCACCTGTCACATTTTGTCAACGTGTTTAGCTTGATCTTAATTGGGTTTGTTTTAAGTTTTATCACTCAAATAATTAAAAAAGATGATTGCAAATTCTATTTTTTTATAACCCGTCCTGAATAAACTGCCAGGAAGAGTTTATTCTTCGATGAAAAAACAAGTCAGTAATTTAGAACATTTTTGTGTGTGACATTTCGCGGCTGAATCTGGCACTTTTTAAATTATTGAGGGCGCGCTACCAATCAATTGTATCGAATTTTCGCACTTAGCAGGTTGTTTGGCCTCGCTGCAGGAATAAAATAACTTCAACAGAAAACTAACAAACAACCCAAACGGAAGCAACTTTCCGGCACAAAGAACGTAGTCTAAATAACACAGTGTATTTATATTTTACAAATTCAAATCCATGAAAACAGACGCCCTTTTTCGCATGCCGATTTTTCCTGTTTTGTGGATCTGTTTTTGTTTAACGGTCTCCGAAAAGTGCGCCCTCAGCGGTAATACAAGGCCCATATGGAAAATCCGGATGACATTGATTACGTCACTGTCATTCATAAAAAAAGAAAAAATGGACGTCCCCCATTTAGCACTTCAGTCAGATAGGGTTTGATTTTGATCGTCTGCGATTGTTAGGAGGAATAGCATTTAAGAGTACTGTTCGCCAGAAATCTACGATTTGATCATTCCATGAAAACAGGAATAGGTGGAAGAGTTGATCTTCAGACCGTCAGGTGACTGTAAAAAAAACTGGTGAGCTTCGTTTTTGTCAAAAGTGCTAATGTCATATGATCATCACTTGTCTATAAAAATAATAATAACAATATAGTCAGTCAAATCAATGTCACTGACACCAGTCACTGTATAGTGACAACAACGACCCTGACACTGTGCAGATCTGCGTGTGTTGCCCGTCAATGCAAATTCACAGTATCAAATATTTACAGTCTGCAGATCACTGATTGGTAGGCCCTAGTGGTAAACACAAAAAGTTATTTGTGTGTTTTTTTTATTGAAGAAAAACAAAAGAATAAATTTATAATGTCCTCCCACTACCACCAGTCCCCTCCCAGTCCTACTGTCAGTCTAGTACTAAAACTTGCGGACAAGTCGTGAAAACAGTGACGATTTGTCTCGCCCCTCCCTGTCTGTACTTCCTAATCAGGAGTTTCGTTTTGATTTTGAATCCCTTCGCTTCTTGTAGAATCTCTTTCTAAGATTATCATGGAAAACTCTGGCGATGTCGACATGGATTCCTCAGGTCTTGAGTCCTGACCAGACGTCGCTGGACATCGCAGCCCTGAAGGAGACTGCTAGCTCAGTGGTCGCCCCCGAATCCCCTCCCGCCGAGAATGGAACATCCTCACCCAACGCCACTCTAAAAAAAGAAAACAATGTCACCCCAAGAAAAGACAGCGACATAAGCCCTGGTGCTGTGGGAGGTAAGTTGTTGAAGTATACCCCTAGTGGCACTAGCCCAAATATCCAGGATGTCACACTTCGAAGTCGGCTTGTGAATATTGCCAGATTAAAGGGACAATACAGAATTGGTTTTTGCTAACAAAACAGTTGCTGGCAGTGTAAGCACTTTATGGAATCCACCATATACATAAACTGACAAACTTGTAGAAGATTGAGATCGATCGGCCATTTGGGTCACGAGAAAATAGTGAAAAACCGATTACACATTTGCATGAAATCATATAGATTCAACAAATGAATAAAACGCTCACTGAGCGATAAACTTCATTTTTCATAAAATATGGCATTCAGACAGAAATATTTCATGGGATGTTTTCTACTATCACCATCATTAGACCGTGTAAGTTTTATGTAAATCTGTGATCAAAAATTATATTTTAAAGTTTTGTTCTTACCAATTCTGTAATGTTCCTTTAAGATCTATTCAGCCGTCACAACATTACAAAAACACAGCTCAGTTGGTAGAGCGCCTGCGAGGAGGTCGTTGGTTCAAATCCCACTGTAGTCAATTTTTCTTTGTTCAACCCCAAACGGCCAAACCTTATCACACGGTTAAGACCTCGTCGCCTACTCTTTTATTCCCTTACTCTTATCGCAGCTGAGGCCAGCCCTAGAAGTCTTCCGTCGGAACAAGCCTACCACGTCAAATGGATCAAGTGGCGGGGCACCAGCATGCCGATCATCACACAGAACGAGAACGGTCCCTGCCCGCTCATCGCCATTATGAATGTGCTCTTACTGCGGGGAACCGTGCATATACCGCAGATGGTGGAGATGGTTTCCGCCAGCCAGCTAGTCGGTTACCTTGGGGACTGCCTCCTGAACAGATCACTAGAGGTGCGTAGACAACTTAGATCTGTGGGTTCGAATTAAAGTGAAAAAACTTTGGTAAAAATGTTTATGCCCTGCGGTTGGCGAAGCCACCGAAGGCCCGGGATAGCTCAATTGAAGTGGCTGCTGAATGAGCTTCAAGGAGCCTATGTGATAGAAGCAATCTCGATGCCTGTATTCAAATGTCTCCTGAAGACAGTCTTGTTCCAATTACAGTACTAATTTGTTTGTTTCTGTTTTTTATTCACAATTGCTTTAGAAAAAAACAAATTCTTTGTGAAGACAAATTTAGCAGAGAACCAGTTGAAAACAATACACATCACATGGTATTTTGGCTGGTAACCCATTTTTGGTCTTCAAAGAAAAATTGCTGTGCAGCGAGCAAATTCTTGAGCTGCAGCTCTACATTGCATGAAATCGGCCCCATGTCAGTTTTAAACGTCCATTATTCTTAGTCCAGTAACAAGTCTCTTCTGATTACCCAGAATGCATCTGAAGGAGTCCAGCGAAACCACGAGCAGAATATCCACGATGCGATGGAGATCATCACCAAACTGTGTAGGGGTCTAGATGTTAATGTCAAATTTACTGGGTAAGCTCTTTAGCATGTTTTAAGTTAAGAACGCTCAAGGAAACATGCTGAACGAGCCTGTCTCGCGCTTCCCCCTCAAGCCCCGGTAGTTGTCCACGCACGGAGTCGCAACTAGATTTACGGTCATGTTAGGTCATTAAACCTATGTGATGGATGCACAAGTTTGGGCAGGTTTGGCAAATAGGGTTTCTAAAAAATAAGCACCCCCGTCCCAAGCTATGGGTATTTTTATTTTCCAAGAGTTTTTTATAAATATATACTTTCAATTTGATTTCATAGAAAAATGTAGTTTTAGACATAGCCCTGTTGCAAAATTCAAGGAACATTACAGAATTGGTTTTGGCTAACAAAACATTTGCTGGCAGTGTAAGCACTTTATGTAATCCACCATATACATAAACTGACAAACCTGTAGAAGTTTGAGATCGATCGGCCATCTGGGTCACGAGAAAATTGTGAGAAACCGATTACACATTTGCATGAAGTCATATAGATTCAACAAATGAATAAAACGCTCACTGAGCGATAAACTCCAATCGGAAAATTAGTTTATTCATTTCTCATCAAATATGGCATTTCAGACAGAAATATTTCAAGGGCTGTTTTCTACTATCATCATCAGTAGACCGTGTAAGTTTTATGCAAATCTGTGATCAAAAAGTATATTTTTTACAAGTTCTTTTCTTACCAATTCTGTAATGTTCCTTTAAGTTTCAATCCTCTAGGACTGACCACCAGCTGATTGAGTCATTTTAATTTCTTATTTCGGTAGGGTTAAAGAATTCGAATACACCCAGGAATGTGTGGTGTTTGACCTCTTGAACATAGTCCTGTGCCACGGCTGGTTGTACGACCCGCAGAATTCGGAAATCGTCTCTGCCGTCGGCACGTGTAGTTACAATCAGGTAGTAGAAAATATCATCTCCAGCAAGACGTCCGGAAGCGAAAGTACACAGCACCAAGGTTTGTTTGTAACTTTTCTACTTTCCAATTAGACATTTGCTAGTGAGTTCACCAACCATGGTTAAAGAAACTGGACACCTTTGATAATTGTCAAAGACCAGTCTTCTCACTTGGTGTATCTCAACATATGCACAAAATAACAAACCTGTGAAAATTTGAACTCAATTGGTCGTCGAAGTTGCGAGATAATAATGGAAGAAAAAACACCCTTGTCACACGAAGTTGTGTGCTTTCAGATGCTTGATTTCGAGACCTCACGCGTGAGGTCTCAAAATCAATTCAAATATTTTACTGAGAAATTACTTCTTTCTCAAAAACTACGCTACTTCAGAGGGAGCCGTTTCTCACAATGTTTTATACTATCAACAGCTCTCCATTGCTCGTTACCAAGTAAGTTTTTATGCTAACGATTATTTTGAGTAATTACCAATAGTGTCCAGTGCCTTTAAAGACATGTAAGAGAAGAATTATCTCATTTTTCTCTTTGGGTATTAAGTTATACTTCATTACTCAATGGAATTAAAAGGTATTTATCTGACATAAGTTGTTTCTGTTCAAGGTAGTACACAGTGAGGTACGTTGTTATTCAATTTAAAAAACACAAGACCGCCGGACTCTTCTGGTCATAAGTTTACTGACCAAACACTTAAACCGCCTCGGGCCTGCGTAAAATGCAAGCCCTGCTGATTGGTCTGTTTGTTGACCTGTTGATAGGTCTGGTAGCTGAGCAATTCCTACTGGTCATAAGTTTACTGGCCCAACACTCAAACCACTGGCCTCAGGCCTGCAGTCCAGTGTAAAATTCCAGCCCTGGGATTCGGTCTGCTTGTTGACCCGTTGATAGGTCTAGTAGCTGAGCAGTTCCTATTGGTCATAAGTTTACTGGCCGACCACTCAAACCACTGGCCTCAGGCCTGCAGTCCAGTGTAAAATTCAAACCCTGTGAATCGGTCTGCTTGTTGACCCGTTGATAGGTCTGGAAACTGAGCAGTTCCTACTGGTCATAAGTTTACTGGCCCAACACTAAAACCACTGGCCTCAGGCCTGCAGTCCAGTGTAAAATTCAAGCCCTGCGAATTGGTCTGCGTGTTGACCCATTGATAAGTCTGGTACATTCTAGCTGAGCAATTCCTACTGGTCCTAAGTTTACTGGCCAAACACTTAAACCACTGGCCTCAGGCCTGCAGTCCAGTGTAAAATTCAAGCCCTGCTGATTGGTCTGTTTGTTGACCCATTGATAGGTCTGGTAGCTGAGCAGTTCCTGCAGAGTACAGCAGCTCAGCTGACGTACTACGGTCTGTGTGAACTCAACGATGTCACGGAGGAAGGCGATCTGTGCGTGTTCTTCAGAAATAACCACTTCAGCACGTTAATAAAACACAAGGTAAGAGTGTGACGCCTTAAATAATAATAATGATATTAGGCTTTTGAAATGCGCCAAATCAATCAAAGAGAAAGAGATGTTCTCGGTGCAGAGAAGCAGACAATGTAAAGACGGGATTCGAACCGGGGCGAAAGGCAGGGAAGGAAACCACCGAGCCAATCTGACTGCCCACTGTTGGACTCAGACCTCCCGCAAGTTCCATTCGCTTCTCCTCACTTTTTTAGACCGAAGTGTTGAAACCACAGTTGCTAAAGGCCTAAGTGTTGATTGCGTGTGGTCTTTTTTTCTTTTTTTGTCTTTCTGTATTTCCCAGGATGAGTTGTTCGTCTTAGTCACCGATCAAGGTTTCCTGACGGAGAGCAGCATCGTCTGGGAGACGCTCAGCAGCGTAGAGGGGGACAGTCACTTTGTGGATGGAGAGTTCAACGCGCGGCCGCCGACCAGGCAAATCACGCCGGTATCAAACATGTCACCTGACCAACAGCTGGACACAGAGTAAGTATTGTGGATCATGTAAGATGTTTGTTTTTTTATAGATTGTACGAAAACTAGTTATGCCACTGGATAGAGCCCTTGCGCATGACGTCAGCATCTTCACCTAGGTCAAAGGAAGGGCTATCATTGGCTGAGAGTTGCACGTGGTGCAGACACACTTGCATGTTACCATTGTTTGACCTCTGCGAGGGTCTGGTGGCTTATGCAATGGGAGTGTATTGGAAGAGCTCAACTCTTTTAAGAATCCAATTTTTTGTATTCTCCAGTTACCTCATAGCTCTGTCACTCCAAGAGGACCAGCAGCAAGAGGCAACGTCTCAGGAAGCCAAGCTGGGCGAGATACAGGAGCAAGACGCTGCCGGACGGGCCATGGCGGCATTATCGGAGTAAGATTTTTAAAAGAAAAATTCATTCAATCATTAATGGATTGTTAGGAGTGGCTTGTCGTGGCCGAGCGGTCAAATGCACCGGACATAAGCTCAGGTGTTTCTGATCAGCAGAGTGTGGGTTCGTGTCCCCATCTTGACACTTGTGTCCTTTAAAGCAAGAACACTTAAGTGTTGGTTCGTCTTTCGGAAGGGACATAGAGCCGTAGGTCACGTGTGTAAAAGAACTCGGTTACACTTATCGTCAAGAGAAGATGCTCGCCGCGGTGTGTCCGCGTCATCCTGTGTTAAAGTATAGTACATCCTTAACAACACTCTTAGCAAACAGTCCTAGCCGTATCCGCCAATACGGATGCGGCTTGAAGGTCTTTAAAGACACAGACTCCCTCACTGTTTTTTGTCGTTGTTCACTTTTTTCTTCTCCTCAGTCACGAATTGGCTCTACAACTTCAGGAGCAAGAAGATTTGAGGTTAGCACAGAATCTAGCACAAGAAGACCAACAGGGTAGACAAGCCCCGCCCCCGGGTGATCAAGCGGCTGCCGCCCAGCAGCCTCCAGCCCAGTCGCCTAGTACTCATAAGGTAAATCCATCTCCACATTCACTAACACTCGCCCTACCTTCCGCCCAGGTAGTAGTTAATAAGCAGGACAGTTCTTTTCAGAACTGAGAAGTCTCACATATTGGTTTTTGAGGCATTGCATGGTAAGGTATCAATGTATCACCTCGTAGAGAAGTCTCACCTCGCCAAACACGGATGGATCGATGTTCTGTCTACCTATTATTACTTTCGTGGCCGAGAGGTATCAATGTATCACCTCGTAGAGAAGTCTCACCTCGCCAAACACGGATGGATCGATGTTCTGTCTACTTATTATTACTTTCGTGGCCGAGCGGTTAAGAGCACCGGACCCGGGCTCTGGTGCTTCTGATCAGCAGGGTTGTCCTTCGGATGGGACATTAAGCCGTAGGTCTCGTGTCCTAGGAATTGGTTGTGCATGTAAAAGAACCCAGAACACTTGTCGTGGAAGAGTAGGGGTTAACCCGGTGTTTCCGGTTCACATACCAAGTTACAGGTTTCCTTAGGCTTGCAAGCTACAGTGATTAAGTTCACTTATGAGGCAGCCTTGGTTTTCATTACTAGAAATATATAATAATAATAATAATAATTTCTTTTGATGTTATCAGGAAAAATCCTGCGCAATATTGTGAGGACGGTGTGTGTGTATAGCCCGTCTCTGCCTTCATTAAGACCACCAAGACCTCCAAGAAAACAATCGTCACCAAGAGATGGAAAAAGCCGCCAGAATAACGAAAAAAAAAGAAAATCCACCGATGCCAGAAGTTTATCTGTAACCGCCCACAGCAACTCTCCTGTCACGGCTCTGCTTGCTGCCGAATTCTGCGCTTGCAATCTCCTCACCCTTTCGTCAAGGCCTTCGTGACTTTCGACCAAGCTGTATAGTCCAGAAGTGTTGCGAAAGGGAGACCACCTGCAGGCGTGCCAGTGGCGAAGCCTTTAGGTTTTTTTTCCAATTTGATCTTACTAGTTTTGTTGTTGTTGCATTATTCATAAAGATTCAAGATGCGAATGAGTAGAGTGCTGAAAGGTCAAGCAACCACAATACATAATAGGTTAGTGTGTGCTGACCCCATCGCTTAAGATTGGTTCGGAATATTGCTACCCAGGGGGGGTGTAGCAAAAATCAAGAAATAAAGAAAATCGTTAGAAAGTCCTGACAAGTTGGAAAAGGCCCTTAGGTGGTGGTCTCCTGTTTTTAGTCGCTTTGCGGCTATACACAGTTGTCTGGGTCACGTAGGCCTTGATGAAAGGCTTATAGCCTGCCCGATATGGGGTAGAGGGTCCCCCCCCCCAATGTTCCCATACTATAACACAAATCCTCAAAAGAATTCCTGAGATTCCAAGCACACAATGAAGACACAATAGGTGGGGGGGGGGGTACCCTCTGCCCCATATCGAGCACCAATTGGAAAGGCTAGCGATCACCCATTCTTCCCTTACAGGAAAAGCGCAGACATTTTCTGCGCTAGGCGTGTAAAGCTAAGATTGCCCAGTGACGGTCTGTTGTCAAAAGTACACAACGGTGGATGCAAACCTTCGTCTGGTGTGATGATGATGTCATCTTTAAGGGTCAAGCGAGGGCCGGGTTTTCCTGCTTCAGCCAGAAGTCAGAAAAATTTTTTAACCAAAGGATTGCCCACAGAGCTTTGAAGAAAAACAAATTATTCCATTTATTAAATGATAAAGTTGATAAAAGTTGACATGTAAACAATCCTTTGTAAATGTCAATGTCTCCGAGATGTATTATTTAATTGTTATCAATTCCAGTGGAATTTCATTCGTATGTTCTGGTTCCTACAATAGCGTGAGGCGTAACAAAAAAATATGTAGTACACACAATTTTTTAGTGTTCTGGGCTAGGGTTGTGCATCTACATCTACGCCTATTTTTTCCTGAACGGTCGAACAGAATTTGCGATCGCTGTTTGAACCGTTCCTACCGATTCCAATCCAAATTGAGATTCGAACCCTACGTTGCAGGGTAATCGCGATCGTCAATGCGGCCTCTCTTTGTTCCGTGTGTATTTCGAGCCGGCGTGCAAAAGAGGAGCAGATGTCAACACACTTTCCAATATTAAAAAATAGAACACTTTGTCCCCAGTCTTGATAGTCTCGAAACCTCGGTGTGGGGCACATACCTTGTGTGCTCCTCACACCCTTTGTGTGCTGGTGTAGTGTTTGAGGTACGAAGCAAAATGCTATTTGGCTTTTTTACCCTAACACCTATGTAGGTCGTGGGTTCGAATCCCAACCGGAGTAACATGGCTGTGGATTTTTTTTTTCACAGGACTGGGCAAAGTGCAGGCCTTGAATTTCGCCACGGCACCACAGCAATTGCTGTGGATGCCCTTAAAAACCTGTAACACAAATTCAAAGTTTCCTCATTGGGTGCCCTTCATTTTTGGGGAAATTGCCGTGCCCTTTTTGAAAACGAAATTCGAGGCATGAAATACTGAGTATACAGTGCTTTACACATCGTTGTTAGGGTAAAAACCAATATAATATTCTTTATCCCTGATGCAAATTAAGCATCTGTTAAAGCAAAATGTATAACTAATTGTAAGGGATTAACAATAGTGTATTACAAATTGTAGGGGATTAAGTTGTAGGGGATTAAGATGAGACACATTCTCATCAAATCATGCCCTGGGTAAGTGTCCTGGTCTTCGGCTAACATTTAAAAAAAAATAGAAGTAACACTAAGCTTTGGTGTGAGAATGTGTTCCCCGTGGTCACTCAAAAGTAATATCATCATTGTTATTCAGTTGTTACAAAACAAAGAAGGGGAAAGAATTCTCTACAGGCAAACCAAAAAAAAAGGAAGGTCCAATTTTGTTTGGTTTTTCCACTGTTGGCTTCTTTTTGAAGCGTTTATTTTTTGTATCGTCGACTGAGCGTTTGTTTTTTAAAAGTATTTAGGAAATTTGATAGAAATATGAGAGACCCGACCCTACTCGGCCCACAAGCATTTAAAGGGGATTGCACGAAAAACATCTGCCAAATATTGATGGTAGTTAATTAAAAACAAAAATGGACTGTCGGGACCCGGATATCATGCGTCCATCAGCAATGTACAAACCATTTTGCATGTTACATCTACATTGTGCACTGTCTGTATAGCATTTCATGCAAAGTTTGTGTATGTTTTTTTCGTTTTTGAACCAGCATCTTTTGTCAAAGTTTGTTAAGAAAAAAAATACTAATAATCTTTCGAGACATGCATCTTTGGAAATACTTAGGGGTGCCATCTTGCTCATGAAAGATTTGAATATGACCCTTGAACCTAAGTACATGTACAATTGAGTACCCCGTAAAAAAAAAAAGTGATGTTGAACCAATTCTTAAGGAGTACAAACGGAATACAGTTTATAGCGAAAGCAGTTGTCGCCGCACATTTTTAATAACTTACAATTAATTTTGTTGATCAACACATAATAAATTAAATATATACACAAAAATATATATATATATATATATATAAAATTTGTAGGGTAGATGGCCTTAGCTTTCGATCCAAACCGGACCTTCGTCAGAGGCAAAAACAAGCACAAACGAAAAACATATCCATTTATAGCAAAAAAGAGAGGCAAAGAACAATGGGATGGTATCCAGAAAAAGGAGGGAAAATTATAGCCAATCAGTGTTGTTAGTTTACAAACAATGGGGCGGTCAAGAGCCAATGAGAGTTATGTGGTGGGGACAAAAGGATGGTCAGTGAAAGGGAGGATTACTGGACCAGGCGGGAGACATGAAAGGACAAGATTAAGGGGCACGAGGCATTGGGTAAAATGCAATTAACAATAGGGAACAGGACCAAAGTATATACAGCAATGTGAAAGGGAGGTAATTATAGAACAACAAGTCTGTGGAGAGAAGGGGTTATTAGGAAAAGAACAGGTCGATCTCCAAAAAACTTGTCGAGAAAAAGAACGGTAACAGTTAGCCAGTGGAGAAAATATGATTTTTAAAACAACTTAAGAATGGAAAACAAATCAATCATTGAAAGAACAGGTTATTACCAGTAATTGTATATATATATATATATATATATGTAAATTTGAGGCAGTTTATAATGAATATTCATAATGCATGATGAATAAATTATACTATTGCCATAATACATAGCCTGGGTTGTTCAACTTTCATTCACTTAATATATTCAGGAACATTTTTTTATGAGCAAAACAGGCTATGCGCTATTTGCACACTACGGATTGTAATGTGAACAAAAGTTATAATTCAACGGTTTCAACTGCATTTTGTTTTTTTTTACATCATCATTAAAAATTTCTCTTTCACATTCGTTCATTTTAAAGGAGTAATTTGGTCAAACGGAATGTGACTTCGTCAACAAATATCTTTTGTACAGTTGCCTCTGTATAACACAAAATTGTGTTCTAGTAGGTCTTGAAATATCTTGTATAAAACGTGAATTCTTATTTTGTTCTTTTCATTTTTGAAATAACTTCATAGCTACATCAAAGTTTAAATATTTGTTTAAATGTGTGAGATTTTTGTTCACCCCGTCAGGAGGCCAGTCTGTTTATTGTGCGTATTATTTTTGACAAATCATTGTTCATACACTTTGATCACAAGGGGTGTGATTTGGCAACCTCGACCAAAGACATAATTGTGCTTCGGTCTTTGGTTAAGCGTTTTTCAGGTGTTCGGTTCAGCTGTAGTGATGCAGCCTTTCAGACCAAAATGTGACCAAGTTGTTGGCTCGGATTCAAAAAAATTTAAAATGTCAACGGAATACTTAAAAAAAAACATAAGAACCTTCAAGCATACCAAGTCAATAATGTTGATAACGTCATTATAAAGACTAAGTTCCACTACTTGAACATAAAATGAAGGCAGTCAATTTGTTTTTTAGAACATTGATTTCCAACAGATAAACCTATTCCAAACTGTTTCTGGTTTCTGACCCGTTTTTTAGCGTAACTCGCAGAAACTGTTTCGCTCAGTGAATTTTACGTCAGGATTCAGGTTGGCTCGGTGGTTTCTGAACCTGCCTTTCACCTCTGTGGACCTCGGTTCGAATCCCACCTCGGACCAGAGCCGTGCACGTGGATTGGGTTTTCAATCCCTACCTGATTGCGTGGGTTTTTTTCCTCCCACATCTGAAACGGAAAATCTCTTTCTCATATCCCGCTCATCCCGTTGTTGGCGATAAAAATAATCCAAAATAAATTTCTGGTCAGGGTCGCCAAAACACTCTCCTTGGTTTCCTTTGTCATTTTCAAGAGATAATGTTTGCATCGATTAAGCTGTACAGAAATGTTGATTTTACTATTTATTTATCTGTTGTGGGATGTAAATGGGTGGTCATGAGGCCAAGAAAACCAAAGTGCTAAGCGTGCACTCTTCCACCAAGCCTCGAATGGTTGTATCAATCTCTTGCCATTTTTTTCCCCCCAGCGTGCCTTGCTCGATCATACCCCTCAATGTTTCATTTTTAAAATGCACTCAAATATTGCACATTTAAATTTGGAAGTGACTGCTCTATGTTGCGACACCCCTGTGTTCCGATAATCCCCAATGATCTTCATGCTTAGGGTCGGGGCTGGGGTCGGGGCTAGGGTCGGGGTCAGGGTTAGGGTTAGAATTAGGAAAATACTGTAGGGGCTGCGGAACATAGGTGTGTAACCAAATTAGGCCTGTGGGTGATCCACTTTACTGGTATGCTCCAGCATGGTAGCCAGCCAAAAAAAAAGGGCATCAACACATAGAGTAACTGGTCCCCTCTCATTCTTTTTTGAATTTGTAACATGTTTAAACTGCATGCAGTTTAGGGTGACCTTGTAAAAAACATGATTTGTTGGTCACGCCACTTTAACCCTTTTTGAAAACCGGGTTTATGCTCCGTCAGGTTTTTTTTTTAAAGCATGGCCCTTATGTTGGGGCTTCAAATAGGCGGATGGTTCTTAAACTGGTTTCCGAAGCCCAAGTGGTGGTTTCAAAAGGGGCATTTAACACGCTGGTACTTATGCACGTTACAATTAGCACTCAAAACTTTCCAACAAGCGTGCACGCAGAGCAGGAATATTTATAATATTATTATGTTGGTTTTAGCCTTATACACAGATGTGTGCTAAGCTCTGTTTACTCGGTGATTCCCAAGCCCTGCAGAATAAAAAAAACAAACGGAGGCTACTTGGTTGGGATTCAAACCCTCAACCCCCACATTCTGGAATGAGTGCCTTCAAAAAAAGGACCACCGTGCTCGCCCAGTTGATGAGAGGCCAGTTTTAATCGTAATTTCCATTCTGATAAAGTGCACTCATAGTAATATTAAAACCCTTGCACCATGGTCACTATGCGGCTACTATGGGGGTTTCGCGTTTACCTGTTGACTCAAAAAAATGGCGAGCGTGGCACAGTCGCCCCTCACATGTGACGCTCATGCAAGGATACCAGGGAAATCTTTCACCAAAACCCATAATAGACCCTTCCCATGAAATATGCAAATTGAACATCCCGCGTGCGCACTCTCCCTACTGGTTGGCAAAATGGGTGAACATCGCGCCTTTTTGCATGGGACTGATGGTGGCGTGACGCACACGCGTTTGTGCGTCTGCCTTGTGCACAACTCTATGGCGTTTGCCAACCAGCAGCGTCTGTACGCATGCGTGAATGTAATTTAAATATTTCATGGGAAGGGTCCATTAATCTAGCCATCATTCTTAGTCTTTATTCCACCAAGAGCTGCTGCTGTCAACAGTATCCAACCAGTGGCATAATTATTCATCCAAGCAAAATGGTAACTTTTGGCTGGTCTAGCCATTCGAAACCTTTTTCAAAAACCGTACAGCTTCAGCATGGGCTCCGCATGCCTGTTTGTATCCCGGTACCGAAAGCGCATGTTTTCAAAATAACACAGAGCCAAAGTGGTAGTTTCAAAAAAGGGCTCAAGCACCAAGATTTTGAAGTTTAGTTACTGACAATTGGACAAGTTTTGAACGCTAGGGGGCAGCAGTTATACCCAGGAAAATTTCCATTATTTTACGCAGTCCTGAGCATGCGCACATTTCACGAGGTTAAGAGTCTGCTGCCACCTAGAGTTCCCAAAACTCTCCTACTGGTTCATGTCGAGTGTGTTATATGGCCGTATTTGTGTACTGTACAATGTATGTATTCTTTAATGTTATATCTGGTAGTTGTGTGTATATCAATTTAACAATGGCTGCTTCAAGCAGCACCAAATCCTAACTGTAATAAATTAACATGCCTTAAAAAGGGACATATCTTTAAAGTATCGGTGTTGTGTGTGTGTAGATTCTGTTATGTCCGACTCCCTGAAGTGTCTGTTGGTTAGTGACTATAGAAAAGCAGAACCAGTCTATTTTGACCATGAATCACGATTTCACCATCTTTGTCTCCCAAAGCGGTGATAAATGGCATCAATGTGACTTTATTACCGTATTTTGACCAAGAGTCCTTAAAATATAGTCCAAGTAAACTGTCGATATCGAGTACATGACTTTCTGAAGTCTAGGTTATTTTTCAGTCAAGAGGGGGTACCCAGTGGCATAACAAAGGGGGGGGGGGCCCAGTGGCGTAGCAAAGGGGATACCAAGTGGCATAACAAAGGGGGGGGGGGTACCCAGTGGTGTAGCAAAGGGGGGTACCCAGTGGCGTAGCAAAGGGGGGTACCAGTGCGTAGCAAAGGGGGTACCAGGGGCGTAGCAAAGGGGGGGTACTCAGTGGAAACAAAGGGGGTACCAAGTGGCGTAACAAGGGAGGGGGGTACCCAGTGGCGTAGCAAAGCGGGTACCAAGTGGCGTAACAAGGGAGGGGGGTACCCAGTGGTGTAGCAAAGGGGGTACCAAGTGGCATAACAAAGGGCGGAGGAGAGACCCAGTGGCGTAGCAAAGTGGGGGGGGGGTACCCAGTGGCGTAGCAAAGGGAGTACCCAGTGGTGTAACACAGGGGGGGGGGGAGGGTACGGAGAATGATGACTGTGCCCCCACCCCATTTGAAATGTTAACTTTGAGATTTAAAATTACCAGAAAAAGTTACATATAAGTGTATTTTCAGTGTTTTTTAAAACTATTTTTTACCATTTACATGCAGACAGTGTACACTGTGTAGACAATTTGTTTACCTCCACAGCAGATTTTCAAACAAAAAAATATTAAATGACAATTAAAGAGATCGCTGATTGTTTTGTTTAGAAAAAAGTGCAAACAGAAACTAGTTTTGAATTGGCCAGAAGAGCACTCCCCTCCTACAAAACAAATTAGCCCCCCCCCATTGCCCCCTTTAAATTTTTACCCTAGTTTCTGCACCGGGAGTACCATCAAAATGGTACTTCAGGAGCACGAGTGAAAGATACGTTTTTAATCCGTGCAGTAGTGAGTTTGTAGTGTCATTCAAACCGAGGACTTACAACAAAAGGGACAATAGGTCCACGTTTGCTATCACAAAGGAAAACAATGGGGGTCCGCGTTTGTCAGGACAAAGAGTTGAACAAAGGAGGGTCCATGATTGGAGGTCATTACACACTTGTGTGCTTGGGTGTGTCCGAAATCTTGCTGTGTGTATGTGAGTTTGTAGTGACTTTCAAACCGAGGACTTACAACAAAAGGGACAATAGGTCCACGTTTGCTATCACAAAGGGAAACAATGGGGTCCACATTTGTCAGGACAAAGAGTTGAACAAAGGAGGGTCCACGATTGGAGGACATTACACACTTGTGTGTGTGATTTCATTTTCACTACCTTATGGAGACCGAAACAAAACAGAAAGTGATAACAAAGGGTCTCCATAGGGAAATTCTAAAGACTGGGTTGCTCCACAAGGAATTTTGTGTACAAAGTCTATGGGAGGTTCTTAACTACAGGGACAAAAGGAAAGAACAAAAGATGTCTCCACAGGGATGCAAAAAAATAGAATGTGTGTGTCACAAGAAAAATCTACGGATTACCAGTCGAAAATTCCTTCAATTTATCACGGCAACAGGAAAAGATAA
Source organism: Pycnopodia helianthoides (assembly GCA_032158295.1). Classification (NCBI taxonomy): domain Eukaryota; kingdom Metazoa; phylum Echinodermata; class Asteroidea; order Forcipulatida; family Asteriidae; genus Pycnopodia; species Pycnopodia helianthoides. The sequence continues at coordinate 2,883,483 of CM063257.1, forward strand.
TAAGGTAAGCCACATTGTCAAATTCACAAACTACATTTTTTATTAATAAATAACACCGACAACCTGTCAGCCTTTTAAACCATTTCTTTCACATTTTTTATACACGGGTAGAAATTAATACTGTTAAAAGATCACAAAGTGTCATAAGGGTAAGATTTGGCACTTCATGCCATCAGTCAATAATTTGTCCTTACACAAAATTGCTCGGACCTGAAATTTATAATTATCAAATCTTGTAATTCTTCTCTAGTTTTTTTATGACGTATCCAAGGGGAAAAAAAAAAGGCTTATTAAAATACCATTTACAGACATTTCTCTGACATTCTCGATGACTACTTAAAGAAAAACTCATAGTGCATAAGCTTAGAGAGAAGTGGGCAAGTTTGACCCCCCTAGCCAGTCAAACTTAAGAATTCCAACGCATAATTCTGCTATAAATTATTTTGCAAGAAGTCAAGGTATTCGACAAATGCAAATTCTAGCCCGTAATTCCTTGTTCAAACATATTATATAGTTCTCCACCTATACTTCTTTAGTGATTCTTTTCTTATCTGGGCACTGTGTACAACAATTTGCAAGGCTGTGACGTCATGCAACGAGTGCCTGGGGTCGATTTCACAAAACTCTTCCTAACTTAGGACAAGTCCTAGGCAATGCTAAGAGATAGGACTAGTCCTAGGCAATGCTAAGAGATAGGACTAGTCCTAAGTATGGTCCTAACTTAGGACTAGTCCTATCTCTTAGCATTGCCTAGGACTAGTCCTAAGTTAGGAAGAGTTTTGTGATTATTATAGCCCCAGCCTTTGGACAATAACAAACTGACCTTGGGAGAAAAAAAAAACACAAATGTAAATAAAACTAGTTTCCTTATGTGAACAAGTCCACAGACAAAACAACAAACCTTGAGATAGAAAACTAAGCCATTCTCAAATGTCGGGAAAACAACCAAAAAACAAGAAATAAACCTTATCTGAAAATAAATTTGGGGAAAACGAAAAGAGGAAACCATGATACATGTGCTATACAGAAGGTGAATGCAATCACGAAAGTTAAATTAACTATGGGTACATTAGATCGAGTTAATAAAGAAAGGAAAATTTGTTGTATCTACTTCAAATACAATCCAAAAACATGTTTATCCCTCCTACTGTCAGTGACTCTTGGAACATTTTCCAGTGAGTTGACCAACCATTTGAAACCATTCGACTGCCAAGGTTGTGTACGTGGCACAACTGTGCACAGAACTAACTGTGTACTGTGTACATGCATTCCCTCATGGTATCATATTCAGGCTGGCATAGTTGATCTATCATTCAAAACCACTTGAATGGTATGAATGGTCAGACAGCAAGAGGGTTAAAGGGATCAATGCATGGGGGGGGGGCATCGTAGCAGTTTTGCCAAAATTACAATATTACTTAAAGGCTGTGGATACTGTAGGTAATTACTCAAGAAATACATTACCATCAAAACTTACTTCGTAAGGAGCACCTGAGAGCTGCTGATAGTATAAAACGATGTGAGAAACGACTCCCTCTGAAGTAATGTAGTTTTTGAGAAAGAGGTAATTTCTCGCTATAATATTTGAATCCGAGAAAGGCTTCAGGCATGAAGCACTTCTCAGGCATCTGAAAGCACACCATTTTATGCAACAACGGTGTTTTTTCTGTCATTAGTTGCTTTTAACTTTGATGACCAATTGAGCCCAAATTTTTCGCAGGTTTGTTATTTTATGCATATGTAGGGATACACCAAGTGAGGGTACTAGTCTTTAACAATTACCAAAAGTATATCCTGCCTTTAAAACTGGAAATGAACGGGCATTGTAGCAGCAGGTGTGCTTGTAGCTGACTTGACCAAACCTAAAGACAGTGCCCGATCGACGCCACCTTTACAGGCAACTTGGCTTTTGGCTTTGAGCCACATCGAGCATTCACATTTTTCTACGCAGTTAAATGGTTCATCGACCAATTATGCAAAGAATTTGATAGAACTATATTTTGCTAAACACAAAGCTGTGCACCAATTTACGCCGTACTCGGCAACCATTTTCTCGCATATCTGACGAACCGACAAATAAAAAAGCACTAGTAGTGCGTGCTTGTCTTTGCCTGTCGTCAGACATGCGACGATTTGTACAAAACATGTTGCAGAAAGACAATTATTTTTAAGAAGGCATTTCTAAACAACAAATCATCAATATTGAAATGATCAAAAAATATTTTCAGATTTGTTTACAGCGTTCTGTCACTGTGGTCATAAAATCACAATATTTTCTATAATTTTTATTATCTGTACAAGCTTTGAAAAATATTTAAATCTTGTATACTCTTTCTCTGTACAAAAAAGCAGTGGACACTCTGTAATGTACTACTGAACAATTGTTTGTTCTCGTAGTTTGCTTATAAAGGTGAATTATCCAGGCAAAAGTAAGACAGGAACCAGTCAGAAACAGTGTAGAGCATATGGCATTTTGGCCGGTAACCCGACTCTGCTTACTAAGATATGTGTGGCAGTTAGCAAATACATTGACCCAATAGCACTCCGCACTAACACTATGAAAATGTTCGTTTTGAATGGAGTGAAAATCCACTTTTCTCCTTGAAGTTGTAAATTCCCCCTTTTCACCTTGTTTTTTCACGGAGTTCTTTTGCAAGAGCCAAAGTGTTTCACGTTGTTTTTACTGTGCTGCACTGCTGAAAACGTTATTCACCAATTAAAGAGTTCTAGGCTTGGATGGAGAGCATTCCCTGAAATCATGGTGAAATTCTACTAGAGGCCAGTAAATGGTCTGGATGCTCTTTTTTCAAGGTGGTTTAAGGGAATTCAACGCATACGTTGGTAAAATTTGACAACTTGTTTGAGATCTTGCTACTGAGCTTTTACTTTTAGCATTAGTGCGGAGTGCTAATCACAATGACGCCATCACCACACTAAATCTTCCCAATGTGTTTCTGTGCAGTGCACGCTCACCACATCTTAAAAGGTCATAATACAGGATTGTTCAGCATAAAAAACATCATAATTTAATTTTACTCTGAAAGCTCACTGATTATGATTTTCATAGTAAAACCATTTGTTTCTGTGAAATAATTCCCTCTGAAAAGAAATCATATTCAAGAAAACTGTATCTGAAAACGTAAAAAAAAAGCAGCTGATACCAATTGTCAGTGACATCCAAAATTAAGGACAATTTGTTAACATGCTGAAAATTGGCTTGGTTTTTCAGTTTTTTACCTGACTCACACACTGATTCAGCCCAAATTTTCACGGGTTTGTTCTTTCATGATGTGGTTTGATCACACAAAACATGAACACTGTCTGAGACTATTTTGTCAGCTCTACCAATCCTGTATCAATACCTTTAACATGTTATTCTTTTAAACACAAAATGGCAGACCAGAGAGTAGCTGCGTGTGACGTCAGTGCATGAGGTATATGCTTAAAGGAACTGGGCCAAGTTCTTTAAATCAGTCAGTTTCCCTCGTGGTTTATTACTTGATAAAACCAAGTAGTTTTGCTGAGAAGCGTGGAACCAGTTAAAAGCATTGCTCATTCAAATGCATTCAGGCTGGTATTCCTACATATTTCCGCTCATAAGTAATGTTCTGAGTTAAGCAAACTATGCATGGACTAAACAAGTAATGATGCCCTTGATATATAACAACAGTAAAAAAAAAAAAACTGCTGGAAAAGAGACTGTACTAAGTACACATACATTCCACACCACAAAATTGAAACCCGAAACAAACAGTGGAACATTCTAAATAATAAACTGTTGCATACATGTATGCAATATTATAACAAGGTATAGCATACAAATATAACATGGTTTGAGGGTGAACAGTCAATATTAGCTCCTTGAGGTATTGGAAGTTGACAAACTAGTTCCCAAGGCGAAGCTTAGAGAACTCAGTCTGTCAACTTCCAATACTGAGGGGAGCTATGGCGACTGTCCACTCAAATAGCCCATGTTATATTTGTTCTACTGTAGCTCACACATGTACTTCACTCTAGAGCTAGTTCGGCATCATTGAGCTCGAAAAAAAGCACCACATTTACGTGTACCACCTTCTTTTCATGTGTTCATGTATGTAGCAAGCGATGATCAGGCGCGTGTAATTTATACTACACCTGAATTTGACTTTGGAGCCCTTCCTCAAGCAGTCACTTGTGACTATAAGCAAGTCATTGTACCAGACAAGAGAGAGGTTTCGCGAGCCTACGGATACATGTACGCATACAGATACCAGGGCTTGAATTTGACACTGGACCGCAGGCCCGAGGCCAGTGATTTTAGCAATGGGCCAGTAAACTCATGACCGGACAAGTCCGGTGGTCTTGTGTTTTCAATTCAATAACAATTCATGTACCTCACTCTATAATATCTTGAACAGAAACAAACTATGTTCAAATGACGACTTTTAGTAATGATTTGAATATACCCTTAAAGACAAATGAGGTAAATCTTCTCTTACATGTATATGTCTAAGTGCTTGTTCAATTAATTGATGCAAGTTGAACTGTGCAAGGAAGTCTTTTTCAGTTTGAGTCTGGTCTTGTAAAATTATTTCTGGTCCAGTAAACGTATTGAGATACAAGTCCTGTGGTCTTGTGAATTTTTCCCCCCAAATTCAAGCCCTGGATACGATAACTGTATCCAATCACATTAGATGCACGTAACATTTTGTTTGCAATCATTAAAGGAACATGTCAGGCCTAGGCCAAGTGTAGATCTATAAACGTTGGGATAAGTTTTGCAAGCAATAACAAATAAAAAATAAAAAAACTTGAATATGTTTTTGTTACATTGGAGAATTTGATTGAATAGTACTTTTTGTTCAACTGTTTGTTTCCGGACCCTCACGTTAAATGCTAGTCAAGAAAGTTTCCATGTTTACACTGCAAGTTCTTAATTTTTTTGCTCACAAATGACTAACGACATGTTTCTATGTCATGAATGACACCTTGAAAAGCAAATGTTTTTAATCTAGAGTAAAAATACAACTAAAATCCGCAAAATGGTATCTGCTTTTTAACGTACATGTACGAGCTCCCGTATCCGTGTCAACGCACATGTAAAACACGGAAGCCGTGGTTACGCGTCACAAGAACACACAAAGTGTTGACGTACCGTATATTTTTGTCCGTAGCCTTGCCAAACCTCTCTAATATTCAAATCTAACTCACAAATGCCTTAAAGATGGTCCAACCCCCCTTTATACATGAGGAGCTTAAAAAGTTTTTCCATTAACATCACAAAACAACAAAAACCACAGATATATCTCAAAAACACGAAAACACGAATTCTGGCAGTGTTGACAAGGAATAGAACAATTTCTCTTCTCTATTTATGTACATTTGTTTTCTGTTGTCATGGTTACTCATCTATTTCGTTTCTACTCAGTGATTGTGCATTGCCTCTGGTAACATTTTTATTAGCTTCTTCACTAAAAAAAAAGAAAATTCCTTGTAACAAGCTGTCAAACAGACGCTGCAGATAATGTAATTGTCAAAGACCATATCCGCATTTTACGAATACATGCAATGAATAACAAACCTGTGGAAATTAGTTCAATCCCTCATCGAGTCACGAGCAAACAGTGAACGCACCTGAGTGTTTTCAATGTTTATTCGGGTTCAGACCCCGAGATCATAACTACTGGGCATTATTTCACTGAGAGAGGTTTGCGTAACACCTGAAAAACTTTGAGTAACTGTTGTTCTGAAAGAACCGTCGTTAACAATCGTTCTTTCAGAACACAACATTACTCAAAAGATGATTTTTAACATGTGTTTCCGGGAACCTCTCTAGTTATACTCCACCATGCAAAGCTTCAAATCCTACTTAATATTTCACTGGTTTCTCAAAAACTGCAGCAGTTCAAGCGAAAATATTTCAAGGGAAGTTTTCCATGTACATGTAGTTATGTGCAAATTTTGATTTTTGATTTTGATCTTAGTAAGTTAGTATAGCAATGGCATGATGTGCATACTGTTGTGCTAACTGATATCTTTGTACCCTCTTCAGTGCAAAAAATTTTCAAATAGAGTGCAGTCTCAAAAAATAAGTTTGAAAAATAGTTCTCCCAAGCACAGAGCACCATTTGTCACTTCGTAAAAAAAGGTGATGTTATGACATAGCCTCTAAGTCAATAGTCTACCATGAACTTTTACGAGTGGTGCCGTGCGAAATGTTTCAAGATCTACATTTCTTGCACCATTTATTTTGCGTGAACATCCGAGTACACTTCCGAAAAAAAATACAACGGTGTTGCAGTTACCATGGTTACAAGTACCAAAAATGTGCATTGAGACATGCCACAACACGCATTAAACTGTAGTCCTCTCACCTGCGTCTGTGTAACGATCTAGGCATTTATTTGGCACTTTTTAAACATCGTATCAAAGTGCCTTACACTATTAGTACTAACCCTAACCATTGGGCCTTATGCATCCCTGAAACCATCTCAACTCCTATCCCTTTATTTCATGTCAAAGCTTCCTGTGGCATTTTGATTTAACGGTCATCGTGTGAGAAGACAAATATGTTTACCAACGTGAAGTACGCACTTTCACAAAAAGCAAAACTTCCTTGCTGTTAAACCTGTGCTGCTATTTTTTTTTTAAGCATTTATTTGTCGCTTTCGGTTTTGAAGGGAAATTAAACTAATACCCTTGTTTGTAGGATTGCATTTCAATTTATGGTGCATCCTGGGATCAATTTACGTATCAATCCCGCAAAGTTGCATATATGGGATCGACTTGTGTCTATATTTTACCCTCCACTTTGGGACTGAATCTGTGCAGTGCGTTTTCGCGGCCGTAACCAATAACTGTTTCGGTCATTGCCCAGTGATTAACCAATGGCCACGTCAACCGGTTGTTGGTTACGACCGCGAAGAAATGCACCCTAGGTGTATCCTTCTCATTGCATTGTGGGAGTGCAGAAATGTACACTGCATTATGGGAAAAAAAATTAGACAATACACAAACTACCTGCATGAACAGGAGACTTTGGGACGCTACATCAGGCCTGGAATTTCATTTTTAAAAAGGGCAAGGCCATTTTCATTTTGCAAAGGGCACATCCATTGGAAAATCTTAAAGTCTAGTATGGGAAACTTTTGAAGGGGCACCAAGGCCAAGACCAAGGGCAACAGAGGCCAGGGGCAATAGAGGCCATGCCCTCCGCGGCCTCTGTTGTAATTCTGCTACATGTACATTGTACATGTGGCTAGCAGACATAGGCCTACATGTTCAGGGTCAATCTTGGTGCTTTGTATACATCGAGCCCAGGTAGTTTTCCAATGTGTTTCTGAGCATGCCCACACCCCTAAGAAAAATTAATTACCTGGTGAGTCTGCTGCCACCAAGTGTACAAAAATGTCCCCAAAGTGTCCCATCAGATCATAACTTTTCCAGCAACCTCGTTCCCAGGGGCGATTGATCTCGCAGCACCATTTTTTCCCCCCAGTACACACTGCTCGCTACTAACCCCTGGTAATGGTTAACTACAATGTGCCAGCGTAAGGCACATTTTCATTAGGCCTGTGGCCGATCCACTCTATGTGTGCGCTACAGTATGGCAGCCCGTGAAAAAGGCATCAAGTCAAGAGCAACTGGTCCCCTCTCATTCTTCTCTGATCTTGTGACATGTCTAACTGTATGCATTGTTTTACGGTGACCACGTGAAAAGTTTTTCACAATGTTATCGTGTCAAAATACTTGCATTTTGACATGCGCGCACTAAGCGTATTAAAAGCGGTCAAAAGTTTTTAACAAGCATGCACTTAGAGCAGTCACTTTTGGGAGCAGTTTTTCATCACATCCTGACCAGGGGTTAGTGACGAGAGGTATTTTATATGGCGCGCTGCCCATGGTAGCGAGGCTGCTTTTTCAGTACCTAGCCAGCGGGACCTGAGTCAGCCCGTTGATTCACTAGCACACCAGCTTTTTCACTAGTCCATGATTCGTATCAAATAAACATGTACAGTGTATGTAGGGATGATTTTTAACGCTGAACGAGCACCCAGACCATTTGGGAAGAAATTTTGACTGGCCCTCAGGTGCTAGCATTTGGCCAATGGACCACTGTTAAACGAGTACACTGCATAAATAATATGTTATTAACTTTGATTTTGATATGTAGCTCTCATATGTTACACTACAGGAGAAAACAAAATAGAAATAAAACTCCAAAGTGTGACATCACAATTCTCCAGAGAAGCCCTTAGAAAAACTTAATATTTACAGCTTTCGGAGACATTGTACACTGCGTCTGTTTTCAGTTCGTTCCTGACTGTCACCCTCAAACTTATACTTTGGCGGTTCTGTTGAAAAAATGCCTCATCAAGGAACCGTGTTAAAATGCTCCTTCTGTGCATTCCTGGGGAACGACTGTAAAATTCAGCGGAAAAAGTTCGCTCGTCAACTTCTTACTGAAGCCACACGGTACAAGACGCACCATGACCCGGGGTGGCTGCTGGAACTGGTCAAGGCTCTCAAAGAACTCATCGAAGGTCATCAGGAAGTTCTCAAAGAAATGTTGAACTTCTCCAAGAAATTGTTTGTTGTACTTGAAGTTCTTAGAACTTGTTTAAGTTCGTACTTGGTTGAAACGCTTATATAACTGGATAAAGATGTCGAAGAACTAGGTTTCTTCTATCTTTTCTTCAGCACCTGTTCTCACCTGTTGACTCTCCACTTACGAAAATAATGTCTACATTTTCTGACATTTTCCCTCTTTTTTGTTTTACTTGTTGAGCTGTCTATTTTGGCGAATTACTTTATTCAACAGCAGCCAGGATCCACTTGGACATTTTCAGTAAACACCTAGAACTCCCTGTCTCCGAACTGACAATGGCTATCGTAGTTTCCATCTTGTCCAAAGGAACCAGACTACTTTTTCCATCCAGCCTCACTATGGATACATTAACTGAAATGAGGTCAAACCCAGTCAGACGCATAATGATCAAAGTCTACTAAGTATGCCGGATTGTCCAAAACTATTTTTAAAAACTCATTCCTTCATGACAAAATTGTTTTTACGTCCTTCGTGGTCATTTCCTTGGGTAACTTTCTCGACGAGCGACTGTATCAGAACAACACAAACAGACAAACAAAAACTCGCGAGTTTTCACAATTCCTCATAGAGCTCCTTGAATTGTTTCTTCGGTTCTCGCGCTCGGTTCGAGCGTCGGATCTCGTATTTTGAGTCTCTGCACCGCTGGCAAGTGAAAATCTCGGGGACATTGTTCTTTCGGATCTTTGCACAGGATAAGTGGATCCAGGTACCGCACTCGGAACACTCTATCATGGGCCGACCGGCGAATGGTTTGCAGCAATAACAAGTCACAAGCTCCCAGTCTTCATCTGTAATGGAGAGTAGAAAATAAGCAGACAACGGTTGGAAAGAGTTTTAAGAGAACAGGTGGATTGCAGTAACGCCACACATTTCCCTCAAACTCTCTCTGAATTCGTTGAATTAGCCATCTTGGGGCCACAACATTGACATCACTATTATAGATGGAGTGCAATACGCGTCATTGACCGCCATCTTTGATGTAAAACGATGGAAAAGTGCAAGCGTGTACGCGCTAGGCACGACTCTCAACCAATGACAGCTCTTCACGCGTGCACAATTCATCAACGATGGCGGCCGATGACGCGTATTGCAATCCATCTATTGTGAAAAATCCTCAAACATGGCAAACGTTAGCCATTCAGAGAAGATGTGTGGCATCACGTGCAATGCACCAACAAGTAGCAGTTGACAGTAGTTAGAAATAAGCCTAAAAAACAAGAACTAAAAACGAGAAGGAACAAATCTTACATTATACTGTAAAATAATCTTTTTGTTCAACCCGAGTATCATAAATACTTATCATTTTAGGAAAATTAAAGCCTCCACAATATATAATTTAAATCAATCATCCTTTCTGTTTGTTCAATATGTTTGTCCAATCGTTTTGTCATTCCTGATATGTCCTGTCTGTCTGTCTGTCGGTCTGTCGGTCTGTGCTTACAAGATAAAGATAGACATTGTGGGGTGATTCTTTTAGGTAGGAATTGTACTTGTGGGGTGTTTTTAACAGGAAAGATTAACCCTCCTACTGTCAGTGACTCTTGGCAACATTTTCCAGTGAGTTGACCAACCATTTGAAACCATTCGACTGCCAAGGTCGTGTACGGTGGCACAACTGTGCACAGAACTAACTGTGTACTGTGTACATGCATTCCCTCATGGTATCATATTGCAGGCTGGCATAGTTTATCTATCATTCAAAACCACAGTGAATGGTATTGAATGGTCAGACAGCAAGAGGATTAAAGGAAAGGGACATTAGAAAACACATGGGAATGCCCACAATGTCACTCTTCTAAAGATGTCTGTCTCTCTGTCCATCAGGCATCTCACCACAAGCCCAGCTTCTAGAAGATGCCTCAATACTTTTGGGGGTTTCTGTCTTGTAAACCTGGATTGATGGTTACTTCTTAAGTTCATTTTTTAACCCTCTTGCTGTCTGACCATTCAATACAATTCACTGTGGTTTTGAATGATAGATAAACTATGCCTGCCTGCAATATGACACCATGAGGGAATGCATGTACACAGTACACAGTTAGTTCTGTGCACAGTTGTGCCACCATACACAACCTTGGCAGTTGAATGGTTTCAAATGGTTGGTCAACTCACTGGAAAATGTTGCCAAGAGTCACTGACAGTAGGAGGGTTAAACTTCTTTTATAGGTATTATTTAGAAATTTTCATAAAGTATGGAAATAAATGTTAATAAAATGAATAGCTTTTCATTTAAACAAGCTACAATTTTTGAAGAACTGAGCTCCGCTGGTCCGACCAGGCTGTCGACTGCTCAGATTTTAATCTAAGAAACGTTTCATGCAGGAATTGTGTATTCCAATTACAGATTATTCTCCCTGTCTGGATGTAACCACTCCAGATTTTGGGCTACTACCTTTTGAAATGAAATTTTCACAGGTTAATTTTATTGTATACAGTTACATTTCAATATGATAAAAATAACAGAACAAAATTATTTAAAAACCCTTTCCATGTCACATAGATAAGTCATACCTCACAAAATGCTGTACAATTAAAAATGCACAAGTTGTAAAGACAAGTTGTTAAGAAATGCAGAGAAAAAAAAACAGTCAAAACAAAAGACAAATAATTACAAATTCACAACAACAATTACATGATAAACAAATGATTCTTAAAGGCCCTGTACACTATTGGTAAGATCAAAAAACACAATGTTCACAGATTCACACATAACTTACATGATTTAAAGTAAGTAATGGTAGAAAGGGTTCCTTAAAATATTTCTGCCTAAAATGCTATCGTTTCTGAGAAACCAGTAAAACAATAGTAATCATCGCGCGCGATAATTTGAAAAAACCAGAAAACACATAAGATCTCTTTTCACTATTTTCTCGTGACCTCGATGACCAATTGAGCTCAAACTTTCACAGGTTTGTTTGTTCATGCATATGTTTAATCACACAAAATGTGGACACTGATTTTGAGCTGTTACCAAAAGTGTACAATACCTTTAAAGGTAGGATATACTTTTAAAATACTATAAAAGTTTGGGCCCAATTGGTCATCCAGGTTGCAAGAAAATAATGAAAGGAAAACACCCTTGTTGCAAAACTACATTACTTCAGAGGGAGTCGTTTCTTACAATGTTTTATACTATCGGCAGCTCTCAGGTGCTACTTAAAATAACAAACCTGTAAAAGTTTGGGCCCTATTGGTCATCCAGGTTGCAAGAAAATAATGAAAGAAAAACACCCTAGTTGCAAAACTACATTACTTCAGAGGGAGTAGTTTCTTACAATGTTTTATACTATCGGCAGCTCTCAGGTGCTCCTTACCAAGTAAGTTTGTATGGAAATGTATTTCTTGAGTAACTACCAAAAGTATCCACTGCCTTTAAAACAGGCGAGTTTGCCCGTTTTCAAAGAAGTTTAAACAAATTTAAGATACAAGAACTTTGATATCAATAAAAACATGTGTACTTCAGTTTAAATTCAGCAGTCAATTAGGAATTCAAAAAAGAGAGGACATTTTACCTTTGACTTTATGACCCCTCGGTGTAAATGCTACGATGTCTGAGACATCACTGCTAGACGTGCTGTTCCCTTCGCTGTCAAGAGGACTTGGACTTCTCTTCTTGATGTGCTCCTAGAAATAAATCACAAAAAGACAGGTATTTCAACACTCCTGAGACCCGAGCTCCCGAGACTTCGTTGTTGAGGGAGATATAAAGTTGTACCGGACGTACGTTCCAAAGGGTAACAAGGCAATATATCACAAAACTTAACCACAAAAGTTGTTTAAACTAAACATCACTAAGCCATTTTGCAGGCATGCAACTGTAACTTCACCAAAACAGAGGAAATTACAAAATTTCAATGATTTTGTACAGTATTTTTCAATTTAAAATGGTAAAACTGTGAATTAAAAAAAAGAGGAAATCAGCTGATCCGAGGAAAAGTTGCTTGTCTGATTTTGAGATATGATGGATACATTAAAAGTGCAGTTTGGTTTGGGTAAATCTCTCTGTAAACAGTACACCCAAACCATTAGGTGTACTCCTGTGGTGTTTTCCCCCGTATCTATTGGGGGGGGGGGGCGGGTTAAACATGAATTTTTTGTAAACATGTGCTCCCGTATTTTATAAACTCACTTGAATTTGCAATAATGTTCTATCATACCATAGAGCAAGGACCAGTTACACAATGTGTGTATCATTTACAGAACACAGTTCTGGACAGAAGTTGTAAACATACAAAATGAACACCCCTATTCCATAATGGTTGTATCCATATGCTAATAGTGACTTTAAAAGGAATGTGACCCAACCACAGGGTTGACCTTTTAAATCCACACAGGAAGCAACCATTATACTTACAGGGGTGTTTCAACTTAATGTAATAAAAAATATATAACTCACAATAGGAAAAATATCAATAATTTTTATACAAAGTAAGAACAGGTTATTAATAAGATTTCATCTACTTCCTGAAAGTGAAGTAACCATAAAACATAGTCAACGAATGTTTAAATTTCATTGATTTTTGTTGTTGTACATGTATGTGAAGAGTTAGAGTAAAGATGGTTAGTAAACCACTCAAGGGAGTAAGGGTTAATGTAGTCTTGGTGCAAGACCTTCTCATGTTTGTTTTGACACAAGGTTTTCCCAGCAAGTGAGGGCAATTATCAACCGGGTCTAACAGTGGTGCGTGGATGATAGCGCCCTCCCACTAAGAAAATATTGTAAAACAAAACAAGAAGAAGATGTTGCACCGAGACTTGAGTTTTAAGGGGAAACAAATGTTGGGAAAAAACACCAAACAAACAAAAACGTTGAAATATTTTCCGACATACCTCTCCTTGCAATGATGCTTCATAGTCTAGAACCCAGGTACAAAATGTGTTGAAATCTGTCATTGTTTTTCTCTTTTTAGGCGAGGGCTAAAAAAACAAGTAGGAAAAAAACACATGTCATTAAAACTTAAGGTAAATCAGTTTTATTTAATAGCTTGAAAATCAAGAATAAGACTTTATGTGTCAAATTAAAAACACGTTTTAAAAACAGTATTTTTACGCATGATTTTTTCCCCTCTCATATATTTCACAAAATTAAATAAATGTATACTATTACACCATAATAAAAAGTAAAATTGCTCGCATTCATGTACCTATGACAATGATAGTATTTCAAAAACAAAACAAAAGTTCAATAACTTGACCAAAATAAATGATTTAATAGTCCCAAATTACAGGATTTGCCCTTAATTATTGTTTTAGTGACTGGCCAGCAGGACCAGAAAGATTGTTATTTCACTAGTCAGCTAGCTTTTTCACTAGTCGATGCTTCAAATAAAATAAGAAGACTTTTCAACACTGAACTAGCCAGCCGGACCACTTGGAGAGAATTTTAACTGGTCCTCGGGTGTTTTAACTGGCATTTGGCCGGCGAACCACTGTCAGAGAACCAGGGCTCGAATTTGACACTGGACCACAGGCCCGAGGCCAGTGATTTTAGCATTGGGCCAGTAAACTCATGACCAGACAAGTCCGGCGGTCTTGTGGTTTCAATTCAATAACAATCCATGTACATGTACCTCACTCTATAATGACTTGAACAGAAACACATTATGTTCAAATGTTGACTTTGAGTAATGATTTGAAATATACTTAATACTAAAGACAATCGAGGTCAATTTTCTCATATATGTCTTAGTGCTCGTTCAATTAAATGCAAGTTAAACTGTGCAAGGAAGTCTTTTCTCAGTTTGAATCTGGTCTTGTAAAATTATTTCTGGTCCAGTAAACATTTTGAGATACATGTCCTGTGGTCTTGTGGATTTTTCCCCCAAATTCGAGCCCTGAGAACGCTATTAAACTAAGTAATACTAGCCAACCCAAACACTTCAAAATCCAACTGCATGCACGTGGGATCAGGTATACCACCATAACCAGAAGATGTGACCTAAATGTACATATGTGGTCGTGAACCACAAACCATGGATCACCTACTCAGATGTCCCTTACAAAAGCAGAAATGTGATGCTGAAGACCTTGATGAATTCAACAAAAGTGCCAAAGACCAGAGATCAGCTCTGGCCGAAACACAACATCTAGCATATGTGAACATCTAGCATGTGTGGACACCACGATCAAAAGAAGAGTCCAGCAGTTTGGGCGTTGAGTCACCATATGGTGTTGGAGTTTGTTCAATTGAGCAAAGGACCCCAGTACATTCCATGGAGTTGGGGTCCCACTACCAGCTTCGTCATGCTCACCGTGTGAAGTGTAGGCCTTAACAGTGGCCAATATGGTCTCTGATATTGGCCTTGTGGTGCCCCTTCACAATGTTCTTGTAGATTTTAAGAATTTTTCATTGTAAAGGAAATTGCCTTCTTCTTTCAAAGATAACAATTCGGGGCCAGGCAGGGGCAAACCATATTTTATACTGATACTGTTTAATCCCAGATGAATTAGCCCTTCACCTTAGTTTTGCTGTATTAATTTGAAAGGGCTTAGGGCTTCCAATTGTGTTTTAAACTGAGTAAACCAAACCGGCTGTACTCAGTACATATAGAAAACCCCCTGTATAAACTTGGTGCTTCGCAATGGTACAGTCCAGCTTATGTTTATTCATAGAATATCAAGATGCTAATGCACGAAGTATAAAAGGCTATGAATATTGATGTGCCACTTTTACATGCACGTCCGCTGCTGTCTGTGGTCTACAAACCAGTCTATTCACACCATAGTTCTAGACCTAACTGTACTGCAAATATTGACCATCAATGGTAAAAAAATGCGGACATAAATTCAAAAATGATCAGATAAGATCGGTGTTATTGAGAAAACAAAAATTCAAGTGTTGTACCTAGACTGCCATGTACATGAACATACTAAACATTTCATAACACTGTTAAAGCCACCAGTCTACTCTCATATGACAGCATTGCATCAAATCAAAAAATTGAAAACTGATCAAAATAGTTTTCATAAACAAGACAAACAATTCTGAGAAAGCCATGGACATTAACACAGGAAATGACAACATGTGGAAGTTTAAAATCTTGTGTATCAAACTTCAATTTTGATTTATGTACAATCATGGTGGAAGGAAAGATAAATTGCCATTCCACTCAGGTGAACAATGCAAAATGTTTGTCACTTTACGCACCTGTTTTCGGAACGCATTTGTTGGGCACAAGGGGGCGTTTCCAACGTTTGTTAAATTCAGCAAAAAAGGGTCTGGAGAAGGTGTAAGCATTTGTTCACCAACTTGAGAAACTTAGACTAAACTTACCGCAATTTCTTAGTAATGCTGAGGTAAGACTATGATTTTGGTGATGGGTCAATAAGCGACTATCGGTTTGGGAATAAACTACAAAAAGTGTACTAAATAGTACATACACCTGGGCCCAATTTCATGGCTCTGCTTACAGAGTGATTTTGCGCTAACGTCCCATAGGATGACGTGCTTTACAAAGCCCGATAAGCGTATAATTCCGCAGTAAGCAGAGCCATGAAATTGGAGCCAGTACTGTGCCTAATTTCATAGAGCTGCTAAGCAGAAAATCGCGCCTGGCAATTTTGTTCTGCTTAAGCAAAATAGAGTAGCAGGGAACCAGTCTGACAAATACATGGTTTGTATCTAGTAACTTGTTTCTGCTCAGCAGGATTTTTATGTGCTGAGCAATTTTTTTTTATGAAATCGAGCCTTGCTCTCCCTGATTCAAACATGATTTGGAGACCTAATCCCGTTTCATACTTTAATACAATTTGCGAAGGTGAAGCTTTTTTCCCTGCGTCACATCTAAAAAAAAACAGAGCGTACAGGATTGTTTGCGTGATGCGCATGAACCGGGCTTAAAGGCCCTGTACACTATTGGTAAGATCGAAAAACACAATGTTCACAGATTCACACATAACTTACATGATTTAAAGTAAGTAATGGTAGAAAGGGTTCCTAAACAATTTTCTGCCTAAAATGCTATCGTTTCTGAGAAACGAGTAAAACAATAGTAATTATCGCGCGCGATAATTTGAAAAAACAGAAAACACATAAGACGTCTTTTCACTATTTTCTCGTGACCTCGTTGACCAATTTAGCTCAAACTTTCACAGGTTTGTTTGTTCATGCATATGTTTAGTCACACAAAATGTGGACACTGATGTTGAGCTGTTACCAAAAGTGTACAATACCTTTAAGACTAGTTCATTGTGTCTGTGTACATGAATGTTCAGTCAGGCCTAATACTGCATGGAGGCAATGGACGGCAATTGCCTCCGTACCACTGACTGCCTTGGTGCCCCTTTAAATGTTCCTGTCAAGCCTGTAGAAATATACATCCCTCCATACAGGGCTTGAATTCAGGGTGAGAAAATCCGCAGACCGTAAGGCGTGTAGCTAAACATTTACTGGGCCAGAATTATTTTCAAAAGGACCGAGCCATAATGAGAAAAGACTATTAACCTATTATAAACTGTTTCTACACTGTTGTATGAACAAGCACTAGGAGAAGTGTAAAATCTCAATTGACTTACTAGACTTGTGGACAAGTCGTTAAATGTCTGACGTGGTGATAGGGCAATGGCTCTGTCGCAACTATCTTGCGAGACTGCTGCTCCGTACAGGAGAGCAGTAGTCTCACAGGAGGGCGGCAGTCTCGCGAGAACATCGCCAGTGTCGCGAGATTACGCGAAGGAGTCGGAACGCTATCACTGCGACAAACATTTAACGACTTGCCAACACATCTATTGTCTTATAGGTTGAGTATACTTCAAAACTCAACAGAATTGAAAGTTGTTTATCGACTCAAAGTCAACTCGAAACATCGTTTTGTTTTGGTTTTTTTTATTCTATTAAAGTTACTACACAGTGATTCAATTTTACACCCACAAGACCACCAGACTTGTCCGGTTGTCAGTTTACTGGCTCAACATGGAAATCACTGACCTCGGGCCTGCGAGCCCACTGTAAATTTTGAGCCCTGCTTTACTTTATTTATAAGAAGACTGTCTTCTTCTTCCTTACATTACAAGCGAGAACGCAGCATCATGGCCCATTTTATGGCTCTGCGTACCATGGAGGTCTACACTTACAGTGCAATGGAATCACACGCTTTGCTGGATGCCGCAAGCGCAGTTGCGGTCAGCAGCGTCAGTGAAACTAGACCCTTGTCTACCAGTGGTCATTGTTTTTAATGCAAGCATGATGGAATTGCCTCTATTGCTAATGAAAACAACTTGAAGTTGGTTCCACCCAACCAAGCAACAAGTTTTCACCACGCACAATTGGTGCGTGATAAAGGCAACTGGTGAAATTTAAAAACACAATCTCTGACCATGATTGCAACAACGACGTTTTTAAAACAGAGCTTGAAAGTCGTCATGCCTATTCACTGCAAATTCAAACATTTTTGGAAAGAGTTGGGCTCCCGGTGGGGCAGGAGATTTTATCCCCAAATACGGCGAAATGTCTACATGTACTAAGTTATGGAAAAAGGTTTGCGGTGACAACCATGTAATACTTGTCTCTCCGTTTTCTCCAGAAGACGATCAGAGCATACTGATCGAAACGTCGAGTTATAACCAACGGTTCTTTTCAGAACCACCCCAACTCAATAAGAGCAAGTATTACATGGTTGTCACCGCAAACCTTTTTCCATATCGTATTTCCACCATGCAAAGTTTCAAATCCTACTTAATGTACTAAGTTCTTCCGATAGCGCCTTCTTTTGAATCAACCTCCTTTAGCCCAAGTTAATTTCCCATATGGGGGGACAGAATCTCCAGGGGACAGATTGCCCTACATTTGTAGGACACCTGCTCTATGCGTACATTGTTTTATAAAGTGTGAGAGAAAGAATTCACATATTTTAATGGATCCCTACGCTCGAATAGGCTGTAGATTTACATTATCAGCAGAACAAGTTTAATCCGAGGCTTAAAACTGACTGTCTGAAATAGTTAGATTGATAACATTTTTGTTTTCAAAGCTGTTCATTTGTTTGTTGGACCACAACTCACAAACATGGAAACAATTTAAAGTTTACCGGCAACCCCTACTCTGCTAAATTGTAAACCATATGATAAAAAACAAGACAACCAAATCAAACCAAAGACAAGATTCAGGTGTTATGTTCTCCATTTTCTTTCGCAAAGAGAAAATGTCCAAAAAAAAACAAATATAGGATAAATTGATTTTTTTTTTGAGAGCAGCTGTTCAAAGCTACATGCTGCTCTTCTCATAAAAAAATCCTTGCCTCCTGAACGGTTTCACATTAATTGTATTTGGTTAATTAATTATAAAAGAAAAACACAGAAATACAAATGATCAAACTTCTTACATAAGATGTTAGTAAGAGGACTATGGTTTAAACATTACTTCATCTTCAACGATCCTGTTTTTTAAGTTGTCCGAAATTTCGAAACGTGTCCAGATCATTCACAATTTTAGTGTCATTCAATAACACATTGGACTAAGCGACGGCTGCCATCTTGGAATTTACCGTGACAATCGGACAAAAATACGGTAAAAACTATCAAATGGTGGATGGATTTTTGTCAACTTTTCACAGGTTGTCCGCTTTGATGTCACTGTTACTTGGTGAAAGTTTGGAGGAAATCATACGAACAAATTTTGAGATTGCAGAGTGAAGTTGGATATTTTGAAGGTAATTGCTCGATCGATACAAAATTGTCCAGATTTTCATGAAATCGGTTGGAGACTTTGACTGTTTTTAGCCAAACTAATCGGTAAAAGTGAAATGAAAATTCGGATCCTCAGACAGAACAGTTAAAGCATCGGCAGTGCAATTATTAGGGAAATTTGTCCGTCAATTTGGAAGGAATCGGTAAAAACGTAACGAAGGACTATGACCAAAACTGTACCAAATTACATCCGCACGACCGCAGCGTGACCATTCATAAAACAGACCGGAGGCATTTCATCATAAACACGGCCTGGACTCTACGCTCACAATGTCCCCGACGTTGGGCAATTGGCGTGTTTACAAATCGCCAGAATTACAATGATTACACTCACCGACATTCTGTACTCTCTTCTTGGCTTTTTCGTCGGGACTGGTACTGCAAAAAAGGACACAAAAACATATCTAAAGCCATTGAAAATAAAATAGAGGAAAAGAAAATTGTTCTTCTCTCTGCTGACGACACGCACGCACCATTCAAAATTTCAAAGGCATGAAGGACGTTTAAAAAACGATTCGGTGTGACCTTAAATCGTCAATGTTCTCAAACTTGCTGAGCATGACAAGTAATGTTGGTATGAAGATTTTTCATGTTCAATTTGTCAAAAACAATGTTTTCTGATAAATTCATGAAAATGTCGTTGGATTGACAAGGATATCATGAGACAATATTGACAACCGTCATGTCATAAGTCTATCATGTTGATTGGTGTGCAGCGAATTCACACAGTTTTCCATTTTTTTCATCACGAAAACTCACTGTTTTCAACCAATCTAGATGTTGAAATCTATGAAACTCACCTGTAAATACTTCACTAGACATGTCAGTTCATTGGACCCCACCAGATTGGGGAATTGTACGGCAAGTTTTCAAGAAAAAGTTCGAAATTCGGAGCGGCAGCGAGACATAAATTCTGCCCGATTTGTAAATTCTCACCGATAAGCTTATGGGAGCTGAGCGGGGGCGTGACCCCAAGCTCATTTACATGCATAATTAGATATCTGAGGTCACGTTTACGAACTTCCTGGTAACATCCATTCGATTATGGGGGTGGCAGTTCTGGCTAGGGGATGGCATTTGCAGAGGAAAATCCACTCAATCTATTCTCGTTAAATTTGTTTGTCTAATTATGTGGTTTTCTTTTACAGAATAAACATGACAAGAGTACACATCAGAAACTTTTTGTTGTTGTTAAACATGTAACAAAAAGCAATGAAAGAAAACCCATCCGTTTGCTAAAATAATTATGTTATTGTATTACCACATACGTAAAGGGCCTTACAAATTGTATTTTGTTTTTCTGTTTTATCTTTTTACAATAATCAAACACAGAGAAAACCTTAATTTCACACCTTTGTCGACGACTTTGCAAAATATTGCCTCTCTTCCAATACTATTACTAATATTAATAACCCAACACCGAGACAATTTTTTCGCAGACACAGACCGGAGCGTAAGTACAATTCGAATGTACAGGACACATTACACCATCCAGTTACTCTTTCAACATGGCGCGAACGGTAGCCGACAAACCCACCAATTTGCCCATAAAATGCATCGTGTTTTTTCTCTTTCTAGGCTGTGTCAGCTCACAAATCTGCACCGACCCATTACTAAGTAAATGCACATGCACTGAACGGGTTTTCTCTTGCACATCAGCTAATTTGACGGCGTTTCCGACCGATGTTCCACACAAGGAGACGATTATTCACATGTGAGTACGAAAAAAAAAGTAATTCCGTTGCTGGCGTTCACACGAATATATTGACCGTTGATCGGCGCTGCAGCACGGTCGAAATTTGTTTGGGTTGCACGCTTTGACTGTGTTGGGGTCCTGGGTACAGACTTTGTGTAGCTAGTTTACTGTCGTGCTGGGTCGGTCACCAGACAGTCCATTTACTGCTTTTCTGTGCCAGGTCCTGTCTATGGACGGTGTGTGAGTGGTGTGACTGTTACTAGTGTTATTTCCTGGTTACTGTCCTGACTGTCTACTGATACTCACTGTGAATAAAAAGTTGAGGATCTGTTCGTTAAAAATAATTTAATTCGATCATTTTGTGTTTGTGCTGTTTATTATTATTGTACTTAAAGAGTAAACATAATTAAACAGCGAAAAGCACTGTTTTGTATTTTGTTGTCAGTTTTTTAATAATAAAATTAAAGTTAGGGTAGCGTGTGTTATTTTAATTTTGTTTAAATGTGTTAAGTGTAGGGTCAATGTTGATTGGTTTTTCTCAACGCTACTGATTTATAATTTATAGGCAAAATTGTAAAAAATAGAAAATAAAAGTCACCTGAGAAAGTTTCAGTTGAATACAACTGTTTCTGCATGTGGAGTAAACAGCAAAAAATATCACTGTATTTTGATCAAGAACATTGAATCCCTCTACGTTTAGCGAGGTGACAGCGGATAACAGCCGCATCTCCGGCCTTATTGAGGGCAGCATTCAACTGGTCACCATGACATTTTCTGAAAGTCACCTGCAGGTGATCTTTGGATAATTTTTTTGATACTTATATTAATTTAGAATCAACGGGGTCACTTCAGACAAAATTTTCGCAGGATGAAAAGTGTGAAGTGGAATAAGTAACAATTGGTTAAAAACAAGTTTTTTTAACAGCTTCAATAAACCAAAGATCTAATACACAAATTTAAAGGAACATTACAGAATTGGTTTTTGCTAACAAAACAGTTTGCTGGCGGTGTAAGAACTTTATGTAATCCACCATATACATAAACTGACAAACCTGTAGAAGTTTGAGATCGATCGGCCATCTGTGTCACGAGAAAATAGTGAAAACCCGATTACACATTTGCATGAAATCATAGGCTATAGCTTCAACAAATGAATAAAACGCTCACTGAGCGATAAACTCCAATCGGGAAATTAGTATATTCATTTCTCATCAAATATGGCATTTCAGACAGAAATATTTCAAGGGATGTTTTCTACTATCATCATCATTAGACCGTGTAAGTTTTATGTAAATCTGTGATCAAAAGTATATTTTACAAGTTTTTTTTCTTACCAATTCTGTAATGTTCCTTTAAAGGAACATTACAGAATTGAATGCTAATTAATGTTGATTAGCATCCTGATAATTTAATAATGTAGTAGCAACTGTTACACTTCTGTGTAGTCAGCTTGGGGCTCTTTCCAAACCACGGCTTAGGCTTCGTCTCGGCCTCCAGGCTTCGTTTAATGTTGGAAAACACCATGCAAAAGCACACAGCTTCAAAATCAATGACGGAGCCCAAGCTGGTGTTGGAGCCCAAGCCGAAGTTTGGAAAAGGCACATTGCTGTTAATTCAAGGTTTTAGCCAGGATTTGGTAAAAAGGGTGACCAGATTTGCTAGAAATTTTAAAACTGGGTGTCCAAATTTTCACTTACAATACATTTACATAAATGACAGATAAAACAGGGTGTCCAAGTTTAAAACAGGGTGTCCAAACCAAAAGACAACCAACATCCCTCTGGCTAACGCTAGCTTGCTATGCCATATATGCACACAGGGTTTTTGTGCCGGAAACCAAAAGACAACCAGACATCCTCTGGCTAACGCTATGCTTGCAGTGTCTGCGGAAACCAAAGACAACCAGACATCCTCTGGCTACGCTATGCTTGCTATGCCATATATGCACACAGGGTTCTGCCCAGGGGTCGGTGCCGGAAACCGCCCGCACTCAGATTCCCAAACCACCACCGGCAGAATTTTCTCTGTTTCCGACCACCACACATTTTCAAAATTTTTAAATGACACTTGCAAAGGTTTTCAACGAAATGTAAAATTGGGTGTTTACCAGTAAAAATGGTATCCGAAGCCATTAATTTTGAGTACTTCTTTGGTTTGAGTCTGTTTATACGATCTACCGTGTAACTGATCCATCTCGCAATGGTTTCCAGGGAAATATTTTTCCACCACTAAAGAAATCCTGGGCAGAACCCTGTGCACAGGGAAATCGTTTATTATGATTTCAAAAAACCGATGATTATAAAGAAAATTATGTGCTGAAGACCTGTACACTGGAGTAGATGTAGGCTTGTACTTGATACTTTCGGTACACACAATTTGTGGCGCAAAACACACATACTCCCGTTATACCTATGTGCAGGTATTTAAATACTGTACACAAGTGTTTGCATTTATAATTTATGTGTGTGTGTACAATGCCATTCAATCAATCATGGGAGGGCACTATGTGTTAAAGCCATGGTAGAATTGTATTTCAAAGTCAAGGTAAATATTCAAAGCCCTATTTTGAAGTCATGTTATTTTGAAGTCGTGGTAAATTTTTGAGCAGGGCTCGAATTGGGGTGGGGGGTGGGAATCCACAAGACTGCAGGGCTTGTAGCTTAAAATACTTGGACCAGAATTGTGGTAGAGTTTTGTTGTAAAGTCTATGATAGATCATAGTTTTGTTGTAAAGTTTGGAATAGTTTTGTTGTAAAGTCTGGTGTAATTTTGTTGTAAAGTCTATTATAGTTTTGTTATCATGTCTGGAATAGTTTTGTCGTAAAGTCTGGTATAGTTTTGTTGTAAAGTCTAGTATTGTTTGCTGTAAACTTTAAAACTGGCTTATGGTTTATTTTTTGTGATAAAAAAAAATCTCTCATAAGTAGAAGCCCCGTATTTCAGTGAAAATTACTCCGATTGTTTTTTTAGAATCCTTTTGAAAACTTATGAAGGTAAAATAAAGAATTATCTAAATTTTATTAACCCTCTTGCTGTCTGACCATTCAATACCATTCAAGTGGTTTTGAATGATCGATCAACTATGCCAGCCTGAAATATGATACCATGAGGGAATGCGTACACAGTACACAGTTAGTTCTGTGCACAGTTGTGCCACTGTACATAACCTTGGCAGTCGAATGGTTTCAAATGGTTGGTCAACTCACGGAAAATGTTGCCAAGAGTCACTGACAGTAGGAGGGTTATTAATGAATTTTAACAAAATTGTGCCTCATAGTTGTATCACCCCCCATGAACCCCTCGAACTCAATTTCTGTGCTGACCACAAACACCTGGTCCCGTTCCTCAGTGGTTTTAACACCCGGTCCCGTTTCTCGGTGGTTTTAACACCCAGGCCCCTGACTCCGAAGTCAACCCCCAATAATGCCATTCACACCCCAAGTTTAGAGCCCAGGTAAATGCTTTTATCCCATTAATAAAAAACCAACCATTAGGGGCAAAGCTTGTATACCAGGTATTTTGTACAGCTGACAAAGCGCTCTCTTTGTTGGCTCCTGACAAGTAATTTTATGGTCCGACGGGCCCAAAGTGGGACCAGGTAAAATATAGAACCCTTGGGTAGTGTGTACACACTGGCGTTCAGTTTTGCTTGTAAGTTACAAAGCAACATCGCCGGTTTTTGTTGAGTCTTTCTTTCTTTGCTTGGGACCTTTTTTTTGTGTGTGTTATTTAAGTGAACATTCTCCGTTATTGCTCAACTGTCCCTCAGGAATTTTTTTTTTTAGGAGTTTGCCAGAAAGTTGTAAATAAAATAGCAGACAATACTCTTCTGTGCAGAGCTTCATGCAAATTCCCTTTAACTTTAGCAGTGCCTTGTATGTGAGTACAGTAACACCGTAGTCTATACATGTATAGATAGGTTGCAATATGACATAAATCGGCCATCTTTACCGGCAATTTGCAACACACAGTCATGTGTTTGGCGTGCAGCACGCGCGCATTGCACAAAACTTATTGCACATTTGGTTAGTGAGCGTTAGTAATCTGAGCGCTTGACGTGCCTGCAAGCCAAAATGCAAATTGCCGGTAAAGATCGCATCTATTGCAAACCATCTACAATGCATGTATCTACCAATAAGGTGCTCAAGATGCTTGCAAGGTGCTTGAAAAAAAGAGAAACAATTTTGAGACAGGTTTTTGAAAAATCTTTTGAATTATGAGACCGATTTTATTCAGCACCTTATATAAGCGTTTTACAAGGTGCTGCAGTGCATTCAGCAGCCACTGCCAGAAACACCAGGGCAAACTCCTTCTCGTAGCAATAAGAGTAACCGGGTTCTTTGCTTTGCATTACACAATGCACTGGACCTACGGCTTTACGTCCCATCTGAAGGACGGAGAAATAATGGTTTTAAGTGTCTTGCTTGTCTTGTTGTCTTTCGAATAAGTAAAGAAAGAAAAACAAAAATTGCCGGACTTGTCCATCATCATCATCATCATCGGGCGGCCGCAGCCGAGATGCACGCAACCAAACTCTTCCAGAATCCCTTGTCCGCCATGGCCGTGGTGATGTCATCAACGTGCTGGCTCACATCGTTGCATACAATGTCAACGTAGTTAAGGGGTCTCCTCCCTCTGTTGGGGCAAGGCAATCTCCAGCAGATGAGGTCGGAGACAACTTGCTCTTTTGCTCCATAGCAGTGGCCGGCAAAGCGGGCTCTGGGTTGTGCTACTATAGTTGAGACAGGTGGGATACTGCCGTATATTTCTGCTTTTGTCTTATGTTCCCTCCAGGAAATGTTTTGCACTCTCATGAGGAGGCGAGTGTAGGTACCGTCTAGTCTCTGTTTGAGCTGCTTTTTCATAGTCCATGTCTCAGCACCATATAACAAAATGCTTTCGACAGAGGCTCGGAACTTGTCCAGTCATGAGTTTACTCAGGCCCAACGCTGAAATCGCTGGATTTGGGCCTGCGGTCTAGTCAATTCTGATCTACATGTAAGGAACACTGTGTAAAAGCTAGACTTATAAGGATGACGATGATATAAGACGGATTATTCTCTGATAACAATGATCTGGGCTGTATTTATTTAGCGGCCATTAAGCAAGTGCCCGATCTCAGCCTGATCGATAGAGGGCGCTAGACTAACTATCGTTACACACTGCTTGGGTCAAAAGTGCTTGACCTGGGGCCCGATTTCATGGCACTGCTTACCTCAGATATCAGGGTGTCGTGGCCGAGTGGTTAAGAGCATCGGATTCAAGTTCTGGTGGCCGAGTCATCGGGGTGTGGGTTCGAATCCCGGTCGTGACACTTGTGTCCTTGAGCAAGATGCTTTACTATAATTGCTCCTCTCCACCCAGGGGTATAAATGGGTACCTGCGAGGGCAGAGGTTGATATTGTGTATGAAAAAGCCTTCGGAGCGCCACGGCAGCCCAGGGCTGTATACTCCCCAGGGAGCTGAGAAAGATGACAGGAATGCTATTGGCCCAATGACCAGGGCACTAATGTAAAACGCATTGATACGTTATTGTGAAATGCGCTATATAAGAACTAGTTATTATTATTATTATTATTATTATTATTATCAGTTTGTATGATGCCCTGTAAAGCACGTGATTCTATGCGTCGTAACCGCAGAATTCGGAGGTAATTAGTGCCATGAAATTGAGCCCTGTTTCCACAAAAAAGTTGTTAGATTCTAAATTTCTGCAAATTTTTGTTTGTTTACAGAAACGTGACCAACACCAGTATACCAGTAATAGACATGGACATCCTGTCTGATTACAAACAACTTCAAACAGTGTAAGTTTTTTCTTAAAAGACTTTCGTTTACATGTATCCAAAGCGCCCTCTATTGAAATCTCATTGTGTTTTGCATACATGTAGGTCACATGTAATCAAAGACGGTCTGAGCCAGTGTCACACTCTGAATCCAATTTCAAATTTATGCAAAACAGAATGTGTGCATGGTTTGTCGTGGCTGAGCGGTTAACCCTTACAGTGCCAGCCTCGTTTTAGTAATTCTGTATCCAGAAATTCTGTATTTAAAAAAAAAAGGAAAAAAAAGGATTTTATGTCGGTGTAGAACGTAAGGGAACGTTGGCGGCCTGTGGATGGATACTCAGTATGACGTTTCAGAATGTTGGCGGCGCTCGAAGGGTTCCGTGCCGGTCGTGTTTTGGCATTTCTTTATCTAGAGGGCAATTATATTTTTTTTTCGGTCGAGTAGTAGAACGTATGGGAACGTTGGCGGCCTGTGGATGGATACTCAGTTTGACGTTTCAGAACGTTGCCGGCACTCGAAGGGTTAAGACCAATCAGAACATACAAACTGTATTTATTTATTTTAATACAATTTCTCTATAAATTGATCCTTCGTCTCATTTGACCAACTTAAATTGTTTGATTTATTGACAGAACTCTGGAGGACAATGGGCTAACTCGCATTGCAAACCAGAGCTTGCCTGCAAACCTAACAAAAGTGTAAGAACTAAAGGACATAAATCATAAACCTTTCAGAAAAGGTGTTTGCCCACGAAGGTGTCTAGGCCGAGCAGTTTAACTCATCAAATACCAGTTCTGGCGGTTAAGTCGTCGGGGTGTGGGTTTCGAATCCCGGTCATGACGCTTATGTCCCTGAGCAAGATACTTTACTATAATTGCTTCTCTTCACCCAGGAGTAAATGGGTACTTGTTCATGGTGTTAGAGCAGAGGTTGATGTTGTGTTCAAAATTGAGAAAGGGCTTCAGAGCGCCACGGCAGCCCAGGGCTGTATACTCCCCAGGGAGCTGAGAAAGATGACAGGAATATTAGTGACCCGGTGACCAGGACACTAATGTTCAAGGTTCAAGGTTCATTTTCCACAGTATACAAAAAAAAGAAGACATTATCACTCCAAAGAAATCAATACAAAGAATAGATCTTTACACTACAGATTTCAAGAAGTAGGTGGAAACAGTTATGACACTGCAGAGGGATCAAATGTAAAGCGCATTGATACATTATTGTGGCGTGTCGTGGCCGAGCGGATAAGAGCACCGGACTCGAGCTCTGATGTTTCTGTTCAGCAGAGTGTGGGTTCGAGTCCCAGTCGTGACACTTGTGTCCTTTTAAAAGCAAGACACTTAACCGTTATTGCTTCGTCCTTCGGATGGGACGTAAAGCCGTTGGTCCCGTGTGTTGTGTAATGCACGTAAAAGCACCCAGTGCACTTATTGCAAAGAGAAGGGGTTTGCCCCGGTGTTCCTGGTTTGATTGGCAGCATATTGCGCCACAGCACCTTGTAAACCATTACATTGTGCTATGTAAAGGAATAGGTCTCAAACTTCAAAAGTAGCTCCACATTATATACCTTGCAGGAAAATACTGACAGTTGAAGCGTCTTGAGCGTCACTGAGTGACGGACATGAGCGCTATATAAGAAGCCACTATTATTATTAACTGCGCTATGTAAAAACAAGCTGTTATTAATATAATTATTATTGTTACGTTAAGATAAAATTGATTTGTTTTTCTTTTCTTTCAGCACTCTAAATAATAACCCAATAATTTGTGATGCAAACTTACTGTGGCTTCTAATGGTGCCTCAAGTTGTTGGTCAATGTGATTCGGGAGTGCAAATAGCAACATTCTTAGGTAAGTTGTAATACAACCTACCCTGAAATCTCTGGGTTATTTCAAAAGTGAACTGAACCATTATGATTGGTCAGGCTACAGGTTTATGTAGCCTCCTGATTGGCCATCTCTCTCTGGTGTTTGTGTTTCTACATGTAATTTTATGTAAATTTCAGCTATGAATACGTGGGTATTCCATAAACGCATGATGGTCAAGTCTGAGATTGGTAGTTAAGGTATGTGGGATAGCCAGTAGAGGCACTGACGGCATTGTCAATGGAGCTGCATCAACTGGTTGATGCAGACAAAAATAAACACAATCTCAGACTTGAAATCAAGTCTAACCAAGCCATGACAACACAATGCACACCATCCAAATACTGGTCGAGACCGGACCGGACTAGTCTAAAGAGACAAAAAAATTGCAATAAATCACAAGGGAAACTGTCAGGGTAAATTCTCAACTAATTTGGGGTCGAACAAGGCTTGAGGTTTGAACCTGCGACCTCCAGGTTAATGTGCCGGCGCTCTACCAACTGAGCTGTCCAGCCCTAATGTTGGCTGTGTCTCTATTTTGTCAATATCTTTGTTTTGGGGCGGGGAAAAAAAAGGAAGAAAGAAGCAATACGAATTCAGGAACATGAAATAACTTTCTCTGCAAACCTTTTTTGTTTTTTGTTTTACAATCCAGAAACCTTAAAGCCCACTCCTACTGCAATAGACAGTGACACGACACGGCAGGCAGCGGTGACGAACGTAGTGACGGAACCCGCGCCATTCACCACCACAGTGGCACCGGAGACCAATAAATTATGTAAGGATGTCAATCTGTTATGCAAGTATTGACCATACACATCTGTCTTTCAGAGAAAGGGCTTAATTAAGCAGAAAATAATGCTTAAAAAGTTTCTGCTCAGCAAAAGTAAGCAGCATACTAGTCACAGATGTGACATGCTATTTGGCCGATAACCTTATTCTGGTAGCTTAGCTACTTTTTGTGCTTAAACAGCGCTATGAAATTGCACCAGATGGCGCCACAGCACCTTGTGACACCTCACAAAAAGAATTCACTCCGCGGCAGTGCAGTTAATTACGAGAAGTCCCCCCCCCCCTCCACTAAGCGAAAGTAGTATAGTCCAGGCTGATTCCCTACCTTCAGCCCAGGTAGTAGTAGTCTCCTAAATTCCGGTAATCTACTCCGCGGTAGTAGAACAAATAGCAAAACAAGTTCTCTAAAGAACAAAATCTACACAGCAAAGTAGATATACACATGGTGTTACTGCAAACCGAATATACACCTTTCAAGGTGCTACTATAAATATTGGCCTCATACTCATAACACTGCGTACCTGTCGTAAAAACAACGAGTGAATATCAGCACCTTGAGCGCCCATCTGTGGTGGATACTGGCGCTTTGTACAGGTTCATCATTATCATTTCACTCATTTCATTTGTTGCATCTGGTTTTGAAGCCAAGGACTCTCAGAAAAGCGAACTTACTCACTAAGGACTGCACTATACTTTACGTGGGATCAGGCATACCACCATAATCAGAAGATGTGACTTGCGTAGACGGTTCTGAACCACAAACCGACAGCCCTTATTGTTATCCTTAGATATGGGTTAAAATTAAGATCTTCTTTTGTCTTGTCTTCCAGACGTACTTGCCATCATCATCCCGATTCTTGTACTAGTCGTCATCTGCACTGTGATCGTCATCTTCAGCATCAGGAAAAACCACCAGCAGAAAGAGGCGTACAACTCCTCAATCAGGTACTCCGTCGTCCGGAAAGACGCCGGGGCGGGGAACCGCGTCTACAGCGACGTCACCACCGAGTTATAGTACCGAACGGGGCACACGGGCGTCCCCCGATTGGTATCCTTGATCTCCTCATCATGAGGAAAGGGGTCTTATCAGTACCCCGATTAGGATAGTTTGGGATGTAAATTGTTACTTTTGTAAAGGTTTCCAGATGGGAAATGGGAGAAAAGGTTCCAAGTATTAAGGTGGTTATATCTCCCCATTGGGATAGTTCTGGATGTAAATTGTCACCTATAAGGTTTCCAGATGGGTATTAATATGCAAATTGGAAGAAAAGGGACCAAGTAAGGTGGTTATATCTTCCCATTGGGATAGTTCTGGATGTAAATTGTCACCTATAAGGTTTCCAGATTGGTATTAATATGCAAATTGGAAGAAAAGGGACCGAGTGAGGTGGTTATATCTCCCCATTGGGATAGTTCTGGATGTAAATTGTCACCTATAAGGTTTCCAGATTGGTATTAATATGCAAATTGGAAGAAAAGGGACCGAGTGAGGTGGTTATATCTCCCCATTGGGATAGTTCTGGATGTAAATGACACCTATAAAGGTTTCCAGATGGGTATTTATATGTAAATTGAGAGAAAAAGGTTCCGATTGAGGCAGTTATGTCTCCCCATTTGGGATGTAAATTGTCAGAAAAGGATACTATGTTGAATTAGGTGGCGGTGTTTGCAAATCTAAGGCCTTTTTCAAAACCGCAGCTCCGGCTGATGATCTTCGACTGGCGATCCAACAGTTATTTTGAGAACAGGAGCTTTTGCTACTGGCTTTCAAACGGGCAGACAGAGCCTAAGAAGGGAATGTGGTTTCAAAAAGTGCCTAAAAGTTAAGTGGTAACCACGGCCTAGCATTACTCCAGTTGTATATTGTGGAGCTGCCAGCTCTTACTGAGTCTGCAGAAAGTTCCGCGAAATAAAAACCAATCTTTCCATGTTCTGATGAACAAGTTTGGCAATCTCCCTGATTATGGATTTTATGCCCTATTAATAATGTTGAATGTAACTGTGCACAGCCACAATCATGGGTACACTTTTTGTTACAAAGACCCCAAAATGAACAACACATAAATATTGAGTAACTCCTTGCAGATCTTGCATTCGACAAACTCAAGTTCTTTCTACTCTTCATTCACACAGCGCTGGTTAATTCATTTACAAACAACATTGAAATAACTGTTACATCACTGGTTTTCAAACTGTTGTTCATAACATGGACACGAAAAAAAAAAGTGCACCCATGATTGTGGCTGTGCACTACTATAAAGATATCCCTGATTGTTTGTACAAAATTTCCTCGAGTTACAAGATGCAGACGTTGGCATGTATTATTGGGATTATTATTGTTGAGGTCAAGCAAGGTCACAGCTACTGGTTCTCCTTTCAGCCTCGCTGTGGCCACAAACATTTGCACTTGGGGAAAAAAGCGACCATATAAAATATGGCGCAGACCGTAAACAGGCATGGTATTCTTCCTACTGTTGTCTTATTTCCGATTTGTATACCCTCAGAAAATCAGTAAGGTTGTTATTGAAAAAGTCCATAAAAGCCCACAGCATCATAGAAATATCATGCCTGCTTATAAAACAAGTGCTAAGAATGTATATTCAGTTTGCAGTAACACCATGTGTTATATACCTACATGTATAGGTATATACCTACTTTGCTGTGTAGATTTTGTTCTTTAAGAACTTGTCTTGCTATTTATTCTACTGCCGCGAAGTGGATTTTTTAGAATTCGGGAGACTACTTGGTTCTGAAAAGAGCTGTCGTGCTTATTAAATACTACCTGGGGAATCGGCCGGGACTACTACTTTCTCTTAGTGGATCGAGGGATATTCGTTATTAACTTCACTGCCGCGGAGTGAGTGTTTAATCGGTCTCAGTGTTTTGACTGGCCTGCTCTAGTCATCGAAGGGAGACAAGCCGAAGTAGATATACACACGGTGTTACCGCAAACTGAATATGCATTGATACCTCACCATGCAATGCCTCAGAACCTATATAAGTTCTAAGAACACACACATTTTTTGTTTTTCACAGCAAGTGTACTTAAAAATAATCTCCCACCCCCATTTTCAGTATTTTGTGAGTTGGAGTGGAATTGTATATTAGACGGAAGATTCTGATTGCTGTTTTAATGGAAGTGCCTGGAGTTTTTTTATTTTTGTATATAATGTGCATTTTCTTTGATCTGTTAATATTTGGGGGCAGTCTTGTGGTAAATTGTATAAAATAAACTTGTACTGAACTGTAAATGATAAGAACTATTTTAATCAATGTTGATGAACTTTGCAGCTTTTTGGGTGGCACACCAATAAACATTCTGTTTAGAAGGAAGAATGGATAAACTTATTAAATGACTTAATAATTAATAACGATAACACAGAATTGCAAGGCTTTGAGTAAGAGAATAAATCCATGTCTGGCATGGCCTTTCAGAGCTACCATACTTCGGGGTGCACACATAAGTCATGGCCTTTCACAGGTACCATACTTTGATGGCACAGCCATAAGTCATGGCCTTCCATAGGTACCATACTTTGGCGTGCACACAGAAATGCACGGCCATTCACAGCTACCATACTTGCGATGGCACTCCCATAAGCCATGGCCTTTCACAGGTACCATACTTTTCCGTGTGCACAGAAATGCATGACCCTTTGCAGCTACCATACTTTTCTGTGCGCACAGCATGGCTGTTCAAAGCTAGTTCACTTTGACTTGCTCACCGATAAGGCATGCTTTTTTACAGCTATCATATGAGTGGAAAAACAAACTACATACTTCATTAAAGGAACATTACAGAATTGGTTTTTGCTAACAAAACAGTTGCTGGCAGTGTAAGCACTTTATGTAATCCACCATATACATAAACTGACAAACCTGTAGAAGTTTGAGATCGATCGCCCCTCTGGGTCACGAGAAAATAGTGAAAAACCGACTACACATTTGCAAGAAATCATATAGGTTCAACAGATGAATAAAACGCTCACTGAGCGATAAACTCCAAACGGAAAATTAGTTTATTCATTTCTCATCAAATATGGCATTTCAGACAGAAATATTTCAAGGGATGTTTTCTACTATCATCATCATTAGACCGTGTAAGTTTTATGTAAATCTGTGATCAAAAGTATATTTTACAATTACCAATTCTGTAATGTTCTTTAAGTCTTTACATTGGGTCCGGGAAATGTGATTTTGTTTTTATGAAGCTGCATGGTCTTTTCACAGATATATGTTGTCCGGAATCATTTATATTTGTAATGAAATTCAAGAATGCCTTAAAATCTAATCTAAACTGTTTTTACATTTAATTGATTGTGCCTTTGTTTCTACTGTCCACATGGCATATTAATACCATGGGTTCACACAAAGGTCGGGCTGTAAAAAGTGACCTTTGCAGAGGTCACTTTTTACAGCCAGAGTTTGTCTGTCACCACGCAGTGTGTCTTCACCACTGATATCTATTATACTGACTGTATAATGGTGATAACAGATTTCGCAGCTGTGATTGGTCACAAATTTGTAAACTGAACTTGCTGTTTGCAGCTTTCATACATTTAACAATTCATGTTCATGTACTAGGGTTATGCAATTGATGTGCATTTGTAATTATATGTTATATATAAGACAAACAAACTATGTACTGTTATTGTACAGTTAATCTTTTTTTTATTACTGTTTACATGTGTATGAAAAAAGGTGGTTGATTTCGCAAATACTCAACTTGTTTTCATCGTGTTGCTTGATTCAAAACCAAGCAATTTTATGGTTCAGAATGACTAACGCCAAAAAAACAAAAAACAAAAAAACAAAAAAACAACGTGGTGGGAGGTTAAAGGAACTTTTATTTTAAAAATAAACGCAGGGGTCTCTAGAAGTTTTAAACGAAAAACACGGCAAAAGAAGACGGTGAAAGTTTCTGTGTTATTTTTTGATCACCATGTAAGTATTTAACTGGTCAATATTATAAGCAAGGCCTTAGATAAACTAAAAGTACTAGTGTAATGTGTTCGTATGGCAGTCTGAATATTGACTATTAAACATTGACTAATTACTTGTCATTTTTTTTATAAACAGTACCAAAATAATGTGTCTTACGGAGTATCTGGGAGATATTGTTTTCTTGTTGATCAGCATTTTTTTCTATTTTTGAACTAAATATAATGTGTACACTGATCTTATTTTTATGCGTAAACAAATATGCTAATTTATGTTAATCAGTTTAATACTGACTTGACCTCTATGTCTGTTCTCACAGTAGAAAGAGAGTCTGTGCTCCTTGGCCATGTTTCTTTCATCAGCAACCAAGTTGCAATAGTAGGGGTCTGGGAACCAGATCAATAGCAGGTTCACATGTATTGTATTTAAAAAAAATGTGGGTATTAACATGTTAAAGAGAGACTCCAAGGTCAAAGTTAGTTATGTAATCCACTCATTTTTCGAAAGATAAGAGTCCTGATAAAAATTGTTGGAAATGTACAACTCTCTAACCTCACCGACGTTAAAATGGTGTAAAACGACACTGTGTTTGATACCCTTTAAGTGCAATTTGGTCAAAAAAAAATCCACAAATGTTTTATGACATCACATTTCAATATGGTCTGTACATTTTTCTACCCCGACTTTTCAGTTCATTCCTGAATTTTGATGATATTTAATCCAAATAGCATTGAATTTTGACCTTTTGACTGATGCAAAAAGTCCTCTCTGACCTAATTGTTTTTTTTGCTGTCGCGATGACGTCATGTTTCAAATTGGCGCTCTGACAGAGTATCAAATAAAATGACATTTTACACCACAGAGACTTGTTGTTTTTCCTCACTTTTATGAGGACTCTTCCTGTTGGAAAATGGGTGCATCGCAAAACTTAAAGGAACATTACAGAATTGGTTTTTGCTAACAAAACAGTTGCTGGCAGTGTAAGCACTTTATGTAATCCACCATATACATAAACTGACAAACCTGTAGAAGTTTGAGATCGATCGGCCATCTGGGTCACGAGGAAATAGTGAAAAACCGATTACACATTTGTATGAAATCGTATAGATTCAACAAATGAATAAAACGCCCACTGAGCGATAAACTCCAATCGGAAAATTAGTTTATTCATTTCTCATCAAATATGGCATTTCAGACAGAAATATTTCAAGGGATGTTTTCTACTATCATCATCATTAAACCGTGTAAGTTTTATGAAAAATCTGTGATCAAAAAGTATATTTTACAAGTTTGTTTCTTACCAATTCTGTAATGTTCCTTTAAACAGCAGTTTGAAGATTTTAAAACATTGTCCTGCAATGATAAACTGATATATGTATCTGTCGACCAAAAATGGCTCTATCCATTTTCCATATTATCATCAAAACAAAATGACTAATTTTATTATATGTTTTTCACAAACAGTTTATACCAAAATAATGTCATTCAAAATTTTTGTGGGAGGTATTTTTTTCTTGTCATTCAGCATTTTTCATATTTTCTTTTTGAGTTAAATATACGCACACTGATTTAATTGTAATGTGTAAACAAAATATGCTAATTTATGTAAATCAGTCAGTGAATGGACTTCTAACGTCTGTTGTTTTGGTAGAAAGAGAGTCTGTGTTCCTTGTTTTTTATCAGTATTTAACATTCAGTTTCAATGCTCGATATTGTACCTGGGCCATTAATAGTGCATTGAGGTGCTTAGGGTCCATTCAGAATAATCAATGTTTAAAAATGTCAATCTTTTTTTTTGAAAACATGGGTCGGTGGGTCAAAAGAAATAACTGAAAAATCGAAATTCAGTTTCCAATACACTGATCCAGTAGGCCACGCACACCACAGCAACGACCAAACGTGTCGCGTGTCCCCCCGTCCGCCGTGCACGTTGTTTTTGTCGGACAAAATGGCAGTATAGTGTCGGACCTTAAATCCTGCATTGTGATTGGTCAATTTGTCATGGGGCGTGGCCTACTGGATCGGTGTATTCAAATAGTGGAAGGGAATTGTCTGTGCAGTTCCGTTGTTAATGGTCGACCTTGTTTCAATGGTCGACCTCCGTGCCCGATGCATGGGGAATGGCAAGGATTTTCTCTTTGGTTTCAGCTAAAAGAAGTTGCACGCTGGAAGCCAGGAAAAGCCATTGAAAACTCATCAGCTGGGAGAAATATGTTTGAAGTATCTGCTTCATTTGAAAGCATTATTTTGTTCTTTAGTGTATAGGGTATATTAAAGGAATATTACAGAATTGGTTTTTGCTAACAAAACAGTTGCTGGCAGTGTAAGCACTTTATGTAATCCACCATATACATAAACTGACAAACCTGTAGAAGTTTGAGATCGATCAGCCATCTGGGTCACGGGAAAATAGTGAAAAACCGATTACACATTTGCATGAAATCATATAGATTCAACAAATGAATAAAACACTCACTGAGCGATAAACTCCAATCGGAAAACTAGTTTAATAATTTCTCATCAAATATATTGCATTTCAGACAGAAATATTTCAAGGGATGTTTTCTTCTTTCATCATCATTAGAACGTGTAAGTTTTATGTAAATCTGTGATCAAAAAGTATATTTTACAAGTTTTTTTCTTACCAATTTTGTAATGTTCCTTTAAATAGTCTGTCAATATTTAAAAATCAAACTTTGTGGTGGTTGGGTCAAAACAATTTCGAAAAATGATTGAAATTGTTTATTTTTTATCATTCTGAATGTTCCCTTAAGCAGAAAACATTGCTTAACAACTGACTGCAAAGCAAACATGAGCAGGATACCAGTGTCAGAGACTGTACATGTGTGACATGTCATTTTTGGCTGGTAACCTTAGTCTGGTAAGCAATATTTTTGGGGGTGGTGCTTAGCTACTTTTTGTGCTTAAGTGGCTCTATGAAACTGGGCCTCAGGCCAAGGTAGTACGTTTGGTCAAGGTGTTGTGCCAATATATAATTCGCTACAATCTAAGTTTTATTTTTCAGTTTATTTATTTCGTTTTTTATTCCTGCTTCTTATCTTTCACTTTTAGTTTCCCTACGGAGATTGTGACCCAAGTATTTTCCTGAAAAAGTATTGATATCCCAATTGAGAGAAGAGGGTCCCAACTGGGGTTGTATTTAATCCCATTGGGGATAGTTGTGGTCATTTTTTAACAATCCTGGGGGCCTTGCTACTGCAGGCGTCAATGTCAAGCATCACTTAAATTGGAACATTGTTATTTTCATTAGGAGAAGAGGGTCCCCATTGGGGTAACAACTTATCCTGATTAAGGTACTAAAAATGCTATTAATTACCCTTTTGTCACCCATGGGTTCCTGATGTGAGACCTCAATAATAATAATAAAACGCTTTTGTTTAGCGCCTACTGCAGCCTCTAAGCGCTTAACATTCAGTATTTTTCCTGCAAGGTATTGTGGAGCTACGTTCTTGAAGTATTAGACCTATTCCTTTACATAGCACCATGTAATGGTTTACAAGGTGCTGTGGCGCAATATGCTGCCAATCAAACCAGGCACACCGGGGCGAACCCCTTCTCTTATCGATAAGTGCACTGGGTTCTTTTACGTGCATCACACAACACACGGGACCAACGGCTTTACGTCCCATCCGAGGGGCGCAGCAATAATGGTCAAGTGTCTTTCTTAAGGACACAAGTGTCACGACCGTGACTCGAACCCGATGTGAGTCCATTATTGGTATCCTTATATGGAAAAGTGGGGTCTCAATCGGAGCGGTTATAAACCCCCATTGAGATAGTTTAAAGGTATTGTACACTTTTGGTAACAGCTCAAAATCAGTGTCCACATTTTGTGTGATTAAACATATGCACGAACAAACAAACCTGTGAAAGTTTGAGCTCAATTGGTCATCGAGGTCAAGAGAAAATAGTGAAAAGAGATCTTTTCTGTTTTTTCAAATTATCGTGCGCGATAATGACTATTGGTTTACTCGTTTCTCAGAAACGATAGCATTTTAGGCAGAAATATTTTAAGGAACCCTTTCTACCATTACTTACTTTAAATCATGTAAGTTATGTGTGAATCTGTGAACATTGTGTTTTTCGATCTTACCAATAGTGTACAGGTCCTTTAAGTGATCCAGTAGCTGTATGGTTTTTTTTCTCCGTCGTCTTTCTTATATATTTCAATAGATTCCTGAATTTTAGTACCAAAGAAGAACTACTGTGTAATATTTTTTGCTGAATGAAATTGGAACTTTCAAGTTTGAAATATTTATTCACTGTATTGTAGTTTTTTTTATTATGTTATGCACTCTTATTTTTTTTCTTTCTGTCATCACTAGCATGAAACATCAATAAAAAAAAGTAATCGTAATTATATAATTAACGCGTCAACTTGTTTCAGATTGGAAGTATGAATCTTAATTAAATTTTCAATTCCTGCAAAAATATTTTGCAGCGTCTGAAATTAATGGCTTCAGAAGCGGTTGCCAGAACACTGGAAAGTTTTGATTTTTTAACGCTGCTGTTGCAGCCAATGGTTGTAGCCACAGCCAAAGTCATGCGGCTTTACTTTGTGTTGCCCCCATGGCAGAAAATACTGCTTGGCAAAAAAAGCTTTGTAAAAGCCAAGCTGGAAACACTGGGGGAGGCTAATGTAGAGTATAGATAGGTTGCAGTATGACGTAAATCGGCCATCTTTACGGGCAGTTTGGAACAAACAGTCGTGCGTTTCGTGTGAGAACGGCGTGCAGCACGCGCACATATTACAAAACTCACTGCACGATTGGCCAGTGAACAACGCGGCTGCGTTAATAAGTTGAGCGCTTGACACATCTGCAAGCCAAAATGCACTTTGCCCGTAAAGATGGCGCCTACTGGGAACTATCTATTCCAGCTGGAATAAAATGACAGCCAAAAAACACAGCTTTAAAACTGATAATTTTATTGATAATTTATTCATCAACAATTTCATACTTTAAACTGGAGTGTGGACTACATTGTCTACTTTCTCATAAAATAAAATAAAAATTGCAGAATGCTTTTCATTAACAAGTGAACCATTTAAAGCTTCAAACGAAAATAAATAACTTTTACATTTTTTCGATTTAACAGACTTTGCTTAGCGTGAATTAACTAAGAGAATATAGCAGAGGACCAGTGAACTTTAATAGGTATGATGCACACTTTCATGGGGGACCAGTTTTAAAAAAAAAGAAGTTTTATAGAGCTGCTAAGCATGATTATGTACTTTGGGGGAGAACAAGTCTTGATGTACTAGGATGATGCAAGGTCATTTTCTTTGGGAGGGTGTGATGGAAGCCAGTTTGCCTACTGGCATTTCCTCTTAGGGCAAATGGAAGCCAGTTTGCCGACTGGCATTTTACTCTAAGAGGCAAATGGAAGCAGTTGCCGACTGGCATTTACTCTAAGGGGCAAATGGAGCCAGTTTGCTACTGCATTTCCTCTTAGGGCAAATGGAAGCCAGTTTGCCGACTGGCATTTCCCTCTTAGGGCAAATGAAGCCATTTTGCCGACTGGCATTTCCCTCTTAGGGGCAAATGGAAGCCAGTTTGCCGACTGGCATTTCCCTCTTAGGGGCAAATGGAAGCCAGTTTGCCGACTGGCATTGCCCTCTTAGGGGCAAACGGAAGCCAGTTTGCCGACTGGCATTTCCCTCTTAGGGGCAAATGGAAGCCAGTTTGCCTACTGGCATTTCCCTCTTGGGCAAATGGAAGCCAGTTTGCCGACTGGCATTTTACTCTAAGGGGCAATGAAGCCAGTTTGCCTACTGGCATTTCCTCTTAGGCAAAGGATTCATTGAGATAGTCACGCGTTGCTGGACATCATTTTCGGTCCAAATGTAGCACAACCCAATGTGCAGTCTAGTCTGGCACCCTGTGTGCGCCCCTACATTTATTGGACCCCAAAAATGGCCTCTAATCATAAGTTGTGGCAACTCTCTCGATACACGGCTCAGATCTGGGTAGCTCTGTAGGTCTGTACAATTTTGTGCACAAAGTATACGGGTGAAAATATTTTTTCAGTCCCTCAAAATAGAACACATAAAACTACACAACTCTTGGACCTGATCTCCCTCTTAGATATGTGGAATGGTCCAGTCTATGATATCGGGGACTTGGACTTCTCCCATGACATTGTACTTTGGAGAAAGCGGTGAAAATAATAAAATGCGCTTTGACTCGGTGTTACCTCCACTCACTTTAGAATTTTAAGTGGTGTTCTTTGCAAATTGCAATTGAATTTGCAACTGGATTGAATTATTTGTAATAAATATCAAACAGGTCAAACAGGTATTAAAGGGAGGGTATACCTTTGGTAATTAC
The DNA here is from genome assembly GCA_032158295.1 of Pycnopodia helianthoides. Lineage (NCBI taxonomy): Eukaryota > Metazoa > Echinodermata > Asteroidea > Forcipulatida > Asteriidae > Pycnopodia > Pycnopodia helianthoides. The sequence goes on from CM063257.1 coordinate 2,924,188, forward strand.
TCCAAAAAACTAATGGCCATAAAAACATACTTGGTAAGAAGCACTGCAGTTGTTGATAATGTATAACATAATTCCCTTCAAAGGAATGTGGTTTTAGTGAGAGGGATTCAATAAACATTTCAATCTAAGAAACGTTTCTGCATGAAACGTTTATCGGAGTGTGTTCCAATTACGGCTTATTCTTCCTGGGTGGACAATTAACAGCTCCAGATTTTCGGCAATATCTCAAAAAACGCTACCAGCTTTTGAAATTAAATTTTCACAGGTTAGTTTTATTGTATATATCTACATTTATATAGGACTAAAACAACCGTACGGTTTCAAAAACCAAAGGTATACTTTGCCTTTAAAGAAAGCTATGCAAACTGCGTACACATACATACTCGGCCCAATTCCATGACACTGCTTCGAGTGGAATTCTGCACTTACGGCCCACAGGAGCACACACTTTTCAGGGCCCCATATTTAAAGAGGGGGAGCCCCTCTTTAAGCGCAGAATCAAGTGGTAAGCAGTGGCATAACATCAGGCCCTGGGCCCAATTTCATAGAGCTGCTTAGTACAAAAATTTGCTTAGCATGAAATTTTTGCCTGGATAAAAACAGGATTACCAACCAAATTTCCACGTGATTTTCAGGATAAGCAAACAACAGCTGAATACCAGTAACAAGCAATATGCAACACATGGAAATTTGGTTGGTAACCCTGTTTTTATCAAGGAAGAAATTTCATGCTAAGCAAATTGTTGTGCTTAGCAGCTCTATGAAATTGGGCCCAGGTCCTTTTGTAAGCTTCTTTGAAGAAAAGGTACAATGTTGAAAATTTGAAATCAAAAGCTCAGTTTTCTCTCACTTTGTTACCCCGCGTTTACCCTTTTTAATAGTTTACACAAAACGTCCAGACAATACTTTGACCCAATACACCCGACGTCACAATTAATCTTGGTTGCGCAATTTTGAAAGTCAATGTTCCTGTGATAACATTAAATAGTGCGAGGTTTAGGCAATGCGCAGTTTACACGCTTACCTGTTAACCCCCCTCCCCCCCAAAAAATGGTAAGTGTGTCACAGTCGCCCCGAGTGGCGAATGTGCAAGGGGTCGATAGGTGTGTATCAATTTGTCATGGGAAAATAAAATCGTTGTATCTCCCAAAATTGTAATTACGTGACGCGCAAGTCTTAACCTCAGGTAGCGAGACCAAGGTTTTCGCATGGATGGAGCCGGTGTTGTGTCAGATACGACGCTATTACAAAAACCAAAATAAAACATGTTAACACGGTCAAAGATCATTTTCTTACGCTGCTCCAGTTCTTTGGAATAGTCTTCCTGTGCATTTTCGCCAGGCTAGTTCTTTACATTGTTTTAAGTCTCTTCAAAACTCGTTTGTTTGAAAGTGCTTATTTGTAATCTGCTTACTTGTAATGTTTCTTTCACTTATTGTATAGGTTATTGTTCTCTTTATGCGCTTAGAGGCTTCTGCATTAGGCGCTTTACAAATGTCTTAATTATTATTATTATTGTTATTATTGTTAGGAGTAGTTTTGGGGGGTTCTCTTTAAATTGAGAAAGTACCCCTGACATTTCCGGTAATGTCATTCATAGTTACTAGTGCACAAAATTAATTTCTAGTGGGTGAAAAAAATTGGAGTGTGGCGGGTTCGAATCCCACTCCCGACACTTGTGTCATCAAGCAATGAGACACTTCACCGTAATTGCTTCTCATCACCCAGGAGTAAATGGGTACCTGTGGTGGGAATGATTAGCAAACTGTGAGCCCACTTGGCTGCCGGTGCTGCATACTCTTAAGGAGTTGGTTTCAGGAACGCTTAGGCCCGATAAATGGGTACCTGTGGTTTGAATGATAGCAAACTGTGAGCCACTGGCTGCCGGTGCTGCATACTCTTGAGGAGTTGGTTTCAGGAATGCTTAGGGCCGATAAATGGGACCTGTGGTTTGAATGATTAGCAAACTGTGAGCCCACTTGGCTGCCGGTGCTGCATACTCTTGAGGAGTTGGTTTCAGGAACGCTTAGGGCCCGGTGAACAGAGGGGTAGTTATAGTGAAAGGCACTTCGAGTGGCCTGCTGGACTTGAAAAAGCGCGCAATAAATAAATATTTGTGTATAATAAAATCCCTAAAAATGACCATAGGCCTGGGGTTTCCCCTCATTCTAGACCTTGAACCTCCCAGATGTTACAATTCAGGAGGTTTACAGACTCTGAAATACACAAACAGTTTGGACACAATGTGGACTATTCCTTTCTCCCTTTGGTGATTGCTTTACTTCTTTCTAGAACATTTGAAGGCTCTAGGATGTTTTGAGGAAATCCTGAAATATCTTGAGAAATCACACGCCAGGTTTCGCATTGCATTGTCATTTAGCCTTTGGGAACGACTCTACCGCGCGTCAAAATGTCAGAAAACCTCTCTTTTTGTTTTTTATTATAATTTATTTGTTACATTTAAGATATCGTATCTACATTGTACCTTTTCCTTTAAATAAATACAGTGCCACCTACATCCTCAAACAGTTTAACGAAAACTGACTAAACCCGAAAAAAAAAATGCTCTGTTAAAATGAAACAGTGAGCCACATTTCTCCAAATAATAAAACCCATAGCGAAATTACACACACAATTTGGTAAACGGTGAAAAGATTAAACACTCACGCCCGTCATTGGGCATGGGTCTGTAAAATTCAATAGTTGTCAATGATACATTGTCTTACCTTAAGAATACAACTTCTGTGCTAAAAATCAGCCTTCATCCTTCTTTATAAAAAAATAATAAAACTTAAGTACAGAGTAACATTTTTTTTCCTTCTTCTCCGTTTTAAAGCAAGGAAATACCTTCAAAATTTCAGAAAACTTTGTCCTTCCCAACTTTATTATTTCAAAAGGCTGAACAAATTTTTTATTTTACCCCTACAAAAAAGAAAATGGAAACTTCCAAATAATTTGCATAATTAATAACATATTCACATGCATATATGAATACGTACAAGTACTTTGAGCATTAAGGTGATGAATGTCAAATTGGTTAAATATGGTAAGGCTAATTCCGTGTTATCGGCCAGTGAAATTTACATAATTCATGCACAGTGAAAGGTAAAATGAATATTCGTGGTTTGATATTTGAATATTTTATACAATCTATACTTGAATATTCAAGGTTACTATATACTTATTTCATGTTTTTTTAATTTTATATAACTTGTGGGAATTCCTGACAACGCTTTGATTCTTAAAATATATTTTATTAGTTAATATTCTTGAACGAAAGTACGAGAACAGAGACTTCCATCAGCCGCAATAAAATAAATCACTGCACTGATCGGAAGCGACTTGACTTTTACGCAAGGTAGTTGTAGGGAGGTCAAAATGATCCAAGAGTTAACTCATCTTTTCGTAAAAAGGCCTCCAGGAAACTTCAATGATCCCCCTCTTTCTTTTATGACAACAAATTTGATCAGTTCATACAAAATAGAACGTTTTTTTTAAATCATGATTTTTGGTTTAATTATGATTTAAATCTTTCTGGTAATGAAAACGAGGGACCCTCAGAAGTGACTAGCACTGTGACCAGTAGGCCTGAAGATAACTGTGCAAAGCAGATGAGCGTAGGGTGTCATGGCCGAGCGGCTTAGAGCATCGGATTCAAGTTCTGGTGGTTGAGTCATCGGGGTGTGGGTTCGAATCCCATGTAATGACACTTGTGTCCTTGAGCAAGATGCTTTACTATAATTGCTTCTCATCACCCGGGGGTATAAATGGGTCCCCGCAAGGGTAGAGGTTGATATTGTGTATGAAAAAGCCTTCGGAGCGCCACGACAGCCCGGGGCTGTATACTCCCCAGGGAGCTGAGAAAGATTACAGGCTATTGGCCCAATGACCAGGGCACTAATGGAAAGCGCATTGATACATTGTTGAAAAATGCACTACAGAAGAACTAGTTATTTTTATGATGATGAAGAAATCTCAGTTTTTGTGAGGACATCCCCACTTAATGGAAATTTTTTTTAAAAATCTAATAAAGGTTGGGACTTAATACAGTATCCACATGTGAGAATCATGTCCAAGGCCGGATTCGAACCAGGAACCATAGAGGTGAAAAGCAGGGCAAGATATCATTACGCCTACCTGACCCCCCCCCCACCCTTCCAACCCCAAACTGTTTGTGATCAAACTGCTGCAGTTGAAGTGAGCATCAACATAGTTGATCTTCTAGTTTGAATTTCCCAACCAAACAGCGCAATTATAACGTGTCCACCATATCTCAATGGCCTCTACAGTCTTTGATCGACCATCCAGATCTAAAACTCGTCGTGGGTAAGTTTAGGCCGGCTTTTGATTGAGTCTTTGCTCACATGCTTGTACTTGTCGGAAGAAAAAAAACACGCTTCCATCGGTAAACCAGATAGTTCGAACTAATCCGGTTTAGGTAGACTTAAACAGTTGTCTAACCCCGTTAGGTGATTGAACCAACTATAAAAAATTAAGATCGATTAAACCCATATAAACTTTATTTACATTCATATCTCATTATTATGATGAACCGGTTAGGACTGGTTTGTACCAGCTCAATCCAGTTCCACTCCCCCCCCCCCAACCCCACCACACACAATTAGCCTTGTATAACCAGTGCTGGAATATGATTGAGCAAGAACTGAAAAGGCAAACAATAAATACCCTTATTAAATATACACAATATAAAATAAAAAAAGAGCATTGTGGAGCACACCGCGTATTATTGGTAGGTCACGAATCGAGGGACAGCTGGAAACAAGCGAGGGCGCTCTGTCTTGCGCAGAACTGGAGCTGTGCCGAGGACAGAAATTGTGATGGAGATACCGGACAGATAAAGTAGGCCTGGGCGACTAGTGCAACTAGTGTCAAAGTCGCGACTATTGATTTCTATGTCTCGTCGCGACTGTCACTTTTCAACTGCCCAGTTAACCAGCAATGCATACTTCACATTTTAGCCTGAATTTTTACCATATTTCGGCTGCAGTGATTCCACAATTTTGGTTTTTGAAAAATATTCGAGACCAGTGTCGAAGTCGCGTCTAATTAAAGCGCGACTAGTCGGGTAGTGAATTTCACTGGTCGCCCAGGTCTACCGGAACGGCAGAAAATTTGGAATCTTTGTGGTGCCAGATTGTCAAAACTCCCCCAGTACACCCATCTCAGCAGACCTCACTGGTTTCTCCCTCACCATGCTTGGGAACCTGACTCAATTGAACGCTTTGCGGTCGAAATCACCACGGCGTCCGAAACGCAGCAACTCCAACTCATCACCAGCAGCCCCTTGAACTCAAAACCACTTTATAAACCAGTTTGATGTAATCCACAAGTCATGCTTAACTAGCTAGTTTTATGGTAACCTACCAGTCAAGACAAGAACCTAGCACTCTCTACAGATGTACACGTCACATTTAATAATAACTCGACCTATTTATAACAATTTGTAAATGGTAGGTTGGTATTTTTTTTCTTTATACACGGGATTAGGCTATAAGGTCCATATATATAAAATACTAAGTATAAATATTTTGGTAAGAATCAAAATCAGGCAATAATGTTTTCACGAGACCCCCAGCCCTAGGCCCCTTCCCTTCCCTTCCACCCCCTCCCCACACCCTCTCCCCCCACCCCCCTCCCCCGATACCTAAAGAGTTGTTGCAAAGCCTCTAAAGAATGTTTGTTTATAATTTAAACCCCACCCCCTCCCTCCCTCCTTCCCCTTTCCGTTTGTTGAAAGACTTCACAAGTCTCCAGTACGGTACTTCACAGGTTGGGGGGGCCCATGAGCGAGCGCAATTTTGTCCGTCACACATGCACACATGGGGAACCCCCCAAACTCTCCAAAAAATAGACTTGCCTGATGTATCGCCATCTCACATTTTCCAGGCTACTTCAATACCTTTTCGAAAAAAATAACCAGGTCATTCGGATGTAAATTGCGTTCAAATCAACATCGGAATAGCGATTTTTAAAATTTGTGTGCACGTTGCTTCGCTTTTTTATTCATCAAGGTTTAATCAGTCCGTCTTCAAAGCACCTCATACCAAGGGGTGGACTCACGCAGCTGCCATCTTGGATTTATTCAAGCACGATTCAATGGAATCCAGAGCGAGGCTCACGCTCAAAAAAAGGAGAAAAAGAAGGAAAAAAAGACTGGTGCTCATGCGGCCCTGGTTTTTTCGGACAGCGATTTCATGGTTCAGTTCAAGGGATCGGACATTCAGATGCAGAGTACTTCTTAGTTTAAACAATTTTTTTGCACGACAAAGTTGAACAGATGGCTGAAGAACTCTTAAGTACGGTACGTAGATTTATAAAGGGTCATGTACATTGACCTGTGCACTTTGAACTCTGGAATACTCCATTAAATTTACATGATAGGGGTGATGAATTGATTATTTTATACACCTTTACATACAACATTACATAGCCACATCATGTAGAATCTAAGCATGTCACTTGTTAACCATATGTTTGTCATAAGCTAATCAGATGATGTCACATGACTCACGACATGCCTGTCATGTGGTTCTAGCATGATAACCTTGTGACTGATGCAGGTTGAGCACATGCCCATCTCACATGCCCGTTGCATGTTGAGCACATGCCCGTTGCATGTTGAGCACATGCCCGTTGCATGTTGAGCACATGCCCATTGTATGTTGAGCACATGCCCATCACATGCCCATCACATGTTTAGCACATGCTCATTGCATGTTTAGCACATGCCCATTGCATGTTTAGCACATGCCCATTGCATATTAAGCACATGCCCATCTCATGTTTAGCACATGACCATTGCATGTTGGGCACATGCCCATCGCATGTTGAGCACATGCCCGTCACATGTTGAGCACTTGCCCGTCACATGTTGAGCACATGCCTATTGTATGTTGAGCACATGCCCATCACATGTTGAGCACATGCCCGTCACATGTTGAGCACATGGACATCACATGTGAAACTGGCACAGTTCAATGCATCATCATCACCGTCACAAGACTCCATTCCTCCCGTCCCCAAAACACATGATTTTTATAATTCAAGTGTCGCTCGTTCGAAACACCAGAGCCACACACACCACACACACACACACACAAAACAAAACGAAAAAATCTCAATCCAAAATGCCTTTAGTATTATTTAACTCCGGCCAAGAAGGTCGTATCCAAGTCCTGTATAAGCAATCGGATGAAGGACATTTCTTTGCGGGTATTCTCAAAGATGATTTGTGGATTATCGGAGGCACAGCGTAGGCAGTTGGGTGCCATGACCATCGCTAGATTATTAATGTCCATCTTGGTCTTAGAGACGTTCACTGCCTGGCTGAAGATCTGTATTGAAGTAATAATAAGAACAATTGTAATAACAACAATCTTATATTTCGCCAAATTAGCCAAATTGAGACTAAAAAAAAAACAAACAACCAGACCTAAACAAACCTTTAAAAGAAACTTTAAAATGATACACAAATAATAGCAATACAAGAGATAAACATTGTATTTAATATTTAAAAAATAATAAGTTGATTTATCTAGCATTTCTAGAGGAAATTCTTAGGCGCAAATTACAATAAAAATGCCATCAAAATAAAAAAAAAATACAATATAGCCTAAAAATACATAGAACCTGCCAAACAGTTTACAGGTGCAGCATAAAATCACACAAATAAATTTTCAAAAAAACAGACACCCTCACCCCTAACAGCAGGAGGAACAAAACAACAAAATAATGATCACAGCAATTATAAAGAATGAACAGAATATGTGATGCAATCAAGCCAAATGAGTCTTCTGTCGACCCTTGTCAATTTTAATATTTTAAATCTATTTGAAAGAAGTACATCTCTAGCTTTAAGGATATGAAAACCCCATGTTGATACCACCTTTGGTTCAAAAGTTATGGAAGTCGAAACACCAAGAGATGTATAGAAATGTACACCCCTGTCGACCTATTTTGGCCCGTTATTCAATAATGCATTTACCGACAAACAACTCATTTGGCTTGATCGCATCACATAGGCCAAACGATACACGCATTAATATCAATATCAAGGCATAAGAATACAACACAAAACAATAAATATCAAGATACAACACAGTATAAACAATCAAGGGCGAGATCTGACGTATGTGGAAGTCCTTGACAAACGTCTTACAGGCCACGGTTCCCCTCCCCCCCCCACCTTTCTCTAGACCTGGTACCTCCAAAATTTTACAATTCCAGAGGTTTACAGACGCTGTGCATCACCAGAAATACAAAACTGCAGGTTCAGACACAAATGTGGACTATTTCTTTCTTTCTTTCTTTCATCCCTTTGGTGACTGCTTCATTTCTTTCAAGAAAAACAATTTAAAGGCCCAGGGAGGTTTTGAGAAAATCCTGAAGAAATTAGGGAACAAGCCTGAGAAATCACACACTTGAACCAATATAAAGGTAGGATATAGGGCTGACTGAAGTTGCCCTATCAATAGACGATGTGACCTGTGACATCACATGTTTACAAAAGAGCCACAGAGCCTGGACTTCCGGCAGGCACATTTGTACACAGCTCAATGGAAGAATACAACAAATCTTATGTTTTACGGAGATCGCACTGTCTGATTTTCGTCAACTTTTGATATGAAGAAAGGGAGGACATCTCAAAACTGTACAAAACTCCCCCAGGGTCCACAGAGGTGAAAGGCAGGGGGGAAGAAACCACTGAGCCATTCTGAAAGCCCTACGGTGGCATCAGCAGCAGCAGCAGCAGCAGCAGCAAGCAAGCGCAAACAACTCACCTGCAGGAACTTGATGAAGTGACACAGCACCAGGCGGTTGAGGTCGGGCAGCTCCTCCACGATCTGGAGCGCCGCGTCGGCGTCGTTGCAGTTGCGCACGCAGCGCTCGTAGAAGTCCATTGGGATCAGGGGGTCGTAGAGGTCGCGGTACCACAGCTTGAGGAGGGAGGCCGGGATGTTGGCGTCGTTGCACTGGGGCATCACCCATTGGTCACATTTCACCTTCAGGGCGTTCACCTCATCAATATCTCCGGGAACTCTGCACAGAAGACGGCAAAAAAAATATTGAAATTTCTTGTTAATGGATTTCTTTTAAAGACCATCCGCCTCATACTAGAGAAGGGCAGTACAGACCCTTGCAATTAAAGGCACTGGACACTATTGGTAATTACTCAAAATAATTGTTAGCATAAAAACTTACTTGGTAACGAGCAATGGAGAGTTGTTGATAGTATAAAACATTGTGAGAAACGGCTCCCGTAGTTTTTGAGAAAAAAGTATTTTCTCAGTAAAATATTTGAATTGATTTTGAGACCGCACGCGTGAGGTCTCGAAATCAAGCATCTGAAAGCACACAACTTCGTGTAACAAGGATGTTTTTTCTTCCATTATTATCTCGCAACTTCGACGACCAATTGAGTTCAAATTTTCACAGGTTTGTTAATTTGTGCATATGTGGAGTACACCAAGTGAGAAGACTGGTCTTTGACAATTACCAAAGGTGTCCAGTGTCTTTAACACATGCATAACAACACCTGTAGAGAATGTTCAATTGAGGACTGTACAACCAATGCATCCTAAAATCATGATGTATGGAGCAGAAACTTGGGACTACAACAAATAAGTTGAACAATAAGTTGAGGAAAACACGGAAAGCCATGAAGGAAAAATTTGTTACGGGACTAAAGTTAACCACAACAAAATACTAGAGAGACCGAGCGAAAAAATGATGAAGCAGTACTTCAGGGTGATGAGAAACATTCAACACAAGAGGGCGCTTTCCTCACCTGAATATTCCCTCCACCTTCTCTCCTTCTAGTCTCAGGACCTCCTCGGCGAGGACGACGGCGATCCAGGGGAGTTTCCGATCGGGGAACCTCTCTCTCTGCAGATCCATCACGTCTTCCAGAGTGTTGCCGAAGAGGGACGGATGAAAGACTGAGTCCTGACAAAAAAAAGAGCAAAATTCGGGTTTAATTAAGTGCGGAACTCCCCCAAGAAATTACACAATTGCAGGAAGGTTCCACTCATTACTGGCTCCCTCGTAAGCCAAAAGTTTGATAATCAAGGGGAGGAAACCTTACTTACTTTGGCAAGATTAATTTCTTCCAGGGTGATTTTCTTGACACCTTTCCTGGCTCCTGTCTGGGCAATTCTCTCCAGTTTCTTGTAGCAATGATCGGCATACTGTCTCACGGGGACCTAAAACAGAAAAAAATTAGTTTATTGCTCAGGATCAGTCGGCAAGAATACATTACTCCCAGTACACTCAGGCCCCCCTCTCCCACCCCCTCCCCAATTGTGTGTTTAAAAAAAAATTAAACATGTCAAAGTCAGATATTTTCTCACTGGAACCATTGTTTGTTTTGGGTGGTTTTTTTCTTCCCCCTTTAAGCCGAACAAAGCGTTTAGGGTCGCTCTGTAAAATTAGGGTTAATCGGGTAACCGAAAAACAAACTTTTTTTTAGGCCTTACTATAAACACAATGTATACTTGTTTTTGTTTACCTGTCTGGTATCGAAGTCCCCGTTGAGGTGTTTGTAGATGTATCCCTCAAGGTAGGAGAAGAAACGGATGGAGGGAGGGAAGAAGTTGAGAAAGATCGCCATCAGCTCCCAACCGTGACGTAGACTATCGCTGTAAGGAAAAGCATAAAATGAGAGATGCCATGAGCTCCGGCCGTGTCTGAATATAAAGCCATTTGCGAGTTTGATTTGAATAAATGTCTGGTACATTGACTTGTTTAGTCACAGGGTACCGCTTAAAATTTCAATTCCTCAGACTACAGAGACTGCTGCTGTGTCGCATGGTTCAGGGCATTGTATAGCAACCTCCAGATGAGCAAACCCTGGTACCAGTGTGCCATACACATTCATTCAGAAGTCTGTAATTACGCAAAAACCTTGCCCCAAATCAACCGCAGGACAAATCAAAATGTCAAATATATTGGGATGTTTCAAAGTCACACTTCAAGGGGTTATGATCGAGCAAGGCATTCTTGGCGCAGCGATATTGTACACCACTGAGAGCGAGATTGGGGGAATAATAATAATAATAACTAGACATATGCTTGGTAATGAAGGGGTCAACGGACCCGTCCATTGGTCTGACGGGTAAAGAAAGGCACCCGACTTACTCATAGTAGTTCGCAGCGGTCTGCCGACAAATCTGGATGTACATCTCGTCCCTGACCCCTTCCACTGTCCAGCCCCTCCGGACGAGGTCGAGGGACACCGACTCGGCGGTCAGGTTCTTGATGATGCGATCGCCCATGTAGCACTGGATCAGCTTGAAGACTTCCACGGCTTCCTTCTTGACGATCTTGTCCCTGGTGAGAAGCATGGGCTTTCTGATGACGTCCTGGATGCGAGGAGGATAACAAAATAAACAAATACATAACAGTTAGGATCAAGTTCCCGCAAGGACCAAGAGGGGGTGAGGTACATGTTGGAAATCAGCCAGGACTAATACTTTCGCCTAGTGGATCGAGGGGACTTTGTGTTCTTAACTTCACTTCAGAGAGTTCCAACTCTACACTGGGGTGGCAGTAGGAGTTTCTAACCCTACATTGGGGCGGCAGTAGGGGTTTCTAACCCTAAATTGGGGTGGCAGTAGGAATTTCTAACCCTACATTGGGGTGGCAGTAGGAGTTTCTAACCCTACATTGGGGTGGCAGTAGGAATTTCTAACCCTACATTGGGGTGGCAGTAGGAGTTTCTAACCCTACATTGAGGTGGCAGTAGGAATTTCTAACCCTACATTGGGCTGGCAGTAGGAATTTCTAACCCTACATTGGGGTGGCAGTAGGAGTTTCTAACCCTACATTGGGGTGGCAGTAGGAGTTTCTAACCCTACATTGGGGTGGCAGTAAGGTTTTTCCAGGGGTTTGGGTTCCCAGGTCTTGGCTCAGTAGTGGTGTCGAGTGACAAAGCGCTTCAGTTTACCTTTGTAAAGGACAGCATCTGTGACAGGGGAATCTTCTTCCTGAATAGACCCTTCTTGTGTCGGTTGACGTTCTCCGCCGCGTAGTTCTCCAGATCGCTCTCAGACGACGAGGGCTTCTTGGACCGTCCCATTGTGATGAGGGAGGGGCTTGGCTTGATGGCTCCGGGGACCGTTCCATGTTTTTGCTGGGTGAAGAGTAAAAACAATAATAAAGTTGTGAACATTAAGGTGGAAAAAATTTCAAATTAAAATACTTTAAAGGATGTAATTACTTTTGTGATCGCAATTGTAAAACCTTTATCAATTGACAATAAGAGAGTGCATGATCTCATAATAAGAAACCGTGTGGATGAGAAACTGGAAAAGTACACCGAACTTAAACTTCTTATTTTCATAAATTAGAGTTTCTTGCAGGGTAATTGAGAAATTATACGCAACAGCCTCGGGAAATAGGTCCCCCTTTTGGTCACTCACATTCCCTCGGGGGAATAGACGTGTCTAGTGACCTCATTGCCAGTCCATATGTGTATACTATTGAACAGGCCTACCTGGTATTACATTTTGGAGTCTTGCGGTAACAAACTCATATATACATGGCAAAAATAATGGATGAAAAGTGACAAGTGTTACATCAATCTAATAAAAAGGACCTTTGTGTGTGGTAAATCAATCAATCAATTTACATTTATTTCTCTACTGTCATCAACAAAGTGATACAAGATACAAGGTAGTAATAAACAGAATGTACTGGGATTTTAAAGGCTTGAAAAAGCAAAGAAAGGAAACAGTATGGAGGCCGATTTGATAAGCTAAGGCTTGTAGCAATCAGCCTGTGGACGAACAGAGACAAGACAAACATACAAACATAGGACAAACAAAAAATGAACAAAACAACTTAAAGACAACAAGAAACAAAGAAAACAGTATGGAGGCCGATTTGATAACCTGAGGTTTGTAGTGATCAGCCCGTCAACAAACTTAGGACAAACAGAAATGAACAAAACAACTTACAGACAACAGCAACATTGCTAAATTAGCTAGAATGAAAATGAAAATGATAATTTTGTAAAGGAACAAAACGATCATTATGTACCTCGCAAAGCAGTCAGTGGAAAGCAAGCTGGTGTTACATACTTAGAAAACAGAATACCAGTGGAATGATTAACTATACCATATGAACGCCAACGAAGATCTCTCCCAACACACAGGTGCAGATTCTCTGCTGAACCATGACGGGAAATACGCCAACGAAAGAAGGAAAAAAAAACAACACCACCTTGACCTTCAAATCTTTCAAGTGAAGGGACGTGGCACCAGACTAGGCCAATGTCTAATCCGTTGAGTCCAGTTGTCTCAACCCTAAAGCCGGAGAAGACACTGTGTATATCTACCACACTGCAGCCATCTTGAGTTGTGGTTTTTTCCCCCATACAAATCCACAGGCCCAAAGTGAGGCTGGAGAAACTCGACAGACCCAGCGAGATGTAGCATGTCAGAAGACAAGACGCATATGGTGGTCATACAAAAATTCAGCTCAAGTGACAATGAGTCACTTTGACATGAGTGATCCTGAGTTACAAGAGAGCTGGATTGTCTTGTCCAAACCAGAAAATGAGAAATCTTGAGTTGAGCCAATGAGTCTTCCCAGCCAGATCCCAGACGAGCGGTGGAGACAGACGGGATCAGTGTGACAGACCCCCTGCCCCTTTCTTAACAAGTAGTTGAACATCAGGCTAGCATCCAAGGTGGTGGGATCAAGCTGGGCAACTCTAAAAAAGGGTCCGCAATGTGGAAACGAGTTATCAGTGACACTGGCCCAGACTGCCTCTACGTTCCACACTCCGTCAATAGTCAGCAACTCAGCCTTTGTAGTTGGTGAGTGTTTGTGAGTCTGCAAGTCAGTGAGACTGGCCCAGACTACCTTTATTCCAGACTCAGTTGGAAGTCAGCAACTCAGCCTTTGTAGTTAGTGAGTGTTTGTGAGTCTGCAAGTCAGTGAGACTGGCCCAGACTACCTTTATTCCAGACTCGGTCAATAGTCAGCAACTCAGCCTTTGTAGTTGGTGAGTGTCTGTGAGTCTGCAAACCAGTGAGACTGGCCCAGACTACCTTTATTCCAGACTCAGTTGGAAGTCAGCAACTCCACCTCTGTAGTTGGTGAGTGTCTGTGAGTCTGCAAACCAGTGAGACTGGCCCAGACTACCTTTATTCCAGACTCAGTTGGAAGTCAGCAACTCAGCCTTTGTAGTTAGTGAGCGTTTGTCAGTCTGCAAGTCAGTCAGACTGGCCCAGACTACCTTTATTCCAGACTCAGTTGGAAGTCAGCAACTCAGCCTTTGTAGTTGGTAGTAATACAACACAGAGCAACATCATCCAGACCAGCGAGTCAGTGTCCGATGTCAGTTTTGAAGACTCAACAGTCCGAGCAAAGTGACTGTTTGATCTCAGCATGAGTGTGACCAACTCACGGCATTCACAGCAACCCCAAGCTGGGAGTAAAGGCAAGGAGAATCATCCCCAGCAGGCACGAAGAAAACAACAGCAGTGAGGTTCAAGTCTATCCCGCGACACTGTTTGAAGAAGGAAGGAACTCTGCCCAAACACAACCTGCCACGGATGTACGTATATACCCATCCTTGCCGGCAAGAACCTGACTGACGTCGCAAAGTCACTACACACAAGATAACAGCCTACACCATGGAGTCACACCATCAAGTCAATGCTGAGCTTTACAAAGCCGACCGTGCAGTTGTTAATCGTAGATTTCCTTTTGCTAGATGATCAAAGTGCTGCGATGAAATGACCAATCAATTCAAACACTCATCCGAGTTCTTGACTCACTCAAAGGATTCCAGAACTCAAACTACCGGGGCTCAACTTTATAATATTATAATAATTATAATAATAATATATAATAATAATAATAATAATAAATAATATAATATTAATAAAATATATTACATTTACTTATACCGCCCTTAATACTACATTTCTAAGCGCTACATTATTTATCCTGGAAGTTAGGAGCTACGTTTTTAAGTGAGAGACCTTTTCCCTTTACATAGCACCATGTAATGGTTTACAAGGTGCTGTGGCGCAATATGCTGCCGATCAAACCAGGAACACGGGGCGAACCCCTTCTCTTTACGATTAAAGTGCACTGGGTTCTTTTTACTGCATACACAACACACGGGACCTACGGCTTTACGTCCCATCCGAAGGACGCAGCAATCATGGTTAAGTGTCTTGCTTTATGACACAAGTGTCCTGACCGGGACTCGAACCCACACTCTGCTGATCAGTAAGACCAGAGCTTTGAGTCCAGTGTTCTTATCCGCTTGGCCACTACACGCCACAGGCCAGACTGTATACAGCAACAATGTTGCCAGGAGCTTGCTGTACTTTAGTTAGAAATGTATGCGTGATGCGATCAAGCTAAATGAATCTTTTGTCGACCCTTGTCAATTTTTAAAAATTTATCTATTTGAAAGAAGTACAATCTCAGCTTTAAGGATATGAAAACCCCGTGTTGATACCACCTTTGGATCAAAAGTCGAAACACCAAGAGATGTATAGAAATGTAGACCCTGTCGACCTATTTTGGCCTGTTATTCAATAATGCATTTACCGACAAACGACTCATTTAGCTTGACTGCATCACATATATACACACAGCATCCAGGCCGGTGTGCTAACCATTCGGTTTCCACAGATAAATTAATCTAATTCATTAGTTGCTTTAAATCATCTCCCTAATCAAGAGTTTATCCTTGAAGGCGCACGGTCTACGCAATGAAGAGATGAGGCGGTTAGACCAAGGCTTGGGGGGGGGGGATGGGGGGAGGCTCTCCTTGAGGAGGAAGGAAGCACTGGCACGGTCAAGATAAGGAACGAAGATGATGGACAGAGGTAATAAACAAGGATAGATAGTGAGCTTGTTCATGTTGTCGGGCTGGATGCTTGCTGCTTGTTTGCTTGGTTGTAAACATATACTTAAAGGAACATTACGAATTGGTAAGAAAAAAACTTGTAAAATATACTTTTGATCACAGATTTACATACAACTTACACGGTCTAATGATGATGGTAGTAGAAAACATCCCTAGAAATATTTCTGTCTGAAATGCCATATTTGATGAGAAATTAATAAACTAATTTTCGATTGGAGTTTATCGCTCAGTGAGCGTTTTATTCATTTGTTGAATCTATATGATTTCATGCAAATGTGTAATCGGTTTTTCACTATTTTCTCATGACCCAGATGGCCGATCGATCTCAAACTTCTACAGGTTTGTCAGTTTATGTATATGGTGGATTACATAAAGTGCTTACACTGCAAAAGTATATTTTACAAGTTCTTTCTTACCAATTCTGTAATGTTCCTTTAAATGTTACTGTTTTTTTGTTTTTTTTGTTTTTTTTCCTGCAACACCAAAGATGTACACAGAAGTAAATTTGGACTTCGGAGCTGTCCCAGAAACACAGTTTATATTACACCTCGCCAGACGTGTTCAGTTGCACCAGAAACGTGAAGGCCATGCTATAATAACCAAAGGCCGGAAATTGCAATAGAGGAAGAAGCAATTTGAGGGAATACTTCCTGCATTATAGAAAGCTTAACCCGATGGGCCATACCCAAAAATTGCGCTGTTTCTCAGCTGTACTGAAACATACTATTTTGTTTTGCTTCTGGTTTGTTGGGTTTTGTTTTGTCTACACATTTTTTGTCAACATCCTTGTTCAGGGGTTCCAGTCAGAAGCCATGCAACCTGTACCTAAACAATGGAACAATGGAAAAATTTACAAGAGCAGGGCTTGAACCTGCGACCTCCGGATTAACGAGCCGGCGCTCTACTAACTAAGCTATCTAGCCCTGATGTTGGCGGTCTCCCTTTTTTGTCAACATCCTTGTCCAGGGGTTCCAGTCAGAAGCCATGCAACCTGTACCTGCCGTAAAGCCAGGGATCACACCAAAAGTTTACGATACAACCACTGGCATGTCGTGGCCGAGCGGATAAGAGCACCGGACTCAAGTTCTGATGTTTCTGTTCAGCAGAGTGTGGGTTCGAGTCCCGGTCGTGACACTTAACCATTATTGCTTCATCCTTCGGATGGAACGTAAAGCCGTTGGTCCCGTGTGTTGTGTAATGCACGTAACAGAACCCAGTGCACTTATCGAAAAGAGAAGGGGTTCGCCCCGGTGTTCCTTGTTTGATTGGCAGCATATATTGCGCCACAGCACCATGTAAAGCATTACATTGTGCTATGTAAAGGAATAGGTCTCAAACTTCAAAAAGTAGCTCCACATAATATATACCTTGCCGGAAAATACCGACTGTTGAAGTGCCTGGAGCGTCACTGAGTGACGGATATGAGCACAATATAAGAAGCCACTATTATTATAACCTGGGAAGCAGCAGCAGAAGGATCACGTTATGGATGCAACTTTTCAAGTAATAAACCACAAGGGAAACTGACTGGGCGAATGTAGAAGAACAAAGTGTAATGCATGGACAACATAGACAAGGAGAAGACTCTGCTCTCCAAATACTCAAAACAGAAAAACATAAGTCTCCAGACGGTGGCTGGATTTTCTTTGCTTGAGCCTTGCCAGTTATTGGCTTGCTTAGTCTGGGTTTCAAAAAATCCTAGATTTTACAAGATTTTTTGACCTTTTTTTTCATGAATTTCAGTTAAGTGACGAACCACCTAGCTCTGCAAGCAGATCTTGGTTTAAAAATCCTGGATTTTGCAAGCTTTTTTTGAAGGTTTTTTTTTCATGAATCTCAATTGAGTGACGAATCACAGAGCTCTGCGGGCAGGTCTCATTTTTTATCGCTTCGCATGGCGCGTTTTTCCATCAGTCCGTATTTCAAATTAAATACCGATGCTCTTCAACACTGGACTGATTTACCGCATAAAAAAAAAAACATGTTTGTCCATAAAAATGCACTTGTAAGGAAACCACAAACAACGTTTTTTTCCCCTTCTCCTTCTTCTAACTTTTGACATTGGAAAGTTGTTGATCCTTCCCTGGTGCTAATCATCGGGTAGTAAGTTTAGAAAAATTAATTAGGAACAAAATGTTAAAGAGTCATACAATTAAGCTGTCCTTCATTTTTTCAGGAGGTGATTCGCCTAATCCAACCAGGCCCCCTATGTCACAGTACAAAAACAACTTGTATGTATTACCTGAAGACGAGCAGAGTATACTGTTCGAAACGTCGAGACCAAACCGGCTCTTTTCAGAGCCACCACTCCTTCAAAAGAGACATTTTACTCATGGTTGTACCCGCAAGTTTACTATTCATATTTATATTTATATGTTTCTCTCTTGATGTATTACATTACAAGTATGTTGGAGGCTTCCGTGCCGAAACCAGGAATGATACTTGGTCCTAAGAGAGAAGTGGGACAAGGGCTTATGTGTACATAAGGTACAGGCTTTTATAGACTAAAGGCAAAGTATACCTTTGGTCTTTGGAACCGTTCGATTGTTTTAATCCTATACAAATGTATACAGTAAAACTAACCTGTGCAAAATTTCAGTTCAAAAGGTGACAGCGTTTTTGAGAAATCAAACGAAAAATCTGGAGCAATTACGTCCACGCAGGAAGAATAATTTGTAACTGGAATACACCTCACCTTGGGTGGCCGATCGGCCTTGTGAGTAAGGCGATACCCCATAAAAAAAATGTTTCAATAAAAAAATGAGGGTTAAAGAGATCTGGCATGGCGTTGTGAACGAAATCCTGGTTGCGAGCGCTAGATGATGATGATGATGATGATGATTTGGAAAAAGGTTTCGGTGACAACCATGTAATACTGTCTCTTATTGAGTTGGGGTGGTTCTGAAAAGAACCGTTGGTTAACTCGACGTTTCGATCAGTATGCTCTGATCGTCTTCTGGAGAAAAAAAAATAATAAATAAAAAATCCACCATATACATAAACTGACAAACCTGTGGAAGTTTTTTTTTCCGAAACGTCGAGTATGATCAAACGACATCGAGTTCGTCTTCGTTCTCAGAACCACCCCAACTCAATAAGAGACAGTATTACATGGTTTTTCACCGCAAACCTTTTTCCATATCGTATTTCCACCATGCAAAGTTTCAAATCCTACTTATGATGATGATTGTTAAACAAATAATGATATGTTTTAAGAGTACAGTGCTGCAGTGCTGCCATCATTTGCATCTTGCTACCAGGGAGAGAATGGTACCAAAAATGCACGGTTCTAGATGCAGGCCATGTAATGGTTTGATTAATGAAGGCCGCGTGACCTCCAATCCTCCAATCATGATGATGATGATGATGATTGTTAAACAAATAATGAATGCTTCAAGAGTGCAGTGTTGCAGAGCTGCCATCATTTGCATCTTGCTACCAGGGAGAGAATGGTACCAAAAATGCACGGTTCTAGATGCAGGCCATGTAATGGTTTGATTAATGAAGGCCGTGTGACCTCCAATCCTCCGATAAAATGACAATGATCTACACTTGCGATCTACACTTAATGCTTAAGTAATTATCTGCTTGGCAAAAATGAGCAGGAAACCAGTTGCGAAAGGGACATGTGACATTGTGTATTGTAGTTTGGCTGGTAACCCTCAGTCTGGAAGATAATGCCCCTTAAACTTAAAGGAGCACTAC
The DNA here is from genome assembly GCA_032158295.1 of Pycnopodia helianthoides. Lineage (NCBI taxonomy): Eukaryota > Metazoa > Echinodermata > Asteroidea > Forcipulatida > Asteriidae > Pycnopodia > Pycnopodia helianthoides. Next base: position 2,943,809 of record CM063257.1, read on the forward strand.
AGAATTGGTAAGAAAAAAACTTGTAAAGTATACTTTTTGATCACAGATTTACATAAAACTTACACGGTCTAATGATGTTGAATCTATATGATTTCATGCAAATGTGTAATCGTTTTTTCACTATTTTCTCGTGACCCAGATGGCGATCGATCTCAAACTTCCACAGGTTTGTCAGTTTATGTATATGGTGGATTATATAAAGTGCTTACACTGCGAGCAACTGTTTTGTTAGCAAAAACCAATTCTGTAATGTTCCTTTAAGAATTTGGGAAGTGCACCTTGATTTATTTTCTTACGTCCAACAAGATGTAAACTGTATCCTGTAAGTTTGGAGGTTTTTTTTTACTTGAGCATAAACGACACAGAGTTCGCAGAGGTTACACAGAATAAAGACGAAACTTACCGAGAATGCTCCGTTGCAAAGTTGAGAAATATAATATTTTTATGATAAAAAGGGGTAGAAAGGACATGTGGAAGGTGGGTGTTAAAGGCAGAGGGAATATTTGCGTCAATTTGTTTTTCTTCTCATCATTGTTAGGTCTGCTCCCCCCCCCCCCCCCCCCCCCCCTCAAAGCAAACAAACACAAATATTAATTCATTCCTGCAGCGTTAATTTTTGGGGGGGTTTGCAAAGCTGTAGGAAACTTTTAAAAATTAAAAATTTTAAAGTTTTTCATTTGCTGTTCTAACCCCCTTTGTTATCAATTTTTTAGTCCACAATTTTTACTCTTACAATACAGTAATTTTGATCGGTGGTTTCAAAACACAATTTCTTGCGCAACAGACACTTCGTCAGGAAGTGATCTTAATTGTTTTGCTTTTCAATTTTTATTTCTACGGACAACATAATCGCAGAACAAAAACCAATTTTCTAAAAAGTGTCTCCTTTCGAAAGGATTGCAAAATTGGAGACAAGGGAGGACAAAAAAGAATTTCAACCGAAAACAAAATATAAAAAAGGGAAACAGCAACCAAAAAATATGCAAAAAAATATGCAAATGCTATTCACATCGCCTCCTCCCTCTCTCATTAATTATGCATGCGGGATGACCCACCTTCCACTCGTCAGAGGGGGGTTTAACCAATCCAATTACCAGTGAGGAGGGGCGTTGGTCCTGCACCGATATGCTGCGTTCCAGAGGGGGGATGCCCTGCACCGATCCGTTGTCTTGCTGCTTCTTCCCCCGCCGTAGCGACTCGTGGACCGTCTCGCTCTGGTCCTCTACGTCCTCCAGGGGCTGGCTGCCGGGGGAGTCGTTGGAGGCTTCTTCCGTCTTGCTGTCGTCTTCGTTGGCGAGCGCATCTTGGGAGACTTTATGGTCTTCGTCATTATCTGCAGAATACGACGACGCGGCGGAAACATACTCTTTAGAATAATTTTCTAGTAAAAAGAATTCTACTAAAAGCTCATAAGAAGGACCTTTTTTTTCAGGGTTTTACATCTTAATCTGTTTTTTGTGTTTGTTTTTTTTTTCTGCTGGTCTATTTCTCTTGTTGTCTTTTATCCATGCTTGTTTCTAGTTCGTTTGTTCGTGTCTTAATTAGTTGCATCTTTTTTTTCTTTTGTTTTTTTGTTCATTGGGGTGTTTGTCTGATTGTTTGTTTTGTTCATTCGCTCGTTCGTTCGTTTGTTTTGTTTGTTGTTTGTTAGCCTGTTCGTGATGTGTTTATTGTTTGTGTCCTTTTTCCCTTTGTCTTATCCAGGTTGGACTGACACACCTCATGGTGACAGTGCGAGCACTTTGGTCAGTCCTGGCAAACCTGGATTGTTGTGACTTTTCTGTTGTCTTTTGTCTTTTTAATATTTGTTATTCCCCCTTTTTCTGCTGTTTTAAAATGTTTTATTCTTGATGGACTCTATTTAATGTTTAGTGTTTTTATCCATGTGAAATTGCCAAATAAATAATAATTTTCAAAACCGATATGAAAACCGACATAAACATGTAAGCAATTTTCAGGTATGTACATGTATTAGTATAAATAGCTGGTTTTGTCTCTATATCAAGGGCTCGATTTTACAAAGAGCTAAGATTGATCTCGGTCTTAGATGCTTAGCGAAGTGTGATGTCACAGCACAAACCACTATGGTAATACCGACATCTCATCTGGCACACTAATCTGGAGGTCGCAGGTTCAAATCCCGCATTAGCCAATTTTTCTTTGTTCAACAAACATATTATAAATAAATGAACCAAAAAAAAAAAAACACAAGTTGCTTACCGTCTGAATCAAAGCTCTTGTTGAGGTTCTCCTGTGAGCCGTCATCTCTAAGATCTAACTGGCCCTCTTCGATCACCTCGCTGTCTCCGTTTGGTATGATGCTCATCGCGGGAGGCATCCCAGACAAAGGTCTCCGTTGTCTGGGCGGAACCTGCGGCGGCTCCAACGTGGTATAGTGGATCTGATCCAGCTCCCGTAACCTCTCCCGCTGGTGGTCTTCTCGCTGCTTCTGGTGAATGAAGTCCAGATTCTCGTAGATCGGGTTCGGGCCGTCCTCCGTGATCCGCTTCGTCTTTTGTTTGGCTCTGAACTTTTGGACTTGAGAGGAGCGGGTGAAGCTCTGCACTTTGGCGGACTCCTCGTTTGTCGGATGATCGTCGCGTTGTTTCTTGTCCAAGGACTGGGAGTCCGGTTTAGGCTGCTGCTGCTGCTGCTGCTGTTGCTGCTGTTGCTGCTGTTGCTGCTGCTGCTGCTGCTGCTGCGGCTGCTGGGGTGGAGTGCTGCTGCGGAGAAGGTCATCTGACGACTGCGAGTCGGAAGTGACCTGGCGAACGGACGAGTCCGAGTGTTGAGATGATAACGAGTGCTGTGAGGTGTGAGAGGTTTGTGAGAGTTGGCTCTCCGAGTGCTTGTGAAGGTTTGTGCGGTCAGAGCGGAAGTCACCCTTGGCTTGGTAGTGGTGAGGTACATCCGACGCTTCCACCGGGGTGAAGGAATCTTGGCTAGCACTGGAATCGGGCGTTTGGACACTGTAGTGGTAGGTCACGGGTACAGTCGGTGACCCCTCGAAGGAATCCTGTCGATCGTACGGGTACTGGTGGGGGTAGTGGACACCTTGAGGGAAGGCGAAAGCGGTCGTGGAGGTCGGCGTTCCCGAGCGGAAATCGCCGATGGGTGGCGGGGGAGGCAGCTGGGGTTGGAATTGTGAGTGCTGGGGAGGGGGCTGCTGCTGCTGCTGCTGCTGCTGCTGCTGTTGGTACTGCTGGAAGCGCTCCCCCGATTGCGAGTGGGGGATTCCAGGGATGGAATGCTGCTGCTGAAGCTGATGGCCGTGTGCATTCGTCGGGGAGGGGTGAGGCGGCGGCTGGTTGTGGTGCTGCATGGCATTCAGCCCCATCCTCGGCATCTTACTCTTCTTCTTCAATCGCGGCGACGGCTGCGGCTTGCGAACGTCCTCTTGGCCGCTCCGCACAGGCGACCCTTCCTCTACATGATGCTGATCTGTCGTCACGGCGCCCCCGCCCACAGAATGCTGACTTGAAATGGACAGCTGACTGTCCGAGCGTTCATGTTGATAATGCCTATTTTGTGGGTGCGGCGGATACCCTGTCCATACCCCATCCCAAACTGGGGGCTTCCTCCCCCGAAACCATCCCTGTACACATCCCCTTGGGACGAGCTCAAGACGACCCCGTCGTTAAATCGCTGCGGCGACCGTCCCTGGTACCCCGTAGGCGAGCCATCCCTCTCAAAGGATCTGCCGCTCCCGCGTAGCATGTCCCCACCTCTCAGGGCGTCCCCGCGACCAGAGTTCTGTCTCTCGAATCCTTGGTGAGAGTGTATGCGGGAATTGTCCGTGGAGGACCGTCGCCGTTTTTCGGAGTTCACAACGGGGTGGCTCGTCGTGCTCGGATCCAGGGGCTCGCTGTCGGAGCGTAGACGCCTCATCTGCTCCAGGGACGTCTGTTGCTGTTGGAACAAGATGGCCTGTTGATCCATGGGGTAGCGATACGCCCGCCTGGTCTGGGGCGAACTGTGGGACAGTCCGGGTGGAGGCACCGTGGATGCTTGGGTGATTTTTCGGCGTCCCTCAACCGGTGAGGCATGAATGTGCCTGAGATTTTTTTAAAAAATGACAAAGAAAGAAGGTTTCATAATCAGAGACTGTAATTTCAGCATCTCATTCTTCATAAGATTATAATTTGCCACCAAATAGGAGGAACATATTGTCATGTCAGTGCAAAAAACGTGGTATCTCCGTTTTGCAAAAATGTTGTATTTTCACACAAAAATGCTCCCTGCAAAAACGTTGTGTCACGGCATATATTTGTTTTGTGTACCATCAGGGATATTTTGAGCAAGATAAAAAATACCACGTTTTGACAATTTCAAACTCATGCGTAACTGAAGTGCTATTTTAGGAGATACTTGTACAACATTTTTGGACAGCTATACTATATGAGGATATTGTACAATGAAAACTGCACATATTTTAATGGTATTTGGCTGGTAACCTTATTCAGGTTATATCGTGTGGTGAACGCATCCACACAGTAAAGTCAACCCTCCTACTGTCTGACCATTCAATATCATCCGATTTTGTTTTGAATGGTGGTAAACTGCATATTGTATTCTAGCCTGCAATAATATTGTGGTGAATGTAAACCTCCGTTATGTACATGTACACAGTCCACAGTCAACCCTCCTACCGTTTGACCATTCAATACCGTCCACTGTGGTTTTGAATGCAGATATAAAAAAAAATGCCAGCCTACAATACGATACCATGCATGCATATACACAAGTACATGTACACAGTACACAGTCAACCCATCTACTGTCTGACCATTCAATACCTTCCACTGTGGTTTTGAATGCAGATTAAACAATGCCAGCCTACAATATAATATCATGTGATAATTGCATCTACACAAGTACACAGTACACAGTAAACCCCTCTACTGTCTGACCATTCAATACCTTCCACTGTGGTTTTGAATGCAGATTAAACAATGCCAGCCTGCAATACGATACCATGTGATAATTGCATATACACAAGTACGTGTACACAGTACACCTGTACGCAGTAAACCCTTCTACTGTCTGACCGTTCAATACTGCCCATTTTGGTTTTGAGTGCCGATAAACACTTTTTATTTATTCATTACACATCCAACAGCACAATTGGCGTCAGTAACGGGACGGATTGGAAACAAGAGGAAATGTTCAGTTCCAGATGTGGGAGGAAAACCCATGCAATCAGGTAGCTAGAGAAAACCCAATCCACGTGCAAGGCTCCGGTCCGAGGTGGGTTTCGTACCGGGACCACACAGGTGAAAGACAAGGAAATGTTCAGTTCCAGATGTGGGAGGAAAACCCATGCAATCAGGTAGCGAGAGAAAACCCAATCCACGTGCAAGGCTCCGGTCCGAGGTGGGTTTCGAACCGGGACCACACAGGTGAAAGACAAGGAAATGTTCAGTTTCAGATGTGGGAGGAAAACCCATGCAATCAGGTAGCTAGAGAAAACCCAATCCACGTGCAAGGCTCCGGTCCGAGGTGGGTTTCGAACCGGGACCACACAGGTAAAAGGTTTTTAATTTGTTTATTCCATCAGTATTTCCTTTGGGAAAAGCGCTTTGGGGTTTATGCTTTAGATGTAAGGCACTATATATGTTATACTTATTATTATTATTATTATTAAAAGGCAGGGACAAAAACCACTGAGCCAACCTGATACCAATGTCTGCCTGCAATGGTATCATGTGGTGAATGCATCTACACAGTACACAGTCGACCCTCCTACCGTTTCACCGTTAGAGAATCAATACGTTCAACTTTGGTTTAAATGCAGATTAAACAAGCCATCGCTCCCCCCCCAAAAAAAATAAATAAATAAATAAATAAATAAAAATAAATAAACTTACCAAAGCTGAATAGATTGATTCTCTTTTCTCATCTTCAAAGCTTCCGTACCCATAACCAGCATTATTTTCGTTCAAAGTTTTACAACTGGCGGACACTCCTAACTATTTTCTTTCACTCTCTAAGAAGTTAATCCTAAGATTTCCCATCGATAAATAAATGCTCCGCTAGGAGATGCTCGGCACGCGGTTCTAAATTCACGGCTTCTCATAAAAATCGATCCCGCTATCATCTGTGGCTAGGAAAGGCTGTCGATTCATGCGATGCTTTTGAACTCTTTAAAAAAAAAAAACAGTAGTTCGATTCTGTCTCTGTGATTACTTTCTGGCGAATGACTGCTCTTTCCTACAGCAACCAGTACACTATGTTTATGTTCCTCAATTGCAAAACATAAATAGCGGGCGGACCCAGAACATTATGTTTTTTTATAGCATCGTGGTGGCCATGTTGTAATGGTTTATTTATAGCCCTCACGTTCTAGTTTTTATAAATATGTGCATTTTTACATCTATGAGGAAGTCCCCTTCCATGCGCATGTGATTGGCCCATTTCCTGTTCACCATGAACATAACTGTAGCAACTACAGTAACAAAAAACCATGAGGACCTTTGAATACATACATTTTTTGTCAAGTACTGTTTAATTACATCGTCGAATTTCCTGGGAAAATGGGCGTAGAGCTCTACGCCCTTCTTCCAATCACACAAAGTATTCTTATTTCCACCCAGTAACACGAGGCTAGAGCAATACATAAACTTATTAAAACAACAACAGCATGTTTTCCCATTCCCATGCAGAATTCAAACTTCCTATCATAACTTATAAATGAATTTTAAAAAAAAAGTCAGTTTTTCTCATACAAGTTTCAAGTTTCTTGAAGCACAATTCTGCAGAATGCTTACGCTCTTTTTCCAGCAAATTTCCCGTCACGCCCTTCTTTCGGGCACACGACGACAAGTAATGTTACTTGCGGCTGGCTCAGCAAGCAAAAAGTGCTGAGCAATACTTCTTGCTTAAAGGCAAAGTATACCTTTGGTTTTTGGAACCGTCCGATTGTTTTAATCCTATATAAATGTAGATGTATACAATAAAACTAACCTGTGAACGTTTCATTTCAAAAGGTGGTAGCGTTTTTGAGATATCGCCGAAAATCCGGAGCGGTTATGTCCACGCAGGAAGAATAATCCGCAATTGGAATACACAATCTGAGAAATGTTTCTGACAGAAATGCTTCTCACATTCAAGTTTTGTCTGATAAAAACTTATATATTTTTCCATAACCACATTACTCCAAAGTGAAATGATTCTCAAAATGCTTTATTCTATCGAAAGCTAGTGCGCTTCTAACCAACAAAGTTTTTATTGCCAATAATTTTAAGAGAGATTACCAAATGTATACCTTCCCTTTAACAGCTATAGAAAGTTGGACCCTTTGCCCAATGGCGTGAATCTGCTTCACAGCAGAAGATGCTGCTAAGCAAATTGTTGTGCTAAGCAAAAAAGTTAACAGAGACCCAGTCACTTAAACACAATGTTGTATTACATGTACATTGCACATGGTGTTTTGGCTGGTGACCAAATTTTTTGCTATGCAAGTTTTTGTTTTGTGGCTAACTGACAACAAGAGTACCTTCCTTTTGAGTAATATGTGAAACTGAAAGCAGTCGGTGCAACTCATCACATGGTTATTGCCAGTTTACAAATCTAAACAAACATGTGTGCACATTGACAAAAATGAAAGGAAATGGATTTGTGGATTGGGACAGAGCGTTTCCAATGCAATGCATTTCCCTGTATGTACAACCTCCCCCCCCCAAACCCCTAACCTCCACCCCCTAACCTCCACCCCCTCATCATCCAACACTGAGCAGTTCTCCTCTTTTGTTACATCTTCTTTTCACAGTTTTGTTCATGCATGCCAGCCAGAGTTGTTACAATTATTTTTTCACGCAATGAAACTACGGATGACTCAATCAAAAGACAAACTTAAATCGCTGTAAAACTCTGAGGAAACCTGTAAACAACCTGCTTCCAATGAATCAGAACCACAAAGGTAAACCCCTACTCTTCCCTGATAAGTGCTCCAGGCTTACTTTACGCGCACTACCTATCCTAGTACCAGAGCTGCCGACATTTTGTATCTTGCAATCGGGGAGATTTTGTACAACAATCAGGGAGATATTTTCTTGAATTACATTCAACATAGTTGGGAAAAAGTTTCCATCATCAGGGAGATTTTCAAATCTGTTCAGGGGGGCATTTTCCAAACCTTGGCTTAGGCTTCAGGCTCCGTCTCCAGGCTCCATTTGATGTTGGAAACACCAGACAAAATGTACAAACTGCTCCACAATTGATGACGGAGCCCAAGCCAAAGCCTGAGCCAGAGCCGAGGTTTGGGAAACGCCCCAAGGAGAGTTGGCAGCTCTGTAGTAAACAACCTACATGTATGGCCTTTACGTCCCATCCAAAGGACAAAGCAACTACATGTACATGAACTATGGCAAAGTATCCAGCATCAATACCTGCCAGGCCGGGATTCAAACCCACACTCTGTGGCCTACCGACAGTGCAATAGTACCCCCACCGCCCCCCCCACCCCCACCCCCACCCCCATCCCCCACCCCCACGAGGCTCCACAATGTTTTGTAAACCGGGCCCTGCTTTGCAACAATTCCTCAAGTCTAAGCAACAGTTTCCGTCATACAGGAAACACAAAATGTTTTATCACGGTCCATGTGGTTTTTTAGGGGAACCCTCCACGAAAGAAAAACTGTTTCAAAAACAAAAAGGTGCAATCGATACACGCGGTGCATGACTGCACAAAAAAAAATCCTGTGAATTTAAAAGAGTGGTATCTTCCTCGACCGGAGATGAGAACACTCTGCAGTCACATGATGTGACATTCTAGAGGATAACAGATTCTCTACGCCAATGCAAATATTCTATTCGAAGGAGATCAACTTAAGACTATCTTTAAGAATCACGGGCCTGCAAGTGTGAGCACTTGCAGTCACATGTTTATGATGCATGTGTTCTGACCACTTTGCCAGTCCTGTATTGACCACCTTGCCAATCTTATATTGACCACCTTGCCAATATTGCATTGACCACCTTGCCAATAAAATATTGAACACCTTGCCAATCTTATATTGACCACCTTGCCAATATTGCATTGACCACCTTGCCAATATTATATTGACCACCTTGCCAATCTTATATTGACCACCTTGCCAATATTGCATTGACCACCTTGCCAATATAATATTGAACACCTTGCCAATCTTATATTGACCACCTTGCCAATATTGCATTGACCACCTTGCCAATATTGCATTGACCACCTTGCCAATATTATATTGACCACCTTGCCAATATTATATTGACCACCTTGCCAATATTGCATTGACCACCTTGCCAATCTTACATTGACCACCTTGCAAATCTTATATTGATCACCTTGCCAATCTAATATATTGACCATATTGCCAATCTAATGTATTGATTATATTGCCAATCTAATGTATTGATCATATTGCCAATCTTATTATATTGATCACAATAATAATAATAATAATTAAGACATTTGTAAAGCGCCTAATGCAGAAGCCTCTGCCAATCTTATATTGACCACCTTGCCAATCTTATATTGACCACTTTGCCAATCCTATATTGACCATCTCACCTGCTTACAGCCCTTATATTGACCACCCAACTAATCTCATACTGACCACCTTGCCAACCTTTTTTTGTTTAGCAGCAGGATTTGCCCTTGAATTTGTCAGTGATTAGCCACTGGTACCAGTCAGCTTGTCATTTCAACAGTCCTCAAGCCTTTTCACTGTTCCATATTTTACAGGACTTAAATTTGAAGCCCCAGGGCAGGCCGTGGGTTACATAAACACTTTAGCGTTGGGAAGCAAAAATCTAGCCAGCCAGACCACTCGGAGAGAGTTCTGACTGGTTCCTCAGGTGTTTTTCAAACTGGCACCCAGCCAGGGAACCACATTTTAGGGGAGAAAGCTGAACAGCAAAGGGGGGGGGGGGGGAACCACTCCCCAGGCCCTATTGGGTACTATACCTTTCATCTAGTGAATCCATTCTCTTGTGGAATCTGGGCCCAGTTCCGTTGGCCCCCTCCCCTCGGATATGGTCATCCACAACGCCGTCAGTGGGGGCGTTGTTGTCCCGCTCATTTCGCCTATCTCTGTTGTGGTGATCCCGACTTCTTCTATGTCTGTGCCGTTGCTGTAAGAAACAACAACAACAACAACATTCTTTGTTAGAAAATTGAACACACTTAAAGGAACATTACAGAATTTGTTTTTGCTAACAAAACAGTTGCTGGCAGTATAAGCACTTTATGTAATCCACCATATACATAAACTGACAAACCTGTAGAAGTTAAAAAAACTCACTGAGCGATAACTCCAATCGGAAAATTAGTTTATTCATTTCTCATCAAATATGGCATTTCAGACAGAAATATTTCAAGGGATGTTTTCTACTATCATCATCATTAGACCGTGTAAGTTTATGTAAATCTGTGATCAAAAGTATATTTTACAATTACCAATTCTGTAATGTTCCTTTAAAGACACTGGACACCTTTGGTAATTGTCAAAGACCAGTCTTCTCACTTGGTGTATCTCAACATGTGCACAAAATAAAAAACCTGTGAAAGTTTGTCGTTGAACTCAATTTGTCGTCGAAGTTGCAAGATAATAATGGAAGAAAAAACACCCTTGTCACACAAAGTTGTGTGCTTTTAGATGCTTGATTTCGAGACCTCACGCATGAGGTCTCAAAATCAATTCAAATATTTTACCGAGAAATTACTTCTTTCTCAAAAACTACGTTACTTCGGAGGGAGCCGTTCCTCACAATGTTTTATACTATCAACAGCTCTCCATTGCTCGTTACCAAGTAAGTTTTAATGCTAACAATTATTTTGAGTAATTACCAATAGTGTCCAGTGCCTTTAAATCATATCGGTGTTGGTACAGTACATCTCATACATATTCATGATCGAGAGTCGAATTCTCATTGGTCCACTCAAGATCACGTGCCAGATGCTTTTTTTTTTTTGCTGTTCACCGACCGTGCGAACGTCAAAAATAATACATAGATCTCTTAAAACAGCTTCTTCTTTTTTGCACAAGCTTAAGTTATCTCCAATGTACGTAATATAAAATAAGGTGCTTTGATACAATGTTTCTGGCAAAAGGCCTCTCTTGTGCACAACAGGACATTATTTTCATTTTCATTGATTTTATTTGTTTTATTTATATATATAATCATTATTGTTATTTTTTGTTTTGGCCATGTCGTTTCTGTGTTTTTTTTCCCCCCTTTTATTACCTTGTGTTGTGTCTTTTGCTCTTGTATTGTTGAGGTCGAATAAATAATAATAATAATATATTACGAGAGTGACACCTTGGTCAATGACATGAATGAGACCCAGACTAATCAACCCTGTGGTCTGAACATCCAAGAAGGAAGTGTTTCGTGACTTTTTTTCGTTTCTGTTTTGTTTTTGTCTGTATTTTTCTTTTTTACCACAAATGTCCCTTCTGATACGAATTTGTCTTATACACCGGTCATTAAAATTTGTTCGTTTAGCTTCTACCCATATCATTGCAATTTCCTTACGAGTTGATGATGTAATGATCTATTTTTAGCATTTAGACTCATCTAAAAGTGGAGAGGGAAAAAAAGTCCCCATTCTAAAGTGAAAGCAATAAAAATCACACTAAAAATACAACGTCCTTCCTTCAACGATTTGTTTTTTGAGCGTTTAAATTCCTGCTGGAGGTCTAACATTCAAGGACAATCTATCAACAACTTTCAACCGTAACCAAACCATCGGTGAAATTCATCCGTTCCGATTGGTCGAGAGGAGATCAGGTGGCCATGTATAAATGTGCAACACAAACATGGTGGAGGAGTGTTCAAACATGGCCTTGGGAAATTGGGTCAACACGGGGGGCGCTATCACTGAGACGACTGCGCCGAGCCCCACAAGTTTGCACATTTGGCTCGCGCAAGTCTGAAAACTTGTGAGTGACAGTTTGAAACTTAAGCGTCCAAGTTCTCAACTTGCGCGAGGAGCTGTACTTTGCACTCAACATGAACAGAAATTCCACAAAGAGTCGAGGCGAGCTGAACGGTCAGATTTGTTCTCAACTTTTAAAGGTTTTTGGATGTTCTTAACGGAAGTGTATTTTATAAAATGCAAATAAAAGAGTGGTGATTCAGGCTTAAACGGCCGTTAAAACCTTCAATTTTTTTTTACAATTTTATGACATTTTCACAATCTGATGACATTTTCACAAGTAAGTTGTACGGCGTGTTCATTGAAAACAACGGGAACGAATGTATTCAATCCCCCCCCCAAAAAAAAACAAGATTATCCCTTTAAACATTAGTGCCTAATATTGCCTCATATTAAAACCAAACCTGCCACAAATCTGTCAATTTATACCAAATACCTATCCCCTCATCACCCCTGCCAAAAAAGGAAAAAAAGAAAAGGAAAAAGCGACAGCATAAATTGGCAAGCGTGACTGTTTTATGAGGTGAAGCGTGAACGACAATTAGGCTCCCTGCTGTCAGGCCGTTGGAGGGGGATCGGAGTCATTTTCAACTCCCAAATTAAAAAAGTTCTCCCGAGAGAGCGGGCTAAGATTAAAAGGAGGAACGCGAGATGCTCATTAATCTACGCCTCGGACACAGGTGGCTGAGACCGAAGCCGCCACGGAGAAAAAATCTGCCGTCAGCGAACTTTATTACGCTGGTCAAGATATCAATTCGATTAAAAGGCAGGGTATACTTTGGGGTAATTGTCAAAGACCAGTATCCTCACTCGGTGTATCCCAACATAGCATTAAATAACAAATCTGTGAATATTGGGATCAATTGGTCATCAAAGTTGCAAAAAAAGTAAAGAAAAAAAAGAAACAAAAACTTGTTTTTAAGAATTGTGTACTATCAGATGCCTAAGAAAGGCTTCATGCCTGAAGCCTTCCTCAGATTCAAATTTGGGGGTAAAAAATTACCTCTTTCTCTAAAACTACATTACTCCAAAGGGGATCGATTCTTACAATGTTTTTATAATATCAACAGCTCTCCAGTGCTCTTTATCAAGTAAGTTTTTATGCTCATTAAATTGTGGAGTAGTTACCAAAAAGCATACCCTGGCCTTGTGTACAGTAAATTACACCAATGGTTATTAGGAGGAGTAAAAATTCAATGTCCGTCTCCTAGTTTTTAATTAAGGCCCTGTACACTATTGGTAAGATCGAACACACAAATGTTCACAGATTCACACATAACTTACATGATTTAAAGTAAGTAATGGTAGAAAGGGTTCCTTAAAATATTCTGCCTAAAATGCTATCGTTCTGAGAAATGAGTAAAACAATAGTTTTTATCCCGCGCAATAATGAACTCGATGTTTGAAAAACAGAAAACACATAAGGTCTCTTTTCACTATTTTCTCGTGACCTCGATGACCAATTGAGCTCAAATTTTCACAGGTTTGTTATTTCATGTATGTGGTTGATTACACAAAACATGAACACTGTCTGTGATTATTTTGTCAGCTCTACCAATCCTGTGTAATACCTTTAAAGGAACATTACAGAATTGGTAAGAATTTGTTTGTAAAATATACTTTTTGATCACAGATTTACATAAAACTTACACGGTCCAATGATGATGATAGTAGAAAACATCCCTTGAAATATTTCTGTCAGAAATGCCATATTTGATGAGAAATGAATAAACTAATTTTCCCATTGGAGTTTATCGCTCAGTGAGCGTTTTATTCATTTGTTGAATATATAATGATTTCATGCAAATGTGTAATCGGTTTTTTCACTATTTTCTCGTGACCCAGATGGCCGATCGATGTCAAACTTCTACAGGTTTGTCAGTTTATGTATATGGTGGATTACATAAAGTGCTTACACTGCCAGCAACTGTTTTGTTAGCAACAACCAATTCTGTAATGTTCCTTTAAAGGTTGTTAGTACGTGATTGGTAGAGCTGACAAAATAGTCGCAGACAGTGTTCACACTTTGTGTGATCAACCTTGTACACTTGCTCTATGATACACACACCTGTAAATACTTGGGCTGAACCGTTGTGTGAGTCAGGAGAAAATAGTGAAACAGCATGCACAATTTGTCAGCTTTTAGACCAGAACACAATCCTTTATTTGGGTTGCAAGAGCTTAAATCAGCTGTTTCGTTGTTTTTTTGTTTGTTTTAGGTTTTCAGCAGTTTTCTTGAATATATGACAGGAAAATATTTCACGGAAAAAAATGTTCTAATAGGCCTATAAACTTCATAATCAGTAAGCTTTCAGACTAAAATTAAACATGAAGTTTATTATCCTTACCAATTCTGTATATAGATCAACAACAAAAAAACAGGCAATCCTATAATAACTTGTGAAAAATTTGCTGAAATTAACTGATCCCATTTAATAGCGAAAATTAATAAAAAAAACACCATCCACCTGCGTTATCCGACCAACCTGAAAATATGTCATCAAACTTAAGGGGGGCCCTTCGTCACGATCCGTGGGCCTGCGTCTGTACATGGGATTCCTTACATACACGTATGAACCGAGTTTACCGCATGCGCGCACCCTGGCCGTCACATCACAACATAACAATGGCAACGCTGTAGTGATGTGACGCATTCCTGACGAAGCAGGAAAAAAAAAAAAATAAATAAATAAATTACAAAAAAAAAATTACAAAAAAAAAAAAAATTTCAAAAAAAAAAATCCCGGACGGTGGTACAACGCCAATTTATTAAATACTTAACCACTTTGCGCCAGCTTGCAAATATTACCCCCAAACTAATCAACTCACTCCTACTGATTCATACACCTCAGCATATTACTCATAACGTCTCGGTGGTGTGGCTCTGAGAGACTTTCTGCACCAGTTCCTTCTATGATTACAACGAGACTGGGCAGGATAAAAAGCATTCCACATCATCTGGGAAAATTTAATTACCACCGCCGAGGCGCTGTGCAAAGCCAAAACGATTTGGAGCTAATTCTTCAAAGATTGCATCACCCAATTTTTTGTATATATTTTTTTTTGCAAGTTTTAATAATTAAAAATAGAAATGATACGTATGTAGATGGTAAAATTTGCATCAGGGCAGAAGAATATTATTTAGTTTTTACACCAGAACACAGATGTTTAATTACCACCGCTGTGGCGCTGTGCAAAGCCTAAACATTTGGAGCTAATTCTTCAGACATTCTTCAAAGATTGCATCATCTAATTATTATTGTTTATTTTTTTTTTGCAAATTTAATATAAAAAAAGAAATGATAAATGGTAAAATTTTGCATCGGGGATAAAGAATATTATTTATTTTTTTAGCTAACACCAGAGCACCAATGTATGAAAAGCACCCTATACTAAGTACTTTCCCGAGTCCTGTGAAAAAATTCCACAGGCATGTTACTCAGGTGGGATTCGAACCCACGACTTTGACATTCTAGAGCAGATGCTTAACAACCAGACCACCGAGACTGCCCAGTAGCTAGAGGCAGTTTGAATCCCATATTTTTTAGCAGTGGTTACCGCAACAAAAGAAATGGTTTTTAAATATTAAACCGTATTTCGCGTACATGTAGTCCAGGATGATACTGACTTTAATGTGAGATATTAACACAACAAATTTCCGCCAACAAATTGGTAGTTAAATTCAAACGAATTTTCGTTGGGATCCAACACATTCCCAGCAACCACTATACTGTACAAACAGTTTGTCAAGCCTGGGTTATTTCAGAGAGTGGTTCCCCTGTACAGCCATGGGGACTTTAAACAACACACCCATGTTATTTCATACAGTGGTTACCCCTGTCCCAGCCATGGGGACATTAACAACACACCCGCGTTATTTCAGACAGTGGTTACCCCTGTCCCCAGCCACGGGACATTAACAACACACCCGGGTTATTTCATACAGTGGTTACCCCCCTGTCCCAGCCATGGGACATTACAACACACAGTGTAATCCTGGTGTAATGAACTACCGTGTCTGTTTCCCTCTAGTATTGCAATAATTATTTCCTTTTTTTTTTTTTTTTTGTGTGGTATTTCTCGCCTCATTTTCTCAGTCCTTGGGGTGAATTGTGACTAATGATGAAAAACCCAAACATTGGAGGACGGGATCATCCTGGTGTGAGCAATGTCTGTGGTTGTGGAATAAAAACCAATTAGGTCTAGGGGAAAATTACGAGGGGGGGGGGTTTCGAAATCCTCGGCACACCCGGGGATTTATATTTGGAGCAAAGTGTTAGCCAGAGGGGTGTCCGGGTGTCTTTTGGACACCCTGCTTTAAATTTTGGACACCCTGTTTTATCTGTCAATTACATGTACAGTATAGTAAATGCATTGTAAGTGTATAATTTGGACACTCAGTTTTTTAATTTTCAGCAATTTTTGACACCCTTTTACCAAATCCTGGCTAAAATCTTGCTTAGGAGAGGAGCTGATGAGAAAAACATGGTCTTTTTATTATTATTATAATTATTATAATTATTATTTCATCTTATCACAGCATGCAAAAGAAAGATTACATTTTCATTTGTGCCGGTTACTCCTCGAGTCGGGCTACGTCCCGTAGCCTTAGATCTCAAGGATCTTTCTCAGGATCCTCGCTGTTCCTTCTGTAACAGATCTATCCTCACATTTGTCCCTATTTCATCTAGATGTTTCCCCAGTGCTTTGGGAATAATGCCAAGTGCTCCAACAACCACAGGGACTACTTTCACTTTCACCTGCCAAATCTCACGGAGTTCCCTGGCCAGGTCTTGGTACTTGTAATTATAATAATTATTATTATAATTATTATAATTATTATTATTATAATTTTTATAATTATTATTAATATTATTATACATTTCTGGTAATGAAACCAAGGATGCCTCATAAGTGAAGTTAATCACTGTAGCTCTCACAAGCCTGAGGAAACCTGTCAACAAGGTGCTGGCTATGTGCAACCACTTCTCCAACCCGACCACATGTTACAATGATACAATCTTGTTCCGAGTGTTCATAAACGTCTACCAATGTTCAGTTTTGAAAATTTTTGGCTGAAAAAGAGGTTATTAAATAATCAATAAAATTAAACCCATTTACAGAATTGGAAAAAAAAATGTAAAAACTTAGATCCAGATTTACAAATCACGGGCAATGATGTGATAGTAGAACATCCCTGAATATTTCTGTCGAAAGCCATATTTGATGAGAAATGCATAACTTTTGTTGGCAGTTTACCAGTGGCTGTTTTATTCCATTGGTCGATCTATTATGTTTCAAGTCAATGTGTAATCGGGTTTGTTATTGCTTCGGATCGAGGCGATCGAGTCATTTAAGTATCCTTGTTATGGTTTAGGGGATACATAAGTGCTTACAAGCCTGCATAACAGGTCTATCAAAGACAATTCTGGAAGTTCCTTTAAGAGTTATTTTTTTTTATATTCAGAAACTTACAGATGATTGTTGGCGCTGCTTCGCCCATTCTCCTTCGTCTGGCCTGACCTCCGTATTCAATTTCAAGGTCTGTAAAGAACACAAAAAACAAACAAGAAACAAAATCATAAATTTGAAAATTCAAACAAAGATACTGACAAACTAGGGAGACCGCCCACATCCGGGCTAGATACAATGTAGCTCAGTTGGTCATTGGTAGAGCGCCTGCAGATTAATCTGGAGGTCGCAGGTTCAAGTCCTGCTCTCGTCAATTTTTCTTTGTTCAACCCCAAATTATTGACAAAATTCAGTCACAAAACAAATTTATCGTATAGTTTCTCAAAAATAAATTCAATCGCTGCTTACCATGGAAATTCGCGCTTAAAGGTATTGTACACTTTTGGTAACAGCTCAAAATCAGTGTCCACATTTTGTGTGATTAAACATATGCTATGAACAAACAAACCTGTGAAAGTTTGAGCTCAATTGGTCATCGAGGTCACAAGAAAATAGTGAAAAGAGATCTTATATGTTTTCTGTTTTATCAAATTATCGCGCGCGATAATTACTATTGATTTACTCGTTTCTCAGAAACGATAGCATTTTAGGCAGAAATATTTTAAGGAACCCTTTCTACCATTACTTTTTTTAAATCATGTAAGTTATGTGTGAATCTGTGAACATTTTGTTTTTCGATCTTACCAATAGTGTACAGGGCCTTTAAGGGCTTTTTAACACATACGTTTCTAATGGGCTTTGAGGATTAATAGACCTTTCTTTTGCAACATCACGGCCAAACTTTTTCGCTAACCAAGGTCGGAAAACTATGGGAAGCCATCAAATGCAAAGCAAAAAAAAACCAGATAGCCCCAGTTTGTAGCAATGTGACACAAATATTCAAAACTAGTGTTGAATTTGTTGGAAACAAAAGCAACCAATCATGGGATGTATTTTTTAATTATTTTTTTAATTGGAAGTTTGCAGAAACGTTGAATTTGGTCACAACATCTGTGAATGTTTTGCTAACATTTGGCCGTCCATGCCAACCAGCAGTTTGTCTATAAATCAACAACACAAAAAGGAATATAACCACAGAATTATGTGAAAAGCAAAAGCCATTAAAAGTGTGGAGTATTTACCAATCTATGACCCACCTTTAAGACTCTTACAGATGCATTTACGAACATTCAAAATAAACAACGATGAAGTCCCATCAAGACGGGAGACAAGCTTGGCATTTTTTCCCAGGGTACTTCAAGCGGCCCCAAAAAAGAGACAATATTATTTTGGGGGGGGAGTCGAGTACGTCTGGGACAAGGCTTTGCCTTCCAACTGTTGACAAAGTCCGTGTTCTTCAGCCGGAGTACTTGAAGGAGGACTCAAACTGATTACCATTTCTAGGTCGGGACTGCAAGTCAACTTTTAGTGAAGGAAATTTGCTGGGCCAAGTCAATTGTAATTATAATAATAAAATAGTATGGGGGTTGAACAAAGAAAAATTGACTAGAGCGGGATTTGAACCAACGACCTCCGGATTAACGTACCGGCGCTCTACCAACTGAGCTATCTAGCCCTATATTGGCGGTCTCCCTATTTTGTCAATATCCTTGTGGTTTATTACTTATAATAATAAAAAACATACTTTAATTTGGTTTTACCCTTACCCTTACACCCTTACCCTTACCCTTACCCTTACCCTTACACCAATGTGTATTTTAAAGCACTGTATACTCAGTACTATTAACAGAAGTAAACAAGCGTTTACATAAGTTTCGTTATCGGAGGTGAGCAATTCTTAATTTTTTGCAGCAACCGGAAGCTGAGGTAAAGTTTAATTCTCGGGTTTTCTTCGTTATATTGTTGAACTGATTTTACTTTCATATTTTTTAGCACTAAGTATTACATTCCCAACAACAGAGTTGTTTTTGAAAGGCACGCCTCCTTCCTTTTTTCAAAAAGGCCGGACGCTAAACATGTTTTTACAAATTTTGCCTTACATGTATGTGGGTTCTCCCCATGCCAAGCTAGCGTAGCGTGCCGATACGCTTAAACTGCGTGCGGATACGTGTGAATAAGGGCCGATCCGCCAACCAAACAGATAAATAAATAAAAAATGATATTACCAGATATTCAATAATAATCACCCTCTTGGGAAACAGTGGGCAGTTGAAGCGAACAAGACATCCATCATGGGACCAAGTAAACGGAAAATTTAAAAATTACTTTTTTTCTTTTTTTCCCCCCAAAACAGCCGGAAAGTCAGGAAGCCCGGTGCAAGCTACTGTTGATTCTAGCTCCACTCTGCCTACATCTTCGAGGGTCTCGGATGCCAACGGGTCTGGCCAGACCCTGGGAACGAGGACGTGGGGACCCCCCGACGCTGAGGACACAGGGTCTAGCACGAGCGTCTCTGCGGCGGCCATTAATAACAATGGCAACGTGAATACTGATGAGTTCAACGTTTCATGAATAATTCATGAAGCTACTCTTGTCCCAGACACATTAGCAACGCATCATTAACAAGGATAACGTTGTCGTCTAGATTACAGATTTATAATGACCTAGACGGGGCCCTAAATCTTTAAACAAAATTAAATTTAAAAAGAACACTTCAATTTATCTCTTAGAGTGTGATGCGCACAACAAAAATTGACAAAAGTTTAATTTTTTAGATGATGCATGTATGGGATGCATGAATGTTAAAGGAACAGAATTACAGAATTGGTTTTTGCTAACAAAACAGTTGCTGGCAGTGTAAGCACTTTATGTAATCCACCATAATACATAAACTGACAAACCTGTAGAAGTTTGAGATCGATCGGCCATCTGGGCCACGAGAAAATAGTGAAAA
Source organism: Pycnopodia helianthoides (assembly GCA_032158295.1). Taxonomy (NCBI): domain Eukaryota; kingdom Metazoa; phylum Echinodermata; class Asteroidea; order Forcipulatida; family Asteriidae; genus Pycnopodia; species Pycnopodia helianthoides. The sequence goes on from CM063257.1 coordinate 2,964,031, forward strand.
AAAACGATTACCACATTCGCATGAAATCATATAGATTCAACAAATGAATAAAACGCTCACTGAGCGATAAACTCCAATCGGAAAATCAGTTTATTCATTTCTCATCAAATATGGCATTTCAGACAAAAATATTTCAAGGGATGTTTTCTACTATCATCATCATTAGACCGTGTAAGTTTTATGTAAATCTGTGATAAAAAAGTAAGTTTTTTTCTTACCAATTCTGTAATGTTCCTTTAAATATGGACTAATAATCATTAGGGGGGGGTCATCCTACAGAGAAGTCACATTTTCATTTCGAGCAAACTTGAATCATCAATTCTGATTGGACGATCCATAGCAACAAGAGTGTGGTATAAACCTGTAGTGCACGGCCCCTTAATAATTTTGCATGTTATGTATTTTTATGCACTGTCCGTAAAGTGATAGTTTTTAAAAGAGCATCTGTCAAAGTTCGTCCAGAGCAAAACAAATCTTCAAAGAAAATTTCTTTCAGCGAAAAAAAAAAAAAAAAACGGGCAATGCAACTTCCAACAAATTAATTTTAAAAAAAATTTAGATCTAATAATGTGAATTTGAACTGGGTCAAAATTAAATAGACTTGTAATAGTCTCGCCACATAGAAGAAAATTGCATGATTAATCACCCGCTGGGGATCCTGCACTTTTCTTTGTCCGAAAACACGAAGGAACAAGTACATACATGTAACACCCCGAGCAATTTGCAAGCCACAACGCTGCTCCGCAACTTTTTCTCAAAATGAGGTGATTGCCATGAACACATATATATGCCATTTACCCCGCCGTCACGGACTTCGGAATGAAAAAAATATATATAGCTTAAAATATTCCCCTCTGCTTCAGAGACTGATTTCCGACCGCAGAAAACGTTTCATTACGACGATCACTTCCAAATATAAACAGTGACACACACACGCCCGGAATGATGAAGCGCATCCCCGGCCGTATTTGCTGAAGTAATGAATGCGACTAGCCGTGTGTCATTGGCACTTAGACGATGTCCGTCAAACTTTTAAAATGACAAATGCGAGACCCTTAAAAAATCACGGCTGATTATGTCCCACCCCTGTTCTGTCTGACGTTCAGTTAAAAATCAAGGGCCGAGAGTCATAGACTGACAAGGGGGTCTGGAACCCGGACTCAAATATTAAAGGGAAGGTACACGATTGGTAATCACTCTAAAAATTAATGGCAATAAAAAACTGACTTGGTTAGAAGTACAGCAACTTTCTATAGTATAAAGCATTTTGAGAAATATTTCAATTCAAAATAATGTGGATATGGAAAAGTATGTCAGTTTTTATCCCCCAAAATTTGAATCTCAGAAGTGTTTCTCAGATCATTGTTTTAAATTATTAAAAAAATAATGTTATTATCATTATTATTATTTTTTTATAAGGTGAAGTAACAGGCATATTTTCAGCTGATTCCTTATTTATTAATTACAAACTTTTTACATGGCATACTGACAAAATGGTACGGCACACATCCTAGCATGTTTACAAGCAAAACTTTGACGAACACACAATCAAAACTCTTTATGAACCCGTTTTAAAATCAACTGTCCAGGGATGCGTCCCGCGGCGTGATAAACACGCATGGACATTCTTTCATGTGGCATGAACAATACATGCACTCACCGTTTTACGCTTACTTTGACCGGTAACAATGAGGAACAAAGGGTACTGGAATTCATGCTCAGAATTCTCCCATATTTTTTTGAGGATTCTTTTCAACACTGAACTAGCGAGCTGAAACCGCCTGGAGAGAACTTTCACTGGTCCCCGGTGTTTTAACTGGTATTTGGCCAGCCGACCACTGGCCCCAACGCCGACACAAGAACAGAGCTTATTCTTAAACCCCCACCCCATACTGCTAGAACTGGGCCCAATTTCATAGAGCTGCTCAAGCAGAAAATGTTGCTTTAAAATTTTCTGCTGAGCAAAAAAAAGCAGGATACCAGTCACAGATTGTACATGTGAAATGGCATTTTGGCTGGTAACCTTATTCTTGTGTAAGCATATTTCTATTATGCTTAGCTGCTTTTAGTGCTTAAGCAGCTCTATGAAATTGGGCCCCCGATCTCTAACATTGTACATGTAGGAGGGGTACTCAAAACATCAGTCTCAACGATCTATTGGTTTCTGATGGATCATGGGCTGACTTAATTATGCAGTCGATGGATGGATTGTAGCTACGTGTAGGACGGGTGACTCTACTTGAACGGCAGCCGCTGATGAATCAGTCTGGTCTCAATGGAAGAGATTTAACGATGTTGTTTGTGTACGGATAGACAACATGGTGTAAAAAGGCGAGTGAGAGGGAGAATAATGAGCAGGGGCCCAGACATTTTGGTGTTGATGATATTAAAGGAAGTCTGAGGCCGTATCCGAAATGCCGGCTACGGCTAGGGCTAAGACTGTTGCTATGGGTGTTGCTAAGGCCGTCCTATACTTCAACGCATGATGACGCGGAAATCTAGCCGCAGCCGTAGCTGTAGCCGCTAATTCGGACACGGCCTAAGTCCCCAAATCAGCGAGGGCGTATAACATGCAATATCAATTATTATGATTAGTTCCCCGACAATGCAATCAAGGATGCCTCAGAAGCTTTAGAGTGTCATGGCCGAGTGGTTTAGAGAGCATCGGATTCAAGTTCTGGTGGTCGAGTCATCGGGGTGTGGGTTCGAATCCCGGTCATGACACTTGTGGCCTTGAGCAAGATGCTTCACTATAATTGCTTCTCTTCACCCGGGGGTATAAATGGGTACCTGCGAGGGGAGAGGTTGATATTGTGTATGAAAAAAGCCTTCGGAGCACCACGGCAGCACAGGGCTGTATACTCCCCAGGGAGCTGAGAAAGATTACAGGAATGCTATTGGCCCAATGACCAGGCCACTAATGTTAAGCGCATTGATACGTTATTGTGAAATACGCCATATAAGAACTAGTTATTTGTCTATTATTTATAACATGCAGTACCAATTGTTATTGATTAGTTCCCGACAATGCAATCAAGGATGCCGCAGAAGCTACCTGAATCACTTTGAACTCGGAGAAGCCTGAGGAAACATGTAGACAAGGGCACTGGTAATGAACCAGAAACACTTCCACAATAAGTGTTCTGGGTCTATTTGTACGTGCATTACCTGTCCTAGTATCCACAGAACCTCAGTGGCTTTACGACAAAAGCAATTACCAAGTGAAGTGCAATGTATCTTGCCTCCATGCCGTTGCTCATAGACCTCTTGCATAAGACGTTTTAGACCTCAAACAGCGCCCTCACTGAGGTCATAAGGAAGACCTACCACTGACTGAGCGTTGTGCGCTTTATGACAAAAGCAATTATCAAGTGAAGTGCATGTATCTTGCCTCCATGCCGTTGCTCATAGACCTCTTGCATAAGACGTTTTAGACCTCAAACAGCACCCTCACTGAGGTCATAAGGAAGACCTACCCCTGACTGAGCGTTGTGCGTTTGTCGGTGCCCCTTGAATTGTAACCCATGGGGAATTTTCACCCTCATCGATGAGGTGACCTCTACCACAAAGAAAAATTGCCAGCGCCTTTGCAAGAATGAAGTATCCAAACAGAGGCCGGAAGGGCCCAAATAGTCTGATACCCCCTTATGGATAACCATGAGAACCAGTATTCATACACTGCTTATCACAGACAGGGAACATGACTACCACATCATCACCACCACCACGGAACAGCATGATTGCATGTTCCATTACGTGTGTGTGTGTCACACAAAGCCCCCGAGTAAAACACAACCGAAAAAACAAAAAAAAAACAATGACTAAATATCCTTGTCTATTTTCTAGTCTATTAAAAAAAAAAAAAAAAAAAAAACCCAGCCCGATGCTAATTTGAAACCTGAGTCAATACGCACAAGTAAATTGGTTGATTTGCTCGGGGACAATCACTCTAGGAATTACGTGGCTTTTGTCAACATTTATAGGTCTTACTCGAGAATGACAAAAACGCAGTTCATCATCGACAGCGCAAACCTTCCCACTGAGTGTAACCTGAGACTCCATCTGCTGTAGACTCCTTAAAAATTGCAGATATTCTTCTTTTTTTTTTTTTTTTTTTCCTGGCTGTATTTGCTTCAGAGGTCTGTGCATGTATGCTCGGTAGAACGAAATGAAATGTGAGAATCGCTGAATTGTGCGCCGAAAGACTCAGATGCTCCGCGAGGGTGACATGCTTGCAAGGAATTATCGATCACCATTAAAAAAAAATGGGAACATTTTGTATCGGCTTTTGAAAAGTAATTAACCCTCAAACGAAAACTGACTGGGTAAATTTTTGAATAATTTTGGGTTGAACAAAGACAATCCTCCGACCCACTCATGCAATGTGGTACCTTAAACATTAAAAAACAGTCAGTCTTTAAAACAATCAGGTTTTAATTTTCCTTATTAGACCAATGAAGTTTGGTTCTAATGAGCGCAGAGAGAATCCATACGTACAAGGAGAGCAGTTTATAGCTCTCCGTGTACTTCTTAAAATGAACGACTGTTCTTTACAGGCAAAATTCAACTATCAGCATATTCATGACATCACAATGAGCCGGTGAATATTCAACACTAGACCAGGAAAGCACACAGCGAAGCTCCTGAATTCAATCCCCGTTTTCTGAAATCATTAAAATTCCTGAGGGATCAGACGGACGGATTGGATGACCCTAAGGGGGCCACCTTCTGCTCCAACATCATCGGCAGCATTTCCTCCCTAAAATGCTCCAACTGCTAGACTCTGGGCCTCTGAGAGAACACGAGAGGCTGAATGCTAGCATGGCCTCGAGACACGGAGAGCGCTCTCCGATTAGCATCTCTGAACGGTTGAGGTTCTTGGGGTTGATTGGATGAGAGATTTATGATACCAACAAAACGGTGGATTATAAAAAATAAGCCCCCCCCCCTCCCCCAATCATTTGCTGTTGTGTTTGGACATCTGCATCAACAGGGCGTGGCATAATCTGATTTCAATGAGTTAGGCCATCCCCCAAAAAGCTGTTGTTTAGGGTGCTTCCTTTTTTCAATTTCTGCAGGTCGGGAGGGAGGTGTTTTTTTTTTTGTTACCCCCTCTCCAATCAGACTTGATGTTAAATAATAAACCATCATGGCCCAATTTCATAGAGCTGCTAAGCACAACATTTCGCTTAGCACGAAATTTCTTCCTTGATAAAAACAGGGTTACCAACCAAATATCCATGTGTTGCATATTGCTTGTTACTGGTATTCAGCTGCTGTTTGCTTATCCTGAAAACCACGTGGAAATTTGGTTGGTAATCCGGTTTTTATCAATGAAGAAATGTCATGCTAAGCAAATTGTTGTGCTTAGCAGCTCTATGAAATTGGGCCCATGTCTTACATGCAACGAAACAGGGACAAAGCGTCCACCAATGAGGGAGACTGTCAAATTTGTTCAACAGAACATGGAAAGATGCGTTATATTTTTTCAGGGAACTTTGCCTGCTTTTCAGGAAGAGTTGGCAGCTATGTGTTTGTACGAGGCGCAGTGATCCAGGGTAGCTGGAAATGAGGATAGAGGAGAGAGCTGGGTTCTTCCCTATGAATGATCAACTACGAGTACAATGTCAGTGTTCTGCCCAGGATTTCTTTAACGGTGAAAAAAAAAAAGTTTCCCTGGAAACCATTTTGTGATGGATCAGTTACACGGTAGGTCATACAAATAGACTCAAATCAAAGAAGTACTCAAAATTAACGGCTTCGGATACCATTTTTACTGGTGAATACCCAAAACTTTTGAATTTGAAAGGAACAGAGAACATTCTGCCAGTGGTGGTTTGGGAATTCTGAATGCCGGCACCAACCACCGTGCAGAACCCTGAATGTATTTGTTTTGTACTCGAGGGGGGGTTAGGGCACTATGGGCAGAGACGGCTAGGCAAACTATAGCCGTATTGTAGGTGTACCCTCCGTGCGGCATCATGATACATTACAAGTTGGGAACGTGCGAGTCCCGTGTGAGCTCTGCCACAAGCCCTCTCATAAGAGTCGAGACTGATTCTGGCAGCGGAATTAAAGGTGGTGGGTACTTACTTAAGGGGCCATTCAGAATAGTCAATATTTAAAGGAACATTACAGAATTGGTAATTGTAAAATATACTTTTGATCACAGATTTACATAAAACTTACACGGTCTAATGATGATGATAGTAGAAAACATCCCTTGAAATATTTCTGTCTGAAATGCCATATTTGATGAGAAATTAATCAACTAATTTTCCGTTTGGAGTTTATCGCTCAGTGAGCGTTTTATTCATCTGTTGAACCTATATGATTTCTTGCAAATGTGTAGTCGGTTTTTCACTATTTTCTCGTGACCCAGAGGGGCGATTGATCTCAAACTTCTACAGGTTTGTCAGTTTATGTATATGGTGGATTATATAAAGTGCTTACACTGCCAGCAACCGTTTTGTTAGCAGAACCAGTTCTGTAATGTTCCTTTAAATGTCTGTGTCATTTGAGGTAATACTTTTTTCTTCAGTGTTGGGATACACCAAGTGAGGATGCCAGTCTTTGACAATTACCACAACTATATCCTGCATTTAAAGGGAACGTATACCTTTGGCTTTTGAAACTGCTCAATTGTTTTAATCCTATATAAATGTAGATATATACAATAAAACTCACCCGTGAAAATATCATTTCAAAAGGTGGTAGCGTTTTTTGAGATATCACCGAAAATCCGGAGCGGTTATATCCACGCAGGAAGAATAATCCGCAATTGGAATACACAATCTGAGAAATGTTTCTGACAGAAACGCTTCTCAGATTCATTTTTTTTTCTGATAAAAACTGATAGATTTTTCCACAACCATATTACTATGAAGTGAAATGATTCTCAAAATGCTTTAGACTATCGAAAGCTGCGGTACTTCTAAACCAAGTCAGTTTTTATTGCCATTAATTCTAAGAGTAATAACCAAACGTGTAACTTCCCTTTAAAGTATCGCACAGAATAATCTGCCGGTGATAAATGGTAGTCAATCAGTCACTGAAAAGGAACTATTGTTGTTCAATTATTGTTGAATAAATGGTAGTCAGTCAGTCACTGAAAAGGAACTATTGTTGTTCAATTATTGTTGAATAAATTATAGAGCAAGGTTTTTCATTTAAACTATGTTGTATATTGAAACAAGAAGCAGGGTGACTAGAAAACACCCGATGGTGGTCTGACGGTTTTTTTTTATAATTCAGTACATGTACTTACTGAAAGGAGATATTGAAAACAGCACATAAACTCCATGGTTTCCAGAACAAACTTGCAAGCAGTCAAGCTACACCTGGGTAGCTTTAAAGGGAATCCAAGTTTTTTGTAAATCACCACGCGCCGTTCTCAGCCAGCAATGCGTGAAGTTTGACGGCCCCTACACACGTAGGACGACAGTTTACAAATGGAACTCTGAGTTCTTGATAATCAATCTAGTCCAGTATGGCACTGCCGTTTCACAGTATCACCCGAAAATTTGCAAAAGGAATGTATTCACGACGATCCAGGTTGCAGTAAAGCCAAGGTCTTACGTCCAACCGTCCTCGCTTCTCCCCAAGCAAGCCCCAAACCACTGCAGACGATGAAGACAGTATGTACAAAAAGTATTCCAGAGGTATCGCCTCGCTACTGCTCCATTTAATTCACCAAATATCCACGAAATGCATTCAAGGTGATCCCTTCGACATAAAAAAAAGTCTTAAATTACGAGAAAGAGAAAAAAAGATCTTAAATTCAACTGTCCGTTTTTAAGATGAAATACTCCGGGAGGTCCCGTTAGGAAAGAAGAAACGAAGAGAAAACTTGCAAACGATGACCGTAGTGAGAACACTTCACTGCCACTCCACGACTTGACCATGAAACTCGCCAAAGATGCATCCGGGACCATTCCACGGCTGACAATCCAAGTTCTCAATAAAGTACCGATCCGCAGGACGAGGAGAAATAGAGCGTTTTTTGGGGGTGTGTTTTTTTAACAGGATGTCAAATCGACCATTAATCTTGCCACGAGGCATCATTCCCCTGCAAGACTACCACCGTTCCGGCTCTCACCGAGCGTGACATCTTTTCCAATCCGAGACCCCTTTGTCTTACTATATTCCAGCACCCCTCGATAGGATAGAAATTCTCGAATGAACGACTGATTGCTCTAACGACTTCATGCGCGTACACACACACACACACACCCACACACACCAAATCCCCAATTTATTCACTCTCCGCTATAATTGGATATTGTTAGCTCCTCCGTCGTCGTGGTATCCTGTCCGAGAGAGAGCGAGAGAGTGTGAGAGAGAGAGAGAGGCTACGGATGCCTGGCGTAACCCGAGACTAGCTGCCCATTCATAAAACCGAGGTGTGTGAATCAGAGTGGTTGGGTGACGGCTAATGAGAGGGAAGCCCACGCAGGCCAGCGGACGGGGCGCACGTGGTGAGGTTGTGTCTACAGTACTACAGAGTTGTGCTGTTGGGGGGGGGGGCTGTGTGCTGCTTGCATCTGGGAAGGCGGAGTGGTGGTCTTAATTTTGCATCTAATTTTGATGAGAGCTGGGCTTTTTATGTGTGAAGGGGTGGATGAATGACAGTGGAGTTCTATGATTGTGTACACTTGATGGGGGCTGATTCTGAGTACACCTCGTGCTGTAACCATTCCATGTACAGTACTGATTTAGTGCATTAAAGGAACATTACAGAATTGGTTTTTGCTAACAAAACAGTTGCTGGCAGTGTAAGCACTTTATGTAATCCACCATATACATAAACTGACAAACCTGTAGAAGTTTGAGATCGATCGGCCATCTGGGTCACGAGAAAGTAGTGAAAAACCGATTACACATTTGCATGAAATCATATAGAGTCAACAACTGAATAAAACGCTCACTGAGCGATAAACTCCAATCGGAAAATTTGTTTATTCATTTCTCATCAAATATGGCATTTCAGACAGAAATATTTCAAGGGATGTTTTCTACTATCATCATCATTAGACCGTGTAAGTTTTATGTAAATCTGTGATCAAAAAGTATATTTTACAAGTTTTTTTCTTACCAATTCTGTAATGTTCCTTTAAATTTGTAAATTATGCTTTCAAAGGTATTATACAGGATCGGTAGAGCTTACAAAATAGTCGCAGACAGTGTTCATGTTTTTTTGTGATGGACCATGTATTGTACATGAAATAACAAAACTGTAAAAATTTTGGCCTAATCCGTTGTGTGAGTTAGCAGAAAACAGTGAAGAACCATGCACTATTTTCAGCATGTAGACACATTGTCCTTAATTTTGGTTGTAACAACCGAAATCAGCTTGCTTTTTATTTATTTATTTTTTTTTGGAGGGGGGGGGGGTTTTCAGATACAGTTTTCTCGAATGTCACTTCGTTTTAGAGGGAAATGTTTCACAGAAAAAAAATGGTTCTAGTACAAACTTCATAATCAGTAAGAGAAATTATGACAAGATGTGCCTTGCTCAAGGACACAAGTGTCGCGGCTGGCCAGGCTTGACAGAACTTGAGTCCGCCACCCTGGACCGCTCGGCTGGACCGCCCAAGACACCGAGCTACATGTATTACTCTCAAATGTAAGTTGTACATACAATGTACAATGTACAATGTACATTGTACATTGCAGATGTCCACAATTGATTTTTTATTTTTTTTTGAAAGACTACCCTCATCCTGTACGTTACGTTTTATTATACACGCCCAAAACCGGATATTTCGTTTCTTGTAAGGGCAAGGCACTCTTTCTCTTTTTTCTTTCTAAGCTACGTACAGTAATTGGTGTTTTCTTTGTTGTTACTCTCTCTGTTTTTTGTTGGTTTTCATGCGCCTTGGAATAAGTTTAGTCTTACTTGTACACATGTAGATAGAGGGCGCTTTACAAGTTTATAATTATTAATTATTATTCATTTTATAAGGCACCTCAACGAGGGGATATGTAAATCAGGAATGAGATGAGACGAATGTGAATAATCCTAAAATGGCGGGTTTGGGTCCCCCCTTGTTCTAGACCTGGAACTCCCCTAATCTTACAACAGACCTTAAAGGCACATTACAGAATTGGTAATTGTAAAATATACTTTTGATCACAGATTTACATAAAACTTATACGGTCTACTGATGATGATAGTAGAAAACATCCCTAGAAATATTTCTGGCTGAAATGCCATATTTCATGAGAAATAAATCAAACTAATTTCCGATTGGAGTTTAGCGCTCATGAGTGTTTTATTCATGCATTGTATAACACATGCAAATTTGTAATCGGTTTTGCACTATTTTCTCGTGACCCAGATGGCCGATCGATCTCAAACTTCTACAGGTTTGTCAGTTTATGTATATGGTGGATTATATAAAGTGCTTACACTTCCAGCAACTGTTTTGTTAGCAAAAACCAATTCTGTAATGTTCCTTTAATGAAACCAATTCTGTAATGTTCCTTTAATGCACTACTCAGCGGTAGTAGAATGGCGTGTCATGGCCGAGCGGATATGAGCACCGGACTCGAGCTCTGGTGTTTCTGTTCGGCAGAGTGTGGGTTTTCGAGTCCCGGTCGTGACACTTGCGTCCTTAAGCAAGACACTTGACCATTATTGCTGCGTCCTTCGGATAGGACGTAAAGCCGTTGGTCCCGTGTGTTGTGTAATGCACGTAAAAGAACCCAGTGCACTTATCGAAAAGAGAAGGGGTTTCGTCCCGGTGTTCCTGGTTTGATTGGCAGCATATTGCGCCACAGCACCTTGTAAACCATTACATTATGCCATGTACATGTAAAGGTCTCAAACTTCAAAAAGTAGCTCCACATACATGTATATACCTTGCAGGAAAATACCGACTGTTAAAGTGCCTTGAGCGTCACTGAGTGACGGATATGAGCGCTATATAAGAAGCCACTATTATTAATAGATAGCAAGACAAGTTCTCTAAAGAACAAAAATCTACACAGCAAAGTAGATATACACACGATGTTACCGCAAACCGAATATACATCGGTACCTCACCATGCAATGCCTCAAAAACCACATTAATGTTATCATTATTTGTCCTTCGGATGGGACATTAAACCGTAGGTCCAATGTACTAGGATTGGTAGTGCATGTAAAAGAACCCAGAACACTTATCGTGGAAGAGTAGGGGTTAACCCCCGTGTTTCTGGTTCACATTAGCAAGCACCTTGTTAAAATAGCTTTCCTCAGGTTTGCAAGTTCCAACAGTTTGTTTTTAAAATCAGTGGTAATAATACACTACTGATGTAAACTTGTAAACGGAAAAATGCTTCATTAATTAAGAAACTTATAAGTACTACAGCTTTCAATTAAAAAACAAATGTTCTGTAATGAATTTGCTGAACGAATGAAGACGTTGATGGCCAATCAAAATGCGCGGACGTTTTCAAATTGCGTCCGTGTGATCGATCTTCGTGACCGAGTGGAGCGGGGACTAACTCGGTAGCGGAGTCTACACCACATTAATGAAGAGAGAGACCGACGCTTAATAATGTTGCTTCTGCGTTTAATCAGGTTGTCTGCCATGTCCGATGATGTAATTACAAGCGGCGCACACGTGGACATGTCGCAACGGAGCATTTCAGTAATTACTTTGGAAAACGAACATGTTATGGACAATCAGAAGCCAGTCGGTTTTAATGTATATATACCAAGTAACGAACCACAAAAGGGGGGAGGCTGACTGAGTAGATTTCCAATCATTAAAACTTAATATGTATGATCAAGTGCCTGTTGACATGGTTGATGAGAAAGTACAGACACCCGACAACCATGTGTGCAGTTTTCAGTGTAATATCTTGACCTATGATGTGCCTGAACAAAAAGTACCTTGAAGCATTTTCAGAACTGAGAAGTCTCCCGAATTCCGAAAAAAACCTACTCCGCGGTAGTAGAATAAATAGCAAGACAAGTTCTCTAAAGAACAAATCTACACAGCAAAGTAGATATTTTTACACATGGTGTTACCGCAAACCGAATATATACTAAAAAGTACCTTGCTTTAAAACACTTTGACTGCTGCAATGTTGTACTACCAGCTCGAGAAATCTCGAGCATAGCATCTACTGTGGGGTCAAGTCTATCCTGAGCATTCTTGGGATCAGCAGTTTCTTTCCCTTGGTAAAGTGCGCCTGGATAAACGGGAATTGTAAATTTCTACTGGGATATTTCAAGAGGGCGCCGAGGTAATGATAAGGAGCGCAGAGGTAATGAATTGTCTCTATTACCTCCATGAAGGATCAAACTTAAAGGAACATTACAGAATTGGTTTTTGCTAACAAAACAGTTGCTGGTAGTGTAATCACTTTATGTAATCCACCATATACATAAACTGACAAACCTGTGTAGAAGTTTGAGATCGCTCGGCCATCTGGGTCACGAGAAAATAGTGAAAAACCAATTACACATTTTGCATGAAATCATATAGGTTCAAAAAATGACTGAAACGCTCACTGAGCGATAAACTCCAATCGGAAAATCAGTTTATTCATTTCTCATCAAATATGGCATTTCAGACAGAAATATTTCAAGGGATGTTTTAGATCTTGTAAGTTTCATGTAAATCTGTGATCAAAAAGTATATTTTACAAGTTTTGTTCTTACCAATTCTGTAATGTTCCTTTTAAGTGTTAAAATACTCATTCATGGTGTATAAGATTGCAGGCTTCTACAACATTGAACAAGGGGCCAATAATCAGCTGCTGTCAACCAGCGTCAATTCGGCGTTGCACAGCCTACACAGAGTCGTGCGACCATTGACGCTAATGTACTGCCGGAGGTTCGAACCTCTGTGGTCCTTGTCTTATTAGTAACTTCCACAATGATCAAAATGTCTGTCCTTGTTACATACATAAATCTAAGATTTAAACGCATCATACTTTAAATTGGTGGTGACAAAGAAAAAGTTGCTTAAAGCCGGATTGAACAATGACCTCCAGATAACGTGCGTGTATCTACTCATGTTGGCGTGTTTAAAAAAATCGTTTAGTCAATTTTCTTTTATCCAAATTTATTAGTCATTTCCTTCTTGGATGTTCAGACCATCTGGGGGTTGAATGGTCTGGAGGCGCCTTATCCACAAATTACAGTATATAAATGTGCGTACATTCACACATCTGCACAAACACGTCAAATAAAAATCACACCAATTTAAAAAAAACTTGTCAAGTACACATATACATAAATCGTAATGTCAAGTTTACCATGTGTACAAATCTCGGTATAAAATCTCCGTAAATATGCAATTTCTGTTGTAAGCATATGTACAACGTATGTAAACAAAGCCAGTGTCTGTGGTATGCCATAAACAACCACAAGACTACACACAGGCAAAAGCTTGCCTAAATAAAAGACAGCGCCAAAAAGATGCTTAACAAAATTGCAATTAAAACGGCTCCATAAAATTACGCCAGAGAGAGAGAGAGAGAGAGAGGATCTGATGGGAGGGGGAAAAAAATTACCGCGGAAATATATAAATGAGGCGGGGAAAAGCTTGTAAGATCCACGGAGCCAAATCCTGCCCCCGAGGCATACAAAATGCTCCATTTCAGTGAAGCGGGACCGGTTAAGAATGGTACCCCTGGGCGTTCACAAACAGGCTTTATTTAGATGACGATGAGAACGGTGATATGGGGGGGGGAAGAAGGGGGGGGGGTTGAAATTGATCACCCAGTCCGGATTGGGAAGCTGGGATGCTTTCAATTTACAGAGGCTTGCAGTGGAAACATAAACACAATAAGGTAATGGGTCGTCATTATGAGGGGGGGGGATCAGCGTTTAATGAAGTGGGAGGGATGTATTATACTTGTTCCCTCTCTTTGGTGTTCTTAGCGTTCTTCTAATAACAAGATAGCATCTGTAAAAAGAAATCGGGGGGAAGAGGGGGGGCGGGTCGATCGATTTGAGAGGGTAGGGGAAACATCTCATTCGGCATTATACTCTGAATGAGTCATGGAGGTGGATGATGAGGTGGGGCAGCCAAGAGAGGGCGCTATGACGGAAACTTCACCCTGCACATTCTTCTTGAGTGAGACTGCCTTTTTCAGTGTAAAGATGGGTACATTCGAACACAAGAGGGCGCTATCCATTTTTTGCACAAGAGTATTTCTGGGAGGATGTCTTGTACAGAACTTTGGATCTTTTCACTCTACCTTGAAGGAATTCCATTCACATCACATGTATATATATGCAACCTACAATTTTTATTTTTATACAACCATTGGAAAGATCTGCTCTTTCCAACCACTGTCAGCTTGGTTTAAGGAGGGTGAACAAGGACAAAACCACATCTTAATTAAAAAGGTAACAAAAGGGTTAAATGATGTCACAAAATACTTCCTACAATATAATGTCTGTCCAATGAGGTTACCTGTAGTTTGGCTACAAGGGATGACATCAAGTTTTTTAAGTCTTCACTAGATCTTGCCAAGGAATTGGACCAATCACAATGACCGTAACAAAATCTTCCCTACAGACTGACCAATCAGCTTACCTGTAGCTTAGCCAAGGGTATGATGTCACAGTTCTGCGGTCTGTGCCACACTGTTTGTCAATTAAACCATGCCAAGGAAATGGACCAATCACAATGACCGTAACAAAATCGTCCCTACAGACTGACCAATCAGCTTACCTGTAGTTTAGCCAAGGGTATGATGTCACAGTTCTGCGGTCTGTGCCACACTGTTTTCTCTAGCATCTCATTGTAGTAGTAGAAGCGTTTCGTTTTCGCATCAAACAGCTCCCACCACTGGTTGTTGTCACGCTTCTTTCTGTAACGAAGAAAAGATTTTGGAAAACGTCAATGACGTGTAATAACTCACCATCTAATTCAAGTGATCAGTGACAGTTGCTTGGCCAGAGAGTTATAAAGGAAAACATACATAATATTTTTTTAACGAGGCTTGTCGTGGCCAAGCAGTCTAGTCATCAGAGCATGACCGTTATTTGTGGATCTTAAAAAAATGCAAAATATGGAAGATTGCAAAAGTGAATAGGACGGTATGATTTAAAGCCCCGACAGTGATAACTATAATCATCGTACAAGAGCCAAACAAATAAATAATAAAACAAAAAAGTAAAATACAATTCCTTTAATAAAACAAAATAGTAAAATACAATAATGTATTTTGGATTGCAGCAACCAATAATAAACATGTTTTCAAGCATGCACAAAACTACTTAGATACATTGTACATAAACCTGATGTACCCGAAAAGGGTCTCATCAAGCCACAAATTATAAGGTGGTGATCTTTCAATTACTATTGCAACAGCTCCCTCTCTTGGTCACACACGATTAGTGTTTTGGGGCCAGTACAATAAAATAAATTGTTTCTCTGTGACAGCTGTCAGCGTTTATTAGAATGGAACTTTCTACACCTACATGTAATCACAACCATGACAACACACCAAACACACATTTCACTCAATAATTGATTAAAAATACACCGAGTCTCTCTTGGCCCAGGGGGTCGGCTCACGTCACATTCAGACAAAAGACACCACTCATCCATCCAGTACCAGTACTGTCACAGCGTGTCTACCGTCATAAATTTTAAAAAAGCCGGGAGCGAACAATTTGAAGAAGGCAAACTATTTTAAATAAACAAGCCACGGCTCCTCTGACAACCAAAATAAATTCCCCGGGCATCATAGCTGAATGTAACCACTAGTGAATTATGCCTCGACACATGCTTGGGTCATATCTGGGTCCAACCATTGACAAATTCACAAGACAACAAGATTATTAAAGGGAAATTACATCATCACAGGTTACCAACCAAGTTGGCTAGGCACGATATTCTGTCTAAACAGTTTTATAGATTGATCTTTCATCAGATACATATGATGACAGTCCTCTCAGTTCTGATCAATTTCAGAATCAGAAACCTTGCACATAAAAATTCTGCTTGCCAGGAACCTTAAGTAAAATAAATCTGCTTACCAGGAACCTTTAGCAAAAACCAGGAACCTTAAGCAAAAAAATTCTGCTCACCAAGAACCATAAGCAAAATAATTATACTTGCCAGGAACCTTAAGCAAAGTAATTCTGCCTGCCAGGAACCTTAAGCAAAGTAATTCTGCCTGCCAGAAACATTAAGCAAAATAATTCTGCTTGCCAGGAACCTTAAGCAAAATAGTTCTGTTTTACCAAGAACCTTAAACAAAATAATTCTGCTTTCCAGGAACTTTCAGCAGAATAAATCTACTTACTAGGAACCTTAAGCAGAAAAGGTTACCAGCTAAAAAATACCATGTTACATGTATCGATTACAACTGGTTCCCTGCTTAATCGGGCTTTCCAGAAAACGTTAAAGTGTTATCATCTGCTTTACATGTATAGCAGCTCTACGAAATTGTGCCATGGTCAGCCAGACCCATGCTAAGCACCTCCCCTCAACCCCCTCCCCCCTCCTCCTTCCCTGTCTTTCTTCTCACTTTCTAAGATGCCAATGTCCGACATCTCTGGACTCCGAGGAATGTGGCTGAGGATGCCGTGTGGAATCTCCCCACCAGCTCCATGAAAAAAAACTCATAATTTCCAGTAACTTTAAACCCTATTTATACGGTGACCTTGTGTCCTCCCACTGCACTGGTTAAAGACATTGTCAAGCGTATTGGAATGATAACGTCTGTGACATGTTTGTAAAGTAGCGCCGAAGTATTTTTGGTCTGTCATTTTGTTTTCCTCTGCCCGAGTAGAGAGAGAAACTTCAGATGAAGGCGCTTCCTGATTATTCAACCCTACATGTATGGGCTCATTTTCATAGAGCTGCTTAAGCACAAAAAGTAGTCAAGCACAAAAAAATTGTACTTACCAGCCCAATTTCATAAAGCCTTTAAGCACAAAAAATGCTAAGGAACAGAAAAACATTGCTTACCAGAAACTGGCTACCAGCCAACATTCCGTAAAGTTTACATTGTTGCGACTGGAACCCCCATTTTTTTGCTTAGCAAAGAAATGTGTTAAGCACTATTTTCTGCTAAACAGCTATATGAAATTGGGCCCATGTCTCATGTACAATTTGTGACTAGTATCCAGCTGATTTCTGCTTAGCAGAAAATTTGTTCAGCAATATTTTCTGCTTAAGCAGCTCTATGAAATTTAGCCAAGGGTCCAATTTCATGGAGCTGCTTAAGCAGATTGCTTAACAATTGTCTGCTAAGCAGAAATGAGCAGGATACCAGTCACAAATCGTACATGTGACATGGTAATTTGGCTGGTAACCAAATTCTGGTAAGCATTCTTTTGTTGTGCTTAGCTACTTTTTGTGCTTAAGCAGCTCTATGAAATTGGGCCCTGGTCTGGACATTTCCAGGAAGGAAGTGATTAATAACTTTTTATCTTTGCCGTCTCGAATTTTCACATAAATGTCCTCTATATGATTTTTTCATATTCATGCTTTGTTAACGTCGGAGTAAGCATCATTCCTATCAACTGCCTTACATTGTCTGCAGTCAGTAGTACATGGATGAACTCGTAGTTCATCAGTAATTGAGACAATGTTTTTTATCTGCAAACATAAAATGTTTATTACTAGTTGTTACTATGACAATTGATACAGGTTTACCTGTCCCGCGCACGTATTTCATTTTAAAGTTGCATGGCCCAATTTTTGCCGAAAGACAGAAACATGAACACTGATCTGAGACTACTTTGTCAGCTCTACACCAATCCCGTATAACACCTTTAAAGGAACATTACAGAATTGGTTTTTGCTTAAAAAAACACTGACAGTGTAAGCACTTTATGTAATCCACCATATACATAAACTGACAAACCTGTAGAAGTTTGGGATCGATCGGCCATCTGGGTCACGAGAAAATAGTAAAAAACCGATTACACATTTGCATGAAATCATATAGATTCAACAAATCAATCAAACGCTCACTGAGCGATAAACTCCAATCGGAAAATTAGTTTATTCATTTCTCATCAAATATGGCATTTCAGACAGAAATATTTCAAGGGATGTTTTCTACTATCATCATCATTAGACCGTGTAAGTTTTATGTAAATCTGTGATCAAAAAGTATATTTTACAAGTTTTTTTCTTACCAATTCTGTAATGTTCCTTTAAAACCAAGTCTGTTTTTAAAAGCTAAACCCAAATTTCAACAGGTCTGTCATATCATGTACAGTCTAAGGTTGATCACACGACAATTTTGTCAGCTCTACACCAATCCCGTATAACACCTTTAAGCATCCAAACATAAATATCCTTACTATATATATTTCAGAAAGAAAGCCACCGCCGATCGATCAAGGTCGTAGGAAATCCCCTTCCATCAATCGGCACCTTCCCACAACTCAACCCAGTCCCCCCCTACCCCCTCATCCCCTGACCTTTTAAACAGGCGAGTCAACCCGGCAAACCCTTTCCCCCCCTGAGAATATCATCGGAAATAATCGGACACGTGCAGGATTTTTTAATTTTTTTTTTCCCTCTTTATTTATATTTTTTTCTGTAGTGAGGCCCGAGCGTCTCCTTTCATCATGGCAGGAATGATAGTATCCTCCCAGGATATAATATGGAGACGCTAGCTTGGACAGCCGAAACGCTCTCCTACGGATTTTTAAACAAATTGTAACGGATTTTAACAAGCAATGGCTCGCAGTTTGTCAAAAATTGTATACAAATTTTTTGACTTTTCCTTTTAGCTTACCACAGACGGTGAATTCTTTGTGAGACTTTGACACGTACGATTTAGTACCATTCTTGTGTGTGCAGGTATATGTTCGTGTACGTGTATTTCCGTGTATTTCCCGAGGTAGTTGTGTGTTAGCCTTTTTCTTCCCTTTAGCCGATTGATTTTTACATCTTGATGTCCTTTTACTGATCAATGCAGTTTTAGCTTTTTTATGATGTACATCATAATGTAGTTGCAACTCAGCTTTTTACGCCTAGATTGTGAATAAAACTTTTACTTATGTATCTATCTATCTATCTATCTACATCAGGTATCTACATTGTATCTACATGTAGCTATAAACACCAACGTACGGGAATCCAGGCAACAGTTACTTAATTTGTCCAAGCTGTGAGAAAACTGCTGCATTTTCCGTTCCAATATTCACCCTTCGTTGATCTTTCTCAACTTGTGTTTCAATATCGTTTGATAATGTAACAGGCAATTGGACGAGCAGCACAATTAGGACATGCGGGGGGGGGGGGGGGGAAAAGAGTTACTTAGCATCCCGACTAGCCAAAGTCGCAAATCTTTTTTTTTCTTCTTTTTTAAAGTTTTTTTTTTTAAACTCCAGACCGCCCTGCTTTTGGTGTTTTCAAATATCTGATTTCGAATTCGCAAGATCAAAACTTATTGTTTTACTTATTCTAGAAATCGAGTGGTACTTACACCCGTGGCAACCAAGGTACTATCCCATGTCAAATGTTCAAAAGTGTTGAAGTAATAAGAAAAGTTGTCTGTTGGTTTGATTGATTGTAGCATGCAGGTCTCTTGACTCAATAGTACAGTATTTGGAAATGTACGGGATGTTATAAAACAAACATTGACTGACTGAACTAAGGTTAAAACTACAACGCCCTCGGTGATCCACGGCGCGTTGAAGCCTCTCTCTAAAGCAATTACAGTTTTTATTATAATTTGACTGTCTGTACACTGATGTACATGTAGCTGTTTTGTTTTTTAACCCTAACAGACTAGTCCCTTGGGTAGGCATACTGCCCAAATCCTTCGATATCCTTCAGATTAAAGTTGTCATAAACCTAAAGTGCCCAAATCCTTCGATATCCTTCAACTTATTGTAAGTATACATATTAGCCCAATCCTTCAAAATCCTTTTGAGACAGAAGTTAGGGAGTCAAAAAATGTCAAAAAAGCCCAAAACCTTCAGAATCCTATTTTGGCTAAGCTGCATAATACATAAAACCTTCAAAATCCTCCTATGTAAAAACAGCCCAATAGCCCAAGTCCTGCGAAATCCTATCCAAACAAAAACTCATTTTAGCCCTAACCCTTTGCAATCCTCGTGTGTTGCAGATCCCTAATAGCCCAAATCCTTCGCAATCCTGCACTTTGGCAATGAGGATATTGTAGGACTTGGGTTCTTTAGGGTTAATCAATGGCCAAATAATAATAATTATTATTCGATCCAAAACACTGCAAAATCTCCCTGGACTTGCCCTTAAACTTGGTTTAATTTCTTGAATAATTTCAATGTTGCGCCTCGTTCAAGTACTTCCTTGATAGCCCACTGTAGGAAATCCTCAATAAATTGACCTCCAATGACCTCGGTGACCCCCCTTATCAGGCATTTCAGCGACAAGGTCAAATGTCATTAAGATCAACCAATTGCAGTGTCTGGATTTGTTGTTTTTTCTAATTTCATCAATTTCAATACAATTTTGTGCAACGTACTTGCACGTTAATTTTGATACATTAAAGGTGTATAGGCCTGAATAAATCAGACAACTACAGTCGACTGTACACGTACATTGTGTCTTTAAAGTTAGGGTCATAGATTGGTAATTTTGTGCGTTTCAGCCCAATACACTTCCTAGCTTGTGTACGAGGAAGCTCTTTTGCAATGTTGCTGATGAGTTTTGCCGCCCAAAACAAAAAGTTCACATTTATGTGTAAAATACAAGTACACATATGGGGTTTTACATTATAATTGTTTTAAAATAAACAGAACAGATTTGTGTAATTAAGGCATGTGTTTGTGTACATGTACTCAGGTTACATGTGTTACACTGTACATGTAATGTGGGTGTTTTATACTGTTACATATACCCACTTTACACTCACATGTACATTTACTGATGTAACACGTGACATACATGTATACTCATGTTACATGCACACGTACATTTTTACTCATGTTACAATTACTCATGTTACATGTATTCATACTACATGCACATGGATGTATATTTACAAATGATGTTACATCACGTTACTAACATTAAGTACTCGTGTTACATGTACTCAAGTTACACCCACATGCACATTTACTCATGTTACATGTACATGTACTCATTTTACACTTACATGTTGTCGAGTTACACCCGCAATGTACACGGACTCATTTTACATGTACTCACATTACATAAGGAGGAAAGACAAACTGGGAGTGCTTCACTCTCACCAACGTCAAGGGCACTTGACGCACAGTGTAAAAGGTCAGTCTAATGGACATGCTTTCCCATTCAGTCAACTCAACACTAATTAAGACACGTCCAACCTACAAGGTTTGACACCGCAATGCCAAATATTTGCTTTGACTGGTGAGGGGGGAGGGGGTATAGAGTCTACAATCTGTCACACAGAGTACACGATTGGTTTTTACAGACCCATGTGTGTACATGTACATAATGTATTTATAGACCACGTAACCTGTGACGACACATGCTTACAAAAGAACCACACAGCCTGAATTTATAACCCCGTACAAATATTCTGCCTTTGATTGGTTTAGTAGAGCGCCTCACATGGTACATGTACATGTATGTCTTATTTGTACTAGAAATCGAGTGGTACTTATACCCGTGGCAACCGATGTACTATCCCATGTCAAATGTTCAAAAGTGTTGAAGTAATAAGAAAAGTTGTCTGTTGGTTTGATTGATTGTAGCGTGCAGGTCTCTCAACTCGATAGTACAGTATTTGGAAATGTACGGGATGTTATAAAACAAACATTGACTGACTGAACTAAGGTTAAAACTACAACGCCCTCGGTGATCCACGGCGCGTTGAAGCCTCGGGAAAATAGAACGTGCCGGGGACCACCTCGGGCGTCGTAGTTTTAACCATGTAGCACCAGAAAGCAGTCAATGTTTGTATATTATAGACCATCTGTGACGTCACATGGTTGAAAAAAGAACAACACAGTCATTTGACCGGTGTAGTATCTTGCCTGCCAGACAGGCCCTGGAATGAAACCCAAGGTCACTCTTTTTGTACACATAGGTTACATCGGTTATGCACAAGACAGAGGTCTGGTTTTGTCTACAGAAAAAGGGGAAAACAATTCCATAAATCAGGGAGATTTTCAAACTTGTTCACCAGAACGTGGAGAGATCGGTTGATGTTCAGGGAACTTCACTGCAGATTCAGGGAGACTTGGCAGCTCTGGCCCCATGTACAGTGTACGTACATTATATGTAGATTCATGTTAAACATGACATAGCAACTACTAACGATGTACTAAGAGCGCTTTCGATGCAAAAGGAAATTGTCGTCGAACGAGGAAATGTCCTCTAGAAACTACAAAATACACAAGAGAAACTACACGTGATGCATTATTTGTTTGGAAAGTGAAACTGAATTCGAGATGAAAACACATTGTAAAGTTTTACGTTAAACTCTGCAAATTACAAAGTCAACAAATATACATGTACATCTAATTTTTACATGTAACACTAGCCCTGCATACGCTGTCTAGTAAAAACTGCTACGAGCTAATAAACACCACTTCTCAACTTGCCCTGTGGGCTACTAAAAAAACTGTGCAACCTACTTGTTTAAAAGGCTCAATATTTCTTCCTTTTCAGATGTGAATGAGAAAATTTTTAAAATGTTTTAAAAAAAAATTGTTTTTGAGTGTGTGAATGTAATTTTAGTTGACCATTAAACTGGTCCTTATGCGTTGACGTCGTCACGCCACCATCTTGTACGGTCAAACAATGATGAAACAATAGAAAACGCACATCTTGCACATTGGATCTCTAGCCGAGGGCGCCCTACTCAAACGGTGTCATGGGCATTTATTGGTAGGTTTATTGGCGGCTGTGGCTAGTGCTTCAGCTATTTGCTAAGGGTGTTGTCATGGGCATCCTATGCGCCACCCCCCCCCCCCACCAATCCAAACCTCAATAATCCCCTCTCATCACAATTAACACTGACGGTGCAACCTGAAGCAATACCACCCTGGACAAGTGCAGCCTACACTAATCCAACCCAATCCAAATAACTCAATCCCCATCACAGCCAGTTGATCCCCTCACCCCCTCCCCCCCTCCCCCACCAATCCAAACATCAATAACCCCCCTCTTTTCACAATTAACAGTGAAGGTGCCAACCCCTCCTCCCCCCGCCCTCACCCTCCCTCCGGCAACCAATCTCGCGTGGCATTCTTTCCCACCATGATCTGAACTGTAAAAAAAAAAAAGGCCATGAGGTTGTGTCACATGATCAGATGGATTACTACATACACACAATGTCAGATGTGATACATTTCAGGCCACATCAAAACCGATAAAATCGTTGACTGTCCTCATCACTTAAGCAATTCACAACGCCACAATTTGTTTTTCTTCCCCTGTCGTTGAAGTACAAGATCGATTACTATAAAAAAAAAATGTTTTAATTTGTTTCAATTTGAAAGCTCATCGACTCTTTATTTCATACACGTACTGGCAGTACAAATCCTGGACAGACATATTTCGGTCCGAGACACCGTCAAAGTGTAGCATCTGTTTGTTTCATTATCATGTATCGCAATGAACATAATACGTATACAAATTTAATGCAAGCAATTCCTTGTAATACATGCATGAGCACAAAATCTGATGACATTCTCGCAGGTTATTATGACCACAGAGCGCATCCAGAGACGGAGAGTGTCTGATTTTTTCAGGAAGGGAGGGAAAACCGAATGGATGGCAGGGCTCAAATTTGACACTGGACCGCAGGCCCGAGGCCAGTGATTTTAGCATTGGGCCAGTAAACTCAAGTCCGGCGGTCTTGTGTTTTCAATTCAATAACAATTCATGTACCTCACTCTATAATATCTTGAACAGAAACAAATTATGTACAAATGTTGACTTTGAGTAATGATTTGAAATATACTTAATACCCTAAAAGACAAGTGCTTGTTCAATTAAATGCAAGTAAAACTGTGCAAGGAAGTCTTTTCTCAGTTTGAATCTGGTCTTGTAAAATTATTTCTGGTCCAGTAAACATTTTGAGATACAAGTCCTGTGGTCTTGTGGGTTTTCCCCCCAAATACGAGCCCTGGATGGGAGAAAAATCCTCGCGGCCCAGAAGAGAACCCAACTCACAACTCTACTTAAAACTGCCCCAGCGGGACTCAAACCAGGGCCACAGTGGTGAGAGGCAAGCGCTGAAATTTTCATCTTTGAGAGGGCAAGGCCATTTTACATTTTGCAAAGGGCACTTCCATTGCAAAATCTTATTAAAGCCCACGGGAAACTTTTGAAGGGGCTACAAGGCCAAGACCAAGTCAAACCGAAGCCATGGCCTCCCTGGCCTCCACTTAATTCCAGACCTGGCACAGCCACCCATGCCACTCAAGTAGCGACTGGTTTGAAGCACAGAGCTTTACGTATTTATTACGAGAGTCACAATGACACGAGTTGATAAACAAATCCCTCGCCGGGGTAAAAAAAAAACCTCATTCGAAAATGAGAATGCTTTACTTCAGGGAAAAGAGCAATTAACAGTCAATGCACAGTTCCTTTTGAAGTCAACCTCATCCTCATACCCTCTAATACATGTGATACATATTCCAGAGAAATCATGCCTTTAAAGGTACTACACAGGATTGGCAGAGCTCAGCTGATGACAAAATAGTCGCAGACAGTTTTCATGTTTTGTGTGATCAACACTATTACATGAAATAACAGACCTGTGAAAATTTGGGCTTTAGAATCAGGAGAAAATAGTGACAATTCATGCATAGTTTTCAGCATTTACACATTGTCCTTACTTTTGGTTGCGAAAACCGAAATCAGCTTGTTGTTTTTTTAATAGGTTTTTCAGATAGTTTTCTCGAATACGACTTCATATTTCACACACAAAAGTTGTTCTAGTATGAACTTCACAATCAGTAAAAGCTTTCAGACTAAAAAATTAAACAACGGTGTTGTTGATCCTGACCGATTCTGTATTAATACCTTTAATCATTTGTATTATTCATCGGAATTGACCGGCAAAATGTCAAAAAATATATAATACAGAGAGGGGGGAAACGATAAAGAGAAGAGCATCCCTATGGAAATGACAAGATTGGAGCCTCTACCCTCCTAGAGTCATTAGTTGTCTGCAGATGTAATAAATCAGAAAATGATGTCACTTTATGGGATCAAGTGAAGCATGCGGAGATGGTAAGTAGATGTTGCTGTATACATTGTACACTCGGGCCTGGAATTTAAATCTTTGAGAACTGGGCAAGGCCATTTTTTTTTGTTTGTGCAACATAGGGCACTTTCATTGGAAAAACGTAACTTTAACCCTAACAGACTAGACCATTGGGTAGACATACTGCCCAAATCCTTCGATATCCTTCAGATTAGAGTTGTCATAAGCCTAAAGTGCCCAAATCCTTGATATCCTTCAACTTATTGTAAGTATACATATTTAGCCCAAATCCTTCAAAATCCTTTTAAGACAGAAGTTAGGGAGTCAAAAAAGGTTTTAAAAAAAGCCCAAAACCTTCAGAATCCTATTTTGGCTAAGCTGCATAATACCTAAAAACCTTCAAAATCCTCCTATGTAAAAACAGCCCGATAGCCCAAGTCCAGCAAAATCCTACCCTAACAAAAACTCATTTTAGCCCAAACCCTTTGAAATCCTCCTGTGTTTCAGATCCCCAATAGCCCCAATCCTTCGCAATCTTGCACTTTGGCAATGAAGATATTGTAGGACTTGGGTTCTTTAGGGTTAGGGATGGGAAATATTTGAAAGAGCACTTAGGCCAAGAACAGGGGCAACAGAAGCCATGGCCTCTCTGGCCTTGTGTACAAAAAAATATTATAAACATGTATTCGAAAGCCTGTACTTTTTAACAGATGTTAAATTTGCACCGGGGATAAAGAATAATATTTGGTTTTATCCTTTCGCCTGTGGAGTTTTGTTCTTCACAGAACTCGGGGAAGTACTGAGTACATGTACAATGCATACAGTGCTTTACACACATCGGTGAAAGGGTAAAACCAAATAATATTCCGACATGTACTTGTTATAAACAGAGCTAGCCCTTGACACTAGGGCAGCGGTGAGATACATGTTAGTACACACCACTTCTCAACTTGCCTGGACGATTACTAAAAACTGTGCGACCTTGCTGCATAGAATTGTGTGCTTTCAAATGCCTAAGATTCAAATATTTTAGTGAAAAATTACCTCTCTCTCAAAAGCTACCTTACTTCAGAGGGAGTCGTTTCTCACAAATATTTTAGTGAAAAATTACCTCTTTCTCAAAACTACATTACTTCAGAGGGAGTCGTTTCTCACAATGTTTTTATACTATCACCAGCTCTCGGGTGCTCCTTACCAAAGTAAGTTTTTATGGTAATGAATTTTCTTGAATAATTACCAAAAGCATCCACTGCCTTTAAAGGTGACAGCCCCTCAAAGGTGTTGCACCACATTGCACTTTCCCCCCTTTAAAATTCAATGCATCGCGCATGCACTCTCAATCTCATCCTTGATTTGGAACTCTTGGAGGCTCTATATAAATCTATCCAAGTCAAAGCTGGACAGGTCCCCTAATTGGTCATCTCAAACCGTACATGTGTACGGTGCATAGCTGATGAGCCCTGCAAATGACATGAATGATCACAAGACCACGGTGAAGAAGCAGACTGTGACTCCAGCCGTCACCAGCGGCTTCAATTTCATTCCTAAACTTCGGCTTCACTTGGAAGTTTTATTCGTCTCGGCCGAACTTGCGTCTCGAGCAACTGTTATATTTCTATAAATAGCCATACAGGTGGGTCGAGTAAAAGTGACAACGCAAGCAAAGGGACGCAACTTCTGCGTTCGTTCTGCGAAAAAAACAACATGAGTGCGAACATCACCAGTGCATGCATACGTCGTAGTTCACTTCCTGGCCGTCGCGCGAACCTGACGTGGTTTACCGGGACAATGAATGCGCACTGGACTTTTTGGCAGGTTAGTTGGACCAGGTTTGTTTACCGGGACAGAAGGGGGGCCGGTTAAACTCCCGTTGGACTCGGTAAAGTAACCCCGGTGAAATGACGGGCTGTTCACACTGGACTTAAAATTGGTAAAGTTAGCCATCTGCTTGGTTAGTTTACCACCCCCACCCCCCAATGCGAACACGACTCAACACTAATTGAGACACAGAAAAATGTTGAAGCGTTTCTCATGTTACTGAGTGTTGCAGATCTTCCATTCCAGTTGCTGTTTGCCTAGCCTGCCTCAGATTCCAAACATTCCCTTCTGAACTTTTTCAAAGACGGCGTCTAATTGACAATGATAGACCAAACATGAGCTGAGCTTACAACTCTTTACATGTAATACAAGAACATTCCCAAGTCCTGACGGTGATTTTTGTGATAAGAAAAATAATAATTATTATAAGCATTTATGATGCCCATCTGTGTTGTGTATAAGACCCTAATACCCGAGGCGCAGCACATAAAATACACAACAAGCACCAATTAGAGATACATGTATTATACAATACAAAGTACAAACCATAAAGTCAACAAATTCAACATACTTAAAGGTATTGTACACTTTTGGTAACAGCTCAAAATCAGTGTCCACATTTTGTGTGATTAAACATATGCATGAACAAACAAACCTGTGAAAGTTTGAGCTCATGGTCATCGAGGTCACGAGAAAATAGTGAAAAGAGATCTTATGTGTTTTCTGTTTTTTCAAATTATCGCGCGCGGATAATTACTATTGTTTTACTCGTTTCTCAGAAAGATAGCATTTAGGCAGAAATATTTTAAGGAACCCTTTCTACCATTACTTACTTTAAATCATGTAAGTTATGTGTGAATCTGTGAACATTGTGTTTTTGATCTTACCAATAGTGTACAGGGCCTTTAAGGGACATGTGTATAATATCACTAACTACAATGTATATGCCGAGTTAAACATATAAGTCTTATAGAGGTTTTACAGTCACGTGATGTTATCACGTGACTGTGTGTTTGAGAGGCCATATTGCCGGTCAATGACCCTGGAGGCAAGATCACAGTTCATTACCGTAACCATGACCGGCAAGATGGCTGCCGTTGGGGTAGTCGGGGCCAGTGACGTCAGCTGAAAAACCTCTATAGGCTTAGAATTACATGGAGACCACGAAGGCCATGGCCTCCGTTGCCCTGTTCTTGGCCTTTGTGCCCCTTCAACAGTTTCCCATAGACTTTAAGATTTTCCAATGGAAGTGCCCTTTACAAAATGAAAATGGCCTTGCCCTCTCAGAGATGAAATTCCTGGCCTGGTCTTAAGCAAGTTTTGTGGATCTAAAAGGACTGCAGGTTCTTATATTGACAGGTTAAGTGTTGGTGCACAGACGGAAAAGGCACGATCGATTGCCATATGTTGATGATCATATCCTTGGGACAGCTAAGAGGAACTTAGTTAGAAGAACGAAAGAGTGTGGGTGGGGAAGAGGTGTACGCGTAGAGTACAAGAAGACTCGCGGTGTAAGGTAGGGCCAAGCCAATCTGAGATTTACAAGTGTAAGTAAAGTGTAAGGTCTGTTCCAAACCAATATGGCTCATCAAGCTGGAAGGCCTCGAAAAATACCGGCGGCACCGACATTGCCGCGATGCCCTCAAAATCACCGACAATTCACGGCAATATACAATGTAATTGTATTGCCGTGCCCTTTTGAGGCATGCAACTGTAACTTCACCAAAAAAGAGGAAATTACAAAATTTCAATGATTTTGTATAGTATTTTTCAATTTTGAATGGTGAAACTGAGAATAAAAAAAGAGGAAATCAGCTGATCCGAGGAAAAGTTTCATTAAGTAGGATTTGTATGGAAAAGTTTCATGCCTGCCTTTTGAACACGAAGTTCAAGGCCTGAGCTGGTGTTCATATATATCCAGTTTCATTGGCATTAAATGACTCAGAATATTTCTTTTCCCCCCAGAACAGGATGCCAGTCCATCGCAGGTTACTCTCTGGCTCTCGCCGGTACCCATTTCTACTCCCGGGCGGAGAGAAGCAATTATGACAAAGTGCCTCGCTCAAGGACACAAGTTTTCCTATTTTCTTGCTAACCTGTGAAACACGCTTGCTTAACTCTTTCGCTACGGTGAGCCGCTCACAGCGGCTCACAGAAATGTCCCGTTCCATACGGAAAGCCGCTCACAGCGGCTCGTTGACGTCACTGTAGATATTCGGGGCATCCCCATGACGTGTGCCTTTTTTGCATAATTTATGCCGTATTGCCATCTGGATGACCTCTGACCCTAGTTGCAGCAGCTTTGAGTCGCTGCCTTTGGCTTTCCATCGCGCCAAGGGTATTATTGACACATTAGATGGCGGCGTCCAATAATTAATTCCGTACAAACTGCGCGAAATTCGAAAATTCTATTACGGAGTGAAAGAGTTAAGCAAATTTTTCTGCCATAAACGCTTCTCAGATTCAAAAACTGACATATTTTTCCACATCCCCATTATTTTTAATTGAAATATTTCTCAAACTGCTTCATACTTTCAAAAGTTGCTGTACTTCTAACCAAGTCAGTTTTTAATGCCATTGATTTTTTAGAGTGATTACCAATCGTGTACCTTCCCTTTACCTTAACAGCGAATTACACGGGGTCAAACAAAAATTGGAACTCAAGAACTCTCACCAACGTTCAATATTTGTAACACTATCGAGGCGGCTTGCAATGTATTAATACAAGGGTACGAGGGTCACTCTATTTTTTTTCTCTCTCTTTTTTGCAAGGTATTATACAGGATTGGTAGAGCTGACAAAAAAAGTCGCACACAGTGCTCATGTTGTGTGTGATCAACCATACACATGAAATAACAAACCTGCGAAAAAGTTGAGCTTAATCCGTTGTGTGATTCAGGAGAATATAATAAAAAAAACATGTACAATTTTCAGCACGGTAAACACATTGTCCTCAGCAATCGAAATCAGCTGGTTGCGCTTTTGTTGGGGGTACAGTTCTCTAGAATGACTTCAATTTAAAGGGAAATATTTCACAGAAAAAATGGTTCTAGTATGAACTTCATAATCAGTAAAGCCTTTTAGACTAAAAATGTGTTTTTTATCCTTACCAATCCTTTAAATCAAAAGAAGAGCAGGCCTTCGGGTTTTTTTTTTTTTTTCCGTAGAGGTTAAATTGTCTGCGTGAAGACGACGGCGACTGTTTTGCATTTGTTTGTTTTCAACGTTGACATGGTTGATGAGGGCCCTTGTGTCTTCTCATGGAGGGCCATGTTGCCACGGACACTTGTGACTGATGTTTCTGGGGCAGTGGGGTCACTCATTAGCCAACCGGGGGGGGTGCCCAGAAACTCCGCAATCCACGAGAAGGGAGACTGTCAACCCTAGTTACGTGTACGAAAATGCCGCCGTAGACAGAAAAGGCATTAAGTTGTTAATCGATCCATGTCTGACCTACTTGCTCCGACACGACCCCCCTTCTTTTTTTCTTCTTTTAACTGTCTGCGATGACAGTTTGACTTCAGGGTTTAATCACGATCAGCCCCTCTTTGTCCGCCAACCATCGTCGGAGAGAGTTTTTAAAACCAAATAGACTTTCTCCCCTGAATGAGTGAACTTTCCCAACGTCAAGTGATTTTTTTTCACTTTTGTGATTGCACAAAAATCAAGAGGTTAGAGACTTGTCATTTTTGTCCCCACTTTCATTTAAAAGAACATTACAGAATTGGTAATTGTAAAATATACTTTTTGATCACAGATTTACATAAAACTTACACGGTCTAATGATGATGATAGTAGAAAACATCCCTTGAAATATTTCTGTCTGAAATGCCATATTTGATGAGAAATGAATAACTAATTTTCCGTTTGGAGTTTATCGCTCAGTGAGCGTTTTATTCATCTGTTGAACCTGTATGATTTCTTGCAAAATGTGTCTTTCGGTTTTGCACTATTTTCTCGTGACACAGATGGCCGATCGATCTCAAACTTTTACAGGTTTGTCAGTTTATGTATATGGTGGATTACATAAAGTGCTTACACTGCCAGCAACTGTTTTGTTAGCTAAAACCAATTCTGTAATGTTCCTTTAAGGACTCTATCTTTTGGAAAATGAGGGCATCACAATCATGTCAAAAGCTGAAATTGGCCTTAGACCCTTTCTTTCAAACATCCCGAACTTCTTCTTCTTCTTCCAAAAAATGAAGGCTGAGGCACATTGCAAAGAGCGCTAAACAGGGTGGACGATGTAAAAAGAAAAGAAAAAATTAAATAGGGAGACGAGGAACAATGGTGGTGCACTTACTTGTAGGAAGAGTTTGAACTGTTCGATTGTAGGAGCTTTTACGGTAGATTCTGGCAGGATCCATACTGACATTCCTAACACCTCCCCTACCCCCCACCCCCACACTCTCCTGCACCCTTTTCCATCCTCACAAAAATGTTAAAAACTTTCCACCGTGGTACATTGCTTTAAAGATAGGGTTATACATCTACAGTGTACATTGATTTTTGTCAGCATAATGCTGATTTATAGGCAAAATTATAAAGAAATATACCACAAAAGTCACATGTGAAAGGTTCAGCTAAAGACAGTGTCTACTGGCTGAGAAACAGCAAAAAACTGTCAAGTATTTTCACACCAACGTCGAATCTATCCACGTTTAGCGAGGTGACAGCGGGTACCAACCGCATCTCTGGCCGCAGCACTCGCGAACGGACACCAACCCTAAGAAAACTGAGAAAATGATTCGTGCAATGAATCGTCTCTCAGATTCCAATGGTTATTGGATGACAATTTATCCATACCACATCACTTCGAAGGGAATTCCTCTCTCATAACAGAAATACTACATGTAGCTTGCAGTGCTTCTCACCACGTAAGTTTTTATGTTCCCAGACACTTTTTGAGTATTTAACCAATCTATGAACGTACCTTTAAGCGTGAGATACACGACCAAAAATTGAACCCGTTTACCACGAAAATAACCACAATGTATTCACCAGGCAGTCTCCCACCTCTCAAGATGACCCCCCCCCCTACCACCTCTCTAAGTGCCACCGCACACTCACTGTGTGTACATGTACCATGTACCACACTTCCACAGAATCGTATCAGAGTAATTCCAATTCCATTCCCCCAAGAGAGAGAAAGAGAGAGAGTAGAGATCGAGAGACCGCTGCGAAAAAACAAGTTCATTGATTAGGAAGTCATGGCCTTGCATAAATCATTTTTTTTTTTAAAGAAAACTGTCCCTAATGCATCGCAAATCAGGGTCTTTACATGTACATGTAAAATGTATCTTTCCACGTAGGCTTACGAGATCTATTCCTGTTCAAAAAACCCAGTATACAAATAGTGCTAACCGATAAGCATCGCACGCAGAGCACACATCGTCATCGTTTTCACAAAATCAGGAGTGTCCCCACACAGGCATGATACATGTACATGTATATGTATGGTCCATGGGAAAAAAAGTAGGACAATTTTTATTGAGTACAACTTGGGCAGACCTACTTGTTTTAGTATGATGTAGGGTTTTAAATGGACTTTGCAGGCTACACGTGTTTAATCACAGTTTTCCTGATATTTCCATAGGGCTAAAAAAATCAGAAATCAGACTAGGAGTAGTAGGAAGAATATCATGCCTGCCCACATAAAAAATTCCGCATTCTGCATTTTTTTTTTTTTTTTCCTGAATTTTTTCAAATTGCTGTTTCGGGTTCTGCTACTATTTTTCTTTTAAATTTTACTATACAAAGTAGAGCCTTGAACTTCTCTCTTCAGTCATACCGAACTGCGAAAATATGGTTTTTTAATCTTGATGCAGTTTTGATGAGTGAGCACATTCATCACTTTGTGAGAAACAATACAAAAAACGAAACCTGCTCGCAGACCGCTGTGATTTGTCACTGAACCTAGATTCGTGAAAATGCCAAAAGGTCAAAAAAAAGTTTGCAAAATCTACCCTCTTGAAGTTGAACCAATGCCTAGGAAAGCCAACAACTGGCACGCCTCAAACTTGAGTGGAGAATCCCACAAGACCGCAGGGTTTGTAGCTCAAAACTTTTACTTGACCAGAATCTTTTATTTCAAGACCAAAATCAAAATGAGAAAAACAAATTGTTATCGTTTGAACTTGAGCAGCAAGAGAAGTTTTATCTCACCAGACTCAAAGTCAACATTTGAACATAATTTTTCCATTTTTTATCTATTTATTTATTTATTTATTATTTTTTATTTTTTTATTTTTTTATTTATTTATTTATTTATTTTTTTTTTTATTTTTTTTATTTTTTTTTATTTTTTTTTTTTTGGGGGGGGGAGGGGGGTTCAAGATATTACAAAGTGATAAATCATTATCACCGTTCTCCCTTAACAATGGTCCAGCCAGTGGTCAGACGCCAGTTACACCACCTGAGGACCAGTCAAACTTCACCCTTAACAGTCCAGCTGGCTAGCTCAGTGTCTTCACTAGTCCATCCCTATTGAATATAAAGTATGGACAAGTGGAGAAGCTGGGGGACCAGTGAAATGACAAGCTAACTGGTCCTGCTGGCTAGTCACTGAAATAGTGAAGGCCAAACCCTGAACTCATGACCAGGGCCCAAATTATTGGCTCTGCTTACCGCGGATTTCTGCGCTTACGTATCACAGAATTATGTGCTACAAGGGCTCTGTAAGCGCAGAATTCTGCGGTAAGCAGAGACATGAAATTGGGCCCAGACCATGTCCGCCGGTCTCGTCTTTTTCAATTGAATAATTCAATTGAAAAAGACGAGACCGGCGGACATGTCTGGTCTTGAGTCCACTGGCCCGATGCTTAAATCACTGGCCTCAGGCCAGCGGTCCAGTGTAAACTCTGAGCCCTGACTCAGTTACAGTACAGTTTGGTTGGAACAGCTTTGTATACATCACAGCAGTACAACCCCAAATAGCGAATAAGCTTTGCACAAAGCAAATGACCGAAGCTGTATGTTTCTGGTCTGGGTTGCCAATGACAAGGTTAAAAATCTGGGCTACTAAAAATTCCTGCGGACAAATTAAAATGCACAGTTTGCAAGTCTGGTGGGATCTGTGAAATAAAAGTTTCAAGGTACTGCAAGAAGAAAACTGTGACTTCTCATGTAAACACACACACACACACACGTGTATAGCGTAAAACATTCACACAAGTCATACACCGGTGTCGTGTGGTAGGAGTGAGAAAAAAATGTGGCAGTCCAGTACCACCACTACACGCCAAAAAGGTCTGTTTCTTAAACACCTGGTGCTTGGATTAACTTCAAAAAACGTTTACCCAGACGGAATTCTGCACCCATTACCGCACTGCTGGTTTTGGGTTATCCCATGTACGTGGGATTGCCTTATATGGTCATTGACAACAAAGACGAGTCACTAGTTCCCTGCTGTTAAATCACTCTCTGATGTTGGTTTCAGTATTAACCAGGGATAATCCCCTCTGAAGGGGGGTGGTGGCTGTCTTCATTCCAGCTGTCGTTTTCACACGTGTCACAGCGGCAACCAAGGCGATATGACCAATAGCTGCATTACATGTACGGTGCGCCCTCTACTGTTGCCCAGGAGATTCGCAAAGTCCCAGCGCCTAATCCGAAGGCGCTGGGAGGGGCTGACGTATGCACATGCCTATTGGACCAGTCCCCCTGACCTCACGGTCACATAACCCCCAGGTAGATGTGGTTAAGAGCACCGGACTCAAGCTCTGGTGTTTCTAATCAGCAGAGAGTGGGTTCGAGTCCCGGTCATGGCACTTGTGTCCTTGAGCAAGATACTTTACCATAATTTGTTTGAGTCCCGGTCATGGCACTTGTGTCCTTGAGCAAGATACTTTACCATAATTTGTTTGAGTCCCGGTCATGGCACTTGTGCCCTTGAGCAAGAGGCTTTACCATAATTTGTTTGAGTCCTGGTCATGGCACTTGTGTCCTTGAGCAAGATACTTTACCATAATTTGTTTGAGTCCCGGTCATGGCACTTGTGTCCTTGAGCAAGATACTTTACCATAATTTGTTTGAGTCCCGGTCATGGCACTTGTGCCCTTGAGCAAGAGGCTTTACCATAATTTGTTTGTCCTTCAGATGCGACAATAAGTCGTGTACTACATGTAAGATTGGTAGTGCATGTAAAAGAACCCAGAGCGTCGAGGAAGAGTAGTGGGTTAACCCCGGTGTTTCTGGTCCGCATAGCAAGCACCCTTCAGGATGAAAACTCAATTACGTCTGTCAGATAATCCCAACGGCTGGACAACATCACGCTATTAACCCGCCCTGTAGAGTGTGATCCAGTGAATGAGTATCAACTCAAAATGCAAAACCTGGATTATCTCTTAAATCCCGGAGACTAAATCCATCTGCAAGGATTTGTGTACAGGGTTGGTACACAACACAGCATGCTTTTGTATACGATGTACATAATAAAATGCACAAGTGTGAACGGTTTACACCATAGAGCAAGGACAGAGACTAGCTGTTCCTTGCTCTACATCTATGCTCTATGGTTACACACAACCGGCCCCCAATACATCACTCTTCGAGAAACATTACATTATACGGTCTACATGTACACTGTACGTGTATGCCAAGTTTGGTTAGTACATCCGAGGTTGGTTGATGGCATAAGGGCCGTCCAGAAAATCTGTGCATGAGAAAAACTTGCATAAGAAAAACTCACATAAGAAAAAGTAACGAAAAACAGAAAAAAATTAAAACAAAAACAAGAAATCCACCCCAAAATGGGGGGAAAAACAACAAAAAACCCATTAAATTTAGTACTTGCTAGACAACAGATTGAGAGGCTCCATTACATTTCAATCCTTTCTTAAGAAAGTTGACACAATACATGGGAGGGGGAGCCAATCCATGCCTTTTAAAGGTATTGTACACTTTTGGTAACAGCTCAAAATCAGTGTCCACATTTTGTGTGATTAAACATAATGCATGAACAAACAAACCTGTGAAAGTTTGAGTTCAATTGGTCATCGAGGTCACGAGAAAATAGTGAAAAGAGATCTTATGTGTTTTCTGTATTTTCAAAATATCGCGTTTTACTCGTTTCTCAGAAACGATAGCATTTTAGGCAGAAATATTTTAAGGAACCCGTTCTACCATTACTTACTTTAAATCATGTAAGTTATGAGAGAATCTGTGAACATTGTGTTTTTCGATCTTACCAATAGTGTACAGGGCCTTTAAAGCACAACATTGGTATCCGCACTTTATGTTACCCAATATACACATGTAAAGATATGAAATAACAAACCTGTGAAATGTTAAGCTCAATCGGTGTTCGGCGTCATGAGAAAACAGTGAAAAACCCTGTTACACA
This sequence comes from Pycnopodia helianthoides, assembly GCA_032158295.1. Taxonomy (NCBI): domain Eukaryota; kingdom Metazoa; phylum Echinodermata; class Asteroidea; order Forcipulatida; family Asteriidae; genus Pycnopodia; species Pycnopodia helianthoides. The sequence continues at coordinate 3,000,308 of CM063257.1, forward strand.
TGTTTTCACTATTTTCAAACGTCAGGTTTTGGACACGTACGATAAAGACTAATTTGTTTTACACATTTCCTAAAAACTATAGCATTTCAAGCCAAGCTATTTCAAAGGGAAAGTTTACCACCATGACCCTCTTTATACCATGCAAGTTTTGTGCAAATCTGTGAAAACTCATATTTTAAATCTTGTACACACCCTTTAAAATTAAAAACAAAACAAATTTACGATGTACATTGTGCATTAACAATGTATGTATACGTTGTATGCACACCAAGTACAGTAAACTGTTTAATACATAGCTCAGTGCTTACCCTTACCTACAGTTGTATGTGCGCTTACTAGCCCAGCATACAGCTCTAGCAAACACCGCCACAGGCTAGCACATGTAAACACCACTTCTCAACTTGCCCTGTGGGCTACTAAAAAAAAACCTGTGCAACCTACATGTACTTGTAGAAAACGATCATACTTCTTCCCTTTCAGATGTGAATAATACATTTTTCAAATGTGTTAATGTGTTTGTGAGTGTGTGAATGTAACTTCATTCGACCATTAAACTGGCTGCGGATCGCTACCATTAATCAGAACGATACAATTGATGACAATAATCCATATTTGAAATCTGGGCTACTAAAGCTTCCTGTTTGCCGTTGCCAAGTAAAACCCATACATAGTTTACTAGCCCGGTGGGCTCCAATACAAACAGCTTTAAAGCGCAGGGCCTGAATAAAGAGACCCCTCCCTTTTGCAATCACGATCCCCCCCTGAACATAATGGTACGGCCCTCTGCATTATTATCTAAGTACAGTAGATGCATACTCATGTACATACGGTATGTCTTCAGGTGTCTCCCCATGCTCAAACTAGTGGCAGTTACAGGCAAATTGCATGCCAATACGCACACATTTTGGCTGTTCCAAAAACAATTTTTTTAATAATATCAATGTTGCAGTTTGGGGGTTTGGGTTTTCTTTTTTGGGATCAAATTCACAAAAATCATGAAGATAATTTCCATTAAGAATGCTCCAGATTTCACAATTCTTAGGGCTTTTTAAAAACCAAGCTAAACATCAAGTAGAAAACATTCTGAGGACCTCGTTTCAATTCAGCGTGCTTTGGCCAAACTTCCAAAAAACTTGGGTCCAGAATGCCCCACAGGTTTGAAAAAATCCTTTGGAGAGAACCCAGCAGCCGATTTCACGAAGCGCTAGGATTAATCCTAACTCGAGTTAGGATTAGTAACTAACTCGAGTTAGGATTAGTAACTCGTCCTAACTTAGGATGGGTTCAATGCGTCCTAACGTCTATGGATACGAAACTTAACACGTTGACTGCCGCCTACGAGTATATTCGTAGTAAGAGGTGTAACAGATTCTGCCACTACGAGTATACTCGTAGGAAATGAAAGGGCTTTGTATTGTTATTTAAATACACTGGCATCACTGAGCACGCAACAAATACGCTTCTGGCAGTGGTGAGGACATGGCATCCTTAGAATGTGTATGTTCAATTTTTTTTTGTATAGTACATGTAGCTATTTGGTATGCACGCATGCGCACTGCACTTGGCAAATGGGAACGCCCTACGAATCTATGACGGGCAGTCAACGAGTTAACTCTTCCCAAGTCCTAAGATTAATCCTAAGAGTTTGGTGAAATCAACGGCTGAACTCTTCTCTTCAGAACGAACACTGAAAGTATCGCTCTGTGTACAGTACATGTACATTGCAGATAATACCCGCTCGTTACCAGAGGTGTAGATTTCAGTATCGATTCTTTAATTAGGTTTCCAACCTGCTTATTAACGAGGTGGCACTTGTACTTAAATGTACGTTACGCACCAACACTTGCAGAGTACACTTGTTGTCGGCAGATCAGAAAGCAAAACCTGGTATGTCAGAAGGAAGTCCTTCGTGTAGAAAACTGAAACAATATATTAAAGATCAACAGAGAGAAGTTAACACTGTGGTTCTTTTGTTATAGAAAGTTAACGAGTGCGTATTGATAGCATTTACAATTGAGAAAGACTCAATAGAAATGGTTTCATACACGTAATTTAAAACAATGTTGATCACTGCAAGGTTTTAGCCAGGATTTGGTAAAAGGGTGTCAAAATTTGCTGGAATTTTAAAAACTGGGTGTCCAGTGAAAGTAAACAAAAATAGACTTTCATAACAAATTTTAGTCGTCTCATAGAAAAGCAAAAAAGAAAGCCCACAAAAGACAACAGACCGGATATTGATTATGTTTGCAAAACTATCACCAAGGGACTTTGTTTATTTTATATCAACTGCTCACGCAATCACAACCACAATCTATTTATTTGAACAGGCATGGTAATGTGTATTGTACATGTTGTAAACACAAACAGGAGACACCTCATATCCACTGCGCTCTACCTTTTAGTTTCACCGGGCCTACACACACAAAAAAATGGTTTCCTGTAATAATTTTGGAGGCTAATCATCCTTACTTTACAGCTGAGAAGCTGGATTGCGAAGGACGCGGCTGCAACGTGTTCGAGAAGCTGGCATGCGAGGGCGCCTTTGGCAGCCAGCCACATCAACCCATAGATGACCACGGAGAACAGCCAGAGATCGAAAGTGTTTGAATGACATGCCAGGAAAAGATAGGAGGGTAGGGAAAACAGACCTTTATTTATTTTTTTCGGAGAGTAAGTGCAATTAGCACTCTCCTCTGATCTTCTTAAAAGGGAGGTATACGTTTGGTAATCACTCTTAAAATTAATGGCAATAAAAACTAACTTGGTTAGAAGTACAGCAGCTTTGATAATATAAAGCATTTTGAGAATCATTCCACTTCTAAAGAGTAATGTGGTTATGGAAAAATATATCAGTTTTTATCCGAAAAAAATGTGCATCTGAGAATCGTTTCTGTCAGAAGCGTTTCTCAGATTGTGTATAATGGACATAACCGCTCCGGACTGTCAGCGATATCTCACAAACGCTACCACCTTTTAAATGATATTTGTAGGATTAAAACAATCAAACAGGTTCCAAAAAACCAAAGGTTATACAATCCCTTTAGCGTTGTCCAAGGAGTGTGTAAAATAGCGTTTTTGAATGGTCACTCGGGTTACAGGAAACACAATTATTTTTGTAATGGGCCCCCGCAAAGATTTGTCCTCTCGCTCCTGTGTTTATTCGAAGAACAAGCTTGTGGTTTATCTGCACGTGAAATTTGACTCTGCACTCGGACTCCGGATGAGCAGCGAGTGAAGCGTGGGTTTTCAGAAGAGAAAAATTTATCAGAGAAAAAATAGAAAAAGAGGAAAGTGCCAGACACATCAAGGCATTTTCAATGTTCAACAGCACAGCTGAGAAACCAAAGTCAAGAAAATCAGCTCGGCCCAATTTCACGGCTCTCCCTTTACCGTTAAGCAAAGAATCGGCGCTTACGGAAGCAGGGAATTCCGCGCTACGTGAAATCCTCGGTGTTAACAGAAAGACACCCCACTTGTCATGCTTGTCTGTGTGAAATGCACAGTGCACACCAGGGCCATTTCATACAGCTGCTTAAGCACAAAAAGCAGCTAAGCACGACAAAATTATGCTTACCAGAATAAGGTCACCAGCCAAACCACCATGTCCATGTACAATTAGTGACTGTTATCATGCTAATTTCTGCTTAGCAGATAATAGTTAAGCAATATTTTCTGCTTAAGCAGCTCTATGAAATTGGGCCCAGGCCTGCGAGGGCAGGGTCATTATCATCTTGCAATTGGAAAATCTTAAAGTCTGTGGGAAACCCTTTTGATAGGGAGCCAGAGGCTCAGACCAGGGGCAACGGAAGGCCAAGGCCAGTAGTTTTGGTTTCGGGCCGGTAAGCTCACGACAGGACAAGTCCGGCGGTCTTGCGTGTTTTTTTTTCAATTGACTAACAATACCTCATTGTGTAAAATCTGGAACAAAAACAAGTTATGATTAAATGTTGACTTGAGTCTCGTGAAACACCTAGAAGAGTTCAATTCTATTGAGTATTAATATGGGTTGTAACTATTGAAATCAGTTGCGGTTTTTTTTTAAGGTTTTCAGATAGGTGTTCCAAATTATGAATTCATTTCAGAGGGAAGTATTTCACAGAAAATAGTGGTTCTAGTATGAACTTCATAAAGCTTTCAGACTAACATTAAACAATGATATTTTTGATCTACAGTACCCATTTCACCTCTGAAAGACATGTAACGCTTTTCTTTGTATTTGCATTAGTATCAGTTTTGCATCACTGCGAACAAAACTCGCTCTTTCAATCGAGTACCATTTATTGTCCGAAAATGTAACGTGAGTATATCATGACAGATTTTTCTGGATGTCATCTTTGGTGCTGAAGTAGGTCTAGGTCTACCCTAACTTCTATGGGGATAAACAGTTATTAAAACCTTTTCAGTAAGGTCATTACAGCCCAAGAAATCTCAAAAGTACATCAAAAACGTATCGTGAGTAACCGTGGAATTGCCCAAATGCAGAAATTTCACATGCCTGATACGATTGTTTCAGAGGCACTTGAGAACACATTCATTACTTACACAAAAAGTGCATTCGTATTTATAACAAAAAAAATAATAAATCATACAAATTGTTTAAAGTGTATACTACGGACATGTGACTTCACCACGATATTTTTTCACGATGGCCAAATACAGTCAGCACTGTAATTACGGACAGACTTGTCCCAGTCCCTCAAAATGAATTAACCCGTTATTTCCCAACCGAATACTATTGATGACAATTCAAGTGGAGGGACTGGTTAATTCATTAACAGACGATTGGAATGTTCCATGTGTACACACCAGCTGTGTGCAGGCTTTCATTTCAATCAAAACAAAGAGGAGGGGAAAAGGAGAAGAAAAAAAACGCTCAGGGAAAAAAAAAAAATCAGCCTTGACAATTTTCAAAACGTGTCACGAAATGAAGTAAACGTGTCCACCACTTCACATGCTATGTACATTATGGACACTTCATGTACTTAACATGTGTACTACATGTGCATAAATCGTGTCCGCAACTATAATTGATCAAGTAATAAACCACAAGGGAAACTGACTGGGTAAATTTTTTAATAATTTGGGATTGGACACACACAAAAATTACTGGAGTGAGACAAGGTGATCCCCCTGACAAAAATAGGGAAACCGCCAACACTAGGGCTAGATAGCTCTAGTTGGTAGAGAGCCGAAAGTGTCCAAGTCTCGCATTAGTCAAATTTTCTTTGTTTCTTTTATTACAGTAATCTACATGTATGTCACACTTCAATGTTACAGCTGGATTTAAAGGTACAATGTACATGTACAGGTCCGATGCTTCACGGAGACCATGGAGGCAATAAGGCCTCCATGCCCCTGGTCATTTGCCTTGCTGCCCCCTCATTAGTTCTTAAAATCTGTTGCATTTGGCAGTCAACTGAGATGTCATTCTTTGACTGAATTTGTTGCATTTGTACTTCTATGCAATAGTGCTGCATACATGCAATAATGCCTTCATTGTTGTATTTAAAATATTATTTGTTACGCGTGAATTCATCACACACATTTTACAAAGGAAGCGGGCTCAGTTTCACAAAACAACAAGATTCATCTTGAGATGAGTTGTCAGTATTACCACAGTGATTGCTACTGCGACATCATACTTTGCTTAGCAATAAAGAAGATTGATTCGCAGTTAATACCTCGTGTAAGAGCGCTACTGTATATAAATGTCTCTTATTATTATTAAATAATATCATTATTATTATTTGCAAAGTCCAGCCCTGGTTTCAAAACAGTGTCGACACTCTCAATTTCGCAAGTCAGCATTTCATCTCAGTTGGCTTTTACTGCTACCATTCTGTGCGTTACAATACAACGTTACAGCTCGTGTACAGCACATTAACTGGCCTTCGATTCCATTAATCCCAAATTGGGGGTGGAATTTGATTAATTACATACATCATGTATCAATATCGGGGATCCTCCGTTTCTGATTTATGATGACGAGAGAACATTGTCAGCCACGTGGGGAGCCCGCACAGCTGCGTCGGATTTAGGTCCTCTTTAAAATAATTGCAACAAATGTGGGAACCGGGTCTGGTGTACAGCACATGTAGCTGTTTACAGTACATTATCTTCATTCAGTATAATCTGTCAACCCAGTGAAGCACATTGTATAATGCATGTACGTGCATAAATACAGCGTAAAGCATACAATGGAATCGCAACGTACACTTAGTTTGAGGCGTGTTCAAACGGGTGCATAATTTTACCCTGTGTCATAGCACATTTTAGCATAGCATGTTACTCTGTCACATGCTATTTAGATCCAAACATACATTTGTAATGGTCCGAGAGTGGACAGATATTTAGCTCTCTGAGGTACATGTATTGGAAGTTGACTAGAAACAGCATGTAGTATTGAAGTTGACTAGAAACAGCATGTACTTGTAGTTTTGAGGCAGAGCCGAGGGAACTAGTTTGTCAACTTCCAATACCGAGGGGAGCTACATGTATAATATCGACTGTCCACCCAAAATACAACATGTTTCAACCTGGCCTGAAATTATACTGTTGCCCTGGTCTTGGCCTTGGTGCCCCTTCAACAGTTGCCCACAGACTGTAAGATATTCTAATGGAAGTGCCCATTGCAAAAAAATGTTGCCCCTGGTCTTGGCCTTGATTGCCCCTTCAAGAGTTTCCCATAGACTTTAAGATTTTCTAATGAAAGAGCCCATCGCAGAATCAAAATGGCCTTGCCATCTCGAAGATGAAGCTCAAGGCCTGTTTCAATACTTCTTTTGCTAGTTCATATCATTGAGCTCGGAACACGAACGTTAACTGTTCACAATAACCGTTAACGCACAGGCTTAAAATCAGCTCATTTTACTTTTACGACTAAAAACAAAACAAACAGACAAACAAAAAAATGAGGTCCGCAAAACAAAAAAACAGGTCGGTCGGGTTACCGTAAACACAACTATAATTTCATATGGCCTCACAAGAGCTGAGAATCCGGCCTCCATGTACATTTTAATGCACCAACCTGAACACAGTGTGGTGTGTAAGGAAAGAAGATTGTGTGCAGTCATGTGCCGCTGGACGGTCACACTAAGCTATTTTTAATGCCGTCAAAAGAAGGTTGTAAAAATATGCAGCCACTCACTGAAATTTTTTTAATGCTGATTTAATGGTTATTTTGAAGAAAAAAAAAAAATTCTGTACTTTGATTAGCATAATTTTTATGAGGGATTTATCTGTAGACATGGTAGAGGACACAGTAATGCACATGATGTACGTTAAAACATGTATAACTGAACATGTTGTTGGAAAAGCCAAATCCGTTATACAGAGGTTCTCCGCATGTAAAAAAAAATGTTGCATTTTTGCTTGCCGATACGCACGAATTGCTTGCTGATAATATATGCACAAATTTTGGCCAATATGCGAAAAATGATAACGATTACTTCTATTTTTTTTTTCCGGATCAAAATTACAAAAATCAATAATTTAACAAAAACCATTTTGAATGCCCATAGATTGTACAGTTAGGGGCTTTTTAAAAGTAAGATAATGTGTAAACACCAAGTGGAAAAACATTCTGAGGACCTCGTTTTAATTCAGTGCGCTTTGGCCAAACTTCCCAAAAATTGGGTCTAGGGTTTTATCTTGATGGTTTTTTGTGAAATAAGTTTTAAAAAAATGACATCAATTATCTTCTTACGCGTATCGGTCAAAATTTGCGGGTATCAGCCGATACGCTAACTGTGCATCGGGGGAGAACCCTGGAACTCTAGTAGCCAAATCTTAGAAAGATATTTGTTTATAATAAACTATATTGTGCTGACAAACTAACTGCACATGTAATCATTTGTGCATATACTGTAGGCCTACCACATGTATTTGTACATACTGCATTGCATACTAACCTTATTGCATATATGTGCATTATGTACATGATAGTATAATACATCGTGCCTATACAAATCTGCACAATTCACATTCTCGTTCATCGCCAAGCGCAGTTTTTTACAGAGCAATTAATGCCCGGGCCAAATAAAGTCACACCATTAAGAGGATTTCCTGCTACCACTTTGTTGACAATCAATCACAATTTATATCGAGTCTGGAATCGCAGGGAGCCAATTACATGGACAGTAGGCTATCTCAGCATCTATGATCACATTTTGTACAAACTGAACGAGGCAAAGATCTGAGACAGGCAAATCTAGACTATTCTTTTACAAATGCAGCAGGTACTACAGAGAGAAACGGGCTAGCCAGCCTGCATAGTATAATGTAGCATCAAGCACGGAGGTCAGCTATCAAAACAAAGTTGACGGATAACGCTAGACAGTCACAGACATACACATGTACAGTAACAGATGATCTGAAAAAGACTGCCTTATCCAGATTTTTTTCTCATAATCATATAAACTGATCTACGATTTTCAGGTTATTTCTCTTGACCCGCGTATCCACAATAAAAATTTAAAAAAATATAAATTCGTAAGTTCATTGATTATTCCGAATGGCACCTATGCATTTCCTACGTAATCCAATGTTCTTGAATGGTGTACAGTTAGAACGTCACTGCAACGAGCACCGCGGGATCCATGAAATTTTGTTTGGTAAATTGTGATCCTTCGGTTTAGTGACACGCGACGCCCCGAAAAAAAAAGACGAAGTCCACGATTGGCGTTCATGAAACCGCACGCCATGTGAAGCCCTCTTGTGAATGCCTGATTTTACTCACTCCATGTGTACATCGTGTTATCGTTTGTCACCATTATCCTTCAACTTTGATACATGTTCACAACAAATCGTAGACGCGTACCCAATCACTTGAGACAACAGCTGGAAATAGGTGCATCTTTTTTCTCTTTTTTTCATAAAAACCAAACAAATAAAGTCAAATTTCACAACAATATTTGATTAAATCGGTTGCTTTGCCTGGCGATTATTATTATTATTATTTTTTTTTCCCGGTTGTAACTGCCCAATTTCGACGCAGATGCCGTGCATGGGGAGAACCTCGCAATGTGCAATACATGTATGATCAACATTCATGTAACACTGTACGTGCAGTATCCCCTTCGGCAAATAGTTCACACAGCAATGATATGTGTCATCTTACAGCAGTGTGTACAAATGTACATACAGCGTAGAAGTCATTAACCCTAAAGAACCCAAGTCCTACAATATCCTCATTGCCAAAGTGCAGGATTGTGAAGGATTTGGGCTATTAGGGATCTGCAACACAGGAGGATTTCGAAGGCTTTGGGCTACAATGAGTTTTTGTTAGGGTAGGATTTCGCAGGACTTGCGCTACCGGGCTGTTTTTACATAGGAGGATTTTGAAGGTTTTATGTATTATGCAGCTTAGCCAAAATAGGATTCTGAAGGTTTTGGGCTTTTTGGACATTTTTTGACTCCCTAACTTCTGTCTCAAAAGGATTTTGAAGGATTGGGCTAATATGTATACTTACAATAAGTTGAAGGATATTGAAGGATTTGGGCACTTTAGGTTTATTACCACTTTAATCCGAAGGATATTGAAGGATTTGGGCAGTATGTTTACCCAAGGGTCTAGTCTGTTAGGGTTAATTGGACACACTGTTTTCAATGTGGTCATCCTGTTTATCAGATATTCAGAGCAGCTTGACCGGCATCAGGTGGATGCAGCCTGCATTTAAAACATGATGTCTACAGTATGATGATGTGTAGAATATGTTTATTTCATGCATTGTAATGGGGCCAAGAGGTTTCCACCACAGATATGTACTCTAGTAGAATAACAGTGGTCTTGGTGTAATGTTGACTGAAAGTACAATGGCCAGGGCCCAATTTCATATCGCTGCTTAAAGGAACATTACAGAATTGGTAAGAAAAGAAATTGTAAAATATACTTTTGATCACAGATTTACATAAAACTTACACGGTCTAATGATGATGGTAGTAGAAAACATCCCTTGAAATATTTCTGTCTGAAATGCCATATTTGATGAGAAATGAATAAACTTATTTTCCGATTGGAGTTTATCGCTCAGTGAGCGTTTTATTCATTTGTTGAATCTATATGATTTCGTGCAAATGTATAATCGGTTTTTCACTATTTTCTCGTGACCCAGATGGCCGATCGATCTTAAACTTCTACAGGTTTGTCAGTTTATGTATATGGTGGATTACATAAAGTGCTTACACTGCCAGCAACTGTTTTATTTTTAGCAAAAACCAATTCTGTAATGTTCCTTTAACATGATGTCTACAGTATGATGATGTGTAGAATATGTTTATTTCATGCATTGTAATGGGGCCAAGAGGTTTCCACCACAGATATGTACTCTAGTAGAATAACAGTGGTCTTGGTGTAATGTTGACTGAAAGTACAATGGCCAGGGCCCAGTTTCATATCGCTGCTTAAATGTACCAGATTACAAAATCTCCCTGATTGCAAGATGCAAATAATGGCAGCTCTGCGCTTAGATCCCCTTATGACAGGGGCCTATTAGCACCGACACCCCCCCCCCCCCCCGGCCCCAATTAAACCCAGATTGTTTTGAATCCCATTTTTTGGCCAAGCTGCATTTAAGACCCCAACCCTTCTCTTTCCGCTGAATGTCAAATACAGCCTGATATCCCCATTCCTTCTAAATCATCCCATAACAGAAACCCATTTATGGCCTCACAGTATTAGCCAGAGGGATGTCTGGATGTCTTTTGGACACCCCGTTTTAAATTTGGACACCCTGTTTTTATAGATCTGTCGTTTACATTATGTTTTTAAGTGAACTAATTGGACACCCAGTTTTAAAATTTCCAGCAAATTTGGACACCCTTTTTGCCAAATCCTGGCTAAAACCTTGTTTGGCCCCAATACTTCTGGATCCTCCTCCACTGCAGTGTCCCTAAAGGCCATGTCAGACTCGGCAATTTTTTTTTCAGGCAACTCTGAGGCAACCAACTGCACTGTATGCAAAAATAAAACAACACTTCGGCAGCACAAAAGACAATACATCTCAGCTGTGTAACTCACCAACCCCAAGAAAATGATAAGAAAAACCTAAACATGAATTAATTCTCTTTTCGGAGATTGCCCAGAACTGGTTGCCTGTATATTTCTACCTCTAAGTGTGACGCGGACGACTTGAAACCCCAGTCCTTCTGAATCCTCCACTTCGGTGAAAAGAGGATTTCATCAACAGGGGTTCGGGCCAGTTACGGTTCGTACATAAATTTGTACATTGGGCCCATCCCTTCTTCATGAGCATCTACTATGTAATAGACACAATGTGTATGCATCACTAGACTTTCAAAATGACTGCAATGGTCTCCAATAGGGGTTAACCCTAAAGAACCCAAGTCCTACAATATCCTCATTGCCAAAGTGCAGGATTGTGAAGGATTTGGGCTATTAGGGATCTGCAACACAGGAGGATTTCGAAGGCTTTGGGCTAAAATGAGTTTTTGTTAGGGTAGGATTTCGCAGGACTTGCGCTACCGGGCTGTTTTTACATAGGAGGATTTTGAAGGTTTTATGTATTATGCAGCTTAGCCAAAATAGGATTCTGAAGGTTTTGGGCTTTTTGGACATTTTTTGACTCCCTAACTTCTGTCTCAAAAGGATTTTGAAGGATTGGGCTAATATGTATACTTACAATAAGTTGAAGGATATTGAAGGATTTGGGCACTTTAGGTTTATTACAACTTTAATCCAAGGATATTGAAGGATTTGGGCAGTATGTGTACCCAAGGGTCTAGTCTGTTAGGGTTAAGGGCAAAGTGTCAAAATTTAAACGTGTGACCAATTAGGAACAGATTGTCCAAATTGAACAAGCGTGTCCAACTGGGAACAGAATGTCAAATTTTAAACCAGTACGCCCAGTTTCAACAGGGTGTCCATGTCAAAAAATGGAAAATGGTATGTCCTATTAAGAAGAGGGTTTCGATAGACCTTTCCCATGAAATACGTACATTGCACATCGCGCCTGCGCACTAAAACTTAATTGTATGGGACTGATGGTGGCGTGACGCAAACACGTTCACGCGTCTGCCTAGTGCACAACTCTATGCCCTTTGCCCACCAACAGCGTGTGCACAATACCTCAACCCTTTGAGGTGTACGAAAACAACGATACCATGGCTACTTGTCAGTGTATAAATATGCGGTTTGACACGATGGGTCAATGAGCAACCTTCATGCGAGGGCGCCCTATTTCAGTGATGTCACATGCAGTACGCATGGTCTCCATCAGTGAAAAATAAGAGGTGTTCCATTGTAACCAATCAGAATCTGGTTTGAGAGTGCGTGGCACAGATTTTTCTTCCAGAAAACTAGATATGACACTCTTTTCTTGATTAAAGTTTCCGCACCCTATCTTTCAGCTGTCTACTCGGGGAATCTTTAGAGTACCGCATCACCTCTGATAATCCCTTAACCCTCCTACTGTCAGTGACACTTGACAACATTTTCCAGTGAGTTGACCAACCATTTGAAACCATTCGACTGCCAAAGTTGTGTACGGTGGCACAACTGTGCACAGAACTAACTGTGTACTGTGTACTGTGTACATGCATTCCCTCATGGTATCATATTGCAGGCTGGCATAGTTTATCTATCATTCAAAACCACTTGAATGGTATTAAATGGTCAGACAGCAAGAAGGTTTTAAGGTGTATCCAGGAATGTGCCTTGAGGATCTATGTACATGTATTGTACCTTCGTCACTGTCGAAAGTCTGCCATAATGTTTGAGGCATTCCGCAAACAGGACCACAGTGTAGCGTCAACATGGTATGTGGCATGTCAAGGCCGAGCGGACAAGCGCACCGGACTCAAGCTCTGGTGTTTCTGATCAGCTCAGAATGTGGGTTCAGGTCCTGGTCTTGACACTTGTGTCCTTAAGCAAGACACTTACATGTGACCATCGTTGCATGATCTTCATATGGGACGTAAAGCCTTTAGGTCCAGTGTGTTGTGCAATAAAGAACCCAGTTATACTTATCGCGAAGAGAAGAGGTTTGCCGTGGTGTTTCTGGCTGTGGCTGCTGAATAGCACCTTGTATAATTTAAGGGTGCTACATTAACCCTTACAGTGCCAGCCTTGTTTTAGTAATTCTGTATCCACAGGTCGGCCATTTAAAATTTATTATTTTTTTTTTTTGTCGAGTATAGAACGTAATCGGAACGTTGGCGGCCTGTGGATGGAGATTCAGTATGACATTTCAGAGCGTTGGCGGCACTCGAAGGGTTCCGTGCCGGTCGTGTTTTGGCGTTCTTTATCCAGAGGGCAATTATATATATTTTTTGGGTCGAGTAGTAGAATGTATGGGAACGTTGGTGGCCTGTGGATGGATACTTAGTTTGACGTTTTAGAACATTGGCGGCACTGGAAGGGTTAATGGGTCTCATAATTCAAAACACAGCTCTGCTTATCCTGTTGAAAAACAAACAATCAGCACTTTGATACGCCCCTAGGGGTGTGATTAAGCCCTATATGAGAGCCCAATAATATTAATAAATCGTACTTACACTTTGGCGCTCATCGGCGGTTCCCATGCTAGTTCCCCGGTCCTCAGGTTGCCATACATAGGCCGCTGGGTCTTGGGTTCGATAATCTCCACCCATTCCACCCTGCAGATATGAAGAAGAAGAAAAAAATTGTTGGAAAAACGTTTAACGGAATAAAGTTGACCATAAAACTGGTAGCGATCGCTACTGCTAATACTTTGTCATGACAATACATGACAATCTGGGCTATTAAAACTTCCTTGAGGAGCAAGTAACATGCACTGTTTACTAACCTGATGGGCAAGTAACATGCACTGTTTACTAGCCTGGTGGGCAAGTAACATGCACTGTTTACTAACCTGGTGGGCAAGTAACATGCACTGTTTACTAGCCTGGTGGGCAAGTAACATGCACTGTTTACTAGCCTGGTGGGCAAGTAACATGCTCTGTTTACTAGCCTGGTGGGCAAGAAACATGCACTGTTTACTAGCTTGGTGGGCAAGTAACATGCACTGTTTACTAGTCTGGTGGGCAAGTAACATGCACTGTTTACTAGCCTGGTGGGCAAGTAAAATGCACTGTTTACTAGCCTGGTGGGCTAGTGTTACATGCACTGTTTACTAGCCTGGTGGGCAAGTAACATGCTCTGTTTACTAGCCTGGTGGGCAAGTAACATGCTCTGTTTACTAGCCTGGTGGGCTAGTAACATGCTCTGTTTACTAGCCTGGTGGGCAAGTGACATGCTCTGTTTACTAGCCTGGTGGGCTAGTAACATGCTCTGTTTACTAGCCTGGTGGGCTAGTAACATGCTCTGTTTACTAGCCTGGTGGGCAAGTGACATGCACTGTTTACTAGCCTGGTGGGCTAGTAACATGCTCTGTTTACTAGCCTGGTGGGCTAGTAACATGCTCTGTTTACTAGCCTGGTGGGCTAGTAATAGCTCTGTTTACTAGCCTGGTGGGCAAGTAACATGCTCTGTTTACTAGCCTGGTGGGCAAGTAACATGCTCTGTTTACTAGCCTGGTGGCGAAGTAACAAGCACTGTTTACTAGCCTGGTGGGCAAGTAACATGCTCTGTTTACTAGCCTGGTGGGCAAGTAACATGCTCTGTTTACTAGCCTGGTGGGCAAGTAACATGCACTGTTTACTAGCCTGGTGGGCAAGTATACACGCACTGTTTACTAGCCTGGTGGGCTACTACAAAAAGGTTTCTTTGGGGAAACGAGGCAATTTGCTCCTCCATGCCCTCCCCCTTGGTCGATGCATCTGACCCCTTGAAATCTTCAAGTAAAAGATGTACATTTCCCTCATAGAGGAGTCCTTAGTTAATGCAAACACTGTCTCGCTCCTTACATTACAGAACAACGCATTAGGTCTGCAGTGTAGTTGTCTTCAGACCAGGGCACGAATGTTACACTGGACCACAGGCCCAAGGCCAGTGATTTTAGCGCAGGGGCCAGTAAACTCATGACTGGACAAGTCCAGGCGGTCTTTTTTTTCTTCTTCAATTTATTATTTGTACCTCACTTTGTATTAAAGGAACATTACAGAATTGGTAAAAAAAAAACGGTGTCACGACAGTGACTCGACCCCACACTCTGCTGATCAGAAACACCAGGTACTGCAGTGATTGCCAGAAACCCAGGGCAAACCCCTTCTCTACACACTAAGGCTCGTCCCCTTCATAGTTGATGCTATAAAAGCTCAAGCAGTTTTGTATGTAATAAGTTAGTCTTTAAAGGAACATCACAGAATTGGTAAGAAAAAAACTTGTAAAATATACTTTTTGATCACAGATTTACATAAAACTTACACGGTCTAATGATGATGATAGTAGAAAACATTCCTTGAAATATTTCTGTCTGAAATGCCATATTTGATGAGAAATGAATAAACTAATTTTCCGATTGGAGTTTATCGCTCAGTGAGCGTTTTATTCATTTGTTGAATTTATATGATTTCATGCAAATGTGTAATCGGTTTTTCACTACTTTCTCGTGATCCAGATGGCCGATCGATCTCAAACTTCTACAGGTTTGTCAGTTTATGTATATGATGGATTACATAAAGTGCTTACACTGCCAGCAACTGTTTTGTTAGCAAAAACCAATTCTGTAATGTTCCTTTAACCCTCTTGCTGTCTGACCATTCAATACCATTCAAGTGGTTTTGAATGATAG
Source organism: Pycnopodia helianthoides (assembly GCA_032158295.1). Lineage (NCBI taxonomy): Eukaryota > Metazoa > Echinodermata > Asteroidea > Forcipulatida > Asteriidae > Pycnopodia > Pycnopodia helianthoides. The sequence continues at coordinate 3,015,979 of CM063257.1, forward strand.
ATAAACTATGCCTGCCTGCAATATGATACCATGAGGGAATGCATGTACACAGTACACAGTTAGTTCTGTGCACAGTTGTGCCACCGTACACAACCTTGGCAGTGGAATGGTTTCAAATGGTTCGTCAACTCACTGGAAAAACGTTGCCAAGAGTCACTGACAGTAGGTTAAAAAAAGGGAATAAAAAAGTAGGCAACGGGAGGTCTTAAACGACCGTTTAAAACTGGCAGGGCCATGGCTGTGCGGTAAAGGAACGAGTCGAAGGCGAGGTCCTTTATCGCATGGCCACGGCCCTGCAAGGTTTTGTCTGGGTTTACATGTACATAAAAGTGTATGTGTACACTTAATAAATCGTTACCAGTGTACAGTACATGTACAGTGTGTACATCATGTACATGTAGATCTCCCGAAATAGCATGGGCCTACATCTTATAATAACTTGCTTAAAATATCCTGGATGTTCGCACAAAGCAGTCGGCGACGAGAAACAATGATTTTCACACAGACATAGGCCTAATGTATTACAAAATCAGTAATCATGAAATTATTAACCCAACAAACTGTCAAAGTAACAAAGCCGACATATTATTATGCTGGCAACAAACAAAAACAGGTTTAAGTATAGGCCTATAAATTCAAATTTCAATCACAGAACCTGCAGAATTACAAATTCTTCCCAATATGAAACCGAAACAGGGGAATTATACACTGACATGACGAATACTGTCTGGAAATTTCAGACACACAACTTTACAGTTTTTGCGAAAAAAAATTGAAAAAAGGAAACTGCCTACAAAACTTTGTACATTTACAAAGTGTTTTTCAACTTCCGGCTCTATTTTTACAGGTATTCAAGAAAGAAGAATAAGATGAAAATTGCATGCCTGAGAATGTTACTGAGAGCAGTGAGGGTTAATTAAGAAATTATTGTAGGTGAACATTTTGGCAATTTACAGCTTACGACAAATCAAAAAGAGTTTGGAAGAGAAAACTACAAAGTGGTCTGACCAAATTCAGAACCATGAGAATCAATTATTCGTTAGATACATGTATATTCGTTAGTTTACGGCTGTTTAACATGGCGTGTCATGGCCGAGCAGTTTAACGCATTGAAATCAAGTTTTTGAGTTTAGAGTCAATTGGGCGTGGGTTCGAGTCCCGGTCATGACTCTTGTGTCCCTGAGCAAGATAGTGGTTGGGCGGCAATTTCTTTTTGCATGACCTTCTTATGTTTAAACAAAGGAAGTATGACTATGACTACGATTTTGGAAGTGTGATCAAGGTAGATTGACTGTATTAAAATGTGCATCAGTTGAAGTTAAAATCTAACACATTTTTTGTGTAGACAATTGATAAATAATAACTCAACCGAACAATAAACCAGACTGCATTGAACATGTTGAATGAATTTATGAAGTTTGTTTTAATGTTTGAATTTGATGTTTGTTCTTTTTTTTCAAATGAATATTAATAATGATCAACTCGGTACACAAATATTCTGGGTCATGATTGGAATATAGATTTGTTGAAGGAATAACTTCACAAATATAAAACAAAATTGGCAATCTGAACTACAAAATTAATTCTATGACCCGACGACAAAAATATGGAACAAATGAAAAAGCAAAACTAAATTCCAGGACAGTTGAAAATGGAGAGAACAATTAAAACACAATATGAAAAGAATCAATTTATGTGGACAGTGCACCCTTTTCCCTGTCCAATTTATTCTGGGTTTTAACAGGAAGTTTATGCGTAATACAGTTTCCAACCATATCCGCCCTTCAGAATGTGAAACTACAAACACATAAACACATGGGAACATTGACGTAGTGCACACACACACACCACGTCGTACTGTCAATGGACGGCACCCAAAAAGACACATTGAAGAACGATGTCAAAAAAAAACAGTCACGAAAATTACACGATTCCAGCACAAACTAAGCAGGTTGCGGACCCCCAATTGTGAACGTTTTACGGGTTATATGTCTACTTACCTCTCCGTCATCTTGGCCCAGTTTGAGCAGTGGGCCCACAGAACAAGTAGGAAGGAAACCGCTTCAACCCCACTCAGGAAGTGCTTCGGATTGCATTGCCACTATCCGCCATGTTGTTTAATTATGTTAATGAGGTCGTGACGTAGCGGGTCTTCGAGCAGTGTCACACAAAATCCGTACACAGCCGAAGGTGGTGTGATGACTAAGAAAAAATTATGTTTCTCCGAACTAATGAGATTTTCGAGTTGAATCATCGAACTTCACCGTGTGCTATTTATAAATACGGTGTACTTTCTAAAGTTGATGTGGTAACTTGCCGTACCCCAGTTTATTTATTGTTTGGGAATAGAGTTTTGTGTGTGGTTACGTTTGATGGGTTTTTTTGGTTACAAGGTTGATAATCTTGAAAAAAGGTTGTGCAATTGTAAACAAAGCAAGGAACAAGAGAGTTTGTGTGAAAAAAACGAACCCCTACCCAAAATTAAAACATGGGCGTTTTCAGTTATTTTTATTTCAATGGAGTAAAAATACGTCTACCCCGTTCAAATGGCTATGGGGTGTGGGAATGAGGTTGATGTGGTTGGGCCTATTGACCCTTGCACAACGCGGATTGCACACCTCTCCGCAAAATGCGCGTCTACCAAGTTCCACCATTTTGTGTTTAAAAGACAATAGACTGATCCATTAAGCCCCTCCCCCTGAACATACTGACCAATCTCAGCATTGGCTGCATCACCACTGCACGAGTGGGCAGCATATAACGTGTGCATCTCCAATGCCACACCCCCACGAGTGAACGTGCGCGCTTTTAGTACGCGCGCGCGCATAATATTTATTTACTTTTCTAATGGTATTTTAGCGTGTCAGAATTATGCCGGACTTTCGCTGGCGTAGCCAAGGTTGTGATTGGTCAACACGTAAGGTGGCTGAGCTGAATGGACTCGGTCTACAGAACTTCATAAGCAGCAAATATTGCTCATAAATTGTCTGCTCGGCAAAAATAAGCAGGGTTTGGTGTTTTCCTTTTGCGTACAATTTCTGCCTGTAGGAAAAGTCCAGCATCTGTTGCACTTGTGACGTGATGAGAGAGTGTCTGAAAAGTGCAAATGGTAGGAACTTTCTAACTGGGCCCAATTTCATAGAGCTGCTAAGCACGAAAATATGCTTAGCATAAATTTCTTCCTTGATAAAAACAGGATTACCAACCAAATTTCCATTTGTTGCATATTGTTTGTTAATGGTATTCAGCTGTTGTTTGCTTATCCTGAAAATCACGTGGAAATTTGGCTGGTTATCCTGTTTTTATCGAGGCAAAAATCTCATGCTAAGCAAATTTTTGTGCTAAGCAGCTCTATGAAATTGGCCCAATTTCATAGAGCTGCTTAGGCACAAAAAGAAGCTAAGCACAACAAAAATATGCTAACCAGAATAAGGTTACCGGCCAAAATACAATGTCACATGTACAATCTGTGACTGGTATCCTGCTTATTTTTGCTTAGCAGAAATATTTCAAGCAATATTTTTTGCTTAAGCAGCTCTATGAAATTGGGCCCTGGACTGTTCCGTTGGGACTGTCGGAACATTCCATTGGAATGTTCGAAAAACTAATGCGCGTCACTCATGCAGGATTGCTCCCAAACTTCGAAACGATTCCTTTGTGTACATTTTGACTCCCAAAATGGCGGACAGAATAGGCGCGTGTAAGTGCGGTGCTGCTGCGCGTTGTGCGTTGACGTCATCAAGCCGCCATCTTAGAGGTAAAACGACGACGAAACGATAGAAACGCACATCTTTGTACGCGAGGCGCACATGATGGGCCAATGAGCTACCTTCTTTTGACGTCATGTACACAAGGTGCTTCCTAAACATATATATTTTTAAGATGGTGTAGGAGGTCGAGGGGAAGGGCTACTGGGGAGGGGGTAATGGTTACAATTTGCAGTGAAATAATAGATGTCGTTTAAAAGTGGGTGTGATCCCGGGGACTCCCCCGCCCACCCCCATGTTAATAAAATTATGAATGTCGAAACCATTGGTGATGTCAACAAAAATAATTAAAACAATCAATGATAATAATTGTTGGTACAAGGATTAACCTTTTTAGAGAGGGACACTTTTTGTTTATTATTGTTTTGTTTTTTAATTAATTGACGAATAGACCGATTACGCTACCAATGTTTACATGTCATCACGTGACCTATAGTGGGTACTACGTCATCTCAGCGGATGGCAGACGTGCAATAAACTATGTTGTGGCAGAGCGAGTACGCCGACAGTCGGCTTTAATTTTTGTGAATAATAACACAACTATACTGAGCCCTTTTATTAAAGTTGCATGTTGTGACGTTGATTTAAAGCACAGTGACTTTTTCATACATTACGAGTATTCTACTACAAATTAATGAAGTTTATTTTGAGTATGCACTACCGCGCCCCCGGAGTCGGACGACGATCCACCTGGGCCCAATTTCATAGAGCTGCTTTTAAGCACAAAAAGTAGCTAAGCACAACAAAATTATACTTACAATACCAGAATAAGGTTACCAGCCAAACTACAATGTCACATGTACAATTTGCGACTGGTATCCTGCTCATTTCGACATAGCAGAAAATTGTTAAGCAATATTTTCTGCTTAAACAGCTCCATGACATTAGGCCCTGGTGGTATTTTGCTTGTTGTGTAAATCACTGTAATAAAAGTTTAAAATGAATATTTAGCCTTGCGGAATTTCAAATAGCCCCCCAAAATCACAGTTTTGGAAAGCCTTTTCTTCCTTTTGGATGATTTCAGCTTCAAAATTGCGACACTCTTCTGTTCAAAAGTGTGTGATCCCGGATGGGCACCATATCGTGAGCATTTAAATTAGACGTGCTTTGCGGATATTTCGGTTTTCCAAAACTTGCTGGAACTGTCCTAACTGGTTTATACAGCCACTCTGGTGAGGTCTGGTTTAAAAAAAAAAACACTGGAATATTCTTCACAGATTTCGAGAAAGAAAACTTTCGATCGAATAAATAAATGGAACAATCACCATGTATATTACAACAACGGCACTTTCCTATGGTGGACGCATTGTTTGTTGGTGTTAGACACCCACTATAGGTCACGTGACTTGGGGAGAGCAACCGGTCTATTATTAGATTGGAAAAGTGAATATTAACGAAATAATAAACCGACGGGAAACGTGTTATTTTATTTACGTGGCCACAACACCTGTTAAATAGGAGACGGTAATTCGCGGCGGCCTTTGTGTTCATTAAGGTCGCTTGTGTATTAATGGATAGACTAAAATGGTTTACGTAGGCCAATCTTGCGCTGACGAACAAAGTGGTAATAATTATCTGGGCTGGTCGTAGTCTTTGTTCGTGGCGCAGGTTCGAGCTAGAATGAAAATTTAAAAATCCGAGATGCTCCAATATTTATAAGGCGAATACTTAATCAAAATCTCAGCTTGGTTGGGTCTAGTCTGTATTGTACTTTCATCATGTCCGACTCTCTGAAGGATTGACCTGGATCCAGGTCCCGTGGGACCTGACCCATTTCCGGGTCAGTATGACCCGGAATCTATGGCCCTTTTTGAATCCACGGCTTCGGCTCCGGATTGATGGGCTTCAGGCCCAGTTTTCTTGTCTGAAGCCCTGACCGCAAAGCATGCGTAAGTTAAAATAATTGAGGGAGCCTAGCTAGCCTGAGCCGATTTTGGAGCCGAAGCCGTGAATTCGAAAAGGGCCTGTGTCAAAACTGCCGGGAAATAATGGATCAAACTGACGTGAGAATATCCTGGTCAAAATCTTCTTCTTTTTTTAAAACCAGTATCCAGGTCAGCTTGCCCCAGAAATGAGTCAGGCCCACAGTACCAGGAATCCGGATCAAATCTGCCGGGAGTTTTCCAAACAAAGGATCCCTCGTTTGCACCCAATCAACAGGCCGCTCTCAGCCATACTTCGGAGAGAAAAATTGAACAGATGGTGGGGGAGTGGTATTTTCGGGGTGGGGGAGGCCGGGCCAGGGGGGCTGGGCGTAAATGATCATCTTAAGTGCAGTGGAGAAAGGAAGGTGCAAACAAAACTTAACCGCCATTATTGTTGTTGAAGTTGTTATTGTTGTTGGTTGTAGTTGTTGTTGTTGTTGTTGTATGTTGTTGTTGTGTTGTTGTTGTTGTTGTTGTTGTGCTGTGTGTTGCTGTTGTTGTTGTTGTTGTTGTTGTTGTTGTTGTTGTTGTTGTTGTTGTTGTTGTTGTTGTTGTTGTTGTTGTTGTTGTTGATGTCGTTGTGTTGTCGTTGTTTGTGTTGCTGTTGTTGTTTTTTTGTTGTTGTGTTGTTGTTTTGTTGCAATTGTTGTTTTTTCTGTTTTTTTTTACTAAGGAGCATCCTCTCTTCTACCCCCCCCCCCCCCCAGCTTGATGAGGCATTCAGGTTAGCTCAGTGGTTTCTTTCCTGCCTTCACCTTTGTGGCAGTGAACCATATCCCATTTCTTATCCCACCTCGGATCGGAGCCTTGTATGGTTCGGTTTACTGACCCGCCTCTGACCTGCGCGGTCTCCCCAGTTGAGAGGTTTTTCCTCCCGCATCTAAAAGCTGAGAACTCTTCGCGGGGTAGAAGATTTCAACAAACCCTCCCTAGCTATCATCGTGGCTGACACGGGTCTATGCGGTCCGTCTCTCTAGTCTAGCTTGATGGAGTCAGACGGGCATAACTCGTCAAGTCATCACGGTAGTAATCGAACAAAATGAACATTGTTAACTTATAGTCCGCAATTTGCACCCCCAAATTGAAGTTTTAAGTTTGTGTTTATAATCAATGGGTGCAACATAAGAGTAATTTAGTTGGACATCGCAATGTAGACTGAGCAAATCTGACGCATAATCGAAAAAATAATTGAACCCAAGCTTCCCACACGTACATTACTTAACGTGTGAAGGAAAACCCAAAGTTCTCTTGCATTTATATTTCGCCGCAAGACTTGTACCGAGTATTAGCTTCTTCCATCTACCAACACGAGAGGGCGCAATACTACATTTACACATAAGAACGGCTGCTGTCGGTTCCACTTGCATTGTTTCTAAACAGGTTTCTATAGTAATGCTGTAGGCCTATGCGTTTGGACCATGGAGGTAGACGCAGTACGTCTTCCAAATAGACTGGCAAAAGCAGTGAGAAAAAATACTTACAGATCACACTAACCCTAACCCTCATAATATAACCCAGAAAGGCTTCAAAATACACGAAAGAATTATTCGAATTCTCAAAACTCAGTGGTGCCCTTCATCATCCAGCGCACACTTATTCTGGCTAGCTACGATGCATATGTTATGGTGCCCTAATTGTCGCCACTTGGTTTTTTTTCCAGACGAAAACAAAAATGACAAGTAAAGACTGGAGAAATAACACACGCAATCATTTCAAGCTAATCCTGCTCAAAAGATAATAAAGAAAGGCCGACGAGGATGCACCTTAGAGTATCTTAATTACTGCTCAAACTCTTTCCAGGGGCTGCCTGATGGGTAACCGTATGGGATAATAATAGTAAAGGCTTCGCGATGCGTGGCATGTGCTGCTGGGAAAGAGCACGATCTTCAGCAGCTTCAGCAGTGTCCTTTTACCATGCCCTTGATCCTCCTAATATTATGACATGCAGGCATAATAATAATAATATATGTGATATTGTTACACTCTGGTAGGTAGTATTTACCAAACTTTCAAAGTCTTACCCCTCACTTTCATTTTCAACAAGGATTTGCCACTGCAAAGTTAATTACCGAGACCCCAAAACTTTCAAAGCCAACTAACTGTAGTTTTCTGAAAAAGTGGAAGCACGTCAGAACCAGTTGATGATTACTAGTACTACCACAAAACAAAATAAGTCTGCTTAAGCCATGTTTTTAATTTTTTTTTAATTACCTTGAACTTTGTGGATCTACAACAAGTTTGTTTGGCAAGAGTCAGTGATGCGCAGCAGACCTCATCAGCATCTCAGGCCGTGTCCGTATAACGGCTATGGCTACAGCTGGATCACCGCATCCATAGCAACACTCTAGTCTTAGCGACAGCCGTAGCCGCCAAATCGGACAAGGCCTTTTTACGCAGAGCGCCCTCAAGAGTTTACAAGTGTTTTGGAGCTAGAGCAACACACATCGGGTGATTTCAACCTCAGCACTGCTCTTGAATTCATGCCAAAAACATGGCTGAGAACACTCCCTTTGGTGCCCTCAATCCGGTGTTTGCGTCACTGGGAGCGGTGGTCGCTTTCTACGCGACGTTTCGTCTAGTTTCATCACTTTTCAGAGGTTTCAAGGCTTTCTTTTTGGCGAGCCCGCTTGGACTTTGCGCCGACGTAAAATCGTACGGAGATTGGGCAGGTAGATATTCTTTTAGATAAGAATAAGATAGATAGCGTTTATTCAACCTCGCCCACCTTGGTTGGGCAGTGTTAAGCCCCCACTCGTGTGGCTTACGAGTGGAGCTAGGCTGTGTTATGGCTCTCTTTTATTTTAAGCTTTATCAACGGTCTTATCATATTCATACTCTTTATCATGATTATAGTGATAGTCGCCATGCAGTCTACCCTTATGCTCTAGTCTAACTATACAGACAGTAGTACTCGACAGTAGTTCTATGATCATCATAAATGTATGAAATGCTACGTTTTCAAAGTACCCCCACTTTGAATTGATTGCCAATCAATAAATATCGCCCTCTTGTCTTGACTTCCCAATACAAAAACTATTAATTTATATATGCCATCTTTACGGGCAAATTGCATTTTGGCTTGCAAGTTATTACCGTTTCAGCTTGATACAGACTTGAAGTTGGAGAAATTTGAACTTTGAAGAAGATTGCAATTAAAATTACAAATAATTCTGCATTCCAAACGTGTGAATTTAATATTACTTTCAGCTGTTACCGGGGCAACAGACGGTATTGGTAAAGCCTACGCAGAACAGGTATGTAAAAATGTGCCCTTTGACCTGTAAACAAGATGTGTAGCTTTTAGACTTAAAAAAAAACATGAAAAAATATTTTTTCACTGTATGCTAATAATTAATTTTGAAAGTCCAGTGCAATTTTTTATATTGGATGTATTCCCATCTTGTTTGATATCAAGTAATAAACCTCAAGGGAAACTGACTCGTAAAATTTTAGATGATTTTGGGTTAAACAGAAAAAAATTGACTAAAACTTCTGACTGGCACCCTGAACAAAGATATTGACAAAATAGGAAGACGGCCAACATTAGGGCTAGATAGCTCTGTTGGTAGAGCGCAGACATGACTTTAATCCGGAGGTGGCAGGTTAAAGTCCCGCTCTAGTCAAATTTCTCTGGTTGACCCAAAATATTCTTAAAAATTATTTTCCCTTGTTGTTTATTACTTGATATCAAAAGAAAAATGGTTTTGTTCTTTCTGCTTCTCCCAGCTGGCCGCTAAAGGTTTGAATATCATACTGCTGAGTCGATCCCCTGACAAGTTGAAAGATGCGGCATCAGAAATTGGTAAGTGACTGCATTTCTTCAGACCATGTGACCTGTGATGTCATAATTATGTTTACAAAAGAGCCACAGAGCATGGTCTTCCTGCAGATATTCCATGTACTACATGTACTACATCTCTTTGGAACTCCTTGCCTGGTGCATGTTTCCCTCCATCCTACAATCTAGACTGTTTTTAGAGGAATATCAATTTCTTCCTTCAGCTCCCCTCGAGTTATTTTCATCTTAAATATTTTCTTGTAGCCTCTTACCAAGAGTGGCTTTTAGCCTTGTTTGGGGCAAACTTAAAAAGAGAGAAAAAGAAAAGGAGTACACATTTTAGGGCTTTTCTTCAGCATAAAAAACAAATTCTTGAAGGTTCATATTTATCATTAAATTATTCCAGGTGAATGTACAATTCTCATCGTAATATTTGTTTTGCCCTTTTTTGTAAAATTTTAGAATCCAAGTACAAGGTGCAAACTAAGACCATAGCGGTTGACTTCTCTGGGAGCGGAGAGATCTATGAGTTGATCAGCAAGGAGGTCGCAGGTCTAAGCGTTGGGGTTCTTGTCAACAATGTAGGCATGTCTTACGGTTACCCCATGTACTTCCACGAGCTTCCTGACTCGAAGAAGGTGGGTGGCGTGTACATTAGCTTTACCAGTCCCTTGTGCTCATCGTTTTGCTCCCTGACCGTTCCGCTGTACATTTTGACCAATCCACATCGTTGTTGACTTAAATCTGAACCCTTCAGTCAACTCAACATTTCTATACAGGCATGCAACTTTTCCTCGGATCAGCTGATTTCCTCTGTTTTTATTCTCAGTTTTACCATTCAAAATTGAAAAATACTGTACAAAATCATTGAAATTTTGTAATTTCCTCTTTTTTGGTAAAGTTACAGTTGCATGCCTGTCTATAAACTCTCTTTTTGGACTGTAATTGTTCTTTACTCCTTTTTTCAATACAGCTCCTGACGGACATGATCAACTTGAACTGCCTGTCGGTTACGATGGTGAGATTGATTTATGGTTTAGTCAGAGATTATTCCGATACTTGGCACACTCTCAAATGGTTCCTTTCCCTTTTGTTTTTTTTCCCCCTCATTTCATTGTTACAGCTCCTTGAGCGCCTTTGGTGGATATGTGCGCTTTATAAGACTTAGTTATTATTATTATTATTATTATTATTCCTTTCGAGACGGCGAACACCCATACAGGATTCTGAATGAATGCATATGACATAATGGCACCAGGGTTTGCCCATCTGGAGGTTGCCCGAACCATGTGATGTAGCAGCACTGTCTTTAGTCTGGGGAATCCAGTTTGAGTGTTCACTTGTGACCCATCAAGTCATTGTACCAGACACTATTAAAAATGTAACTCGTAAACAGCTGATTCTTGCCTCCCGCCTACCCCCGGGCCAAATTTCATAGAGCTACTTAGGAAGAAAATATTGCGGAATGTTTTTCTGCTTAGCAAAAAAGAGCGGGATACCAGTCAAACAATGGTCTATGTGACATGTTATTTTAGCTGGTGACCTTATTCTGGCAAGTATAATTTTGTTGTGCTTAGCTACTTTTTCGCCGCTAAAGCAGCTCTATGGATTTGCCTTGTTTTTTGTTGTTGTCCGTGGCATATGCCAAAGTTTGTGTAGATTTTTTGTTTTATTACGGTATCACGTGTCTAAACTCATTCAGAGATTTGTTTTATTACTTTATTATTTTTTTGTTTTGTTAAACAGATGACTGCAATCGTACTACCAGGAATGCTAGAGAGGTAAATGTCAGTTAGAGTTAATTTTAGAACTCACAACCTGTATGCCCATGTGGCTGCCGGTGGTGCATACTCCCAAGGAGTGACAATGGTTTCAGGAACACTGCTATATGTACGTGTAGATATTCTACGACTGTAAAAGCCCATCTGGAAGAGAGATGGAAGTGCCCTCATGTTGAACTTTTGACCTTTCCAATGACCTTTGGCACTTTGCGTAAGGCAAAATATTTTAAAAACATGTTAAGCGTCCTGCCTTTAAAAAAAAAAAGGAGGCGTGCCTTTTAAAAAAGGATTTTTTATTTTTTTTTTTATATGGACGCCCAACACATTTTTAAGACAACCCGCCAGGCTATTTTTCAAGATGGTTGCCAGCTTTTTTTCTGTTTGTTTTTTCGGTGTGCTAAAGTAAAAACACAATGTTATGTATTTTATAATTGATTTTTTTTTCGTCAGATATCGTAAACACTGATCCTTAAAAAAAAAAGGGAGGCGGCCTCTAAAAAGAAAGTTGACGGGGATGCTAAACATGTTTTTTTGTTTTTTTTGCCTGACATCATTTAAAGCACCCACATATCATTTGAGTCTGATGTGTAGAGTTTTTTACATGTGATTCATTTCTTGCAGGAAGAAGGGTATCGTTGTTAACGTCTCGTCTGCATCAGGCATGAACCCAAGCCCTCTGTTGACTGTTTACTCCGCTACCAAGGTGGGTTGAACTATTCACTTACAGACCTTTCTTTTGTTGATCAACAAACCGCGCTGGTTGGCATGGAGGGCCGAATATTAGCAAAACATTCAATCGCGGGTACAGATGTTTTGACCAAATTCAACATTTCTGCAAACTTTCAATAAAAAAATGTACATCTTATGATTGGTTGCTTTGTTTCCAACAAAATCAACTGTTTTTCGTTTTTGCTTGCATTACACTTACACTTACACTTACACTTATACAGTTCGTCTTTTGTGTTATTTTGTTACTTTGTATTTCGTAGTTTTCATACTTTTTTTGCTTAGTTTTTGTTTTTCATACCGTGTTGTTCATTGTGTATTGTTTTGTCGAACATAATAATAATAATAATAATTATGGCTTCCCATAGTTTTCAACCTTGGTTGGCAAAAACTTGGGCTGTGATGTTGATTTTGCCTAAGAGCGTTTTATATAAAGACATTAATTACCATTATTATTATTATTATTATAATAAAATGACTTGTCTTCTTTTGTTTGACTAACAGGCGTACATGGATTTCCTGACCAGAGCTCTACAGACTGAGTACAAGTCTAACGGAATTATTTTCCAGGTAGGCTCAAGTGTCTCTGGTAGGAGACCCTCCGATATCCTCAACAATTTGGTCGTCTCTCGTTAGGACAAGATTGCTGGGACTCCCCAAGTTACCTGTTTATGACAGGAACATTAATTATTATTGTTATAATTTTTCAAAAAATGTGTATTATTATATAACTCCCGCAATGAAACCGAGGATGCCTCATAAGGGAACTTCATCACTGTAGCTCGCAAGCCTGTGGTAAGCTGTGAGAAAGGTTATTACCGGGGTTAACCTACTCTTCCACAATAAGTGTTCTGGGTTCTTTTATGTGCACTACCCACCGTGGTACACGGGACCTACGGCTTGATGTCCCATTCGAGGGACAAAGCAGTTATGGTGAAGTGTCTTGCTCAAGGAGACGGGTGCCACGACCGGGACTCGAACCCACACTCTGCTGAACAGAAACACCAAAAGAGCTTGAATCCTTTTGCTCATAACCGCTTGGCCACAACACACCGCAATAAGAGGAAAGTAAACCAAAGAAATGCAAAGCAGAAATGAGATTCTGGACTTTTTATAAGCAGAACCTCTTGATAACAGTTCTCTTTATAACGAGGGTTGACTGTACTCCAACTAAGGCAACTCAACACTCCTATAGTGTCCCACCAAACCAAACAGTGCCCTCCTATAGTGTCCACTAAATCCCAAACCAAACAGTGCCCTCCTATAGTGTCCACTAAATCCCAAACCAAACAGTGCCCTCCTATAGTGTCCACAAAATCCCAAACCAAACAGTGCCCTCCTATAGTGTCCACCAAATCCCAAACCAAACAGTGCCCTCCTATAGTGTCCACCAAATCCCAAACCAAACAGTGCCCTCCTATAGTGTCCACAAAATCCCAAACCAAACAGTGCCCTCCTATAGTGTCCACCAAATCCCAAACCAAACAGTGCCCTCCTATAGTGTCCACCAAATCCCAAACCAAACAGTGCCCTCCTATAGTGTCCACAAATCCCAAACCAAACAGTGCCCTCCTATAGTGTCCACCAAATCCCAAACCAAACAGTGCCCTCCTATAGTGTCCACCAAATCCCAAACCAAACAGTGCCCTCCTATAGTGTACACCAAATCCAAAGCCAAACAGTGCCCTCCTATAGTGTCCACCATATTGAAAACCAAACAGTGCCCTCCTATAGTGTCCACCAAATCCCTATTAATGCCATGAGAGTAAAACGGAATGAAAAATAAAATAAAAACGATTATGATTTTATTTTTTTATTTATAAACAATTTAGTCTGTTATGCCGTTCTTCGTGTCGACCAAGCTGAGTAAAATTCGTCGAGCCTCGTTTGACCGTTCCGACACCCACAGGGTTTGTCCGCAGCGCCTTGGCTACCCTGGGCATCGAAGAGAGGACAAACGGATGTATGGTTCACTCTCTACAGGTGGGTTGAGTCAGATCAAAATAGAATATTGTGTGTATTTTTATCTGTGTGTTCCCCAACACAGTTGACCTCCCCCCCCCTCAATATGGTTGCACCACCCAATAAAGTCACCCCCCTCCCCCCAAAAAAAAGCCCCCAGCACAGTTAAACAAAAATAATGCAAGTTCGCCCAAACAAGGCTAAAGCCTCTCTTGGTTAGGGGCTTACAAGAAGAAAATATTTAAATGAAAATAACTTTTTTTGGGGGGGGGCTGAGGTAGGAATTTTTATATTCCTCTTAAAACAGCCTAGATTGAAGGCTGGGGGAACATGCACCAGGCAAGGAGTTCCCAAAGAGATGCAGTAGTGGAATAAAGCTGTTAGAATGGCTCTTTGTTCTACATCTCAGCAAAGCATGAGTGTATGGGTGAGAAGAAGCAGAGAGCCTGGTTTCACGCTCAAACACCCTGACAGGAGGAACCAGGTCGGACACACTGGTCACTGGTGCCACATTTACCATGAAAATATCTGTAGAAAAGACAGAGGCAGGCTAACGGACCAACGTGGGAAAGAGGTTGTAACATTGACCCCAGACCTTCACCAACAAGATTAACACTATGCTTCTGCGCTGATGTTGATAACAAGTTGATGTTTTTTCTCCTTTCCAGGGGTGGGTTGCAAGCGCTGCCCCCGAATGGCTCCTCAACAAGGTTCAAATGAGTATGCATCTAGGCATCCGCAAGAGCGCCCTCAAGAGACTGGGACAGAAGAAGGCCGAGTAAAATCGAAATCCGTCCCACCCACATCGGCCTAGCCGTGTGAAACTTTCCCCTCGGCGCGCTTTGCAAAAAAGAATGAACGGAGAACCTGCCGAGCGCAATGATTACGTAATTTCTTGGCTGGTGATTGGATTGCTAATTGTACCCACAGCAAATTACTTTGAGCGATTCTACTGGTGGTGGAGTGGCGTAACTAGATATATTGGGGGGGGGGGGTGTTGAACCAAGTAAAAGCCATGTAGAGGGGGGGGGGGGTCATGAGGGGGTACTCTTTGTTTGCTTTCCAGGGCCCCCAGGGAGAAAAGTTCATTGAAAACTGATGGGGCTACCCTGGTTAAAGGTGTTATACAGGATTGGTAGAGCTGACAAAGTTGTCGCAGACAGTGTTCATGTGTTTTGCGATCGACCATATACGTGAAATAAACAAGCCTGTGAAAATTTGGGCTCAATCCATTGCGGGAGTCGGGGGAGAAAATAGTGGAAAAAACCACGCACAATTTTCAGCATGCAAACACATTGTCTTTGACTTTGGTTGTATCAAACCGAAATCAGTTTTCTCGAATACGATTCATCTCAGATCAGAGGGAAATATTGCACGAAAATTTGGTTCTAGTTTGAACTTCGTAATCAGTAAGCTTTCACGTTTCCATCGTTTCATCATCGTTTACCTCCAAGATGGCGGATGGATGATGTCAATGCATAAGGTCTACACTTTAAATTAATATAAAATGAATAAATAAATTTATGGAGCTGATGGTCTGTTAAAGACTGGACTTTTTCTTAGAACCCCCCCCCCCCCACGCCTTCTGATTGCACCACTGTGATGGTACTTTGATCCAATTTCTGGGTCGAACATTTTGTTCTGTAAGTTTCTTTTCTATAAATTGAAAGTTGGTCGAGGACCAGTGACGGTGTATGTTTCATGGCATTACAGCTGGTAATCGGTTTTCTTCAAATTAAGCACTATTAATTACTGCAAAGCAAACCAAGACAAAAAAAAGTTCAAGACTGAAGTTTATGAAATGGAAAGATTTGCTGTTAAGGATTTTTAAAATTTTGATACTAAAATAACATTGATTTTACTATTTCAATTATTTTTTGTATAACAGATTTAGTCTCTGAAAATCCATTGTACAGACCTGTGGTACTTTGTTCATAAAGGGACACACCGGCTTACTGTTTACCCAATTTAGTGACGTGGAATCACAGAAAATAATTTTTAGATGGTTGTTGTAAAAAAAATCATCAAAATATCATGTAATTAACGAAATATGTGAAAATAACAAAACGGGGTCAGAGGTCGGCGTATACGCTTTTCCAGCCATTGCAACTGTCAAGTTGAACCCTCTGTGAATCAGACGCCTGGAACCATTTATATAAAATGACGCTTACAGTTTATGTAGACTGAAAAAAAAATGTAACAAATTATTACTTTTTTAAAAAGTAATGTTTTTGTTGATTTGGAACAGTCAGGGTTCTTTTAGTGTTGACAAAAAAATTAACGGATGAATAATAAATTGTTCACATTCTGTATTGTACTCTGAAATCCACAGTTTGCTGGTCATGTATGTGAGTGTCCTCAGTGTTGAGTCCGAGGCCATACCTAAGTTGGCGGCTACAGCTACGGATACGACTTCATTATGAAAATGGCGAGTCGGAAAAAAACTCATGTTTTGTTTACCCTTTTTTTTGGTTTATTACAAAATAAGTTCACATAATCACATCATACCGACCTGATTCCCAGACTGCCTAATGCAATTCATCATAACTTAATTGCTGCCCAAAAGGCACCAGTCCATTTCAGACACCAGGGCCCAATTTAGGAGCAACTTTGGCAGAAAATGTTGCTCAACAAATTTCTACTCGGCAACAATTAGCAGGAAACCAGTCACAGATGGTACACGTGGAATGGTATTTGGACTGGTAACCTATTTCTGGTTAGCACAATTGTTTCATGCCTTGTTATTTTTTGTGCTTAAAGGCCCTGTACACTATTGGTAAGATCAAAAAACATAATGTTCACAGATTCACACATAACTTACATGATTCAAAGTAAGTAATGGTAGAAAGGGTTCCTTAAAATATTTCTGCCTAAAATGCTATCATTTCTGAGAAACGAGTAAAACAATAGTAATTCTTGTGCGCGATAAATTGAAAAAACAGAAAACACATAAGATCTCTTTTCACTATTTTCGCGTGACCTCTCGATGACCAATTGAGCTCAAACTTTCACAGGTTTATTTGTTCGTGCACATGTTTAATCACACAAGATGTGGACACTGATTTTGAGCTGTTACCAAAAGTGTACAATACCTTTAAGCAGCTCTATGAAATGGGCCCAGCCCGTCGTAGATCACGGAAATCTGATGCCTATTCAAACATTGGTCAGATTGGAAATATGAATGCGCACAAATTTACACACAACTATGGTATAAAGAAAAAGTGATTGACACTATGTTCTAAGCTACACATTTTGTTTAAGTACAAAAAGTAAAATCTCTGTACAAATATTGAGATTCCCTAAGTTACAATAAGCCGTTTGTGAGCAAGATTTTGAATAATGTCTGGTTCGATGACTTGATTGGTCACAAGTGTATCATAAAACAGGGACCCCCTAAGAAAGTCTTGCACCAAGACTGCTTTGACTAAAGCAAGGCATTAAACCAGACATTGTTCAAATCTATCTCGCAAATGGCTCATTGTCAAATGACTTAAAACTCATCCTGCAGTAATTTTATTTCCATAATTACAACAACCCTGTATAATACATTGTTTCTACCTACTTTCCCCTCCCACCCCCCCCCCAATAAAAACATAATAAAAATCTACCTCATGGGCAAGAATCATTTTAACTATCACAGCATTTGGTCACATTTCGGAGACGACAACAAATAATGCTTTCTGTTCCGAAACTGTTTTTGCGCTACCTCGTCCCAATTTTCAGGGAGCCTCCCAGACAAATGCGCCCATCTCCCAACATCTCCATAATTCCCTAGAGCGTACTGTTTCGAAACGTCAATATATTCATATTATTGCTGGTTTCAAGATTATTGACTATCATGTAAATAAAATGTTCATTTTCCATTTTTAACTATTGTAATGACTCTGCAATTTGACCTTCGGGTCACGATGAATGTCATTTTTAATAAATGTCATTTTTAATAAAATTCAATTCAAATTCAATTCATTTAATGTTAGAAATGCAAATGCAATCGGACATGATGATAGCGGGTTGCAATCCCCGTCCAATGTCTTCTAAATTTATGCGAGCAAAGGTGATTTCTACTTTTTAGAGACTTATACAAATTTCATATGTTAAGCCGATTTATTCTAAGGTATAAAATTGCACTAGTAACATTGTTCACACACACACACACCAAGTGTGTAATGACCTCCAATCGTGGACCCTCCTTTGTTCAACTCTTTGTCCTGACAAACGTGGACCCCATTGATTTCACATTCACTACCTTATGGAGACCGAGAACAAAACAGAAAAGTGATAACAAAGAGTCTCCATAGGGAAATTCTAAAGACTGGGTTGCTCCACAAGGAATTTTGAGTACAAAGTCTATGGGAGGTTCTTAACTACAGGGACAAAGGAAAGAACAAACTATGTCTCCACAGGGATGCAAAAATAGGAATGTGTGTTTTCCTTTGTGATAACAAACGTGGAGCTATTGTCCCTTTTGTTGTAAGTCCTCGGTTTGAAAGTCACAACAAACTCACACACCCCCTTACGGAACAGGTTGGTGGGGTCCTGCTAATAGAGAGGTTTCGCAAGCGTACGGATACAGATACAGATACGATAACCGTATCCGTTCACGTTAGATGCGCCTCAGATTTTGTTTCACAATCATAGAGTTATGCGTCAGGCCTGGGCCAAACTATAGACATACGTTGGCATGGGTTTTGCAAGCAAAATAATTCCAAAAACATTGTGTGTGTTCTTGTTACATTAGAGAATTTGATTGAGTAGTATTTTTATTTAAATTATCGTTTTCGGACCCCCACGTTAAACGCGTGCGTAAAGAGAGTTTCCGGTAAGCACGGCAAAATAGAGACTCCTGTTTATACTGTATTTTCCCCATTATTTTGCTTACAAATGATGAAAACATTTCCATCTATGTCATAAATGACACCTTTAAAAGCAATACCAGGGGAAATGTTTTTAATCTAGGGCAAAAATACAACTAAAATCAGCAAAACGGTATCCGTTTTTAACGTACGTGAATGAGCTCCCGTATCCGTTGTCAACGCACATGCAAAACACGGAAGCCACGGTTACGCGTCACGTGAACACACAAAGTGTTGACGTATCCGTATCTGTATCTGTATCCGTAGCCTTGCGAAACCTCTCTATTGTTGTTCCAGTATTCCCCTTTTCTAAAGAATATTCCTCTTCGGGTCCAAGTTGAACAAAGAAAAACACTATTACTAGCCAAGAATCCCATGGAGAGAAGACTAGGAAGTTTCAGTTTTTAGATGTGGGAGTAAAATTCTTGAGTATTATTCCAGAGAAAACCCACGCCATCAGGGCCCAATTTCATGGCTCTGCTTACCGCCGAATTCTGCGCTTGCGGTGACCATTTTCCGCTTACTTTTCAAGCGCCGAATTTCTGCGCTAGCTGTGTAAGCGTAGAATGCCTAGTAACGTGGAGTACGCACGCGCACAAGCCGAAAATCCCCGCTAACCCGTGAAATACGCTTGACGTAAGCGCGGAATTCCCTGCTTCCGCAAGTGCTGATTCTTTGCTTACGGTAAGCAGAGCCATGAAATTGGGCCCAGATGGCAATCCTTATAGTGCCCCCGGCGGGATTCGAACCGGGGTCCTAGAGGTGGAAGGCGAGGAAAAAGACAACCACTACCCCAACCCTACTGCTCTCTCTTGCACCGGTAACAGACCCAAACATCCAACTCCCAAAACAGCGCGACCCAGATTTATTGTGGTGGCGACGTCGGGGCCAATTGGGGTCAATTGATAAAATATCACAAAAGACGAACGTTTCAAACTGAATCTTTGTTCAGGTGGCGAATTGTTGCGGCAATGCTACGATGGTGTCTGCACTCTGGAGGCGCGCCGACGGCGCTTGGCCATCACCTGCCTCCTGAGGGCGCTGTTTATAATGCTGACACTCCACATCCAGAGACTTTCTGGTATCTGATACATAAACCACATCTGTAAATAAAAAAAAAATAAAAAATTTTGTCTTCAAAACTGCAACAAAAAAATGATTTTATTTGATCAAAAGGGATTTCTAAAAAATAAGCTTCCTCATCTCAACTTTAAATTTTGTTTCAACGTTAATTTAACAAATTATTTGTAATACATGAAAATTGAACTTGTGTTTATAACAAACTGCTATGGGTACCGTTGTTATATTTCCAAGAATTTTGTATAAATATACTTTTAAAACTAGATTTGATTTCATAAAAAAACACTTCTTCGTT
Organism: Pycnopodia helianthoides; assembly: GCA_032158295.1. Lineage (NCBI taxonomy): Eukaryota > Metazoa > Echinodermata > Asteroidea > Forcipulatida > Asteriidae > Pycnopodia > Pycnopodia helianthoides. The sequence goes on from CM063257.1 coordinate 3,036,146, forward strand.
CTGAGTTGTTTTCTCTTTTTTGATACGCGCGCGGTCTTGCACAGTCTATACAAATCTTACTAACCCGTTATCAAGTAACTCCTGGAAACTGTTTTGGTCAGTAAATTCAAAGTTTCTGGTCAGTGTCATCAAAACATGCCCCTGCCGCAAATTTCACGTAACTTTACGCAACAGCTTAAGTCCACTTGGGCAACATTCGTTGAGTAAGTTGTGCAACACTAACACAAGAAATCTTGCACAAGTGGAGTTACGCAGTTGCGTAAAAATTAATTAAAATCGGAAGCTGGCCTTGTGACTGATGCAGATTTGATATTCTATTTCTTTTTTAATCTGATTTCTGATTTGTGGCCCTCAGAAAAATCAGCCTGAAAAAACGGTCGGCCACGACACCCAACAGCCCTGTTGGACTCGCGCAACCTGATTTTGGCGTTACGTTTTGTTAGTCTCCAAGACTCCATGCAAACTTCGCCAACAATCAAATGTCAGACTTTTGATCGTGTGCTTTTTTTTTTTAGACTTTTGCTAGAGTGTGTAATTTGTTGGGCACACCACAAAACAGTAATAGCACCAAACTTCAAGTTCAAGAAATAGCTCACGCGTTGACACAACACTGACCCCGGCGATATCGGAACACCTAGTGTTTGTTTCTACAAACACTCAATTCTAGTTATTATTGTTTTTACTACTTTTTTTCTTCCCCCAAGGGCCAAATATCATGGCTGCTGATGCCCTCACTTACTGTTATGGGTTCACATTATGATTGAGACTCAGGACAAAGGAAAGAGACAATGGCTACTTGACTTGTTGAGAACTTTGGGTCATGTTCAGCACATGTTAGCCCGAACATCTGACGTCACACTTCGAGGCTCGTGTTTTACGCCAGAGACCGGCTTTGAGCGTTTGGAGGAATCCTGACAAACGCACCTTTGACCTCGCATCCCATTGCGGTCTTGCACATAGGGGACCAGTTGGACAGGGGACCAGTTGGACAGGGGACCAGTTGGACAGGAGACCAGTTGGACAGGGGACCAGTAGCAGTGACCATCTCTTTGACTAATAGACCGGTGCCTGTCCTTATCCTTGCGGATAAGGACAGCGTACCAGTCTAAGTACATGTAAGCTTAATACATAAGTGGCATTATAAGTTGTCACTAGAGGGCAGTACATAAGATGAGAGGTATACTCCCAACACTTACCAGCAGTGTGTGGGGCCAGTACCCGGTGGTCTGCGTGGACCTGCCCAGCGTTGACACAGCGTGCCTGGCGTACAGACACGCAGACGGGATTAACAGGCTGGACTGATGAGGGCCATCTTTAAAATCGGTCATCTTGGTCGCGACGTAGGACGGCATCAAACTCTGAAAGACCACTCCTTTGGATTTGTATTCATATTGCAGGGCCCGGGTGAAGAAATCCATGTAGGACTGTATGGTGGGGGTAGAAGGAAAAAACACATCTGACTCAACCTTTAAATTGTTCATATCACAGGGCCCAAGTGAAGAAATAAATATAGGACGGTACGGTGGGGGTAGAAGGAAAAAACACATCTGACTCAACCTTTAAATTATTCATATTACAGGGCCCAAGTGAAGAAATAAATATAGGACGGTACGGTGGGGGGTAGAAGGAAAAAACACATCTGACTCAACCTTTAATTTATTCATATTACAGGGCCCAAGTAAAGAAAATACATGTTGGACTGTGGAATTATAAATAATAATAATTAAAAGGCACCTATATGGCGCCTCATGTAAAATAGCCCAATAAAAAACTACAAAACCTAGGCAATCAAAATACTTCATAGGTCAAATTTAAAAATGACTTAAAAGTATACAGATAGTAGCCAAGTAATTAAACAGTGGAAGCAGACTGAATAAAAAGTTCAACAGCAAGAGGAAAACAAAACAATTACAAAAGACAAATCAAAGCATTGAAAATATAAGTTATTAAATGCAAGTAGATTTGCAAAACAGAGTAATTAAAAATTGTAAAAAAAAAAAAATACGCCCCCCCTAAAAAAAAAATGCAAGCTACAACGAAGACATGAAAAATACAACTTTGGGATTGAATACAAAATCATGGGCATTATTCAATTCAGATCAATTCACCTGGTTTATTGTACAATACAAAAAGAGCAACTCGACTGCAGTCCGAAGGCCAAAAAGTCAATTTACAAAGATAAAAAATTACGGTGAAACTGACCGATTAGAAGTCGTTGATTATATAAAAAAAAGGTCAACACACAAATGGTTTAAAAATAGAAATACATGTTACAATAGTCAGAACGATGAAAATGGGAATTCATGTTATTGACAGATTCACAAAAAAATCATAGATTGAAGGGTAATATATAAAAAGGTAAACACACAAATGTTTTAAAAAATAAAAATACATATACAATATTCAGAACGATGAAAATGGGAATTCATGTTATTGACAGATTCATAAAAAAAATGTGGAATAGGAATTGATTGTCCATCTTCGGATGGAGGTAAATCTCTGTCCACCTTATGTTGCCTGTTTGTCTGTTTTTCTCAGATGACAAAAGCTAACTGTGGGTTAGGAAGTGTCCATCTATTATGGGACAGAGGGAAATCTTCGTCTACTTATGTTTGCCTGTCTGTCCGTTTTTCTCAGATGACAAAAAGCTAACTGTGGTTAGGAAGTGTCCATCTATTATAGGACAGAGGGAAATCTCTGTCCACCTCATGTTTGCCTGTCTGTCCGTTTTTCAATGACAAAAAGTAACTGTGGGTTAGGAAGTGTCATCTATTATAGGACAGAGGGAAATCTCGTCTACTCATGTTTGCCTGTCTGTCTGTTTTTCTCAGATGACAAAAAGCTAACTGGGTTAGGAAGTGTCCATCTATTATAGGACAGAGGGAAATCTTCGTCTACCTCATGTTTGCCTGTCTGTCTGTTTTTCTCACCTTGCATAGATGACAAAAAGCTAACGTGGGTTAGGAAGTGTCCATCTATTATAGGACAGAGGGAAATCTTCGTCTACCTCATGTTTGCCTGTCTGTCCGTTTTTCTCACCTTGCATAGATGACAAAAAGCTAACTGTGGGTTAGGAAGTGCCCATCTGTTATAGGACAGAGGGAAATCTCTGTCCACCTCATGTTTGTCTGTCTGTCCGTTTTTCTCACATTGACGCATGAAACAGCTAACTGTGGGTTAGGAGTATTGTGCAGCTGCTGATATATTGACGACGACTCACGCTTTCTCTCCACCATTGAGGCAAGTGATTTGGTGTCTGTCATCTGTCAGACAAGAGGTTTGGAGATGTTAATTCAATTTATTTTTTTGTTATTAATATATATCTATTTTTTTAACATCCAAGAGAGCAATAACTGTAAACGAGAGGAAATGTTGAGTTTTAGATGAGGGCGGAGAACTCCAACCAAGAAAACCCATGCAATCAAATAGGGAATAAAAACCCAATCCACATGTAGGTCCCGTGTGCTAGGATTGGTAGTGCACGTAAAAGTACCCAGAACACTTATCGTGGAAGAGTAGGGGTTTTAACCCTGATGACTCTAGTATACACAGCGAGCACCTCTTGTTTACAGGTTTCCTCAGTCTTGCGAGCTACAGTGATTAGGTTCACTTGGCATCCTTGATTTTCAATACCAGAAATGTATTATAATATTTTTTCATCTGTCAAGATCAGGGAACGAAGGATGAGGCTGGCTGGCCACCGTGTCCGTCATCCAGAGCTAGCTGTGAGCCCCTCAGTTCTTTGGGAACCCATCGATGGAAACAGGAGCAAGGGCAGGAGGAGACTAACTTTCGTGGATCAGCTGAAGAGGGACGCAGCACAACAAGAAACAACTGAGCTTATAGGACGCTGATGCTGGACCGGGATGCGTGGAAGACGACCATCAGAGTTTCCCGAGAAGGGGTCGGCTGAAGACAACCTCTCGCTCATCTACTACTACGAATATTATAATAAGAACTGCGCGAACATGTGCTATGAAACACAACGCTGTACGGCACTGACGCATACGGATTGTACATGTGTGTAGTTCTCCCAGTATGGCAGATCTCTAGCATTGTTATAAAAAATTGTGCCAGTGAGAAGGATCTACACTCAGTGCTTTTCCTCCCCCCCCCCAGTCAGAAGGCTAAAAAAACTTGGATACTACTTGGGTGGGATTTGAACCCACTACCCTCGCAAAACTAAGAGCAGCAAGACTTAACCACTGGACCACTGAGTTCAAATCCCGCTCTTGTCGATTTGTTTTCCTTCACCCCAAAAGTAAAATTCTTTTTTATAAACACTTGTCGGAGCTTATGGTCTCAGAGTTCTGGTTATCGACACTTGGGGCAATGTCACACAATGCATTTCAGGGGCAACCAGTTCCAGAAAATCTACTCTAAATAAAAGATCTAGTCTATTTTTCTTTGCTCAACTCTGAATCATTACAAAATTTACCCAGTCAGTTTCCCTGGTGGTTTATTACTTGATATTTAAAATAAATAAAGTCGCATCCCCTATATAAGGTAATCCCCCTGGGTGTGATCCCTGGCTACACGGCAGTTAACGGTTGTATGGCTTCTGACTGGCACCCCGAACAAAGAGACACATGTATTGACAAAATAAGAGACCGCCAACATAGGGCTAGATAGCTCAGTTGATAGAGCGCCGGCACGCTAATCCGGAGGTGGCTGATTCAAATCCCGCTCTAGTTAATTTGTCTACGGTCAACCCCAAATCATTTAAAATTTACCGGGTCAGTTTCCCTCGTCACTGGTTTATTACTAGATAAGAAGGAAAGATCCTCAACATTCAAATACACCGATCCAGTAGGCCACGCCCCATGACAAACTGACCAATCACAATGCGGGATTTAAGGTCCGACACTATACTGCCATTTTGTCCGACAAAAACAACGTGCACGGCGGACGGGGGGACACGCGACACGTTTGGTCGTTGCTATGGTGGGCGTGGCCTACTGGATCGGTGTATTGTCATGCCAGCTTACCAGAGTAGCTGCTCCAATGTTGATGTTGATGAGCTGCCAAAGTCGCTCCGATTTCATGTTGAGAAAGTACTGTGGTATATCCATTGCTCCGACATTGTTAACTGAAAATTAAAAGAAGGTTGTACAGACCTGGGGCTGGTTTCAAAGCAGAGAGCAAAGATTGATCTTAAAGGCAGGACATACTTTTGGCAAATGTCAAAGACTAGTATCCTCACTTGGTGTATCCCGACATATGTATACAAAATAACAAACCAGTACAATCTTGGACTCAGTTGGTGATCGAAGTTGCAAGAAAATAATGAAAGAAAAAAACACCCTTGCTGCATCACATTGTGTGCTTTCAAATGCCTTAAAAAGGCTTCATATTCACAATTCTCACAATGTTTTATACTATTCAGCAACTCTCACGTGCTCCTTACCGAGTAAGTTTATATGAAATTGGGCCCAGGTGTCTGCCTTCACAGCCCAATGCTGTGTGTTGTGTAATGCACGTAAAAGAACCCAGTGCACTTATCGAAAAGAGAAGGGGTTCGGCCTGGTGTTCCTGGTTTGATTGGCAGCATATTGCGCCACAGCACCTTGTAAACCATTACATTGTTCTATGTAAAGGAATAGGTCTCAAACTTCAAAAAGTAGCTCCACATATATACCTTGCAGGAAAATACTGACTGTTGAAGTGCCTTGAGCGTCACTGAGTGAGGGATATGAGCGCTAAATAAGAAGCCACTATTATTATTATTATTATTAATGCACCAAGCATCTACAGCTCACGGCCCTCTCCCACAGGCCCAGTTGAAATCCAGCGGTTTCATGACAACGGACAGAGAGGTTTACTGTCCGAAAAAATGTTGAGTCAACCGGTTGCCATCAAAACCAAATTCCTACATTAATGCACTCCTCTTAAAGTTGACCGAGCTCAACTTACCCAGAATTCCTACCTGGAGACCCTGCAGTTGCCGTTCTATATCAGGATAGATATCGCTACCCTGGCTGAAGTCGGCTTGGATTATCTTCGTCAAAACCTTGAAGTTAGTCTCTTTGTAAACAAACAACACAAAACAAACTTCTTTAAAAAAATAAATACAAAATAAATAAACACATGACAACAACTGGGCGCTTTTAAACAAAGTATCAGAGCCCCCTTCATCACTATTACTACCCCTCTTGATCCTGAACCTTTCTCAACTCCTTAGGAATATGCAGCACCAGCGGCCAAATGGGCACAGATAACTAGTCATTCACATTAACAATCTGAACCCTCACAGGTACCTCTTTAACTCTTGGGTGATGAGAAGTAGGAAACTTTATATATTTTAGACTTTTATGGAGCTTCCAAAGTTTTCAACATTTTTAAGGTTGTACAAAGAATTGAGGCCCCCCCTTCCTCCCCCCAGAAAGCAGTACTTATCAACATTTCAAGGAACATTACAGAATTGGTAAGAAAAAAACTTGTAAAATATACTTTTGATCACAGATTTACATAAAACTTACACAGTCTAATGATGATGATAGTAGAAAACATCCCTTGAAATATTTCTGTCTGAAATTCCATATTTGATGAGAAATGAATAAACTAATTTTCCGATTGGAGTTTATCGCTCAGTGAGTGTTTTATTCATTTGTTGAATCTATATGATTTCATGCAAATGTGTCGGTTTTTCACTATTTTCTCGTGACCCAGATGGCCGATCGATCTCAAACTTCTACAGGTTTGTCAGTTTATGTATATGGTGGATTACATAAAGTGCTTACACTGCCAGCAACTGTTTTGTTAGCAAAAACCAGTTCTGTAATGTTCCTTTAAAAAAAAATTGATGCACTTTACTTAAAGCTAGGGTCATAAATTGTTTTTCTTTGTCAACAAGAGAAAAATACAATAAAAGTCACGTGTGAAAGTTCCATCTGAATACAGTGTCTACTTGCTGAGAAAACGGCAAAAAAACTGTCACTGTTTTTCCACAAGAATGTTGAAATCATGTTTAGCGAAAGGACAGTGGGTACCGAGCACATCTCTGTTCGCGAACGGCCATCAACCCTCAGAAACGATTCATGCATGAATCATTTCTCAGATTCGAATGTTTGTGGATGAAAAATTATCCAAACTATGAAGGGAGTCCTTTCTCCACATAGTTCATATACTATCAACAGCTGCAGTGCTTCTCTCACCAAGTAAGTTTTTATGGTCATTAATTTTTGGCGTATTCACCAATCTATGACCCGACCCTTCAACCAGGTAAGCACACTCATCTCTTGTGAGTTATCTGCTCACCGATATCTTTGGCGACTCTCCTGAGTTTGTCTTGTGAGCGACTGATGAGTATTATATTGACTCCATGGCTAGCGAGTTCTTGTGCGTAAGCTTTCCCGATTCCATCCGTAGAACCTGTGACAACTACACGAAAGATCAGAAGTAAAATCTGTCATCCCCTCTTGGGACTTATAGAAGTACCCACAAGAGACTGGACCAAGTCTAGTAATTTTAATTCTAAAGGGGCCATCCAATAATTTTTTTTCAATTGCAATTTTTCTGATAACAGATCAAATACTGATAGGCTTTCAAATCTCAGACTTAATCCTTTATTATTTAAGAAACTTAAGCTCTTGTCTCTTACGAACATTAACCCTAACAGACTAGACCCTTGGGTAAACATACTGCCCAAATCCTTCAATATCCTTCGGATTAAAGTGGTAATAAACCTAAAGTGCCCAAATCCTTCAATATCCTTCAACTTATTGTAAGTATACATATTAGCCCAATCCTTCAAAATCCTTTTGAGACAGAAGTTAGGGAGTCAAAAAATGTCAAAAAAGCCCAAAACCTTCAGAATCCTATTTTGGCTAAGCTGCATAATACATAAAACCTTCAAAATCCTCCTATGTAAAAACAGCCCGGTAGCGCAAGTCCTGCGAAATCCTACCCTAACAAAAACTCATTTTAGCCCAAAGCCTTCGAAATCCTCCTGTGTTGCAGATCCCTAATAGCCCAAATCCTTCACAATCCTGCACTTTGGCAATGAGGATATTGTAGGACTTGGGTTCTTTAGGGTTAATGTATTTCAACCAGATGTTTTTATGTACAAGTTTGTAAATAACAAACTTCCCAATTCATTTCACAATCTATTTCAATTTAATAGAACCGTTCATGATTATAATACTAAATTACGTATACCATTAGTCAGAACAACTCTTTTTCAGCATACAATTTCTTTCACTGGACCAAAAAACTGGAACTATCTTTTACCATTGTTAACTAATTGCCCTTCAAGTTCTTCGTTTAAATACAAACTAAAAACGTTTCTACTAAATTCTCAAAGTAATTGATATCTTAGTTGGTTTAGCCGTTACCTATATTATCAATTGTTCTTCAGTTTTTCATTTAATTATTGCCATTATTTCTTAATTTTTAATTCTATAACTGGAGTTGTTTCTTTCTCTGAGCTGTGTCTATACTTTGTTTAACTGTTGTATATTTAATAACTGCTTTAATTTATCAATTCTACAATTAGTGTTGTTTATCTTGTGTTGTATTGTTGTATAAATGGGCACATCCACCACAAGCTTCGGCTTTCAGGATGTTGCCTCCATGTGCAAATGTGGAAATAAATGTTATATTAATTGATTGATTGTCATGCTACGTGATGCCTGCGCTACACACGCGGCGGGATGACGATGAATAGCTAGCTCAGGGTTCTGCCCACAGTGGTCAGTGCCGGAAAACCGGCCCAGCACTCAGGATTCCCCAACCACCACTGGCAGAATTTTCTGTTTCCAACCACCTCACATTTTCAAAATGTTTAAATGACACTTGCAAAGGTTTTCAACGAAATGTAAAATTTGGTATTTACCAGTAAAAATGGTAATTTTGAGTACTTCTGTGGTTTGTTGAGTCTATTTATATGATCTACCGTGTAACTGACGCGTCTCGCAATGGTTTCCACGGAAACATTTTCCACCACTAAAGAAATCCTGGGCAGAACCCTGCTAGCTGCACGATGTCCACATTATTACAAGTTGATGTGGATCAGACTGTGTATATGTCGGTTTTTGATTACACGTGAATTTGTGCTTGATGGATATGAAGACTGGATCGTCATGCCTCGCCATTGATTGTTATAATTAATACATAAACAGCCCACCAGTCTACTTACAACAATGTCACGTAAACTTGACAGTTGCAACTCCTGGAAAAGCGTATATACGCCGACCTTTGACTGCGTTTTGTTTTTTCAAATTTTGTGTTAATTACGCGACATTTTGATGATTTTTGTTTTACAACCACCATCTAAAAATTAGTGTCTGTGATTCACATCAATAAATTAGGTAAACAGTAAGCCGGTGTGTCCCTTTAACATCGGTCTTATAAAATGGTGAGTGTTATAAGACCGATGTTAAAACAAGAGAGTCATAACAACAGCCCGACAAGGACAATGTGGGCTAGTAGATGGATGGAGGTTTACGATTCGCACGCGATTCGCAACTATGAACTAGGGCAGCTTCAGTCTGTCAGACATGTCAGTTAGTTTCAATCCTCCGGCTTTTAAGAAATGTTAAAAAAAACTATGATGTAAAAAATAAAATGAATTGGAAAGGATTCATAGGTTTTCTAAGTTCTAAATTAATCATCATTTTCATCCTAAAATTGTAAACAAGCTGCAGGCTAGGCCGACAGCGCCCTCAACCATCCCTTTTTTACCAACCTGCCCACTTCCCGAATTCACGGACCAAATTTCTCTTTCGCATCGGCAGACGAGGCAAAAAATGCACCCTCGTGACCTCCCCAACGTGGACCAACGTCTTCAGTGCCTTCTGGCAAACGAAATACGCTCCAAGAATCGTTAATGCTTCTTGATAGAGTTCAGCAGATCTTGAAATTTCCGCAACGAGGAACTTTACGCTGTCCACGGCGGCTGCCATGTTTAATCGGCCTGAAAAAGGGGGGGGGGGGGGCAGATTTAGAACCTATAGTTCACTCGACTTGTAAAAGTCGTTTGACTTGTACCATTCCGTTCAGTGTAAACGTACTATTATTTCCTTTAGACTTCAAACTTTCTTTTTCACACAGTTCACTGGACCTTTAAAAGTCGTTTTCCGTTTAGATTCTTTCTACAACATCGACAAAAGACCAGACATGTCTTTTAAAAGAAAAAAAAATAATATATATATTTGTAACTGGCTAAAATTGTCATAAAAAAAGATATATATAAAAAAACTAGTATAGGGGAGATGGCCTTAGCTTTCGATCCAAACCGGACCTTCGTCATAGGCATAAACAAGCACAAACAAAAACATATCCATTTATAGCAAAAAAGAGAAGCAAAGAATAATGGGAAGGTATCCAGAAATCAAAAGATGAAAATTATAGCTAATCAAAGTTATTAGTTTAAAAACAGTGGTGTGGCTAAGAACCAATCAGAGTAAAGTAGTGAGGACAAAAGGATGGTCAGTGAAAGTGTGGATTACTGGACCATAAAGGTGGTAACTGCATTCCGGGTAATGCGGGAAACACGAAAGGACAGGATTAGAGGGCAAGCTGCATCGGGGATGATGCAGCTAACAATAGGGACCAGGTTAAACATATGTAGTGAAAAGAGTTTAGAAAAACAACAAGGTGACTCTGTAAAAAAGGAGGTAATTATCATCAGTACTGGGCCCAACTTCATAGAGCTGCTAAGCACAAACATTTGCTTAGCATGAAATTTCTTCCTTGATAAAAACAGGGTTACCGACCAAATTTCCATGTGTTGCATATTGCTTGTTACTGGTATTCAGCTGTTGTTTGCTTATCCTGAAAATCACGAGGAAATTTGGTTGGTAATCCTGTTTTTATCAATGAAGAAATTTCATGCTAAGCAAATTGTTGTGCTTAGCAGCTCTATGAAATGGGGCCCTGGTAATTATAGAAGAACAGAATCAATGTACAGGATGGTTATGTAAGAAATTAAAAATAAGCAGAGAGCGGGTTATTAAAACCTGTGGGAAAGGGATAGGTTAAATATCTATTCTACATTATATATTCTGAGTCAGAACAAGTCTGTGGAGAGAAGGGTAATTAGAAAAAAAGAACGAGTCGATTATTAAAAAATACATCGAGAGAAAGAACGGTAACAATAAGCCAATGGAGAGAACATATTATTTACAGTAGCTGTATTTAGATTACATCAAAAAATAATCAAGCAGAAAAGAAAGAGGGGTGATGGGAAGTTATTTAACACCAGTGTTTATGTTAAGTCCAAAGGGTTGGATTGTCCTCAGTTGGTGAACCCAGTGTGCTTCTCTGAGTTTGCGGTGTGAATCATCATCATTTCAAGCCTCAATCACGGTATTAAGTTCAACATTTTTGATTAGGGCTGTTGAAGTGGGTGGAGACGGGGTACGGTTTCTTGGTCTTTTTGGAAAAGAACTGGTTCGCAAAGCGAAGACATGAACAAAAACTGTGTTTTTAATTTCCAGACCTCAAATTTGATTTTCACTTTGTAAACTTAAAAACACACCTTGGTTATCACTGCTGTTCCACTGATCACTGCTGTTCTACTGATCACTGCTGTTCTACCGATCATTTCTTTAGAACGGCAGCCCAATCTGCCCACATGATGCTAATTTTTTTGGGTAAATTGGTACATGTGAGTGAGGACATTTGTGTTGTGAAAAATTAGCATCATGTTATCATCTGGATAACGAAGTTTCAATTGCATTTTGTCATTATTATTCACAATCAGTGGAATGTTTTTGCAGCACTGTATACAGATTACACCAACATACCCCCAACCGTCTGGGGAGACAATGCTTGCACCAGCCTAACATAGATGAATGGCCATAGTCTTCTTTTTCATTGTTGAATGCCTTGAGATATACAGGGAAACACACAAGAGTGCATTTTTTTATGACAGTCTGATTAGAGTTAAAGGGTTTAGGTGATGAACTGTTCTGGCGTGAAGGGTCCGGATCCTGTTGTAAAAGGAGCTGTCCACTGATTTTGAGGGAATAACTCGCCATACTCTGTTGACCAATACGGGTACTAAAAAAAAAGACCAAGAGAGTTCCAACACCCCTCCCCTCTGCCAATCAAACTTGTTGGCATATATGGGAAACAGTACTATTGGAATCTTCCTGCATTGTGTTATTCGTGGGATTTAACACCAACGTGTGATAGTGAATTTGTTCTCGGTCGAGGTTCTACAACGACAAGCACGACCCTTCTCCTTTCGTATGCTGAAAACCCAGAATGAGAAAGTCGCCAAAAATATTTGTTATATAATTGTGCCTGTGAATCAGCATTAAAGGTACATTACAGAATTGGTTTTTCAACAAAACACTTGCTGGCAGTGTAAGCACTTTATGTAATCCACCATATACATAAACTGACAAACCTGTAGAAGTTTGAGATCGATCGGCCATCTGGGTCACGAGAAAAATAGTGAAAAACCGATTACACAATTGCATGAAATCATATGATTCAACAAATGAATAAAACGCTCACTGAGCGATAAACTCCAATCGGAAAATTAGTTTATTCATTTCTATTCAAATATGGCATTTCAGACAGAATTATTTCAAGGGATGTTTTCTACTCTCATCATCATTAGACAGTGTAAGTTTTATGTACTGTGATCAAAAAGTATTTTTTACAAGTTTTTTTCTTACCAATTCTGTAATGTTCCTTTAAGTTGACTAAAACTAGTATGTGACCCTACCTTTAGCAGTAAAAGAACAAAATGAAGAAATTCGCTGCCTGATTGTGATCAATCTGCTGAATAACTTCCTTGATCGTAAGTGCCATTTTAGCCGTTGGGGATATTACTCATAAACGAAACATCTAAAAGTAAAACTATTTCGATAATAAGTTAAATGGAAGAGAAAAAAAGGAGCACTTCATTTTACAACGGGAACTGAACTCAAAGAAATACTAACTCAAGGTGCTTTTATTTGTTGTATGTTTAAAGCTACCCTTTTTGTGATGGCTGCTATTATTGACTATTTGTAAACACAGGTGTGACCATTGTCGACTGTATACTCAAGTAAAAGAATGCAGACACAAAGTGCACTTTTCCGAAACTGCAGTAGCAGGTAGGCTGCGTTAATAAGTTAAGCGTTTGACGCACCTGCAAGCCAAAATGCACTTTGCCCGTAAAGATGGCGTTTACTGCATAGAGCTATATATATTGACTAGAGCGCTAACACCCCGTTATACACGCAATAAGGTTTTGAAGCCGTGTGGGCGCATCCATGTTTATGTACAAACCATAAAGCTATATATATTGACTAGAGCGCTAACACCCCGTTATACACACACTAAGGTTTTGAAGCCGTGTGGGCGCATCCATGTTTATGTTCAAACCAATACAAAAGCTTGAAATTTTGTACGGCAATTGTACGGCTATTTGCATGATAAAGCGTTTGTTCTTTTCTATGCGTCATCGAACCAAATATGCAGCAAATGAGAACGCACAATCTGCTAATGAGCGTACAAACTGCGAGCGTCATGTGCGTCATGTTTAGCATGTGCGTTTGCGCGTATACGTTTTTTTTTTTGAGTTCGTCATTCTTGCCGGCATATTGTGTATCCTTAAGCAGATTTCGTTTTTTCCCCTTGACATCTTGAAGCATTGAACACCAGAGCTTGAGTCCGGTGCTCTTATCCGCTCGGCCACGACACGCCTACCGGTGCTGCTTACACCTAAGGAGTTAAGAAGGTTTCGGGAATGCATAAAGGCCACATGGGTAATAACAGTATTTAACTGTATACAGATTACAGCAACATACCCCCAACAGTCTGGGGAGACAATGCTTGCACCAGCCTAACATAGATGAATGGCCATAGTCTTCTTTTTCATTTTTGAATGCATTAAGATATACAGGGAAACACACAAGAGTCTGATTAGAGTTAAAGGGTTTAGGTGATGAACTGTTCTGGCGTGAAGGGTCCGGATCCTGTTGTAAAAGGAGCTGTCCACTGATTTTGAGGAATAACTCGCCATACTCTGTTGACCAATACGGGTACTAAAAAAAAGACCAAGAGAGTTCCAACACCCCTCCCCTCTGCCAATCAAACTTGTTGGCATATATGGGAAACAGTACTATTGGAATCTTCCTGCATTGTGTTATTCGTGGGATTTAACACCAACGTGTGATAGTGAATTTGTTCTCGGTCGAGGTTCTACAACGACAAGCACGACCCTTCTCCTTTCGTATGCTGAAAACCCAGAATGAGAAAGTCGCCAAAAATATTTATATAAAAAAACTACCTCATTTTACAATGGGAACTGAACAAAAAGAAGTCTTGTTTTCACCAACCTTCAACAACAATATGTGGGGGTTATACCTGTTTGCTGTTTTCTTAGCAATAGACACTGTTTTCAGCTGAAACTTTAAATGTGACTTTTTGTTATACCTCTCTATATAATTGTGCCTGTGAGTCAGCATTAAAGGTACATTACAGAATTGGTTTTTGCTAACAAAACAGTTGCTGGCAGTGTAAGCACTTTATGTAATCCACCATATACATAAACTGATAAACCTGTAGAAGTTTGAGATCGATCGGCCATCTGGGTCACGAGAAAAATAGTGAAAACCGATTACACATTTGCATGAAATCATATGATTCAACAAATGAATAAAACGCTCACTGAGCGATAAACTCCAATCGGAAAATTAGTTTATTCATTTCTATTCAAATATGGCATTTCAGACAGAAATATTTCAAGGGATGTTTTCTACTATCATCATCATTAGACCGTGTAAGTTTTATGTACTGTGATCAAAAAGTATTTTTTACAAGTTTTTTTCTTACCAATTCTGTAATGTTCCTTTAAGTTGACTAAAACTAGTATGTGACCCTACCTTTAGCAGTAAAAGAACAAAAGGGAGAAATTCGCTGCCTGATTGTGGGTAATCTGTTGAATAACTTCCTTGATCGTAAGTGCCATTTTTGCCGTTGGGGATATTACTCATAAACGAAACATCTAAAAGTAAAACTATTTCGATAATAAGTAAAATGGAAGAGAAAAAAAAGGAGCACTTCATTTACAACGGGAACTGAACACAAAGAAATACTAACTCAAGGTGCTTTTATTTGTTGTATGTTTAAAGCTACCCTTTTTGTGATGGCTGCTATTATTGACTATTTGTAAACACAGGTGTGACCATTGTCGACTGTATACTCAAGTAAAAGAATGCAGACACAAAGTGCACTTTTCCGAAACTGCAGTAGCAGGTAGGCTGCGTTAATAAGTTAAGCGTTTGACGCACCTGCAAGCCAAAATGCACTTTGCCCGTAAAGATGGCGTTTACTGCATAGAGCTATATAATTGACTAGAGCGCTAACACCCCGTTATACACGCAATAAGGTTTTGAAGCCGTGTGGGCGCATCCATGTTTATGTACAAACCATAAAGCTATATATATTGACTAGAGCGCTAACACCCCGTTATACACACACTAAGGTTTTGAAGCCGTGTGGGCGCATCCATGTTTATGTTCAAACCAATACAAAAGCTTGAAATTTTGTACGGCAATTGTACGGCTATTTGCATGATAAAGCGTTTGTTCTTTTCTATGCGTCATCGAACCAAATATGCAGCAAATGAGAACGCACAATCTGCTAATGAGCGTACAAACTGCGAGCGTCATGTGCGTCATGTTTAGCATGTGCGTTTGCGCGTATACGTTTTTTTTTTTGAGTTCGTCATTCTTGCCGGCATATTGTGTATCCTTAAGCAGATTTCGTTTTTTCCCCTTGACATCTTGAAGCATTGAACACCAGAGCTTGAGTCCGGTGCTCTTATCCGCTCGGCCACGACACGCCTACCGGTGCTGCTTACACCTAAGGAGTTAAGAAGGTTTCGGGAATGCATAAAGGCCACATGGGTAATAACAGTATTTAACTGTATACAGATTACAGCAACATACCCCCAACAGTCTGGGGAGACAATGCTTGCACCAGCCTAACATAGATGAATGGCCATAGTCTTCTTTTTCATTTTTGAATGCATTAAGATATACAGGGAAACACACAAGAGTCTGATTAGAGTTAAAGGGTTTAGGTGATGAACTGTTCTGGCGTGAAGGGTCCGGATCCTGTTGTAAAAGGAGCTGTCCACTGATTTTGAGGAATAACTCGCCATACTCTGTTGACCAATACGGGTACTAAAAAAAAGACCAAGAGAGTTCCAACACCCCTCCCCTCTGCCAATCAAACTTGTTGGCATATATGGGAAACAGTACTATTGGAATCTTCCTGCATTGTGTTATTCGTGGGATTTAACACCAACGTGTGATAGTGAATTTGTTCTCGGTCGAGGTTCTACAACGACAAGCACGACCCTTCTCCTTTCGTATGCTGAAAACCCAGAATGAGAAAGTCGCCAAAAATATTTATATAAAAAAACTACCTCATTTTACAATGGGAACTGAACAAAAAGAAGTCTTGTTTTCACCAACCTTCAACAACAATATGTGGGGGTTATACCTGTTTGCTGTTTTCTTAGCAATAGACACTGTTTTCAGCTGAAACTTTAAATGTGACTTTTTGTTATACCTCTCTATATAATTGTGCCTGTGAGTCAGCATTAAAGGTACATTACAGAATTGGTTTTTGCTAACAAAACAGTTGCTGGCAGTGTAAGCACTTTATGTAATCCACCATATACATAAACTGATAAACCTGTAGAAGTTTGAGATCGATCGGCCATCTGGGTCACGAAAAAATAGTGAAAACCGATTACACATTTGCATGAAATCATATGATTCAACAAATGAATAAAACGCTCACTGAGCGATAAACTCCAATCGGAAAATTAGTTTATTCATTTCTATTCAAATATGGCATTTCAGACAGAAATATTTCAAGGGATGTTTTCTACTATCATCATCATTAGACCGTGTAAGTTTTATGTACTGTGATCAAAAAGTATTTTTTACAAGTTTTTTTCTTACCAATTCTGTAATGTTCCTTTAAGTTGACTAAAACTAGTATGTGACCCTACCTTTAGCAGTAAAAGAACAAAAGGGAGAAATTCGCTGCCTGATTGTGGGTAATCTGTTGAATAACTTCCTTGATCGTAAGTGCCATTTTTGCCGTTGGGGATATTACTCATAAACGAAACATCTAAAAGTAAAACTATTTCGATAATAAGTAAAATGGAAGAGAAAAAAAAGGAGCACTTCATTTACAACGGGAACTGAACACAAAGAAATACTAACTCAAGGTGCTTTTATTTGTTGTATGTTTAAAGCTACCCTTTTTGTGATGGCTGCTATTATTGACTATTTGTAAACACAGGTGTGACCATTGTCGACTGTATACTCAAGTAAAAGAATGCAGACACAAAGTGCACTTTTCCGAAACTGCAGTAGCAGGTAGGCTGCGTTAATAAGTTAAGCGTTTGACGCACCTGCAAGCCAAAATGCACTTTGCCCGTAAAGATGGCGTTTACTGCATAGAGCTATATATATTGACTAGAGCGCTAACACCCCGTTATACACGCAATAAGGTTTTGAAGCCGTGTGGGCGCATCCATGTTTATGTACAAACCATAAAGCTATATATATTGACTAGAGCGCTAACACCCCGTTATACACACACTAAGGTTTTGAAGCCGTGTGGGCGCATCCATGTTTATGTTCAAACCAATACAAAAGCTTGAAATTTTGTACGGCAATTGTACGGCTATTTGCATGATAAAGCGTTTGTTCTTTTCTATGCGTCATCGAACCAAATATGCAGCAAATGAGAACGCACAATCTGCTAATGAGCGTACAAACTGCGAGCGTCATGTGCGTCATGTTTAGCATGTGCGTTTGCGCGTATACGTTTTTTTTTTTGAGTTCGTCATTCTTGCCGGCATATTGTGTATCCTTAAGCAGATTTCGTTTTTTCCCCTTGACATCTTGAAGCATTGAACACCAGAGCTTGAGTCCGGTGCTCTTATCCGCTCGGCCACGACACGCCTACCGGTGCTGCTTACACCTAAGGAGTTAAGAAGGTTTCGGGAATGCATAAAGGCCACATGGGTAATAACAGTATTTAACTGTATACAGATTACAGCAACATACCCCCAACAGTCTGGGGAGACAATGCTTGCACCAGCCTAACATAGATGAATGGCCATAGTCTTCTTTTTCATTTTTGAATGCATTAAGATATACAGGGAAACACACAAGAGTCTGATTAGAGTTAAAGGGTTTAGGTGATGAACTGTTCTGGCGTGAAGGGTCCGGATCCTGTTGTAAAAGGAGCTGTCCACTGATTTTGAGGAATAACTCGCCATACTCTGTTGACCAATACGGGTACTAAAAAAAAGACCAAGAGAGTTCCAACACCCCTCCCCTCTGCCAATCAAACTTGTTGGCATATATGGGAAACAGTACTATTGGAATCTTCCTGCATTGTGTTATTCGTGGGATTTAACACCAACGTGTGATAGTGAATTTGTTCTCGGTCGAGGTTCTACAACGACAAGCACGACCCTTCTCCTTTCGTATGCTGAAAACCCAGAATGAGAAAGTCGCCAAAAATATTTATATAAAAAAACTACCTCATTTTACAAGGGGAACTGAACAAAAAGAAGTCTTGTTTTCACCAACCTTCAACAACAATATGTGGGGGTTATACCTGTTTGCTGTTTTCTTAGCAATAGACACTGTTTTCAGCTGAAACTTTAAATGTGACTTTTTGTTATACCTCTCTATATAATTGTGCCTGTGAGTCAGCATTAAAGGTACATTACAGAATTGGTTTTTGCTAACAAAACAGTTGCTGGCAGTGTAAGCACTTTATGTAATCCACCATATACATAAACTGATAAACCTGTAGAAGTTTGAGATCGATCGGCCATCTGGGTCACGAGAAAAATAGTGAAAACCGATTACACATTTGCATGAAATCATATGATTCAACAAATGAATAAAACGCTCACTGAGCGATAAACTCCAATCGGAAAATTAGTTTATTCATTTCTATTCAAATATGGCATTTCAGACAGAAATATTTCAAGGGATGTTTTCTACTATCATCATCATTAGACCGTGTAAGTTTTATGTACTGTGATCAAAAAGTATTTTTTACAAGTTTTTTTCTTACCAATTCTGTAATGTTCCTTTAAGTTGACTAAAACTAGTATGTGACCCTACCTTTAGCAGTAAAAGAACAAAAGGGAGAAATTCGCTGCCTGATTGTGGGTAATCTGTTGAATAACTTCCTTGATCGTAAGTGCCATTTTTGCCGTTGGGGATATTACTCATAAACGAAACATCTAAAAGTAAAACTATTTCGATAATAAGTAAAATGGAAGAGAAAAAAAAGGAGCACTTCATTTACAACGGGAACTGAACACAAAGAAATACTAACTCAAGGTGCTTTTATTTGTTGTATGTTTAAAGCTACCCTTTTTGTGATGGCTGCTATTATTGACTATTTGTAAACACAGGTGTGACCATTGTCGACTGTATACTCAAGTAAAAGAATGCAGACACAAATTGCACTGTTCCGAAACTGCAGTAGCAGGTAGGGGGGGGGGCACACACCATTTTGGGAAGAGTAAAACACATTCCCGTCCCCAATAGATAGTTTTCAATAAAAACTTAAAACCGACCGTTGAAAGTTTCGTCATTCGTGATTTAAACACTGTTGTTAATACAATTAATTGTTTTGGGTGTTTTTTTTTTACTGTTCAATTTAATTGTTGTTTTCTGTGTGTTAGTATTGTTTGAAATGACTTGGTTCTAGGAGGGCATATCTTTTTCGATGACGGTTTTTATATAATAGTATACTTTTGCCCGTCCTTTGATGGTCTCTGCTATAGTGCGTTTGTCCAAAGAAATCGAAGACAACGAAAATATGACTAATGTTTAATAGTCAAATATTGTTTACTTTTGTTGTTTTTGACGCTCCATTGGCTGAAAAAAGTGGTATCCGGTTTCCGTCTCACACTGACCATTATGACCCGGAAACTGTGTGGGATTTTGACCGTGTTTGACCCATTTCCGGGTCATTTTGTCACAGGTTCCGGATCAAACTAACCCCAAAAGGTAAAATAACGAGCAACGGCTGCCAGTTTATGTTCGAAGACTGCTTGTTATTGTGTTTGACCATGGTACGACATTATCTGCGATGTTCCTATATATAGGTTGCAGTATGACGTAAATCGGCCATCTTTACGGGCAGTTTAGAACAAATAGTCGTGCGTTTCGTGTGAGAACGGCGTGCAGCACGCGCGCATTTCACGAAACTCATTGCAGGATTGGTCAGTGAACAACGCGGCTGCGTTAATAAGTTGAGCGTTTGACGCACCTGCAAGCCAAAATGCACTTTGCCCGTAAAGATGGCGTTTACTGCATAGAGCTATATATATTGACTAGAGCGCTAACACCCCGTTATACACGCACTAAGGTTTTGAAGCCGTGTGGGCGCATCCATGTTTATGTACAAACCAATACAAAAGCTTGAAATTTTGTACGGCAATTGTACGGCTATTTGCATGATAAAGCGTTTGTTCTTTTCTATGCGTCATCGAACCAAATATGCAGCAAATGAGAACGCACAATCTGCTAATGAGCGTACAAACTGCGAGCGTCATGTGCGTCATGTTTAACATGTGCGTTTGCGCGTATACATTTTTTTTTTTTGAGTTCGTCATTCTTGCCGGCATATTGTGTATCCTTGAAGCAGATTTCGTTTTTTTCCCCTTGACATCTTGAAGCATTGAATACTCCCAAACAAGGCTTTAGTTCGACTCGGCATTTTTCCTAAGACGTAAGTAACAACATCAGAGAATCACCTACTACATATTTTTTTAAGACATCACTAAAATCACCTGTTTACAAGAGCAATGATCGTTAGATTAAATATGGCGCGTACGTAAGCGCGCACGCCGAATGCAAAATTTTCGCGGCCATGTGTGCTCTCTTGAAATTAAAATCGTTCCGTAGTCACGCAACACATTAAACATGTCTGCGCCCAGGGGTCGATTTCACAAAACTCTTCCTAACTTAGGACTAGTCTTAGGCAATACTAAGAGATAGGACTAGTCCTAAGTACTGGTCCTAACTTAGGACTAGTCCTATCTCTTAGCATTGCCTAGGACTAGTCCTAAGTTAGGAAGAGTTTTGTGAAATCGACCCCAGGGTGGCTTTTAAACTCAAAGCAAGTTAGCGCTCTAGTCAATATATATAGCTCTATGGTCTAATGGGAACTATCTATAGCTGTTCTGGCTTCTGCAAATGCGTAGCTCCAAGGGAGCGCTAGCTTTAGTTCGACCAGAGAGTCTCAACCGCAGAAATAAGAATAACAATGGCCAAAGGTCAGCGCTTCGGATTCCAATTCAAACTTTATTTCCACGGTGAACTGTAGCAAAAAAGAGCATAGAAAACCTTTGTTTACATCTCAACAACTAACGATATTTATGTGAAAAAACAACTAAAGTCACAAAAATCCTTGAAAACTGTAGTACCTTTAAGAAAACAGCCAAAACCTTAAATACAGGGATCGCTCCAATACCTAGGTCACGTGGGGTCTTGTTTTACGGTTAAAAACAGGTATTGCTCATTTACTTTTAAATACACTATGAGAATGGCAGAAATACACTAATTTATGCAGTGGGAACAAGGATTGGAAATATCTAAACAATAAGGAAATCCAATAGTCTGAGATAATGAGAGAAAACCGGCTGATTCTGGACGGATGTGGGTGAAAAACTGAGCGAGGCACAATAACATCATAAAATACGGTGAAAATCTAAAGGCTCCGGAAAACTTGTTATTTACCAAGTTATTATAAAAATAAGCCTAGAAAAACTATGACTACTTACATGACTGTGGTTCCGGGGTGTCTAGGGAACTAAAGTGTGTACTCTACATCGAAGGATAAGGATTAAAAGTGGTGTATTTATAGGAGAAATGCTCAAAATATCGTTGGAGCTCAATGGCTGTTGAAACCATGTGAGCTAGTAAGTAGTAATCGTCTGTTCCATCCGACGCGAAGGGCGCCCTCAAGAGTTTCTAGTGAAGCTGGTAGTAAAGTCCGATACACTCCCCGTCTAAAAATACATAATATTGAATTTTTACTTAAACAACTAGTAAAAGTCACTAACTGGAACATGAGGACTTGTTTAAACTTAAAGTCAAAGAGTTTCTTAAGAAGTCTTCGGTGCCTTTTGAATCAGTATAAGCTCCGAGATAGGTCTGGAGTAAGTACGCCGGGTTCCTTCGCTGTACATGGCAACCTCCACTTTTCGAGCTAGTCCGTCTTCACTCAGGTGGACCTTGGTAACACGGGCAAGAGGCCACTGCAATCTCGGTAGTTCCTTGTCACGTACTAGAACGACGTCTCCTTCACTGATGTCTGGCTTGACAACTGGCCACTTCTGTCTGGGTTGCAGGCTCTGAAGATAGTCTCTTTTCCAACGTAGCCAAAATTGGTCTGCCAGGTACTGTACACGCCTCCATCGTTTGCGACTATACTCATCTTGTTTTACGAAGCATCCTGGGGGTGGCTGAAGTTGATTGGATTTAGACGTCAACAGCATGGAGGGGCTGATTGCTTGAGGGTCGTCAGCGTCTGAGGGAATGGTGCATAAGGGGCGTGAATTGACGATGGCAGATGCCTCAGCCAAGAATGTCACGAGTACTTCATGTGTCAACTGGTGCTTTCCAAGCTGCATAAACATGGCGTCGAGGACCCGTCGAACAATACCAATCAGGCGCTCCCAAACGCCCCCGAAGTGCGAAGCATGTGGAGGGTTGAAGACCCATTGGCATTGATTTGCTGACAGGTAGGAAGCAACTTGCTCTTTATCCATTTCGTCAAGGGCTGCAGCTAGTTCGTTCTTCGCTCCAATGAAGTTTGTGCCCTGGTCACACCTTAGAATTGCAACTGGTCCTCTTATCGCCACAAATCTACGGAATGCGGAAATGAATGCTGATGTGTCCATAGACTCTATTACTTCTAGATGAATGGCTCTACTGTAGAGGCATGTGAAAATAACGGCCCATCTCTTCGAGTCAGAACTTCCGCCTCTTGTTTTTCTTGTGATCACTGTCCAAGGCCCGAACACGTCCATGCCAACGTTGGTGAAAGGCGGTGTTGCTGAAACTCTGTCCGCAGGCAGTTCAGCCATGATTTGGTTCAGTGGCTTTCCTCTCAGCCGTTTACACGTAACACATCGGTTAATGGTACTCCTGATGAGGTTGTGGGATCCGGTTATCCACAGTCCTGCTGACCTTACGGCCCAAGTGTCAAGTGTCGGCCTTGGTGTTGTACCTTTTGGTGGAAATGTTCTGTCAGAAGTTTAGAAACGTGGCTGTCTTTCGGAAGGACGATGGGGTGTCGAGTTCCGAAGTCGAGGTCTGAGCGCTTAAGCCTTCCTCCCACTCTCAATACTCCGTCATCGTCAAGGAACGGGCTCAACTTAAGAAGTGGGCTCTTCTTGCTGATTGTCAGGCTGGGGTTAATCTGTGCCTTCCTCAAGGTTCGTATTTCCTCTTTGAAGTATTGACTCTGGACTGCCTTGAGGATGGTCTTTTCCGCTTGTTGAAGTTGTTGAATGGATAGTATCGAAGAAGCATCTTCTCCGGTGTCGTCGGGTGCAGCTTGTGTAGTCCCATTCCTTGTGGCTTTAAAGGTTTGGACTTTTCGGATGAGTCGTCCGATCACTTGCTTTAGTGACCGCCAACTGGAAAATCTGGAAAAGCGACTACAATTTAGGGAGGCTTCAGTGTCTTGTGCAGTTTGATTGCGGATTTCCTCCCCGGTCGTAGTAGCAGATGTCACGACCTGCTTGCGTACTTCTGGGTCACTCTCATCAAGCATTTGTTTGATTGGTTCTGCGGAGACTGCGTCTGATATAGGGCGTTCCGGTTGCCATAAGAAGTCTGGTCCGCGAAACCAGGCTGTGTTGGTCAATTCTCTTGCTGGGACTGATCTTGAAGCCAGATCTGCGGGGTTTTGGTCTGTCGGGACATGACGCCACTGGTTAGGTTCTGATGCAGTGTGGATCTTGTGTACTCTGTTCGCCACATACACATGAAAACGTCTTGATTCATTAGCAATGTAGCCAAGGACCACTTTACTGTCTGAGTAGAAGGTCGTCTTATCGATGATAACTCTGTCTCGAAGTTCATTTTCAAGTGTCTGAGACAGCATTGTGGCAAGGACGGCTGCACAGAGCTCCAGACGCGGAATAGAGACTGCGTGGGAGGGGGCAACCTTTGCCTTAGCCAGTAGTAGGGATACATGTGGTTGACCGTGTTCGTTCAGAAGTCTTAAGTAGGACACTGCTCCTGTGGCAACTTGGCTTGCGTCGCAGAAGATGTGGAGTTCTCGTCTTCTGATTTTGCCAAACTGTGGGGGTTTATAGCATCTCTCTATGTAGACGTTCTGTAGGTCATACAGCGAATCTCGCCATCGATTCCATCTAGGGAGGCAGGTTTCCGGAAGTGGTCTATCCCATATGTCTTGAGGGATATTTGTTTCTTTTCTCATCTCTGTCAGTAGTTCGCGGAGGATGAGCTTTCCCTCGATAGTCACGGGTGTAACGAAGCCCATAGGGTCGAAGATAGAACTGGCTATTGAGAGAACTCCTCGTCGAGAAAACGGCTTATCTGGTAAGTTCACTATAAAAGTGAAGGCATCCTTCTCAAGCGACCAGTGCACTCCAAGTGATCGCTGGACGGGTAGTGTGTCGTGATTGAAGTCTAAGCTTTTTACGTCTTTTGCTCTTGCTTCCTGTGGGAGTGCATTCATCACATCCTTGCTGTTCGAAATTATCTTGTGGAATCTCATGTTCTTACTTGCGAGGACGTCTCGGGTTCGTTGTATCAGACTTATGGCTGTCTCTGGGTTTGGATGAGAAGTGAGTCCGTCATCAACATAAAAGTCACGGCTGACAAACTCTGGTACGTCGGCGCCATGTGTAGATCTACCTTCCTCGGCAATCATTCTAATGCCAAATGTGGCAATGGCAGGTGATGAGACGTTACCGAATAAGTGAACGTTCATGCGGTGGTCGATGATCGGCTTTTCAGGGTCGTTGTTCTGAAACCACAGGAAGCGCAGGAAGTTTCGATGTTCGGGATTCACGTGAAAGTTGTGAAACATCTGCTCGACGTCTCCCATAACTGCGACTTCACCAACTCTGAAACGCAGGAGTATGCCGAGCAGGGTATTCATCTGGTCGGGTCCCTGAAGTAAGACTTTGTTCAAAGAAACGCCGCTAAACTCAGAACTGGAGTCGAAGACGACACGAATGCCTGGCTTCTTGGGGTGTCTAACTGGAAAGTGGGGTAGGTACCATACGGTCCCACTCGTGGTAGCGACCTCGTTATCTGGAACAGGGGTTGCGTGTTCTTTGTCGAGTATTTTGCCTAAAAAGGCTCGATATTCCTTCATCAGTTCTGGCTTGTGGTGGAGTGTTTTCAGGAGGTTGTTCAAGCGAATTTGTGCTTGGGATCGGTTGTTCGGAAGACGGGTTTGACTGTCTTTGAATGGTAAGGGGAATTCTAGATTTCCTTTGGAATTGGTGTGGACGTTTTCTGTCATAATCTTGATGAAACGTCGGTCCTCGACTGACAGGGCCTTCTGGTTGTCGTCGTGAGTTTCAACATAGATGCTAGATTGTGTGTCATGATGGGTACTTAGTAAGTCCTTTGCACTGATGTGGTTTTCACATGTGCCGTGGTAATCAGGTTGCATTTCGTAAGTGTCGGGACTGGGTAGGACAGCAGGTGCCTCTGTCAATGTTGTGTGGTAAGCTGAAACTTGTTCTCTGCCTTTGATGCTACTTGTGCACATACGGCCGGAGACTGTCCAGCCCATATCTGTTCGCTGCGCCCAGGGGGTGCCTTTGGGTCCATTTCTCGATTCTCTGATTTTGAGGGGTTCTGGACAGCTCCTTCCAATCAGTAAGATGATATCAACATCGTCTCGTGGTCTGGGGATCTTGTTGGCAATCTCGTTTAGATGAGGGAACATCCTGCACATATCCGGGGATGGGATTTCGTCTCGGTCACCTGGTATGTTCTCGTTTTCTAGAACTGTGGGTAAGTGTTCTTTGTGACCGTTCATGGATTCTATGACTAGGCCGTGTACTCGCCTTCCATTTGTTGGGATTCCTCGACCGCCACAGGTTGACAGTTCGTACTGGTAAGATGGCCCGTCAATGTTGAGTGCTTCAAACAGTTTTGGGTCCCCGAGGCAGGCATTTGATTGGTCATCAAGGACGGCGTATGCCATGATGGAGAGGGATGGTTCATTTCGGTGGTATATCTTGACTAATGTGATCTTGGAACAGGATCGGGCCATAACGCAAGTGGTGTATCTCGTACATTTGGTGTTGGCTTCGAGTGTGACTATATCTTTGGCTTTCTCTACTTCGGGCTCCCCGCCATGCCGTGAGGTGGGGGCATGCATAAATGAAGCATGTGAGGTACTATCGCACTTCTTGCACTTAACTTTGGTCTGGCAGTCTTTAACTCGGTGATTCTGACCGCACTTGAAGCACAGTCCCTTTTGTTTGCAAAATTCTCTCCTGTCTGCCATTGGCTTTCTCCCGAAGGCAATGCAATCGGCTAGGTCGTGGCCAATATTATCGTGGAAGATGCACTTTGAGGTGCTGGGGGTTCCCTGATGTGCTGATAGGGGGCTGTTAGTGGCCATAACACGGAGAGGTGATTTGTGGGGGTGAAGTGAAGAGTTTGGCGCTTCCTTGTAGGTCTTGCCCGTCGTGGTAGTGGGTGGGTACAGATCCGGATCGTTGCATGTTCTTGCCTTTTCCCTCAGAAATTTTGCAAGCTCCTGGAATGGTGGGTAGCAGTTGTGAATCTTCTTATACTTTGACACTTGCTCCCTCCATTTGTTGTGAAGATACATGGGTAGCTTTTCAAGCACTGGGTGGAGGTTGTATGGGTAGTTCAGAACATTGAGTGCAGGTAGGTCCTTCGTTTGTGCGGCTATGTCTATGCACAAGTCTGCGAATTCGAGTAGTTTGTGTCGCTCCTCTGCTCTGATTTTTGGGAAAGTGGTTAGTTTCTGTATTATCTGAGAGGCGATCTTTGTTTTATTCCCAAACCGCTCTTCAAGCTCTTGCCACGCCTCGTTGTAAGCGGTTTGTGGGTTCAGGACGTGTCGGTGTCGAAAGCGGTCTACCAGTTGTTTGACTTCACCGGCAGTATACTTGGCTAGGAATGCGAGTTTCTGTGTTGCAGGGATTTCAGCTTGGTCTATCATAGTTTCGAATGCGCATCTCCAAGGTTGAAACATGATGGGATCTCCTCGGTAGATGTCTGGTTCATGGGCTGGTTGTCTTTGTCTCGCAAGTGTGTCTGCTATCTGCTTTGTGAGATCGACCGATGGGACTTTGGGTACGAATGGTGGTGACGAAGCAGCAGCGGCTATTCTGGCACGAAACTGAGATGCATGATCATTTGAGGTTTGAGAGGGCGTCGTAGGGGTGAAGTCAACATTCTCGTTGAGTTGGGCTTGCACTAACACTTCGGACCTGGCTTTTTCGGTGGCGGCAGCTTGACGAGCTCGCAAGATCTGTAGGTCAGCCTCGGCAGCCGCAGTACTTGTCCTTTGTTCAAGATCGTATTTGGTCTGCGACAGCTTGTTCTCGGCGTCAAGCTTGGCACGTTCAAGCTCCCTGGCCGCCTGCTGAGTGACCATCTCTGTCGTGCGTTTGGCGATGGCCTCTTCAAATACTACATTTTTGGCAGCGGCGGCGGCGGAGGCCAGTGCTAGGGCTTTCACACTCAGCTCGGAAGATGAAGCTCTGGATAGTTGAGAAGATTTGTGACTTCTAGACGAGGCTCTGGAATGACGTGAAATGCTGGAAGCAGTTTCCAAGGCCAGAGAACAGGCCCTTTCTGTTGTCTCAGCAATTGTGATGTTGACCAGGTTGCTGTTCTCGAGGAAGACTGTTTTTGTTGCGATAGCGTGATCCTTGTAGGATGGTGACATGTAATAGAGGTTTTCAAGCTCCTTCCATGTCTCTGTGTATGCTTGAAGGGCACACTGGGTAGCTGCCAGCTTACGTCGTATCAACTCTAATGGGTCCGCTGGATCTTGAAGGGTTTGGAGAAGTCCTTCGGTGTTCTTCCACCTGTGATTGAGTTCTTGTTCTGCCCCTTCTATGTCGGCTGCTGAAGGACATGAAGTTTCCTCGGGCGTTTCACTCTGGAGCGTTGCCATCGTGTCGTGAAAGTCCTTTTTCTGATTCAGATGTAGTCACAAGCACATGTAGTGGTCACAGTCATTTCACTGTTCTGGCTTCTGCAAATGCGTAGCTCCAAGGGAGCGCTAGCTTTAGTTCGACCAGAGAGTCTCAACCGCAGAAATAAGAATAACAATGGCCAAAGGTCAGCGCTTCGGATTCCAATTCAAACTTTATTTCCACGGTGAACTGTAGCAAAAAAGAGCATAGAAAACCTTTGTTTACATCTCAACAACTAACGATATTTATGTGAAAAAACAACTAAAGTCACAAAAATCCTTGAAAACTGTAGTACCTTTAAGAAAACAGCCAAAACCTTAAATACAGGGATCGCTCCAATACCTAGGTCACGTGGGGTCTTGTTTTACGGTTAAAAACAGGT
Organism: Pycnopodia helianthoides; assembly: GCA_032158295.1. NCBI lineage: Eukaryota > Metazoa > Echinodermata > Asteroidea > Forcipulatida > Asteriidae > Pycnopodia > Pycnopodia helianthoides. The sequence goes on from CM063257.1 coordinate 3,064,717, forward strand.
ATTGCTCATTTACTTTTAAATACACTATGAGAATGGCAGAAATACACTAATTTATGCAGTGGGAACAAGGATTGGAAATATCTAAACAATAAGGAAATCCAATAGTCTGAGATAATGAGAGAAAACCGGCTGATTCTGGACGGATGTGGGTGAAAAACTGAGCGAGGCACAATAACATCATAAAATACGGTGAAAATCTAAAGGCTCCGGAAAACTTGTTATTTACCAAGTTATTATAAAAATAAGCCTAGAAAAACTATGACTACTTACATGACTGTGGTTCCGGGGTGTCTAGGGAACTAAAGTGTGTACTCTACATCGAAGGATAAGGATTAAAAGTGGTGTATTTATAGGAGAAATGCTCAAAATATCGTTGGAGCTCAATGGCTGTTGAAACCATGTGAGCTAGTAAGTAGTAATCGTCTGTTCCATCCGACGCGAAGGGCGCCCTCAAGAGTTTCTAGTGAAGCTGGTAGTAAAGTCCGATACAATAGCCAAGTATCTTTCTCGTAACATAAGTGTGACTGTGTGCCAAATTCTATACTTGTATCATCAAAGCATGGCGCCCCATGGAGCACACCATCTCCGAATGCTCCACTATGTCCTTCTGGTCCCCTTTCTCTAGCCATGCGTCACTTGAAGTCTGCGGGCACTGCTCCAACCACCTCCATGCCAACACAAAGCGTATTCCTAGAGCTTTATTTGTTCCTATTGCCAGCACCTTAGTGTGCCGTGCGCATTATGCAAAGTGAAAAGTTATAGTCTCCGCTGAATGCAGTCATGGACGGCGGAACGCGAGAATGAGTTTGTGGCTTTCAAAGCAGCACAAAGGGACGTCGCGGCCATCTGAATGTGAATTAGCAAATGCGCTTCATAGGCGTACGACTTCAAATTTGCCTAATCACAATGAAGAATTTGCATACTACCAAGCACCGTGCGCAAACACCCCTGTAGGCATTGCCATCACACACTTCGGATACAATTAGGTCGATATGCACGCATCATAACAATGAATACAATATTAACATATCAAGATGTGATCACGCCGTGTGCACAACAGCCCACATTCACCGCATACACTACACGCTCACTTGTCGATCGTGTGTACATAAGATAAACAAAATGGCACCGTGTGGGAACTGCTGCTTTCGTGCCGTGTGCATATTTCTGGTGTTAGTCTGCGAGTCTAGCCGTCTCCATGCGCTGGAAGCCGGCGAGGATTCCGACCACAGCCATCACGACGAGCACGGTCATTCGGGGTCCATCTTCGGCGACCCCTTCGATGAGATTCTGGGGAAACTTAACGAGGAATTCTCTGCCGAGGAGAGGAACATCACGTTCGATGAAACGGCGGGAATTATCCGGTCTCTCTTTGTCGACCGAATGCGATGCAGTGCATATTTCAACAACGGTCCGGCGTGTGAGACGGTAAGTTAAACTTTTCCAACTTTTATTTCGCGATTATCGGTTTACACTGTCGTGAAAAAAAGAGAGGAAAAAGCAAGATCATAATAATAAAAAAAAGTTAAAAAAAGTATGTTGATGGCAAAATAGGGAAATACGGGCCAGAACCCGTTATAGTTAGTTTCCGGACAGATAAATGGAAGTAAGAAGAAGAAGAAGAAAAAAAAGGTAAGGAAAAGTTGCTCTTAAACCAGGACACAAATTCTAGGTATGAGCAGAAGAAGAAGGAGGGGGAAACGGGGGAAATGAGACCGTAAACATACTCAGCGGCGAAACTTATACATCTTTTTAAGTCAATTTGTTTATAATAAAGTGTTTTTGGGGTGGGTGCAATATACCGCACTGGGGATGCACCATTTTTTTTCTAGGGAGCTTTTCAGCGCTCTTGCTCTGTTGTATTTATTGAATAGTTTCACGTGTAGTTTGGGGGGAGGGACAGTAGGCAACTAATAATGACCAACTTCGATTATTTGAAAATTCACAGAGGCGTTTAATGACCGTTAGTATGTGTTATTTTTCGGAACTTTCCCAAATTTAAAGTCCCCTTTTCATAAATTTTAAGTTGAATGTAAAATAGACCGACACGAAACTTAACGTTGAGAGCAGATTTCGTCAGAGTCTAAAAATACCAATTTTTGTCCATGTTTCGGAAATTAAAAACAGCTGGATTAGCTAAAGTGATGAACTGGTTGTTGCTCTATTTTAGAATAAACCCCGGCTTGGCATTCATCTTTTATAGACCTTATGCATTGACGTCATCACGCCGCCATCTTAGAGGGTAAAACGATGACGAAACAATGAAGAAGCACATTTTGTACGCGCGGCGCAGAGAATGAGCCAATGAGCAACCTCCTTTTGACCTCTAGCCGAGGGCGCCCTACTCAAATGACGTCATGTGCATAAGGTCTATTGACGAAGTAAAATCAAATAGAAACACATATATTTTTACGAATCGCTCACAATTATTAAAGAGGGGCTCCAAGGTTAAATTGAGTTTTGTGATGCACTCATTTATTTATTTATTTATTATTATTTTTTGGGGGGGGGGTTGAAGGAAAGTTTGTGAAGGTCCTTTAGATTTTACATACCAATCAGACAAACATTTTGACGGCCGTCTCTTTAAAAACAAAGCACACAATAAACACACAAGATTCCAGACACACCCACGCACCCACACACCAGCTGCCCGCCCAAATCCACGAGCCAATGACGTCATCTTTTGGGGCCGTTACGGACTGGTTCGATGCGCGATCCTCCGAGCGAACCGGTCTTGTCCTGTTGGTACCGGTTGGATCCGGTTTCGCGCTTGCACCTTTCATGATTAAAGCAAGCGGGAAAATAACGCCGTGTCCTAACGCTCGCGTGGGTTCGTTACTAGTCATAATGCTCGTATATAAATGTCTGCCTATCACTTTCACAATGATAATCATATCATAACGATAATTCTCAAATACTTTAACCGGATTTGCATTTACTTGATAAAGTCATTAGATGTGTCGGTCTCACGTCGCATTTTCCATGATTCCATGCATCACACTGTTAACCTTTGACCCACTATAGAAATCTGCATAACCTTTGAACTCTGTAAAAAGTAATACAATACAAACTTTAGACAGACTTTAGACAGACTTTAGACACCCTGTGCCATGACAACGTTTACAAAAAGTACAGAATTTTGATAATTTGGGGGGGGGGTTCATGTTCATTAATATTATGTCCATAATATACTGTGACCCGTGAACCTGATTTCATTTTCACTACCTTATGGAGACCGAGAACAAAACAGAAAAGGGACAACAAAGGGTCTCCATAGGGAAATTCTAAAGACTGGGTTGCTCCACATGGAATTTTGTGTACAAAGTCTAAGGGAAATTCTTAATTACAGGGACAAAGGAAAGAACAAGAGATGTCTCCACAGGGATGCAAAAAATAGGATGTATGTATTTAAAGTGTATCTGTGTGTCCTTTTGGCTATGGATATATTCGCTACTTGCACGGATCCGCCATGTGCGTGTAGAGCCTCGACTTCATGCGTCGTTTGTATTGTTTTTACGTATCTGTTTGGATGAAAAGTGTCATTACATTACCGTGACGATTCAGAGCTATATAATGCTTCTATTCACTGCCGTCCCCAATTCGAGGCTCTACATGCAAATGGCGGACCGTGCAATACTAAGTCGATGATTCTTAACCGAAGTTCTGGCGGCTGAGTCACCAGGGTGTGGGTTTGAATCCCGCCGGTGGCACTTGTGTGCTTGAGCAAGACACTGTATTGCTCTGCATCAGCACCCAGGAGTAATTGGGTGCCTCTAAAGGCTGAGGTTGTTGATTTGAATGACTATAGCAACCTGTGCACCCGTTTAATAATAATAGTAATAATAATAGTGGCTTCTTATATAGCGCTCATATCCGTCACTCAGTGACGCTCAAGGCGCTTCAACAGTCAGTATTTTCCTGCAAGGTGTGGAGCTACTTTTTGAAGTTTGAGACCTATTCCTTTACATAGCACAATGTAAGGGTTTACAAGGTGCTGTGGCGCAATATGCTGCCAATCAAACCAGTAACACCGGGGCGAACCCCTTCTCTTTTCGATAAGTGCAATGGGTTCTTTTACGTGCATTACACAACACACGGGACCAACGGCTTAACGTCCCATCCGAAGGACGAAGCAATAATGGTTAAGTGTCTCGCTTAAGGACACAAGTGTCACGACTGGGACTCGAACCCACACTCTGCTGAACAGAAACACCAAAGCTTGAGTCCGGTGCTCTTATCCACTCGGCCACGACACGCCTACCGGTGCTGCTTACACCTAAGGAGTTAAGAAGATTTCGGGAATGCATAAAGGCCACATGGGTAACAACATTACTTTTAGCACTCTGCGCAGCATTTTTGTGCGCATTTACAAAACCTCGTTGTTAGTATGTATTATTACTGTTAACTTAGCTTACACAAAGAGGTACGTTTGGTTCTAAGACGTTATTCTGTCTATGTTTTAAAATTTCAACAAGTATTGTTTCTCATTTCGATCTGTCTTAGTGAATGGTTTGAACGGTTAAAGTCATTCAGTAACAATTCAAACTAAAATTTAAACATTGATGATTACGCACGTATTCATTGACATTGACTTATACAGTCAAGTGAGGTACGCGGAAACGCCGTGTAATTGCATCTATTTTATGAGCTGTGGCGAGTCCGAGAGGAACCTATACAGTTTAACAACTAATGGAGTGAAAGAGTTGTTGAATAAAAAAAATATAAAACGACAACAACAACAACAAACAAAAACCTTGTTCTGCCTGAGGTTTTCCTTCCTTCATGGTCATCTATTGATCCCTTTTTTTTTATATAAAGGTCAAGCTTCATCCGGGGCAATAGCGGAAGTGAGTCATTTTACAAGGAGGTCCCACAATGGTCCCGCTGACTTTATAATGAATACAAAACAAAGTTATGTTTCCCTGTTGCGAATTCCTCCGTAGACTGCACAAAAAGGATAATCCCGTTTCCAGGTTATTTCCCCAGAAGGCAGTGCCGCACTTAAATAATAATAATGATAATGTACATTTCTATAGCGCCAAATCCATATTAGGAAAAAATGCTCCCTGGCGCTTTACAATCCAACAATATACATAAAAATAATATAGTAATAAAGCTAACCAAACGATAAATTAAAAAAAAAATAAGCAAGAAAAACTAACCAAACGATGCACTATGATATAAAAAATGAGATAAAATATAAACTTTGCACAGACGAATAAACAAATACAAAACATTACACAATAGAAATTAAGTGAACAGTAAACACCCCAATAAATATATAATGAACAATCAATCAATATAACTGTCCAAGGAAGCTAGTTAAGGAAAGCAATTAAGACTACTAGGGGTGGGTGCTACGTTGATGTTCATACCTACGGGTAACCCACCGTTAATGTTGAAATATGGACTTCTAAAAAAAGAGATTTGTGTCTTTGGTGATGGTGTCGACTGGATACCACATTTTCCTCCTGCCCCGATTTGGACAGTCTTTTAGACAGCAAGATCTCTCTGGAGGATTGGCACTGGTGTATGAACCAATTATAAGCACTGTAGTTAGTTTTCAGACTGAGACTAAATCAATTGTTGTTCGTCTCTCTCTATTTATATGATAAACAACCTTGCACTGTCTTTACCGCTGTGGTAGAGAAAATATGAACAGTCATTATTGCCGCGTGTATGAACGAAACTGAACGAAGCCGTGGCGCTGTGGGATGTCAATAAGGGCAAATGATCGGACCGAATCGGTTGTTTAAAGGGACACTATGCCGTGTCTCCGTCCGGAATGACTGGGTGTCCTTATTAAAAGTAGTGTACACTTTTTGTAACAGTTCAAAATCATGACCACATTTTGTGTGATTCAACATTATGCATGAACAAACAAACCTGTGGAAGTTTGAGCTCAATTGGTCAGCGAGGTCACGAGAAATAGTGAAAAGAGACCTTATGTGTGTTTTTTTTTTTTTTTTTTCAAACTTCGAGTTTTTATCACGCGTGATGAAAACTATTGTTTTACTCATTTCTCGGAAACAGTAGCATTTTAGGCAGAAATATTTTAAGGAACCCTTTCTACCATTACTTACTTTAAATCATGTAAGTTATGTGTGAATCTGTGAACATTTGTGTTTTTCGATCTTACCAATAGTGTACAGGGCCTTTAAAGAGTTGTGCATGCACTTAAACAACTACAGTATGTTGTTATTAGTGAGTAGTGATACAAACACGTTGGAGGTCGTTGGTTCAAGTCCCATTCTTTGTTCAACCCCATGCTACAATTTCTTTACAACCTTTAGGCCTACTCGAATAAAAGACAATATGTTGCGATAAGCCTGCCGAGAGAATTGCACGATAAGCCGGCTTATATTATGCGTTTGCTCTCAAATAAACTATTTTTCAACATTGATTACGCAATGCTTGTTACTAAGGAACATTAGTCGGGGATTAAAAAAAAAAGAGAGATAAAACTGAAGAAACGCAAGACTCTGGGAAAAAACCTCTGGCCTTGCATCGATGTACTACTGAATCCTACTGAGAACAAAACATGCTGCTCCGACTATAAAATAAATATATCTTATATAATTTACGTTTAATCATTAATCTGAGATCGGTTTAATTGTTTGAACGTTGCATAACGATGAAGATTAGAACGGACTACACTCTTCACACGCGTCCTTCTGGCGGCATCTCCCCCTTTTATGACAAAGGCTTTTACGACCATTTCCAAGTTGGGAGGGGTGGGGCAACCGCGCTCCTAAATTTGGGCAAAAACAGCTGGGAAAATATGGGGACAGCCAGACGAAGAAGGAACAAAAATATGGACAGATAAAGCAAAAAGATTTTTCCCGTATTAGGAATTGGTATTAATGTCCCCATGCACCCAGAGACACCCTGGGGATATAAAGTAAGGTGACTCCTATCATTGTGCTGTTAAATTCAGAGCCTCATCTATGTTGGGTTGTTAACGTTCTTCTTTATAGACCGTATTGAATATGACGTCACCATTCAAAAAACCCGCCCTACAACATGGCGTCTGTGAGCGTGTGCGTACGCGTGCCGTAGAAATCAAACCAGGAACGCTGCGCGCTGCGTGCTCCATTGATGTACGCGTTTAGACGCGCATACGGTTTGCCCTACAAGATGGCGACTTTCATAGCAACAAAGGGGTTTTTCAATACGGTCTATTGGATAGTTAAAATGTATAAAAACGCGGTTGGTAAAACATTTTAACAACTAAATAATTATAAAAGAAGAAGAAGAAGTCTCGATTTATTGGGTTGTAGCAGTGTTTTGGGTCTCTTCTAGACTGGGTTGTTGAAATATAATATGATGTACACAATTCCTTTGGTTCGGTACCCCTGGTTCAACTTGAATACAATTTTTACGATATTGATATTGGCGTCTCTACGATAAATTAAAACAGGGAGGAAAAATGGAAATGCGGTGGTAACTTTAAGCTTCCGTACAAAGCAGCAGCCTATGGCCGTGTCCGAATTGGCGGCTACAGCTACGGCTACGGCTAGATTTCCGCGTCATCATGCATTGAAGTATAGGAAGTCCTTGGCAACACCCATAGCAACAGTCGTAGCCGTAGCTGTAGCCGCCAATTCGGACACGGCCTACGTCTCTTTTAATAATTGAAATGAGGCAGTCACGTGGTTGGAAAAACCACCGATAGACGTACAACAGACAACCTCTTTTACGGGACAGAGCATGGGCGGACCGTGAATTGGCTGTAGGTGGCTGTGAAAACACAAGGGGGGATCGAGCGAGAGCCCCCCAATTCAAGGTATCAGCCCAATAATATTTTCCCCTACAACAATGACTTTGTTGTTGACGTTGGCAGTCAATCCAGCGTCAGTTTGTGCCCGACTCATCCATTCGAGGAGCATTGTCGCACATGAATGGTTTCGCAGCCAACCGGCTTTGTGCTCGAGCCTTTCTTACAAATTGTGAAAATAGAAGTAACGTGACATCTAAAAATCGACTTGAATCATCAAGCTACGCTTACGAAATGGGTCAACTTATAATAATAATAATAATGGGGAATTACTGTGGACTCTGACTTGTATAATGTGTTTCAAGAATGACGTCCAGCTAAAGTGGTTGCTCTCGACCAGACCACCAAAGTTTGTTGACCCAGCCTTCAACACTAACCCTTCACCCTCTAAAAAAACTACCGGGTCAGTATATACCTGGAGTCCGGGTCCCAGGGAACCTGACCCATTTTTGTGTCAGGTCGACCCAAAAACTTGTCCCGCTAAAATGGGATTTTTTTTACTCAGATTCTGCGTCAACGCGACCCATGTCTTTGACATGTTGACACAGATTCGAGTCATACTGACCACAAGACACAGGTCAGACCCTGCAGGACCCGGAATCTGATGGGTCAATTCCGGCCCGTGATCATAAACCTAAACCTAAACCCCAACCCTAAACCTACATTTAAAGGGACATTACAGAATTGGTTTTTGAGTTCCAACACCCCTCCCCTCTGCCAATCAAACTTGTTGGCATATATGGGAAACAGTACTATTGGAATCTTCCTGCATTGTGTTATTCGTGGGATTTAACACCAACGTGTGATAGTGAATTTGTTCTCGGTCGAGGTTCTACAACGATAAGCACGACCCTTAATGAGAAAGTCGCCGAAAATATTTGTTATAAAAAACTACCTCATTTTACAATGGGAACTGAACAAAAAGAAGTCTTGTTTTCACCAACCTTCAACAACAATATGTGGGGGTTATACCTGTTTGCTGTTTTCTTAGCAATAGACAGCTGTTTTCAGCTGAAACTTTAAATGTGACTTTTTGTTATACCTCTCAATATAATTGTGCCTGTGAATCAGCATTAAAGGTACATTACAGAATTGGTTTTTGCTAACAAAACAGTTGCTGGCAGTGTAAGCACTTTATGTAATCCACCATATACATAAACTGACAAACCTGTAGAAGTTTGAGATCGATCGGCCATCTGGGTCACGAGAAAATAGTGAAAAACCGATTACACATTTGCATGAAAACATATAGATTCAACAAATGAATAAAACGCTCACTGAGCGATTAACTCCAATCGGAAAATTAGTTTATTCATTTCTCATCGAATATGGCATTTCAGACAGAAATATTATCAAGGGATGTTTTCTACTATCATCATCATTAGACTGTGTAAGTTTTATGTAAATCTGTGATCAAAAAGTATATTTTACAAGTTTTTTTCTTACCAATTCTGTAATGTTCCTTTAATACAGTTGTGTAATAACGACTGGCAGTCGCTTTCTTTACAAAACCAAACGTGCGTGGAAATGTTGCTTGTTAAATCTGACTGTGTGCGCCGACAAGTTGTGGCGAACATTGAATTACTGTCTTCGAAATTATGATCCATGATTATGGATTTAATAGCCAAACCATTGTCTTCGCTGTACGCTTCACTCCACGCCCATTGTGTACAGCCCCCCACCCCCGTTCGTATGACTCTCAAGGTTTTGAAACTTGTACTTTTTTAATACTTTAAGTGTTGTATACAATGCGCCTACTTTTTAATAAGTGATTGATGGTTTCGCTTTCAACGCAAACAAAAACAGTCCGGGCAACAATCATGGTGGTTTTTTTTTAAAGTGCAATAAGCGTCAATAGACCATCTGCGCATGACGTCATTTAAGTACGGCTATAGAGATCCGAAAAGACTGGTTGCTCTCTGGTTGCCCATCCTTTAAGTGTTGTATACAATGCGCCTACTTTTTAATAAGTGATTGATGGTTTCGCTTTCAACGCAAACAAAAACAGTCCGGGCAACAATCATGGTGGTTTTTTTTTTAAAGTGCAATAAGCGTCAATAGACCATCTGCGCATGACGTCATTTAAGTACGGCTATAGAGATCCGAAAAGACTGGTTGCTCTCTGGTTGCCCATCCTTTAAGTGTTGTATACAATGCGCCTACTTTTTAATAAGTGATTGATGGTTTCGCTTTCAACGCAAACAAAAACAGTCCGGGCAACAATCATGGTGGTTTTTTTTTTAAAGTGCAATAAGCGTCAATAGACCATCTGCGCATGACGTCATTTAAGTACGGCTATAGAGATCCGAAAAGACTGGTTGCTCTCTGGTTGCCCATCCTGTGTGATGTGCGTATATAATTCGGCCGTGTCCGAATTGACGGCTACAGCTACGGTATACGGCCAGATTTCTGCGTCATCGTGCGTTGAAATATAGGACGTCCTTGGCAACACCCTTAGCAACAGCCGTAGCCGTTTTATGTAGCCGCCAGTTCGGATACGGCCTTAGCTTCGCATTTGCATTGTTTCTTCATCGTGTTTACCTCTAAGATGACGTCAATGCAACAGGTCTATATTTTAGTTTTTAAAGTGGACCAATGTTTAGAACAGTCTTTAGTGCGCTGGACTCAAGTTCTGGCGTTTTCTGTGTGGGTTCAGTTCCCGGCCATGGCACTTGTGTCCCATAGAGCTTAGTCCTTTGGATGGGACGTAAAGCCCTAGGTCCTGTCTGTGTCATGTTATGCACGTAAAAGAACACAGTACACTCATCGCTATAAGTGGATTGCACGTGACGTCACGACATATCCCACAATCCTCTTCGAATTGTTAACGTTCGCCATATTTGATGATTTTGTTTACATGTATTGTTCCATTGCAACCTCGTTGTTGTGGCTCAAAGATGGCGAACGTTAGCCGTTCAGAGAGGAGTGTGGGAAGTTTGTGACGTCATCGCAATCCACCTGTTAAAGAGAAGGGGGTGTGCCCCGGTGGTGTTTTCTTGCATTGGGTCAGACTGCGCCGCATCAGCTTGTAAACCCTTACAATGTGCTGCATTAGTCTCAAACCTATATATAGCTCTGCAAACCTGTTGTAAAATAACGAGGGCCTGTAGACGCGGGTGGTAGGAGTTTAAAGTGGATAAACTCGACACTATTGTGCACTAATCTTTTATCTTCCGTAACAAAAAATCAATAAAGTAATAATCAAAGCTTACAAGAGTGATTTGCGATGTTTGATTCGGTGTGAAGGTCCACCATAATGCATGCAGAAATGCCATTCTTTTGCGAGACAGTTCGTTAATAAGACCGTGCACTTTATGGTCTAATAATTAAATCGGCCTTCAGACTGTCACGTGCACGCCACAAAATCTACTTCTCTTCAAAGTGGGTCTGCTCGAAACGAATCAGGTCGTGGAATTGAAGAATATAAAGAAAGATGTTTTGCTAAGCCCGTCCTTGGCTCATACCTATACCTCATAAAAAACAAACTCAATTGTCCAAAAAAAAAAAAAAAAATCACATTCCATTATGTGCATTTCAAAGTTGACGCCAGGAGCCAAACCAGACCAAAAGTCTAGGGTGTGTTTTTTCTTTGGGTTGTTGGGGGTGGTTTTTGTTCCGGAAAATAATTCCTTCCCATTCTCCTGTTTTTCAAACAAATTTTAGTTTCAAGTCTAGTCGAGTTGGTTTTATTGACACTAAACACACGGCAGCTTTCGCAGGGCCGATCTATTCTTACTTACATAAAATGAAAATATCCAAGGCCGTGTGCATGTTTTTTGTTATTATTCCTCCACTAGTTGATGACCATAAAAAGCATACTTTGTAAAGAGCACTGGAGAGCTATTGGTATTAAAAGGCATTGTTACAAGCAAACCCCTTCGAAGTAATGTAGTTTTAGAGAAAGAGGTAATTTTCCATCAATTAGTTTGAATCTGAGAAGGGCTTCAGGCATGAAGCCTTCTTCATGCATCTGCTGTGCCAAGGGTGTGCATTTTTCTTTCTTTCGCGAGATTCTTTGCAACTTCGATGACCAACTGAGCTCAAATATTAATGTTAGGATCCACGTTAAGTATAATATAAAATGACTGTGTTGATGAGCTTTCAATTTCGCGCGAAATAGAATTACACGTTGACCGTTTCAATTGGTCGCTTACTTGCCGAAAATGACCGAAAAAACCTAACACATCAGTGGTATGGACCTTATGCATTGACGTCATCACGCCGCCATCTTAGAGGTAAGACGATGACGAAACAATTGAAGGCGCACATCTTGTACGAGCGGCGCAGAGGATGAGCCAATGGGCAATCTTCTTTTGACCTCTAGCCGAGGGCGCCCTACTCAAATGACGTCATGTGCATAAATTTGGATTATTAAAATACTTTCTATCTTTGGTTTGCATTTAACAAGGCATCCCGACCTACAATCGTTTGCTTTAATGGGTCATGGTCCCATAAAGTCTCAGTTAAAGGAACATTACAGAATTGATAATTGTAAAATATACTTTTGGTCACAGATTTACATCAAATTCAGATTGACCTCATAATATATTATTCTGCTATGAATAAAATGCATCCTATATTTATTTTATGTACCTCACACAATAATTCGCCACATTGAATCAACCGCTTGGCCATTATTCCCAGTCAGTACCCTGCCGAGTGTGCAATTTCCATTGACATTTGCAAAACTGTTCAGTCCTGCTGTGTGCGTGGCCGAGCTGACCCAGGGTTGACCCCGCGTGCTTACACCTGCACTAAGGAGCGAGCTTTATCATCGAAATTCTCTGAGGGATTATTTGTAAAGGCAAAACAAAACAAAAAAACGATTACCGCAATTAAGAAATTAATCATTCTGGTTGGACATAAATCGTTGTATAAAGAAAAAAATTGTGATGCAAGGAAGTATTGTTTAGTTTAGCATTCGAGTCAACCAGGTTAAGTCTCTTTAAAAAAAGGCGTTACGTGCTCGAATTATGGTCTTCCATTTTGTGTACTTTATCCTCGAAATTGTATAGACATAAACCACATTCAACTCAAAATGATTGGGACCAACTTGATCCCCGGATTTTCGTTTACGTGCTAGACAATTGTACATTTTTTTTTCTTTTTTTCTTCAGAGCATGGAAATGAAGATGTGTCTGCCTATATGCCTATTTCCGGCACTTCTCAAAATTCATGTAATGCACATGTAGAAAATGGCTACCGAAAAAAGCAGTCATGGTTGTGTGGGTCTGATGTATCAAAATTGACATGGTGTTGAGCCTTAGGCCTATATACTTACCTAATTATAAAAAAAAGGTTCAAATTGAGTGTTATTTGAAAGCTTTTATTATTCCCATCTATTTGATGAGCAACTAGTTTCGCGTTTTAGCAGGGATGGCCTGGTTTAAAGAAGACAACCAGCTCAATTTTCGAAATGCGAAATTCAGTTTGCGAGCAGTTCAACGCGGCCCTTCTATGGCAAAACAGCCTCATACACTCGAAAAAGATAAAATGTACACAATTCAAGACAGAGATAATCTGTTTTGCCATTTTTTTTTTAATGGGACGAAAGTGTTAAAAGAGGTCAAGATAGAACATGCTATATTCAAAACCATACACTGTAATTTGAAACTTCCAGAAATGAAAAAGCTCCCTCAATTTTACCCAGAAATGATCTTATACCAAAAACCTAACCTAAATTTTCGAGTGGGCTGTTTTGCCATGGAAGGGCCGAACGGTGATGTGGCGTTATTGTGCGCGGAGAAGCGTGATGATCAAGGACAATTCGATGGAGGTCACCACAGTTTACGAGGTCGTAACCATTCATGTGCAATACGGCCTCGATTTTGTTTACAAACACCGCCTCAGCTGACCACTAATTTTGTAAGGGCGACCTCCAGTGTCACCAATAATGTATATATATGGGATGGTGCAAAATTGCCCTTAAAAAAATTGAACCTTTTTATGCGAAGGATAACGTGTGTTGTTTGTTATGGCTAGCAAAGTTTGTGATTCATTAGTGACACGGGTAAATACGGGTAACACAAATTGATAGCATATTTGATTATACTGAATGATAAATTATTGTATACAGATGTGCAGGGAAGGCTGCCCTCTACTTTTTTCCCAACTACTGTACTCTCTCTGTTTGGCATTGATTTGTATAGGCCTTTTCAGAAACATACGCTTTCGGCCTTGACTCCAGTGTTGGCTCCGTCGGTTATTAAAACAAAAACAAACAAAAAACGTGCGCTTTTTGAACGGGACTTCGAACAGACTGAGGGAGCTTCAGTTGGGGCCGAGGTTGAACCCTCGTTATCGAAAAGGGCTATGGTGAACAGACTAGTGTCTGTTTGTAGGGGCCAACCAGATGTGAGTTAGACTTTTCGAGAAATGGCGGACACTACAGGAGTGCACTGTTTGGTTTTGGTATATACAGAAAAATTTACCCAAACCTAATATTGTCTATAGCATTGAGTCCGCCGTATCTCAAAATGGCTTATGCAGGCTAGGGGTTCGTGGTTTTTTCCCCTGCCTTTCCCCGTTTACCAAAACCACTACAGGAGTTGCATTGAGTTAGTTTTCTTTGATTTACGTTAGAACAGTTTAATAACATACGTTCTCCAAAAGACTGGAAGTTTTCTCAGAAATGAAAGGTTTGTCAAAAGAAACGCTTATGAACTAAGAAATGGGTGATTTTTGGGGGTAAAATTACACACAAACGCTTGAAGCCAGAAGTAGCGAAAACTGTAGCCTGCAGTAGCTAAACGCGCGTGTGGCGTAATGACTTACCATCGGAGTGGTGTTTCATGCATATAAATTAAAGAGGAATTTATCATATTATGTGAAATAATGATATTTTTATTTCTTACATACTACAGTGCTTGAATGCCGAACACCTGTTCTCGATTCTCAACGTGAGCCAACAAGATGGCCTGGACGAGGAAAGCTTCCAACGCGCATGCGTCATACTCGTGTACTACGTCACCGACCTCGGAACGACCTGCGCGGACGCCTCTCTACACGCGCAGACGTACGAGTACTTCGAGCGGGAGTTACAACGGAGGGGAGACGGCACGCAGAACCTCTCCGAGGAGGAGCTTGAAGGCATGCTGGACATGGTGGCTGTTACGTACTCCGCTGAGAACTACGCAAAGGTACGAAAGCCCTGCCAGTAGTCTAGACATTATTTCTCGTATTGCGCGTTTGTTGTGCGTCTGCCTATAGATAGTTCCCAGTAGACGCCATCTTTACGGGCAAAGTGCATCAACTTATTAACGCAGCCGCGTTGTTCACTGACCAATCCTGCAATGAGTTTCGTGAAATGCGCGCGTGTTGCACGCCGTTCTCACACGAAACGCACGACTGTTTGTTCTAAACTGTCCGTAAAGATGGCCGATTGACGTCATACTGCAACCTATCTATAGTGCACAACTCTAACGGCGTTTGCCAACCAATAGTGTATGCACGCATGCGTGGATGTAATTAGCATATTTCATGGGAAAGGTCCATTGCATTGTTGTCTGGCATGTGCGCATTCCCGGAACTACGTACACAATACATTTACACGGTGTGTCTTACGCCATGCCTAGCATCTAAACTTTCGCATCTGGAGATTTAAAGGAAGGGTAATACTAGTACTTTGGTAATTATTGTCCTGAAAAGAAAGTTGTGTAATTTTTAGCCGAAAGCCTATATACTTGTTATAAAGATGTTAGTGACAGCAAGCATCCTGCGAATCCATGTTGTCTGTATCTGAAGGACCCCCGTTTTTTTTGTTTTTTTTTAGAAATCAAAAAAAAAAAACAGGTCGAATTGAATCTGCACAGATCGCCTTGAGGCAACTTTTTGAAATTTACTTGGTGTCCGTTTGAACGCTGCCCTCGATAAGGTTGACTTTCCCTTTAAAGGCACTGGACACTATTGGTAATTACTCAAAATATTTGTTAACATAAAAACTTAGTAATAACGAGCAATGGAGAGCTGTTGGTAGTATAAAACATTTCGAGAAACGGCTCCCTCTGAAGCAACGTAGTTCAGAAAGAAGTAATTTCTCAGTAAAATATTTCGAAAAAAAACCTGCTCTTTCTGAATGCTTCTTGCTTTTCTCTCTCCACTCTCTCTATTCATGTATTTCCACTTGACTGCTCTTGTTACACCTTGTATGCATGTATGTGTGTTGTCTTGTCATTTAGCCTTCGAGAAAGACTCTGCTAGGGTCGAAACGTCAGGCCACAAACTAATTTTTTGCATTTATACTACAGGTCCTTTTGGTTGGTAAGCAGTTTGCAACAGCTAATTCTAATTTCTAAAATATTTCGAATGAATTGAGTTTGAGACTTCACGCGTGAGGTCTCGAAATCAAACATCTGAAAGCACACAACTTCGTGTGACAAGGGTGTATTTTCTTCCATTATTATCTCGCAACTTCGACGACCAATTGAGTTCAAATTTTCACAGGTTTGTTATTTTGTGCATATGTTGAGATACACCAAGTGAGAAGACTGGTCTTTGACAATTACCAAAGGTGTACAGTGTCTTTAAACACTTTTTTCCCGCTTAACAAGGAATATTTACCACTTAGCAGCAGTTTTAGGAAATTGTATGGACTGCACGGTGAGCGAAAGAAAAAAAAGACTGGATAAACGAGGGATATTATTTCTTCTTCTGTTTGCAGTGTTTTACTGTAGAATCCATCTTTGACGTAGCCGTTGCTGACCACGCGGCGGTGCAGTCGGCCACGAGCTGGAAGATGTTGCCGCCATTTTGATTTCTAGTCTCTTGCGTGGTTTTTGCATCGGTACCGCCACCGAGGTGGACCCAGACGCTTTTCTGGATGACATTTTGGAGAGATATTCCACCGATGGAATCATTAGCGAAGAGCGTAAGAGTATTTTTAATATTCAAGAAAGGGCTACGGCACCAACCTCGTCCCCATGGTTTACTTTATTTCCAACCATGTTTACAATAGTAAACCCTTGGAGGGAAACTCCTTACTTGGACCCTGACGGCTGAGTTCGGTTGTCACAACCAAAAAACATGCAGGAAATTGTGCATTGGTTTTTCACTATTTTCTCCTGACTCATCACACAATGGATTAAGCCTAACATTTCACAAGTTTGTTGTTTCATGTATAATGATTGAACACACAAAACGTGAACACTGTCTGTGACTATTTTGTCAGCTCTGACCACTCCTGTATACTACCTTTAACAACTGCAGAATTTATTGCAATTCACGAAAAAATCGTCAATGCCGAGGAGCATGAAAGTACACACGAAGACCACGCCAGGCGAAGACGCAAACGAAATGCTGATGAGCATGCTCACGAGGAAGGCGCTGGAGTAAATTCGGTGAGTAACAGTAGCCCAATGACAAAAAACACCGTAAAAGCACATAATTTACAGTTTTGTAGCACTCGTCTTCGGTGTACTCACACGTATACTCGAGACTGACTCGAGTACCATTTTCTACAAATTGCTGGTACTCGTATTCCTGACACGGAGATCCAAGTAGCTGGTACTCGGCCGTTGGACTCCGTACTCGGATATAAGAATGGACTCACAGGCCAAAGTACTTGTACTCGAGTAATATTCGGCCACCGGTACTCGGCAGTTCTTGATACTGGAGCACCGTACTCAAGCTCTGGTGTTTCTGATCAGCAGAGTGTGGGTTCGAGTCCCGGTCTTGACACCTGTGTCCTTAAAAGCAAGACACTCAAACCATTATTGCTTCGTCCTTCGGATGGAACGAAAGCCATAGGTCCCGTGTGTTGTGTATTGTGGTTCAAGAAGAAACCAGTTCGCCCCGGTGTTTCTGGCAGCGGCTTCTGAATGCGCCTTGTTAACCCTTAGCCTAAAGGTGCAACATAATTGGGTCTCATGATTAAAACAATTCAAAAACCTGTCTTACATGATTCTCTTTGTTCTTGCCTCCAGTGTTTCTCCATCGATGGGCTCCTCGAAACATTTGGTGTCAACCACAGCGTGGGCATAACACGCCAGCAATTCAAGGAATTAAGCCCCGCCCTCATCCAACAGGCTGTCAGCGACGCATGCGTGCACGCGGAGCACACTGATCCGCCGTCGACGCCACGCGCTGTGGAAGGTAAACGCTCCGTGCCAATAATACCCGAATATGGAACCAGTAAAGGGCACTGACGTCATGATCACAGTCTGTTTAAGGAAACATGAAGCTCATCCAATTACTGCACGCGCGTGTAATTACCGTTACAACACAAATAGACCTTATGCATTGACGTCATCACGCCGCCATCTTAGAGGTAAAACGATGACGAAACAATGGAAAGCGCACATCTGGTACGCGCGGCGCAGAGGATGAGCCAATAAGCAATCTTCTTTTGACCTCTAGACGAGGGCGCCCTACTCAAATGACGTCATGTACATAAGGTCTATAGAAGCTTTAAAGGTAGCCGTCGTTATTATCGCGCGCGCGTGTGCAGTAAACTGGGGGAGAGTTCAAAATTAAATGTCTGGCCACTGACTCGCGACGACAGTGCAACTTTAATTGCGCTGACTTCACACGAGCGGCTATACTCTATGCCCAGTCTGCAAATTTTAGGAGTCACACAGACCCCTTGCATAGTGATGCCACAAACTCAAACAGTGCCCTCACCGAGGCAATAATAGGCAGACCATTGGACTATAGATGTACTGCAGCGTACCAGCAGCGTTGCGCGTTGTGCAAGGGGAGTATATTGAATGTAAAGTTAGGGTAAGAGCTTTAGCTATAACCCGTTAATACCTCACAACGAGCTGATTTTTCAGGATAGGTCCAGGAACATTGTCTAAATGCAAACTCAAAATCCCCGAAAACACCTCTGGACTCCTTTCTGCAATCCAAGACGGCGATCAAAATGGCCGCCACTTTAATCTTATTATAAATATGCAACCAGACATGTTGTAAATGCAAATGAAGTGTCTAAATATATGTCTTTAGCCACAAGGAATCCAATAAAAAACGTCTGCAGATTTTGTTTGTGATAGTGTGTTAACAATAGACCCCTGTGCTGATGACGTCACGGCTTGTTCACAGCATTGCTTAGGTGCTGAAAGTGGGTACTGCATTTGGTATCCTGTAGCACCTGATATCTACTGTTCACACACAAACGAGCAAACTCGAAAATTACTGACCGACTATTGAATATAAAAGTCACAGTCTGTGATTGGTTTTATTCTTCGTTTCTTTGATGGACAGTTTGGGGTTACGGCCTCCTAGCGGTGTTCTTCATCAGTATCTGTGCCTTGGCTGGAGTAGTTTTCCTCCCGTGTCTGAACTCGGACGTCTACCTCAACGTTTTGCAGACGATGATGGCGCTCGCTGTAGCTACCCTTGTTGGTGACTCTGTCATTCATCTCATACCACAGGTAGGGGGGGGGTACATTCTCTTTGGGACACTGGAGGTGGCAGCCGACCTACACCAGTAAATCCATCGTTACTCAGAAATAATTATATGCTCATGCTCAGAACTACATGAACATCGGAAATTTAGCTTGTATGTCTGCTGCCACCTAGTGTTCTAAAGTATCACATTAACCAAGCCCAATTTCACGGATCTACTGCTTAACCGGAACATCTGACGTCACACGTGGTGTGTCGTGGCTGAGCGGTCTACTGCATCAGACTCAGGTTCTGATGGTTGAATCATGAGAGTGTGGGCTCGAATCCTTGTCATGACACGTGTGTCCTTGAGCAAGGCACTTAACCATAATGGCTTCTCTTAACCCAGGTGTATAGATAGGAACCTGTGATGACTGAGACAGTAATGTGTTGGATGAACCCATTAGCGCCAATTTAAGCAGATTGGGGTTGTATGGTCCCCACGGAGTTGAGCAAGTTAGTGGAATGCCCGATGAACAGGGATAATAACTTTGTGAAGTGCCTTGTTCTAGCTACTAGGATATGGGCGCTAAATAGGAACAAATTGCTTCATGGCGTGTTAATAACGCCAGATACCGGCCTTTAGAACCTGGCGATTACCTGCCAGATGTACCTTTGACCTTGCATACTATAATACTATAATACGTGTACATATTACTCATTATTGTGTGTATAGTATCAGTCTGGTGCGTCATTGCTTGTACACGTCTCACAAATAAAACCTTACGGATAAGGACAGAGGACCAGTCTAAGAACTGCTTCATAAAGCACAGCAAAATTTCCCTGCACCAAAAAGTGTTGTGAAGCAAAAATGAGATAGCCAGCTAAATTGATTTGCCACATGACTGGTACTCTGTTACAATTTACATAGTAGATGATGTATTTGCTAAGCAATTGTTTTCCTCCTGAAAGGTGTCTGTATATTATATTTGTTTTTATATTTATTAAAAAAAAAAATCACCATCTGTTTATATATGTGGTATCTTCTTCATCAGGCTGTTGGTCTACATGGTCATGATGCGATGTCACCAACTAGTGAACATAATCACGAGGCCGGCTCGGATGAGCTGGCGTTCGTCTGGAAGTGCCTGGTAGTTGTCGCTGCCATCTACGTCTTCTTCCTCTTCGAGAGCCTCATGCACATGTCAGGAGTACGTATTAATCCCCCAGGGAAGCAACGTGGTGAAAATATTCTCCACATATTCCAAATATTGTCATAACTTTTTTCAATGGGCCAAAAAAGCCAAGATTCCATGTAGTCCTCACCCCTGGTATACACCACAAGCCTGTAGACTCCCATTGGCCAGGCTATAACCACTGCCGAGTTAAAAATTTTGAATGACAACAATCCCAAGATGCGTCATGTCTTTGTGCAGTAACTGGATATCTTAGTGAGCCAACTCCTTGTGCCATTATCTCTTTGTGTCAACCCCGTGCCGCCCAGAGCTAAAACAAGTCGTAAAACCCACACAATCCTGGCCCAGACAAAAGCCATGTGACTGCCAATATCTGTGCACAGGGGTTATTGACCTAAAAAACTGAGTGGTGAAAAAATTCTCCACTTGGATCCACCGTGTTATACAAAATGGCCCGCTTCTCCGAGGGTTTTAACATCGCAACTGTGAGACTTTTCGGGGCACTAGGTGGCGGCAGACCTACCGTTGTTTTCGAAAATTTGCGCATGCTCGGGACTACATAAACAATGGGAACACACACCTAGTAAATCTGCTGCCACATTAAGTTCCAAAGTTTCTCATTGCCGATCCTTATTTGAAGTGTTACAGAAGAAAAACAACATATTTAAGGTACAGTTCCTTTTTTTGACAAGACAGTTTTTCTGGCAAAAAATATGATCTAATCTAAACTTATCATTATTGTTTTCAGTGCAAAACATACTTTATCTCAGCACATTTAACACGTTAAAGGGCATTTTCTTTAAACAGTACCAGTAAATTTATATTCGGTTTGCGGTAACACCATGTTTATAATCTGCTTTGCTGTGAAGACTGTTGTTTTTTTCTTTCCGTACCACACTAGAGCCAATGCATACACGCATAAGGTATGGGCGCTTTCCCGGATCTCTTCACTGTTGACCCCCTGTCTCAAGTGTGGTACGAAACAAAAAAATTGCGACCCGGAAACTGCTCGATGAGTTCGGATCCTGCGTCAGTTTGACCCATTTCTGAGTCATTTTGACACAGATTCCGGTTCGTAATGACCAAGAAATGGGTCAGTGCCCCCCTTGGGACTCGGAATCCGGGTCAATACTGACCCGGAAGTGTTTAGAGTGTGGTTTCAGGTAATAGACCTCATGCACATGACGTCATTTGAGTAGGGCGCCCTCGGCTAGAGGTCAAAAGAAGATTGCTCATTGGATCACTCTCTGCGCCGCGCGTACAAAATGTGCCTTTTCCATTGTTTCGTCATCGTTTTACCCTCTAAGATGGCGGCGTGATGACGTCAATGCATAAGGTCTATACAAGTCTCTTTTCTGTTGTTCATTTAGGGTGGACACTCTCACTCCCATCCAGTGGATTCAGATGGAATCCAACTAAAGAATTCGCATCGATCGAGCATGAAGCTGAAGGAGGCAGTCCAAGATTCCATGAGGAAGTCACCCTCTGTGCAGCAGCTAGAACTGACCGACGTCGTGGAGCACAACGAGAACGACGCCGGGACCACGTCACCCCAAACTACCGTTTGTTGTGGTAAGAATAGGTTTAGTTTGATTCGTAATAGACCGAAATATAGTTCTCCCTTTAAAATACAATGTATTCGCAAATGGATAGCGCCACCAATAGTTTCCTTCTGAGAGGTCATTTAATTCGAGAAGATCGTCCATGCTGTCACCCACTCACACATACAAATTCGAACAAAATAAAATGTAACTTTACACATCAAACGTACTATAATTCAAGTCGACAAACACAAACAGAGCTTGGACTTCATGCAGGTACACTTTGTAAACAGCTCAACGGAAGTATTTTAAAAAAGGGGACAAATTTGAAAACAATAGTTGTTAGGCCAACTTTGATATAGGTACACAAACGTTTTGTGTGAATCACATCTTTTTAATTTTGAATTTCCAAGCGGAGACCTTTTATACCTGCTGTCCTTCCTTCCTCGTAAAGGTAGCGAATGTCACATGAGGCAAAACACACAAGTAGACCTAACAGGTTCACATTTAACTACACTTTTTCACATTTCACATTTAAAAATACATAGCATTTGTTCTTAAAGTTGTCTCTAAAATGTTAAATCTATGCTATTTTTTGTTCATAAAATATTGCTGGAGGCAAAAAGTTAGAACCTGGTGCACTTTAAAAAAAATATTTACAGTTTTTTGATTAGTTCATTTTTGTTAACAGACAAATTTGCAAAATTGCGTATTCATACTTATTCCTGCATCATACAATTTAAAAAAAAATACGCACACCTTTTTATTAACAATTATGTACTTCACTATTGAAAAAGCTGACAAAAATAAAAGTTTAATTGAGGTTCGAATTGATATAATTAAGGTCAAGGGATAGAATTTTCTATCCCTTGCTCCTCAAACCCGCCAAAAAGATGAGGGGATAGAATTTTCTATCCCTTGTTCCTCAGATCCAGCAGAAAAGATGAGGGGATAGAATTTTCTATCCCTTGCTCCTCAAACCTAGCCAAAAAGATGAGGGGATAGAATTTTCTATCCCTTGTTCCTCAAACCTAGCCGAAAAGTGGAAGGGAAAGATTTTTGTATCATTTGCTGCTCAAACCAAGCAAAAAAAGAGGAGGGGATAGATTTTTTATCCCTTGGACCCCAAACATGACAAAATGTGCCTTATATTGCCAACAAATAACTGGAATTTATTAACTTTTTAATTGTTAGCTTTAAAAAACTAGATTGATTTCTAAAATCTGGAGCATGTTTTTCACAATTTAGAGGAAAAAATGGTAAAAGACAAATTTGTTGCTTTAAAATCCTGTTTCGATTGAAATTTTCGGACTTTAATGAAAATTTGAAGCAGTAAATTTGATTGTGAAAAAATGCAGTTAAATGTGAACCTGTTACCTACGTTTTCATGTTGTGACTTGGATTCTTATGATATAGGCATCGGGTCACTGCCGCTCATGATACTGATAGGAGACGGTCTGCACAACTTTGGCGATGGTTTGGCTATTGGTGCCGCCTTTGCGACCAGCGTAGGTGCCGGACTCTCAACGAGCATTGCCGTCCTCTGCCACGAGTTGCCCCACGAGCTTGGTGAGTACCTTGCCCGCTGAGATTTCCCGCCAGTTTACGGTATCGTTGATACGTGTCTTGGCTTTGAGAGAGACTAGAGGATGACTTTTTTTTTCTGATGCGTGTATCAACCGAAATGGGAGTAAGACTACAATTCACATTTCGGATGCAAATGTCATTAATATATCACAGTAAACCATTTCTAATCAAATTAAAAATCACATGACATTTTGAATACGCATTGTGTTTTAAATGGGTCTTCTTTTTTTGCAGGTTTCAAAAATGGCCGTCGCTTGTTTAAAACGCCACCTAGCGTTTCCAAAAGTATCCAATTGTTTGAAAAAATAAATCAAAAGTGTAGTTCCTCATCCGGTCAGGGTTTCCCTTTTTGTCTCCCTTCTCAAGGATGTTTTCTTCATACCACATTTTTATTTCTTGTCTCATTCGTTACCCAGGGGACTTTGCTGTCCTTCTTAACTCCGGGCTGAGTTTCCGCCAGGCCCTCGGGTTTAATTTTCTGTCGGCGATGATGGCATTTCTAGGCCTCTGTATCGGTATACCGTTAGCAGCTGGGAACGCTGATGCACGCCAGTGGATATTCGCCGTGGCTGCTGGGATGTTTTTATACGTGGCACTCGTAGATATGGTGAGTTTTATGGTGAACTATAAATGTATAATGCGAGACTTTTGAACGCTAGATGGCAGCAGACATACCAGGTAAAATTCCACTTTTTACGTAGTTCTAAGCATGCGCACATAGCCGAGAACAATGGATTTACCTGGTAAGTCTGCTGCCACCTAGCGTCCCAAAAGTTCATCCTTGGTGTGATAAAGCGCTGTAATAAGAACTCATTATTATTACTACCATATTATTATGACTGTTTATTGCAATGTAGCTTTAAGCGCTACATTGGCTTAGGCAGGAATCGTGTTTATTAACTGTAACAAGTCAGAAGGTTATGGGTTTTAATTTGCATTATTTCTCTTGAATTGTCTCTCCATAGCTGCCAGAATTGATTCGCCATGACCTGAAGAACAAGGGAACGGTCTTTATACTTCACAATGCAGGTTTCCTTAGTGGAACCGCCATCATTCTACTCATTGCCTTGTACGAGGATGCCATTAACATAAGTCTTTAGATTTCAATGGTGATGATGGACCTTATGCACACGACGTCACTTGAGGAGGGCGCCCTCGTCGGCTACAGGTCAGAAGAAGGTTGCTCATGGGCTCATCCTACGCGCTGCGCGTACACATAGATGTGCGTTTTCCATTGTTTCATCGTCGTTTTATCTCTGAGATGGCGGCGTAATGACGTCAATGCATAAGGTCCATTGTAAGAAGATTCAAATGAGGATTAAAGTGATATTCAAATGAGCATTTAAGGTATTCAGTAAAGATTTATTTCACAATAAAAATGATTTTTGCTGCTTTTTATCCATATATCAATATAAGTTTTTAGTTATTAAGTTACTCAGAATTAACTAAAACAACAATAATGATCAAATGAGGCACTAATGGAGTATGTAACGAGATCCGTAGTTTTATATTCATAAATATTCAAATGAGATGTCAAGGGTAATATGGGAGAGCTTTAATTAATTAATGTACATTCAAAAAACAAACAAGTATCACAAACAATTAACTTAAAAGTTAGCAATGATCCATATGAACTGTGACATCACAATTGTTCAGTAAAGAACCGCAGGACTTCCTGCAGGCACATTATGCACACAGCACATTTAATATAAGACCGCATAAAATCAAGTATTGTTTTATGGAGATTGTACTGTCTGATTTGTACCAACCTTTTTTTTTTTTTAATAATGAAGAAAAGGGGCACCGTCAAAATTTGTTCAGCTGTTATTTTCTATAACTCTTGAATTTATGTGGAAATTATAACACAAAATGTGAATTTTCCCACTATGACCAGTGTAGTATCTCGCCTGCCCAAAAGGCCCTGGCTTGCACAAGGTCACCTCTTTTTGTAAACAAAGATTAGGCCTACCTTTGTCTTATTGTGGAGTGACTTCAAGTAAAATTAATAAATATTTTATTTTTCTGGTGAACAAAGAAAGATATAATTCTACCTGCCGGTGCTCTACCATTTTCAGCCATCCAGCCCATGTCAATATATTCATTTGGCGGGCGCCAGTCAGAAGCCAATCAACACTTAAAGGAACATTACAGAATTGGTTTTTGCTAACAAAACAGTTGTTGGCAGTGTAAGCACTTTATGTAACCCACCACATACATAAACTGACAAACCTGTAGAAGTTTGAGATCGATCGGCCATCTGGGTCACGAGAAAATAGTGAAAAACCGACTACACATTTGCATGAAATCATATAGGTTCAACAAATGAATAAAACGCTCACTGAGCGATAAACTCCAATCGGAAAATTAGTTTATTCATTTCTCATCAAATATGGCATTTCAGACAGAAATATTTCAAGGGATGTTTTCTACTATCATCATCATTAGACCGTGTAAGTTTTATGTAAATCTGTGATCAAAAAGTATATTTTACAAGTTTTTTTCTTACCAATTCTGTAATGTTCCTTTAAAGTTAAATGAATAAACATTTTATTTTTCTGGTGAACAAAGAAAGATATAATTCTACCTGCCGGTGCTCTACCATTTTCAGCCTATCCAGCCCATGTCAATTATATTCATTTGGCGGGCGCCAGTCAACACTTAAGTTCTGTTTAACCAGGGATCACGCCCATTGTGAAACAGAACCTGGTAACCGGCAGTAACGGGATCACCATAAAGGGGGATGCATTTGCTTTTTTCTTTTTTAAATAGATTTAGAGTTAGGCCTTAGGCCTACTAGAAATAACCAAAAATGTATAATACTGCACTTCTCGTTTGGATAGAACTTTTCTGGATTAGAAATTTTCTGTGCTGACTGAACAGTTCACTCTAAAAGCTCCTGGGTCAGAACTGATCCACACTCGGGGTCTCAGGGGGCCCGCTGAGGGTCTGACCGATTCGTGGTCAAGCTGACCCGGAAAAAAGGGAGTTACAAATCATTATTTTAAATCAGATTCTGCGTCAGTTTGACCACCCATTCCCGGGGTCATTTTGACATCGATACCGGGTCGTAGTGGACCCAGTTATGCATGGGTCAGGCCCCCACGGGACCCCGAGTTTGGTCAGTCCTTATACCCGGAAGTTTTTTAGAGTGAAGATTTGAAGCGTGTACAGTGCCTTGTTTATCTCTGTAATGCCTTGAAAACGTTTTGTGATAAAAGAGTTTAGAATCCTTGAAGGTTTAACATGTTAAGGTCTACAATTTTTAAGCGCTCTATATAAGCTCCTTTTAAACGATAATGCATAAAGTACTCAGAGTTTGATTAAATGAATATAGAAGATACTTCTACTTTTAAAGGTAAACTATTTTCTGCAAACTTTGTGGTTTTACAACCAACTTTAAAATATGTTTCTTAAAGTTTATTTATGTAATCATCATCGTAAAGTTGTGACGGTTGAGAGTGCTCCGGGCACGGCTCCGACTTTTCTTGAAAATATTGGTGATAGTCTAAGCCAACCCCTCCTAAATATTGGAGTATCTCAACATGATTCGTTGGAACAACACATGAGAGGCGAAATAAGGCTGGATGAGCTACAAGAAGCCCGCAGATTTCTATTTCAGTTTTAATTGTCCGTTTACATATATATCCTTACATAGTTACGCTTAGTTTATAATTTTTATATCGTTAGTTTTATAATGTGATTATGTGTCTGTTTACTTTTTAATATGTTAATTTGTTTGTTCTTAACAATGTAATTATGCAGGGCCCAAATGGAAACCCGTTATTTTTTACTGATTTGTCTCACCCTGGGTAAATGAAGGAAGTAAATAAATACATAAAAAGTGCTACGTTACAACTATGATTGACGTCATTATAATGATTATTCACAATGTGTCTTCCTATTAACTTTGTATCACATGTTTTATTCATACTAATTATAACCATATTACATTTTGTTTACAGAGTGGTGACCTCGTACATTATAATGCTATTCCTGACGGGCAAGATGCTACACAGGCTCAATGGGAAAATTTATATTTTGTGTCATCATTTTCACATAAATTCAAAATTTACAAAAGCAACAGCTGTACAGCTTTTGAGATGTCCCCCTTTCTTCATATCAAAAGTTGAGGAAAATCAGACAGTGCGATATCAATAAAACATAAGATTTGTTGTATTCTTCCATTGAGCTGTGTACAAATGTGCCCGCGGAAGTCCAGGCTCTGTGGCTCTTTTGTGAGCATCGTCACATCGTCTATATACGTAGTTTGTCATGGAAATGAGCAATTAAAAAAATCACTATGTTACCAGCTATGAAAGTGCCAGTTCGGAAATTGTTGATTTCTCTTTATTATGGTGACCGACGCACTTCCTTATACGTTTGCTAAAGAAATTAATAACAAACCCCAAAATAGACCCCGGTACTGATGACGTCACGGTCTGTGTGGCCTACGGCTTAATTTGCGGTGCTGCATTTCGGACTGTTGGGCAGAGACACGATACTTTTTGCATTCTTGTACAAATTAGATAACCAAATAAGGTACAAACTTGGGGGAAAAATATGGACCTATTATTTTTGTTTTTATTAAAGGAACATTACAGAATTGGTAAGAAAAAAACTTGTAAAATATACTTTTTGATCACAGATTTACATAAAACTTACACGGTCTAATGATGATAATAGTAGAAAACATCCCTTGAAATATTTCTGTCTGAAATGCCATATTTGATGAGAAATGAATAAACTAATTTTCCGATTGGAGTTTATCGCTCAGTGAGCGTTTTATTCATTTGTTGAATCTATATGATTTCATGCAAAGTGTAATCGGTTTTTCACTGTTTTCTCGTGACCCAGATGGCCGATCGATCTCAAACTTCTACAGGTTTGTCAGTTTATGTATATGGTGGATTACATAAAGTGCTTACACTGCCAGCAACTGTTTTGTTAGCAAAAACCAGTTCTGTAATGTTCCTTTTGAGGTCCTCTCTACACTATTGGTAAGATCGAAAAACACAAATATTCACAGATTCACACATAACTTACATGATTTAAAGTAAGTAATTGTAAAAAGGGTTCCTTAAAATATTTCTGCCTAAAATGCTATCGTTTCTGAGAAATCGAGTATAACAATAGTTTTTATCACGCGTGATAAAAACTTGATGTTTGAAAAAAACAGAAAACACATATAAGGTCTCTTTTCACTATTTCTCGTGACCTCGATGACCAATAATTGAGCTCAAACTTTCACAGGTTTGTTTGTTCATGCATATGTTGAACCACACAAAATGTGGACACTGATTTTGAGCCGTTTCCAAAAGTGTACAATACCTTGCTTGTTTTGCAGTTTACTATTTTTGTGTTAGTTAATCTGACGTGTGAGTGTATGTTTGCGTGTTAGATGGAAACATACTTTTAGAAACATTGATATTATCACAATCATAAAAATGATATATAAAATTCAACATTTTACTCTGGTAATTCGTCATCTTAAAAAGCACCGATTGGGGCGCGGACATGGAATGGGGGGGGGGGCTCACGTCAGTGTATTTTTAAAACGGCGCGCCTACAAACCTGCTTTTCGCAAAGATCCTCATTTTCTTCCTAAGGGAAAACCTGTGTGTTTTCGAAACGGCGCGCTGGAATTACCGAGCTTCCATTTTTCCCGATCCTGAAAACGTGTTTAATTTTTTAAAAAGAATTTAACAGATTTGCGAGATTTTTAATTTTCGTGGAGCGTCTTGTTTATTAGTGACTAATAATACTCATAGTAGCGCCCCCAAATGGCCTTTTCCAGCCAGTGTTAAATAGACAGGTAGCCATGTCGACAAAATATTTCAAACGCTGTGAGGATTATTCACAAAACGGACCTCAGACCTACCCGGACATTGTTAATGAGAATCCAAAAATCGTCTGAATGCTTATTATAAGTTAGCGCTTTCTTCCGGGTGTCCATTCAATTTCAATCCAACGGAAGCATCGGTCCAACTTATGTAGTTCCTACTTGCTCTTTGTTTTTATATCCCAGCCTGTGCACATTTTCATTCGGTGGTCACGTACGTAGTTAAAACAACGAAAGGCGGTTTAATATTTTGTCAAGGAAGGTTAGTCAAGTGCTAGACC
This sequence comes from Pycnopodia helianthoides, assembly GCA_032158295.1. NCBI lineage: Eukaryota > Metazoa > Echinodermata > Asteroidea > Forcipulatida > Asteriidae > Pycnopodia > Pycnopodia helianthoides. The sequence goes on from CM063257.1 coordinate 3,094,260, forward strand.
CAGTAACTGGGGCGCTATATTCCTTTTTCGAAATTTTGACATTAGTATGACAAATAATGTCAAAATTTCGAAAAAGGAATACAGCGCCCCAGTTACTGGGTCTAACAGCGCCCCAGTTACTGGGTCTAACAGCGCCCCAGTTACTGGGTCTAACAGCGCCCCAGTTACTGGGTCTAACAGCGCCCCAGTTACTGGGTCTAACAGCGCCCCAGTTACTGGGTCTAACAGCGCCCCAGTTACTGGGTCTAACAGCGCCCCAGTTACTGGGTCTAACAGCGCCCCAGTTACTGGGTCTAACAGCGCCCCAGTTACTGGGTCTAACAGCGCCCCAGTTACTGGGTCTAACAGCGCCCCAGTTACTGGGTCTAACAGCGCCCCAGTTACTGGGTCTAACAGCGCCCCAGTTACTGGGTCTAACAGCGCCCCAGTTACTGGGTCTAACAGCGCCCCAGTTACTGGGTCTAACAGCGCCCCAGTTACTGGGTCTAACAGCGCCCCAGTTACTGGGTCTAACAGCGCCCCAGTTACTGGGTCTAACAGCGCCCCAGTTACTGGGTCTAACAGCGCCCCAGTTACTGGGTCTAACAGCGCCCCAGTTACTGGGTCTAACAGCGCCCCAGTTACTGGAGTCACATGATGTGTGTACAAAACCAACCTACAGTTGCCGGGACCAGCGTTGCTGCGCGCGGAGTACCAGTTTGTTCGGTAGACCTTTGCGAGCGCAGCAAGCGCCATATTTGTTATAACACTCACACTGTTTGAAGAGGACTGGGAATGACAGTAAGAATTTATTGCTTTTTAACAATTTTAAATTTGCGGAGTGGATTTTCTTGACCCATGCAACGCTCAATGAGATTCCAAGGAACACGTAGAGCCTAATTTTGGCGAGATCCGATTTCAAATGAGAACTCCAGGTGCAGAAACGTAAATGAAAAAAAGTTTTGTATTGTAGTTTGTACATGGACCTCTATGACTTAGTATGAGGTTCATGGAACCTCATAATTCTAGGAGTAGGCGTCCCCCATGTCACGGCCAAGTGGTGGTCAAGCACATACATAATAACTCAAGTTCAGGCAACAATGGCGAGCCCAGTCCCCACAACTAGATGTTCAAAAGAGTTGGTGCCCCCACTGACTGGCACAGCCACAGGGACCCATTTACATTCTAAGTTTTATGGGCAGATAGGCGCGCTTCACTTTTTCATTTGCTGTTCGCTGTTTTGAGTTTTTGTCACTGTGTTTTTGCACTGCTGTTGAAGACACTTACACATGACATTCACTGGAGAAAGGAAGTCCACTTCCATGCCAACACACTTCTTAAGTTTGTGTCCTTGAGAGACAGTTTATGAATATGATTAGGAGTACCTATCATGTTTGCAATAGAGGGCACGCCACTCACTGATTCAGAATAGAATCAACCGATCCCGAACTGGTCAAACGGGTGACAATACTGTTCTCGAAGCTTTTTCAAAAGTACTAAATCTTTTTTGTCAGTGGATACTTGAGTGAGTTTTAAGACATGTTTAGGTAAACTGATCAACTTTAAAAAAAAAAGATGTCAAAAAGATTGCAACAAAAAACAACGTGAATCCAAAAAGTGATCCAGAACTGGTCAAACGACTGTGTGAGGACTGATCTGCTATAGGGGATCGAACCTCATAATATGTAGCTCAACTAGGAGTACCCATTTACAATGTATTGTATGCTGGCTGGTTGTAACTTGTAGTTGTCCCACTTTTGTGGCCAACTCTGAGTTGGCCACAAAAGTCGGGCTAGGCTTGTTGGTGAAGAGAAGCACAGTCAAGTGTCTTGCTGAAGGACACGCAAGGGGTCAGAATTAGGGGTGTCGGAACGTATAATAAAAATAATAAATAATAATACTGAGTTCTGATATAGCGCTTTATCACGTCCGATGGGCGTCTCAAAGTGCTAAGTATTTTTCCTGCAAGGTATAATGTGGAGTTACGTTTTTGAAGTATGGGACCCTTTTTCCTTTACATAGCAACATGTAATGGTTTACAAGGTGCTGTGGTGCAATATGCAGCCAATCAAACCATATAGGTGTGTAACCAAAACTTTCATCACATTTTATCAACGCAGATTATTGCCATGGCAACAAAGGAGAATGAGGAAACGGAACAGTCTGGGTCCTGTACACCTAGGGACCTGTTGGAGATAATCAAGGATGGCAAAGATTTGATTCTCATGCCATCAAAAGCTTATAATGAAGTCTATCCTAACGTTTACATCAGTGAAAGGTAAATTTTAGGCTGAAAAAAACAAAAACATGTTTAGCGTCCTGCCTTTTTGAAAAAAAGGAAGGAGGTGGGCCTTTTTTCTTCTTCTTTTTTTTTTGTAATGGCCGCCCAACACATTTTTCTAACCTGGCTGGGCTATTTTTTCAAGATGGTTGCCAGCTTTTTTCTGTGAGTTTTTTCGGTGTGCCAAAGTCTAAAAATACGATCTTAAATTTATTTTAAAATATTTTTTTTTTGTCAGAGATCGTTAAAATTGATTCTTGAAAAAAAGAAAAGAAAAAGGAGGCGGCATCTTGGTTAAAGCCATGGCCCAATTTCATAGAGCTGCTGCAGCAGAACTTTATTAATAGATTGTAAATTTGCATGGGGGATAAAGAATATTATTTTGTTTTTACCTTAGCACCGATGTATAGTGAAGCACTGTACGCTCGGTACTTTCCCGAGACCTGTGAAAAGAAAATTCCAAAGGCATGTTACTCGGATGGGATTCGAACCCACGACCTTTGCTATTCTAGAGCAGATGTCTTACCAACTAGACCACCGAGACTGCCCGGTAGCTAGAGGCAGTTCGAGTCCTATGTTTTAGCAGTGGGTACCGCAACAATTTAATAGAAGGTAAATTTGCATCAGGATTTTATAACAAATTGGTTTGACCCTTTACTGTACACCAATGTTGTGTAAAGCATCGTATTGCTTTAACAATTGTCTGCGAAGTAGAAATGAGCAGGACACCGGTCACAAATTGTACATGTGACATAGTGCTGGTTTGGCTGGTAAACTTATTCTGGTAAGCATCATTTTGTTGTGCTTAGCTGCCTTTTGTACTTTCATTCATTGCATTCTTCTTACTTTACTTTACTTTGTGATTTTACATTCACAGAAGCTTTGCTACAGCTAAAACCTCGCTGAGAAAAGTTGGTATTACGCATATCCTCAACGCTGCACAAGGAACTAAATATGGTCATGTAAACACAGATGAAGATTTCTACAAGGTGATTAGCCTTGATATCAAGGCTGTGTAGACAAGTACTCTAGCTAAAACCATAGAGCAAGGATACTAAAACCTCAGCCGCCCGAATGCGATACAACCCCAGTCCCCCGACTGACGGCTAACAGGCTAGGATTGTGGGCGATAGCGGTGTGTGGACAATAGCGGTGTGTGTGTGGGGACTGTGGAAACGAGCGTTTGTGTGCTTCCTTGGGTGAGAGCGTGGTGTGCTGTTTAAAGACAGTCGGGGGGACCGGAACAGGAGTTGCATTGCATTTGGGCATCGCATTCGTGCGGCTGTGGTTATGCACATTTTTAGCTTTATAGTAAGCAAACACAGTCTTGCAATCAAGGCTACAATTTGTTTATCAAATATTTTCTTCTGTATATTCTTGTTGTCAAACCAGCCCCTTCCCTCTAAACCCTTCAAATCACCCCCCTTGTCTCTTTATTCATTGTTTACCCCTTGCTTTTTTTGTGTGCTTTCTGCTTCTCTCCCTCTCTCTCTCTCTCTATTCATGTATTTCCACTTGACTGCTTCTGCTTCACTTGTATACCAGGCCCAATTTCATGTCTCTGCTTACCGCAGAATTCTGCGCTTACAGAGCCCTTGTAGCACATAATTATGTGATACGTAAGCGTAGAAATCCACGGTAAGCAGAGCCATGAAATTGGGCCCTGTTCATGTGTGTTGTCATGTCATTTAGCCTTTCAGGGATATAGGAAGGGTGTGGAGGACTGAGGTCACTTGCAAGGGTTAGGGATGATTTCCCGAGTCCGATGAGATTGAAATTGTGTCTTGTTTTTTTTTTTTTTTTTTTTTTTCCAGGATACAGGGATAACCTTCTATGCCATCAAAGCTAAAGATGTGCTGGGTTTCAACATCTCTCCTTTTCTGGAGGCTGCATCTGATTTTATAGACGATGCGTTGACGAACAAAGGTGGGTCAGTTTGCCAAAGGACAGGTTCCCGTGTTGATAAATAAACCACGCTGCAACTTGTTGATAAACGTTCTGTTAAAATTTACAAAAATACTAATTTGGCAATTCGTTTGAAAGTCATCTGCATTCCGTTTATGTCTCTAGTCTGATGGTGACAAATATTTCATGCAAATCGTGTAGTTCGTGTAAATTTTAAGCCTCGTCTACTAAATTTTTATTTGTGTGGGCAGACGTTAGTTCAAAAAAATAGCACAAATTTTAAAATTGGCTGCTGAGAATTTTTAAAAAGGCCATCTTCAAAGGTTATGCCAAACATATTCTTTCAAACATATGATAATTTTGCCTGTAAATCAACGTTGACAAAAACAAATCTATGACCCTACTTTTAAGCATTGCTGTTTATCGGTCGTTTGTGTATTTGTTTTTATTGATAAAGGCAAGGTACTCGTTCACTGCGTCGAGGGATTCAGTCGATCGGCGACGCTCGTCGTTGCTTTTCTGATGATAAAGAGAAACATGGATGTCCGAGAGGCCCTCCGGGTCGTCAGAGCAAAGAGAGAAGTTTGTCCCAACGATGGATTCATGAAACAGCTGTGTGAACTCAATCTTAGACTGAGGGCAGAAAAACCATTGTGAACTCTCTCTCTCTCTCTCTCTTTATAATTTGCTACTTGCACAGATCGGCCGTGTGTGTAGAGCCTCGACTTCATGCTTCATTAGCTGTTTCGTGCAGCGTAGCGCGCAGCGAAACAGCTCTTGTTTTCGTTAAAGTTTTTTTTATTATTTTTTTTTAAATTTGTATTTTTCAGACTTCCGGAAGTCATTGAAATAACGCACGATTCGTTCAAAGCGGCCTTTTGCATAGTTCTTAAAGAGCAATTGCACTGAAACTTTCAGTGATGAAAGGCATTGGTGCAAGGAGGGTCCTAAAAGAAATTCGTCATGATGACGTCATCACCTGTCACGTGACGTCATCTTAAAGTTGTATATTTTAAATATTTGAAAATCCATATCGAATAAGCCACAAGAGACCGTAGGGTTCTGTTTGTGGGATTGGGTAGGGATGAATTAGGTCTTCATTTTATTCAGTGTGCATGACCTCACGCGACCTCTACTTCCGGTCGAAACCGGAAGTGCCTTTGTAATTCAAAAGTGCTAAATGTTATGAAAATGCTTTCAACGATGTTAGTGTCCGGCGACGGAAGGCAGTTAAGAAAAAATACCGATGACGTCATAATATACAAGAGCGCCCTCTAGTGGCAGTTGGAAAACTGTTCAAAATGCACTTTGAGAAGATGTGTGTGGCGAAGTTTGTTGTAATCGCTTCAAAATTGATACACATGATGATCTTCAGGTTTAGATTGATTACGTAATCAGGGGTCACGTGACGTGACATTAAAGGTGCAAACTTTGAAGTCGTTTATCTCCAAAAGTATAGATTTGATCAAGTTTAAACTTGGCAAGTCGTTAGATACTGGCAAGCTTATGTTGAACTCATAATGACGTCATGATGACGTCATCACACGATTTGTTATGATTTTTTAAAGTCAGAAATTGCTAAAGGAACATGATATTATCAAAATTATGTTTTAAACAGGCTTTATATGTCATAACTGATGTCAAAAAATAATTGACGTCATCATGACGTCATCACTTGACAGGTTATATTATCTTAAAGGTACAGTTTTAAAAGATATATAGACAATAAATTCGATCTCATTAGGCATTAAATATTGTCATAATAACTTGATTATGTGAACACTACAAACTTTCATATTCACTTGAGTAATTTGAAAAAAATTTCGGCGAAACAGCTGTGCATTTGTTCACAAATGCGATTGAGCTCTAGTTTGTATTATATTTGTGTATCTGTTTCATTACATTACCGTGACAATACAGGGTTGTATATAATGCTTCTATTCACTGCTGTCCCCAATGCGAGGCTCTACACGCAAACGGCTGACCGTGCAAAGGGCGAATGCTCTCCACTTTGGGACTCAAATTTCACACAAAGCTTCTGTCTGCCATTTTCTACGTGCACGGACCCGCCATGTGCATATAGAGCCTCGACTTCATGCTTCACTTGTATTATATTTATGTATCTGTTTGGATGAAAGTGTCATTACATTACCATGACGATACACAGTTGTATATAATGCTTCTATTCACTGATGTCCCCAATGCGGGGCTCTACACTACACGCAAATGGCTGACCTTGCAAAGGGCGAACAGTCATAATTGTACAAAGTAAAATTAAAGTTTATTTTATTGACTAAAGTTATATAGGCCTATATTTTTTCACACAGGTGTATGTAGAACAAATGAAATAAAGCAGAGATTATAAAAAAAATTGAAAACAAAGTTTTGTGTGAAATGTTTGTTCATTGATATAAGTGTCAGTATATGACCCTCAACAGTAGGGGTCTATATTTTTGATCCTAAACTTTACAGAAATTATACTCAGACAAAAGATTTTTGATTTTTAATATCGAAGTTCACTTCTCAATTTGGGCAAAGCATCATCCATGGTCAGTGTACAGATGGTCGCTCTGAAAAAATACAAAATTATTTCATCTTGGAAATGTTTGTTGTTTTTAACTGTTTTTAATTTAATCTTAATTGTGTCTGCATGGTCCTTGTCGTTTAGTTTGTGTGTTTTTTTTGGGGGGGGGAGGTATGGCCGTGATGAGTACAGTTGACTTGTAACTCTAAGCCAAGGACAGACGGCTGTAAATAAACAAACTTTCTTTTTTCTCTTTTCCAAATTTAATTGGGACTTGGTAATTTCAAAGATCCCCTCCATTTCGGATCAATCGCCCCTCCCCCAAACTTTTATTATTATTATTTTTCGGGGGCCACAAAACTGCTGTAGCGCCACCATTCGTTTGAGAGTGGAGGTGCAATCAATTTTATAATGTACGCATGCGCTGAGACGCATTCCTCTAGTTACAAGATGGCGGATAACATGGAATGAAAACACCGGCTGTCTTTTTTGGGTGAAATGTCAGCGAAGTTTGAAGTTGCACCATTAATTCACGGTAAGTTACTAAGAGTCACTTCAACTGGCCTTGGTTTATTGAAAGAGTGGGTTTAAATGATACATTTGAATGCTGAATTATTTTAATTTACGCGTATTGTCTGTCAACTTGTTTAGCAGTTTTTAGTAAATCTCCGTAAACCGAAGGTACCGTGAACTGACAGTACGGGTGCGTAGACTTTTTACCGGACATTCTTACCAGTCCTTCAATAGTCGGATTTCTTACTATGATCGGAAGTTATTGTCCTCTCGTAGTGGTAAAATCTGACAATGCTGAGACAATAATTATTTGGCAAGCTCTTCGGCAAAAGCGATCCAGTTTCGCACAGTGTGAATAGCGTCATTGTGTTCAGCGTGAAAAGGTCCCTTAGGCCGATCTTGGCAGGTAGTTTTTTCCGGTTGGGATAATAATTTTTTTTTTTACTTTCTTGTTTTCAATTGAAACACCCATAGAAAATACGAACATTTTATTTACGTTTTCAAAAGGTTAAATTAGTATTTTATTTTTCAAATTTTAGGTACATTTTACCAGTAACTTAGGTATTTTTGGAGATCGCTCGCACATGTTTTGCACACGGCACGTCAGCTGCATGACAACAGGATTGAATGCCTAAAACTAGTCATGTCTGACTATTGCAAGAAATCCCACCACAGCAAAAAATCCTGTAAAATGTCTATGCACCCGTACTGACTGAGGTGATGGATTTAGTACTTTTGGGATCCTTGCCCAAGCACTACATCATGTAGCACTAGAACAGTAGAACGTAGCAGCATTTGTGATGGCTACAAAATATAGCAATTGATTGGAGTTGGAAGGTCATGACGGCGTTGACAACACTACACATTTTTTGATGCACGGCATAAACATGGCTAAAATTTTTGTTAGTCAGACGGTGCCGGTGGCATGGACATACATCATACAATAATTACATGTATTGTCAGTTTACTTTTTTGACATCTAATTCTAAGATCTACACTGTACATCAGTATCATGTCTATTCTAATTTGAACTAAAGAAAATTAATTTGTCTTGTTTAAAAAATTGAAATCAAGTAAAAGTGAAGGAACTTTCATGAATTTTCAATCAAAATCTTCAATTCAATAAAGACAACATCGTCTGGTTTGGAATGTCGTTTGATTTACTTCACTCTTCAGACTTCAGTTCCTACGGGAATAGCAGACTTTGCATCCTGAAAACTTTGCAACACACAAGCACAACCATGACAACATGCCAATGTCGAATGTAGCAACGGGTCATAAGAACTTGCCACCTGTATGCCTGTTCTTGCTAGCTCAGTGTGACAGATTGTTCAGGAATAGATAAAGTACCAAAGTAGCTGCGAATAAAACAAACACCCTTGTTGCATAGAATTGAAATGAAGCCTTTCTCAGATTCAAATCTTGGGGTGAAAAATTACCTCTTTCTCTAAAACTACATCATATGTACATTACTTCAAAGACGGTCGTTTCCAGCATGGTTTTATACTACCGACAGACCTCTCGTACTCCTTACCGAGTAAGCTTTTATGGTCATTAACTTGTGGAGTACATTTTTATTTACACAAAATTAACCATGCCTTTAAAACCTCACAAACATGATGTTTAACCCTTTAGAGACATTTTTTTTCCCTGTGTAATCATTGACATACGCCCAGACATGGGTTTTATTGGTGATTTTTTTAACGGAATGGTAAAAAAAATTCCGAAAAAAAACCCCAATATAAAACAGAATTTTTACATTGTTTTAGAAACATAGATACTAAATGTTAACATGTACATGTAGCTAGAGGCAGTTCGAATCTTACAATTAAGCAGCAACAATTTTATAAAATAAATGTTAAATTTGCACTGGGGATAAAGAATATATCGTTTTGTTTTACCCTTTTCGTAAAAACTGCTTCGGGCGGTTACACATTGCTCAGCTTGCCCTGTGGGGCTACATTACATGTATTTAAAACTGTGCAACCCACTTGTTTTTAAAATGGCCTAGTGCTCAATATTTCCTCAATTTCAGCATGTTCAGTAAGCAAGTTTTGAAAAGTGTCAACTGATTTTTTGAGTGTGTGAACATGTGTAACTTCATTTAAACCAATAAACTGGCGTGTCGTGGCCGAGTAGTCTAGTTCACCGGACTCAAGCTCTGGTGTTGTTCAGCAGCACAGTGTGGGTTCGAACCCCAGTCATGACACTTGTGCCCTTTAGCAAGGCACTTAACCATAATTGCTTCGTAAAAAGTTGGGAAGGAAGTGCTTTCTACTCTACCAGCCAGGCTCCTAGTGGATGATACCCATGCCTACATCCTTACGGACTCTGAAGGGGGTAACCCTGTTTCAGCCTCAGGAGTAGGTGGCAAAGTGCCCCTGGTGTCAGTTGATTTGGGTCGACAGCCCAAATCAGTTATTATTATAACATGACTCTCACTGTCTCACCTCTGTAAATTGAATGAAAACTTTGTGAAATTGGACAGAAAAACTTACAATCGACAAACTTGTACATGTACTCAGGCCTGATACTTCACGAAGGCAACGGAGGCGACTGCCTCAATGCCCCCTGGTCATTGCCTCGGTGCCCTTAAAATGCTCCAATAGAAATGTACAATTTCCTCATAGGGTGCCCTTTACCGAGGAGAGAATGCCTTGGTGCCCTTTCCCTTTCTAGAACGAAGCATACAGGCCTGGGTACTGCAATGGTGATGGGACTGTACACTGCTTTGCAGCAAGTTACAGATATTGTCAAATCTAGAATGAGACTTGAGCTGAAGGCTACAGGGCTTACATGTACATGTAAATGCAGCTTTAAATGAAATATGCGTATCAGCATGATCAGTGTGGGCATTAAACACCTGACGTCTGAATAATTAAACCGTGATTATTAGTGCAGTCACTGGTCACTGGGACAGTGCTGGCAGTGTAGTACTGATTCACTGCAGTCAGCTCAGTAAATCCCCTGCAAGGACGTTACACTGCACATCTGCACCCTGGATAAATCATTACAAAAGTATCTCGAACTGAATATTGTGTAATTACAGTGTACAGTGTAAAGGAAAAACTTATGTATGACATCAGCGTTGAGAATTGAAGAAAAAAAAAATTGTAATGGGTACAGAGTACGATTGCCAGTCATCTCGCCCCCCCGGCAAAGTCGCCCCCTGCAAAGTCGCCCTCTGCAAAGTCGCCCCCTTGCAAGCTCGCCCCCTCCAGGTACAAACTCGCCCCCTCGCAATGTCGCCCCCTACAAAGTCGCCCCCCGACAAAGTCGCCCCCTAACGAAGTCGCCCCCCGACACAGTTGCCCCCTATGCATTTTTTTTTTGCTATTGTTGCAATTATTTTCTAAGGAAAATTTTTTGTTGTTTTTAGTTTGATTCAAGAAAGGGAACCCTTAATAGACTTTACACATTTTTGTTGCAATGATTTTCTAAGGGGAAATTTTGTTGTTTTTAACTTAGAAAGGGAATCCTTAAAGACTTTTTTACATTTTTGTTGAGGGTAAATAACTTAATAACTTTTACTAATTGAAAAACAACCAATTTTTTTTTAAAAGAAATTAAAGAAACATTTCCATACAGATGTATGACTTGTACTTTAAAAACTATCAAAAGACGAATAGACAAATTTACAGGAGACATAATATTAATAAATAAATAAATCTTGCACTGTAATGTTTTTTATGTACAGGTCTACATAATTATATAGGATTAACACAGTCGGTAGGCTCTATTACCAAACGTGTACTGTGCCTTTAAGAAGAAACTCTCAAAAAGAAAATTAATAAAAACACATGAATATTAATTTTACACTTTAACTTCTACATGCTCCATCACAATTCTGGTACTGCATGCTCTTTTTCTGGGCGCTGCACGCTGGGACCGCCGCGCTTACGTAAACTTTCACGCAAATACCAAGGGGGCGACTGTGTCGGGGGGCGACTTTGGCGGGGGGCGACTTTGTAGGGGGCGACATTGTGAGGGGGCGAGTTTGTACCTGGAGGGGGCGAGCTTGCTGGGGGGCGACTTTGCAGGGGGCGACTTTGTGGGGGCGACTTTGCCGGGGGGGGCGAGATGACTGGTTTCCCAGTGTACATATGTGATGCTGTCAAGCTAAATGAGTCTTTTGTCGACCCTTGTCAATTTTTTTTTTGGGGGGGGGGGAATGGAAACTTTTCAGTACCCAACACTACCACCCTCAGAAATCCAGCGAAGTCCCCCCAAATCCTGGAAGTTGTAGGCCCAAATAACAAATTTTAAGCTTTTAACATGTTTTAAAAACATGAATGGGTCAGGCATACATTTTATTTGTACCAATCTTTTGACCCCCACACACACAATTTCGAAAAAAAAAAAAGATTAAAAAAAATTACTGTAACTCTGTACTACCATTACCAACATATGTACTTGTAAATCAAACACACAAGATATAAACAAGTACAGCATCATCCCTTTAAAAATCTCTCTGGCATTTGAAATATAAAAAATTCCACAGAGTGCAAGATTCTGTAATTTAACAAACAACTCATCAACCGCCATTTCTCCAAACGCCAACATGACCGTTGCTGAAGCCGCTCATAATTCCACTGGGACAATGACAAGAATGATGGGAGGGCGCTCTGCAAAAGGAAAATGGCCTTGCCGTCTCAAATATGAGACTCCATGCCAAGGTTTTAAGCCAGGAGTCGGTAAAAGGGTGTCCAAATTTGCTGAAAATTTAAAAACTGGGTGTCCAAATTGTTCACTTACATGTACAATACATTTACAAGTAAATGACAGATGAAAACAGGGCGTCTAAATTTAAAACAGGGTGTCTGAAAGTCACCCAGACACCCCTCTGGCTAACACTATTACATGTATGCTCCAGGCTTGGTACATGTACATGTACATGAAAGAAAGTGAGGACTATCCTAGTCTTTTATAAAAAGGTGCCTTGCCAAATAATCCAACTTGAACACATAAAACAGCTCACTCAAAATACACGGTCAACTAAAAACTATACAATGATTTTGTTAACTTGATGGCTTTTTTTCTGAGGAAGAAAAGACCATGCCCCTCTGTCCCTTCAGGAACTCCACTTGAGAGTTTAATGTCAGGCCAACAACAAGCACAAATTATGCTAAATACATTTAAAACCCCCAAAGCGATAGAAATATTTCTAGTGTTAATTATCATGTTCTCATCACCTGTCCATGTAATTACAATCAGTACGGCACAGTACACCAACCCATACTCTTTTATTTGATTTATTTATTTTCTTATAGTCAGGCAGCTTAGTGAATGGACAAAAGCACTAACATGTTTACCACACGCTACTTATTACCAAAGCTTTGTATTTTTTGATAGGAACCACTTCCCCAAGATGCATTATGGCGGCCATCTTGGATTTCCAAGAAGGCCGCCAGGGAAAAAAAAAACATATTTCCCAATACACACCAGGGCTTGCCCTTAACACTAGCCCGGCGTACATTGTCTAGTAAAAATTGCCATGGGCTAGTAAACACCACCTCTTAACTTGCCCTGTTGGCTACTTAAAACTGTGCAACCTCCTTGTTTAAAATGTTCAATTCTTCCTTTTCAGATGTGAATAATTAATATATAAAATGTGTTAAGCATTCCTTTAGTGTGTGAATATAACTTCATTTAATCATTAAACTGGTTGTGATTACATTACATTTATGGCAATTCCTGTTTAAACTCTGGGCTACTAAAACCTCCTGGGGGCAAGTAAAATACACAGTTTACTGGCCCGGTGGGCTACTTTACAAAAAGCTTAAGCTTAATCAGGTCGTAGCTCAACTATTTGCGAGATCACTTTGACGATAAGCGCAGAGGCACGATTTAATTGAGTACTGACACGGCGTGAGTATGACTAGAAATCAATAGTCATGACTACTTGATTAGCCGCCCAGGCTTAGCGGGGCTCGAAATGTCAGGCCTTGCGCTTACGCTTTTTTGGTAAAGTTAGCCCACTGGGCTAATAAACTGTGCATTTTAGTTGCCCCCAGGTAGTTTTAGTGGCCCAGATTTTAAACATGTATTGTCATAAATGTATCTTACTGATGTGCATACTTTAAAGGTGTTGGCTTGGATTAGGTGCTTTGAGCTATAAAAAGAGAGTGGCTTTTCCTTTAACTTTGTGAACTACTTGTACATTGTTACATGTATACATGTAACACGGTCCGCCATTTTGTGCTGTACTAACCAAATTTTGGACTCCATAAAATGGCAGACTGTGATTGGTTCACAAAGTAAAAGGAAAATGATATTTAAAAGTAGTGATTACAACCTGAACCAGTTTATTGGTCAAACGATGTTAAATTTACACACTCAAAACTTTCACGATATTTCCACAAAACATCAATTTTAGCTGTTAGGAGGAGACAGCGGGTACCAACCGCATCATCGGCCGCAGCATTCGCGACTGAACACCCTCTGAATCTGAGAAAACAATTTATGAAGTAATTGTTTCTCAGATTCAAATTTTTTGGGTGAACATTTTTTCAAACCAAATTACTTTGAAGGGATTCCTTTCTCAAAATAGTTTATAAAATATACTATTCATAAATACCTGAGGCAGTTCTGATTGGTCGAGAGGAGATCACGTGGCCATGTTTGACGTGTTATAATATAAACATGGTGAGAAGTGTTGACACATTATATACGCGTGGTACGCAGGCTTACTCAGATCGCTAATTAAGGCGTTCGCAGTCAATACATTCCAGTTCTCCCGTACGCATAACCGTTGAGCATCGCTTGCAATTTGTCCCTACGCGAAACGGAGCCTGCGGACGTTACAGGAATCGAAAAATTGACAGACCAGTTTGCAGATTTTCAAACATGAGTACTCTAAGTAACGAAAGGGCATTTATGATTTTGAATAAAAAGAGTGGTGACTTGGTCTAATTTGTGGAGAGTGTTTACCCATCTTTGACCCTACCTTCAAGCGCAGAGCGGAAAACAGTGCCATGAAAATGGTCCCTGAAACATGCTGAGAAGCATGTGAAGTGAAGACGGGGACCCATTTCTCAGGGCACGATACACAGTACAACAGTGTCAGAATGCAGGGTAGAACTGTTGTTAAGGCCAAATAATTTAAAAAAAAACATGTTTAGCGTCCCCGCTCGCTTCCTTTTAAGAGGCCGCCTCCTTTTTTTCTTTGAGGATCAATTTTTACGATCTTTGACAAAAAAAAAATCGATTCTGAAATACTAGCTAAGATCGAAAAAAACACACACACAAAAAGCTGGAAACCATTTTTAAAAATTGTCTTAAAAATGTGTCAGGCGGCGATTTAAAAAAAAAAAGAAAAAAAAAGGCCCACCTCCTTCCTTTTAAAAAAAAAGGCAGGACGTTAAACATAATTTTATTTTGCCTAATATCAGATCTACCTAATGACTCCGCTCAACTGGACCGTGAATAAAACAACAGTCGCTGATGATACCCGCAGCCATTACGGGCTGATACTAATGACCAAATGGGACGGCCGACTGGGCGAACTGACGATCGAACAATGTTTGTGCGTTTGGCAATTTTTCCCTCATTTAAAATTTTCTTTAAAGGTGTTACATTAATACAGGACTGATAATTCATTCCTGTCATTCAAAACCTGTGTGCATGATTCTAAATTGAATTCCAGTTTTCGATCTGACACGTTTGCTCTTGGTTGCCTAACTGCCGTTGTGCTAGCTGCCGCTATTGAGGTTTTGGGGGGTGTTTTTTTTTTACCCCCAGTTTGCCTCATCCCCTCCCTCTTCCCTCTCCCTCTTCCCCCTCCATCTTCCCCCGACCTCTTCTTCCTCCATCTTCCCCCGACCTCTTCTTCCTCCATCTTCCCCCGACCTCTTCTTCCTCCATCTTCCCCAACCTTTCCCTTTCGACTGTGGTAGGATGGCTCTGCAGAGGTGCTGGTCACCTGTTCCATCTTGCCACTCACTGGCAGTTTGTTGTAACTTTTTTAATATTCTTACATCAAGGTATCTTCAACGTTTCTGAATTGGGGCTAAATTTCTTATACCCCTGTATACAGCTTTTTTTCAATATCAGCCGAGGACCTTTGCTTTATAATTTGATCATTTTGTGTATTATGACTGTACATGTAGGACGTGCCGTGACAGTTTATGTTGCTGGAGGCTTGGTATGCGAAGTAAAAAGCTCGAGGCTCGGTACGCGAGACGTCGTTTCAAGAAGCTCAGACGTTTTGATGTGTTCTTTATTCATATCTTACTCTGGGTTTAGATTACCATAGATTTATTATTGGAGCGTTCATTTTTTATTCTTACAGTTACAGATTTGTTTTTTAAGTGAGGTATTTTATGGAAGTGATGACCTGGGCCCCAATTTCATGGCTCTGCTTATTACCGGCGAATTCGGCGCTTGCAATCACGATTCTCTGCTCACTGTGCGAGTGCCAAACTTCTGCGCTAGCTGTGTAAGCGAAGAATGTCTAGCCACACACAAGCACAAATTCCCTGCTAACCTGTGAAGTACGCTTGACGCACAAGCGTGGAATTCCCTGCACTGTCCGTAAGCACCGATTCTCTCTGCTGACGGTGAAGGAGAGCCATGAAATTGGGCCCTGGAGCTGCTTAAGCAGAAAATACTGCTTATCAATTTTCTGCTTAGCAGAAAAGAGCAGGATACCAGTCACAAATTGTACTTGTGACATGGTAGTTTGGCTGGTAACCTTATTCTGGTAAGCATAATTTTGTTGTACTTAGCTACTTTTTGTGCTTAAGCAGCTCTATGAAATTGGGCCCTGGTTTGACCTTGTAACCTGTGCACTCAGGGGTTCTAATGAAAAATATCAAGCTTTACTTCACAATTCCCCTCAAAATATAGTTTGGCCTATCTCCCCTCTCTCCCCCCTCCCCCCAAAAAAGAGGAAAACTGAGCGATTTTTGTTTTCCTTCATAATGTGAACCTGAAGTTCTACAAACCTTGGGAATATCAAATATCTGAATGTGTACAATGACCGTACATACACACGTATGTACAACGTGAAGTACCCTGAAGCTTAGTTGGTAAACATCTATGCCATTGTGTATACAACCAGTTCACCAGCTGGGCCTGGCGGCACTACCGGGTTTGTGGAACTGCTAAAGTCATACTTTCCCCGTCAGAGCATTAGACATTTCTTGTCGGTAATTTTTTGTTTTAAGCATTCTCCTGATTTTTTTTGTCTTCTTCAGATTGCGTAGATACAGAAGACTGATGAGTTGGTCTTGTCAAAGTTACGTGTAGGATCGTGTAAGACTAGCAAAATGGTAAGTGGAACAATGGGGGCATTGATACAAATGGGAACTACTCTTCACTTCCCCCTTCTCGACCCATCTTCCCTTGCCTCTTCTTTCCCATCCCTTCTTCCCTCCCTCTTCTTTCCCACCCCTTCTTCCCTCCCTCTTCTTTCCCATCCCTTCTTCCCTCCCTCTTCTTTCCCATCCCTTCTTCCCTCCCTCTTCTTTCCCATCCCTTCTTCCCTCCCTCTTCTTTCCCATCCCTTCTTCCCTCCCACTTCTTTCCCATCCCTTCTTCCCTCCCTCTTCTTTCCCATCCCTTCTTCCCTCCCTCTTCTTTCCCATCCCTTCTTCCCTCCCTCTTCTTTCCCATCCCTTCTTCCCTCCCTCTTTCTTCCCATCCCTTCTTCCCTCCCTCCTCTTTCCCATCCCTTCTTCCCTCCCTCTTCTTTCCCATCCCTTCTTCCCTCCCTCTTCTTTCCCATCCCTTCTTTCCTCCCTCTTCTTTCCTATCTCTTCTTCCCTCCCTCTTCTTTCCCATCCCTTCTTCCCTTGCCCATTCTTCCCCCTTCTTCCCTCCCTCTTCTTTGCCATCCCTTCTTCCCTCCCTCTTCTTTCCCACCCCTTCTTCCCTCCCTCTTCTTTCCCATCCCTTCTTCCCTCCCTCTTCTTTCCCATCCCTTCTTCCCTCCCTCTTCTTTCCTATCTCTTCTTCCCTCCCTCTTTTTTCCCATCCCTTCTTCCCTCCCTCTTCTTTCCCATCCCTTCTTCCCTCCCTCTTCTTTCCTATCTCTTCTTCTCCTCTCACTCTCCCTTCCTTTCCCATCCCTTCTTCCCTCCCTCTTCTTTCCCATCCCTTCTTCCCTCCCTCTTCTTTCCCATCCCTTCTTCCCTCCCTCTTCTTTCCCATCCCTTCTTCCCTCCCTCTTCTTTCCCATCCCTTCTTCCCTCCCTCTTCTTTCCCATCCCTTCTTCCCTCCCTCTCTCTTCCCATCCCTTCTTCCCTCCCTTTTCTTCTTTTCCATCCCTTCTTCCCTCCCTCTTCTTCCCATCCCTTCTTCCTCCCTCTTCTTTCCATCCCTTCTTCCCTCCTCTTCTTCCATCCTTCTTCCCTCCCTCTTCTTTCCCATCCCTTCTTCCCTCCCTCTTCTTTCCCATCCCTTCTTCCCTCCCTCTTCTTTCCATCCCTTCTTCCCTCCCTCTTCTTTCCCATCCCTTCTTCCCTCCCTCTTCTTTCCCATCCCTTCTTCCCTCCCTCTTCTTTCCCATCCCTTCTTCCCTCCCTCTTCTTTCCCATCCCTTCTTCCCTCCCTCTTCTTTCCCATCCCTTCTTCCCTCCCTCCTCATCTTCTTCCTCCTTCCATCCCTTCTTCCCTCCCTCTTCTTTCCCATCCCTTCTTCCCTCCCTCTTCTTTCCCACCCCTTCTTCCCTCCCTCTTCTTTCCCATCCTCCCCTCTTCTTCCCTCCCTCTTCTTTCCCATCCCTTCTTCCCTTGCCCATCCTTCCTTCCCCCTTCTTCCCTCCCTCTTCTTTCCCATCCCTTCTTCCCTCCCTCTTCTTTTAATATAATAATAATATAATAATAGTAGCATCTTATATAGCGCTCATATCCGTCACTCAGTGACGCTCAAGGTGCTTCAACAGTCGGTATTTTTTGGCAAGGTACATACATGTGGAGCTACTTTTTGAAGTTTGAGACCTATTCCTTTCTTTTTTTATAGCACAATGTAATGCTTTACAAGGCAATATGCTGCCAATCAAACCAGGAACACAGGGGCGAACCCCTTCTCTTTTCGATTAGTGCACTGGGTTCTTTTACGTGCATTACACAACACACGGGACCAACGGCTTTACGTCCCATCCGAAGGACGAAGCAATAATGGTTAAGTGTCTTGCTTAAGGACACAAGTGGTACGACCGGGACTCGAACCCACACTCTGCTGAACAGAAACATCAGGGCTTGAGTCCGGTGCTCTTATCCGCTTGGCCACGACATGCCATCCCTTCTTCCCTCCCTCTTTTTTTTCCCCACCCCTTCTTCATTTTCCTTTTCTTTTCCACTCTGTCTTGACTTCTCTTCACTCTTGACTTTTTTTTCCTTTGCATTTTGCTTTCTTCTGCAGTCTAAAAAAGCTGAGTCAGTGAAGGTGGTGGTCCGCTGCCGACCAATGAACACCAAGGAGAAGGCCGAAGGTTACGAACGCGTGGTCGACATGGACGTCCCTCGCGGAGTCATCAGGATCAAAAATCCCAAATCTTCTCTAGAGCCACCGAAGGAGTTTACGTTTGATTCCGTGTACGACTGGAAGTAAGTTTTTCTTTGTGGAAGTTTTCATAACTATTTCGTTGCTCGTACCACGAAGTGACCTACATGTACATGTTTCTGTCAAAAATTACAAGTTTTTTTCAGTAATTAGTATGAACAATGTATCACAAGATTTGCCATTTTTGTATTTTCTCGATATGCCACTTTACCACTGATATACGAAGCGCTATATCGCAGTTTGGACACAACACTCTGCAAGCAATACTTGTTTTTTCATTGTCACAAAATCACGTATGCGTTTAGGAATTAATTACTAATTAAAATGGTTTCAGGAATGAAAACACATTGACAGTTCTGTACGAATAAAGTAATCAGCTCTTTTTCCTGCAAGGTATGCGAAGCTGTGTTTTGAAATATGAAACCTGTTCCTTTACATACATGTAGCACCATGTAATGGTTTACAATTTTCTCAGAACCGGTCCAGTGTAAATTTTCTTGTCCGCTATTAATTTGTTGCAAGCATTTTCATGGGTTACTCCAGGGCCCAATTTCATAGAGCTGCTTAAGCAGACAATATTGCCTTTAAGGTATCTGTGACTGGTATCTTGTTAAAACAAGATACCAGTCACAAATTGTACATGTGACATGGTATTTTTGGCCGGTAACCTTATTCTAGTGAGCATAATTTTGTTGTGCTCAGCTACATTTCTTGCTGAAGCAGCTCTATGAAATTGGGCCCCGTGATGTTATTGCACATGGTCTATACACACAAAAGTCATTTCGAGGATCACCAGCGCTTCGTTTTACGACCCGATGATAACTGATCCCTGGGGGATATTAGGTTACCAGCGTTGCTCTGCACCCATTTAAAATTCCTTGCAAAAACAATCCGGCAGAGCGGACGGTAATTGGTTCAAGATGCCGTAACACGACAGTCAAATTTTTTTGGATCGTCACTCCGTAGGAAAACCTCGGACCGTTTGTCCAAAACTCTGTTGTGTGTTTTTTTTGTTTTGATTGGGGTCTCGTTTTCTTTTCCGGATTATCTTCTCATCCTGTAGACGTTCAATTTAATTTGGGCTGATTTGATTCTCGATGTTGATTCGATTTTGACTTGCCTCCCTCCGGACCTGGCTCTGCACTTACCATGTACTGCGTACTTTTATGCAGTGTGAGCTACAAATGTAGGGCATGTGTACTTGTGCGTCCCGGCCCTCAAAATTACCCCACGACACACGCAGCAGTTTGCCTTGGTGCCCTAGGTGATTTGGCTGAGCCTGTGCCCTTTTGCAAAGTTCCAATACAAATTTACATTTTCCTCATAAAAAAATGCCCCCTTACCAGAGGAAAAATTGCTGTGCCCGCCCGCCCCCCCTTCGAGAGTGAAGTTCAAGGCCTGGTGCAGACTGCAGAATACACAAATAACCCTGAAATTATTAAAGGAACATTACAGAATTGGTAAGAAAAAAACTTGTGAAATATACTTTTGATCACAGATTTACACAAAACTTACACTGTCTAATGATGATGATAGTAGAAAACATCCCTTGAAATATTTATGTCTGAAATGCCATATTTGATGAGAAATGAATCAACTAATTTTCCGATTGGAGTTTATCGCTCGGTGAGCGTTTTATTCATTTTGTTGAATCTATATGATTTCATGCAAATGTGTCATCGGTTTTTCACTATTTTCTCGTGACCCAGATGGCCGATCGATCTCAAACTTCTATAGGTTTATCAGTTTATGTATATGGTGGATTACATAAAGTGGTTACACTGCCAGCAACTGTTTTGTTAGAAAAACCAATTCTGTAATGTTCCTTTAAGTTGAGTGGTTCATGGTGTTTAAACTACATGTAACTGCTGAATGGACAAGGCAGGTTTACTTTAACCACTTCACATTTGTAATTTAATTTAAAAAAATATCGGTTTCCACCCGGGGGTATTATAATTTTCAGAACTTTTTGGAGCCTCTTTAGAACTAGTCACATCACCTTTGCCGATAGAGCCTTCTCAGTCTATGGACCCAAACTCTGGAATAAACTTCCAAATCACATCAGGGACACAACATCCTTCAACAAATTTAAGACACTTCTGAAAGCCCTCTTGTTTCAGGAGGCTTACCATCAATAACTTATTTGTTTCTTCTGTGCCTCAGCGCCTTTGAGCAAACCTTGATTTAGGCGCTTTATAAATTGTGTATGATTGATTGATTGATTGATTTGTGTTTATACTGTACACATATTGGCTGCCTTGTATGGAGATTATCTTTTTCCTACGGATAGCAAGACACTGACAGAAGAAGGAAAAAAAAGAATCCTGAGCTACCGAAATGATCCTTTTTGCATTTAAGGTGAAGTTGGTTGCCTCCAAGTTGCCTGTAAAAAATGGCCCTGTTTGACAAGGCCCTTAGACGCACTGCAGTGACCCTTTAATATCTTTTACTGTACACTATACAGTCAGGGTTCTGCCCACAGTGGTCGGGGCCGGGGAAAACCCGCCCGGCACTCAGGATTCCCCAACCACCACCGTCAGAAATTTCTCTGTTTCCGACCACCACATATTTTCAATAAAATTTTTTAAATGACACTTGCAATTTCCTTTCAAAGGTTTTCAACAAAGTGAAAAAATTGTATCCGAAGCCATGAATTTTTTGAGTACTTCTTTGAATTGAGTCTATTTATGCTATACGATCTACATTGTGTACCCTGTAACTGATCCATCTCGCAATGGTTTCCAGGGAAACATTTTTCCACCACTAAAGAAATCCTGGGGCAGAACCCTGCACACCAATCCTCTCGCAATCTTAACTTAACCCTAATGACACCTGACAGATCTTTTAATTTAAATTCCATACTTGAAATTGCTCAACTCAGCAGAAATGGCTTTTTACGAATGTAGAGAAACTTTGTGTTCACATTTCGCTGGTTTTCCCACAACGTCAAATTGCACTTCACGATTTCTAATTTTCTCGGTGCTTTGGTTTATTTCACAGCCATGCGTGCGTGTGTGTGTTCCCGGTCGGTCAAGCGTTATAAACTCCTAATGAATTTGGTCCGTACTCGGTCTTCCATGAAGCGTAAATATTGCATTATGCATCCTTGAAGCTTCCTTTATGCGTCCATATTAATTGTTACATTTTTGGTTGAATCTTTTTTTTTACTTCTATTTTTCCTCTTTTTTTTTTCTTTTTTGATCTAGGGATAGAGAAAAGAATATTTTCCATTGATTTATTGGTTTAAGGCTCTTTTCACTCTTTTCACTATTTTCTCATGACCTCGATGACCAATTGAGCTCAAATTTTCACAGGTTTGTTATTTTATGTATAAGGTTAATCACACAAAACATGAACTTTGTTTGCGACTTGTTTTGGTAAGATCGAAAAACACAAATGTTCACAGATTCACACATAACTTACATGATGATTTAAAGTAAGTAATGGTAGAAAGGGTTCCTTAAAATATTTCTGCCTAAAATGCTACCGTTTCTGAGAAATGACTAAAACAATACTTTTTATCGCGCTCGATAATAAACTTGATGTTTGAAAAACAGAAAACACATAGGTCTCTTTTCACTATTTTCTCATGACCTCGATGACCAATTGAGCTCAAATTTTCACAGGTTTGTTATTTTATGTAAGGTTAATCACACAAAACATGAACTTTGTTTGCGACTGTTTTGTCAGCTCTATCAATCCTGTATAATACCTTTAAGTTAAATCTTTTTTGACTTCAAAATTCAAAGTTATAATAAAAATATGGTTTTATAAAGCAAAAGCATTTCAGGCCCTCCCTTCAAGGTAGGGTCAATTACGGTCATACTGTACATGTAGATTGGTAATGTTACTCCAAAAATTAATGACCATAAAAACTGACTTGATGAGAGGCTCTGCAGCTGTTGATTTCAAAGTGTTAACTATTTTGAGAGAGGATTCCCTTCGTTT
Source organism: Pycnopodia helianthoides (assembly GCA_032158295.1). NCBI lineage: Eukaryota > Metazoa > Echinodermata > Asteroidea > Forcipulatida > Asteriidae > Pycnopodia > Pycnopodia helianthoides. The sequence goes on from CM063257.1 coordinate 3,116,917, forward strand.
TGGTGATTTTTTTGGTGATTTTTCACCCAATAAAATTTGAATCTGAGAAACGATTCATGCATTTGAATCATTTCTCAGATTTCTGAGGGTTGGGTGTCCATTGGCAAAATGGCCAGAAATGCGGTTGGTACCTCACTAAACGTGGATGGATTTGACGTTTTAGTGAAAATACAGTGACAGTGTTTTGCTGTTTATCCCTGCAGGGAGACACTTTTATTCAGCTGTCAAAACTTTCGTATGTGACTTTTTAAAAATTTGAATCTAAATTTTCGGGTCAAATCGGCCAAATATTTGACCGAGCATCTTTAGAGGTTTTTGAACTGACGTACATGTACGTCCATTTCTTGTATGGTTAATGGACTCAGCAAGCCTACGTATGTAACTTCAAGGGAAGTCTCCATCAAAATACAATTACTCCCTCTTATACGAGGCAAGTTAACGAGGTGCACTGCTGCCCTAAACACAAAACGCAAAGAAAAGAACGCTGCATAGGAAATCTTAAAAGAGCACTGCGATGGCCAAATTGATTCAGTAATTTGATTAATGCACTGTGAACATTGAAGTGGGCTGGAATGGATTCGCACAAACGATCACTTAGATATCAAGTTGAAGGTCGTGTGCTTATTGAACATTTTTCTTGTGACCGAACAATTGTACCAGACATCGTTCAAATCAAACGTGAAAAATCGCTTTTTTATTGGACAGGAGGACACATCTACAAAACCAGACCAAGATAAATCAATTTAGACCTACATGTACTCAACCAAAGAACAGATGATGTAATGTATTATCCCATTTAGCAAAGTTTAATAATGGTAGTGCCCTTTGCAAAAGGTGAATACCTCTTACTCCCTAAAGGTATGTATTATACCTAGGATTCAAAGGACAAATAAGCCTTGTTTATTTTTGGTCTGAAAGCTTATAAATTGATTATGAAAATCATACTGGAACCATTTTTTTTCTGTGAAATAATGTATTTCCCTCTGAAATGAAGTCATATATTCAAGAAAACTAAATCTGAAAAATCGAGAAAATAGCAGGACAGTAAACATGCTGAAAATGTGCAGTCCTTTTTGTACTGTTTTCTCCAGCACTTCTAAAACAAGGGAAAGCCCATAATTTTCATGGTTTTTGTGATGTTAACGTATGGTCAAGTCACACAGAACAGAAACTGCTGCGACTATACACTCTCCAAATTGTTGAAATTTTAACCTTACTTGAAGCATGTACAACATTTGAAATTTCAAAACTGGTATTGACACTTTACTTGTGACCCAACATATGTACAAGAAATAACAAACGTGAAATGTTTTAACAGCTCAATCGTACAACCAGAAAGTAAATAGTAAATAGTGAAAAACACCAGATATGTTTTCCCTTTTAGCAAAGGTTTTTGGAATGCACTTTGCAAAGATGAACTTTCCCCTTTAAATATGATTACAGTTTCAAAGGCAAAATAAAGGGTTTTACCACTATGACCATCTTTATACCATTGTAAGTTATGCGCAAATCTGTGCACTTTTATAAATTTCAATCTTACCAATTGTTGTACACACCCTTTAATTAAGAATTTTATTATAATCGTTATTCCATACCGTATTGTATCGCTAGTAAACAAAACCAGTCGAATGAAGCCTACCAAATCGCCGTTGTAGCAAAGGCATCCATTAAAACCCTGTCTGGTATTTGGTGCATATTTAACCAATTACATGTAAAAGCACAGCTCCAGGCTGCTCTTCCTCATCCCCCCCTTCCCTCCCCCCCTCCAACAATGTAAAGTAATTTATGACTCATATAAATTTATGAGAAGGAACGATGGTTATATTTTGTACGTAGTGTGTGTGTGTGCGTGTGTTGAACACTGTTCATGTATAGGCGGCTTAGCATTGGTGTTTGGAGAACTGGTGATTAATGGATTGTTTGTTATTACAGATTGAACTCTGTGGAATTTTTTGATATATATATACCCAAACACCAGAGATGTTTCAGTGATGATGCTGCCCTCGTTTGCATGTGTGTTTGTTGTTCTTAATACAGTATGTCGGTACTAAAGTGTGTATACATGTACCACCAGTCAGGATTTGAGTTGGGGGGGGGGGTGAATTCTCAAAATCGCAGGGCTTGTACATGTAGCTTAAAATACATATTTACTGGATCTGAAATATGTTTTACAAGACCAGGGTTGGGATCAATGTTACAATACCTCTTTCCCACTGTGGGTCTGTAGCCAGCCTCTGTCTGTTCCACCGATATTTTCATGGTAAATGTGCCCACTGCAGTGTGTCCGACCTGGTTCCTCCTATCAGGGTGTTTGAGCGTGAAACCAGGCTCTCTGACCCAGACTTCTTCTCACCCATACAGTACACTCTTGCTTTGCTGAGATGTAGAACAAAGAGCCATTCCAACAGCTTTATTCCACGTACTGCATCTCTTTGGAACTCCTTGCCTGGTGCATGTTCCCCTCCAGCCTACAATCTAGGCTGTTTAAAGACGAATATCAGTTCCTACCTTCGGCGTCCCTGAGTTAATTTCATATTAAATGTTTCCTTCTTGTAGCCCCTTACCTAGAGTGGCCCTTACCTTGGAGTGAACTTGCATGAACAAAATACTAATAATAAATAAAAAAGTAATTTCAAACCATCAGTGCTGCTGTCTCGGAACATAAAAACTGCTAGCCGACCCGTGAATATCAACAATTTTCAATTCTGAATTCTGGTATCCCAGCCACATCAATATTTTTGTGGGCGCTAAAATCCAATGTAAATAACACGACAACAGCAGTGCATCCCAATATTGCTAATATTGACATCCGTTCAATATTGATGCTGCATCCTGCTACCATGAATCCTGGCTACCATGGATACAGGGATAGAGTGAGAACGGTAAACAACGGGTTCAATTTCAGGGTTCAATTTCAGTTAGAGCAGAAAATGTCATTTTTAAAAGTGACTAAATTGTTATCTACACATGTAGATAAATATACCTCCTGCAGGAAACACCATCAACCCTCCAAAGGCAACTGCAATCTTAGTTTCATGTCATATGCACATTATGTACAATTTACACTTTACATACTGATATGTATCTTTACTGCCCTGATCCTCCAAAATCAACCAATACGAGTTAACGCATCATTTACATCTAGGATTCCTAGTCTTAGTCCTCCTAAATTAACCATTAAACAATTGTAGTTCTTTCGGGATCCCTACCAGCCTACTGCCTCAATCCTCCAAAATAAAGCAACATGAGTTTACATGCCTCAATAAACTCCAAAATTAATCAGTATGAGTTTATGAAGAACTCCTACTGCCTCAATCCCTTCAAAATTAACCTATAGATGTATATGGGCAATTCCAAGCAAACATGGACATTGCACAAAAAAATAAAATTTGTGCCACAACTTTCATTCCACTTAAAAGTTGTAGCTAACATATGAAAGGAAACAGATATAACTTTTTTTTTAGACATTCTATACCATATTGTACAAAGGCAGAGATGTTTTCACAAGCTGTGAATGGACCCTTAAAAATGAGCTTATCAAGGTGATTTCTTCAAAGTTAAATATTTTTCTCCATAAAGATTCTTCCAGCAAAACTTTGATATTTGTGATTAGCACCAGGATCAACTTTTTACAATCCAGAGTGAATTTCATTTCATTTGTCCAGTTTAAGCATTATGTGATTGTACATGTTGAAGCTTCGACAGGGTGTAATGCGACTGACCGTGAGATGAAGTTATTTCAATTGTAAGAAAAATCCACTGATTTTTTTCAGGGCATTTCAAATAATCCTTCTACCCTTATAGTCAAGTCTGAAATGAGTAAAAAAATCAACAATAAATTTGGCATATTTTAATAACGAGTCATCAAAAAGTGTAATGCGACTAACCGGTAATGCGACTGACCATGCACTGTAATGCGACTGACCAAATCTGTTTTCAAGAGGAGGATCCTAAGAGGTCAGCAAAGCTGGAGATCTTGGTCATAACTTACTAGAGGACAGTATTACATGAATTAAGAGATCTGGGGGGCTCTCCAGATGTCACTCATGATGTATGTCTTCTAAACAATGCCATACCCACAATGCACTTCTTCAAAGCACATGCGCAGAACACATACATGTGTTATATGTGCCATTCCAACATCTTTCTGTAACTTCTGGGTTTATCGTTTGATTGTACATAAACATGATAAACAATACAGACTTTATATTAATGAAAAAGACATGTAGACATGTATTAATGTTATTACCGACTAACCGGTAATGCGACTGACCATGCACTGTAATGCGACTGACCAAATCTGTTTTCAAGAGCAGGATGCTAAGAGGTCAGCAATGCTGGAGATCTTGGCCATGACTTACGAGAGGACAGTATTACATGAATTAAGAGATCTGGGGCTCTCCAGATGTCACTCATGATGTATAAAGGGCAGCATTGTCCTCTACACAATGCCGTACCCACAATGCACTTCTTCAAAGCACATGCGCAGATGTGTTGTACATGTGCCAGTCAAATATCTGTCTGTAACTTCTGGTTTTATTGTACAGAAACAATACAGGTAGGCCTATATTAATGAAAAAGACATACAGACATGTCTTAATGTTATCATGTGTAATAAAATATAGAAATATGAGACATTTTGAGTCAAAAAAGTGAAGTAATGACATTGAAATATTTTACTCTCCACAAATTGTGGAAATGCCACTGACTATAGTGCTGAAAACAGACATGTTATGTTGAGAAACTGAAAGTACTGTACAAAGAAAATATGAACAGTTCAAGAAGAAGCACAAACCAATCTCCCAAAAGAGCAAACAAAAGCAAAAAGCTCCTTATTCCACCATTTTCCTTGAGAAAGAAGAAACTTGATTTTAAACAAAATGCTGCCAACAAATCAGAGTAGCAATGCATGCATTGGTGAGTGGTGTGTGGTGTAATATGATGGTGAAGTGTATCCAGATGAAGTCAAGAAGATGTAGGTGATCGAGGAGATTTTCGTGTGTTCAAAACTGGAAATGCCCAAATCCTAAGGATAATAATTACACTCACAAAACAAAACAATTAAAGGACCTGTGATAGCCAACAATCGTGGCCATTTCAAATTTCGAGACCACTTTTAAACAATGGCTTGAAGTTTCAGGGTATGTTTACATACATGTAAGTTATTGTAAATTAGCAATTTCATTTCTGTTCAATTACATACTCGGCAAGAAAATTAACATTTAATGTTTAAAAGCAAAAATCTGGTGTTCCCGAGAGTATAAAGTAAAGTTGACCCGTAAAATGCATTCAATCATATTTCCGGAAAATGTAAATCTGCAAAACTTTAAAAATACACATTTTTGCCTCGTTTCTATAATTTTTAAGAGACAAGGTGTGATTATTTTAGTCTAAACAAGTGAAATCAACTTTTTCAAGTTGTTGACAAAGAATAAACCCAATTTTGTCAAACAAGAACTTAGTTATGGGCTCCATATAGGCTTGGCTGAATTGACCGGACAAACTGTAATGCGACTGACCGTAATGCGACTAACCATGGTTTTGCCATGTACACTTGATACTTCAAGTTGCTGACCATTTATAAGTGTCCTGTTGGAGGCTCCTGTATAGTAGTTGTGTGTTACACTTAGTAAAACTATTGCAATTTGTTTGGTTTGAGGAAACTTTTCAATTGTTATACGTGTATTTTTTACCATGTCCTTTTTGTGTAATGCGACTGACCGTTTTTTACAGCATTATAACATCCAGAGTACAAAGCCCACAACATTTCTAATACCATGACTTCAAAGCCTTGGGTGTCAAGTACAAATCAGTCTATAAACTTAGTGGAAAGAATAACTCACATAGAACTAATAGCACCGAGATCAAGAAATGACACAGAAAAGTGTAATGCGACTGACCATGGAATTGCCCATGAGGTTACGTAGGTTTCCTACTGCCTCAATCCCCCCAAAATCAAAATTAATCAGTATGAGTTTATGAAGAACTCCTACTGCCTCAATCCCCCCAAATCAACCCATACAAGTTTTAACGCATCATGCACATAAGATCCCTACAGTCTTAATCCTCCTAAATAAATCATAACAGTGTATGAGTTCTTTGGATATCCTACCAGCCTACTGCCTCGATCCTTTTTGAGGTGTGTTCTGAAGGAACCGATATTGTATCGGGTTTTGTTTTTAGTATGGGGGTTGAACAAAGAAAAATTGACTAGAGCGGGATTTGAACCAACGACCTCCGGGTTAACGTACCGGCGCTCTACCAACTGAGCTATCTAGCCCTATATTGGCGGTCTCCCTATTTTGTCAATATCTTTGTTCGGGGGTGCCAGTCAGAAGCCATACAACCGTTAACTGCCGTGTGGCCAGGGATCACACCCAAGTTTACGATACAACCTGGGAAGCAGCAGCCACGGGATCACCTTGAGGGGATGCGACTTTTTTAATTTAAATGTCAAGTAATAAACCACAAGGGAAACTGACTGGGTAAATTTCAAATAGTATGGGGTTGAACAAAGAAAAATTGACTAGAGCGGGATTTGAACCAACGACCTCCGGGTTAACGTTACCAACTGAGCTATCTAGCCCTATATTGGCGGTCTCCCTATTTTGTCAATATCTTTGTTCGGGGATTTGTATTTATTGGGTTATCTCCATTTCAACGGCAAGGAGGGGGGAGGGGAGGAGGGGGGGGGGGCTGCAGTAGAAAAACTTCTATTACCATAAGCCTACAGTTGAGCAGATGGAATCTTATGCATGGTGAACAGTCACAAATTAGAGTTGTGAAATTATTTCTGTATGGCATGTGTACATGTATGGTGTAGATTTTAGTTGTTTTTGCTTCTCATTTTTATTGATGTTTTGAATTGATGGCGGCAACTCCACCTGGCAAAAAAATAAAGTAAAACGCTTGGTTGAGCAAACCTGATTTGGTGTCTGATTTTCAATTGCCAGTTCCTGAGAACCGTTGTCCGTGTACTTCTCCATCCACTTACACGACTTGTATGTGACGCTTGACCGTCCAGTTAGGCGTCTCAGAAGAACTTCTCTTCCGCATCTTTTGCAGTATCTGTATTTTTTATATAAGGACACCAGCTTTAGTCATTGTATGATCAGTTGCTGGCAGTGTAAGCACTTTATGTAATCCACCATATACATAAACTGACAAACCTGTAGAAGTTTGAGATCGATCGGCCATCTGGGTCCCGAGAAAATAGTGAAAAACCGATTACACATTTGCATGAAATCATATAGGTTCAACAAATGAATAAAACGCTCACTGAGCGATAAACTCCAATCAGAAAATTAGTTTAAATTCATTTCTCATCAAATATGGCATTTCAGACAGAAATATTTCAAGTGATGTTTTCTACTATCATCATCATTAGACCGTGTAAGTTTGATGTAAATCTGTGATCAAAAAGTATATTTTACAAGTTTTTTTTCTTACCAATTCTGTAATGTTCCTTTAAAATAAGTATACATTTACCAAGCTCTTTAATTTTGAGACATTCTACTGAAGACGATCAGAACATACTGATCGAAAAGTCGAGTAAAACCACTGTTTCGTTTCTCAGAACCACCAGCAGCATCTTTACATTGTTGTGTCTGCGCAAACCTCACTCGATTGTATGTATCTTCACCATGCAAAGTTTGAAATCCTACTCCTTAGTTTGCTAATTTTGCTGCGTGCCGGGGGCCTTCAAGATGTTTTCTCAGGCATCAAGAAGAAGCTCTCTTCCCAGCATCTGTTTCAGTATCTTTATTTTTAAAAATCAAGACACCATCTTTCATCGTTGTATGATCAGAATGCATTAGGTATTTGAGCCGACACTGAACTTAAAATAGATCAACCAAGCTCTTTAGTTTGATAAATTGACTTCGTACGGACACTTCAAGATGTTTTCTCAGGCATCAAGAAGAAGCTTCTCTCCCAGCATCTCTTGCAGTATGTTTATTTTGCAAATCAAGACACAAACTTCCATCGTTGTATGATCAGAATGCATTACATATAGGTATTTGAGCCGGCACTGGAGACGGAAAAAAAAATGTTACCAAGCTCTACCAATTGACAATTCTTGCCCCGTACCCCTCCCTCCCTGATGCCCCCTCTCGACCGTCATGTAGGGGACTTAACAATTCCCAGCGTCATCTTAATGTACTGACGATTTGAGTTCACGACAGCCGGCTGTGCTTTCCTGATACCTGGTCAGAATGTAATACCATGCCTGACTGGTCAGACTTGACCTGTAGTGTAATAATATTCACTGCATCACCTCTCTCCCCCTCCCCCCCCCCCTCAAACCAGGTCGGATTCGCTGATGCATACAGCCCCTCATTCTACTCACAGGACGGTTTTCACACCTGTCAGTTAATGAGGAAAATTATATTTATGGTGTGTGGAATGTATAATGTCTGTACACAAAATCAAACCCGGGCCCTATAGTTCGTAGAGGTGCTTAAATGTAGGGTTATAGATTGGTTAATACTCAAACAATTAGGTGACATTCTGAAGCTTTGCACGGTGTGGGAATCGGGAGTAACTGTAACTAGTGAACTTGCGGGTACAACCGTCTGTAAAAATCTCTTTTGTCAGGAGTGTTGGCCTCTGAAAGGAGACGATGTGGACTCGACGTTTTTTAAATTCTGCTCGTTTTCAATTTCCTTGGCCCCATTTCATCCAGCTGCTTCAAAGCACAAAAAAGGAAGCTCAGCACAACCTAATTGTGCTTACCAGAATAAGGTGACCAGCAAAAAATACCATTCCACATGTGCCATCTGTGACTGGTATCCTGCTCATATTTGCTAAGCAGAAATCTGTCAAGCAATATTTGCTGTTCTAAGCAGCTCTATGAAATCGGGCCCTGCTGTGAATCTACATGTAGGGTCTCTCTTTTTTCTTTAAAAAAAAAATACATTTAAAGTTTCAGGAGTGTTTTTTTAAGCATTCGTTGGACAAGGTTACACGACAAGCCATGGCCTCTGTTGCCCCTGGTCTTGGCCTTGATGCCCCCTTCAAAAGTTTCCCAGAGACTAGAAGATTTTCCAATGGAAGTGCCCTTTGCAAATTGAAAATGGCCTAGCCCTCTCACAAAGATGGAAAGTCCAGGCCAGAGGTGAACGAGTGCAGAGAAGAGGAATTACACCGATGATGATTTTCTTTAAAACAACCTTGATGACCGTCAGCATCTTTTGGTTCATACCGCGTACTTTCCCCAAGTCCTAAACCTATGACATATACAACTATCTACATTACGTACAGTACTCCCCCATACGATTTACATCCAGATCTTGCTCGGGGCTGTTTGTTCTAATCCGCCTGCAATTTGGTTTCTGAGTTGCGATATTTGAGAGTTAGTGGCTTGAACGGAGACTAATTGGATTAATTGAGCTCAGATGTCTGGAGGTGCGACGGGGAGTTCCTGGTCGAACCGGGTCACGGACGCTGCAGGCCGAGACATGTTTTCCCGTGTACTGTACTTAAAGGGACAGTTTATGGACTGCAGGATCTATTCTTTATAGATTTTGCAGGGTTTTTCGTACAATTGACATGATTGAAGGTGGTGAATCCCAAATAACTAAAAACATTCATGGAGTAGTAGAAACAATGTGCACTCTCAAAAATTGGGTCACAGATTGTTTTTTGTCAGTGTAATGCCAAGTTATCAATGAAGGATCCATTCTTTGTAGATTTTGCAGGGTTTTTCGTACAATTGAACTTGAAGATTCCGAAATAACTACCATGTAAACATTCTTAGAGTTGTAAAAACAACGTGCACTCATAAAGGTAATGATAATTTGTCGGCCAAATTATCAATGAAGATACAAATAAAAGTCACCAGTGAAAGTTCCAGCTGAATACAGTGTCTAGTTGTTCAGAAAACAGAAGAAGAAAAACTGTCACTGTATTTTCATAAAGAAAGTCAAAATCATCCGGTTTAGCGAGGTGTCAGCCGGTACCAGGCGCATCTCTGACCACAGCATTTACAAACGGACACCGGGGAAATTTGAATCTCCTCCTCAAGGTGATCGTTGGAGATTCAAATTTTTTGACACACTTTTATTGATTTCTCACCAACGTGGGGCAATTCAGGCCGAATAATTTGGCTGGTTGCTCACCACTATTACCATCTTCGTAACAAATCGAGGCTTTGGATGAAATTATGCCATTTGTTTTCCTCAAGGTCTTGGCCTTGGCGCCCCTCCAAGTGATTTTCTACTGGCCTTGCCCTTCGCCAAATGTAAATGGCCTTGCCCTCTCAGAGATAACACTCCATCAGCCGATTTCACGAAGCGCTATGATTAATCCTATCTCGAGTTAGGATGAGTAACTCGTCCTAACTTAGGATGGGTTCAATGTGTCCTAACGTCTATGGATACGGAACTTAACTGGTCCTAAGTCCTAAGATTAATCCTTAGGTAGGAAGAGTTTGGTGAAATCGACGGCAGATCTGCCAACCTCTGTTACTATTTTGTAATATCTTCTTTTTTCTCTGTTTTTTTTTCGTTTCAGTTCAAAACAGAGGGAGCTTTATGATGAAACATTCCGTAGTCTCGTGGAGTCGGTGTTAAACGGCTTCAACGGGACGATATTTGCGTACGGGCAAACGGGCACCGGAAAGACATACACCATGGAAGGTACACTCATCGATATTCATCAGATTGTACAATAAGGCAATAAAAAGAGTAGGTGACGAGGTCTTAACCGGCCGCTTAAAACCGGCAGGGTCGTGGCAGTGTGATAAAGGACTGAGCTGAGGTCCTTTAGCACACGGCCACGGCCCTGCAAGGTTTTTAACGGCCGGTTAAGACCAAGTCACAACTCTTCTATTCCCATTTATAAATGCCCTTTTTGTTAAAAAGCGTAATATTGATGGAAAATCTGTTCAACTTTAAATTCCTGTCACGTCCTAGGGCCTCGTTTTGCGAAGGACACACTATGCATGCCACGCTCAACGGTTGTGCAAATGCGTGCGTACTAACATATTTCAGATTGAATACCAGTTTGTTTTGATTGTGTTTTGCGTAAACAGGTATGGTTAAACATTTCTAGCCGTGTTTATATCGCATGTTTAAACATGGCCATGTGATCTCCTCTCGCCCAATCAGAATGGATAAACTGTCCCAATTATTAATGAATGAATATTTAACACCATGGTCATTTTGGAATCCATCATATAGTCAGCCTCTCGTCTTTTCTACAGATATATTTTTAATGGGAAATGTGCCACCAGTGTGTCCGACCTGGTTCCTCCTGTCAGGGTGTTTGAGCTTGAAACCAGGCTTTCTGCTTCTTCTCACCCATACACTCTTGCTTTGCTGAGATGTAGAACAAAGAGCCATTCCAACAGCTCTGTTCCAATCAAGCAAATACAAAGTCATATTTGAGGAAACTGTTTTCTGAAAAACCTAAACAAAACGTAATTGGCTGATTTCGGTAGTTACAACCAAAGTTAAGGACAGTCTGTTTACATGCTGAAAATTGTGGTTCTATAACCAGATTGCGCCTGCAGCACCTTGTAAACCGTTACATGGTGCTATGTAAATAAATGGGTCTTATACTTGTAGTTCTAACCTAGCTCCGCATACTTTGTAGACAAAATGATTAGTGCTTTGAGACGCCCTTGGGTGAGATAAATTGCATTTGCTATTTATTATTATTGTTATTCTATTTTTGTTGTTGTGATTTTGTGTGTTTTCCCCACAAAGGTGTGAGGTCGGATCCAGAAAGCAAAGGGGTCATCCCCAACTCCTTTGAGCACATTTTCACACACATCGCCCGAACGCAGAATCAGCAATACCTCGTCAGGGCATCGTACCTTGAGATTTATCAGGTAACACTAACCAACTCAAACCCCAACTCACTACCCAAACCCAACTCACAACCCAACTCAAACCCCAACTCAGAATCCAAAACCCAACTCAAAATCCAACTCAAAACCCAACTCAAAACCCAACTCAAAACCCAGCTCAAAACCCAACTCAAAACCCAACTCAAAACCCAACTCAAAACCCAACTCAAAACCCAACTCAAAACCCAAACCCAACTCACAACCCAACTCAAACCCCAACTCAAAATCCAAAACCCAACTCAAAATCCAACTCAAAACCAAACTCAAAATCCAATTTAAAACCCAACTCACAACCCAACTCAGTAGGCCTTTTTTTAGTGTTGGACTGAAAGGTTTGAGCTGGTCTGAACCCATCAAAAATCGAACAGTAGGCCTTTTGTTATTGTTGGGCTTAACGATCTATTTGAATTGTCCTGAACCCATCAAAATCCAACAGTAAGTCTTGTCTTTATTGTTGGACTTGTTAGTAATCGTCACTTTCTCGGTTGTTTGTTTGCTTGTGACTGCAGGAAGATATTCGTGACTTATTAGCCAAAGACCAACAGAAGAAGTTAGAGTTAAAGGAGAGACCGGACACGGGTGTTTATGTAAAGGTAAGATAGTAGGATATATATCTTTGGATTCCGTCACCATTTTTTTGCTATTTTTTTTTTTTTTTTTTGCTACTTTAAATTTTTTTTTTTTATGGATTTGACTTCAGGAACCATTTAAAAGGTAAATTAGCTCCTACATTGTATGTACCTCTGAAATGTGATAGGAACTCTTTTTATAGCACAATATTCAAAATGGCCGCCGACGCCATCTTGAAAAACATAATTTGTACTAGCTCTGGCACCGGATGACCCAGACAGACAAAAGAGATTTCATTTTCCACCATTTCAGGCATGACAAATCCAATGGAATGGTAATTGTAGAGTTTACGGATCATCCCGACCCCTAAATCCAACATGCAAAATGCACTTGCTTCTTCCCTCCAACGTACATGTACACGTACATATTATGCACTGACAAGCCAATCAAATTATCCCACATAGTCTGATGGGAGACTTGATCGTGCGCCATCCAACCCCCCCTCACTCTCCTTTAAAGCACTTAAGTGAGCGATGGTAGCACTAAGTCATGGCACACATGTTATTTATTTCATTGTTTTCTCCACAGTGCAATGCCCTGGGGGAATCGAAAGTCCTTGATATCCTAGACTGGACCATTCTAAGAGGGAGATCAGGTCCCAGAGTTGGGTAGTTTTTAAAGTTTTTTTTAAAGAGATTATGCACGCTACACAATGGATTGTCCGGGTGCAACGGACACGCCAACTGACATGACCGACCCAACCAAAATAGCATGTTCCGAAACTTTTCCAAAATGTTATTCAGGAAAAGTTTTGCTTATTGAGACATTTAAGATACCATCCTGCATCGAGTGGTTTATTATCCACGTGTCGTTATAACCTTTGTGTTCATATATTTCTTTGGCAGGATTTATCCTCGTTTGTCACAAAGAGTATAAAAGAGATTGAACACGTTATGACCGTAGGAAATACGAATAGATCGGTGGGGTAAGTCATCAATGCTAACCTTGAGCCTTCTCTTTTTAACCCTTTCCTTGACCCGAGGTAATTTTTTTTTTTCGACTTCACTCATACCCCCTCTGCATTACCATTGGTGACAAGTTGCCCAAGCTTATACAAATTAAGGAATTTGTTAAAAAGCTGTAGTTTTGTCCATGTTTACCCTCCGTCCATGTTTACAACGGTTGGAAAGAAAAAAAATTGAATCTTTCCACGCATGGTAAAATATATTTTAAGGTTGCTCTTTTGCAACGTCTTCAAATTGGAGTGGAGAGATCCAAAATGGCAGACACCTATGAAAAGCGCCGTACAGTTGTGGCCTCCAGTTTGACTCCCTCCAGATAAATCAAACATTTTCGATCCCCGGCTGTGCTCCGTGGTCATATATGAGTAAATGCGGCTGGCGGACAAGGGCTTGCTGACAAAGGCGCCTTCATCCGCCTGTGGTTTGACCACGATGTAGCCACATTCGTCGCAGGTGAGCTTCTCAACTGCAAGTAAGGTTGATAAGCCTCCCAAATTATTATTATCATTTAGAAATACTTTTTGACGAAAGATCTGTTTTCTTTTTTTTTTCCTCTAGTTCTACGAATATGAATGAGCACAGTTCCAGATCTCATGCAATATTTATTATCACAATTGAGTGTAGTGAGGTAAGGTTTATGGTAATTTGAGGGAGATCAGTGTCTACTTTTGTTATTAGCAGTACTTTTTATACTTTTTATATTTCATTAAAAAATATCTATTTTGCATTTCATCTGTTTGACATTGTCGTTGCAATTGCAGAAGTGCACAGCCACAATCATGGGAACACTTTTTGTTACAAAGACACCAAATGAACAACACATATAAATTGAGTAGGCCTAACTCTTTGCAGATCTTGTATACGACAAACTCAAGTACTTTCTACTCTTCATTCACACAGCGCTGGTTAATTGATTTTGCAAACAACATTTGAAATAACAGTTACATCACTGGTTTTCAAACTGTTGTTCATAACATGGACACGAAAAAAGTGTGTACCCATGATTGTGGCTGTGCACAGAAGTAAATTTGATTACGGTTTTGAAATTGATCTTGGATGTGCCTTTGAATAAGATTTTGATTGTGGTTTTGATTCAGATTATGATTTTGAAATTGATCTTGGTTGTGGTTGTATGGAAGATTTTTTATTGTGATTCGGATTGTGATTTTGATATTTATCTTGGATAAAGTTGTGCATAAGATTTTGATCATGATTTTGAAAAATGTTTTTGATGCGATTGTAATTATGAAACATACTATGTTAAAATGGAAACATTGGGAAATGTTCCTTCAGGTCATGACCTTTACCTTGACCTTTTTGGTTGAGTAGAAATAGGTCAGATCTTGCAGCTGTTTGCGGCCGCTAGGGCATTTTGGTACAAGCCGTTTGTAGCGGCTTTAGGCGATTTGGTACAAGCTGTTTATTGGCAATATAGGCATTTTGGTACAAGCCATTTCCGGCCAATGTAGGCATTTTGGTACAAGCCGTTTGCAGCGGCTTTAGGCATTTCGGTACAAGCTGTTTATGGACAATAGTATAGGCATTTTGGTCCAAGCCACTTCCGGCTGATATAGGCATTTTGGTACGAGCCATTTATGGCCGATATAGGCAGTTTGGTTTGAGCTGTTTACAGCCATAATACATGTAATAGGCATTTCAGTACAGGCTGTTTGCGGTTGATATAGGAATTTTGGTACAAGCCGTTCGCAGCTGCAGTGGAAAGGTTAATAACATTGTTACCATTGTGTCTGTCAACAGCTCGGCCCAGACGGTGAGAATCACATAAGAGTTGGTAAACTCAATCTGGTAGACTTGGCTGGTAGTGAACGTCAAACAAAGACCGGTGCCCAGGTGTGTATTAATAATAGATACCCATGCGAGCGCAAGTGGGAACGTGCAATTATGTAGTGCTTCTGGCTCCTCACATACCTCAAGGTCAAAGGTCGAAGGTCAAGTGGTATGTCGGATACAGACTCACTACATTATTCCTGGTTCCATTGGCATGAGTAACAGCCTTAAGCCCGGTTCATACTTCCTGCGAATGCAAATACAAAGCGATTTTTGACATCACAGCTCTGTTTTTGCTGCGAATGTTTCGGAGGAGTTGAGCACAGCAGGAGTTGAGCACAACCCTTGCGAATTGTTAATTGCGAATTTGTGACGTCAAAATTTGCTTCGCATTTGCAGGAAGTATGAACAGGGCTTTACCTCCGAGCAAACTTGACGCCCAGTAAAGATGAAATACCCACACCCAAAACAGCTTCAAATAGCACAATATGCGGAGTTGGGTTAGCACAATAACCTGTTTTTAGACCTTTTCCCGACTCAAAATTTACATTGGACCACATGCCCGAGGCCAGTGATTTTATTCTTCGGGGGCCAGTAAAACTCACGACTGGACAAGTCTGGCGGTCTTGTGTTTCAAATTGAATAATAATACTTCACTTTTTTGCTTTTTTTGTTAAAAAGACCGGTAAAATATTTGAGCTGCATGTAAAAGCCTAGCCTTGTGGATTTTCCTCTTCTGTTCGAGCCCTGCTTTTTTTTTTCCAGCGATGACTCTCGGCCCTGAATGCTTTTATCCACAAAAAATAACTGTGGTTAAAGGTGTTACACAGGATTGGTAGAGCTGACAAAATAGTCGCAGACAGTGTTCATGTTTTGTGTAATCAACCATAAATACATGAAATAACAAACCTGTGTTATTCAGGAGAAATTAGTGAAGCCCATGCACAATTTTCAGCATGTAAACACTTTTCCCTTAAAGGAACATTACAGAATTGGTAAGAAAAAAAACTTGTAAAATATACTTTTGATCACAGATTTACACAAAACTTACACGGTCTAATGATGATGATAGTAGAAAACATCCCTTGAAATATTTCTGTCTGAAATGTCATATTTGATGAGAAATGAATAAACTAATTTTCCGATTGGAGTTTATCGCTCAGTGAGCGTTTTATTCATTTGTTGAATCTATATGATTTCATGCAAATGTGTAATTGGTTTTTCATTATTTTCTCGTGACCCAGATGGCCGATCGATCTCAAACTTCTACAGGTTTGTCAGTTTACATGTATATGGTGGATTACATAAAGTGCTTACACTGCCAGCAACTATTTTGTTAGCAAAAACCAATTCTGTAATGTTCCTTTAAATGTGGTTAGTAACAACCCAAATCAGCTGGTGTGTCTTTTAGGTTTTCAGATTCAGTTTTTCTCGGTTGTGACTTCAGTTGAGAGGAAAACATTTCACGTTTTCTGGTATGAACTTCATAAACAGTATAAGCTTTCAGACAAAAAAAAACACTGATGTTTTTTATCCTGACCAATCCTGTATAATACCTTTGAAATTTTTTATTTTGATTGTTCCCAGGGGGAGAGGTTAAAAGAAGCGACCAAAATCAACCTGTCCCTGTCGGCCCTCGGCAACGTCATCTCGGCGCTTGTGGACGGGAAGAGCACACATATACCCTACAGAGATTCCAAACTGACGCGGTTATTACAAGACTCCCTGGGTGGGAACGCCAGGACGGTGATGGTGGCAAACCTCGGACCAGCTAGTTACAATTTTGACGAGACTATAACGACGTTAAGGTTAGTTTCCTTTTTTTTGGACATGTTTTTTGTGGGGTGGCACTGTCGCCCTGGTTTTGATTTTCTGCCAGGGCCATGTGTGCACAGCCACAATCATGGGTACACATTTTTTTTCGTGTCCATGTTATGAACAGCACTTTGAAAACCAGTGATGTAACAGTTATTTCAATGTTTTTTGCATATTAATTAACCAGGACTGTGTGAATGAAGAGTAGAAAGTACTTGAGTTTGACGGATACAAGATCTGCAAAGAGTTACTCAATATTTATTTGGTGTCTTTGTAACAAAAAGTGTACCCATGATTGTGGCTGTGCACATATGTAAGTAGGGTTGCTCTGCTTCTGTCTGGGGTGGCTAGTGCATGAAGCGCTTGCCTCTCACCACTTGTGGCCCGGGTTCGATACCCGGCTAAGGCTACATGTAAGTAAGGGTTACATTGGTTTCTCTTTTGGTGGCTAGTGTGTGAAGTGCTTGTCTCTCACCACTGTGGCCCTGGTTCGATACCCGGCTAAGGCCATATGTAAGTAGGGTTACATTGGTTTCTCTTTTGGTGGCTAGTGTGTGAAGTGCTTGTCTCTCACCACTGTGGCCCTGGTTCGATTCTCGCCTAGGGCCATGTACGGTTGCGTTGGTTCTCTTGTCTCGGCTGCAAGTCAGGATATTTAGCCTCCCAAATTATTATTACTATTAGTTTGTCGTTATTAACGGGCCATGTCAAACATTGCAAAACGAGCAATTCATAATACAGACAGCCCTCAACAGTTTCTCCAGGAGATGCCATTTTTCCAGTCAAACCGCAGAGCGCTCAGCGGCGTTGCATTGGCATAGGGCATGTCTTTAGTGCATCGGAGAACTGTGTGCCTTTCAGCGAGTAAAACTATGTCTCATAGAAATACATTCCAACGGAAATCCAACAAAAATTTGACATCGGAGAATTGTTATCAGACTACCTGTCCTGGATTCATTTTGACAAGACTCTAAGAAAACAAGAAAAAAAACCCACAAAATTTCATGTGCTTGGCCAGTTTCCCCCTTCTTTTTTCTTTGCAACGGGAGACTTTTGAACGCTAGATGAGAGCAGACTTACCAGGTAAAACTCCATCGTTTACGTAGTTTTAAGCATGCGCACATTACCGAGAACAAAGGATTTACCTGGTAAGTCTGCTGCCACCTAGTGTCCCAGAAGTTCCCCTTAACTGTTAGTTGCACGTTTGAAAAGCTGGACACTTTTGTACTGACCTGACGATTGATATGTATTGTTTCAGATACGCCAACCGTGCCAAGAATATTAAGAATAAGCCCAAGATAAACGAGGACCCGAAGGACGCCCTCTTGCGAGAATTCCAAGATGAGATCCTACGTCTCAAACAGCAGCTTGACAAGAAGGGAGGGGACGGCAACGAGGGAGGAAACAAGAAACGGAAACGAAGACGCAGGAAAGGAGAAAGTGAGTTTCCATTTTTACGCTCTTACTCGCGGCAACATGTTCCAGGGAGTTGACCAACCATTCATAAACACCTAGGCTGTGAGGGTTGACTGTGCACTGTGTAAATGCATTCACCGCACGATATCATATTGCAGGCTGGCATAGTGCAGCTATCCTCCAAAACCACAGTGGATGGTATTAAATGGTCAGACAGTAAGAGGGTTGACTGTGTACTGTGTAAATGCATTCACCGCACGATATCATATTGCAGGCTGGCATAGTGCAGCTATCCTCCAAAACCACAGTGGATGGTATTAAATGGTCAGACAGTAAGAGGGTT
Source organism: Pycnopodia helianthoides (assembly GCA_032158295.1). Taxonomy (NCBI): domain Eukaryota; kingdom Metazoa; phylum Echinodermata; class Asteroidea; order Forcipulatida; family Asteriidae; genus Pycnopodia; species Pycnopodia helianthoides. Next base: position 3,135,722 of record CM063257.1, read on the forward strand.
GACTGTGCACTGTTTAAATGCATTCACCCACCACATGATATCATATTTCAGGCTGGCATAGTGCATCTTTATTTAAAAACCACAATGTAAATGGTCAGTAGGAGGGTTGAGTTTGTGCTGTGTAGATGCATTTGGCGTATGATGTTTGGCATAGTGCATCTGTCCTTCAAGACCACAGTGGATGGTATTGAATTGTCAGACAGTCGGAAGGTTAATGCCACTTCTGTCTTCTAAACTGTCATCTTCTTTTGTCTTCTAGTGGGAGGATCAGACGATGAGATAGAGGATGAAACGGAAGACGGAGAAGAGGAAGACGAAGAGGAGGCCTACAAGAAAGCCCAGCTGAGTCTTGAGGCAGAGAGAGAAGCTATCATGGCCAACAAGAGTATGATCGCTGAGGTAACTTAACATTAAGCCTGTTTCCTATCGGAATACTCTCCTGCTCAACTGGGCCTAGCCTTTTGTCAAGGCCATCGTGGCTTGGACAGCTTTGTAAACAGTGGAGCGACTGGAACGAGAGACCACGCGCGCGAGCCGAGTGGCGGCCTTTTCCAACTTGTTTGCGGTTTTTGTAATGAATTATTCATGAAGTATGAAACGTGCGTTATGCACTTCTGATTGGTTTGGACTTTTGCGATCGTTTCGGGTAGCAAAAGTCGAGATTATAAAGAAACACATGAGAAACCGCAAACAAGTTGGAAAAGGCCCTCGTGGCTGCGCCACTCGCGTGCGTGGTCTCCCATTTCAGTCGCAGCTCCAAGACACGAAGGCCTTGACAAAAGGCTAAACTGGGCCGTGCCACTGGGTCGTCCCAGGCCTGGAATTTCATTTTCAAGAACAAGGCCATTTTTTGATTTTTCACTTCCATTGGAAAGTTTTTAAAGTGTATGGGAAACTTATTAAGGGGCACCAAGGCCAAGACAAGGGCAACGGAGGCCGTGGCCTCCATGTAATTTCAGGCCTGCCGTTCCAAGGGAGATTGTGGAAACTAAGTCCACAGTAATTATATTCAGTTTGCGGTAACACCATGTGTAGATATTTACTTTGCTGTGTGGATTTGTTCTTTGAGAACTTGACTTGCTATTTGTTAACGAAATGTCCTGCTTATTAAGTACTACCTGAGGAGGTAGGAAATCGGCCGGATTTCTCCCGGATCGTTCACCTTGTTCTTTTCCTCGTTTCGCCCAGGAGAAAGAGAAATTTCTCCTGGAGCTCCAACACAGGCAAGAACAGCTGAAGAAGCAACAAGAAGCGCGAGATGCTCTGGAGGCCAAGATCCGCGCCATGGAGAGTAAACTCCTAGTGGGAGGGAAGAGCATCATGGACCACACGGAGGAGCAAGACAGACAACTGGAGCAACGACGGTTGGAGCTGGCGGAGAAAACGGTAAGTGCATCGCACTTCTTGAACTCAAAGATAATTTGACCAATACCCACACCATCAATTTAAAGGAACATTACAGAATTGGTTTTTGCTAACAAAACAGTTGCTGGCAATGTAAGCACTTTATGTAATCCACCATATACATAAACTGACAAACCTGTAGAAGTTTGAGATCGATCGGCCATCTGGGTCACGAGAAAATAGTGAAAAACCGATTACACATTTGCATGAAATCATATAGATTCAGCAAATGAATAAAACGCTCACTGAGCAATAAACTCCAATTGGAAAATTAGTTTATTCATTTCTCATCAAATATGACATTTCAGACAGAAATATTTCAAGGGATGTTTTCTACTATCATCATCATCCCAGCAAAGAGTTTTTAAAATAAATACTGGATTAGAGCTGTGTGAGAAAGTGTTTTTTGTTTTAAAACCATTTTTTCCCCTTCTTCTTATCGTTATTTTATATTAAACAGCGAATTGAAAGAGAAATGCAACAGAAGCTTGAAGAGAACGAGGAGAATACCGTGGAGATCCACAAGACGTTTACGTCTCTACAACAAGAGGTGGACATCAAGACCAAGAAACTCAAGAAGGTAATACATCAACACGTAATACGTTGTTCTTATATAGCGCTTTATCACACCCGATGGGCATCTCAAAGCCCTCAGTATTTTTTCCTGCAATATATATGGTGCTATGTTTCGAAGTGCGGGACCTTTTTCCTATACATTGCACCATGTAATTGTTTACAAGGTGCTGTGGCGCAATATGCAGCCAGTCAAACCAGGAACACCGGGGCGAACCCCTTCTCTTTTCGATAAGTGCACTGGTTTTTTTTACGTGCATTACACAACACACGAGACCTACGGCTTTACGTCCCATCCGAAGGATGCAGCAATAATGGTCAAGTGTCTTGCTTAAGGACACACATGTGTCATGACCGGGACTTGAACCCGCACTCTGCTGAACAGAAACACCAGAGCTTGAGTGCAGTGCTCTCATCCACAGGCATATACATGTAGTATAGCAAAGGTCGTGGGTTCGAATCCCACCCGAGTAATATGCCTGTGGATTTTTTTCACAGAACTCGGGGAAGTACTGAGTATTCAGTGCTTTACACACAACAGTGAAAGGGTAAAACCAAAATAATACCCCTCAATTTTTGTCGTTGTTCAGTTGTTTGCGAAGCTGCAACTCACAAAGAGCGAAATACAAGATTTGCAAGAGGAGCACGCCAGGGAGAGGCAGGAAATGGAGCAGACGCAAAACGAGCTGACACGGGAACTCAAATTAAAGTAAGTTCCGTCAAGTAATAATAATATAATAATAGTGGCATCTTATAAAGCACTCATATCCGTCACTCAGTGACGCACAAGGCGCTTCAACACTCAGTATTTTTTACTGCAAGGTATTGTGGAGCTACGTTTTTGAAGTATTAGACCTATTCCTTAGCATAGCACCACGTAGTGGTTTACAAGGTGCTGTGGCGAACACCGGGAAGAACCCCTTCTCTTTTCGATAACTGCACTGGGTGCTTTTACGTGCATTACACAACACACGGGACCAACGGCTCTACGTCCCATCCGAAGGACGCAGCAATAATGGTTAGGTGTCTTGCTTAAGGACACAAGTGTCACGACCGGGACTCGAACCCACACTCTGCTGAACAGATACACCAGAGCTTGAGTCAGGTGCTTGAGTCCGGCCACGACATGCCAAGCAGACTTTAGGCGAACATACTTAGCCAACAGTACAGACCCCTTGTGCATTGGCCGCCATCTGTGATGAAATTTGCTTTCTGATTTCGTTTTTGTTTTTGGTTTTTTATAATACAGAATGCTCATCATTGAAAATTTCATTCCTCACGAAGAGAAGAATAAGATTCTGAACCGATCGGAGTATGACGACGACACGGACCAGTGGGTCCTTAAGCCGCTGGCAAGGTCGGAGGGGTAAGTTTCATCACGTCCCAATTTCATGGCTATTTTAAAGGAACATTACAGAATTGGTTTTTGCTAACAAAACAGTTGCTGGCAGTGTAAGCACTTTATGTAATCCACCATATACATAAACTGACAAACCTGTGGAAGTTTGAGATCGATCGGCCATCTGGGTCACGAGAAAATAGTGAAAAACCGATTACACATTTGCATGAAATCATATAGGTTCAACAAATGAATAAAACGCTCACTGAGCGATAGACTCCAATCGGAAAATTTTATTCAAGCCAAAATGCACTTTGCCCGTAAAGATGGCAATAAGGGCTGTGGTAGTGGTATTTTCAACGGGAAAACTATTACTTGTATTATCAATGCACATTCCCTTTTTGTCCTGTGTCCAGACCGATGTCATTTTTATTTTTTATTCTACACTCGTATTTTGGGTTTCTACGCTCGTATATCTTTTTGGTCTCTACATTGATCCGTATTCCACTCCCACTAGTGGGTAAACTAAACAAAACTGTAATATAGATAGGTTGCAGTATGACGTAAATCGGCCATCTTTACGGGCAGTTTAGAACAAACAGTCGTGCGTTTCGTGTGAGAACGGCGTGCAACACGCGTGCATTTCACGAAACTCACTGCAGGATATGTCAGTGAACAACGCGGCTGCGTTAATAAGTGGAGCGTTTGACGCACCTGCAAGCCAAAATGCAATTTGCCCGTAAAGATGGCGTCTACTGGGAACTATCTATTATTATCAGTGCACATTCCCTTTTGTCCCCGTGTCCAGACCCATTAATGTGGCCCCTTCTACTATGGTTTACAAGACGCTTTGGCGCATTCAGCAGCCACTGCTAGAAACACCGGGGCAAACCCGGTGTAACTGGGTTCATTCACGTGCATTACACAACACACGGCTGTACGTCCCATTTGAAAGAACGAAGCGATAAGGGCTGTGGTAATGGTATTTTCAACGGGAAAACTACTACTTGTATTATCAATGCACATTCCCTTTTTGTCCCGTGTCCAGACCGACGCAGATGGCGACTAGACCGGTATCGGCAGTCGGTAATCGTCGTCCCATTGCGGACTATGCAAGGGTGGCAGCTCAAGTCGGCGGGAATCCAAGATATAAGGTGAGAGGAATGATGGGCAATCAGGTCGGAACGGGCAAAGAATAGACCATCTAATAATAATAATAATAACTAGAGATAAGAGTTTGTTGATAACAAATTCGAGGTGTTCGGATTTTATGACATGTGCAGGAGATATGATTGTAACATTTGTGAGTTGTGTATGTGTAAAAAATGTGTAAAAGTATGAAATTTGACATTTTAAACTTCCGGTTTGAGCAGGAAGTCAAGGTCAAATGGTGTAGGACTTAGTGTAGTATTTGCTACATTTTTCATGACCTCTCCGATGCTTTATAGATTGTTATAATTACACCGGGGCACTACATGGATTGGGTTTTTCAGTCCCTGCCTGATTGCGTGTGTTTTTCCCTGGAATATTTCTCTGGGGTTTTCCTCCCACATCTAAAACTGAAACTTCCTTCCTTGTCTTCTCTCCGCGGGGTTCTTGGCTAGTATACATGGTATAGTGATTGAGTTCGCTTTCTGAGAGTCCTTGGCTTCACAACCAGAATAAATGAAATGAAACGAAATGAGACGTGAAGTGGTTAAAGTTACAAATATTTCTACAGGCTCTATGCTCCGATTCCCCCCTCCCCCCCCCCCACTCCTCCATCTATCAATGTAACTTCGTTTTTTTCAATGGTGCACTTTCTAGGCGGAGAATATCCTTCAGGTAGAGTTGGACATGCCGAACCGAACGACGCGGGACTACGAGGGACCAAGTGTTGCACCCAGGGTACAGGCGGCTCTAGACGCCGCGCTGCAAGATGAAGACGATCTGGATCTGGAAGTCCAGTGAGTTTTTTTAATACTTTTCTTAAAGTTTGCCCCAAACAAGGCTTAGAATTCACCCTTTGCGTTTGAGTGGAGAGTGAAAATTCGGGATATGGTGAAAGATTGATTGACATCAAATGCTCAAACGGCGCCCTCACTGAGGTTAAAGAAAGACCTGTCTTTGGCTGATGAGAGTTTTGAAATGCGTGGACACATTTTCTAACCTCGGTGATGGCGGTCGATTGACCCCCCTTACACCAACGTCACACGCGGCTGCTGTCTGCCGCCCTCGCCAGTTTGGGAGACAAATACGCTAGCTTGTGCACGAGGACAACCATGAAGAAGTACTTCACTTTTTTCTTAATATGAGATCTGTAAAAATTGATTTCAACGTATAACTCTTTTTTTTTTAGGCCGTCACTTTTCAGTGGGAGAACGAAAACGAAGCTGAAGAAAGAAAAGACAAAAACAAGGTGAGACAATTGTCAGAATGACTTGGATTAATGTGTCCATTCTCTAATACTCTGTTTTATTTTTTTCTCGTATTTTGTTTCTCGAGTTTTGATCTGTTCATTGTGTATTGCTCTGGCTGTCCAATGGGGGGAAAAACTCAAAAGAGCTGAGCCTTCTTTTCTTTCATGCTGACCTGATGTATAGATTAATTAAATCTTTTTCTGTAACACTATAAAATATACATAATGTGAATTAATTATGTCACTTTATGCTGCATTTGTATGTTGTTTGTTACATTGAATGTATTCGTAGGCTCTATTGTGTTTTTTGTATTTTGATGTAATTTTGATGGAATTGTTATTGTGATTTTCACCGTCGAACATTGTTATGATTGTGGAGAGGGCGCACTAGAAATGTAATTATTAATATTTACCAGTGTTTGTCAGGGTTCAGCAATTCAACCGTGAAAGGGCACAGCTGCCAACTCTCCGTGATTCTGTAGAAAGTTCCCTGAAAATAAATCAATCTTTCCATGTTCCGATGAACAAAGTTGAAATTCTTTGTGATCATGGAAACCATTTCCCTATAATATCGAATGTAATTCTAAACATCTCCCTAACTGTTGTACAAAATCTCCCCGATTGCAAGATGCAAATGTTGGCTTGCTCTGGAAAGGTCAGCAACAATTTTTTCCAGGGAAACTGACCGAAAATTTGTGTAAAGCTAAAAGGAGCTTTTACTCTAACCGTTGTTTTTTCTCCTCGGTCCAATTTTATTTTTAGAAGCAAACCGTTAGTGCCATCAGCCGCGCCACACCCAAGGAAAACCGGAGGAAACTCGCAACTGTACCATCCGCGAGAGGGCTGATCTCCAAGTAGGCCTCATGCATGATAACGGTTCGGCTATGCAGTACTCAACTTAATCCCCTTCAAAATCCGTGGTTGGGATTTTTGGATGGATTTACGGTGGTGACCTCTCCATGCGGCGGTGAAACCTGTTAATCTCCATGTCGGCCAAACTACGGGATTTTCCGGTAGAAATGACTAATCCTGTATAACTGCTCACCGTCAGGGGGAAACCTGCTAACGATCAATAAGTTATTGGCTTTTCTTTTTACTCTCGATGCCGGCAGCGTTTCTCCCTTAAAGGCTGTGTACAACATTGGTAAGATTGAAAAATATAAATGTTCACAGATTTGCACTTAACTTACATGGTATAAAGATGGTCATGGTGGACAACTTCCCTTGAAATAGTTTTGCTTGAAATGCTATCGTTTTTTTAAGGAAATGAGTAAAACAATTAGTCCTAATCGCGCGTGTCCAAAACCCGATGTTTGGAAACAGTGAAAACATATATTATGGGGTTTTTCACTGTTTTCTCATGACTCGAAGACCGATTGAGCTAAACATTTCACAGGTCTGTTATTTCATGTATATGTTGGGTCACATAAAGTGCGGATACTAGTCTCTGAAAGTTACCAATGTTGTACATGTGCTTTGACAGGTGTCCACTGGCCCAAATGCAAGTTAAAACACCCCAGGACCAGTCCAAATTCTCTCCAAGTTCAGCCTTGAAAAAACATCTCTGCCTAATATGAAATATCGACTATTAATGACTAGGGGTAAACAAGCTGCTTATTCGACCGAAAATAATTCCCGCACGGGTCACGAGAAAAGGATTTTTTTAATCGCAAAGCGAACTGGTTAATAACAAAGTCTGTTACCACACTAGGATATACCGACAGCACAGTCGCATCGCACCACGTACTCATTCGTCTCCGGCGATTGTCTCCAATGCTAGAGGAAAAAGCTGTTGACCCCTTGCAGAACGTGAAAAAAACACCTCTGCCTAAATGTTGCAAGTCGATTCCTTTGCCCTCCAAAATGGTGGACAGGATAGGCACGCATAAGGGAGTACAGAGTTCGAATCACTTAAATTGGATTGGATAAGCATTCCAGCGCGTGCGCATGGACCGTTTCAATTGGACCGCCGGAAAGTTCCAGTGGAACGTTCGAAATACTTATGTGCGTTAACAGGCCTTGCACTTAAGCTTTTTGTAAAGTAGCCCGCCGGGCCAGTAAACTGTGCATTTTACTTGCCCCCAGGAAGTTTTAGTAGCCCAGATTTTAAACAGGAATTGCCGTAAATGTAATGTTCTGATGTGTTAATGTTAACAATCACAACCAGTTTAATGATCAAATGAAGTTATATTCACCCACTCAATAACGATTTACACATTTTATTCATTAATTAAACACATCTGAAAAGGAAGAAATGAGCATTTTTAAACAGGCAGGTTGCAAAGTTTTAAGTAGCCCACAGGGCAAGTTGAGAAGTGGTGTTTACTAGCCCAAGAGCATTTTTTACTAGACAATGTACGCCGGGCTAGTGTTAAGGGCGAGCCCTGGCGTATTATTCACACATTCAGGATTGCTCCCGTACTTTTTTCACATTGATGCGGTCAAGTGGAATGTTGTGGGGGTCCAACCGCGCGGCGTGGGCCCACGGGAACGTTCTTTTGTGCCTAGAACATGCCCAGCTTTTGGGATGCTCCCTGTGTGCGCTGCACATGGTGTAAGGGGTCAGTTGATTTTTAATTTATTTTCCTTGTGCACAAAAAGCAAAAAAATTGAGGAAGTTTTTCTCTGTCCCGTGTAGCAAAACTTAACTGGACGGGGCGATTTCGTCGGGAATTCCTGTTGCCTTGTTTTGTAATTGCTTCAGTTTTTTCGTATACGTAACATTGTGATTTGTAACTACATGGAGGTGTAGAGTACTAACTAGTCGTACAACAGTAGCAAAGAAAAAATCTAGTCACAAGTCTTACGCCCCAAACCAGAAAGCTTGCAGGCCCGTAGAATTACACTTTTAAACTTGCCTGGCCCCGTAAGCGCAGGATTCTTGCGGTAAGGGGCATCGGGCCATATTTGGGTGGAGCCGGTTAAGCACAAAAAGTAGGGAAACCTCAACAAATTTATGCTAGCCAGAAAAATGTTACCAGCCAAAATACCATCTCGGATGTACTATAATGTACCTGGTATCCCGTTTTTTTTTTTTTGCTGAGCAGAAAATTGTTTGGCACTATTTTCTGCTTAAGCAGCTGTTTGTAATTGGGTCCGGCCGATGACTTGCAGTGCATTAGACATGTAATCAAGTCGTGCTCTGCCGTAATCTCCACAACTTTTTCTTCTTGGTTGGCTGCTCATGTACACGTACAAGCACGCCCTCTAGTGGGCCACTACGGTCGAATGCAGCCCACAGTAACGGCTTGAATGCAAGGCTATGCACAGTGGCATTCAAGTATCAGTCAATAGCAGGGAGAACTAATGTTGGACATTTCTGCATGAAGGCATAATGTATCATAGTGTATCCAAAATTACATAAACATATATTTCATGTGACTGGCACTGGCAAGGATCTCGTCTTTGACCACTTTTTCAAAAAAAAATTACATTTTGGTATTAAGGAAAAGATGCTGAACTCTGGCCGACACTTTTTTCGTAATAATAATATTAATAATAATAACAATTAATAGTGTAGTAATAACAAAACTTTTCGGTGTGGCCGAGCTGTTTAGAATTACCTCTGGTGTTTCTGATCAGCAGAGTGTGGGTTCAAGTCCCAGTGGTGGCACTTGTGTCCTTGAGCACAATTCTTTACTATAATCACTTTGTTCTTCAGATGGGACAGTAATGTGCTAATCCCTTTCAATGTGATAATCACCTTTAATCCATTAACCTCTATTGATGGGATAATCCCTTTTAATGTGGTAATCACTTTTAATGGGCTAATCCCTTTTTTATGAGATTATCACTTTTAATTGGGTAATCTCTTTTAATGGATAATCTCTTTTAATTCCCCACATCCCCATCTTGCCACACTTATTGGCTTTACCCTTAACATTTTTGATAAGCAATGACATATGCAATCCCTCAGTACTATAAATTATAAATGGTACCGTTAAAAGAACACTCTAAATGCAATTGTAAACTCCATTTATGATATAAAACAGTTTGACAAAAAATTGAAGAAAAAAAGCAAACAATTGCTGTAATTGCAGCCATCGTATTGAGGGCAGGGTATACTTTTGGTAGTTTGTCAAAGACCGGTATCCTCACTTAGTGTATCCTAACATAACGCATAACATAACAAACGAATTGGTCATCGAAGTTGCACGAAAATTACGAAAGAAAAAAACACCCTTGTTGCATAGAATTATGTGCTTTCAGAGATGCCTAAGAAAGGCTTCAGTGAAAGGCTTCATGACTGAAGCCTTTCTCAGATTCAAATTTTATGGGTGAAAAATTACCTCTTTCTCTAACACTACTTTACTTCAGAGGGGGCTGTTTCTCACAATGTTTTATAGTATCAACAGCTCTCCAGTGCTCTTTGCTAAGTAAGTTTTTTCATGGTCATTAACTTGTGGAGTAACTACCAAAAGTACACACTGCCTTTAAAGAAATAACACATCGGTGTGTTGAAAAGAAAGTTTTCTGTGTAACCAGTGAGATGTCATGATGAACCCATTTTTGTAGGAATTTGTTGGAGTCTAGTCCTGTTGACTTGGGTCCCCATTCTGCTCTGCATATTAATCTAGTAAGCAATAATAATTCTGCTAATAGGAAACCCTGTATGATAACCCAGGTCGTACAAGTAAACACTTTTCATATTTAAAATTGTTTTGAAATTCCATCCATATTCGACGCAGTATTCTTCAACCGTGCAGTACAATTTTATCTTCAATTTCAAAGACTGGATCAAGTCATTATTTTTTTTTGTAAATCACGTCCATACATTTGTAGATTAGTATTCAAATATATTCAAATTTATTTAAATTTATCCAGGGTAAATATTATATCCACGGGAATATTTATTTAACTTGGTATTCACACAAAACGGCTGCCCGATAATGAGATGGAGGTTAAATGTGATTTGAATTCACTTTAATAAGTTTACTCTATACATATAAAACGTTTATGGGTTATTTATTTGTGGGAAAAAAAGGTTTTATTCTTTTACCTGAATTTAGACTTTTATCAAGAATGCCTGCTAAACACAAAGATGTTGTAGTTTTCTCCAAATATAACCCACGGGTTGATAGATTCCAAGGAGCTTTTGGGAACAGTATTCTCAGTGACTTGCTCTTTGGTCTCCATATCACTAGCACTGAGGATACTGCTATTTAAGTGGATTGCTACCTGATGGCGCGGGTTTTTTCCCTAGAACAAATCTCTGGGGGGGGGGTTTCCCCTCCCACATCTAAAACTGAAACTTCCTTCCTTTGTCTTTCTCTCCATGGGGTTCTCGGCTATAGTATGGCCGTGGTAAAGTTCACTTTTTTTTCTGAGAGTTCTTGGCTTCACAACCAGAATGAGTAAATGCATTGAATAATGAAAAATGAAAATTCACACTGGGCACATTGACTCCCAAAATGGCGCAACCAAGGTTATTGTGATGATGAGGTCGCTGGGTTGGGGTCAGTAGACCCTCACGAAGCCGTTAGATGAAATCTAGTTTTGAGGTTTGGCAGAAAGGCGTGCCTCGGCCCAACTTCATACAGCTGCTTAAGTTCAACAACAAAAAGTAGCTAAGCACGGCACAATTCAGGCATGGTGTTCTTCCTACTTTAGTCTGATTTCCGATTGGTTGGCCCTCCGAAAAAATTGTTATTAAATAGCCTAAAAAGTTTATCAAAGCCTATACTGTACGTACATTTGTGTCATTCCTTGTACTCAATCAAATTGTCCTACTTATTTTTCAACGGCCAAGTATCATGCCTGACAATTGTGCTTACCAAAATAAGGTTACCAGCCAAAGTACCACGTCACTATGTACGGTCTGTGACTGGCATCCTGGTCGTTGTTGCTTAGCAAGAAAACTGTTGAGCAACATATTCTGCTGCTTAAGCAGCTTTATAAAGTTCGGCCCTGGTTTCAGCAGAGTGTTACAATTTAGTGTAAGATAGAGAAACAACTAAATACATATGAATTATTAATACTGTAGTTATCATAGTTGCTGTGTGTGTATAAAATTACTAAAAAGAAAGACAGAATCTCTAATGTATATATGAAACCATGCTTAATCTGAACATTACATTGTATATATGGAGTGTACATTTTGTCTAGTACTAAGAAAAACATCTACCAAAAAGTTATTTTCGGTTTTTCTGCGTATTTTTCGGCTTTGTTCGCTTTCATTATCTGAATTGCTTAAATTATGTTTTTGTTTGTTCAAGAACGGGGGACTGCCATAATGATTATAGCATGCCTGTGCCTGTATTCTGACTTACGACCTCTGACCTCTCACCCAGTTATTACTTGACGTACAAGTGCCATCACTGCACCGGATCTCCCCTCGGTGTGCGCGTGTGCAGCAACTGGGTTAGAGTTTATAATAGACCTTATGCACATGTCATCATTTGAGTAGGGCGCCCTCGGCTAGAGGTCAAAAGAAGGTTACTCAATGGCAAATTATGTGCGCCGCGCGTACTTCGATACGCTTTTTCCATTGTTACGCCATCTTTTTACCTCTAAGATGGCAGCGCTATGACGTCAATGCATAAGGACAATTCCATGTACAACCCACACACCTGCTTTATTCCATGAGGGCAGTCCACCCATCAAAGTTAGCATTAGTTTTTTTTTTGGACATGTTGTACCAAATCTTTACTTTTATTTGCCGTTTAACGTGACTGATACTCACCCGTTCAAACTTTCAAACAAACAGAAGAATAGTATGCACTTTGTTAAAGGAACATTACAGAATTGGTTTTTCTTACAAAACAGTTGCTGGCAGTGTAAGCACTTTATGTAATCCACAATATACATAAACTGACAAACCTGTAGAAGTTTAGAGATCGATCGGCCATCGGGGTCACGAGAAAATAGTGAAAAACCGATTACACATTTGCATGAAATCATATAGATTCAACAAATGAATAAAACGCTCACTGAGCGATAAACTCCAATCGGAAAATTAGTTTATTCATTTTTCATCAAATATGGCATTTCAGACAGAAATATTTCAAGGGATGTTTTCAACTCATTAGACCGTGTAAGTTTTATGTAAATCTGTGATCAAAAAGTTCATTTTACAAGCTTTTTTTACCAATTCTGTAATGTTCCTTTAAGTACTTTCATAACTGGTTTAAAACCGCCTAATAAATGCTCTTACACTACCCATGGTCATCCTGCCTTGAGCAGTCCTAAAACTGTCTCAACTCCTTTGGAGTATGCAGCACCGCCTACCAGTTGGGTTGATGTCAAACAAATGGAAATACACACGTGTGTAAGCGCAATGCCCAACTCTCAGCCGATGATAAGTCTTCCTTCGACCTTGTTGAGGGCGGTGTTTGAGCTTGTGAGGTCATATGCAAGGGGGTCCGTGGGCCAAACATTGGCAGGTGCATACACAAATGGGTCAATTAGGGGGCACAAAGTGTACACAGGTCTTTGGAAAGACCGTAATCAATTGTGTATTTTGTATAGATGCAAGATTAACTTTCTTTTTTTGGGGGGGGGGGGTTGAAGTAAGGGGGGTGAAATCATTTTCTTTATGCAATATTACAGAAGAAAATATTTAAATTGTGCAAAGTTTACAAGTCACAATGCAAAACTTCACAAACGCCTGTCAGGAACGGCCGTGGTGTGCAGGGCACTCTTTTTTTTTATTATTTTTTTATTATCAGTTACCCTATTTATTGATAAAATAAGTCTGTTCCTGACCTCAGTTTGACCTCAGTTTGGCCTCGCAACTGCCAGTGACCTTTAACCCCACCCTTCGATAGACCAATCCATTAAGCCCCACCCACTACGTCTGTGAGTATTAACACAACTCATGTGAGTAAGCATCTCAATGTATAGTCACACACACGTACATCGAACTTCTTTGTTGATAAAATTTGATTGGTCGAAACATTGTGGGGGCGGGGCTTAATGAGTTATCTTCTTCTAACAAGAACTAGTCTTCGTTTTACCGTCCGTCTTCATCAAACATGTTACATGAATGACCTCCTTTTTTTGTGTATGTTTTAAAAAAGTTTAGTGTTTTGGGGTGTGTTTTTTTCTTTCTTATTTTTCCAGTGTTTCTCTGATTTGAAATATCTAATCGTGCAAATAATATCATGCTTTGTTTGTTTACAGTTAATGAAAAACTGAATAAAAGATTTACCCAACAGTGAAATATACCTAAAATGCATCTGCCGTTGTGTTTTCTTTATTATTTTGTTTTGTTTATTTTCAGGATAAAATATTGACATCGTGGATAAAGAATACTATTATCTTTTGAAACCCTACCCGGGCGTGTGCCTTCAAGAAAACAAAACAAATCAATATATCAACCACCTATGTGTTATATACACGCGTACGTAATCTGAACAAATACAGTTCTAGATAGATGAATTCAAGACTTCTTTATTCACTTTCCTAATTATCACATCATTCCAAACACGGCGTTCTTGTTTCAAACCGTCACAGGAGGGCACTATTACATTTTCATGAACACAACAAGTACAGGGTGTACACAGGTCTTCGGAAAGACCGTAATCAATTGTGTATTTTGTATAGATGCAAGATTAACTACTTCTTCTTCTTTTTTGGGGGGGGGGGGTGAAGTAAGGGGGTAAAATCATTTTCTTTTTGCAATGTTATAGAAGAAAATAATTCAAGTGCAAAGTTTACAAGTCACAATGCAAAACTCCACAAACGCCTGTCTAGTATTAAATTGTTGTAGTACCCACTTCTCTTTACTGTTTCCACTCGATCTTGTGGTTGAACAAGCCACCCCCGCCTCAATTATGTCTCGTCTCCTTCCTGGTTCCCAATCTCGTTCATCTTCTGTTTCTTCTGACTGCATTTTCTCCCCCCACCCCACCCACCCTCCTTTTCTACCTGACTGCTTCTGTTACATGAACATACTTAAAACAAGGATGGTAGTGGTAGCACTTTAACCATCCAATTTCCCCTTTTTTTTGAAAACCTGCATGAGCTTTCGGTAGCAACAACTACTTCATCTGGGCCCATGTTCATAGAGCTGCTTAAGCAGAAAATAATGCTTAACAATTGTCTGTGTCTGCTAAGCAGAAATGAGCTCGATACCAGTCACAAGTTGTACATGTGACATGGTAGTTTGGCCTGGTAACCTTATTCTGGTAAGCATACTTTTGTTGTGCTTGGTGGTAGTTGGTCTAAAGTGCCACCACTTCCTTGTTTGATCCATCAGAATAACACGGCTATCTCTAGAAATTTATAATAATAGTAGTAACTGTATAATATGAATACTACCAATACTAGCCTATATAGACCATGTGACCTGTGACATCACATGTTTACAAAAGAGCCGCAGAGCCTGGACTTCATACAGGCACAGCTTGTACACAGCTCAACGGAAGAATACAACAAATCTGATGTTTTATGGAGATTGCACTGTCTGATTTTCCTCAACTTTTGATATGAAGAAAGAGGGACATCTCAAAAGCTGTACAGCTGTTGCTTTTGTAAAGTCTTGAATTCATGTGAAAATTATGACACAGAATGTATAAATGTTTCCATATGGCATGTGTACCCAACAGGAAACGCATTAGAATGTACAGGGTCACGATCTGTAAACAAGGTAACATGGTCTATAGCGCAAGTATCCACCAACAAGGTACTCAGTGCACATGGTTAATAAGCCTGAAAAAGGGTATGTAACAGCCTATACTAAGTAATCAATGAAATTGTAAAAAAAAAAAAAAAAAAAAAAAAAACAAGTCGAATATTTTGCCTTATATAAGGGACTATTTAGATATAACCATTATTTAGTTATAACCAATTTTTATATATAATTATAACATTATTTAGTTTATAACCATTATTTAGATATAACCATTATTTAGATATAACCATTATTTATAAATAACCATTATTTAGATATAATCATTATTTATATATAATCATTATTTAGATATAACCATTATTTAGATATAATCATTATTATAAATAACCATTATTTTAGATATAATCATTATTTATATATAACCATTATTTAGATATAACCATTATTTAGTTATAACCATTATTTAGATATAACCATTATTTAGATATACAAATTATTTAGATATAACCATTATTTAGATATAACCATTATTTAGATATAATCATTATTTAAACATAATCATTATTTAGATATAATAATTATTTAGTTATAACCATTATTTAGATATAACCATTATTTAGATATAACCATTATTTAGATATAATCATTATTTATATATAATCATTATTTATATATAACCATTATTTAGTTATAACCATTATTTAGATATAATCATTATTTAGATATAACCATTATTTAGATATAATCATTATTTAGTTATAACCATTATTTAGATATAACCATTATTTAGATATACAATTATTTAGATATAACCATTATTTAGATATAATCATTATTTATATATAATCATTATTTAGATATAACCATTATTTAGTTATAACCATTATTTAGTTATAATCATTATTTAGATATAACCATTATTTAGATATAACCATTATTTAGATATAATCATTATTTTATATATAATCATTATTTAGATATAACCATTATTTAGTTATAACCATTATTTAGATATAATCATTATTTAGATATAACCATTATTTAGATATAACCATTATTTAGAATAACCATTATTTAGATATAATCATTATTTAGAAATAACCATTATTTAGATATAATCATTATTTAGATATAACCATTATTTAGTTATAACCATTATTTAGATATAACCATTATTTAGATATACCAATTATTTACATATAACATTATTTACATATAATCATTATTTAGATATAATCATTATTTAGATATAACCATTATTTAGATATAACCATTATTTATATATAATCATTATTTAGATATAATCATTATTTAGATATAACCATTATTTAGAAATAACCATTATTTAGATAAAATCATTATTTAGATATAATCATTATTTAGATAAAACCATTATTTAGAAATAACCATTATTTATTTATAATCATTATTTAGATATAACCATTATTTAGATATAACAATTATTTATATATAATCATTATTTATATATAACCATTATTTAGATATAACCATTATTTAGATATAACCATTATTTAGATATAACAATTATTTATATTATAATCATTATTTATATATAATCATTATTTAGATATAACCATTATTTAGATATAACAATTATTTATAATAATCATTATTTAGATATAACCATTATTTAGTTATAACCATTATTTAGATATAATCATTATTTAGATATAACCATTATTTAGATATAACCATTATTTAGTTATAACCATTATTTAGAAATAACCATTATTTAGATATAATCATTATTTAGAAATAACCATTATTTAGATATAATCATTATTTAGATATAACCATTATTTAGTTATAACCATTATTTAGATATAACCATTATTTAGATATACCAATTATTTACATATAACCATTATTTACATATAATCATTATTTAGATATAATCATTATTTAGATATAACCATTATTTAGATATAAACCATTATTTATATATAATCATTATTTAGATATAATCATTATTTAGATATAACCATTATTTAGAAATAACCATTATTTAGATATAATCATTATTTAGATATAATCATTATTTAGTTAAAACCATTATTTAGAAATAACCATTATTTATTTATAATCATTATTTAGATATAACCATTATTTAGATATAACAATTATTTATATATAATCATTATTTAGATATAATCATTATTTTATATAATCATTATTTAGATACAACCATTATTTAGAAATAACCATTATTTAGAAATAACCATTATTTAGTTATAACCATTATTTGGTATATACAAATTATTTAGATAAAACTGTTATTTAGATATAATCATTATTTATATATAATCATTATTTAGATATAACCATTATTTAGATATAACCATTATTTAGATATAACCATTATTTATATATAATCATTATTTAGATATAACAATTATTTATATATAATCATTATTTAGATATAATCATTATTTAGATATAATCATTATTTAGATATAACCATTATTTAGATATAACCATTATTTAGAAATAACCATTATTTAGTTATAACCAGTATTTAGATTATAATCATTATTTATATATAATCATTATTTAGATATAATCATTATTTAGATATAACCATTATTTAGATATAACCATCATTTAGATATAACCATTATTTATATATAATCATTATTTAGATATAATCATTATTTGTATATAATCATTATTTAGATATAACCATTATTTAGAAATAACCATTATTTATATATAACCATTATTTAGATATAACCATTATTTAGATATAACCATTATTTAGATATAATCATTATTTATATATAACCATTATTTAGATACAACCATTATTTAGATCTAACCATTATTTAGTTATTTTAAACAGAAACATTTTAAAGGCAGGATATACTCTTGGTAATTGTCAAAGACTAGTTTCCTCATTGGTGTAGTTCCAACATCTGCAAAAAAATAACAGACCTAGGGAAAATTTGAGCTCAACTGGTCATCAAAGTTGCAAGAAAATAATGAAAGAAAAAACACCCTCGTTGCGTAGAATTGTTGCTTTCAGATGCCTGAAAAAAGGGCTTCATGGCCGAATGAAGCCTTTTTTAGATACAAATATAATAATATAAAACCAACAGCTCTCTAGCCTGATGCCTTTTATAGATTAAAATATTTTAGTGAGAAATTACCTCTTTTTCAAAAACGACATCACTTCAGAGGGAGTCGTTTCTCACAATTGATTATACTATCAGCAGCTATCAGGTGCTCTTTATACCAATAAGTTTCTATTGAGTAATTACCAAAAATATCCACTGCCTTTAAAGACAGGTTTTGAAATTTTTATTTTTTATTTTTTTATGACAGGTTTTGAGTTTTATTGACTAGCATACTTGAAGTTTGTGCTGCCAGGGTCGTACCGTGAGAGACTATGACCAATTGTTGCGACTTTATAGCCTACTTAAAGGAACATTACAGAGTTGGTAAGAAAAAACTTGTAAAATATACTTTTTGATCAGTTTACTAAACTTACAGTTTGAGTTGAAAACATCTTGAAAACTCATTGAACACCTGTGTTATTCAGAGAAATTAGTGAAGCAGCACATTTCGCTTAAACACTTTCTAAGGAAATTAGAATTGTAAGAAAAAATTGTAAAATACTTTTGATCACAGATTTACACAAAACTACCGTTATGTGATGATAGAAAACATCTGAATATTCTGTCTGAAATGTCATATTGATGAATATAATATTTCCGATTGGAGTTTATCGCTCAGTGAGCGTTTTATTCATTTGGTTGAATCTATATGATTTCATGCAAATGTGTAATCGGTTTTTCACTATTTTCTCGTGACCCAGATGGCCGATCGATTTCAAACTACTACAGGTTTGTCAGTTTATGTATATGGTGGATTACATAAAGTGCTTATACTGCCAGCAACTGTTTTGTTAGCAAAACCAATTCTGTAATGTTCCTTTAATAGCCAGTCGATTTTCAGATTCCCTCGATGGTAACGAGTCGGATGTACAAAGATTGTGTTCCTATTCACAATTTTATGCAAATTTCGAAGGTCGTCCCTTCATATTATATTTCTGATCAACAAACAATTTCATCTTTTAGGGACTTTCCCTTGATGAGAAAGGTTCACGTGCCGTTCATCGAGCTACTGTATTAGCTAGTCTTCGATCAAGTCGCTGGGCGTGAGTTTTAGAGACGGCCGTGCCAATGCATTCCTAACGTTTGCTTGCTGGGGGGGGGGGGGGGCGGGGGCAACAGCAACGGATGACCCGAGTATAGAGAATGCTATCACGGGGTGAAGTTATTCAATAATGTTGTGTTTGAACTGCAACGGTTACTGTTTATGATAAGTGAATTATGTGTGCATTTGTAAAGCAAGAGTCATAAGCTCTTGCGACGTCTATTATATTATGACTTTCTTCACACTCTGTTAACTGTTGACTCCAACGTCAAGAAACAATGGTAGCAAATAGACGAATGGAGCGCGTAGGCTACACCAGGAAACGGGGACCGTCACGACATGCCAAGTGAGTGCACCAGAACTAATGTGTACATTGGTATCGAACTTTGAAAGAGTGGAAACTGTGCGTCAATTAGTGAATGCTCTACAGTAATGACTCATATACGAAGGGGCCTGCCAACAAAAAAACTACCCAAAGCAGCAATGTTTACATGACATAGTGTCTGCAAGATCATGTATTTCTGGTCGACTCCTAACCGAGTGAGAAATCCTGGTACATTTCGCAACAACCCAAAGTAATAAAATGGCCTTGGTACTCATTGAGTGACTATAGTTCAATGGAAGCACCGCACAAACAAACAACCTCAACTATTGTACGTGGAATGTGCGTGGTGAGCTAGAGGTTTCGCTTTACCATTACAAGATTTTTTGTGATGGCCCGATTAGAACGTAACTATAAAACAGCCCACCAAAGTGACGCTCTTTACAAGTGAACTGGAAGCGGACCGTTCGACTTGTTTGCTTGTCACATAAGGTCACGAAAAATGTTGCGTGCTTCAACTGTTTGTTATTGATAAACAATGAGATAGAAAGAGAAGAGCGTCGACCATAACATCGGAATAGTCCTGCTCACAACAATCCACAGCAGCGCCAGCAAAGAACACCGACTGCGGCAACGCAACATCAGAACAATCTGTGCTGTTTCCTGTGTGCGGGCATGGTGATCACTGTACTAATGACAGGGGGACCAGACTGTTTCACAGATAGCCTCAATCTCGACACCTGTACTTTGTTTTGTCTTTGTGAAGAAGAAAAAATTGCAACACTTCAGCAGAAACA
This sequence comes from Pycnopodia helianthoides, assembly GCA_032158295.1. Classification (NCBI taxonomy): domain Eukaryota; kingdom Metazoa; phylum Echinodermata; class Asteroidea; order Forcipulatida; family Asteriidae; genus Pycnopodia; species Pycnopodia helianthoides. Next base: position 3,156,305 of record CM063257.1, read on the forward strand.
ACTTCATCCGCCATCTTTGCAATCAGCGGTAGATTATCTCCTGTTTTGGGAGTGAAATCCCACTTGAAGGTGAGCAAAATTATAAATATTAATAAACAAAGTGCAGCCGCGTTACAGCTTCCTCCATAATTTATGCAGTGGCGTAACTACCCGGGGCCCAATAGATGGATTGCAAATGACGTCATTGACCGCCAACTTTGATGGAGAACAATTTAAACGTGCACGCGTGTACGCGCTGCGCAAGAACCCTCAGCCAATGATAGCTCTTCAGGCGTGCACGTTTCATCAAAGATGGCTGCCAATACAAGGGGTCAATAGCAGCCTCGCTGCCATGGGCAACGCGCCGTATCGATACTTCTCGTGCGAGCAAAGCATGCTGGACAAAATGGCGCGGCGAGATCGATCACCCCTGGGAACGAGGCTGGGTCTATAGACCCTTCCCATGGAATAATTTATGTAAATTGAACATAGCGCGTGCGCTCTCTCCCTACTGGTTGGCAAAATGAGTGAATATCGCGCCTTTTGTATAGATAGTTCCCAGTAGACGCCATCTTTACGGGCAAATTGCATTTTGGCTTGCAGGTGCGTCAAACGCTCAACTTATTAACGCAGCCGCGTTGTTCACTGACCAATCCTGCAATGAGTTTCGTGAAATGCGCGCGTGTTGCACGCCGTTCTCACACGAAACGCACGACTGTTTGTTCTAAACTGCCCGTAAAGATGGCCGATTTACGTCACACTGCAACCTATCTATTGGACTGATGGTGTGTCTGCCTAGTGTACATCTCTACGGCGTTTGCAAACCAATACTGTATGTATGCATGCGAGTGAATGTAATTAGCATATTTCATGGGAAAGGTCCGTACATTGAGCTGAACATGACTAAATTATGCTGACTAGAGTAAGGTTACCAGCCAAAATACAATTTTATCTGTACAAAAAGTTACTGTATCCTTCTCATTTTTGCTTAGAAAAAAATATGTTAGGCAATGTTTGTCTTTGTTCTCAGATTGTGTATTCCAATTACGGATCATTCATCCTGTGTGGACATAAACTGCTCCAGATTTTCGGCGATATATCACAAAAAACGCTATACCACACTTTGAAATGAAATGTTCACAAGTTATTTTTATTGCATATACATATCTACATAACAGGAATCCAACGGTTCCAAAAACCAACGGTACACTTTGCCTTTAAGCAGCTCTATGACTGTTGCGCGCATGACTTAGCTAGCCATACCCGACCCCCCCCCCCTTTTGAGGCGTAAAAAAGACAGGCGCGTGTGACATGCGCGTTCGAAGCGTAGAATGCCGGCTCGTTCCCGCGGGTGTGTGCCGAGAGCTAGAGAGAGACGATGCATAATGTTATGCTTTCTGTCTTGTTCAAAACTATCGATAAACAAGGTGGAGATTTAATAAAGGGTTAATTTCTTTTGACTCACATTCAGTGAAATTTTGTGTAATCTCTTCGTACAGGGACGGTCGAGACTCCGGGTACACCTACTCACTCAAGTTTGAGATCGAAGAGTGCCAGAAGCCTAAAGAGAAAGTTCCATGGACCGACCACCTATGATTATGAAGAGTGTATGGCACTGATAAAATGGCGGAGATGAATGCCTGTGGAAGGACCTCAAAAGAACAGTCACCTGCTGGTCGTATTAGAGCCCCCGAAGTAGACCGCCAGACACCAGACGAGTGTGCGGTGAACCAGAGCGTGTCTCACGGACAAATTCAACCGGACGCCCCGCCGCAATGTGCTCCCTTTTCCCCACCATCGGGAAACTGCTGCCCCGCTACGACGACGACGGGGATTGACGGGGTGTCGCGAAACGCGTCTCTCGGTGACGGCAGTGGACAAGGGTTATAGAGATGCTACCAGCGAATGCCGTCAAGACTACGAGAACCTCCTGCTCAAGATGGAGATACCGAATCTCGCAGAGTCCGATGACGGTGAAAGACTGTCGAGTGATGTTGATGACGACCTTACGGACGCAGATGCACTCAGCAGCAGCGTCGTGTCCTATCATGATGATGCCACACCCGATGAAAGGGAACCCGACTCTTTTGAAGATTCTACGAGAAGGGGTAGTGTAGAGCCTGGGGACAAGCCCTTGCGGTATTATGATAAATACTCTCGGAGACATTAAGATTAAGACCTCGCTTGGTGGGAATCCCTGCATACAATGGACACAGACAGTAGAGCCAACGAGCATGCGCAGAAACGTTTGTGAACTTTGATGATTGGTAGAGTATTTTCGAGTCGAGAGTATAACGCCTCGTCCAAACCAAGCGGCTTCGGCTACGGCTATGACCGTTGGCAGCCACGACAACGTTGGCGAGTTCCCGTGAGCGATTTTTTTCTTTCTGCACCATACTTCGTCAATACAGTCAACAGTTAAGAGACAGGCTGTTCTTCCCTATCCCTTAACTGTTGACTCCATAGCCGACGTGGGCTGCAGAAAATAAATTTGCTTCCCGTGACGGGGGAAGATCATCTAAACAAACAACAACAAAGATGGCGGATTTTACAAAACAATAATAATTCTAATAACTAGCGATAAAGGATTTAGGTCCAAAAATGTAGATAAGGTTTTGAAGAGTAAGTCGCAAAACGTGAAAAATTTCACCAAATACTGATTTTAGAACATGAATATTTCAAGAGAATTTCAGATTGTTTGACATCGTTTAGTCAATACGATAATTAGTTTAATGAATTATATGAAAAGATAACAAGACAGTCAGACAAGTTATGAATCCGAAATGCCCCTTCCCCCTAACAATATTTGTCATATATTCATATATATATATATATATTCATATAAATAAATAAACGAGAAAATGGCTTAAATAGTTTGTACTTGTCTGGAAGTTATACAGGTCTGCAAACACTTAGCACCCCGTCCCTGGCCCTCTACAAACATGGCCCCAGTTTCATAGAGCTAATGGTTAAGCATTAAAAGGAGCTCATAATTAGCACAACAAGATTATGCTTACCAGAATAAGGTAACCAGCAAAAATACCCATACCACACGTACCGACCGTGACTGGTATCCTGCTTCTTCTTGCTTTAGTAGAAAACTGTCAAAGGTATTGTACACTTTTGGTAACAGCTCAAAATCAGTGTCCACATTTTGTGTGATTAAACATATGCATGAACAAACAAACCTGTGAAAGTTTGAGCTCAATTGGTCATCGAGGTCACGAGAAAATAGTGAAAAGAGATCTTATGTTTTTTCTGTTTTTTCAAATTATCGCGCGCGATAATTACTATTGTTTTACTGGTTTCTCAGAAACGATAGCATTTTAGGCAGAAATATTTTAAGGAACCCTTTCTACCATGACTTACTTTAAATCATGTAAGTTATGTGTGAATCTGTGAACATTGTGTTTTTCGATCTTACCAATAGTGTACAGGACCTTTAACCAATATTTGCTGTTTATTTAGCGGCTCTATATCATTGGGTCCTGACCCTTTCAAAGCGCTCATAGATACACGCGGCTCCTATACCCGGGCCCAATCATGTCATAAAGCTGCTTCAGCTCAAGTGAGTACAGCAAAACGGCTAAGCACAACTGCATGCTTAACCATTATTAACAATACCGGTCAAAATATCGTGTCACTGTACCATAATGTGACTGGTATCCTGCTCATTTTCGCTTAGTAGCAGAAAATATACAGTACGGTAGAGACCTGAAACGATTTTAATTTTTAAAGAAAAAATGACTCCCCCCCCCTCCCTGCATCTCCCTACCCCCACTGGAGAAGTCCTGGCAATGTTGCTGACCCACCCCAAGAATTCAAACACAATGTGTTGTGCGGTACCTCCAGTGGCGTACCCAGAAAGGGGCGGGGCAGGATCGAGCCCCCCCCTTCAGAACCATTCCCCCTCTCCCATATGAGTTCGACAAAAATGCACAACATGAATGGTTCGATACATTAAAAAGCCCCCACAAAATACGTCTTTGCCCCTACTAGCCCCCAAATGAACTGGGCCCAATTTCATAAAGCTGTTTACCGGTAGGCAAATTTTTGTGCTTACTGTACAGAAAAATGTGCGTAAGCATAAGCGTATTTCACCATGATTTCTCAAGTTAGCAGACAAATTTCTTGGCGCGCATGCACGTTCACCATGGATTTGCATTGTTATGTCACTTGTGTGCTAAACGCGGGTTAGCCAGCATTTACCCTTGCTTACGGTAAACAGCTTTATGAAATAGAAATTCTGCTAAAGGAAGCTCCGTAAGCACAAAACGGCTGCTTACATGTTTATGAAATTGGGCCCTGTATTATCTGTTTACGCCACAGGGCGTTGTGCCCTCTTTGCCAACCAGTGTGTCAGTGCGCACGCGCGGTGTGCAATTTACATGTCGTGGAGAGGGTCTATTGACGGCTACGGCTACGGCTGGCTCGCTGCGCCACCATGCGTCGAAGTATAGGACGTAGCCGTAGCTGTAGCCGCTACTTCGGAAACGGCCTCATACAACAACAATGTTCCCGGAAGTGATGCTTGCCACACTCTATAATTAATGCGACACCGACGGCAAGAGAACCACCACAATGGTGTCTTGTTAGTTCATTTCATTCCCCTTCGCTACGTTCACACCCACGGAAAAAAATTTTTTTTCCCCCCATGCACGACCAGAGTTGTGTAATGAGAGAGTTGCGAGAACTTTCGATTTAGAAGCCATTTTCAGTGTCTCCCCCCCCCCCCAAATGCACGTGCGCACACAGGGTGCCATGACTATTGACTGCACATTTGGTTGCACTACATTTGGACCGAAAATGGCCTCCAGCAACTTCGTGACAAAAGAAAACTGGTTAGGCTTGCTCTATACACAGCTGACATTCTGACATTTTTGACATTTGATTGACATTTATTTCACACTAACAGAATATAGGTGCATATACATTATAGCTTTTCATAATTAATACACATTATATATATATATTATCTATTATTACATTACGTTGACTTGTACACAAATAATGTGTTCAATGTACTTATCCTGTCAGCGTGTAGGGAAAGAGAGAAGCTCAGTGCTTTTGAGCTCTGTGGAAGATCAGTGTAATCAGTTCTCGATATTTAGCATGGTGTACCCTCCCCCCCCCACTCTTTTGTGTTTTCAAGTTGTGTTCTGGGACTCTCGCAGGAATTACTTTGAGGATATTTAGGATGGGGTACTTTCTGTACGAGAGAAAAGGAGTGTGTTAAAGAAGGAACATTACAGAATTGGTTTTTGCAAACAAAACAGTTGCTGGCAGTGTAAGCACTTTATGTAATCCACTATATACATAAACTGACAAACCTGTAGAAGTTTGAGATCGATCGGCCATCTGGGTCACGAGAAAATAGTGAAAAAACGATTACACATTTGCATGAAATCATATAGATTCAACAAAACGAATAAAACGCTCACTGAGCGATAAACTCCAATCGGAAAATTAGTTTACTCATTTCTCATCAAATAATGGCATTTCAGACAGAAATATTTCAAGGGATGTTTTCTACTAGTCATCGTCATTAGACCGTGTAAGTGTTATGTAAATCTGTGATCAAAAAGTATATTTTACAAGTTTTTTTCTTACCAATTCTGTAATGTTCCTTTAAGTGTGGGGACAATTTAGGGAACACCCTCTGCCACATATCGGGTATTGTATAAAAAATAATCACCAAAGGATAAGCATTTGATTAGAGTCAGCAACTTCTGTCTGAAAGCATTTCATACTTTAAGGATGGGATTCTACCCTTTTCTACTCATCTGCGGAAGAAAAATTCTGAACTGGGTACACGCATGAGACCTTTTCGCTTCACATACCATACCATAAGTGTATACGCTTCAGCAGTTTGCTATTATGCTTTGACTGGTTTGGGGAGTGTAATGGTTCGATCATTCTACCTCTATGGTTTGATCAACCTCTATGGTTTGATCGATCTCGATATGGGTGAAATCGATTGTCAACGCCCTACACACGACGTGAACAGGGGTGCGATAGACGCCTCAATATTTGGTTTTCTTCCAATCGAACAAAGCTCACATGTTTAGAAACAGACAACCAGCTAAAGTCTGCTTACGTAGCGTTTTATGATTACAGTAACCGGTGATCCCCTCCAACACTATTGCATGCAACTCCAGGCAGTTTCGTCTATAAATAGCCACTCTTCTTTGAAATGCAGGTCTCCATAGATAACATCACAACAGTACCTGCACCCAATTGCAATGCATTGCTATTGCGTGATATGGGGATTCCCCGATCATGACTCATAGCTGTACTGATTGGGCAATACACGAAACAATTTTCCCTTCTGAGTTTACGTTTACGACACGCAGTTCAAACACACCCAAGCATGTGACGGTTACATGAGCAGCCTCGGTATTGCAACAATGGACATCACTCGCCTCCACGTACTCCATAGGAGAACTTGACCATAGATCGGTTATAACTCGGTAGCCTATACACTTCCTCCTCGGCCTCCGAGTCCATGGTCGGACCTGGGTCATGAGTTCATGAGTAGAGGCTGTCGTGACTTCTGTAGTGTAAGCATTTTGCCCGTTGACGATGCGGAATTGATTGCGCTCCAGACTAACATCAGCACAACAAGGTCAGTTTCTCCATTTTGATAAATCCTCCTTTTCCTTCTTTCCCACTGCGTTACGGCCGTAGGGGCGATGTTGTGATGGCATTAGTGTCACCCCCTTTGGTCTCGGCCGTATGCTGCCCCAAGAAGTTGTGCCCAATTTTATGACATGTCAATTCCTTGATGTTTATCTGCCCACATTTCCCGCTGCCTCTGCGGGTTTCATCTGTTCCTCCTTCTGTTGGTTTTGATAATGATTTTATTCGATACTCGGCAATCAGAAAACGGTGTGATGCATCATTTGAAAATTCACCCCAATCCTCCTGTTTTCAACAACCAGATACCAACCTGCAGGGCCCAATGTCGCAGAGTTGCTTTATTGCTTAAAGACACTGGACACCTTTGGTAATTGTCAAAGACCAGTCTTCTCACTTGGTGTATCTCAACATATGCACAAAATAACAAACCTGTGAAAATTTGAACTCAATTGGTCGTCGAAGTTGCGAGATAATAATGGAAGAAAAAAACACCTTTGTCACACGAAGTTGTGTGCTTTCAGATGCTTGATTGCTTGATTTCGAGACCTCACGCATGAGGTCTCAAAATCAATTCAAATATTTTACTGAGAAATTACTTCTTTCTCAAAAACTACGTTACTTCAGAGGGAGCCGTTTCTCACAATGTTTTATACTATCAACAGCTCTCCATTGCTCGTTACCAAGTAAGTTTTTATGCTAACAATTATTTTGAGTAATTACCAATATAGTGCCCAGTGCCTTTAAAAGGGGCACATTGCCTTAAAATCTCTCACAATTTCATTGCTGTTTGGAATTTCTCATTATCCTTGTCGAGAGTTGTTCACGCACAAAACCACCCACAGTGTTTTGCAATAAGCAAATTGTGATTTATTTTTTAAAACAAACCCGAATTTGCCTTTTGAAGTACAACCAGCGGAACATACAGTCCGCCATTTTGTGGAGTCAAAGATTTGGTTCTACAAAATAGCAGACCGTGTTATGTCATGAAATGACACAAAAATCACACACATTTTCAAGGGGTATTCATGTGAATCATTAAATTAATATTTGTATGTATATTATTATTATAATTAATATCATTAAAGGCACATTACAGAATTGGTAAGAAAAAAACTTGTAAAATATACTTTTGATCACAGATTTACATAAAACTTACACGGTCTAATGATGATGATAGTAGAAAACATCCCTAGAAATATTTCTGGCTGAAATGCCATATTTGATGAGAAATAAATCAAACTAATTTCCGATTGGAGTTTATCGCTCATGAGCGTTTTATTCATGCATTGTATAACACATAGCAAATTTGTAATCGGTTTTGCACTATTTTCTCGTGACCCAGATGGCCGATCGATCTCAAACTTCTACAGGTTTGTCAGTTTATGTATATGGTGGATTATATAAAGTGCTTACACTGCCAGCAACTGTTTTGTTAGCAAAAACCAATTCTGTAATGTTCCTTTAAATATACATCAAATTTGTAGGGTAGATGGCCTTAGCTTTCGATCCAAACCGGACCTTCGTCAGAGGCATAAACAAGCACAAACGAAAAACATATCCATTTATAGCAAATATACATTATACTTTTCTTCAACCATATTCATTTTAAAACAAACGCCTTTTATAGCCCAAAGCGCCCAATCCCGAAGGCATTGCGCCCAGGATATACTTTTGGTTATTGTCAAGGACTAGTAGTATCCTCACTTAGTGTATCCCAACATATGCATAAAATAACAAACCTGTGACCATTTGGGCTCAATTCGTCATCAAAGTTGCAAACAAAATAATGAAAGGAAAAACACCCTTGTTGCATATAGAATTGCGTGCTTTCAGAGATGCCCGAGAAAGGCTGCATGCCTGAAGCCCTTCTCAGATTCAAATTTGTGGGGTGAAAATTACCTCTTTCTCTAAAACTACACTACTTCAAAGGGAGCACTCGTTTCTCGGAATGCTTTCATTATTATCAAAAGCTCTTCAGTGCTCCTTACCAAATCAGTTTTTTACTGTCATTAACTTGTAGAGTACAATACCAAAAGTACACTCCGGCTTTAGAGCAGAAAAAATGCTGCTTTTGAGTAATTCCTGCTAAGCAGAGAGTGTTGTGAAGTAGAGACTGTGCTAATCGGTCGCCCCGTAAGCAGAAAAAAAATCTGCTGACGGGATGTATTAAATTTGGCCAAGGAAATGAGTGATGAAGCAACACAAATCGACTCACTCGTACAACACCTCTCTCTCTGTCTCAAAAAGCGAAAGCTATATGTTTTTGTTTTGAGCAAATTGGAGAAAAACAACCCTTTAATTTGTTTTAAAAAAAAAGATTGACCACGTACATTCCAAGGCCTTTCTGGAAGGCAATTATACAACACTGGTCGTATGAAAAAATTTGCTTTTTTTGTGTCATAATTTCTACATAAATTCAAGATGGATAAAAATAATAGATGAACAAGTTTCCAGATAAAAATCGGTCAGTGCAATCTCGCAATTTGTTTAATTTTTTTCTTCTTCCGTTGAGCTGTGACAATCGTACCTGATGCAGGAAGTCCAGGCGCTTTGGCTTTTTTGTAAACACATGATGTCACAGGTTACATGTTCTGTACAGACTTGTCGAATCGAAATAATAACATTCTGATTTTTATCGCGCACAAAACCCGCGACAAAGACAGAAAACTATTATTCACTGTTTTCTCGAGAACCGAAATCTACGGCGCTCCATGAGTGCCATCCCACTTATCGAGATAACCAGATAATTTATTGCATCAAGTCAACTTTTCTGTGGTATAAGTAGATTTAGCGACATAAAATATCGTGTCAAGTCGATTTATAATAATCAAGAAGACGACTTACCGAGATAAATTATCTCGCCAAGGCGACTTACGACAATCAAGAAGTCGACTTACCTAGATAAGTTATCTCGCGAAGACAGCTGACATAATCGAGAAGTCGACTGACCCAGATAAATTATCTCACCAAGACAACTTAGACAAATTTATCTCGTTAAGTCGACTTCTTGATTGTCGTAAGTCGTCTTGGCGAGATAATTTATCTCGGTAAGTCGTCTTTTTGATTATTATAAGTCGACTTGACTAGATATTTTATGTCGCTAAGTCTACTTATACCACAGAAAAGACGACTTGATGCAATTTATTATCTGGTTATCTCGATAAGTTGGATGGCACTCATGGAGCGCCGTAGAAATCGTATCATAGGTCATTTGAAATGTTGGTCGTGCGGTCTGTTTACTGAGAAAACTGGGGATGAAGAAGTACTTTAAATATCTTCACTCCTTGTAATCCACGACTACTGCGGTATTTCCTTGAGGTTAGCAAAACCCACAAACAAGCCAGTGACTGATCATGCGCACAAGCGCCGCCTTAAAAATGTACCGCAATGCATCTTGGGAAAACCGAGTTCAGTTACAAGATAATCCAAGCTGCCATTATGGACGCCTTGCATGTATTTTGTATGTAACTTTTGCCAGGTTTTATAGTTGCGTACCGCGCGCATTGCATCAAAATCAGCGCACCACGATGGCTGGCGATGTGTTAGTTTGACTCAGATTTAACCCAGAATCCTTTGCGCGCCGATCATGCGCGTGGGATATGCAAAAGCTTTTGTTTTGTTTTGATGTGATTGTTTTTAATGCCATCTTTGTCTGTTGTTTCATAATTGTTTATAGCTTTACTGGGTAGGTCAAGAGTGGCAGCTCCGCAAGCCCCGCTCACATCATGGATATCGGCACATTCTGCTCCATCTGTGACGTCACTTTCACGTCAGAGACGCACGCGGAGTCGCATTACACCGGCAAGAAGCACCGGAAAAAGGAAGATTTCGGCAAACCGCGTCAGCCGGGCGGCACCAGGCGGAGCTGCGTGCCGCAGAAACCGGGCGGAGAATCGGCCCCGTCATCAGACTGGTCCCCGTCGAAGCCCACCAGAAACGGGTTTTCACGCGACGACTCCGTCGGTTCCCGTTCTTCAGAATGGCATCAAGATGATGACGGCCACCCCCGCACACCGAACGAGTCGGGGCACCTGTACTACTGCAACCCGTGCATGAAGAACTTCTCCGGGCCGTCGCCAATGAAACAGCACATGTCGAGTCCGAGTCACGACAAGCAGGTGAACAAACTGAAAGCCAAGTTCGCCAAAGATTCATGCCGTGACGGCAACAACAACAGCAGCAACCGGATTCCATACTGGACAGACCTGTCCAGGACAGGTCAACCCAGGCAACCGGCTGAGTATGAAAGGAGTTCTGAAAGCTCAGAGGGTTCTGGGAAAATATTCACACCACCAAAGGGTGATGCCGTGAGGTCGGGTTCTGTAGCATCCCTTCAGAGTCTTTCGAGGTGCAGCGGAGCGAATGATTTTCGCGGTAGGCTGATCGACATGTGCACAGTGAAGCTGAAGGAAGAATTAGGGCGCATCATACCCTCTATCGCAGAGTCAGTCGTGGACAGCGTTCTGGGAACCTTGATTCGGGAGGAAAAGGTGACCCACGCTGACGAAAGGTCACAGGACCAAGATGGCAACCGTCTGAATCTAGAGAGATCAAGCCCGTCTCCGGTTGCAGACGATAGCGGCGAAAACGGCCAGAAACTCCATCAATGTTCGACGGGAACTTGGGTTGAAAAACACACCCAAGCAGCGGATGCAGACGATAGCAGAAATACTGGCGGGAAATCTGCTGCCTGCTCCCCCACCACGTCTGAAGGAAGTGAAAATACCAATGCAGAAACGGATAACGTCAGTGAAAACAGCGAGCTCGCAAGTCCAGAGACTGGGGCGAAAGTAGTGGGCACCAGGGACGGTGACACGCCTACCACCAGGTGCGAGCTGACGGAACACCAGCGATGTTTCCAGGACAGAAACGGGATGGGCGTTCAGCAGAGAAATGCAACCCAGACTACTGCCTCAACTACAAACTACAGTGAAGCAAACGAAGATGATTACGTCGAGATATACGGTGTACAAATAAAGAAGGGCAAGGATTTTGAGCCAACAGCCGAAGAGCCAATCGCTACCGACTCCGTGTCATCAGAGGAAACCATGTTTGATTTGAAGAGCGCCACCAGGGGTGAGCTTGAACCCAGGGGAACCAACCCGAGAGTCGTACAGTCGATGATGACAGCAGTTGGACACAATCCCAGCGTTTCGTCTCAAGATCTGATCGACTTTGAAGAAATGAAAAACGCCCAAAACGCGAAGAGCGTTGTGGTGTTGGACCACCAGATGAGAGCAGGGGACCCGCAAATGGTTCACATTATCGATCACCAACATACCGGTAACTATGACAGCAGAATCGAATGCAAATCACCGAAAGGGAGCGAAGGAGACCCGCACGATACCGCCAGCTTTCAAAAGCACGGGGGTGGTTCCCCCGTTATGGATTTGCAAGTTGCTCAATCGCAGCAGTTCGGTCTCTACTACGGGACAGACGATAACGGTCGACGACCATTTACAGGGGACCAACCTCTCGCAGAAGAAAGTGGTTGGAGATACCATTAAAAAAACGCAGGCTCTTTGAAGAGTTACACCAGTCTAAAACCATGAAAGGGACCTGTTGCCACCGGAGTGGGCGTTTTGGGGCAACAAAAAGCGTTTGTTATGAAATGAATTTTGATTGAAATACTGTGTAAACTGTAGACTTTAATGATTCACACAAAGATCCCTCGAAATTGTGTGGTTTTCCTTTTACCTCGTGAGCGAACACGGTCCCCCATTATGTGGAACCATTTTTTTGTCTCCACACAAAGTAACGGACCGTGTTAGTTCACGAAGTAAACGGAAAACCAGTATGTTCTATACTTTTAAAACATCTTTCCAACCACGTTCATTGCATAACAAACGCTTTTATAGCCCAAAGTGCCCCAAATCCGAAGGCATTGTGCCCCTTTAAAAACATTGAACATTAACGACGTTTTTGATGGAAGAAAAAGAATAGTTTTAATGCAAGTTATTACAACCGCATGTCATTTCTTAAGTGGATATTTGTACAAAGGATGTGGAACAGATCGAGCGCAACGAATATGCTTACCGTGTTTCTAACTGGTAAGTAAGAAATGAAACAATTAATGGGATGACATTGGGGGGCCTGAAGTTTTTTTCTTCAGTTTGTACACTTTGCTTCTGTCAGATAATATCTGCATTGGATTGCACAAGCCCGGCTCTATCTTCACAACTTTCCTCCGAGTCGGAGCCCAGTTGCCAAGTGCCCAAACACTTTACTGGGTATCGGTCACTGACCTCTGGACGATCCTTCCTAAAATGCGCCGTGGTTGGTTGTGTAGACATTTCTTTTGTTGATCAACAAACTGCAGCTGGTTGGCATGGAGGGCCGAATGTTAGCAAAACATTCAATCGCGGGTACAGATTTTGTGACCAAATTCAACATTTCTGCAGCTTTCAATATGACAAAATAAATCTTATGATTGGTTGCTTTGTTTCAAACAAATTCAACACTATTTTTTGTAACATTTTTACAAACTGTAGCTTTCCGTTTTTGTTTTGCATTTATGGCTTTCCATAGTTTTCCAAACTTGGGCTGTGACGTTGCGATATAAAGGTCTATAGCTAGGCCGTATCCGAAATGACGGCTACGGCTAGGGCTACGACTGTTGCTATGTGTGTTGCTAAGGACGTCCTATACTTCAACGCATGATGACGCGGAAATCAAGCCGTAGCCGTAGCTGTAGCCGCTAATTCGGACACGGCCTAAGCCTCAAACCAATCACCCACGTATCACATGAGCCACCAACTCCTAGACTCGCCCTAGTCCGAACTGGACATAGGTAAATTAGGAGTTTTTAAAAACAAATGTGGGCCTCCCATGTCATCCCATTACATGTGCGCCTGCTTTCTGAATGTCGTTTGTACATACGTTTAAACATTATTACTACCCAGCTCCATGTGCGCGAGCAGCATGTCTTTATATTCATCAATACTTACGGCTCCTATACATAGCGCCCTGTGTATAAAATATATGCCGTGCATTTTAATATGTAATTTACTTGTACTTGTTTTAGAAACTTTTGCCTGCAGTCAAGGCATATACGCAGGTTACTTTGGTGACGACTTCCCAATTTGTTATTTCTGTCGCAACAGTGAACATTCACAAAGGTCACATGATGTATTGTAGTATACATGTATTTATATTTGTTTTAATAGAGCCTACTTAATATGTCTTTGCCAATAACACAACCGAAAACTATCTTTGCCTTTGTAAAAATATTAACCTTTTAAAAGAACATGCACCAGATTTATATGACGTCAGTTTTCTCTTATACGTGGGTCTAGTTTTATTACACTGCAAAGAGTGGTATTTTAAAATTGACACCGTGGGTGTTGTCCCATAATAGATACCGAAAGAATCAAAATTAACATCACAGGGTGTTAAAATAACACCAATGTAATTTGTTGGCAGAAATTAGTGTTATTTTAACGCGCAATGATGAAAATTTTGATTATTATTATTTTTGTAATAAATTATATATGTGACAACACCAATGGTGTCAATTTTAGCACCCAAGTTTTTGCAGTGTACCGTACTAGAGGTTTTTTTTTTTTAACTCTGATTCTGCGTCATTTTGACCCATTCCTGGGTCACTCTGACATAGGTTCCGGGTTGTTCTGACCCATATACGGCTCAGGCCCCACGGGCCCAGATCGAGGTCAACTCTGGCCCGGAATTTTATCGAGTTTATACGCTGGCTCCGTTAAAACCGGTTATTCTATAGTGTAGTCAATACTGTGATGGATTTTTATTAGATTATGTTGTCCATCAATAAATCTAGTAAGGTTTGCTGTATTGCATGTAATTGAAAAACATAACCTTTCATTTGAGTTGTGGTGTAGTATATATTTTTTTCATATTTATTTCAATTATCGGGCAGTTTAAAAAAAAAACCAAAAAAAAAACCATGATAATGCACATTAGTAAAAAACATGACAAGAAACACCATTTAAAAGAGCAAATAAAATACGCAGGACAGATAGAGAAACAGCTGAACCGATGATGTGTGAAGAAACACGTCTCTAAGGCTTCCTCCCCAGCTGCTAAAAACACAGAACACCAATCAAATTGAATAGAAAAAAAATGTATTATATAAATATCAATTAAAACAAAAATTACAACCTGACCGTCTCAAGAACAGGGCCCAATTTCATAGAGCTGCTTAAGCAGAAAATATTGCTTAACATAATTATGCTTAATAATTATGCATAATTGTACATGTGACATAGTAGTTTTGCCGGTAACCTTATTCTGGTGAGCATAATTTTGTTGTGCTTAGCTTTTTTGTGTGGTTTAAGCAGCTCTAGGAAATTGGGCCCGGAAGAAAGATCGGGTTGTTACACCGCCGGTTCTACCAGGCATGCAACGTCTCAGCTGGGTCCAATTTCACGGCTGTGCTTACCGCAAAAATTCTCCACGAATTACGGCGCCTTGTAATAGCACCTAATTCTATTGGCCGTAAGCACGGAGTTCCGTGGTACCCCCAAAATGAGCAACGAAATTGGGCCGTATGCAGATTACCAAGTAAGTTTTTATGGAAGTGTATTTTTCTTGAGTGATTACCAAAAGTACCCACTGTCATGCTTGATTGCTTGCTTAAAGCAAGCAATCAAGCATGACATAATGCTAATTTATAATTATAAGGTATAACTTATAACAAACAAACATTACTCTTATTTGGCACCGATTATGGTAAACCATCCAAAAGTAATTATTACTTTTTTTTTTACAGTGTGTGAAGGGGTTTACTGTTGCCAAAGGAGTGTGTATTTTTGAAAATTACTTTAGATTGATTTATATATGATCGATTCATGCTTAAAGGAACATTACAGAATTGGTTAGAAAAAAACTTGTAAAATATACTTTTTGATCATGATCACAGATTTACATAAAACTTACACGGTCTAATGATGATGATAGTAGAAAACATCCCTTGAAATAATTTCTGTCTGAATGCCATATTTGATGAGAAATGAATAAACTAATTTTCCGATTGGAGTGAGCTCAGTGAGCGTTTTATTCATTTGTTGAATCTATATGATTTCATGCAAATGTGTAATCGGTTTTTCACTATTTTCTCGTGACCCAGATGGCTGATCGATCTCAAACTTCTACAGGTTTGTCAATTTATGTATATAGTGGATTACATAAAGTACTTACACTGCCAGCAACTGTTTTGTTAGCAAAAACCAATTCTGTAATGTGCCTTTAAGAATCTTTAAACTGTTTTTTTTTTCTCTCATGAAATGAGGTTGCATGTATAGGAAAGACTCTGAAAGAGTTTGTCCTGGATTTTACGTTAGATTTGGTTTGAATAAGTTTCGTATTTGAATTTTTGAGTTTGTAAGAAAATGATTACGATGTACACCAAGTGTTTCAACTTTGATTTGTTTCGAAGGTTTTGTCTGAAGTGAAAATATGGTATACTTCTCTCTAAACTGTTTGGTATATTTTATCCGTCATTCATTATAAAAAGCATAAGTTTCTGGGATGTAAAAAAAAAAAATGGTTTAAAATTATTTTTTATATTACAACACTTTTATGGCCATTTTCGAAACCGCGGCTTCACTTGACTTAGGTTTCGGCTCCAGCTTGAAGGCTCATATGGCTCGTTTAAAAACCCGTGCCGAAAGTGTGCGTCTTCAATACTAACACAGCCCAAGCCGGGGCCCAAGCCCAAGCCCTTTCGAAACGACCCAAACTCTAATTGTTATTCCACGGTGATATATTATTGGTCGAGAACCGATCGTGTGATGTGATACAGAGACGCATAGTTATCTTTTTAAAGGCACAGTACACGTTTGGTAATGACTCTGGAAATTAATGGCAATAAAAACCTACTTGGTAAGAAGGACAGCAGCTTTGGGTAGTATAATGAGTTTTGAGAAAGTTTTGTAAAAATAAAAAATAAAAAAATCACCCAGGAATTGAACCCAGTACCGGTTCAGAGCTCAGATCCCTTCCACTGTGCCACTGCTCCTCTTACTTAATTTGTGTTCGAGTTTGATTTTATACCTTGGGATGAATTTTTTTTATCAACAACGTAAAAAAAAGAACACCTTGGAATCGAATCAAGCACTTTGGGGTTCAGAGTCCGGAGTCTTTCCACTGGGCCACTGGGCCACTGCTCCTCTTACTTAAACTTCGTAAGATTTTGATTTAAGACCCTCGAGTGGTATACATTTTACAGCCTCGAAAAATGTTTCTCTCCGATTTGCCTCAATTCACAGAAAGTCCTTTGTATGTAGAAGACGGTCGCCAAGTTACAGGTGTTTGGAACAAGGGGTTTGGACTAGAAAAATAAATGTTTATCTTCATTTTGAGGCAACGTTATATCAAAAATGTATCAATATCTTCAAAAGTTGCCAAGATAGACGACTCAAAGCAAGAATTTTCAGCTCTTCCACTTCTATTTCAGCTCTAAATCAAAAATCAGGCGATTCGGAAAAAAATAAATTTTCGACCAAATTTGGAAAAAACTGCAAGGGGGTAGTCCAGTCATTGTTTCAGCCTCGAAAAATTTTTCTTTCCGATTTGCCTCAAATTTAATTCACAGAAAGTCCTTTGTATGTAGAAGACAGTCGCCAAGTTACAGGTGTTTGGGACAAGGGGTTTGGACTAGAAAAATAAATATTTATCTTCATTTTGAGGCAACGTTATATCAAAAATGTAGCAATATCTTCAAAAGTTGCCAAGATAGACGACTCAAACCAAGAATTTTCAGCTCTTCCTCTTCTATTTCAGCTCTAAATCAAAAATCAGGCGATTCGGAAAAAATAAATTTTCGGCCAATTTTGAAAAAAACTGCAAGGGGGTAGTCCAGTCATTTTTTCAGCCTCGAAAAAGTTTTTGCTCCGATTTGCCTCAAATTTAATTCACAAAAGGTCCTTTGTATGTAGAAGACAGTCGCCAAGTTACAGGTGTTTGGGACAAGGGCTTGGACTAGAAAAATAAATGTTTATCTCCATTTTGAGGAAACGTTATATCAAAAATGTAGCAATATCTTCAAAAGTTGCCAAGATAGACGACTCAGACCAAGAATTTTCAGCTCTTCCTCTTCTATTTCAGCTCTAAAGCAAAAATCAGGCGATTCGGAAAAATTAAATTTTCGGCCAATTTTGAAAAAAACTGCAAGGGGGTAGTCCAGTCGTTTTTTCAGCCTCGAAAAAGTTTTCTTTCCGATTTGCCTCAAATTTGATTCACAGAAAGTCCTTTGTATGTAGAAGACAGTCGCCAAGTTACAGGTGTTTGGGACAAGGGGTTTGGACTAGAAAAAAAAAATATTTATCTCAATTTTGAGGCAACGTTATATCAAAAATGTAGCAATATCTTTAAAAGTTGCCAAGATAGACGACTCAAACCAAGAATTTTCAGCTCTTCCTCTTCTATTTCAGCTCTAAATCAAATATCAGGCGATTCGGAAAAAATAAATTTTCGGCCAATTTTGAAAAAATCTGCAAGGGGGTAGTCCAGTCATTTTTTCAGCCTCGAAAAAGTTTTCTCTCCGATTTGCCTCAAATTTAATTCACAGAAGGTCCTTTGTATGTAGAAGACAGTCGCCAAGTTACAGGTGTTTGGGACAAGGGCTTGGACTAGAAAAATAAATGTTTATCTCCATTTTGAGGCAACGTTATATCAAAAATTTAGCAATATCTTCAAAAGTTGCCAAGATAGACGACTCAAACCAAGAATTTTCTGCTCTTCCTCTTCTATTTCAGCTCTAAATCAAATATCAGGCGATTCGGAAAAAATAAATTTTCGGCCAATTTTGGAAAAAACTGCAAGGGGGTAGTCCAGTCATTTTTTCAGCCTCGAAAAAGTTTTTGCTCCGATTTGCCTCAAATTTAATTCACAGAAGGTCCTTTGTATGTAGAAGACAGTCGCCAAGTTACAGGTGTTT
Organism: Pycnopodia helianthoides; assembly: GCA_032158295.1. Lineage (NCBI taxonomy): Eukaryota > Metazoa > Echinodermata > Asteroidea > Forcipulatida > Asteriidae > Pycnopodia > Pycnopodia helianthoides. The sequence goes on from CM063257.1 coordinate 3,174,834, forward strand.
GGGACAAGGGGTTTGGACTAGAAAAATAAATGTTTATCTTCATTTTGAGGCAACGTTATATCAAAAATGTAGCAATATCTTCAAAAGTTGCCAAGATAGACGACTCAGACCAAGAATTTTCAGCTCTTCCTCTTCTATTTCAGCTCTAAAGCAAAAATCAGGCGATTCGGAAAAATTAAATTTTCGGCCAATTTTGAAAAAATCTGTAAGGGGGTAGTCCAGTCATTTTTTCAGCCTCGAAAAAGTTTTTGCTCCGATTTGCCTCAAATTTAATTCACAGAAAGTCCTTTGTATGTAGAAGACAGTCGCCAAGTTACAGGTGTTTGGGACAAGGGGTTTGGAATAGAAAAATAAATATTTATCTCAATTTTGAGGCAACGTTATATCAAAAATTTATCAATATCTTTAAAAGTTGCCAAGATAGACGACTCAAACCAAGAATATTCAGCTCTTCCTCTTCTATTTCAGCTCTAAATCAAATATCAGGCGATTCGGAAAAAATAAATTTTCGGCCAATTTTGAAAAAAACTGCAAGGGGGTAGTCCAGTCAATTTTTTCAGCCTCGAAAAAGTTTTTGCTCCGATTTGCCTCAAATTTAATTCACAGAAAGTCCTTTGTATGTAGAAGACAGTCGCCAAGTTACAGGTGTTTGGGACAAGGGGTTTGGACTAGAAAAATAAATGTTTATCTTCATTTTGAGGCAACGTTATATCAAAAATTTAGCAATATCTTCAAAAGTTGCCAAGATAGACGACTCAAACCAAGAATTTTCAGCTCTTCCTCTTCTATTTCAGCTCTAAAGCAAAAATCAGGTGATTCGGAAAAATTAAATTATCGGCCAATTTTGAAAAAAACTGCAAGGGGGTAGTCCAGTCATTTTTTCAGCCTCGAAAAAGTTTTTGCTCCGATTTGCCTCAAATTTATTTCACAGAAGGTCCTTTGTATGTAGAAGACAGTCGCCAAGTTACAGGTGTTTGGGACAAGGGCTTGGACTAGAAAAATAAATGTTTATCTCCATTTTGAGGCAACGTTATATCAAAAATGTATCAATACTTCAAAAGTTGCCAAGATAGACGACTCAAACCAAGAATTTTTCTGCTCTTCCTCTTCTATTTCAGCTCTAAATCAAATATCAGACGATTTGGAATGGACTTGAAATTTTCGGCGAAACATAGGTCACCCTTATTATCAAGAAAAAATATAGTAAACATCTTGAAAAGTGTATTTAGGTAAAACAAATTTGTGCAGAAAGTTAGTCAGAGTGTCGACTGGGCGTTCGGGGGACTCAAAGTCTAGTCCTGAAACCAGAGTGGTGATCCCCGTAGTTCCCGTGTGGGTTTGGCTAGACCCCGTCCCTCCTTTACTTTCCCACCCGGAATATTCACCCTCTACCTAATTTGGGGAGAGACATGACGGACCCCAATCCATTACAGCGGCCAACAGTAAAAGTCATGTCCCTATGGTACGGGGAGGGCTCGAACCGGGTGTACCAGCTCTGGACCGCACGCAATTGAACGATCCAGTGCACCGAAGTGCCCGTTGGTGTTTTCGGGTGATTTTAAACACTACTTAAACATTGTGATAACGGCAACAACTTGATAAAAGAAAAGAATTGGCAGTAGCGGGATTCGAACCAGGGTCAGTGCATTTGAAAACCTACCCTCACCACATAGGCTACAGTTCCCTCTACAAATGACTAAGAGGTAATGCAATGTGAGGCATGGGACTGCTGTCTTTATCCGTCAGAAATAAAGACGAGCTCCGAAGTTAAGACGCACGTAGTTAAGACGCACGAATGCTTTAGTGTAGGCCTTCCCCGGAAATCTGAGTTATTTAGGAAATTAATTTATCAAACAACCATTTCTATTTGGGGTAAAAGGCCTCAAACTTCCTCCATCCATACTTCAAATACTAATCAAGTCACATCCAAACTAAAACAGACTGACTAAATAAGTTGGGAAAACACCAATGGAGGTACGATATTATTTATTGACTTTCCATCATTTGATTAAATTCTTCCACTCGAGTTAGAAAGAGTTGAAACATTCATAAATTTCATAAATTATTCTGTTTTTCAGCAGTGCATATATACGTTTTGCTCAGTGTAGTGAAGATGTCAAGCAAGTTATCAACTTTATAAATTTATTTATAAAGCCTAGATTTATTCGTCAGCTTGTCAAATTAATTGTTTTTAATCCAGTGTATGGCCTACAACTTTAACAAAGAAAACCTTCGGGTAGTGTTCCATTCTTTAAAGGAACCTAAAAGGAACATTACAGAATTGGTAAAAAAAACTTGTAAAATATACTTTTGATCACAGATTTACATACAACTTACATGGTCTAATGATGATGATAGTAGAAAACGTCCCTTGAAATATTTCTGTCGGAAATGCCATATTTGATGAGAAATGAATAAACTAATTTTCTGATTTGAGTTAATTGCTCAGTGAGCGTTTTATTCATTTGTTGAATATTGTAATGATTTCATGCAAATGTGTAATCGGTTTTTCACTATTTTCTTGTGCCCCAGATGGCCGATCGATCTCAAACTTCTACAGGGTTGTCAGTTTATGTATATGGTGGATTACATAAAGTGCTTACACTGCCAACAACTGTTTTGTTAGCGAAAAACAAATTCTGTAATGTTCCTTTAACATGGGCCACAACCTAAAACTGTGTGATTTGTCCGGTCTCCATTACTGCTCTGCTAGAGGATTCCTCAGTGGATACCTTGAACAAACTAATTTTCTGATTGGAGTTTATCGCTCAGTGAGCGTTTTATTCATTTGTTGAATCTATATGATTTCATGCAAATGTGTAATCGGTTATTCACTATTTTCTCGTGACCCAGATGGCCGATCGATCTCAAACTTCTACAGGTTTGTCAGTTTATCTATAATGGTGGATTACATAAAGTGCTTACACTGCAAGCAACTATTTTGTTAGCAAAAACCAATTCTGTAATGTTCCTTTAAGCTGTCGGGCCTACTATTCGGAGACAAGTATTAAACATGGAGGAAATCTGTGTCCCCCGGGTGCTGTCCAGGGTGACGCTTTTATCCATTTCTTTCCTCCACGGATGTATTTACTGGCAAGGCGGGTCGACAATCTCTTGTTGGAAGAGGGGTGAAGCGAAAAAATTTTGTTTCTGTGACAGTTTTATTTAATTAGAAATCGGTATAGGTACACTAAAGAAACATTATTATAATAGGTCAATCTCGACTCGGTCGACTATCTAGCTAAGAGCAGTGGAGGGCGCAACAACAAAAGGCGCTGAACATGTCACTGTAATACGTTTGTTGCAACAATTGCAACAACTGCAATCTATCCCTGATTTTGCTCTCGCACATCACGAAAAATGGGGAAATCTTTTGCCAGTTTTATGGTGTAAAAAGTTCGTCCATCCTTCTTCGTTTGCCAACAAAAAGAGGGTAAAGTGGGTCATCAGAGTTTTTAAACAAGCGTACACGCAAGGTAGTCACTCATTGGAGCCAATCAGCGTTGTCTTTCAGTACATCACTATTAGTTGATCCTGGTGGACAGTCCAACTTGTTGTTCGTACCTTGCTTCATACCTTGGACACTGGAGGAACATAGAGTGAGAAATGGTTATCCTTGAGGGTTGTAGATGTATTGAACCCCAATGACCCCTTAAAGGCACTGGACACTATTGGTTATTTACTCAAAATAATTGTTAGCATAAAAACTTACTTGGTAACGAGCAATGGAGAGCTGTTGTTAGTATAAAACATTGTGAGAAACGGCTCCCTCTGAAGTAACGTAGTTTTTGAGAAAGAAGTCATTTCTCAGTAAAATATTTGAATTGATTTTGAGACCTCATGCGTGAGGTCTCGAAATCAAGCATCTGAAAGCACACAACTTTGTGTGACAAGGGTGTTTTTTCTTCCATTATTATCTCGCAACTTCCATGACCAATTGAGTTCAAATTTTCACAGGTTTGTTATTTTGTGCATATGTTGAGATAAACCAAGTGAGAAGACTGGTCTTTGACAATTACCAAAGGTGTCCAGTGTCTTTAACCCTAGCTTTGTCCCTGGTCCATTAAATCGGCCCAATTTTCTGGACAGTGCTTAGACTGCTACATTCATCAATTTGATTTTTTACCACCTTGCTCAGTTAAAGGTAAGGTCATGATTCTGAGCGCTTGTTTGGTGCTTGTACGGGACGCTTAGTACGCCCGTATGAAAATGCAAGTATTTTGACGCGATTCCATTCCAAATGAACCCTGTTTAATGGTCACCCTAAACTGCATAGAGTTTATAGACACTCACAACTCACACAAGCACAAAGAAGAATAAGAGGGGACCAGTTGCTCTTTGACTTGTTGCCTCTTTGACGGGTTACCATACTTGAGCAGGCGCGTAGAGTGGATCGGCGACAGTTTTTAGAATGTGCCAGATTTTATTAACCAAATTCCAGGGGTTATGAGCGAGCAAGGCATGCTGGAAAAAATGACGCGGCGAGATCGATCACCCCTGGGTAATAGGCTGCTAAAAGACCGTATGTCAGATGGCTTCAGTCTGAGCCCCCATTAGTATTTGATATTTTATAACCATAAAGTCATAGAGCAACCGGTCCCCTCTCATTCACGGGAGCACCACTGCCTCAAGGCTATTCATAAACGTGTACAGATGGCCAATCGATCTCAAACTTCTACAGGTTTGTCAGTTTATGCATATGGTGGATTACATAAAGTGCTTACACTGCCAGCAACTGTTTTGTTAGCAAAAACCAATTCTGTAACGTTCTTTTAAGTGTGATGGTGGGAACATTATCTCTAAAAGCAGCTAAAAACAAATCACAAAAGCTATTCCAAGCTTCATTAACATTTAAATCATTAAAACACAAGTCCCAATGAGTGTTCGTGAGACAGGTCATCAAACCTTCAAAGTTCATCTTGGAAAACTGCCAGGACCAGTGAGAGCAACTTCTCGATGAGAACGACAATGATATGGAGAAAAAATGATGCTGTTGTGATCACTTGAGGCAAGAGGGGGCAACTGTTCAATACCGAATACCAGTTCCAGTCGGTTGGTAAAAACCAGATCGATTGTGGTAGCGTCTGAGGGTAGGTTTGGGTCGAGTGATAAAGTTAATGAGCTGATCCATGTCCAATGATGTCAAGCTATCCTGTAAGACTTTGGACTGTCCCAGAAGAGGTTCTTCAGAACTGCCAGGACGAGTGAGGGCAACTTCTCGATGAGAACGACAATGATATGGAGAAAAATGATGCTGTTGTGAACAAACGAGCCAACCACAAGGCAATCTTGAGCCTGCTTTAACTGTACCTGACCAGTGTCTGTGTTCAATCATTTAGTATGACTTCCAACTCACCCCTAACAGCCATGGCTACACTACAGTTTAAAGGCATTTATAACAGAAACTGATAATTCTGTGAGGAACTTAATATTTTGCAAAATATATTTGAAAGACAAGTCCCAATAGTTTGGTTTCATACAAAAATCATTCAAGAAAAAGTAGGTCACAAATTTCCTACAGGCTTCTTGCTATCCTTGAATCCAGTGTGGAGTGAGCAGGATTTCCAGTTGGAATACGTCACACTTACAGACATGGTTTGGCTTTGAAGTACTAATTTGACCCAATACAAAACCAAAGTTTGACTTGGGTGGATTTGGAGTTAATTCTTTCTAATAATTACCTTCAAGGCGTAGTCTTTTGGTGTCAGAACAAACTCTTTTCCATTGAGGGTGACAACAATGTTTTGCTCACTAAAGAAAAACAAATTGAAGATAAAGAAAACATGAAATTAACTGTGAATGACAACTTCATTACTACTATCTGTTTAGAGGAAAGTATCTGCTGCAAGTTGCAGAGGCCAGTTTTAATCCTGATTTGAACTGGCCTCTTGTCACAGGCCACGCTCGGTGGTCTAATGGTCAAGATATCTGCTCTAGAAGGGGGGGGTCCTGGGTTTGAATCCCACCCGAGTAGGATAAATTTGGATTTTGTTCACAGGAATCTGAAAGAACTGAGTATACAGTGCTTACAACACACCTTTATAAAGGTAAAAACAAAATAATATTCTTTATCCACAGTGCAATCATTCCATTTATTAACTGTTCAAAAACGTTTGTACAACTTTCGAAACATCCGGAGGTCATTGGTTCAAGTCCCGCTCTAGCCAATTTTTCTTTGTTCAACCCCTAAACCAACTTTGAAACTTGGTAAATAATACAAATATTGTCACCCTCATAGCTTCAATATGCAAAGCAGTTTAGCACTCTACTAAATCGCTTTCTTGTCTGCTGCCACCTAGTGTCAAGAAAGTCTCCAATACTTACCTCTGCGTTGATGAGATTGACAAGAGGTGCAGCTTCGATCAAGGTTTAAATCTATTGCACCTCGACTGTTGGCCCGGCCAAAAGAGAGGTCCCAGTGTCACAGATTGTCTGGAAACCAGCCCCAACCACCATTCAACTTTCCTAGCGGGCATTTTCTCTGTCCATCGGTAACCCTGTAGTCGTAAGTAACAGAAAAGATTGTGATTTCCAGATTTAAATAGGAGTTGGAAGAGGGGAGGAACAAACAAGTAGCAATATACAACAAATACTAGATGGTTCTCCAAAAGTATGGGTTTTGTCCAAAAGACAAGCATTGTTAGAGTCTTTGAGGTTCAAAAAAATAGTTTTTATCAGGAAACGGGAAGATGCTGCTGATGTTGATGCTATAGTTCAACACTCAACTTCTCACTGACCTTCAGAATTTAAACAACCGGTTTATTTCAGAACATTCACACAACTCAAAATTATTTTTTCCACAGTTTTATCAGAGCCTAAAATGTCTCTTACCAAGCAAAGGTTCGATGTCACCGAGGATCCAAAGAGGGCCCAGGGGTTTAGGGACGTCGATTCTGATGAATCCACTCAGGCGAATTGTCTCTCCCATCTCAGTTTCCTAAAATGCAAGAAGAGAAGAAGATTTTTTACATCAGTTATACTCCAGAAGAAGACCCAAAAGTAATAATCAAAGCACAAACCAGCACTTTTCAGAGCCAGTACGGCTACTCTAATAGTTAGTTGGCAGGTCAGCCCAAACGAGCTAACCACTAGGCAATCTTGAGCCTGCTTGAAATGTACCTCACCAGTGTCTGTGTTCAACCATTTGAAGAAGACCCAAAAGTAATGGTCAAGGTAAAAACCAGCACAAAAAGTGGCAGTCCGAGTCGAATATATGGAAATAGTAACAACTTTCAAATTAACAACTTTCTAATAATTGTTTTTGCATTTTGGGGAAGATCGTGACAAAATATGAACAAAAGTTTTTAAATTATCAAATTTAGGCGAGTAGTTTTCTGGTAAAAGCACTTTGAAATTAGCTTCATTCAAGTAAATCGTAATAATTGCTACTTTGCTTCAAATGACACTTGAATTCTACCCCAACACTGAAACAAGAATGGGTAGCATGAGTATGTTGGAAATATTTTCGAAAGATTTACTTCTTCACAAACTGTTTTTTTCTTTTCTTTATGACTTTCAAATAAAACAGTATTTCACCTCAATGTTTGACTTTTGTACGATTTTTCTCATTCATATTCGTGTGGTCCGTTGAAAAAATTGTAAGTGTGCAATTTGAGATCATGCGCACAAAATTAATTTAACGTGTGCCATAATTCAGTAATGATTGACAGAAGAAGACAAAGGCTAGCCCTAGTGCCAGTGCACATGCATGGTCACTAGATTAGATAGAGGAATGACATTTTGTATTATAACACGCATTACAAATATTCTGCCTTTTGATAAGTCTTGATTAGCGACGCTGTTTTTTGTATTAGCCACCGGTAGAGGGCGCTACAGTGACTGTTTGGGAGTCTGACTCAGAAGGACTGGGCAAGTCTATAAATCTGATCCAGATGCTCGTTTAATACAGATATCTCGTCTCCAGTAATTCGTGTTGCGGACGGTAATTTGTGCTGCGATATCGCACTACGTTCAACAAAATGAACGTCGCCAATCAAGACTACCTTTTGTTTGGTTTGGAACGCGCCACATGACATGGCTTAGTTTTACTAGAAACCGAGCGATATTATCACATGGCCGCCGATGTACTATCACATGGCATGCAACCAATGAACTAAACCCAAACCAACAGCCAAGTCTTTAACTTAGTAATACAGTGTTTGGGGTGTTATAAAACAAATAGCCTATTGACTGCTTTTACTTGTTCTATGGTTAAAACTACGACTCCCTCGGAGCGTTCTATTTTCGCCTCGGAAAAATAGAACGCTTTGAGGATCACCTCGGGAGACGTACATGTACATTTAGTTTTAAAGGAACATTACAGAATTGGTTTTTGCTAACAAAACAGTTTCTGGCAGTGTAAGCATTTTATATAATCCACCATATACATAAACTGACAAACCTGTAGAAGTTTGAGATCGATCGGCCATCTGGGTCATGAGAAAATAGTGAAAAACCGATTACAAATTTGCATGTGTTATACAATGCATGAATAAAACGCTCATGAGCGATAAACTCCAATCGGAAATTAGTTTGATTTATTTCTCATCAAATATGGCATTTCAGCCAGAAATATTTCTAGGGATGTTTTCTACTATCATCATCATTAGACCGTGTAAGTTTTATGTAAATCTGTGATCAAAAGTATATTTTACAATTACCAATTCTGTAATGTGCCTTTAACCATAGCACTCTACCAATCCTGTATAACACCTTAAAGAGCTCAATCTTGCTCCAATTATTTGCAGCTTCAAAACAAATTTAAAGAACAATGTTATATTAAATGGTTTATTTATAAACATTCAAATTAAAGCTGCCTATGAGGCCGAACAAAACTCAAATTTACAAATGTTAAAAATGCATTACACAATTAAGTTACCAATATTAAAAGCCCCCCCCCACAAAAAAAAAGAAAGAATAGCAGATCTTTTGTAGCGTTCTGTCTTACACTTGGGTATGACAAGCTCCAGTTTGTTTCCCAAACTAAGTTTGTATTTATCCACTGTGTTCTCATTGCGAAAAGGAAGCATTTTTTTGGAGAGCTTGATGCACCAAACTGGCATTTCAATTGGTCTTGCTTTGATTCATTATTTTCCCTAATCAGTAAAGTTATTTAGTTTTTTTGAAAAGTGACCCATAAGTGTTCCATAGTCAAGAAAAGCTAAAATGCCTTCCAAGGCAAGAAAAAGGGTATTAAAGGAACATTACAGAATTGTTTTTTGCTACCAAACAGTTGCTGGCAGTGTAAGCACTTTATGTAATCCACCATAGACATAAACTGACAAACCTGTAAAAGTTTGAGATCGATCGGCCATCTGGGTCATGAGAAAATAGTGAAAAACCGATTACACATTTGCATGAAATCGTATAGATTCAACAAATGAATAAAACGCTCACTGAGCGATAAACTCCAATCGGAAAATTAGTTTATTCATTTCTCATCAAATATGGCATTTCAGACAGAAATATTTCAAGGGATGTTTTCTACTATCATCATCATTAGACCGTGTAAGTTTTATGTAAATCTGTGATCAAAAGTATTTACAAGTTTTTTTCTTACCAATTCTGTAATGTTCCTTTAACTAACCGAAGGATCAAATCGGGTCAAGCATGGTTTTAGCATGAGTGTGACACTCCATGCTAAAATCAAGAACATGTAGGCCCTACTTCCTATCAAGACATGTGTGTGTATTTGCTTGTCAAAAATAATATGCAAGTAACTAGAGCTGTAAAGGCAGGGTATACTTTTGGTCATTGTCAAATACCAGTATCCAAATAATAATGACACTGCGACAATTCAAAGTTGCAAGAAAGTAGGGTAAACTGGGGTAAAAACGCCCATGGGGTAAAAACGCCCACTTGACTTGTTTCCATTGCTAGTAAAAAAAGACACATAGAATTACTAAATGAAATATATTTCTAATAGGTACTATGCATGGCAAAAAACATGAACAGAATAATTAAACTCATTAACATATTTTAAGGGTGCATAGGGGCTGTTAAAAAAAATTCGGAAAAAAAAGTTTTGAAAAATGACTGTCGAAGGTTTAACGTATTTCACTTAAAATAAAATAAAAACAGCACATTGTTTTATTTTTTTATTATTCTTTAGTTGATATTTGTTAAGATGGGTTAACTACACAATAATAAATGATCAAAATATTAAAATCAATTTTAATATTTGCTTAACATTGTTTTGTAAGTGGGCGTTTTTACCCCAGGATAAATCAAGTACCTCGGGGTAAAAACGCCCAGTAGCATCCTTAACATCGAACTCCATTAAAGCCTCATTAATCTTCAAAAAACCTCAATATTAGTAACTAACAGCCATATTTTAAATTTATATTCACTATTAGAAGCCTATTATATATAAAACTGTATTTCTTATATTTTTTATTCAGGTTTGATCAATTAGGTTAAGGTTCAATTAAAATTTGCAAAGTTTATTGTGACGTATTCGATTTTTTTCACAAATAACTTTTCTTCATGCTAAGTACCACTGCAAACAGCATTAAAAGATTATGTTGAATGATTGGGCCTAAATATTATAACTTCATGAATAAGACTATTTCTGCCATGATTTCACAGGGCATTAAGGCACTAGGTAACAACAGAGAAACTGTTTGCCTGAGTAGGGAGAAACTGTGGATAAAGTGCATCCAGATCATTCAACCCCATTGGTCTGAACATCCAAAAAGAAACGGCTAATAACCTTTTGTCTTTGCCTTCTCCTCATCCCCACAGAAGTACACATTTTTAGTCTGCCTCATTAACTAACTAACCCCCTTCCCACCTTTGGTATTGTGTTTTGTGTTTCCAACCTCTTGTGGTCATACCAGCTCCTTCCCTCTACCCCCCCCCCCTTGTCACCCTCTTCGTTGTTCATCTCTTGGTGTCCTGTGTGCTCTCATCTCTTTCCAATTGACTGTTTCTATTACACCAGTAGGCCTATTCCTGTTTATGTGTGTTGTGTAGTCAATAGTCATCCCACTGCGGTCATGTGACAAAATCTCTCTCTTACCGTCAATGTACATTCGCGAGCTTAAATGCACATCTTACTTGCTAAGCTAGATGTGATGTCACACTAAAAATCACTGTGGTATTACTGACAACTCATCTTAAGATGAATCTTAGTGCTTTGTGAAATCAGCACCAGGAGCTTCTGGGATGATTTCCTCAGACCAATGAAGCCTTGCTGGAGTTAACCTTAGACCTTTCTAAGTTGGTACATAAAATAAGTGTTCAAGTTTATTGTGCGTGAATTATGAATGCTAATGTTTCAACATACCACATAAAGTTATCGGTTTAAAATGATTGAGTTTGTAGTTATAATGAACCAACTGTGTTTGAAAAGTTGTTTGCAGTTAATGTAGTATCCCTCAATATTGAATTAATTTAATTACATTACAAAAGAAACCTGTCATATAGCGACCTCTGGGCGGGCGGGCGTTTTTACCCCGAGACCCGGGTAAAAACGCCCGCCAAACTTCCATCCAAAAAGGGTGGAAAATTTCACTTTTTCAACATAGTGACTATAATTTTATATTTGCACACAATAGAGGAGATATGTAATGGATAAAACCACACATTAATTTCTCTGTGTCTCCAAGAAGTTCTGAGATATTTAACTAAAACTTAAAAAACGGGCGTTTTTACCCCAGTTTACCCTAATGAAAGCAAAACACCCTTTAGCATATAAATGTCTGCTTTCAGAAGCCTGAAGCCTTTTTCAGATTCAAGTATTTTAGTGAAAAGTACCTCTCTCTCAAAAACTATTACTTCAGCATGCTCAGGGTGAGTCGTTTCTTACAATGTATTACTACTAGTACTACATGTATACACTATCAGCAGCTCTCACGTGTTCATTACCAAGTAAATCCTACCTCCCGCCCAGGTAGTAGTTAATAAGCAGGACAGTTCTTTTCAGAACTGAGAAGTCTCCCGAATTCCAAAAAATCTACGCCGCGGTAGTAGAATAAATAGCAAGACAAGTTTTCTAAAGAACAAAATCTACACAGCAAAGTAGATATTTATACACATGGTGTTACCGCAAACCGAATATATATTGATACCTCACCATGCAATGCCTCAAAACCCATATATGAACCCAGTATTTTTATCAAAAAGTGTTATTCATAGAGTACAATACAATGTACATGTAGCTGACCATGTACATATGTAGGTGTAGACTTTTATAGACTGTCAGGCTTTTTCACCAGTGACCGCCAGGAATTCTGAAATGTTCCCAGGCTCACATGCGAGATTAATTTTACTGGAATTACTGGAACAATTCTGTTTTTCGAGAATGCGTAAATCACAATGAGACCATGACTTGACCAAGTATAACAAATGCTCGCTTAACGCATTACAAGTAAACCTTTATGGTAATGTATTTCTTGAGCAGTTGAGTAATCACCAAAGTATCCAATGCCTTTAAAATAACACAAAATCAAGGCTTACACAATATAAAGAAATAAGGTAAGTATTCCTCAGCATATGATATAGAATGTTAAGACATCACATCACATAAACATGGTTGATGTTTGGGTGAGTTAATCTCAATCAATGCCATTTCAATAGTAATTTCTGAGACTACTGACTGAATTTGCCATGGGCATCACAATGGTTTTTTAAAGGAACATTACAGAATTGGTTTTTGCTAACAAAAGAGTTGCTGGCAGTGTAAGCACTTTATGTTATCCACCATATACATAAACTGACAAACCTGTAGAAGTTTGAGATCGATTGGCCATCTGGGTCACGAGAAAATAGTGAAAAACCGATACACATTTGCATGAAATCATATAGATTCAACAAATGAATAAAACGCCCACTGAGTGATAAACTCCAATCGGAAAATTAGTTAATTAATTTCTCATAGTACACCAGCCAACTTTGAGAAAGTCCTCTAGAAAAAAAAACCCACGGCATAGTTTGTTAATGGCTGGCATCCATGCTAGATCTATTGTTAATAGCAAGGGGAAGACGATTAGGGTGGATGCCACCCTCAATTTTGAATTTTAAGGTCATTTTGAGGTCAAAAAGGTCAAAAAAGGTCAAATTTTGGATTTTTGGATTTTGCACCAAATTTGACCCCAAGTGATAGCTCTATCTATAAAATGTATTTTCATCATCATATTGACATACCAAGCCTGTAAAACTAAGGGTTAATCTTTTATCTTGTACACAAATGTATAGTAAAATGAAAACTGAAAGTGTGATTTTCTCAAAAAGTGCATATCTTGAGTACACCGAATAAGTTTGCACTCCCTACATGTATCTCGACTCAAGGTTGTTTCAAACAACTGTTTTTCTGAAGGTTAATATGTACACAGGCAGTTTAAATCAATTTTTTTTAAACCTTGTTGTATGGTATAATGAGACAAGAAGGTATGTTCCTCACGCAGTACATTTGAATGCATACACTGTAGTGGGTTTATAGTTTGACATGGTGCTCAAAAACTGTATTGTCTGATATCAAAGTTGTTTGTACTCCCAATCTTTCCAAGTGAACATTTTCAGACTCCTACAAAGTTATCAAACTCAAAGGACAATGATGAATTAAAGTGTTGAACATTTGTTGCAATAAACAATTGCTTTATCCCATGTTATAGCTGTTTCATACACCATGGGGTATCGTGAATTAAACATTTTAGGCTTTTAAGCTATATTTCACAATTTTTTTCGTTCCTTTATAACAACATACAGATAAAAAAGGGTTTCCCTTAGACCCAGTAACTGGGGCGCTGTATTCCTTTTTCGAAATTTCGAAAAAGGAATACAGCGCCCCAGTTACTGGGTCTAGGTTTCCCTCGACTTTGGTCTTTGCAATATTTACATTACATTTGGCCTTATCACCCAAATCTTCTTGCTCTGTTCTTTCCAAAAGAAATCATCAGAAAGCAATCTGCTCATGAGTTTCTGGGAATAATAAACTTACCTAAATGTAATGTGTTTATTCTTGATTCTTTCTGTTTTTTGCTTCTTTCTGGTTTTCCCCTCGACGTCGCCGGGGAAGTTCCAAAATAGCTGCAACAATCTTTCAAGAGCGCCCTCAACTTAGATTGAGATCTTTTTAGACAGTGCAAAAATTGTTAGGCGCAGGTGGTTTGTGCGTTGGTGAGTTATTCGACAAAATACTAGTGCTTTTTTGATCAATTTCTTTCCATTTGTCATTATTATTTATTTCATAGGTTAATTAATGATTTATTGAACGTTAATCCTAATTTGAGGTACAGACTGAACAACAAAATAAATGATAGTCACAAAACGCAGTAAAAGGACTAGCACAAGTTTATTTTAAGGCTGTCAATCAGAAATAGTCTGATGCACGGAAGCTCGATGAGTGCCGAAAAATACTTTTTTTTGTAGTCGGGAACCATACAAGTATAGTGGTTGTGGGGATTTCAAGGCATCGCAAAGAGTACGCATTTCGTAAACAACGCCCAAAGCTAATAAGAAATACAGAGAAATAATAAGCTGAACGTTGGTTTTCGGTGCTCGGGAGGCACGCATACTGGTCGCTTTTCCTCCGATTTTGATGCTTTTCGAAGGGAGACTTGAAGGAGATAACACGCTGTTTATCCAAGACCAAGGTTTATCAGCGAGGAGGAGGCATAAAATCGGTAAGTCATGTTGATTTTATGTGATATTTTGGGGTGAATAAAAAATACTTCAGCCGATGATGGTGTCAATCAGTGGTGCCTGCCGGGGGAGGTAAGCCGCCTTGTGGACAGTTGTGGCCGTGACGGTCGCCTGTCGGCGCGGTGCATGCTCTCCGGAGAGAAATCTCTGAAGAAGAAAAAACAAGAAGAATCTGACTTAATAAATATCAACCAAACATTTCCTTTGAATGAAGATATTGCACAACTGCAGTGGAATAGTTTGAAGTTAATTTTGTATTTATCAAAAAGTACAGAAACAGAAAAATTGGGGCAAAGTGATTTTTGACTTGTGTTGTGTGTGATCTACTCTGATCATGGAGGCTATTTCTACCTCCACGGTCTGATCTAGTCTACGACCGGACTCAGTCACTGAGCTTGAATCCAGATATAGACGGATAGACAGATGACTTAAATATAATTTGTAAGTTTACAAATTTATGACAAATTAATTTTTGCGGGATGGAATTAGAATTTTCATTTGTAATGACCTTGTGAGGGAGAGGTCAACTTGGTTTGTGTGTTTTAAACTCACTGGAAGTTGAATCTAACTTCTGAGACTAGAGTATTCTAACCAAGGCACACATGTTAATGGAGGTATACATCATTCAAATATTACTTATTCATTTAGGAAGTGTTTCTGTAACCCCACTTGGATGATTGCTAGGCCTAGTCAGTTCCCCTCATTTTTAGCTTAAAAGTTATGAAGATGTACATGTACCTATAGTAAAATAGTATTATTGCCCCCACCCCCTACCTCCCAACCAACCCTGGCCCGGAATAAAATGGAGGCCATGACCTCTTTTGCCCTGGCCATGGCCTTGGTGCCCCTTCAAATTTGTGGAGTAAAATACCAAGTCTGCTGGCGGTGAGGTTCATTGATCTTTCTAGACACAAACCAAAGGCCTTAAGTTATTTTAAAACTAAAGCCTTAGGCAAGGTGGATATTATGATAATTACTCTTGAAAGAATTACATTACCATACAAACTTACTTGGTAAGGAGCACCTGAGAGCTGCTGATAGTATAAAATACTGTGAGAAAAGGACGCTCTCTGAAGTATTGTAGTTTTGAGAAAGAGGTAATTTTTTCACTAAAATATTTGAATCTGAGAAAGGTGTCAGGCATGAAGCCTTTATCAGGCATCTGAAAGAGCTCAGACAAATCTATGCAACAATAATTTCCGGAAAGGGATTTTACGAGACATGTTTTCCAGAACCTGATGTCCCTCTTTGTACATGTAGGTGAAACGAATTGTATCAATGTACATGTAGGTGCCTGGAAAGGGATTTTACAAGGCATGTTTTCCAGAACCTGATGTCTCTCTTTGTAGGTGAGACAAATTGTATCACATTTGTATGTAGGTGCTTGCCTGTACAGGCTACATGTACACAATGGAAAGCCCTGGTGGATAATATTAGTCGTCCTGCTATCAGCAAAAAAACTGAGGAAAATCTGAAGTAGTTTCGGACATTTAAAAACGTCTGCTGTCCGAAAAAAATTGCAGGAAGATACGTCATCTAAAATGTAAACAAATTAAAAATTAATACCTCGGGCTGACATGGAATTTTTTAAAAGAATATCGATGTGAAATGGTTTGAATGGGATGGTTAAACTTTAGAGTGTTTTAACACGTACATTTGTAGTTTGGGTTTACTTGGCTTTAAACTAAAATTACTTGTCAGTCAATCAGTGATTAATTGGTAACCTGTGACCTAGCATCAAAAGAGCCACAGAGCCTGGACTTCCTGCAGTCACGATCTGTTCGCAGCCCAATAAAAGGAAAACATTTACAAATCTGATATTTTACAGCTCGATTGCAGTCCGTTTTTCATCGGGTGGGCACATCTCAAAACTTAATTCTAAAGCCATTACTTTTATTTAACTCTCGAATTTATGTCGAACTTACGACACGAACAGTCCAATTTCGCACATGACCAGTGTAGTATCTCGCCTGCCAGAAAGGCCATGGAATATACAAGGGCACTCTTTTTGTAATTGTAGACAACAGTTACGTGGCCTGTTGAATGTAGTTTGATGAAATTCTTTGTATAATTTTAGTGTTCACAGTGAGTAGTGTTAATTGTCCCACTTCCCTCCCTGGGTGGATTTATTTTTTACGGGACAACCTTCCCATTCAGACTCGGCAATCAATACAGGATTACCGCCATGGAATGGGACCCCCACAAGAGGTCAATACTTCTTCGGAAGTGTTGAAGACCAATGCAGGAAGTTGTTGTATTATTTGTACACGATAAAATACATTTAGCATGGTGCGGTTGAACGAGGAATATGTTTGAACTAATAACGAGAACAACTAAGTGCCGGTATTTGTCTAGACAGGCGCTCGTGGCACTTGAAGGGGCCTTGCCCTTTTAGTTTTTTTTTGTAAAGTAGCTAACCAGCTAGTTTTTAGTAAACTGCATTTTTACTTGCCCTAGGGGAGCCCCATCACTGCTATGTGAACCACTTAATATTATTAGTTCAAATTACGCCTCCCATGTTTTAAAATGACAACAGGCCTGGATTTAAACAGAATTTCCATTGGAAGATGCCTATTAAGATTTTTACACTGGAAGTGCCCTTTGCAAAAGGAAAATGGCCTTGCCCTTTCTTTGATGAAATTCAAGGCCTGAAGTTGACTATGACAGTAATTATATAAGTACAGTGTATGTGTACACAGTTTCTTCTCATCCACACCCTTTCTTTGATGAAATTCAAGGCCTGAAGTTGACTCTAACAGTAATTATATAAGTACAGTGTATAATGTGTACACAGTTTCTTCTCATCCACACCCTTTCTTTGATGAAATTCAAGGCCTGAAGTTGACTCTAACAGTAATTATATAAGTACAGTGTATGTGTACACAGTTTCTTCTCATCCACACCCTTTCTTTGATGAAATTCAAGGCCTGAAGTTGACTATGACAGTAATTATATAAGTACAGTGTATGTGTACACAGTTTCTTCTCATCCACACAGTGTATAGTATTTTTACTGAATTTTATAATGACGTTCATTGTTTCATCATACTGTATGGATGTACATAGACCGTACACTTTGTATCCTCAAAGTGTTTGTGTCATGTACATGTAGTCCATTTGTACAGTCTCATACTCATAAATTTATACTAACCCAGTAACCCAGCTAATCTATGGCAGTAAAGTGCTAATTACAAACCATTTCACAACACCCTGTTTATCAGGGTGTCACTCTTAATGCGATTTCAATCATGATTTATCAGTTTGGAATACGACCCCACCGACCTCTAGGTTCCGAAAAAACAAATCACTGTACTGCAAAGTCACATATTGCCCGTCATCAAAACAGTTTTTTGTCATGACTGTCTTCAGATTAAGAGGTACACCATTGTTGTACTTTATAGACCATGTCATGTCATACATTGTCCTATGCACGCACAATGTACATGGTGTACATGGTGTGGCTCAGGAAATGTGGTTCAAGTGGATCGTGATAATGATAATTCAGGCCTGGAATTTCATCTTTAAAGGAACATTACATAATTGGTAATTGTTAAATATACTTTTGATCACAGATTTACATAAAACTTACACGGTCTAATGATGATGATAGTAGAAAACACCCCTTGAAATATTTCTGTCTGAAATGCCATATTGATGAGAAATGAATAAACTAATTTTCCGATTGGAGTTTATCGCTCAGTGAGCGTTTTATTCGTTTGTTGAATCTATATGATTTCATGCAAATGTGTAATCGGTTTTTCACTATTTTCTGGTGACCCATATGGCCGATCGATCTCAAACTTCTACAGGTTTGTCAGTTTAACATGTATGTATATGGTGGATTACATAAAGTGCTTACACTGCCAGCAACTGTTTTGTTAGCAAAAACCAATTCTGTAATGTTCCTTTAAGAGGGCAAGGCCGTTTTCATTTTGCCAAGGGAACTTCCATTGGAAAATCTCCCTTTGGGAAACTATTAAGGGCACCAAGGCCAAGAACAGGGCAACGGAGGCCATGCCTCCATGTAATTCCAGGCCTGATACAGTGTACTTACTGTACATGTACACGTAGGTCAGTCAAGAAAAGACTAACTGTTTCCACTTTTGGTTTTATACAGGATTGGTAAGGATAAAAAACATCGTTGTCTAATTTTAGTCTGAAAGCTTACTGATGATGAAGTTCATTTTTCGGTTAAAATACTTCCCTCTGAAATGAAGTCGTAATTCGAGAAAAACTGAATCTGAAAATTGTGAAAAAGATGAATTCCTTTTCCTGAACTCTTTTTCTTGGCAAGGAGTATTTTAAAAACACAAACATTGTATAAGGTCGAGTTTGAAATATTCTTTGGTTTTGTATGTACGGCATGGTAGATACGGCCGTTTCAACTATTTTATTCCATGTACATGTACATGTATGGCATCTCTTTTGCACTCCTTGCCTTGGTGCATGTTTCCCTCCACCCTACACTCTCTGTCTAGACTGTTTTAAGAGGAATATCAATTCCTACCTTCAGCCTCCAGAGTTATTTTCATCATAGTCCCTTACCAACCAGTGTAATAATGGGCTTTTTACTGAGGTGATAAAATATTGTGGTAAGAAGGACAAAGTAATAAAAGTGGGCCTTGGTACAGACATTTAGCAATCAATCAATTAGGGAGATTGAAACCAGAGGATACAATCTTTTTAAAGCTTAATGGAACATTGCTAGGAAGGGGTTTTAGGTTAACAAAATGTATTTATAATTATGTGGAAGAAAATGCTACAAGCTTCCAATATTGAAACTAACTACATTCTTTTGAAGATCGCTAATCCGACAGCTTTCCTTCAACAGGCCTGATACTCCAAGGAGCAAACTTGCCTTCGTTGCCCCTGGTCATTGCCTACGCCCTTGAAATATTGCTCCATTGCCCTGGTCATGCCTTGACCCTCCTTGAAATATTGCTTCCATTGCCCTGTCATGCCTTGCTGCCCTTAAATATTGCCTCCTTGGCCCTGTCATTGCTTTACGGCCCCTTGAAATATTGCTCCATTGCCCTGGTCTTGCCTTGACCCTCCTTGAAATATTGCTTCCATTGCCCCTGGTCATTGCCTTGCTGCCCCTTAAAATATTGCCTCCTTTGGCCCTGGTCATTGCTTTACGGCCCCTTGAAATATTGCCTCCATTGCCCCTGGTCATTGCCTTGACCCTCCTTGAAATATTGCTTCCATTGCCCCTGGTCATTGCCTTGCTGCCCCTTAAAATATTGCCTCCATTGCCCCTGGTCATTGCCTTGGTGCTCCTTGAAACATTGCCTACGTTGCCCCTGGTCATTGCCTTGGTGCCCCTTGAAACATTGCCTCCATTGCCCCTGGTCATTGCCTTGGTGCCCCTTGAAACATTGCCTCCATTGCCCCTGGTCATTGCCTTGCTGCCCCTTAAAATATTGCCTCCATTGCCCCTGGTCATTGCCTTGGTGCTCCTTGAAACATTGCCTACGTTGCCCCTGGTCATTGCCTTGCTGCCCCTTGAAATATTGCCTCCATTGCCCCTGGTTATTGCCTTGCTGCTCCTTGAAACATTGCCTCCATTGCCCCTGGTCATTGCCTTGGTGCCCCTTGAAACATTGCCTCCATTGCCCCTGGTCATTGCCTTGCTGCCCCTTGAAACATTGCCTCCATTGCCCCTGGTCATTGCCTTGCTGCCCCTTGAAACATTGCCTCCATTGCCCCTGGTTATTGCCTTGCTGCTCCTTGAAACATTGCCTCCATTGCCCCTGGTCATTGCCTTGCTGCCCCTTGAAACATTGCCTCCATTGCCCCTGGTCATTGCCTTGCTGCCCCTTGAAATATTGCCTCCATTGCCCATTGTCATTGCCTTGCTGCCCCTTGAAATATTGCCTCCATTGCCCCTGTTCATTGCCTTGCTGCCCCTTGAAATATTGCCTCCATTGTCCCTGGTCATTGCCTTGCTGTCCCTTGAAACATTGCCTCCATTGCCCATTGTCATTTCCTTGGTGCCCCTTGAAATTGTCCCAATAGGAATTGGTGCCTTTGCCCTTTCAATAACGAAGCACCAGTCCTGAAAACTGCACCAGAAATAATGCCTTTTTATTCTGTATGTTGAAAAGTATTTTTTGAGTCTTCAATTATTTGGTGAGCAATAAAACCAGTTTTGAATTTCGGCTGGAAGTGCCTTGTTTTGGGCACAGAGCGTCACAGTAGTTATCTTTCAAGCTTTTAACTGGAGCTTGATTCCAGTTAAAATCAACAAAGACTTAAAATGCTCTTAAAATTAATTCTCGTTGGCTGAGGTTGGGCTACTGTTTGCGCTGGAACAAACTTACGCATCGTTTTGTTTACGTTGCCTAAACTATGCAAAACTCCTGATTCGTAATCTAGCGTGTTGCTGAGTTGGTGATAAGGTTGTGAAGGGTCAACTATGGAGACTACTAAGGTTGTGAATGGTCAACTATAGAGACTACGTGTAGTAGTAGTGTGCAGTGTGCAAACACTCAACATATTCAGATTTCTGTTTCACCAGCATTTTCCGGTTCTTTTGTGCTTTGAAATTCCTGAGTTTTTTTTTGAATATATTGTGTTGAAATTCGTTTGCAATTGATTATGGATTGAAACTGAAAATTCTGAAGGGGGTGGGGTGAAATGACTTTTATAAAACTTTGAATGAATTTATTTCAACATGCATCAAATGCAGGTTATTGTTGGAATCACAGTATGGATGTTGCCCCAGTGATCGTGGCCTTGGTGCCAACAAAACACGAATGCAGACCAGAAGTACACGGGTGTTGCCTAGTCTAGGCCTTGGAAGCATGCATTAAAATGCAGACCAGAATACTGACGTTGCCCTAGTCTTGGCCTTGGTGCCAATATACATGTACATGTACTACATTAAATGCAGACCAGGAGTTACATGGACGTTGCCCTAGTCTTGGCCTTGGTGTAAGCATGCATTAAACGCAACCAGAATTACATGGACTTCCGTAGTCTTGGCCTTGGTGCCACTACATTAAATGCAGACCAGGATTACATGGACTTGCCTAGTCTTGGCCTTGTGCCAATTAACATGTACTACATTAAATGCAGACCAGGAATTACATGGACGTTGCCCTAGTCTTGGCCTTGGTGCAAGCATGCATTAAAATGCAGACCAGGAATTACATGGACGTTGCCCTAGTCTTGGCCTTGGTGCCAATTATACATCTACATTAAATGCAGACCAGGAATTACACGCAGGTTGCCCTAGTCTTGGCCTTGGTGCAAGCATGCATTAAATGCAGACCAGGAATTACATGGACGTTGCCCTAGTCTTGGCCTTGGTGCCAATTATCTACATTAAATGCAGACCAGGAATTACACGGATGTTGCCCTGGTCCTGGCCTTGGTGCCCCCTTCAGAAGCTTCCCGTAGATCTTTTTAGGTTTTTATGACAAAATGAATGACAGTATGTTTTTTTTCAAAAAAATAGCCTGGTCACATTTTAGTTAAAAGTTGAGTGTCAAGAATTTGTTCAAAAACGATTGGCCAAACTTTGTTGACAGATTGGTCACTTTGTGAAATCAGAGAAGACAGCTAGACTTATCTTCTTTATACAATAAACTTTCCCTGACATTCATAATTTTGTTTTAAAAATTGTTTTAAATATATTTTTTAGTGATTTGTGAAATTGCCTATTAAGGCAGTCTGATGCTTTGGGTAATTATGTCAAAGATTGAAGTATTCTCACTTGGTGTACATACATGTACCCAACACAATGTGGACTATTTTGATGATTGCTTTTTTATACGTACTGTACCTCTTTTAAAAAAATTTGAAACGAGATACACTTTTGGTAATTGCCACTTGGTGTAGCTCAGCATAAAGATAACAAACCTGTGGAAATTTGGGCTCAATTGGTCATCGAAGTTGCAAGAAAATTATGAAAGAAAAAAAAACACCCTCGCTGCATAGAATTGTGTTCTTTCAAATGCCTGAGATTTAGTGAGAAAGGCTTCATGCCTGAAGGCCTTCCTCACTGAGAAATTAACCTCTTTCTCAAAAACTACATTACTTCAGAGGGATTCGTTTTTTTCACAATGTTTTAAGTACATGTAGTAGCAGCTCTCAGGTGCCCAGTAAGTTTTTTAAGGTCAATGTTTTTCTTGAGTAATTACCAAAAGTTTCCCTGCATTTAAACCACCGAAACAGTCACATGAGTAATGTAACTAAGGCACGTCAAAGCTGCTTTGAGCAACAGTTAACAATTGCATGCATTCAGGTATTTAAAATATTACCACGGAAGATTGTATTTATAATGATAACATTGAGAAATCCGCTTTTGTCTTCAGTCCACTGCGGTTGAAAGCTTCTCTGGCTATCTTTGTAATCTCCGCGGACATATTGTACCTTGACCCACAAGGTCTTGCACAGCTGTCCTTTACTCTACGCTTACGATGTACAATGTAATTGTACATGTAATCTGTGTGGATATATTGCATTGGCGATGCGGTTTTGTGCATACTGTATTTATCACGCCACAAGAACGGAAAATTGTGTTCTGTCCAGCCGGATGCAACAGCAACGATACGGGAAGCTGGTGTTTAATTAAAACAGGTTTCATTATGCTGTGTCACCTTGACAGCAAGTGCTTTCATCCAGTAATTTAATTGCAGATTTTAGACTGAGCATGTTTTGTGCACACTAAATGCTAATCTTGGCAAAAGGTAGCAAATGCTAGTTTAAAACACCCGAGGACCAGTCAAACTTCACTCCAAAACAGTCCGGCCGGCTACATGTAAATTAATGAACTAGTGAAAAAGCTGAATGGACAAGACAAGCTACATTGTACATGTAACTGGTCTTGCTGGCCAGTCACAGAAAAAGTTAATGGCAAACCCTATCAAGTAAAACCTTTTGGTTTATTACAGTTGTATGTGATAATTTGGACATTCTGTATGAAAATTACATTTAAAACAATTTCAAAGTATATACAAAAACTTTTAGAACCAATTTCACAATAGGCTAAAAGTAGTTGAAAATTAAACCATTTTCGCGAGTTGGTTTGTAGTTAATGTCTGGTACAATGACTTGATTGGTCGCAATTGAACACTCAAATTGGTTTTCCCCAGACTACAAGACAGTGTTGCTATGTCATTATATTGGTTTGGGGCAAGCCTAGAAACCTCCAGATGGGCGAGGCCTGGTTGTGCCATACGGTTTAAAGGAACATTACAGAATTGTTTTTTTGCTAACAAAACAGTTGCTGGCAGTGTAACCACTTTATGTAATCCACCATACATACATGTAAACTGACAAACCTGTAGAAGTTTAAGATCGATCGGCTATCTGGGTCACGAGAAAATAGTGAAAAACCGATTACACATTTGCATGAAATCATATAGATTCAACAAATGAATAAAACGCTCACTGAGCGATAACTCCAATCGGAAATTATTTATTCATTTCTCATCAAATATGACATTTCAGACAGAAATATTCCAAGGGATGTTTTCTACTATCATCATCATTAGACCGTGTAAGTTTTATGTAAATCTGTGATCAAAAAGTATATTTTACAAGTTTTGTTCTTACCAATTCTGTAATGTTCCTTTAAAAGAATTATGTACATTATCACTGGGTGTTTACTCATCTCTTACACAACCGTAAGCCATTTTGAGATATGGTGGACTCAATACTAAACACTAGTATTATTGTAGGTTTGGGTCAATTTGCCTGTGTACACCCAAACCAAACAGTACACTCCTATAGTGTCTGGATCTCCAAAGGGCTAATGAAGCTTGCGCTGAACCCTGACAAGGCAACTGTCTCTAGTCCGAGGAATTCAAACTTTTCAAGCGGACACTTGAGACTAAGCAAGTCAATGTACCAGACATGACTTGTTGATCTGCTACGTTTTGTATCTTTGAGTCAAACTTTGCAAGGGTACATGGTGGACCTTGTTTCCGTTTCACCTTTCAGTACCTGAAATTCCAGTCTGAGGAATTCAAACTTAAGCGGACACTTGAGACTAAGCAAGTCAATGTGCCAGACATGACTTGTTGATCGCACTACGTTTTGTATACAAGTATCTTTAAGTCAAACTTTGCAGGGGTACATGGTGGACCTTGTTTCCGTTTCATCTTTCAGTACCTGAAATTCCAGACAGGTATCAGTGGGATACCCTGAAAAATGCAAGGCCAAAAAAAAAAAAAAAAATGATGCATGTAATTGTCGTGTAAGCCCTCTGTGACTAAAGTCCGTTCAGTGCGAAAACAAGTAATAAACCACAAGGGAAACTTGGGTGTGATCCCTGGCTACACGGCAGTTAACGGTTGTATGGCTTCTGACTGGCACCCCCCCCCCCAACAAAGATATTGACAAAATAGGGAGACCGCCAATATAGGGCTAGATAGCTCAGTTAGTAGAGCCCGGTACGTTAATCCGGAGGTCGTTGGTTCAAATCCTGCTCTAGTCAATTTTTCTTTGTTCAACCCCATACAGTGTGAAAACAAACAGAAGTCTTGGATTTGTGGGGGTGGACAAACATGCATCGATTGGGTGTGCTTCTTCACAACCTTTGCCCTACTCTGCTGTGCCATGCCCATTGGGAGTATCCCATACACAAAAGTATCATCAGTCATCATTTTTACATGTACCTGTAACAAAGGCGTGGTATCCCTCCATGCCCAGACAGTCTGGGCATGGAGGGGAACAACGCCCTTGTTACAGGTACTGTACAGTATCATCAATGTTCAAAAGATCTTAATATTTACCTCACACCATCCATATATTACAAATATTTTCTGTGCACTTCCTAATGATTTTTTACATCTAAGTGAATTATTAACATGCCCAGCTACAATGTATGTATTGTAAGCTGATTTGAGCCTTATTTTCCTTTATTTAAGAGTAATTATGTTTGCATAGTGACAAGGACAGATTGCTGTACAATTCTCAGGGAGTTTGATCTGAGCAGGTCTGTATTTGATATGGGATTTACATTGTACACTAAACCATGACTGTGGAACATTTTTCCGGCAACACAAAATGGCGGACCGTGTTTTCACGAAGTGATTTAGAAAAAAACACACAATTTTGAGGGAAAGTTGTTAAATCTTAAATGCCCTTTGTTTAAAACACCTTTCCAACCATGTTCATTTCATAATGAACGCTTTTATAGCCGAAAGTGCCAAATCCGAGGGCATTGTTAGTTAGTTTGATTAGGTTTTTGATAATAATTCGTACACACAGTTTTTATTGTTTGCTTTTTACATGATAGGAGTATTTCCACCCGACTGCTTAGAATGCTAACACTGGGATTATTACATACTGTACATGTAGACCATGTGACCTGTGACATACATACAAGTACATGTAATATGTTTACAGAAAAAGCCACTGTAGAAAGCTGGACTTTCTGCATGTTCTACAGGTGCACGATTTGTACACAGCCCAATGAAAGAACACATAAAATCATGTATTTCATAGAGGAATGTCTGATTTTTCCTTATATTAACATGATTAATGGCCTTTCAAATGCTTTTTTGTTGTTGTTTGTTTGTAGAGGCTACAGCTAATGTGGTCTCGATTTTAAACGGTATTGAAATTGAAAATCAAGCACGTCCGTATTTCCAAAACAGCAAATACCCTGACTACTTGGTAATACCGAATATCCGCCCAAGCTTCTTTCAATGTTAGACGTGGGAGGGACAACCCATGCAATCAGGGCCCAATTTCATAGAGCTGCTTTTAAGCAGAAAATATTGCTTAATGATTGTCTGCTAAGCAGAAATGAGCAGGATACCAGTCACAAATTGTACATGTGACATGGTATTTTGGCTGGTAACCAAATTCCGGTAAGCATAATTTTGTTGTGCTTAGCTTCTTTTTGTGCTTTTAAGCAGCTCTATGAAATTGGGCCCTGGTAGGGACTGAAAACCCAATCCACATGCAAGGCTCCGGCCGGTCCAAAGCGGGATTCGAACCGGGGTCCAGAAAGGCAGCGGGGAAAGAACCACCTCGCCAACGTGATTGCGGCCAGCGTGATTGCGGCCAGCGTGATTGCGGCCAGCGTGATTGCGGCCAGCGTGATTGCGGCCAGCGTGATTGCGGCCAGCGTAATTGCGGCCAGCGTGATTGCGGCCAGCGTGATTGCGGCCAGCGTGATTGCGGCCAGCGTGATTGCGGCCAGCGTGATTGCGGCCAGCGTGATTGCGGCCAGCGTGATTGCGGCCAGCGTGATTGCGGCCAGCGTGATTGCGGCCAGCGTGATTGCGGCCAGCGTGTGTTGTGAACCGTGTGTTGTTTAGGGTCAGAAGGCATTCATATGAGACCGTTATCGCACGACCTTTTTGGTCACCAGCAGGTTTCAGCTGTTCCTTCCCACCCGCAGGCCCGAGGCCAGTTTACGGTCCAGTAAACTTTATACCAAACAAGTCCGACGGGCTTGTGTTTTTCAACTGAATATTTTTTTTTTTTTGACATAATATAAAATGTATTATCTTTCATTGAATAAATGTATTTGATTCTCAGTTTGAAAAGTTTTTGTTGTACTTTTTTTGTCGTTCCGGTCCAGTAAAAATTCTGAGTGCATAAGCCCTGCGGTCTTTTCGATTTTCCCCCCAAATTCGTGCCCTGGATTACTCCTATTTTATGTTTTGGATTCAAATTCTCTTTTTCCCTCGAGCTATTAATCATTGAGCAATAATTCAGCCTATTTTTGGGTTATTTTGATAAACCGTTATAAAGTGAAATGAAATGTGCTCTCATTATTATGCGCCCACTGGAGCATTGGAAAGTAGACCATCTAATGCGCAGTCACTGAAGGGTGGGCACCCAAGCACGACTAACCTCCCCGGTACCCTGGTCTCCTCAAGGCTCATTTGGGCTCATAAGGCCAAGTAAAAAAGAATACCAGTTTATCGTCCAGGTTTCTTCAAAAAGAGGAGGATGAGGGCCTTTTTAACAAAAAAATTATTTATTTTTTTTGAAATTTCTTTCGAAGGTGGCCGCCAAGCATTTTAATTCAAACTGGCCACCAATTCTTCAGTTTAACGTCACCATTTACTTTCTGTAGTTACAAGTTCTAAAAGATTGGTAAGTTTCATGAAAAAATACACAGAAAATGTGTCTTTTTGAAGAAAAAAAAAGTAAAATAAAAAATAATAATAAAAAGGATGCGGCCTCAAAAAAAGGATGAGGGAGGGGACGATCAACTGGTATTTTTTTTTGATTTGGCATAATAATAGGGTTCCGTTATACAATGTGAGTGAGTCACTACATCCACACTGTAGGTGTTGTTCACATAGTGACACCCATTTTAAGCCTGGCCTATGGACCCCAGTTTAGTATAAACTCCCTTTCAACAATCAAATCTATTGACTCTTTGGATTAAAAAAAGAGTCTTGGACCCATGAAGGGATTTCGTAGGACTGTATCACATGGGAAAGGCATGCCACCTCAGTGATTAAAATGCACTCAGTACCACTTGGCTCTGGTTCTTCAGGGCTCGAATTTGGGGGAAAAACCCACAAGACCGCAGAGCTTGTAGCTAAAAAATATTTACTGGACCAGAATTTTGAGTACAAGACCAGAATTGAAGTGAGAAAAGAAAAAAGCCTAAACAGGTTAATATTTGAACTGTTTGAATTTGAAAAAAGCACTAAGAGAAGATTGATCTCATTTGTATATTATGGGTGTGTCTTTGATGATCAACAGAATTGTATTTATCAGACTGAAAGTCAACGTTTGAACACAGACACAAGACCGCCGGACTTGTCCGGACATGAGTTTACTGGCCCGATGCTAAAATCACTGGCCTCGGGCCTGCGGTCCAGTGTCAAATTCGAGCCCTGTTCTACCGGGACTGCCAGGAAAAGAAGAAAGATTTCACCAGATCCCAATTTCATAAAATTCTTCAATTTTGTTTTCGCTAGATGAGAAAATAGAATAAGCTGACAGGGCAAACTGCTTACCAACCAAAAGGACCTGTGGTATTAGTGCAATTTAAAAAAAAAATTCTCACGTTTCTCGAAGGCTAAAAAAAAACCTTTAAGGAAGACTCTGCTAGGGTCGAAATTAATCCAATTAATCTGAACTCAACCTTAAGCATATTTTATAGTTCATTTTGGGTTGAACAAAGACAAATTTACTAGAGCGGGATTTGAACCTGCCGCCTCCGAATTAACGCCTTGGCGCTACTCTAGTCAATCCGGTTATAGAGAAACACAATCTATGACTGCAGTCAGAAAACAAGCAAGGAACCGGTCAAAATCTGTACACACTTTTGGTGGTCAACTTTTTTTGCTCAGTACCGTTTTTCGTGCTTGGCAGAAGTGTGTAAATAGGAGCTCTATTATGAAATTTGTCCCTGATTCGTTCTAAAAAATGGCATTTGTGTAATTTAAGGGCTTGGGAAGTTTAGCTGGTTTCACAGTCTGGTGTCAGGTTGGTAACCTTAGGTCATAATCTCAATCTCAGACCAGTTGCTCAGCCGGGCATTGAAGAAATTATCAGCCTAGGCAGTAAATGCAAAATCCTGATATGATTGGAAATTACTGATACTACATTATGTACATTTTAATTGCTCTTTCACTCTTCTCAAAATTCCTTGAATTTGTTTAAATGATTTCTATTTTTTTGTCTAATGCAACAGCCCTCCATATATGCTCAAAGGTTGCCCGTCTCCAAAGTAAACTCTATTCTGCTGATGACTTTTTATCAACACTTTCAACACTCCATAATGCATTTATTTATTGCCTCCTCTTTTTGAACGATTACCGTACACTCCCCATCAATATTATGGCGCCTAAGGCATGGTACCAGCCAGAGCTAATCAATACACCAGAACAATCACCGATATATATTGACTCATTCCCTCTATTATTGGTCATCCTGGAATCTGGTAATTTGCTATAGTATTGATTGGCAAATATTGATTTGGTTCGCTGCTGCTGTTGTCGTCGTCTTGTGAATTCCAGGGATTGGATACTGGCTTAATTGATCGTAATGATAATGTTGTCAGTATATTTTACACAACACCCATCGCAGTATGTAGATGTACATGAACCAGCAACACGAATGAGAAATTTCAGACAGCCTATTATGTGCGATGTACATACGTGTGTGTTGGAGTTCAAACTTGTTTTTTCGTTGGTGTGGTGACATCTGTTTCAGTCGCTGTTTTATTTCTTCTCTTTGATCGGTTATTATTTGTGTTATGTCAGCGATGTGCGTTTTTTAAAAGCAGTGTATGAACTATACTCAGTACTTTCCAGAGTCCTGTGAAAAAAATCCACAGGCAAAACTACTCGTACAGGATTGGAACTCACGACAGTTTTGCCATTCTAGAGCAGATGCTTGCCCAGGAGCTAGAGGCAGTCTAGCCTGTTTCAGCAGCGGGTACCGCAACGATTTTACTACTATGTTTGATGTTTGATCTTCATAGTCATGCTAGTGGGAGGATACTGTTCCAGGCCTGGAATTAAACGGAGTCCACAGGGCCTCTGTTATCTCCTCGTCTTGGCCTTGGTGCTTCTGGTGCCTCTTCCTCACAAAGACTTTAAGATTTTCCAGTGGAAGTGCCCTTTGCAAAATGAAAAATGGCCTTGCCCTCTCAAAGATACAAATTCCAGCCTACATGTATCGTTCCCCTGAGTTATGTAACTCTAGGAATTACCAAAAGGTTGATATGCATTTATATCCTGTCCCAAAATAAATGTTTTTTTTCCAGACATGCCTTTTTCAGAAATGACTCCGAACAAACATTAACACTTCACGATCAGGTACATGGTATGTCAGGGAAGGTTAAAGGAACATTACAGAATTGGTTTTTGCTAACAAAACAGTTGCTGGCAGTGTAAGCACTTTATATAATCCACCATATACATAAACTGACAAACCTGTAGAAGTTTGAGATCGATCGGCCATCTGGGTCACGAGAAAATAGTGAAAAAACGATTACAAATTTGCATGTGTTATACAATGCATTGAATAAAACGCTCATGAGCGATAAACTCCAATCGGAAATTAGTTTGATTTAGGTTTCTCATCAAATATGGCATTTCAGACAGAAATATTTCTAGGGATGTTTTCTACTATCATCATCATTAGACCGTTAAAGTTTGATGTAAATCTGTGATCTTAAAGAAAATTGTAATTACCACTTCTGTAACGTTCCTTAAAACATAAACAGAGTCCGCAATAAAGGACATTGCAGTGCGATGTACGTGCACGTTATTGCATTGTATATTTTTATTTAAAATAATTTCTTCATGGGGGTTACAACTTTGTGAGCATTGCGCAGTCGCTGCGTGTAACGTGTATGCAAGGGGTCAATAGCTTGATCACGACAATCAAAACGTTGGTGATTTGTGGGGATTTCCAATGCTATGTATTTCCTGATGAGATTGTGGTTTGAAATTGTGTTTTGCAACATTTCTCTCTTCAGGAAACATTCACAGCGTCGTCGGTCCAGTCACTTGCCGGTCAAAGCTCAAGAAACTTTCCAGGTAAGTTCGAAACAAAAAATTGGCATCGGACTTGAGGGCAAAGTCCATGGATGCTCGTTATAAGGCTGGTGGGCGGAATTGGAAATAGACTATACTAGATGAGGCTAGGGCGATTGTTCTTATCATCCCATCACTGTATTTGTTCCAAAGGCCAGTACTGTGAGCTATTCCACTGAATACACTGTGCACAAAATTGAATACTTTCCCTAGCAATAACAGACTTCATTCATGTACAAATCTGATGCACCATAGAAATGATTTGAACCCTTTCTCTATGTTACTAGGCAACATACAAGCTTTCCTTCCGACTACCATGTATGCCTCTTTGTCAGCCCTTTCCATTGGAATTAAATTTTTAAGCCAGACGCATTTTCTGTTGTCCCAAAGAGGAAACAAAAGACCGGCTGCGCTAGCCAAGTCACGTGACCTGTAGTAGGTATCAAACATCAACAACCAGGAAAGTGCCGTTGATTTGTAAAGTACGTGATGATTGTTGCAGTTGTTTATTTGAAGTGTTTTCTTTCTCGAAATCTGTGAAGAATATTCCCGAGTTTGCACCAGAGACCTTTCTGTTGGCTGAATAAAGCCAGTAAGAACAGTTCCAGCAAGTCTTGGAAGTTCTACAAAGATTGTTATGTTCATGTTGTGGTACATAACATGCCATAAATTGTGAAAGCACGCGTCTTTTGTACACGCTTGTTTAATGTACATGTAAATGCAGGGTTTTATTTAAATGTAGCGGCTGTTGTTTTTTATATATTTTTTTTATGAGATATCGCCTAACTCACAAGGCTGAACGGCCACTCAAGGTGAGGGCTACACTTAACTGATTAGGGCTGTTGACCCAAATTAACTGACACCAGAGGCACTTTGCCACCTACTCCTGGGCTGAAACAGGGTTACCCCCTTCACAGTCCGTAAGGATGTACATGTAGGCATGGGTATCATCCACTGGAAGCCTGGCTGGTAGAGCAGAATGCACTACCTTCCCAACTTTTTACGAAGCAATTATGGTTAAGTGCCTTGCTCAAGGGCACAAGTGTCATGACCGGGATTAAAGTTGTTGAGTTGGGTCATGCCTTAGAACCTTGCCCTCTCCCCATAAACACCTGCAACCTTGCTCTCTCCACTGGAACTTGGAACTTTGTCCTCTCCCAAGGTGCCTAGAACCTTGCCCTCTCCCCATAAACACCTGGAACCTTGCTCTCTCCACTGGAACTTGGAACTTTGTCCTCTCCCAAGGTGCCTAGAACCTTGCCCTCTCCCCATAAACACCTGGAACCTTGCTCTCTCTCCACTGGAGCTTGGAACTTTGTCCTCTCCCAAGGTGCCTAGAACCTTGCCCTCTCCCCATAAACACCTGGAACCTTGCTCTCTCCACTGGAACTTGGAACTTTGTCCTCTCCCAAGGTGCCTAGAACCTTGCCCTCTCCCCATAAACACCTGGAACCTTGCTCTCTCCACTGGAGCTTGGAACTTTGTCCTCTCCCAAGGTGCCTAGAACCTTGCCCTCTCCCCATAAACACCTGGAACCTTGCTCTCTCCACTGGAACTTGGAACTTTGTCCTCTCCCAAGGTGCCTAGAACCTTGCCCTCTCCCCATAAACACCTGCAACCTTGCTCTCTCCACTGGAACTTGGAACTTTGTCCTCTCCCAAGGTGCCTAGAACCTTGTCCTCTCCCCATAAACACCTGGAACCTTGCTCTCTCCACTGGAACTTGGAACTTCGAACTTTGTCCTCTCCCAAGGTGCCTAGAACCTTGTCCTCTCCCCATAAACACCTGGAACCTTGCTCTCTCCACTGGAACTTGGAACTTCGAACTTTGTCCTCTCCCAAGGTGCCTAGAACCTTGTCCTCTCCCCATAAACACCTGCAACCTTGCTCTCTCCACTGGAACTTGGAACTTTGTCCTCTCCCAAGGTGCCTAGAACCTTGCCCTCTCCCCATAAACACCTGCAACCTTGCTCTCTCCACTGGAACTTGGAACTTTGTCCTCTCCCAAGGTGCCTAGAATCTTGTCCTCTCCCCATAAACACCTGGAACCTTGCTCTCTCCACTGGAACTTGGAACTTTGTCCTCTCCCAAGGTGCATAGAACCTTGTCCTCTCCCCATAAACACCTGGAACCTTGCTCTCTCCACTGGAACTTGGAACTTTGTCCTCTCCCAAGGTGCCTAGAATCTTGTCCTCTCCCCATAAACACCTGGAACCTTGCTCTCTCCACTGGAACTTGGAACTTTGTCCTCTCCCAAGGTGCCTAGAACCTTGTCCTCTCCCCATAAACACCTGGAACCTTGCTCTCTCCACTGGAACTTAGAATTTTGTCCTCTCCCAAGGTGCCTAGAACCTTGTCCTCCCCTCATAAACACCTGGAACCTTGCTCTCTCCACTGGAACTTGGAACTTTGTCCTCTCCCAAGGTGCCTAGAACCTTGTCCTCTCCCCATAAACACCTGCAACCTTGCTCTCTCCACTGGAACTTGGAACTTCGAACTTTGTCCTCTCCCAAGGTGCCTAGAACCTTGTCCTCTCCCCATAAACACCTGCAACCTTGCTCTCTCCACTGGAACTTGGAACTTTGTCCTCTCCCAAGGTGCCTAGAACCTTGCCCTCTCCCCATAAACACCTGCAACCTTGCTCTCTCCACTGGAACTTGGAACTTTGTCCTCTCCCAAGGTGCCTAGAATCTTGTCCTCTCCCCATAAACACCTGGAACCTTGCTCTCTCCACTGGAACTTGGAACTTTGTCCTCTCCCAAGGTGCATAGAACCTTGTCCTCTCCCCATAAACACCTGGAACCTTGCTCTCCTCCACTGGAACTTGGAACTTTGTCCTCTCCCAAGGTGCCTAGAATCTTGTCCTCTCCCCATAAACACCTGGAACCTTGCTCTCTCCACTGGAACTTGGAACTTTGTCCTCTCCCAAGGTGCCTAGAACCTTGTCCTCTCCCCATAAACACCTGGAACCTTGCTCTCTCCACTGGAACTTGGAACTTTGTCCTCTCCCAAGGTGCCTAGAACCTTGTCCTCTCCCCATAAACACCTGGAACCTTGCTCTCTCCACTGGAACTTAGAACTTTGTCCTCTCCCAAGGTGCCTAGAACCTTGTCCTCCCCTCATAAACACCTGGAACCTTGCTCTCTCCACTGGAACTTGGAACTTTGTCCTCTCCCAAGGTGCCTAGAATCTTGTCCTCTCCCATAAACACCTGGAACCTTGCTCTCTCCACTGGAACTTAGAACTTTGTCCTCTCCCAAGGTGCCTAGAACCTTGTCCTCTCCCCATAAACACCTGGAACCTTGCTCTCTCCACTGGAACTTAGAACTTTGTCCTCTCCCAAGGTGCCTAGAACCTTGTCCTCTCCCCATAAACACCTGGAACCTTGCTCTCTCCACTGGAACTTAGAACTTTGTCCTCTCCCAAGGTGCCTAGAACCTTGTCCTCCCCTCATAAACACCTGGAACCTTGCTCTCTCCACTGGAACTTGGAACTTCGAACTTTGTCCTCTCCCAAGGTGCCTAGAACCTTGTCCTCTCCCCATAAACACCTGCAACCTTGCTCTCTCCACTGGAACTTGGAACTTCGAACTTTGTCCTCTCCCAAGGTGCCTAGAACCTTGTCCTCTCCCCATAAACACCTGCAACCTTGCTCTCTCCACTGGAACTTGGAACTTTGTCCTCTCCCAAGGTGCCTAGAACCTTGCCCTCTCCCCATAAACACCTGCAACCTTGCTCTCTCCACTGGAACTTGGAACTTTGTCCTCTCCCAAGGTGCCTAGAATCTTGTCCTCTCCCCATAAACACCTGGAACCTTGCTCTCTCCACTGGAACTTGGAACTTTGTCCTCTCCCAAGGTGCATAGAACCTTGTCCTCTCCCCATAAACACCTGGAACCTTGCTCTCTCCACTGGAACTTGGAACTTTGTCCTCTCCCAAGGTGCCTAGAATCTTGTCCTCTCCCCATAAACACCTGGAACCTTGCTCTCTCCACTGGAACTTGGAACTTTGTCCTCTCCCAAGGTGCCTAGAACCTTGTCCTCTCCCCATAAACACCTGGAACCTTGCTCTCTCCACTGGAACTTAGAACTTTGTCCTCTCCCAAGGTGCCTAGAACCTTGTCCTCCCCTCATAAACACCTGGAACCTTGCTCTCTCTACTGGAACTTGGAACTTTGTCCTCTCCCAAGGTGCCTAGAACCTTGTCCTCTCCCCATAAACACCTGGAACCTTGCTCTCTCCACTGGAACTTAGAACTTTGTCCTCTCCCAAGGTGCCTAGAACCTTGTCCTCCCCTCATAAACACCTGGAACCTTGCTCTCTCCACTGGAACTTGGAACTTTGTCCTCTCCCAAGGTGCCTAGAATCTTGTCCTCTCCCCATAAACACCTGGAACCTTGCTCTCTCCACTGGAACTTAGAACTTTGTCCTCTCCCAAGGTGCCTAGAACCTTGTCCTCTCCCCATAAACACCTGGAACCTTGCTCTCTCCACTGGAACTTAGAACTTTGTCCTCTCCCAAGGTGCCTAGAACCTTGTCCTCCCCTCATAAACACCTGGAACCTTGCTCTCTCCACTGGAACTTGGAACTTCGAACTTTGTCCTCTCCCAAGGTGCCTAGAACCTTGTCCTCTCCCCATAAACACCTGCAACCTTGCTCTCTCCACTGGAACTTGGAACTTCGAACTTTGTCCTCTCCCAAGGTGCCTAGAACCTTGTCCTCTCCCCATAAACACCTGCAACCTTGCTCTCTCCACTGGAACTTGGAACTTTGTCCTCTCCCAAGGTGCCTAGAACCTTGCCCTCTCCCCATAAACACCTGCAACCTTGCTCTCTCCACTGGAACTTGGAACTTTGTCCTCTCCCAAGGTGCCTAGAATCTTGTCCTCTCCCCATAAACACCTGGAACCTTGCTCTCTCCACTGGAACTTGGAACTTTGTCCTCTCCCAAGGTGCATAGAACCTTGTCCTCTCCCCATAAACACCTGGAACCTTGCTCTCTCCACTGGAACTTGGAACTTTGTCCTCTCCCAAGGTGCCTAGAATCTTGTCCTCTCCCCATAAACACCTGGAACCTTGCTCTCTCCACTGGAACTTGGAACTTTGTCCTCTCCCAAGGTGCCTAGAACCTTGTCCTCTCCCCATAAACACCTGGAACCTTGCTCTCTCCACTGGAACTTAGAACTTTGTCCTCTCCCAAGGTGCCTAGAACCTTGTCCCCCCTCATAAACACCTGGAACCTTGCTCTCTCCACTGGAACTTGGAACTTTGTCCTCTCCCAAGGTGCCTAGAACCTTGTCCTCCTCCCCATAAACACCTGGAACCTTGCTCTCTCCACTGGAACTTAGAACTTTGTCCTCTCCCAAGGTGCCTAGAACCTTGTCCTCCCCTCATAAACACCTGGAACCTTGCTCTCTCCACTGGAACTTGGAACTTTGTCCTCTCCCAAGGTGCCTAGAATCTTGTCCTCTCCCCATAAACACCTGGAACCTTGCTCTCTCCACTGGAACTTAGAACTTTGTCCTCTCCCAAGGTGCCTAGAACCTTGTCCTCTCCCCATAAACACCTGGAACCTTGCTCTCTCCACTGGAACTTAGAACTTTGTCCTCTCCCAAGGTGCCTAGAACCTTGTCCTCTCCCCATAAACACCTGGAACCTTGCTCTCTCCACTGGAACTTAGAACTTTGTCCTCTCCCAAGGTGCCTAGAACCTTGTCCTCCCCTCATAAACACCTGGAACCTTGCTCTCTCCACTGGAACTTGGAACTTTGTCCTCTCCCAAGGTGCCTAGAACCTTGTCCTCTCCCCATAAACACCTGGAACCTTGCTCTCTCCACTGGAACTTAGAACTTTGTCCTCTCCCAAGGTGCCTAGAACCTTGTCCTCCCCTCATAAACACCTGGAACCTTGCTCTCTCCACTGGAACTTGGAACTTTGTCCTCTCCCAAGGTGCCTAGAATCTTGTCCTCTCCCCATAAACACCTGGAACCTTGCTCTCTCCACTGGAACTTAGAACTTTGTCCTCTCCCAAGGTGCATAGAACCTTGCCCCCCTCCTCAGTACCTACATGTGTAGAACCTTGCCCTCTCCCCATAAACACCTGGAACCTTGCTCTCTCCACTGGAACTTGGAACTTTGTCCTCTCCCAAGGTGCCTAGAACCTTACCCTCTCCTCAGGTGCCTAGAATCTTGCCGTCTCCTCAGGTGCCTAGAACCTTGCCCTCTCCTCAGGTGCCTAGAACCTTGCCCTCTCCTCAGGTACCTCGTGTACATGTAGAACCTTGCCCTCTCCACTGAAACCTGGATTCTTGTCCTGTTCCCATAAACCTCTGGAACCTAACCCTTCCCCATAGAACCTTGCTCTCTTCATGTGTCAATTGCTCAAATCTCCTTGAATCTCTGGAGCATTGGAACCCTAAACCACAGTTGTCCTGCATTGTTCCTACCCTGGATTTTCTGAAACCAGGGCCCAATTTCATACAGCTGCTTAAACAAAAAAGTATGCTTAACAGCTTTTTGCTAAGCAAAAATAAGCAGGATACCAGTGGTAGATTGTACATGTGACATGGTATCTTGGCTGGTAACCCATTTCTGGTCAGTATAATTTTGTTATTCTTAGCTAATTTTAGTGCTTCTAAGCCTCCTACTGTCAGTGACTCTTGGCAACATTTTCCAGTGAGTTGAGCAATTATTTGAAACCATTCGATACGGTGGCACAACTGTGCACAGACAGACAGAACTAAACTGAGTAAGCTGTGTACATGCATTCCCTCATGGTATCATATTATTGCAGGCTGGCATAGTAAACCACAGTGAATGATATTGAATGGTCAGACAGCAAGAGGGTTAAAGCATGGGTCCTTTCTCTATGGTTAAAGCAGCTCTATGAAATTGGGCCCAGGTTCTCATCCCTTGAAATGTCCTTGCAGGGTTATGTACATGTATTGTAATCTCTTAGAACGCATTCGCCGTGTTTATTGTTCACATCAGCTCATTCGTGCATAACTCTTCAAGTGTGTGCAGTCAAGTCATTTCAGAAAGTGAAAGCAGGGGCAAAGGATTTTCTGCGTTTGGTGTGATGTCGACAAAAAGAATCCTTCAAAGGTTTTTTTAATTCACCGGGCCGTCCGTCCGTCTCCTCGTTTATTCTAGTCAGGGGGCGAGTTTTGGCGGCCGTAACCCAATAACTGTCTGGATCGTTGGCCAGTGAGTAAAGACACTAGACACCTTTGGTAATTTTGTCAAAGACCTGGGCCCAATTTCATAGAGCTGCTTAAGCACAAAAAGCAGCTAAGCACAACAAAATTATGCTTACCAGAACAAGGTTACCAGCCAAACTACCATCTCACATGTACAATATGTGACTGGTATCCTGCTCATTTCTGCTTAGCAGGCAATTGTTAAGCAATATCTTTTGCTTAAGCGGCTCTATGAAATTGGGCCAGTCTTCTCACTTGGTGTATCTCAACATATGCACAAAATAACAAACCTGTGAAAATTTGAACTCGATTGGTCGTCGAAGTTGCGAGATAATAATGGAAGAAAAAACACCCTTGTCACATGAAGTTGTGTGCTTTCAGATGCTTGATTGCTTGATTTCAAAATCAATTCAAATATTTTACTGAGAAATAACTTCTTTCTCAAAAACTACGTTACTTCAGAGGGAGCCGTTTCTCACAATGCTATATACTATCAGCAGCTCTCCATTGCTCGTTACCGAGTAAGTTTTTATGCTAACAATTATTTTGAGTAATTACCAATAGTGTCCAGTGCCTTTAACCAGTGGCCAATTCAACCGAGATCAGTTTAGTGGTTGTGACGGCAAAAAGGCACCCCTTGTTCACTGACACTAGTGACTGATGCAGGGCTCAAAGTTTGCACAGGACCCCTAGGCCCAACGCCAGTTTTAGTGTTGGGCCAGTAAAACTTATGATCGAGCAAGTCCTGCGGTTTTTGTTTTTTTGAGTTGAATGAAATTTTTAAAAAAGATGTTAAAATCCGACAAATATCTTTCAATTTTGTTGATTATCGAAGTTGACTTTAAAAAGTTTTTCTCATTTGGATTCTGGTCTTGTAAAAAAAATAAAAACTGGTCCAGTAAAAATGTTTAACTGCATGCCCTATGGCCTTGTGGACTCCCCCCCTCCTTAGTGCTAGCCAGAGGGGTGTCTGGGTGTCTTTTGGACACCCTGTTTTAAATTTGGACACCCTGTTTTATCTGTCATTTACATGTAAATGTATTGTAAGTGAACAATTTGGACACCCAGTTTATAAATTTCCATCAAATCCTGGCTAAAACCTTACCCCTCTCCCCCCCCCCCCCCGGCATCATTTTTATGTAAACCTGTTGAATCTTGGCGCAACTGGCAATTCAATATAAACATTGTTGACTGCCGTCGTTAATTGCAAGGGAAGACCAGTCCAGGTCGGTATTGTCTTGGTTGTGAATGTGTGGATAGGGGACATGTAGGTTGTTTGTCTGGGATGCAATGAGCGACATATATGCACATGGACGGCTTCTTTAAAACCAGCCCCACATCGGGTCTTTTGGATAGATTAGTGCAAAAGCAACATGGGTCTATGGTCTTATGCAATGTGTACATTTACATCCGCATAAGCCTGCAATGCGTGCACAACTTATATACCATGGACACTTTACAAGTGACATTGTAGGGCTGCCTATTGTCACCTAGATACATGTAGCTCTGTGCTGAAACAGAACTGTAGGCTTGCCCGGGAGTGTTGTTGGATCAGCTGTTTCTCACTGGCCACTCTAACTGGGAGGATGGTTGGCGTATTGGCAGCGTGCTCCCTTCGTTTTTGGAACCGTTCGATTACTTTAAAGGAACATTACGGAAATGGTTTTTGCTAACAAAACAATTGCTGGCAGTGTAAGCACTTTATGTAATCCACCATATACATAAACTGACAAACCTGTAGAGGTTTGAGATCGATCGGCCATCTGGGTCACGAGAAAATAGTGAAGAAACGATTACACATTTGCATGAAATCATATAGGTTCAACAAAATGAATAAAACGCTCACCGAGCGATAAACTCCAATCGGG
This sequence comes from Pycnopodia helianthoides, assembly GCA_032158295.1. Lineage (NCBI taxonomy): Eukaryota > Metazoa > Echinodermata > Asteroidea > Forcipulatida > Asteriidae > Pycnopodia > Pycnopodia helianthoides. The sequence continues at coordinate 3,215,016 of CM063257.1, forward strand.
AAATTAGTTTATTCGTTTCTCATCGAATATGGCATTTCAGACAGAAATATTTCAAGGGATGTTTTCTACTATCATCATCATTAGACCGTGTAAGTTTTATGTAAATCTGTGATCAAAAGTATATTTTACAATTACCAATTCTGTAATGTTCCTTGAGGCCCAGTACACTATTGGTAAGATCGAAAAACACAATGTTCACAGATTCACACATAACTTATATGATTTAAAGTAAGTAATGGTAGAAAGGGTTCCTTAAAATATTTCTGCCTAAAATGCTATCGTTTCTGAGAAACGAGTAAAACAATAGTAATTATCGCGCGCGATAATTTGAAAAAACAGAAAACACATAAGATCTCTTTTCACTATTTTCTCGTGACCTCGATGACCAATTGAGCTCAAACTTTCACAGGTTTGTTTGTTCATGCATATGTTTAATCACACAAAATGTGGACACTGATTTTGAGCTGTTACCAAAAGTGTACAATACCTTTAATCCTATAGATGTAGACAATGTATACAATAAAACCAACCAGTGAATATTTCATTGAGATATCGCCACATATCTGGAGTGGTAAAGGCCAAATAAAAAAATTAAAAATTGATCGTCCCCTCCCTCATCCTTTTTTGTGGCCGCATCCTTTTTTATTATTATTTTTTCTTTTTCTTTTTTTTCTTCAAAAAGACCACATTTTCTGTTGTTTTTTCTTCATTAAACTTACCAATCTTTTAGAGCTAATAACTACAGAAAGTAAGTGGTGAAGTTAAACTGAAGAATTGGTGGCCCGTTTGAATTGAAATGCTTGGCGGCCACCTTCGAAAGAAATAAAAAATAAAAAAGGCCCTCATCCTCCTCTTTTTGAAAAAACCTGGAAGATCAACTGGTGTTCTTTTTTACTTGGCTTATGTCCAACGCAGGAATAGTAATCCGTAATTGGAATGTCCGTAATTCCTAGTTGGAAAATCTAGAACGGTTACATGTAAACTGCTTCAGATTTTAAACCGACGCTACCACCTTTTGAAATGAAATTTTCACAGGTTAGTTTTTATTGTATTTAATGTCAACATTATAGGATAAAAACATTCGAACAGTTAAAACAAAAAAAGATTATACATGTATACATTCGTACTTTGGCTTTAAGATCTTGTTTATTTTTATGCTCCTTGCCTTTCTTTAGTTGCATATTTCTCTAAATGAACGTCGGTAGATAAACTCCTTTTGAAAGTTTTTCCCTAGAAATAATAATTTCTGGGTTTCAAATTCTGACACGGTGTTTAACTGGTTCACGCGGAAGAAAAATCTAGGGCAGAAACCATAAATAATCCCCCTGGATGTGACCCCCCCAAAAATGAGACCGCTTCACAGAGCCCGGGTTCAGCGCACTAATGTGCAAATGTTTTGAAACTTGTTATAAAGCTTCTAATCCAGTCCGCCTCTATGAACCATCATTTATTGCCTTTGGGGGAAATCTGAAATCTAGACGTACATGACCCCTGGGCACTGGAGTTAAAGTTTGTCAGGAAGCTATCATTGCCGCAACAGCGTGATCTGTTCGTAGAAGCCGTAGATCTTGCCAGAATGAAGTGTGGATCCCAGGCCTGTATGCTTCGTTCTAGAAAGGGAAAGGGCACCAAGGCATCCTCTCCTCGGTAAAGGGCACCCTATGAGGAACTTGTAAATTTCCCTTGAACATTTTAAGGGCACTAAGGCAATGACCAGGGGCATCGAGGCAATCGCCTCCCGTTGCCTTCCTGAAGTATCAGGCCTGGGATCCTATTTGATGAAAGGTAGCAACAATACCACACTTAGTGCCGGACATGTAAGTTAATTGATTGGATTGTTCTGAGAGTGGCCGATTATGGATTGAGCCGTATTGATTTCTCATCGTGTGGTTAGTCAAGCGCCAAAAAGTCCATTGAGCCACAAGTCGGCATGTGCAAACTTTCGGGAACGGTTTGACTTGCTTCAGAAAACAAGCCGCCCTGAAAAAAAAAAGTGCGGGAAAAAATAGATTGACATATGGATCTGTGTGGCCTTGAACGAAAAATATCGAAAACATATTTACTTGTCGAGTGAACAGCTGCACCCAGCATTAAAGGTAGGGTCTTTGATTGTTTTGTTGTCAAGGTAATATTTTACAAGTTTTTTTCTTACCAATTCTTAGACCGTGTAAGTTTTATGTAAATCTGTGATCAAGAGTATATTTTACAAGTTTTTTTTTCTTACCAATTCTGTAATGTTCCTTTAAACTACACAATACACATGTACATGCATGAACAGTACATTGTGTACATGCATGTACATGTACATAAATACTTTTAGGGGGAAAGTCCAACACACAGGGTTCTCATCCTACACAAAACAAACCCTCAAGGTTTTTTTTTGTCTTTTCCTTTTCTGGTTTTATTGTCTGTTTTTCGCTGAGGGGCAACATGGGAGTTATGTATTGCAATGTTATTTTTCACATGCTTCGATGCTGTGATGTCATTGTGAGTAGTATTGGTTTTATTTCTGTGGTATTATGATTTTGTTTATCGGGTCGTGTTCTATTTGTGAGACTGGCAATGTTTCACTTAAAGGAACATTACAGAATTGGTAAGAAAAAACTTGTAAAATATACTTTTGATCACAGATTTACATAAAACTTACACGGTCTAATGATGATGATAGTAGAAAACATCCCTTGAAATATTTTTGTCTAAAATGCCATATTTGATGAGAAATGAATTATAAACTAATTTTCCGATTGGAGTTTATCGCTCAGTGAGCGTTTTATTCATTTGTTGAACCTACATGATTTCATGCAAATGTGTAATCGGTATTTCACTATTTTCTCGTGACCCAGATGGCCGATCGATCTCAAACTTCTACAGGTTTGTCAGTATACACTGTATGGTGGATTACATAAAGTGCTTACACAGTGAAAACAATTCGAAATTTTGTAACATTGACTATTCAAAATAATGACATGTATTTTTTTTCCACCTAGCTTCTGTGTACACATGTGACTAAGGTTAGAGTGAACTCTATAATGTTGCCAAGCATCTCGTGGCGTGTGGTGGCCGAGTGGTTTAGTTCACCAGACTCAAGCTCTGGGTGTTGTCAGCAGCACAGTGTGGGTTCGAGTCCCGGTCATGACACTTGTGCCCTTGAGCAAGGCACTTAACCTTAATTGCTTCGTAAAAAAGTTGGGAAGGTAGTGCATTCTGCTCTACCAGACAGGCTCCTAGTGGATGATACCCATGCCTACATCCTTACGGACTGTGAAGGGGGTAACCCTGTTTCAGCCCAGGAGTACATGTAGGTGGCAACGTGCCTCTGGTGTCAGTTGATTTGGGTCAACAGCCCAAATCAGTTTAAGTGTAGCCCTCACCTTGAATGGCCGTTCGGCCTTGTGAGTTAGGTGATATCTCATAAAAAATATATAAGACCCCGTTCCCACTGGACCCCGCATTGATCGCGCAATTCGAGAAAAGGGCGATCAGACCCCGCAATTTCTCGAAAAGGGCGATCAAAGGGCGATCAAGCGTAAGTGGGATTGCGAGGGCGATCGGGATCAGACCCCGCAATTTTGATCCACCTCGGGAGTAGGAGTAAAGCGGGATCTGATCGCCCTTTTGGATTAATGGGCGATCAAAAGTCTAGTGGGAACGCAAAGGGCGATCAGACCCCGCAATTTGAGGGCGAACATCCGGTCCGGTAGACCCGAATGGCGCGAAAACGGTGTTCTTTTTTCTTCTATTCCCAGCACGCACCACGCATTTGGTGACATAAAATAATTGCAAGTAAAGCATAAAGCAGTATTGACGTCACGTGACGATACCAACTACACGTTCTGTACAACGCATCCACACTAAACCCAAACCCACGCCAATTTTTGGATGCATTGTACGTTCTTTAAAGATGGCAGCGCCCAGCAATGAATGTCCCATAAATTCGTCCAAAAAAAAACCCCCAAAAGATGAGAAGCGTGGCAAGCTATGGTCGGACGAGGAGCTGGGAACTTTTTAGACATCTGGGCCAGTCAAGAAATTCAAAACAAACCGTGAGAAATAGCACAGTATTTCAGGTAGTTGTGAGGAAGGTGGGCAAAAGTGACCTGCGTTGGTGAACTTTTGATCTACTTCCATTTACAAAAGGTGGATCAATGCGCGATCATACTCAAGTGGGAACGCAACCGCGATTCACGTCTGCGACTAATCCTTTTGTGGGGTCAGGATCTTGTAATTGTGGATCCAGTGGGAACGCGGTCTTAAATCTAGCTGCAAAGTACAACTTTGCTCACTGAGGTGGAAGGTGGTTTTAAAACTATGGTGCCTGGCACTGTGGCTGCTGTATGACATACAAAAGATAACCAGTAACCCTTGTTTGTTATTCGCCTTTATGATGGATAATCTGCCATCCAAGATGACATGAAAAGAACTCCATGCTGAACAATGCGGACTCCCAGAATAGGGCCAGACAACACTAAACTTATGTTTCCCGGTTCAAGGGAGCAAGCTTTTTCTTGAGAAATGTATGTTTTTTTTTTCCCTGTAGTTTGAGGTAAATCCATGTGATGGAGTGTCGCGTATTGCAGGCCTGGAATTACACGGAGGCCATGGAGGCTCCGTTGCCCTGGTCTTGGCCTTGGTGCCCCATAGATTTTAAGATTTTCTAATGGAAGTGCCCTTTAAAAAATGAAATTGGCCTTGCCCTCTCCAAGATGAAATTCCAGGCCTGGTATTGACTAACAAATCCAGGTTTTCTTGTACATACATAATAGGTAGGCAGATACAGCATTATGTGTTGCGCGTAGGGTGTCAAAATTGTTCACTTTGATATTTTTTTAACGCAAATTGCAAGCAGGGCTCCAAGTTGAAAACAGGCCGTTCAGAAGACGCACAGACACCCCACTGGATAACTCTATGGGTCATACCTTGGATCTGTCAGGAGTTTCCCCAGATTTCAGATCTTCCCACTCTTCTCATTCCAGGCCTGCCCCGGTTGTTACATTTAGCAAGAATTATTACTCCTCTTTAATATTATATATGGGTTTTGAGCATAGAGCTATATATATTGACTAGAGCGCTAACTTGCTCTGAGTTAAGAAGCCACCCTGGGCGCAGACATGTTTGATGTGTTGCGTGACTACGGAACGATTTTAGTTTTAAGAGAGCACACATGGCCGCGAAAATTTTGCATTCGGCGTGCGCGCTTACGTACGCGCCATATTTAATCTAACGATCATTGCTCTTGTAAACAGGTGATTTTAGTGATGTCTTAAAAAAATATGTAGTAGGTGATTCTCTGATGTTGTTACTTACGTCTTAGGAAAAATGCTGAGTCGAACTAAAGCCTTGTTTGGGAGGATTCAATGCTTCAAGATGTCAAGGGGAAAAAAACGAAATCTGCTTCAAGGATACACAATATGCCGGCAAGAATGACGAACTCAAAAAAAAACGTATACGCGCAAACGCACATGTTAAACATGACGCACATGACGCTCGCAGTTTGTACGCTCATTAGCAGATTGTGCGTTCTCATTTGCTGTATATTTGGTTCGATGACGCATAGAAAAGAACAAACGCTTTATCATGCAAATAGCCGTACAATTGCCGTACAAAATTTCAAGCTTTTGTATTGGTTTGTACATAAACATGGATGCGCCCAAAACTTCAAAAGCTTCAAGACCTTAGTGCGTGTATAACGGGGTTAGCGCTCTAGTCAATATATATAGCTCTATGGTTTTGAGGCATTGCATGGTGAGGTATCAATGTACATTCGGTTTGCGGTATTAAACACCATGTGTATAAATATCTACTTTGCTGTGTAGATTTTGTTCTTTAGAGAACTTGTCTTGCTATTTATTCTATTTACTCTTCGGAATTCGGGAGACTTCTCAGTTCTGAAAAGAACTGTCCTGCTTATTAACTACTACCTGGGCGGGAGGTAGGAAATCGGCCTGGACTACTACTTTAGCTTTGTGGATCGGGGGACTTCTCGTAATTAACTGCTCACTGCCGCGGAGTGAGTTCTTTTTGGTCTCAACATTTCAACTAGCTTGCTCTAGTCATCTTCTTTAATATTAAACAGAAAGACTTAGGGATGTCTCTTCTACCCTTGTTGGTATCTCACGCTTCTATCAAGAAAGTGATGAGCCAAAGGAAAGTGGTGCGTCGTGGCTAAGCGGTTAAGAGCACCGGACACTTAGCTCTAGTGTTTCTGATCAGCAGAGTGTGGGTTGGAGTCCCGGATGTGGCACTTGGTGTCCTTGAGCAAGATACTAACACCATAATTGGTTTGTCCTTCGGATGGGACATTAAGCTGTAGGTCTACTAGTGTTGGTAGTGCACATAAAAGAACCCGGAACACGTATCGTGGAGCCCCTTCTGGTTCACATAGCAAGCAAACATGTTTACAGGTTTCCTTGTGAGCTACAGTGATTAATTTCACTCATGGGCTGGTAGTGCACATAAAAGAACCCAGAACGTTAATCGTGGAAGAGTAGCCTGGGTTAACCCCCTGTGCTTCTGGTTCACATAGCAAGCACCCTTGTTTACAGGTTTCCCCAGGCTAGCTAGCTACAAGGATTAAGTTCACTTATGAGGCATCCTTGCTTTCATAACCAGAATTTAATAACAACTTAATGGTATAATAAATTTTGTTTGGCATGTCGCAATGCAACACTTTAAGGTGAATCACCCACTGAGTTGTCTTATGGGTGGTACACCAATGCTGTGGCTCGCTTGAAGGAATCCAATTCCCGAGGTGCTGTCTGCAGACTATTCAAACTGTATGCAGTGCTAAGTGTGTGCGGTGTAAAGTGCACTGTTCGTTTATGAACGCGCTTTCCAGGGACAATGTTCCTGGAATGATCCCCGGGACTTAATGACCTAAGATAGCAACTCTGTTAGGCATGTTTCTCCCCACAGGCTACAGTGCTTTGAATGTAAACAAGAAACTGTGTACACCGTACTTATTCTATCAAACTGATCAATTTCACTGCACCGTTTGTCTCCCTTAAAGGGAAGGTATACATTTGGTAATCACTCTTGAAATTAATGGCAATAAAAACTGACCTGGTTAGAAGTACAGCAGCTTTCGATAGTATAAAGCATTTGGAGAATCACTTTACTTCTGAGTAATGTGGTTATGGAAAAATATATCAGTTATCATCAGAAAAAATTTGAATCTGAGAAAGCGTTTCTGTCAGAAACGTTTCTCAGATTGTGTATTCCAATTGTGGATTATTCTTCCTGCGTGGACATACATGTAACCTGGGGAGACAGTGTTTGGTGGAGCCTTCCTGCATTTGTGTTATTCCTGGGGTTACTCCTGCACTTGAAGGGTTTTAAAAGATGTAAATCATGTGCATTAGTACATGTATAACTTGGTACATGTGTACATGTATATAAACGTGTTCTGTGAGAAATTCAATGGCTGGGAACAAAATCCCTTCTTTGCAGTGTGAGAAACAAGTTCTTAGACTTGTATGGCCCTTACCCCTGCTCTTAAGCAATTTTCCCCTAATCTGGGGAACCCTCCTTGGAGCGCCAGACAAGGACAAATTGACTTGCAAATGGGCACAAATTGTTGGGATTTAAACTTAGGCACTGAGCTATTCAAGTTGTATTCATTACACAATAGTGGAGACAGCCTGGTGGTTTCTTTTGCAGCATGGAGGCAGGTTGCAGTGGTTGTGATCCACACATATGCATTGGATCATAGAGCAAGGACCTTGGATCAAATGCATGCAGCGTCCACCTCTCCAGAATTGGTGTTACTGTACCTGTTGCAGGGTTTAATGTTGAAGAAGACATTAGGAATGAATGGATTGAAAGGGGTGTGTGATGGTGCTGGACGAAAGTTCTGCTGCCGGACTATAAAAGGAACATTACAGAATTGGTTTTTGCTAACAAAACAGTTGCTGGCAGTGTAAGCACTTTATGTAATCCACCATATACATGTACTGACAAACCTGTATCAGTTTGAGATCGATCGGCCATCTGGGTCACGAGAAAATAGTGAAAAACCGATTACACATTTGCATGAAATCATATACACTCAAAAAATGAATAAAACGCTCACTGAGCGATAAACTCCGATCGGAAAATTAGTTTATTCGTTTCTCATCAAATATGGCATTTCAGACAGAATTATTTCAAGGGATGTTTTTCGCAGGAAAACAGTGTCAAGTCCCATTGTATTTGATACCCTTCCAGTTACAATTTGCGCTTTAAAAAAAAAACAGCTCTTTGAAATTGGGCTCTGAACCCTCTTTTCATGTTAACTGCGCACCACAGAATTCCACTCTCTTGAAACTAAATTCACGGTGCCCTGAGCGTGTGATTCGGTGGGTGCAGATTTTATCTGACAATCAGTGCCGTGGATTTGGGGGGGGGGAGGGGCGCCTGATGAGGGGAGATGAGTACGGCTCGGCTAGCTTGGCATCAAGCTTGAGAAGATCTCGGTGTGTACAACATTAACACCCACACAGTTTCCCCTTTTCTACTGTAGAGCTTTGTATTTGTGTGCGTGTGTGTAATCGGCTATCATAAGAGAGAGAGATTATCTAGGGCCCCTGTGTCCTTACATAATAAAGAGCTTTATATAATGGTGCTCAGAATGCGCTCGGGCTTAATATGCTTTTGAAAAGTGACTTTGCAAATTCTGTTCAACAGTATTATAATGCCCCCACCCCAAAAAAGAAAATATATATATATATTTCTGTTCAACAGTATTAAAACCCCCCCCCAATTTCTTTTTATAAATATCGAAATAATAATAAGGCAAAAAAAAAAACCCCAAAACAGTTGATCGTCCCCTCCCTCATCCTTTTTTGAGGCCGCTTCCTTTTTATTATTATTTTTTATTTTACTATTTTTTCTTTTCAAAAAGACACAATTTCTGTGTATTTTTCATTAAACTTACCAATCTTTTAGAACTTGTAACTCCAGAAAGTAAGTGGTGACGTTAAACTGAAGAATTGGTGGCCAGTTTGAATTGAAATGCTTGGCGGCCACCTTCGAAAGAAATAAAAAATAAAAAGGCCCTCATCCTCCTCTTTTTGAAAAAACTTGGACGATCAACTGGTGTTCTTTTTTACTTGGTCTAACAGTTATAATTACCTTTTCAAAGGTGTGCCTCTGTCATCTGTAATTGCTTGCATGAAAGCATTTGCTCCACTTATATATACATGTAGTGTGACTGGTATTGTGCACATCTCTGCTTAGCAGAAAGCTGTTAAGCAAGTTTTTCTCTGCTTTAAAAGCAGCTCTATGAAATTGGGCCCAGATGTTGCATGCGCAAAGTTAGGTCTCTCTCAACATGCAAGGAAGGCTAGAGGTCACAGCGCCCTCTTGACATCCTGAGAGGCTGTCGTTTTACCCGTTGTCGTGAAGTACCTCCTCATTCTGTGACGTCCTTGTCTCTTTGGTAGGTGGCCCTTACATGTTCAAAGGAGATAACAAGGCCCTCCGGCCTTTCGTTACATGTACCATTAATCCTTCGCAAAAGAAAATGTGTAACAATTGCAATTTGATTGTCGGATCAATGGCCTAGTCACAGGGCACCGAACGTTAACCTTGATAACAAGAAAATAGTTTCTAGATCAATTCTGTTGTTGTTTAAATTTTGGGGGAGGGGAGGGCGGGGAGATCACCCAATATGAGGCCAAAGGGCCACTCTTGGTTAGGGTTACATGGATAATGAGAAGATTTAATGGGAGTGAAGATATCTGTTCACCTTTCTCTTGAACTGGAATCGATTGTAAGTTGCTGAAAACAAGGTTGCTGGAAAACAAGGTTACTTGTTTTTTTTTTTAATGAGATATTGCCTAACTCACAAGGCCGGACCACTTCAAGGTCAGGGCTACACTTACCCGATTTGGGCTGTCGAACCAATTCAACTGACACCAGGGGCACATTGCCACCTACTCTTGGGGTTGGAACAGGGTTACCCCCTTCACAGTCCGTAAGGATGTAGGCATGGGTATCATCTACTAGGAGCCTGGCTGGTAGAGCAGAATGCACTACCTTCCCAACTTTTTACGAAGCAATTATGGTTTTAGTGCCTTGCTCAAAGGGCACAAGTGCCATGACCGGGATTCGAACCCACACTCTGCTGCTGACAACACCAAGAGCTTGTCTAGTGAACTAACCACTCGACTCGGCCACGATGCGCCTTGTAGGAGTTCCCTACATGATAATGTATAACATGTTGAGAAAAGATTCCCTTCTAAGGAATGTGATTAAGAAAGGGGATTCAAAAACATTTCAATCTCAGAAACAACGTCTGTTGAACGATTCCCTTCTAAGGAATGTGGATTTAGAAAGGGGGATTCAAAAAACATTTCAATCTCAGAAACCAACGTCTGTTGAGAAACGATTCCCTTCTAAGGAATGTGGATTTAGAAGGGGGATTCAAAAACATTTCAATCTGAGAAACGTCTTGCATGAAACGTTTCTCAGATTGTGTGTTCCAATTACGGATCATTCTTCCTGCGTGGACAATAACTGCTCCATATATTCGGTGGTATCTCAAAAACGCTACCACCTTTTGAAAGCAAATTTTATTGGTTATGTCTACATTTAGATTAAAACAATCCAATGTTTCAAAAAAAACCACAGAGGTATGCTTTGCCTTTAAGGATACATTTTTTCCCGTCCTTTGATTTATTAGGAACGAAGCCCTTTGTGATGTTTGAGTGTTTTTATATTTCCGGAGTGGTGTCAAAATATCAAGGGTCGTTAGATTAACCCAGTTTCTGTGTGTACCGTTGCCGATGGCAACGGTACCATGATGTAGGTCTGTGTGTGCCGTTGCTCTGCTCCGGTGGATGGGGTTCCAACACGTCCAAAGGTTATAAAAGGCCAATCTTGGCTGTGTGGGGGACGTGTGGTGAGGGAACCAAAGCTTGGAATGTTGAACTCGGGCCCCCCCCCCCCCCCCCCCCCCCCCCCCCCCCCCCCCCCCCCCCCCCCCGTGGAAATGTTATGAAACTACATTCGGTGAAATTTGGGTTCCTGTAGGGACCTGTGCTGAAGTTACTCTGGGTCTGTCGACAAGCTGCAAATCAGGAGTCTGGTTTTCTGACGGATTATTTTGACTTGATTCTTGGGAAACCGAACTCGAAAAAGAGGAAGACAAAAACAGAAGATGGAGAGATGAACTTTGAACATATACAGTAGGGGCATTGCTTGGCAGCAGACAGCTCAGGATGGAGTGAAATGAAGAAAGTGGTGAAGAGGCTTTCCTCCTGCAGTGGAGTGAAATAGGCTGGAAAGCAACCTCGTCCCCTGGTTTACTTTATTTCCAACCATGTTTACAATAGTAAACCCTGGGTGGGAAACTCCTTACTTGGACCCTGATTGGACAACGACTTTACAATATTAGCATATATATCATAGTGTCTAGAAGAATTACACCGTACAGTTATTAAATCTTGTACCGGACCACGAGACTATGACCAAGATGTGAATTTCGAAAAGCAGCCAGACTATTCTATTTTGCATACGTATCCAAAAATGTTTGGATATGCAAATGATCCAATACCAGGGTGAGAGAGCGGTCAACCTCGTACTGCTCGACACACCCTGGGGACGAGGTTGGCTGGAAAGATGATTGGGAAATCTGTTCATTGATAATTTTTCAACATCAGTAAAGTCATAATTTTGGAGGCTGATCATCCTTACTCGAGGCTGAGAAACTGAGTTTCGAAGGACGCGGCTACAATGTGTTCGAGAAGCAGGCATGCAAGGGTGTCTTTGGCAGCCAGCCAGCCACATCAACCCGTGTATAAATGGCCATTATTTCCAGGACTTTTCACCTTGGTCTAATCCCATCCCTGCCTACATGTATAACCCGTTCACTGAAGCCCTAAGTTGGCATTGAACCCTACTTTGAACGTATTTTATCAGAGTTAAGGGTCAGTAATTTTTAGGATTGATATCAAATGCTCATAACAAAAAAAAGGAGGACTGAGTTATAGAGGTAGAAAGGATTTTCCGAAGAATAGGGGTTTGTAAACGTGTTGCGCTTCATACTGGACAACTGCCAAGCATGGGCGCACGATCGATGGCAGGGCTGATTTGGTTTAGTTTTTAAGCTGTGTCTTTTAAAGTTCCCTCCCCATTCTCAATCTTTCCTTGTTTCTTCCCAATGTCATGTCCCTCTTTTGAATCAACCTTTTCCAGCCCATATTAATTTCCCATATATGGGACTGCTGATCTGGAGAATACTTGGTACAGACTTACCCCGTAGTAGATGCTGTATATGCCCCAGATTTCTCGAGCTGGTAGTTACAACAATGTGCTGCCCTCTGTAGGTCAAGAATTGAAAATACTTCTCCTGTGTGAGACGTATTGATGTGCATTAGGGGACACAATGGAGTTATTTTCAGATGGTTTCAGCCGCTGGGCCTGGGCACCAGCGGTGGTTTAAAAAATTTGCAGCAGTCAAAGTGTTAACCCTCCTACTGTCAGTGACTCTGACTCCAGTGAGTTGACCAACCATTTGAAACCATTCGACTGCCAAGGTTGTGTACGGTGGCACAACTGTGCACAGAACTAACTGTGTACTGGTGTACATGCATTCCCTCATGGTATCATATTGCAGGCTGGCATAGTTTATCTATCATTCAAAACCACAGTGAATGGTATTGAATGGTCAGACAGCAAGAGGGTTAATAATGTCTTGTACATGTAGAACTACAATGGTTTGCTTTTTAAGTCACAACTTACCACTTAAATTTGATTTCCTCAGACTATAGAGACTGTTGTGGCGCATACCTTAAAGGCAGGGTAGCCTTTTGGTAATTGTCAAAGGCTAGTGTCCTCACTTGGTGTGTCCCAACATATGCATCGCATAACAAACCTATGAAAATTTGGGCTTGATTGGTCATCAAAGTTGCAATAAGATAATTAAAGGAAAAAACACCCTTATTGCATAGAATTGTGTGCTTTCAAATGCCCGAGAAAGGCTCGTGCCTGAGCCTTTCTCAGATACAATAGTTTAGTGAGAAATTACCTCTTTCTCAAAAACTACATTACTTCACGAGGGAGTCGTTTCTCACAATGTTTTATACTATCAGCAGCTCTCAGGTGTTCCTTAACACCAATCAAGTGTTTTGGGTGATATATTTCTTGAGTAATTACCAAAAGTATTCCACTGCCTTTAAAGGCACTGGACACTATTGGTAATTACTCAAAATAATTGTTAGCATAAAAACTTACTTGGTAACGAGCAATGGAGTGCTGTTGATAGTATAAAACATTGTGAGAAACAGCTCCCTCTGAAGTAACGTAGTTTTTGAGAACTTAGAAGTAATTTCTCAGTAAAATATTTGAATTGATTTTGAGACCTCACGCGTGAGGTCTCGAAATCAAGCATCTGAAAGCACATAACTTTGTGTGACGATTGGGTATTTTTTCTTCCATTATTATCTCGCAACTTCGACGACCAATTGAGTTCAAACTTTCACAGGTTTGTTATTTTGTCCATATGTTGAGATACACCAAGTGAGAAGACTGGTCTGTGGCAATTACCAAAGGTGTCCAGAGTCTTTAAATTTTATGTCACACAGCTCGGGGGCAAGTTTTTGCATTAACTGACGCAAGAGACGGCAAACACCCATACACCATTCTGACAGAATGTTGTTTTACATACAAAAGCTTGCCCCAAAACCATGTGGCGTGGCAACACTGCCTTTAGTCTGGGCAATCCAATTGGAGTATTTACTTGTGACCAATGGAGTCATTGTACCAGACCTTATTCAAACATAACTCGCAAGTGGTTTTTTAGTCCGCTCAAGGTGGCAGCTAGAACTTATAAGCGTAAAACAAGCTTTACTCCATAATTACATGTTCTTGTCGTTTTTTTTTCATAGAAGTACATGTATGGAAGTAAATGTATCTGAATCTGGAATGCCCTAAATCACCTTTTTTTAAAAACTCTATTCAGTAAATTAGTATGTTGAAGCAGTCAACGTTCCTTATTGTGGAGTCCAGAGTCGGTTTTTTTCACAGAAGTATAGAAGTAGGCTACGTGTAAATATGTATTTGAATCTGAAATGCCCTAATTCACTATTTTCACTATATTTCAGTAAATTAGTAGGCCTATGTTGAAGCAATCAACGTTCCATATTGTGGAGTCCAGAGTGACAAACATAAAGTCTGAGACCAGGGCTCCTTCCACAAAGAGCTAAGATCGACCTTTAAGTGCGAATCCATCTTAACCGCTAAGCAAAGTGCGAAGCCACAATACAAATCACTGTACATCAATATTGACAACTCATCTTAAAGATGAATCTCTTAGTGCTTTGTGGAATGAAGCCTTGCTGGTCGAGTACGGGTCCCAGTTCATGTAGGCAAACATTTACATGCATTTGGCCTTCCATTAATTGTTGGTCCAAGCTTCATGAAATTATTTGAATACACACTCTATCTGTATGTTACCTCTTAGTCTTTGAAGATTACTCCAAGATTAGGGGGGGGGGGAAAGGAAAAATTTGACAAAGGTTACCTAATCCACCAGATGTTTTGGTTACCAGAGAAAAGAGGATTCGGGTTGGACTGGGTGGGGATCAACCCATAAGTAAATATCTTCCCGTGGCGATTTGTGGATTTCACTTCAGGGGTCAATATTTGTGCTGGCTGGCTGTACGTCTTCGTTTCATTGAGTAGTATTCCCTCACTTTGTTGAGAGTAGTGAAGGTGGTTTGCAAAGTACATGTACATTTAGCTCGGTTGTTAGCGCGCCGGTACGTTAATCAGAGGTCGAAAGGTTCAAATCCTGCTCTAGTTAATTCTGTTGTTAAAATCAATTATCAAAATACTTTTGATAAGCACCTGGAATTACATCCCATAATAGCATGCTCATCAAACACTTTGTCTGTCTGAAAAGAACACCCAACTGTACCAAAGTTTGTCACGCTAGGAATTCCGATAATTGTTAACGTATCCTACACACAGATTTCAAACGTTTTACTCACGCCCCACCCCCCTTTTAAAAAATGCTCATTCAACAGTTCATGTACCCACAACAGCGTTCCATTATTTGCAATCCATACAAAAAAGTAAAATTCCGATTTGACATTGATTGGCCTCTTGAGTGGTCTTAACACACAAAAAAAAGGACACAAATTTTATCGGCACTTTTGGGGCATTCACCGTCAATATTTCCCACTCTCCGGAACCTCCCAGGGGATAAAGTGGAACTGTTTACACCCATTTCTGTGAATGTATGAAACACCATCCCAGTTCTGCACGTTCACGGTCGGTACAAAGGAGACTCTATCTCCACAATGGACGGTGGAATGCCCGGCATTCGTGGATGAAAAGAACTCGTAACCGACGTAATTCGCTGATTGTGATTTGGTGGGACAGGATGCTGTTTGGGAATTTTGAGGGGATATTTTATTTGCAATGGAATTGTTTCGGCTGGAGATTCGTTGCTGCTCATGGGAGCCATTTGTGAGTTAGATTTGAATAACGTCTGGTACATTGACTTGTTACTGCTTAAATTTGAAGTCCTCAGAGTATGGAGACAGTTGCTACGTCACATGATTCGTCACATGATTCGTCACATGATTCGTCACATGATTCGGGGCAAGCTTTTGCATAGTTACGTAAAAGAGACTGCAAACACCTAATACACAATTTTGAATGAATGTGTGTGTGGCACAATGGTACCAGGGTTTGCTCATCTGGAGGTTGCCATGCAAAAGCTTGCCCCGAACCATTTGACATACAATAGCAACTTTCTCTATAGTCTGGGGAATTCAAGTTTAAGCAGAAACTTGTGACTAAGCAAGTCAATGTATTGTACCAGACATTCAAATCTTACCCGCAAATGGCTTATTGGGGTAACATACAGGTGCATGTTTTGGCTACATTTAGATACAGGGTTGGGGCTACACTTAAGTTGGGGTTACATTTAGGTACAGGGTTGTAGGCTACATGTTCATTTTAGTTGTGGCTATATTTAGCTACATGTACAGGCATGACAGGGCTGGGGCTGCATGTTCTGGCTGTTTTTAGCTTCATGGTTGGGGCTACACTACATGAGTTCTGGTTACATTTAGGCACAGGGTAGGGCTACAGTTAAGTCCTACAAAAATAGCTATATTTACATGTACATTGTACACAATTGGGGCTACATGTAAATGTACATTTAGTGTAGTTTTGAGGCTATATTTAGGTGTAACAAACCTAGATCCCTGCTAACGCACAAAATGAGTGTAGAAAATATACTGTACATGTTCAGGGTGTGTACATTTTTTACTGTACTGTATGCACAAAAACAGACCTTACAAGTTATCAACAACCATAATAAGTTTTAGTACTGTTTAAGAAATTTGAGTATGCAATTGGAATATTTAAACTCGATGTCAGAACTTCCCTAAGAGAGAAAACAAAAGCAAAATAACAAAACTCGGCCTCATTTTGCTAATTGCATTAGACAGTTAGACTCCTAATCCAGTACAAACATTATTGCATGCACTTCCTCCTCGACCGCTCGTTGAAAAGCCGACTTCGCTGGAGTCGGTGAAGCGAAGACAGCCGGGAGCTCTATTGTGGTTCCGAGCGATTTTTTCAAAGGCCACCCTCTTTTTTTATATATAATCGCCTCCATCCTTGGTAACTTGGGTTTCATACAATTGTGCCATAATGGTTTTGAGGTCGACGGGGTCGTACTGTAATAGGTGTCTACTATTCACGTGGTATGCTCTTTAATGTTGGCGTTATTGGGTCTAGTAATATCGATGGCAAGAAAAATACTGATCGTGTTACACAAACAGCATGGATATTATAAAAGCTTTAACAAAAAATAGTATACAAACTTACAAACATATTTTATGGGGAGGGGTGGGGGGTAGTTCAACACTTACAGTGTGTACTGTAATTTTTTTCTCACAACTTTAACCAAAGACAATTACTACATTGTAAGAGAAGTACACAGTACTTTGCCACATTTGTATCAACGGCTGAATTTGTGTACATTGTTAGAACGTTCAGGATTTGCCGTTAACTTTTGTGACTAACCATGCTAACCAGCAGGAGCAGTTAGCTCGTCAGTTCACTAGTCCGCCAGCTTTTTTACAAGTCCTTATTCCTCTTTTACAAGTCCTTATTCCTTTTTTACTAGTCCTTATTCCTTTTTTACAAGTCCTTATTCCTTTTTTACTAGTCCTTATTCCTTTTTTACTAATCCTTATTCCTTTTTTACTAGTCCTTATTCCTCTTTTACAAGTCCTTATTCCTTTTTTACTAGTCCTTATTCCTTTTTTACTAATCCTTATTCCTTTTTTACTTTAGTCCTTACATACGGTATTCCTTTTTTTACTAGTCCTTATTCCTTTTTGAAAAGTCCTTATTCCTTTTTTACTAATCCTTATTCCTTTTTTACTAGTCCTTATTCCTCTTTTACAAGTCCTTATTCCTTTTTTACTAGTCCTTATTCCTTTTTTACTAATCCTTATTCCTTTTTTACTTTAGTCCTTACATACGGTATTCCTTTTTTTACTAGTCCTTATTCCTTTTTGAAAAGTCCTTATTCCTTTTTTACTAGTCCTTATTCCTTTTTTACTAGTCCTTATTCCTTTTTGAAAAGTCCTTATTCCTTTTTTACTAGTCCTTATTCCTCTTTTACAAGTCCTTATTCCTTTTTTTACTAGTCCTTATTCCTTTTTGAAAAGTCCTTACTCCTTTTTTACTAATCCTTATTCCTTTTTGAATAGTCCTTATTCCTTTTTTTACTAGTCCTTATTCCTTTTTGAATAGTCCTTATTCCTTTTTACCAATCCTTATTCCCTTCTTACTTTAGTCCTTATTCCTTTTTTACTAATCCTTATTCCTTTTTTATACTTTAGTCCTTATTCCTTTTTTCACTAGTCCTTATTCCTCTTTTACAAGTCCTTATTGCTTTTTGAATAGTCTTTATTCCTTTTTGAATAGTCCTTTTTGATTATAGTCCTTATTCCTTTTTGAATAAATGAAATGAACAATGAAACGAAATATGGAAGAAGAGCAGAGTGATTAGCGACTGTCTTCTAAGAATTTAGATATTATCAATGCACGTCATAAGTTGTGTACAAAATGAATGAGATGAGGTGGTCATAGAGCAAGGGAGATATTGGACGTACATTGTATGTATATAGTTTGCATACATATTGTACAGAAATTCCTGTCATTGAAAAAGGGTTAACAGTTCAGTGAGCATGGCAGAAACTCCCATAGGCTCACCTGTTGTACACTGTACAATGTACCCACAAGTTCATTTTGGGCGGATATTATTTCCGTTCAACTCTCGGTTCAGCGACTCCTTTCTTCTTTTCAGGCCCACAGTTCAGTGTGGAGTTCAGCAGGTACAGTGTCCTCGGTCGTGTGTTTTTTTTTTTAACGAAGGGTGTGGGTGAGTCTTTTTTTTTTTCCGGAAAACTGGAATTCTGATTCACCGCAAGGGGATCAATTGTTCGTAAAGTGATCACTTTATTTTGATGGATCCTGCATGCAGTTTGTACAGTACAAGAACGACATCTTGTTTGAACGTGTTTGTACGGTAGAGAAGTTTTCTGGCTGAGTTTCCTTCCTCGGATAAATTTGGATTTACCTATACTTTGTGTGCTTTCTCACTGTGGAGTTATTTACTGTGGAGGCTTTTGGCACTGGCCAGTGGAATAGTACACAGGTTTGTTGACAGTGTTGTACTCTTATATAGCAGGCCTTGTGTTAAAGGGACATTACAGAACTGGTAAGAAAAAAACTTGTAAAATATACTTTTTGATCACAGATTTACATAAAACTTACACGGCCTAATGATGATGATAGTAGAAAATATCCCGTGAAATATTTCTGTCTGAAATGCCATATTTGATGAGAAATGAATAAACTAATTTTCCGATTGGAGTTTATCGCTCAGTGAGCGCTTTATTCATTTGCTGAATCTACATGTATATGATTTCATGCAAATGTGTAATCGGTTTTTCACTATTTTCTCGTGACCCAGATGGCCAAACGATCTCAAACTTCTACATGTTTGTCAGTTTATGTATATGGTGGATTACATAAAGTGCTTACACTGCCAGCAACTGTTTTGTTAGCTAAGAACAATTCTGTAATGTTCCTTTAAGCTTTTTGTGGAGTAGTCCACTGAGCTTAGTAAACTGCAATTTCCTGCTTCCAGGAAATTTTGGAAGTTTCAGTACTTTGTGACTTTCTGATTGTGGAGTTACTTACTGTGGAGGCTGTTGACGCTACCCCCCCCCCCCTACATGTCTGGTTTGGGTTGTTAGTTCTACCATAGAGCAAGGGTTGTACTGTAGTCATGGTGGGTTGATACATTGATACGCCATGTATAAGTTTCAATTCATTGTAAAGGAATGAAACTGGCCGTTTCTATTAGAATCGCCTTTCAAGTTATTCACACACACAAAAAAAACACCTGTGGGAAATGTAGAAGCCACTGTTTATATCAGTTAGATTTGTACACATTGTACAATGGTACCGTTGATCAACACTCTTTGCTTTGTAATGTCGGATTTGAATCTTTGCATGGTTAAAGAACCCGTCTAGCATGTCCAGAAGAATTATCTTCAAAGGGGTCTCAACAGAATTTAAAGATATTTATTGTACTTAAAGTCACCATTTGAACATAAATTTGTGAAATAAAGATTAGGTGTCGTATTGTTCTTCACATACAGATGACCGCGGAACTAAACAAAAACAGGACTTGAGTGTACGGTTCAGAGTTAATTTCCAGCCCTGAAACTCTGCCAAATGCAGCGAAATGCAAACTTTATAGAGTATTCTGTTCCATTGTGAAGTGGACTGGTTTACGCCAGCCTTGGCACTGGACAGTTGCACTTAATGCACCAATAAGCAACAATATGCGACGCAGTTGAAATGGAAAGCCCTGCAGAATCTTGCAAAACGCAATCGGAGGATGCATTCAGATTGTCAAACTTCTGAGAACAGATGAATGCAAGGGGTCTATATGCCGACACTTTTTTTTGAAAACTGCATTCCTTTTTTTTTCAACAACTGTCTCAAAAATTTTTTTTTTTTCTTCTTAACTGCAGGTTCTAGCATCAAGTAGCTACTAGTGAAACAAGGAGAGATCACAAGTCAGGAGCCCCTCACCTTGTCTGGTGTGGTCACCATGCCTATCCCAGTCGGGGTACAAGACCACTACGGTGAACAAGCTTACGGTCACTCTTCAAGCAAGTAAGTTTTCTTTTTACATGTCTCGAAAGGCACAAACTTTCCATCAATGGAAAAAAAGACATGGGCCTATTGTTTTAGGCATGATACATGTACATGTACTCCTACTTTAGTCTGTTTTCGAATTGTTTTCGTCCTTGGGAACAATTTGAAACATTGTAATTAAAAAGGCTTGAAAAGCCTAGAGCCTTACCATACAGGTAAGCCTTTGTACTTGATAAAATGTTCCTACTCTTTCCAAGTACCAAATATCATGCCTGTAGTGTCCAAACCTGTAGTCTTCCAGTTTTGGGTGGCGCAGCCCGTCGGATACCAGTGTTGTAGTTCTCATACATGGCACTCGTACTCGAGTACTACTAGAGTACCATTTTTGACTAGTACTCGGCTAGCAATATACTTGGGCTTTAAGTCCATACTCGGCTGAAAATGGACTCGGACTCCGGTGTAAGAACTTGTGTTCAAACTATGACTTTCCCTTCAGCTTTCCTAGTCAGGCGTTACTGCAAGGGAGAGAGGAATAAAACTATGGACAAAGGATACCTGGTTCGGGAAATCAGTGGCACCTGTTACAAACGGGATAGTCCCCTTAACCCTCTCACTGTTATCACCATCGACTCGTTGAGGAAAATATTTCTGCCAGAGAAACGTCAATTAACCAAACGCTTGTTTTTCTGTTTCTGTAGTGGAATGAACGGAATGGACAGACACGGAATGAGCAATGGGTATGGACCCGGACCCGGCCCCGGCCCCTACCGCAACTCCAACGGTCCCAGCCGATCTTCAAATGGTAAGGATAAAAAATCATGTGATCCGATAAAAGAAAACACTTCCAGAATGTTGCAACCAATGAAAAGAAACTAAGCTGATGCGATAGTCAAAAAAATTGTACACTTTATTGTGATCTACTTTGTATGCGGATCTTTATTGCCAAAACTTCACACCTGTTTAAACAAAAACACTTGTAATTGGTTGAGGACTTTAGCCCTGTATAGTGTCGTTACTAAATATCCCCCTAATGGGTTTCAAAAAATATGTCCACACCTCAGGCCAATACATCAGCCCGGCATACGGCGACCCTCGAGACGACCCCCGCATCGCCGTCCGCGCCGACGTCCACAGACCCCCGATGGACCCCCAGATGGGCCCCCAGCCGAGGGACCCCGGCGGCCCGGTCTACAGGAATCCGAGGGGAGTGAGGAACGACCAGCCCCCTCGAGAGCTCCAGAGGGAGGTGAGCCGGGAGGGGCCCAGAGAGGGCCCCAGGCGGGAACTGCCGAGAGAGCCCCCGATGGAGGCCGAGAGGAACCCACAGATTGATGTGTACGTCCAGCAGAGGAGGTTCCCGATCGAGGTAGGATACTTTTTATACAGTTAAAAAAATGAAACTAAAGATGATGCACAGGCCTCGAACTTCGTGTACAAAAGGGCACAGCACTTTACAAAAGGGCACAGCACTTTACAAAAGGGCACAGCACTTTCCCCAAAATGAAGGGCACCCAACGAGGGAAATTTGAATTTGTATTGAAGGTTTTTAAGGGCACCAACAGCAATTGCTGTGGTGCCGTGGCAAAATTTGAGGCAGGGATGCAAGTTTGCCCCAAAAGAAGCTTAAAGCCACTATTGGTAACCTTGGGGCTAGCTACAACAAGAAGAAAATATTTAAGGTGAAAATAACTTGGGGCGAGCTGAAGGTAGGAATCCATATTCCTCTTAAAACAGTCTAGATTGTAGGATGGAGGGAAACATGCACCAAGTCAAGGAGTTCCAAAGAGATGTAAATGTAGTATTGTGGAATAAAGCTGTTGGAATGGCTCTTTGTTCGACATCTCAGCAAAGCATGAGTGTATGGGTGAGAAGAAGCAGAGAACTTGGTTTCACGCTCAACCACCCTGATAGGAGGAACCAGGTCGGACACACTGGTGGGCACATTTACCATGAAACTATCTGTCGAAAAGACAGAGGCTGGCCACTGAGGACGCGAACCTGAGAATTTGTCAGGATTGTTTTCTCATTTCCTGGGGTTTTCCTCCCATATGTCAAGTTATTTTGTCTTCAAACTGCTTGTATCTCAAGCCCTAACCAACCCAATTCCTTTGAAATCCAACTGCATGTTTTGTTTGATTCTTTTGGACTGAGGACTGCACTAGTAAACTGATTATGCTTTACATGGGCTCAGGCAAACCACCAACCTGACCACCATAATCAGAGTCCAACAGTTTGGGTGTTGAGTTATTGTATGGTGTTGGACTGAGGACTGCACTAGTGTACTGATTATGCTTTACATGGGCTCAGGCATACCACCATAATCAGAGTCCAACAGTTTGGGTGTTGAGTTACTGAATGGTGTTGGACTGAGGACTGCACTAGTAAACTGATTATGCTTTACATGGGCTCAGGCATACCACCAACCTGACCACCATAATCAGAGTCCAACAGTTTGGGTGTTGAGTTATTGTATGGTGTTGGACTGAGGACTGCACTAGTGTACTGATTATGCTTTACATGGGCTCAGGCAAACCACCAACCTGACCACCATAGTCAGAGTCCAACAGTTTGGGTGTTGAGTTACTGTATGGTGTTGGACTGAGGACTGCACTAGTAAACTGATTATGCTTTACATGGGCTCAGGCAAACCACCAACCTGACCACCATAATCAGAGTCCAACAGTTTGGGTGTTGAGTTATTGTATGGTGTTGGACTGAGGACTGCACTAGTGTACTGATTATGCTTTACATGGGCTCAGGCATACCACCATAATCAGAGTCCAACAGTTTGGGTGTTGAGTTACTGAATGGTGTTGGACTGAGGACTGCACTAGTAAACTGATTATGCTTTACATGGGCTCAGGCATACCACCAACCTGACCACCATAATCAGAGTCCAACAGTTTGGGTGTTGAGTTATTGTATGGTGTTGGACTGAGGACTGCACTATGTTACTGATTATGCTTTACATGGGCTCAGGCAAACCACCAACCTGACCACCATAATCAGAGTCCAACAGTTTGGGTGTTGAGTTACTGTATGGTGTTGGACTGAGGACTGCACTAGTAAACTGATAATGCTTTACATGAGCTCAGGCAAACCACCAACCTGACCACCATAATCAGAGTCCAACAGTTTGGGTGTTGAGTTATTGAATGGTGTTGGACTGAGGACTGCACTAGTAAACTGACTAATGCTTTACATGGGATCATGCATACCACCATAACCAGAGTCCCAATAGTTTTGGTGTTGAGTTATTGAATGATGTTGGACTGAGGACTGCACTAGTAAACTGACTTTGCTTTACATAGGATTAGGCATACCATAATAATCAATAATGGCAACTTTATTCAACGGTGCACTGCACCCTGCTTGAGCCCAATGGCGACTTTAGTCGACTGAGCACTGTACCCTGCTTGATCCCCAATGGCGACTTCAGTCAACCAAGATAACACACAAAAAGCACTCAAGCCTGAGCACAAAGGCCATTTGTTAAAAAAGCTGTAGTTTTGTCCATAATCACTCTCCATACCCAAGCTTTCTACGGTCGGAAAGAGAAAGATTGGATTTTTCTAAGGATGGTAAAATTAAATACATGTAAGGTTGCTATTATGCAATTCCTTCACATGGGATTGGAAAGAGCCAAGGGGGGGGGGTGGGGAGTGGGTGGGGGGTGTGGGGCAGGAAACTGCTTGAGGAAACCACAAACAATAAACACTGTGCTTGGCATGAATGACTTTGGACTCTGTATTCTCCTCATGAATGGCCTTCCAGATAAGATTTAAAAAAAAAAAAAAAATTGTAGAGGCAACAGCACAAGTGGTCACGGGTTTGTTTACGTATCATGCTATTGAAAATTGAAAATCGAGCACGTCTGTATTTTGGTATTTCTAAAACGGCTCTCGGTATTGAGGAAGTAACGTGACTGCTCGGTATTACCGAATAACCGCCCAAACTTAATAATTACCTTTAAAGCACATGTACAACATAGGTAATTTTCAAAGACTAGTGTGACTTTATGTGACTCAACATACACATGAAATAACAAGCTTGTGAAAAGTTAAGCTCAATCGGTTTTTGGAGTTATGAGAAAACAGTGAAAAACCCTGTTATAATGTGTTTTCACTGTTTTCAAACATCGGGTTTTGGAAATGCGCGATAAAGACTAATTGTTTTACTCATTTCCTAAAAAACTGTAGCATTTCAAGCAAAACTATTTCAAGGGAAGCTTTCCACCATGACCATCTTCATACCATGTTAGTTATGTATGTGTAAATCTGTGAACATTTGTATTTTCAATTTTACCAGTATTGTACACACCCTTTAAAGGTATTATACAGGATTGGTAGAGCTGACATAACAGTCGCAAACAAAGTTCATGTTTTGTGTTGATTAACCATATACATAAAGTAACAAACCTGTGAAAATTTGAGCTCAATTGGTCATCGAGGTCACGAGAAAATAGTGAAAAGAGACCTTATGTGTTTTCTGTTTTTCAAACATCCGAGTTTATTATCGCGCGCGCGATAAAAACTATTGTTTTATTCATTTCTCAGAAACGATAGCATTTTAGGCAGAAATATTTTAATTAAGGAGCACTTTCTATCATTACTTACTTTAAATCATGTAAGTTATGTGTGTATCTGTGAACATTTGTGTTTTTCGATCTTACCAATATTGTACACGCCCTTTAAATGGGCACGTTGATTTTTTCGACCTCAACGTGGTGTTTTTTCCTCTTGACTTTCTCTGACAGCACCTGTGCACATTCACCATGGATCGCAAGGAGGGATTGGTGACCATAGAGGACGTGATCCGCAAGGTGCAGAGGCTGGACGCTAAGGGCCAGATCTGGTCGCAGTTTGTTGTCCTCCAAATCGCCGATCGAGATGTCAGGATCATGGACGCATCTTCCAGGGTACGTCCGCAATTAGGATCCCATTTCCCGTATTCTTCGGCGTATAAGCCGCGATGCACAGAAATTGTCGAAACAAAGATTCAGGTGTCAGTGTATAAGCCGCCTGGGGTATAAGCCGCAGTGGTGACCGTTATGCGGCATGGTCAAAATACGCCGTGCGGTCCTTTGTGGCGATGTACAGTTAATTGGCGGGCGGCACATCAGTCATTGTACATCGCCAGAAAGTGCGAGTTGCGTTGCATTGAAGTCAAAATGTACTGAAGTTAACACCATCGATTGTTATTGAAATCGGAATAAGATCTGCAAGAACAAGAGTGTTTTTTTCATCTAGAATATTTTACAGACGATCTTTAAAAAAAAAAGTGTACGATGGTTTTTGGTCTTCAGTATAAACACGTCGGCGGAATTTTCCTTTTTCGTTTTAGGGTGAGATAGAGAGTTTTCCGATGAATGACATCAGCCTTGTGTCCGCAGAACTCAACCAGTGTAACTACAACAGTATTCTCGTTATTCAGTTCAAATTCGTCGGCGAGAAAAACCCACAGACGTACGTCTTCCAGTGTGACCAAGTACCAGTAAGTGAAGTATCCATTGAAATGTTGACCACACCCAGACCCATCAAAACCCCACAGACATACCTCTTCCAGTGTGACCAAGTACTTGCAAATTGAAATAGCTATTAAAACACTGACCACACCCATCAAAATCTAACTTTGTTTGAATTATGTTATGGTTGGAAGACTTCACTTGAAGATTGATTATGCTTCACGATGGATTCATGGCTTGCTATCATGAACAGCTCAGATTTATCTTTGTACGATGAGAATTTCACGTTGATTAATTTCACGTTAATTGTCTTCAAAATACAGCAGGCCGCAAATGTTCTGAAAAAAAAAATCCCTGCAGCAATTTAAATGCAATAAGTAATTAAATAAAGTACTGACCCCCTTTAAATTACAGTACTTGTAAACATACTTATTGATATTCAAATATATTCATATATTCAGGCTGATGTCATTGCCACGAGCTTCAAAGGAACATTGATTATTCACAAGGAAGACGGAAGAGAACAACAAGGTACAGTGACCTTTAACCTCACTCGTTTGACCTGCCCTTAATAAGTCTGCCAATGACACACTGTTACAATCTCTTTCACTCTTGACTTAAACATTATGACATATTTCTGGTAATGAAACCAAGGATGCCTCATAAATGAACTTAATCAGTGTAGCTCGCAAGCCTGGGGAAAGCTGTAAATAAGAGAGCTTGCTATGTGAACCAGAAACACTGTTTTGACGGCTAGATTTCCTATGACACCAAAAAACACAGACATGGGCTGACATTAAAACTGTTGTACAAGGCCTAGATACCAGCACAAATATTGAAAACAACACCAAACTAGGACATAGTTTTAGTGGAGTCAAGTTTTATTGGAGGCCGACCATCTGTTTTCATGCGTGATGGTTACTTATTCCTCATTGGCTGTTTATGTGTCGAATACATTAAAAACCCGACCCACCTGTTCTCATGCGTGATGGTTACTTATTCCTCATTGGCTGTTACTTAATCCTCAATTGGCTGTTTATGTGTCGAATACATTAAAAACCCAACCCATCTATTCTCATGCGTGATGGTTACTTATTCCTCATTGGCTGTTACTTAATCCTCAATTGGCTGTTTATGTGTCGAATACATTAAAAACCCAACCCATCTATTCTCATGCGTGATGGTTACTTATTCCTCATTGGCTGTTACTTAATCCTCAATTGGCTGTTTATGTGTCGAATACATTAAAAACCCAACCCATCTATTCTCATGCGTGATGGTTACTTATTCCTCATTGGCTGTTACTTAATCCTCAATTGGCTGTTTATGTGTCGAATACATTAAAAACCTGACCCATCTTTTCTCATGCATGATGATTACTTATTCCTCATTGGGCTGTATATATGCTTTGTACAAAACATTCCTCGTGGAGCACCCAAGCCTTTAGAATTGCCAAGGCAAAAGTAGCTCAGCAAACAACAAAATTATGCTTACCAGATTAAGGTTACCAGCCAAACTACATACCATGTCTCGTGTACAGTTTGTGACTGGTATCCTGCTCATTTCTGCTGAGCAGAAAATTGTTAAGCAATATTTTCTGCGCTTAAAGCAGCTCTATGAAATAGGGCCCAGAGCGTCAGTCCAATGAGTTATTAAAGGTCTGCCACATTAGGAAGGTCAGGGACTAATTCTGTTCCTACGATGGTTCTCAACAGGACGGAGGTGAAGATGGAACACAGGAACGCCTCTCACTATGATGACAGACAGTATATACCGCCCCCGCCTGACGAGCCTGCACCCCAACCCCCATCAGAGGGTAACGTCCGCAACAAGGTGGCAGCATTCGCTGCAGCTGCTGCTATTGCACAAGGTAAGTTCAACATTTCCAAGATTCTCGCAAGCCTACTACTACAGGGCCCAATTTTTATGGCTGTGCTTACTGCTGAATCAAAACAGCCTCATATTCTTTTTATTTCATTATCTTGCCTATTGCTACTTATTGTTATTTTCGCTTTACCCCATAACTACATGTACTTGGTTGGATTTTCTCATGACGTTGTGTTTTTTTTTAATTTATTTTTTTGAAAAACTAATGTTGAGCAGCAAGTGGAAATGCGGTTAATCGGGGGTTCCAGTACCCAAAGTCCTTGCCGATGCGTGCATCAGACAGTGACGAGCCCCTGGAGATGCTGGCATTGAGAACGGAACGTGATGTGGTGAGTTGGAGTCAGTTTAGAAACGTCATCTTTCAACATGTGTTATAATAATAATAATAATAATAATAATAATAATAATAGAGTCTTGAATAGCGCCAGTATCGGCCCAAAAAGGCGCTCATGGCACTCGCTCATGATGCAAGAAACAGTACAAAAGAAAGGGACACAAAATATATATATGTTGAACATCACTGGTCAACATTGACTTCAAAAAGATGAGTCTTGAGTTTTAAATGATGATGTCGTAGCAGTCCTGATGTGGTACAGAAAACTATTCTACACTTTTCTTGCAGCATGGACAGAAATTCAACGCAGAGTTGATACTAATCTTTTCAAATGATTGATGGAACGCTTTAGGGACTGCTAGTTTTTGAACGGTCGATTGGGTTATGGGAAACACCACTTCTTCTTTCCCGCAACAGGCCTTATTACAAATGTTGTACTGTATCGTTAATTTCAGGAGATTTTAAACCACTGTTTTGACGAGATTGAGGCCTTCATCGGTCTCCTTCAGAAGGCCGCCGAAGCCTACACCGAGCTCGTCCGTAGACGCAAGGCGCGCAAGAGCAAGAAACGCGAACCGGGTGACGGGCTTCTCCTGGCCCGGTCTCGCCCCCACCAGAATCAGAGTACATTGAGTGCTTCAAGAAGTTCAAATTCTGTTTCAATCTGCTGGTAAGTCACTATTAAAAGGGAAGGTACACGATTGGTAATCACTCTAAAAAATAAATGGCAATCGAAACCGACTTGGTTAGAAGTACGGCAACTTTCGATCGTGTAAAGCATTTTGAGAAATATTTCAATTCAAAATATTGTGGATATGGAAAAGTATGTCAGTATATCCACTCATGCCAAGCTGAAGAATGATGTCCACGACCCTAACGCACCAGGGTTGATCCACTGAAAAAAATGTTGTGCTCACGTGAGGGATTACTTTTTTTTGTAGTTGATCCACTAACTCTACAACTTCCTTTCGTCCACTCATGCCAAGCTGAAGAATGATATCCACAACCCTAATGCACCAGGGTTGATCCACTGAAATAAAGTTGTGCTCACGTACGGGATTACTTCTTTTTGTAGTTGATCCACTAACTCCACAACTTCCTTTCGTCCACTCAGGCCAAGCTGAAGAATCACATCCACGACCCCAACGCACCCGAGTTGATCCACTTCCTCATGGTCCCCCTGGATCTGATCATAAAGAGTTGCCAGAGCACCGAGCTGGCGTCCAACATCGTCTCCCCCCTGCTGACCCCCCAAGCTGTGGACATTCTGCAGAACTGCCTGACGTCTCGTGAGGCTGACCTGTGGAGGTCACTCGGTCGGGCATGGACGATTCCCTCGTGAGTGCTCTTCTTAAAAGTTCTTCTTTTAAAGTTATTTTGTACCAATTGAGGATTCTTGAATTCATATACATAGGGACAAGATACCATGTGATCATGGATTTTCTTATAAAAGCTAGTGACTGTGTTGGAGAATTCACGGAAGGAAAGTTACTTGTCATTCACAGAAAGTAGTATGTTGGATAATGACAGTTATTTTGACTTTTTGAACACATACAAAATATTTGTTTTTAAAACCTTACCTATTAAAAGTAGTTGTTCCCCTGACAGGCAGTTCTTGGGGGGAGGGGGGGAGGGGGGCTGGCCCCTTACCTTTGGAATCAGCTCCCACTCAGAATACGTAACCGATCTGCCCTCAGTGATTGCAAAGTTGCTCACAATACCCATCTCTTCCTTAATACATGTAGTGCCATTTGAACCATGACTCCTTGTGCCGGTAGCTTGGCTTAGTTTTGGATGTTGATGTTGTATTTTATAATTATCAAGTAACAAACCACAAGGGAAACTGACTGGGTAGATTTTTTATGTATGTATGTTGTTTTGGAATGTTGATGAATGATTGTTTTAGTATTTTGTACAGCGCCATGAGCGTCAGCACTTGACGTATACCGGCGGGTAAGAAATGTTCTTCTTCTTGTTATTATTAAATGTATCATTTTTTCGTTGGCAATGCAGAACGGAGTGGCCCAAAGAGAGACCGGTACCCCGCTACACACCGTACTTCCACGATGGCTGGACACCACCCGGACTGCCGGATCATCACACCCCCCTGGAGGTGAATGCCGCGGTGGCTGCCAACGCTGCTGCGGTAGCCCGGGGAGAGCTGCGGGAACGCGTTCCTAGCGTACGTGTAATAACAATAATAACTAGACATATATTTTTGTAGAAACAAAAACAAGGTGTTCGGTGTAGACTCATCCGAGTTAGCGTAAATATGTCTCTCTACGAAATAATGATACACTCTAGAGATTTGCAATTTGAAATAAGAAACATTGAGAAATTTGAAAACCGATGACGTCATTATGATTTCAAAACTCATTTTTTTTAATCAAGACTTTGATAACCCCTGTATTTGTAATTTGTTTACTTGCAGGGTTCAGATTATTCAGATGGGGGTTACCATGGCAACAAGAGAAACAGCAGCAGCAGTGGAATGTCAGACCAGCGACCCAGCACCTCGAGGTCAGACCCAGTTATGATTGATTTTTGTAAAGCATAATTAGACATTCATCTGTATCAACTCTTAGTAATTTACAATTTTCATAAAAGTCCAAAAGCGAGTCTTTGAATGCAGCAGTAGATGTACAGCATAGATTTCCATTGGTTACAAAGTTCTGAGCATGCTCACATTTCCTGTCACATACTGTTACTTCCTATTTTCCTTAAAATGTTAGCCCAGACACTATCATTATAAGTGAAGTGAAATAATATTAATGGAAAAAAACAGACTTTAATGAAAAACCATTTAAAATATTGGATCTCTGTTTTCTTGTTTTAATTCTATTCAGAACACTTTTTTTCATGTTTTTAATTTCAGAAGTCCCGACATCCCACCTCAAGTGTCCCCAAAGCCAACTGTCAACACGCCCCTCCCGCCAGGGGTGAAGGGTTACGTCAAGCCCATGTTTGACTTTGTGGCTCGAAACGTCAAAGAATTGACCATCATGTCCGGAGAGAAACTGGAGGTACGAAAAGCAAAGTTCCGACTTGTGATTTCTTAGGGAATGTCCTGATATTTAGGATTTCTTACGTTAAGTTTCTCAAAGATGTAAAGTTGTGTCAAATGTTCGTTTTTTCTATTTGTAGTGATTAAGACGACTTTGTACACTTTCTTGACACTGGTTCACGCCACTTTCATAATAATGCATTCGATCCTGCCCTCAACACAAATCACAACTTACACTTTTTCAACACCGTCATACATGTTCCCATGTGATTTCTTGTGCAGCTTCTGGAGGACAATCGCAAGTGGTGGAAGGTGCGGAACTCCTCGGGCCAGTACGGCTACGTACCCTCGACGATCCTCACCGGCATAGCCACCAACCAGCCGCAGCAGCAGACAGCAGCAGCAGCCCCAGCAGCGCAACCCTAATTCAACTCAAACCACCACGCCCCTTCCCCTCAGACGCCGCCAACGCCCCCTCTGCTCGGGGCTACCACTTCCTTTGACCAGTCCTTCAACAGCAGCAACTCTATGACGCAGAGAATGGCCAACCAGGTGAGTCCATGTGTACAATAGGGGTATCCTTTTCAGCAAAACAATGAAGGGATTTAAAATAAAATAAATGCTTTTTCATAAAGTGATAAAATGGATCTTACCATACTATACTGTGCCAAAAAAGTCCAGTGCGGATTCACTGTCCCGGTAAAACTGGCCAGTAAAACACCACGTCCAGTTCGCTGCACAGCCTTGATCACATGACACACGAATTCAGCTACAACATGCGTGTAAGTTGTTGTCGCGGCGGTCGGTATACAGAACTCGTAAATCCTTTTGCTTGCGTTGTTTTTTTCTTACTCTTATATGCTGTGCTTCTCTTCGACCATTGTTTACAAGCCAGGTCATGAATTCTGTCACATCTATGTAAAAGTCAATAGCATAGCGCCCTCATGTGTTTATATTTATTCAGTCGGTTTGTTGCACAATCGTCTCGGTTAGTTTGTCTACGTCAAAAAAATCCAAGTGCGAACTCGGATAAGATTGACCCATTGGAATGTTTCCTATGTTCTCAGTTAAATGTTAATCCAATGCGAACGTGGCCTAGGACTCCTGTATTATTATTATTATGATTATTATTATCAAATTTCTAACTAAAGCTTCTTCTTTCCACTTCCTCAATTTTTTGCTCTTGCCGACGACGGATGTTTTTTTTTTTTCTGCTCACATTATAAAGTGGAGGTGGTATTTTGTTATGCAAAAGAAAAACGACAAACTGAAAAAGAAATCGGGGACAAAGTCCGCCCTGACACTTAAAGAAACCGACCCTATTAAACAAGAAGAAAAACAAGCCGAGCCCGCCAAAAGCTCTGAAGAGCGGCCAACCAATGGGAAGCCTGGTTGTGTTCCACCCGTAATGAATATGGATTTTTTGTAGACTTAAATAGATGTTTATGTAAATTAACTCAGTAGCCGAATATATTAACTTGTGCTGATTTGTTGTGTGTATCTTATTATTTTGATAACTTTGCAAAAAAAACAAATTGGATCTTTTCAGAGCCACAATCTTTTAGGATAATGACATAACTATTGCATAAATCAATTAATCACTACCAATCGTGCACAACGTGGCTGACCATGGCAATTTTAGAAGCCTATAACTTAGTCGCAATGACAGTATATGGTAGCGGCAGATAGCAATCGGACTAAACCTTTGTTTTGAAAAATTCATATAAAAATATTATTCTTTGTTTAAAGGTTGTATCATAGATTGGTTTTTGTCAACGCAATGCTTATTTATTGGCAATATTATAAAGAAAGATACAATTATCCAAACCATATTCATTCGAAGGGAATCCATTCTCAAAATAGTTTATACTATCAACAGCTGCAGTGCTTCTCACCAAGTGAATTTTTGCGGTCATTAATTTTTTGAGTATTTACCAATCTATGACCCAACCTCTAATGACCTACACATGTACTCAACAACAAATATTTTAACCTCCTAATTTTGTTACCTTTCATGTGACAGTATATTCCTCTTAAGTTCTTTCTTTTTCCCCCGTTCAAATTATTGTCACCAAACGTGGAAAAGTAAAATAGTCATACTGCTGCCGTCTGGTGTAGTTCACAGTTAGCAGCAGTCTCTCACAAAGGATTTGTGTTGTAATATGTTGTGCATACCGTGTATACCATGTGAAAAGTTTGTAATTAATCGATAATGGATCGTCTGAAAATATATTTCTGCTTTGACCCACTTCACTCATGTACAGGTTTTATGTCAATTTGTTTCATTGTGTAACACTGATATCAACGAGTGCCCCCCAAAACAGGCCCTCTTTGTTCGTGGCGTGGTGTTGCTTGTTGATCAAGGACCGTAACCAAAATGTCTGAACTTCGTTGCTACCATGAATGCAGTTCTATAGTCTATTACCCTTTTTGAAATCAAGGCTTGATAATAATAATAACTAGTTCATATATAGAGCATTTTACAATAATGTATCAATGTGCTTTACATTAGTGCCCTGGTTTCATTGGGCCAATAGCATTCCTGTAATCTTTCTCAGCTCCCTGGGGAGTATACAGCCCAGACCTGCCGTGGCGCTTCGAAGGCTTTTTCATACACAATATCAACCTCTACCCTCGCAGGTACCCATTTATACCCCTGGGTGAAGAGAAGCAATTGTAGTTAAGCATCTTGCTCAAGGACACAAGTGTCATGACCGGGATTCGAACCCCAGAACTTGAATCCGGTGCTCTAAACCGTTCGGCCATGACACGCCAATGCTTGGGCTTGGGCTCCGTCCTCCTGATTGAAGCCCCAAATGGACGGCACCTGTTTTCTAACTAACTTGACAGAGCTCTAGCCCAAGACCAAGCCGTGGTTTCGAAAAGGGCCTATGATTGCAACGTGTACAAAATATCGTCTAAAAGCATCGGAGTTTTCCTACTGTCTCAAACATTTTATCTTCTGTTTTATTTCAGGCACCACCCCCACCCCCGCCACCCCCTGGACCAGCACAAGCACCCCCTCCATTAAGATGTAAGTGTTTCCCCAGTGATGGCCTAATTTTCACGATTTTGTTTTTTCTTTCTCTGAAAGAAAGTTATTCTAACAGCTTATTCTATTTTCTGCTTTACAGCAGTAAAACATGTATTGATCACTGATTTATTTTACTATTTTTTTCATTTTCTTGAAAAAAAAAACCTAATTTACTCCAGCCGAAAATAACAGCCTTGATTTTGCCACCCAACTGAAGAACACTCTCCGCAAGAAAGAACTCCAGAGGAAAGGAGTCAGTGGTAAGTTAACAGTTTTTTACCAGTTGAGGCCAGAAGAGGTTTATGCACGTACGAATTGTGTGGACACACAAAGGGAAGTCAGGTAAACGTGGTTTGGAATACACCTGGAATATTAATGTGCCCAGCAGCCGATTTCATGAAGCGTTAGGATTAATCCTATGTCGAGTTAGGATGAGTAACTCGTCCTAACTTAGGATGGGTTCATTGCGTCCTAACGTCTATGGATACGGAACTTAACTCGTCCTAAGTCCTAAGATTAATCCTAAGTTAGGAAGAGTTTGGTGAAATTGACGGCAGAATGTACACATGCCCGGAACGTTCACATCCCCGGACATTCCACTGTGTAGCCTGCACGGGCATGCACTCACTGTGTGATGATGCTTTGTTTCCCCGTACAAAGAGGTACAAAGGGTACTGGAAATTAGCTCAAAATCTCCCTTTTTTGCAGGGGGAATTTTGAGTAATCCCCTATTTGCAGACCTTCGTTGTACAAACAAGGATTATGAGAGATCGATAGGCGACCACCATTGTTTAATATTGTATTCGACATATATGGGAGGCAAGTTCAAGATTCCAGCAAACCGTACCCAGTTATCAGCCTTGGTTGATGGCTGTGGTTTACAACGGTTTGGCCGTTTGCGATGAACGGCTTGTTATTTGATTCAATAACTAGAAAATAAAACTGCACCATGAAGATTAATTATAACCAATAATATAATAATAATAATAATAATAACTAGTTCTTATACAGTGCATTTTTTACAATAATGTATCATTAGTGCCCTGGTCATATAACTTCATAACTAATGATGTAACTTGGGTTAATGAATCTGGTTATCATCTAACTCAATTATGGTACCTGCCAACTGTCCAGTTATCCCTGGGACTGTCCCAATTTCCAAGTTTTAAAAAAACACCCAAGACTGTAATTTTTTAGGGAGGAATATATCCAACATCCCCTCAAAACACAAAAACAACCAATAAAAAACCACGGTCAGGGTCGGAGATCACTTGAATTAGAGGGTACTGCAAAATAAGGGTGTTGTTTTACAAGCAAGAGATCCTGGTCAACTGGTGCAAGTCTAAATCAGAGCTGCCAACTGTCTCTGATTGGCCAGAAAAGTTCCCTGAAAAATAAAACCAATCTTTCCGCGTTCTGATGAACAAACTTGAAAATCTCCTCGATTATGGAAACTTTGTCCATTTTATGTTGATTCTAAATATCTCCCTGATTGTTGTACAACATCTCCCTGATTGCAAGATGCAAATGTTGGCAGCTCTGGTCTAAATTAGCCCAAATCCTGGACCCTGCCCGGGGCCTGGTCAGCTTGACCCTGGACCCTGCAAGGGGGCCTGGACAGCTCGGCCGTGAACCCGGACGGAGACAGCTGGACCCTAGACTCTGCCATCGGACAATCCGCTCCTTCCACTCTGTATCCCTTTTACCAGATTTTCAAATGTTGGCAGGTTCGCATTCTTAATACTGGGCTATAGCTTGCAAAGATGCATTTATAATAAAAAAACTTGGAATGGTATCCTGCCCTCCTATGATGCTTAAAACCATGGTCTCCGGACACTAACAAATTTAATGCTTTTTTCCCTCTTTCCCCAATCATGCTGCGCCCTCTCCCATGACCCTACCCCTACCCCTTCCCCAACATATCCATCACAAATCTTCCTCCATGCCAACCCTGCATTCTCCATCTTGTCACGAAATCCTGACATGTGTTGCTATTTCTCCTCCAACCATTGCCCTTTT
Source organism: Pycnopodia helianthoides (assembly GCA_032158295.1). Taxonomy (NCBI): domain Eukaryota; kingdom Metazoa; phylum Echinodermata; class Asteroidea; order Forcipulatida; family Asteriidae; genus Pycnopodia; species Pycnopodia helianthoides. The sequence goes on from CM063257.1 coordinate 3,250,942, forward strand.
GCATCTTGATAAACTTCAAACTCTGCTGTCACGTCCTTTCTTTGCCATCTGCCAAATCTTTTCTCTCTTGTCTTTCCGTACATTATATCCACCATCACATCCTCTTCATATTCTTTCATCTTTCCTTTATGATCTTCACCCTTTTCTACTCCCATTTTTCCCACTTTTTCCAAAATGTTGTCATCTTCACTTCCTTCATTTCTTACTGATCCCTTTTTCGCAAATATCTTTCTTCATTTCCTCCCAACTCATCTCCTTTATCATCTCTGCCCGCCTCAAAAATTATCTCCAACTTGCTTCTTTCTTCCTCTTCCCGACATAATGTTTCTCCAACTTCATCACCCCCATCTCACACATCTCCATCATGACCCTCATCTCCTGACCTTACTCTTTTGACACCCTACATTTTTTTCTACCTGCCTCCGAAACATCTTCATCTTCTCGTCGATACAACTTATTCTCACACAACCTAACTCTGTCAATATTATTGTCATGTCTTCCTGCATCCATCGTTCCATTCATCTGTATCCTCCATATCCAACCGCCCTTCACTGCTCCCCGTTCATCTCCCATGCTTACCCCTTCCCCATCACTCAATCTTAGCATCTTAAACACTTCAACACTCTTTCCTGTTAACTCCATCTTGTTCTTTCAACAATCTTCAACACGTCTCCTTGCATTTGCCACTGCTGCATCCATCCCATCCGAATTGGCGCACTTCTCTCAACCCCCATGCACAATTGGCCACTCTCCCGTACCAAACCTCAAATCCACACACCCCACACCCAACACCCCAAACCCCACAACCCACACCCTTAAACCCCACACCCTTAAACCCCACACTCTCATACCCCACATCCATAACCCCACAACCCAAAAACCCACAACCCATAAACCCATAAACCCACAACCCACACCCTCAAACCCCACACTCTCATATCCCACATCCATAACCCCACAACCCATAAACCCATAAACCCACAACCCACACCCTCAAACCCCACACTCTCATATCCCACATCCATAACCCCACAACCCAAAAACCCACAACCCATAAACCCATAAACCCACAACCACACCCTCAAACCCCACACTCTCATTCCCCACATCCATAACCCCACAACCCATAAACCCATAAACCCACAACCCACAACCCTCACAACCTACAACCCACAACCCTGAACACCCTCAAACTCCGCACCCTCACATCGGACCAAACAGTTGAAGATTTAATCCCACAACGTGCAGAGAGAACTCACCTTGACCTCCACGAGGAGCTCATGAAGCGTGTCAACCAGGGACCCCCGAGGAATTACAACATCCGACGTACCAGCAGCACCAACGTCAAAATCGACTACCTGTCAACCGCTGACGATGTCACAAAGTGGCTGCAGAGTAAAGGATTTAGCAAGCTGTAAGTTTCACATTGGTTTGGGCTCTGGCTACGTTAGTTTATCTAAAATTGCCTACTTATTCCAGGCACACAACTTTTCAGTAAATCACCTTTTTTTTTTTAGGGAGCGTCTCGGAGGAAATGGGTATGGTAGGAACATTTTATAGGGCCATTTATGAGTTAGATTTGAGTAACTTCTGGTACAGCGACTTGCTGAGCCACAACTTACCTCTTAAATTTTAATTTATCAGACTGTAGAGATATTTGCTACATGTATGCCACATGATTTGGAGCAAGCTTTTTCGTAGTTACCTAAGAGAAGGCGAACACCCATACACAATTCTGAATGAACGTGTATTATGCAGGGAGGTAGCTGGTGTATGGCACAACGGTAATAGGGTTTGCTCATCTGGAGGTTGCTTTACAAAAGCTTGCTCCAAACCATTTACCAAATCCTGGCTGAAACCCGATGAACAGCCTCCAAAAACTTGTTTTTTTCTTCTTGATTATTTGCTTTTTTGGGGGTCATTTTTTCATGTTCTGTAGGACTGTAGACAGTTTGGGTGTCCTAACTGGTGCCCAGCTGTTCAGCTTGACCAAGGAAGAGCTACGCCAGGTTTGCTTTGACGATGCCAACCGTGTCTACAGCCAACTGATGGTACAGAAAGCAACTCTAGAGGTGAGTTTACTTTTTGATGCTTTTCTAGGATGTGTCCGACTGGTTCGAACTGGTTTTGCCGGTGCGGACTAGATCTCAACTTGTCCTGTGGAGGGTTTCCCCGTTCTAACCAGTTCTAAGAAGTTTGTTCTCTTCTTTTGTTTAACTCTTGGGATTTGGTTTAACACATTTATTTAGAAGGTACGAAGACGATTTTTTTCCAAAGTGGGCAAAGAGTGACAGGAATACCAGCTGGTTTGTGCTTGTTCAAACGGTTCCATCCAGTACAAGTTACTGTTTGTACTGGCTCTACCCAGTTCCGACTAGCCTGTGATATTTTTACACTATACACAAGTTAACATGCACAGTGCACTTTTAATTTCCCTCACCTGACCATTGACCTTTGAACCACTACAAGTAACTACATCAATGTACTGTACCAAAATTATGCAAAACTTGAAGCAAGTAGGACTTAAAACTTCTTTTCACAATGGAGACGCAATCTAAGGTTTGCAACAACACCCTATGTGATGCGATCAAGCTAAATGAGTCTTTTGTCGACCCTTGTCAATTTTTGTTTTCTTTATCTACATGTATTTGAAAGAAGTACAATCTCGGCTTTAGGGATATGAAAACCCCATGTTGATACCACCTTTGGTTCAAAAGTTAAGGAAGTCGAAACACCAAGAGATGTATAGAAATGTAGACCCCTGTCGACCTATTTTGGCCTGTTATTCAATAATGCATTTACCGAACAAACGACTCATTTAGCTTGATCGCATCAATATATACATGGGGGAAAAAAATCTCCACGACCACTCGTGGTTGTTCTGAAAAGAACAGGGTAAAATATCACTGTTGCAATCAATTTGCGTGTCTGTGGAAGGCAGTTTAAAGGGGCAGTGTTGTCATGATCAAAGCAGGCTTGTGGCTGCACATGGATTTATGAACTCTCACCTAGGTGCAGCACACGGCATGCGCACTCCATAGATATGCTGCGAGGGGGGAGGGCTCGCGCGTACAGTAGCTTGGTGAGATTTCTTAACTTCGTGTACAGCCACAGGTCTGATTTGATCACGTAGACTGAGCCCCTTCAATTATTTTTTCCGGATCGGAATCGGGGTAATAATAGTCAATGTAACACAACTAATCAGGGAGGAGTAAAAAAAAAAAAGCCCTTCTCATATGTGGAAAGGGAAAATCTCACCGAGGAGGGAGACCAACTGATCCCTCCCCAAGATCCCCACCAAGACTAGCCTTTTGTCAAGGATATCGTGGCTTGGACAGCTTTGTAAACAGGGAGTGACTGGAACGAGAGACCACGCACGCGAGCCGTTCGCCACGAGGACCTTTTCCAACTTGTTTGCGGGTTTTTGTAATGAATTATTCATGAAGAATGAAACGTGCGTTATGCATGGTTTGGACTTTTGCTACCGTTTCGGGTAGCAAAAGTCAGATTATAAAGAAACACATAAGAAACCGCAAACAAGTCGGAAAAGGCCCTCTTGGCTGCGCCACTCGCGTGCGTGGTCTCCCAGGCCTGTATACTTCGTTCTAGAAAGGAGCACCAAGGCCTTCTCTCCTCGGTAAAGGGCACCCTATGAGGAAATTGTAAATTTCTATTGGAACATTTCAAGGGCAGCAAGCAATGACCAGGGGGCACGAGGCAATCGCCTCCTTGCCTTCGTGAAGTATCAGGCCTGGTCTCCCATTTCAGTCGCTTGGCATCGCAGCTCCAAGACACGAAAGGCCTTGACAAAAGGCTAGACCAAGACCTAAATGGGGCAAATATTTTTGTTGTCGTTTTGTAGGAGTCCACGACCAGGTCCTCTGAGCTCAAGGCCATAATGGACCGACGGAAAGTCCGCTCGGACTCTGACAATTCCAACGATCAGGATACCCAAGCCTTCAGCGCGCCCCCGCCAGATTTCAATCCGGCCGTCCCGCCGGGTCTCGACGGCCCCTCTCCTGGTTACGGAGGTAGCTAAATTCTCTCCGTGAACTCTGAACCCCCGGTGCATATGTAACGCCGAAGAGCAATTGTTTTCAATCTGTCGTAAACAAAAAAAAGTACGCTCTACTTTTGCGAAAGGTTTGCGTGTGAGAATCTCGACGTCATTGTATGCTTTGATACTGTTTTGGCGTGTCTAACTGATAGTGTTTTATCAGGGATAAAGAATGACATGATTTGTGTTTATTCTAAACAGACGTACCATTGTTTGTATACTAAGTACCCTCTGAGTCATGTGTGGAAAAGAAATTAAAAAACTAAAACACAGGTGTCACGGATGGGATTCGAACCAAGCAACTTTTCGCATTGTAGAGCAGACGCCTTTTACGCTTGTGTTAAGTATGTACCGGGCGTCACTCATTCTTTAGATAGAGGGCAGTGTATATGCGTAACTAATCTCTGATAAATTTGGATGGTTTCGAGCTGGAACTGGGGTCTCCTCTGTATAAGGTGGTCCTCGTGTGCCATGATTTTTTTTCATAAGGACACCTGAGTGTAAAATCGCCCGCTTTTGGCCGGTGCTGTTGAGCGCTTTTACACAAATTTTCCAGAAAAAAAAAAAAAAAAAAAACAGAACCTTTTCTTGTCATGCTGACCTAAGGCAGTGTCTGTCAGAATTGAGCATCTTTGAAAGTTACCCCCTTTCACCAATTGCAGAAGCAGCCACTGTCTGCCACTCACGCCATTGCATGTAAAAAGTATGGTGTGTGTGTAAACGCCGCACGGCTTGGCCTACCACACGGGGCAAAATGGCCACAATTGTGAGTCCATCTTTTCGAGGTGTAGTCGAAGCAACCACACGCCTCGGGGACTTGTGTAGGCCTGGAGTTACATGTATACCAAATGCCATGACCTTCGATCGGTGCCCTGTAGAATACTCCCATAGAGACTTTTAAGAGCTTGCACTATTCCATACCACAGACTGAATATCAGCAAACGTGATTGAGCAGTTCCAAAGCTCGGTATCCGATTGGCTGCCCAAACTTCTACCAAAATCTTTGAACGCAATATGTAACCACAGTCGAAGTCGATGACTGCGTGACACTACGCTCTTTATCCCCAACTGCATGGTTACCAATTAAACCATGTCAAACGAGCCTTTCCCTACTGGGAAAGGGAAAACAATTGTGGGTAATTGGGGACTTTTTGGACTCTAGGTGGCAGCAGACTTAACCTGGTAAATCCATTGTTCTCGGCAATGTGCGCATGCTTAGAACTACGTAAACACTGGAATTTCTACCTGGTAAGTCTCTGCCATCTAGCGTTCAGAAGTCTCCCGTTGTATCCATTGTTTTGAGTACCCAACAATTAAAGAATACATGTATGTAGTGACTGTCTTCTGACTGTTATTGAGCGATAGGTTGTGGTGTTGGTTTAACAGCTTTTAAACATACTCACTTAGTGTTGCTTGATTAGAATTGATCTTTATGGAAATGATGCGAGTTTTAACCCATTTTAACCATCATTAACCTTCCTACTTTCCATAACATTTGCCACTTGATAGATGATAAATTTACATCGGGGATGAAGAATATCATTTGGTTTTTACCCTAATGTTTGTAAAGCACTGCTAGAATGGCAAAGGTCGTGGGCTTGAATCCCAACCTGTGGTTTTTTCTTTCACAGGACTCGGGAAAGTACTGAGTAAACAGTGCTTTACGTAAATTGGTGTTAGGGTAAAAACCAAATAATATTTGCCATTTGGTTGACCAACTGCACGGGTTGTGTATGGTGGAACAACTATGCATTGAACTGTGTACTGTGTAGTTGCATTCACCGCTTTATATGATATTGCAGGCTGGCATAGTGCATCTATCCTCCAAAACCACAGTGGACGGTCAAAGAGTAGGAGGGTTGACTTTTTACTCTCTATCACTTTCACCATATGATATCATTTTGCAGGCTGGTATCTATCATTCAAAAACCATGTGGATAATATTGAGTTTGTCTTTTATAGTAGGATGGTATATATTTTTGAAAATACCATTCAAGTTGTTTCCTTCCTAGAAGTAATAAATACATTTACCCACCATACAGTACACCTCATTCCAACTTCCGTTTAACATGTAATACCTCCCTCGATATACTGATTGATATGCAAAGAATGTTTAATTATGCAAATTTTATGCGACTGTTTAGTTGTCAGCACGTCAGCTTGCCCCACAACCGACTTTAGGAACTGAAACGTTAGAGTGAACTATCTGATGATAGATCTTTGAACTGTCCGATCTTTTCGTTTGTTTCGCATCTGTTGCTTTCTAGTCGCAAGTTTCTTCAATGACTTCATTTATTCCGGCTTATTTTATCGGAAACATTCGTCTGCGGTGACAGTTTTTTTAAATTTTTCCTTTTGGAATATTTTTTTTTGATTGACCTATTTGTGATTGTTGTCTTTAATACGTGTACATGTACAGCCATGTTTTAGCTCACCTCTTTTTTTTGCATGCGGGCAGTCGAATAATGCTCTTTTTTTTGCAGTAGTTTCAAATGAAAGTGGGAGCGGCTTCATTACACGGTCATGAATATTCATTGCTTCGCTTTTGCACGCTCAGGGTGAGACTTTCCAGAGTTCAGCCATTTTTTGTCTGTCTCCCATGCGGATCATTGTACCCAAACTGAGGCTCAAAAGGCAAGCTGAGTCAAGCCTCATTTCCGTACAATGAAAACGCAGGGAATGTGACAAACAACATGGCAGGAGCCTGACGAAAGTCTGATGTATTTGACAGGTTCATTATTCATCTTGTTGCCAGGGTCGTTTCCGCCCATTTTTGAGGTGTGGGGGAATACGGTCTCCACGCCCTCATTAAACAGGGCACAGTTTCATAAAGCTGCTTATCAAGCACAAAACTGGCTAAGCTAAAAAAAATAATTTGACTTAGCCAGGAACAGACTACCAGCCAAAATACCATATCATGTGTGTCATTTGTGACTGGTTGTTGTTTTTCATATTTTGTAAAGTTTTCTGCTGTAGTAGCTTTATGAAAAATTGACCCAATTGCTAATTGGGATGTTTTGGGGTGGTTTTATTTGCTCATTTTCCTGTTTGTGGGCAGTTTTTTGGTGTTGTTGGTTTTTGCATGCTTTCCATTCCTCACACCTTCTATCCGCCCTTTTTCATCACAGACTCTGCATTCTATTGGTAGACCCACCGTACCTCTAGAATCCTACCATGGGAGGCGGCAGCCGACTGATCTCTATTACTGATACCCCATACATGTACCTCAGCTCTACCATGCTTTGAGCCTCTGTTCAATGTACCCCCTACTGGTGTAGCCTCATTGCATAGCCCCAGCAGGCCCCCATTGGAAGCAGCAGCAGCTCACTGATCTCTATACCTCATACCTCAACTCTACCATGTATTAAGCTTTAGCTCAATGTACCTCCTACTTGTGTATCCTCATTGTGTAGCCTCAGCAGACCCCAATTGGAAACACCAGGTCACTGATATTATATTACTGATACCCCAAACCTTTATCATGCTTTAAGCCTCAACTCAATGTACCTCCCACTGGTGATGCCTCACTGTGTGGCCTCAGCAAACCCCTGTTTGAGTTTGGTAGCCTCTCCATTTGTTTTGCTTTTCACTTCATGCATCCAACTTCGCTCACACATTTTGGTGCATGTAAATTGTCATTATACATTGCGGGAAAAGTTTCCCTTTTTTTTCTCTCTCTTCAAAATGGCCAGTTTTGGTCTAGGCCACATTCTGTACTCAACAAAGGGAGACTTCATAATTGTGCATACTGACCAATGATACACTAATATTCACATGAATGCAATTGAGTCTGGCCGGTTGGTCCATCAATTTTTAGCCAAACCCTTCAGTAATGGCCAACAACATATTGTGGTATGCTAGGCAATAGTGCATGGTGGCCGGTAACTAGCCAACAAATACTGGTGTTTTCAAGTAAGTATAGTGGTATATTACTGTGCACACTGGCCAGTACTGGCCAATCGCACATTTGAACTTGACCAGTTTTTGTCCGACTACAGTCATACTTCTATTTGCTTGCCAAAGGCTCAAACTATTGTATAAAGCAAATGGCCAGTACTGGCCACATCTGGTATTCTGCATGTAGTAGCCAATAAGTTTATTATAATGCTGTACACTAGAAAAATAAGCCATACAAGCATGTCCTCCCTTCACTATCTACCCCTTTTTCTTTTGTCAGTGTAAATACTTTGTGCATGTTTGTTTGAACATTATACAAAATATTATTCAGGCTGTTCACAATACAGTGCGTCTTCCAGAATGTTCCATGGGGAGGTGATTTTTTCCAAAAAAAATGCACAATCGAAACTCGTCATTGCACGGCCAGTTTGGGACCTTTGAAAATGGCCGATATAATTCTGAACAAAATTTCACAGCCGTCTGGCCTCACAAAATTAATACTGTCCTGTGCGATGATACAAAAATCTATCGCGGAGTAGAATAAATAGCAAGACAAGTTCTCTAAAGAACAAAATCTACACAGCAAAGTAGAATTTATACACATGGTGCTACGCAAAGAATAGCATTGAATATATATGAATACTGAAGTTAGAAACATGACCATGCTGACTGTTGTATATGCATGAAAACCACAAAACAAAACCCCAAAACCTCAAAATGATCAAGCAAACAAAACCAGATCGTCACTGGACCGGCGACCTAGAATTTTGCAGTTTTTTTTTGCAATGCATACTTGGAAAATGGCCTCCGGCGAAGCTTGGAGGGTGCACTGTATTATGGATTGCTGGTAGTGGAGAGAAAGATGATTGTTTATTCATATTTTTTTTGAGAAATTGAAGATTAACAAATTGATAAAACAGATGTAAAAACAAAAATATGTTGTTTTAAATTGGTGTACTAACAACGTGTGAATTTATATACAAGCAATTGTAACCTGGATGTGTAAGATTAAAATTCAATCATAATTATGCATTTTTTTTAAGGTGATTGATATTCATGATATGCGTGACGCTTTTTAATATTCAGTTTTTTTCTGATGTTTTCTTGAGCAGAGAGAGAGAGAGATTTTATGTTTTGATATTTATAAATGAAATTATTTTTAGATATCGGTGAAATAATCAGTGTATACTGGAGAAGGGAAGACAGTTGTATAAATTTTTAAAAGCAGATTATGTATATATTCAATTAGAGGGTCACAAGACCTCATTTATATTCATACAATCATAAACATTCATATCTAGCTTATTTTAATTCATGTATCCATATTGATAGATGTTGTCTCTTCCAAATGTTATTTTGTTGATGGTGGTATTGCTGTAATAGACCTTTCCTATGAAATATGTAAAAATTTCATGGGGGGTGTGCGCACTAACACTATTGGTTGGCAATATGAGGGAGTATCGGGCCTTTTTGTATGGGGGATGATGCATACGTTTTGGTGTCTGCCTATGGGTGTCTGCCTATGGGTGTCTGCCTATGGGTGTCTGCCTATGGGTGTCTGCCTATGGGTGTCTGCCTATGGGTGTCGGCCTATGGGTGTCGGCCTATGGCCATATATGGGTTTGCCAACTAATAGTGTCCTCATGCAAGCGTGAATGTAATTAGCATATTTCATTGGAATGGCTCACAGTTTGAAGCGTTCAAAGTGATTGTCTTAGCGGAAGGTGGTGTTAATCGTAAACAATGTGTTTGTTTGTTGTCAAGTTTTAAGCATTTAAGTTTTTCTTCCACTGCTCCCTGTATCATGCACCAATGGCAACTTAGAAGTTTGAAAGTGTATTTTTTTTTTTTCATAATTTTTTTTTTTAAAAGTAGGTTCGCTTTGTATTCTTGTAGTTTAAACTCAAGGCTAAGACTGACCATCTTATTTTTTAATCGACCAAAATAATCAAATGTTATTGATATTGTACATTTTAAAAAAGAACGGCCTGAAAAGATTGAATATGCAGCTTTAAAAGACTACTCATTTGCATAAAGTGCCTCGTAATTTGAATATGTAAATATGTATAAGGTATGCTAAATTAAGGTGAAGGGTCAACAATTTTGGATTGACTTGAGAGAAGGAGTGAATGTTTTTTGTTAAGTATTTTCCTTTTCGAAACCAAATGAAATTGGGCCTAAGTTTGTAATTTCAAATGGCGTGAGGATAATTACTCCAATTATTTTTAAATATGCAAGTTTTGAGAAATTGACAAAAATGACAAGTCTCTCGCATATTTGAACGTTTTTGGACCACTTTGGTCCCCTGTACATCGCTTCAATGCATGAAGAAAACAAACTTTGCACTTTAAACGGTCTTGATGTTCAAATAGGTGTGACACTATGACCATGGTATCTACTGCATTCTTTAAAATAAAAAAAAAACACTGAATCTGTGCAGATATTCTCACTGCAAAAGAAACAGTTTAAAAAAAAAACATGTTTCAATTCTAGAAATGGAAACAAGTTTCAATAATAACTTTAAAGAGTGTCTCCAAGGTCAAACTCAGCTTTGCGATGCATAGACCTTGCGCACACGACGTCATCTGAGGAGGGCGCCCTCGACTAGAGGTGGAAAGAAGGTTGCACATTGGCCCATCCTGTGCGCCGCACAAACACATAGATATGCGTTTTCCATTGTTGCATCATCGCTTTACCTCTAAGATGGCAGCGAGATGCAACAAGGCATAAGATCTGCTGACTTTGGAGCCCCTCTTTAACAAATGTTTCTCCCCCCCCCCCAATTTATTTCCCACCTCTTGCTTTTTACAGTCAATCTGTGGTCTCTCGGCACTTGAATCAATGCAGCTCTATGCATTGAATCTTTAAGAATTTTAAGGAAAAAATTATCTACAGAACCACTTTTTTTTAAAGGGGAACAGACACGGCAGTAAATATTGAACAAGAGGGCGAAAACAGTACTGTATTCATAATCGGTACATCAATAATAAGCAGAAGTAGTTGCCCTGTCGTTGTGAATATTGATGCTGTAGAGCTATTTGCATACATTAACCTATTAACCTTTGACCTCTCACTTGTGTAAATTTTTTCCAATAGGATCTGTATATTATCATTATGAATCATATTTTTTTTAATCAATGTGTATTTAAATTGTTAGTTCAATATTTCAGCTGTATTATGTATTCCAATCCAATGATATTAAAGATTCATAGAGTTTATAATAAAACAAAAGTTGTTGCCTGTTGTTTTTATTCTATTTATTTATTGCATATTATTATTATCATTATTATATATATATATATACTTTTTTCCCCTTGTCTTGACTCGACTTGATTCAGCCCTTTTTCATTAAAGGCACATTACAGAATTGGTAAGAAAAAAACTTGTAAAATATACTTTTTTATCACAGATTTACATAAAACTTACACGGTCTAATGATGATGATAGTAGAAAATATCCCTTGAAATATTTCTGTCTGAAATGCCATATTTGATGAGAAATGAATAAACTAATTTTCCGATTGGAGTTTATCGCTCAGTGGGCGTTTTATTCATTTGTTGAATCTATATGATTTCATGCAAATGTGTAATCGGTTTTCACTATTTTCTCGTGACCCAGATGGCCGATCGATCTCAAACCTCTACAGGTTTGTCAGTTTATGTATCTGGTGGATTACATAAAGTGCTTACACTGCCAGCAACTGTTTTGTTAGCAAAAACCAATTCTGTAATGTCCCTTTAATTTATTGTATGGGGACACACACGGGTGGACCAAACTAAATAGTTTCCCATAGCAAACAGTGCAAAATGCTAAATATTAAAAAAAAAATTACACGAAAAGTACCTAGAAGTCTCACAGCTTTTAACAGTAAAGGGAAAATTATTAATTGACTCTTGACCTTTTATTCTCTGCTCAATTTTTTTTTATGGGGAGTACCTGGGCTCGTCGAGTTATTCTCCCCCCCCCAAAAAAAAAACCCTACACAGGTGCAATTTTCAAAACGTCCGAGCATCAATCTTTAAAAAATGTCCCTACACAAGGACCATTTATTTCAGGGCCTATGCCAGCCAAAATACCTCAAGTTGGAAGTCAAGAACCCTCACTCAGGTCACAATATTGTGATTTTTATTTTTATCAAGACGTTATGGAGGACAATACTGAGTCTGACCGCTGCAGCGGTCGGACTCATCGCTCTGGTGCGATGTGATATTCGATGTGTGCCGCTTGCCTTTTCTAGCCTGTTCAATATTGATTGATTGAAATTGAGGCTACCGCATTAACTACCCCCACCCTACCCCCTTTGCAACCAACACGATGTGAAAAGTACCGATAATCTATAATCACCATAATCGATTAATGACAGAGAGATTAGAGAGCAATCATGATTGTATAGCCTTTTCATTTTATTCACCAAGAATTACGATATTCTGGGGTATCGCTGTTGAATTGTGCGTGTCTAATTCTGTCAGGCACTATACATTCTTACAAACATGGAAACTTTCATTTGACTTTTGATAAAAGTCAACCAAATGTTCCTGAATTTTCTCCGGGAAATTTGTGTGAGTGTTAAAAGGGCTTGACACACACGCGGCCCTTCTATGGCATGCAAAACATCCCAACTCAATTTTGTTTAAATATTTTATATAAGATCATTTCTGGGTCAATTTGAGTGCACTTTTTTCATCTCAAAAAGTTTCAAAGGCGTACAGTGTATGGTTTGAATATAGCATGTCCTATCTTCGCCTCTTTTGAAACTTCCGTCCCGTTTTTTGATTTGTTTTTTATGACAAAACAGTTTATCTCTGTCTTGAGTCATGTGTATATTTTAATTTGTTTTCGAGTTGGGCTGTTTTGCATGCCATGGAAGGGCCGCACGACTCTAGCACCAGCTATTCGCACTAGTGAGACATTTCAACACATGACTCTGAGCACCACAGAATCTACGCCTTTTTTATGGCAGTTTATTCACCCACACTTCCATGACCTCCTCGGGGCATTCATGGCGCACTCAACCCCCGTATTCAGCCCCCAATTGCGTGCTTTTGTAGTGTTCCACAAATTTCACACTTTACGCTTTTAGTTTTATGCTTGTTTAGTAAGTGAAAATATCGACCCTGCAGTATTCAATTAGACTGCGTTGTTTTTTTAAGTAAAGTATCGATTATTATCAAAGGATCGTGCCGTGGGTGAGCGCGTGCACAACCGGTGAATGGCATTACGAATGCGAATTTCGAGTTCGGTAGAGTCGAATACATCGCAAAGGTTAAAGGTTATTGAGGGAAAGGTGCGGTGCTTCATGCAAGTGGGCTCAAATTGTTTTACTTTCTATCGTCCCACGTCCTGTTGACCGGGGATTTACTATCTGTTTTTCATCTTTACAATCAACATCGAGCCTGCACATTCAACAAACAGACGTGAAGGCTGCAGTGCGGAGACACGGCAAAAAGTAAGTAATTTTATTGGGAATTCTAGACACATGTGTGTCTGTACAATGTGTGAATGTGGGTTTACCCTGCTAGTGCTAGTGCAAGTGCTGCAGTGCTGCAGTGCTGCAGTGGTGGTGCTCCATTACTGTACATCATGTCATTCCTAGCCCTGTACCTCTACCTGAGGTGTATGTTTTGCGTGTTTTTATTCATTTATGCACACCACCAGTCCGTATTTTGCATTATGCAGGACAACCCCACACATATGTGCCTTTAGAATAGCCATAACAACCTTCACCCATAATATGACAAATTTCACTCGGTGACACTGAGAGAGTGCCAATGGCCATGTGTGTGTAAATATTGTATTATCTTTTTGTTTACCTTGATTTTTTCAAGAATGATTGTACTTGTGCTTATTACCTAGCTGGTGTGAACTGGAATGTAACAACCACACCTTTATAAATTATTCCAATTTTGTTGCATGTATTTATAACTCAGGGTTCTGCTCAGGATTTCTTTAGTGGTGGACAAAATTTCCCCTGGAAACCATTGCGAGATGAATCAGTTACATGAGATTGAGAGATCATATAAATAGACTCAAATTAAAGAAGTACTCAAAATTAATGGCTTCGGATACCATTTGTAATGGTAAATACCCAATTTTTACATTTCGTTGAAAACCTTCGAAAGGAAATTGCAAGTGTAATTTAAAAATTTGTAAAATGTGTGGTGGTCGGAAACAGAGAAATTTCTGACAGTGGTGGTTGGGGAATCCTGAGTGCCAGGCGGGTTTTCCGGCACCGACCACTGTGGGCAGAACCCTGACAACTTGTTTTTGCTCTGCATGATTTTGATCACTATTGTGTATTTATTTTGATTGTACCTGATTTGTTTTTTTATGTGTGACATATAAGGACTGACAAACTGTTGATTTTGGTTTGATTTTGATTTGATTTATTTGGCAAACCAAAACAAGGAAAATGAATGAAAATACATGTAATGTACACAAAAGACAAATAGACAGAAAACAGCAAGGAATGGAAATTTGTTCGCTGAGGATAGCACAAACAATTTCAAAACTTATCTCCATTGTGGTCCTCAATGCAAAGTGATGTTGTTGTGTTGTTGTTTTTTGGGGAGGGGCTGTTGATTTTAAAACTTGATTTACATAATTTAATTCAGTTTTCACATGTTGGTTGTAGGCCTATGGTGTGTTTACAGAAAACTACAGAATGGGAATCGCATTTTCTTTGAGACACCCTATCATTATATCTGTTTAAATATCCATTTTTGTCAAAATCTTAAAACGCAGACAACAACATGGATGGTTCCAGTTCTTGTTGATCAGGAATTTGTTATGAACCAGACACATCCATAGAAACTATACAAACTGTTGTGTTAAAAAATACATAATAATGCGGAAGTTCCTGTAATGTTTGCCGCGACTTGGTATCTCATTATTTGATTGCGGTTGAAATGGAAACTGAAATCACGTCAGTTGTGTAGGCCTCTCTTGTTACATTGTGTTTTGTGAAAGCAAAAACAAAAAAAGAATAAATAGAAGGAAACAATTATAAAGGAGAAAGAAAAAAAATAGAACTAATGCTTGAACAGCAGGCGTGGAGAGGGCAGGGCCATTTTGTTGTTGTTGCAATGGGCACTGCCACTTCAATTTGGAAAATCTTAAAGTCGATGGGAAATTTCTGGAGGGGCACGAAGGCCATGGCCGGGGGGGGATTTATTTTCTGCAGCACACGTCGGCTATGGAGTCAACAGTTAAGGGATAGGGAAGAACAACCTATCTCTTAACTGTTGACTGTATTGACGAAGTGTGCTGCAGAAAAAAAAATCGCGGCCGGGGGCAACAGAGGCAGTGGCCTACGTTTAATTCCAGGCCTGGAACAACAAGCAACAATTTAAAGAAGAACAAAATATATCAAGAATAAATATAAATTGTAAATCAGCGGGAAAAGACGATACCCCAGAAAGAATGTGCAAAAACAGAAACAACACTCTTATTTATTTGCTTAAGTCTCGTCGTGAGAACACAAATTCTACAAAATAAAGGATTTTTAAACGGAAGTTGTACATTAGCAGTTTAAGGAAGTGTGACCATGAATAATATTTGCTGCAGTTTCCTTTTAAATTAGTACTTCAGGTTTTGCTCTGATAGGAGATGAAAACAAAATTTAGAAGTAAATGTTCTTAATTATAGATGCGCCATGTCTGAATAAAAAGACAATCTCTCGGCAAGTCTAGGCGCCAACTTAACAAATCACAAATCAGGTGTTAAGATTTTATTTTATGAAGGCAAAATGATTATTATTTTACACCTTGAAATGGGTGCAATGTGACGTGGTTAAATATTGCAGCCAGACCATGCCAAAACACCAGCAGGCCCCCACTTCTCTTCGTCGTCATTGTAAAACTGCTTTTAATCCGAGTACATTTTATTTCATTTTATTTCATTTTATTTTAATTTATTCATCATGTGAAAACACACGAAATTTCTCGTCTATTGTACAGCATTAACAATAACACAATTGTGCCTCCCCTGTTATTTTGTAAATGTACTAGGGGCCTATCTGTTTAGACCAATTGTTCTGTGTCTGCTATAACATCTAGAGTGTCAAATGTTAATAGCCGTATTCATTTTATGCTGATATTTGTATTGCTCCGATCTAGGACTCCGTTGATTAAAACTGTTTCATACTTTTCATATTTTCCTTTTGTAGTGTGTACCTGTAGTTTTGAACATTGGCTGAAACAGTTTTGGGTTTTTACACATGTATGTTTCATGTCATTTTTTCATGCTCTTTGATTATTTCATCCTTTTGTGTGGCGATGTTTTTAATTTGCACAGGGCCTTGAGATTCAGTCATGGGTGCAGGGTGCTTTATAAACAGTTATTATTATTGTTTCATTTTATCACAGCGTGCAAAAGGAAAAATCAAATTTTCCTTTGTGCCGGTTCGGGCACTCCTTGATTCGGGCTATACATGTACGTCCCGTAGCCTAATGATCTCTATTATTGTTATTTATTGTTATATTTATAATTATTATTATTATTAGGCCTAATATTAATGTACTGGGTTCATTTTCTAACCCTAACCCTAACTCTATTCCCCAAGCATGATATTCTTCCTTCTTTAGTATGATTTCCGATTGTTTTCCCCCTCGGAAAAATCAGAAAATTGTGGTTGTAGCCTGAACAGTCTTAAACCCTTCACCAAAAGCAAGTAAGTCATCCCTTGTACTAAAATAAGTTGTCCTACTTTTGTTCTCCAATGTCCAAATATCTTGCCTGCTCTAGCCTTTACAAACGTGTGGATAACATTACTTATTATGAGTTCTTTTAAGTTACATAAAGCTCACACAACCCAGCAGCTAACTTCTATCTCATGTTGTTACTTTCAGATTAAACTTCCAGCTCTGCTGGTTCCATCATGGCGGACAGTCTGCAAAAAAGAATGACCGAACTATCGGATATGTATAGTGACATATGTTCTTCTAGCGGAACATTCGCAAATTTTCTTCGATCGAAGCTCACAAAAGATGTCTTGAAAAAATGTAATTTAACAGCCGTAGACTTGCGTTACTTGACACTTCCTAAGGACACCAAGCTGTATTCATTTAGCGACCATTGGGACGGGGAAACGACCGTACATGTTTATTCCAATCGACTCGACGACCCGATAATGTTGCCCATGCGCGATAAGAACAAGACCGCCGCCGACGACACGTGTTGCGCGCGCATGTTCGTCACCAATAAACCCATCCGTATTCTGTCCGTGCAGCAGTCGCCGTTCCTCGAGCTGTGTAAGAAATGGCGGCGGGGCACCTCGAGTCGGAAAATCCTTCCGGCAACGGCGCCCCCAACGGTGATGAAGGCACCCCCTCGGGTGAGGTTACGGCCCCACCGAGAAACATCTTCACGCGTAAGGACGGCCTGTCACTTCTCGACTTCGCCCTGCTCCAAGAGCGAATCAACGGCTTCCATTCGATTGAAGGCGTGGCTTATGAAGAGGCCACTCCTCCGCAGCCGATCCCTTCCAGACAAATCGCTCTGTTCAGCACCGAGGCTGTGCTCCTACAGCAGGAGTTTGTTTACCCCGCCAAGAAGAAGCTGCACAAGTCAAACAGTGGTTTCATGTGCTGCAACGTCGAGCCAAGCCGCCCCCAGGCTCCCCCGATGAAGCGAGGCAAATCCGTAAACACGCCCCCATTGGCCTCACAGTTACAATCCCCGGGCGGGAAACCTCTCACCACCCCTCCGTTGCCCCCTCACTCCCCTGGAGGTGCACCGCAGCTGCCGCCCCCGTACCAGCCAAAGACGCCCTCTCAGCAGCCGACACCCCGGCCCAGGACACCGACCATGCCAGACGAGAAAGGTGAAGGGAAAGGAGTGTCCAAGCCACCGTTGCCTGCTAGCAGATCAACCTCAAAGGACACCGCTGTGTCGAAGGACACCGCTGTGTCGAACGACGAAATCTCCCAAGACAATGACACCGACACTAAAATGTAGGACAAAAAATATTGAATACAAAGTCATGCTGTTTTCGTGTTAAAATGTATCATGCAAAGCAAAAGACAAGTCGACTCTCAAGTTGCTTACTGTACCGCTGCGAAAATCCTATTGTTTTATAAAGTGTTTTGTGTGCGCATTTAGGGGCCTTACCAGACTAGGCCTATAGACAGCAACCCACACGTCTACATATCATTTTCATGGATTGTTACTAGATAAATACTGTATTTTGTTAGTCGATATTTGAACACTAAATGGATATTGCTCATATCTCTGAACGCCTTGTTCAAATGGACTTTTCTCATGAAATAAAATGCACATTGTGCGCACTTACACTACTGTAGGGCAAAATGAGGGAACATAACGCCCTTTTTTGCATGAGGCTGATGGTGGCGTGACGCATATGCGTCTCCCAACTCCATAGATCGTGCACGTCTCGCGCGTACTCCAACATTTTTGAGCACCACTTTTTTGTACCCACGTACGTACATTGCATGCTTTTTATGCGTGAGGAAACAAACTCATGCACTCACACAGGCTTGCACAGTCTATTGCGTGTGCCTACCAATAGTGTCTCTACGCATGCAAGAATATAATTACCATAAACAAATTCATAGGCGGGCAATGTGCTCACGTTTGCTAAGCCCAGGGCCCAATTTCATGGAGCTGCTTAAGCACAAAATTTTGCTTACGCCCTAAAATATTGCTTAGTAAAATCAGACTACCGGCCAAGACTATACACTCAATTGTTATGCTAAGTAAACAACAGCTAAATACCAGTCACAAGCAATGTTTAAGGCATGACATTTTGGCCAGTAACATGTGTAAAATAAGCAAGCTATTTTCGTGCTTAAGCACATTTTTTACTTAGGCAGCTCCATGAAATTGGGCCCTGCAGTGCTTACCAGTATTCAGAGGACACTTTCATTCCAATAGTGTTTGTTTAACTGAAGCAAAACCATTTAATAGTCGTTAGCTTTGATAGTCGTGTTTCTGTTAACTTGATTGACAAGCTCATCACACCTATTTTTATATTAAAATATATTATTTTTGATAATTTATGTGCTGTACAAGCTGTTCACAGGGTAACTTTGGCAGGGTTTTGCAGAAATATTGCCCGTTAGTTTTCTTACGCTCGTAACTGAATTGTAATCTCAGTTTATATGCAACATAATGGGCACCCTTTACTTACTGATTATGGACATTTTTACAAAAAAAAAATCTACTTAAACCCTTGGGCCAATACAACGTGGTTCCAAAGTTGCCCCGGGTTTGGGGCAACTTTGGCAGATCACAAATGTTGTTTAAACTTTATTACACAATTTGAACACTGAAAATTATAGAAATGGTTTCAATACGCTTCACAACACAACCAATTTCTTTAGAATGAACATTATAGATATTCAATACTCTCTTGTTTTTATATGTTGCTATGAAAACTCCAAAAAGTAATTGTTTTGTTGTACACAAATTTTTAATTGCAGTGTTGGGAATTGGAGTTATTGTAGGGTCGTATGTGAGGGAAGCACATTTCGACTAATAACGCTAGCAACTGTTTGTTTTCATAGCAAGACAAGTGGTCTTTAGGGATTGCAGGAAAGTGATTTTTTAAAAATCTTCTACAATGCTGCTTCTGTCATCAAATCATTTCAAACGTCTTACATTGCGCCCTCTGTCGGCATGATGAACAGAGGCGGAAGTGTTGACGAATCACGCGATGCAATGCAGATCGTAAATTGTAAAAAAGCACTGTTTTCACCACTGACAAATTCTATTGCATTGTAAGGCGCCAAAGTGTGCCAGCAAATTAGACTTACAAAAATAACATATTACATTTTGTAGAAGCATTTGTAGATCGTAAAATACGATATTCTGTACAGGGTTCCAACAAGGTTTTAGCCATGATTTGGTAAAAAGGGTGTACAAATTTGCTGGACATTTTAAAAATTGGGTGTCCAATATTGTTCACTTACAATACATTTACATGTAAATGACATAAAACATGGTGTCCAAATTTGAAACAGGGTGTCCAAAAGACACCAGACACCCCTCTGGCTAACAACACTATCATATGGGTTCCAATATTTCCCTAGCCCTGGCGACCTTCCACTTTCGTATTATACTACTGTTTCTGTGTACAGCACAGAGGAAGAGTCCTTTATAGGGCTAATCTTTCCAATTGCTTAAATTGATGTCTTTCAGATTCGATGCGGTTCGAAAATGAAATAGGAATTGATACGCTACCGATTCCAGGAACTGTGCTCAATTTCATGGCTCTGCTTACCGCAGAATTCTGAGCTTACTGCCCAATAGAACTACATGTATGTGCTTTATTGGGCGCTGTAAGCGCTGAATTCGACGGTAGGCAGAGCCATGAAGTTGGACCCTTCAGGAGTCAGTGAACTCTACTATACTTCAGTGTGTGCATTAAACTGTAAATGCCGCTATAATAATGTAATTTTGAAAAAACCTAGCAATGTATTCAGATTGGCTATGTATGCCTCTACCATTCCTCTGTCTATTTATGATGTGTACAATTTAAATTAAATATCGCAACGCGGGAAATCACGTCAGGCTTGTAAAGTAGACCTTTGTGAAAAAAAAAATCTCTTATAAATTGCTTAACGACGAACAGCTTGAGTGTGGACGCAAACTTTGCTTATTTTGTGAACAGAAAGAGTGTTTAATGTACATTCCAGGTATTTCCTCGACGCGCAGGTTTAATAGGCCAGTAAAAAAGAAAACGCCTTCTTTTTAGAGGCCGCCTCTGTTTTTTTTTTCCTTTTACGAAGTTAAATTTTAACCATCTCTGACGAAAAAAAAACACATTTTGAAATAAATAAGATCTTATTTTTTGACTGTAGCACACCGAAAAAACACACATAATAAAGCTGGCAACCATCTTGAAAAATAGCCCAGCCGGTTGTCTTGAAAAATGTGTCGGGCGGCCATTTTTGAAGGAAAAAAAAGGCAGGACGCTAAACATGTTTTTTAGTTATTTTGCCGTAGGCCTACAACAAACTATATAGTCATGACATTGTTTGTTAAAAAAAAAATCGCTGTCACTGTACTTAAAATCTAAAATTGTAGAAATAAACAATCTTTTGAGATGTGTGCCCAAAAGTCGCTGAAGAATGTTTGGTGCAATCTCCGCAAAGTGTCGGTTTTTTTTCCGTTGACCCGTCTGCCTGCAGTCCGTGCACTTTGGCGTTTTTGTAAACATTAACCCTCTTGCTGTCTGACCATTCAATACCATTCGCTGTGGTTTTGAATGATAGATAAACTATGCCAGCCTGCAATATGATACCATGAGGAATGAATGTACAGTACTCAGTTATTTTGTGCACAGTTGTGCCACCGTACATTACCTTTGGCAGTCGAATGGTTTCAAATGGTTGGTCAACTCACTGGAAAATGTAGCCAAGAGTCACTGACAGTAGGAGGGTTAATGAGTTGGTCCAGAGGAGCGCGCCTCTCTCGAGGACTACATATTATTTGTTACCTCAGAATCGTTGTTTTCAAAAAAATATATATATAATCAAGATATTATCATGTTGTTGTTGTAGTGTTGTAGTCTTCGACATGAATGTCAGGGATTTATTCTTAATCTTGGTCTCAGACTGACTGTGTTTTGACCTCGGCTTTGGTTTGATGTTACCTTTCTATTTCAAATTAATGCAAAGCGTTTAGGAAGCAGTGAGCTAGTACGGTTTCGGGCATGCTTAATTTCGAGTGTTGAACGGATATATTATTCAAAAGCATTATGGTGAAAAGCTGAAACAAAATAAAGTTGATAAATTAATTCAGGCTTATCACTTCTGTATTATGTGTTGTTAAATATTTCCGATGTTTGGAATTGTACCAAGTACAAAGTTCATTGTGCAGAAAAAATAGATACACAATAAAAAGTCAATTGCGTTGTTATACAATCATCATTAAAGACAATGCATATGTTGGTACCTTACAGCGAGGGACCCGTTTGGTTGCAACGCCCCTGGCCCTGTTTTTCAAAGTCGGCACATGCCGACAAGCTTTTTTCCCCATAGGTTCAAAGAGAGTCTGTTTTGCTTTGTTTTTCCCAACAATTTTTGTTATCTAAGTGTTTTGTTTACATTGTCCAGTAATTGCCTGGGTTAATTCAAGCTTATTTGTTTGCTTAACCCTCGTGCTGTCTGACCATTCAATACCATTCAAGTGGTTTTGAATGATAGATGAACTATGCCAGCCTGAAATATGATACCATGAGGGAATGCATGTACACAGTACACAGTTAGTTCTGTGCACAGTTGTGCCACCGTACACAACCTTGGCAGTCGAATGGTTTCAAATGGTTGGTCAACTCACTGGAAAATGTTGCCAAGAGTCACTTACAGTAGAGGGTTAATAAATTAAGTTGCATCGTTGGGTTTCATCCACCATTGAAGACAAACGCTTTATGACTCTTTACAATAAAGCAATTTCAACTTTTCGTCTTAAAAAAAGGAAACATTCAAGGGAACAGTGGATGTTCTCGAAACAGGATTGACCCACATTGGGATGTGGGGGAAGTTGAAAAGGGTGGTGGTGGTGGGGGGGGGGGGGTTCTCGCCCTGGTTGAGTTGCCTTCTTGCATTGACCGTCATCATGGTTGCCATTATACAGTCAACCCTCGTTATAGAGAGCAAGTTATGAAGAGGTTCTGCTTATAAAGTGTACATTCCGAAGTCCTGAATTTCATTTCTGCTTTGTGTTTCTTTGTATTGATATCCTCTTATAACAACATGTGATGTAATCGTGCAAGTCCCAGCGATCTGGTTGTAACGAGAGCAGACTGTAATTGAAACGTGCACGTGTTTCCGAACCGAGTTCAAATCTCGGCCAACGATCGGGTCCTCCTTTGACCTCGGTGAAGGCGCTTCGTGTATTATTGAGCTTCTGGCGTCGTATACAAGGGTCCATAGACACTGTCAAGAGTTCGAACTGAATGACACCCAACTCGACTCAAGATAAGCAATGGTGAACATTGCTTTCTTGCTTGACGTCACGATAGAACGACCTCAGGAAAGAAAACACAACTGTGTGGGCGGAAATCACCCTTTTTGCGACAAATAACAATAAAACTAGAATAGTAAAACACTTCGATTTTCGAAATAGATCAAGGGTCATTTATTCACATATCGGATAAAAATATCACTTGCATTCAGAGTGTTTGTTTTGCATAGTTTGAACTCCTTTTTTTATTTTACAAAAAAATCTACAAAAACACAAATGGTTTATCAATTATGTAAGAAAGTGTATTTTGAAACTATAACTTTACAGTTGGACCTTATGCACATGACGTCATTTGAGTAGGGCGCCCTCGGCTAGAGATCGAAGGTCGGTCATTGGACAATCCCGTGCGCCGCGCGCACATAGCTGTGCGTTTCTTCACCGTTTGACCTTTAAAGAAGGCGGCGTGATGACGTCAATGCATAAGGACCATTGAATGATTATATATCGACCTAACACAACCTCAGATTGTGTACTGAATGCTAGTATTGTTTATAATAATTATATAATATACACAGAGAATGAACACATTTTTATAAGGCAGTGAAATAATAACTGCATGATCATTGATTGTCGGCCGCAATATCAACCCGCGTCATAATTATAAAACAAAATGGCGGACTCATTATGTGTATAATGCACCTTACAGAGACCTTTTCGAAATAACGGTATATAGCTAGCTGCGGCTAGGGCTCCGTCACCAAGTTTAATTGTTTGAGCCGAGAAGAAATCTCCAAGTTTCGAGCCCTCTAGATCTATATCGAACTGCGCCGTCAGCCTCGCTACCGTGGGCAGCGCGTCGTATCGACACCTCTCGTTTTGAGCGAGCAAGGCATGCTGGAAGAAAATGGCGCGGCGAGATCGATCACCCCTGGGGCCGAGGTTGCCGCGTCGTGTTTACATTGGGCACCTAGCCCTATATAAGGGCTAATTGGGCATGCACCGTGCTGCCTGCAGACCCCTCCCTTGTCACCCTGGAAGGGATGCACTGATGTAATTATTTTGACATCAATCCACTTCAAATGAATCATCCTTTTTACACGGTGAACCTGAACTGCATACGGTAAATAGTCGCAAGAATGAGAGGGGACCAGTTGCTCTTTGATTTGATGCTTCTTTTGCGGGCTACCATTTTCAGCTCGCGCGTCAGAGTGGATGAGCCACAGGGTGTTGAGCGGGGGCTACAGTTCCCTGCCCCCCTGGTATACGCCACACTGCGCGTCTAACAGCATGCGTTGTCTTAAAATACACTCTGCACAGTAATAATTAACCATGAAATATGTAAATTGAAAATCGCGCTTGCGCACTTTCCCTAGTGGTTGAACATCGCGCATTTTTGTATGGGACTAATGGTGGCGTGACGCACACGCGTTTGTGCGTCTGCTTAGTGCACAACTCTATGGCGTTTGCCAATCAATAGGTCCATTGCATCAATACATACACTTTATAAACGGTGACCTTATAGACTGCATTGTTTTGGGGTATTTTTTCCCCCGTGCACCCTTTTCTTTTTCCCAGGACAATAATGCGACAACATTAAAATTAAGTCAAAAGATTATCTGCTTTAACTCTGTGGACCTACTTTGTTTCTGTTTGATAAATAACAACAAAACAAGAGCTCAATTTGAAATCTTATTTCTGTGCACTGCGCATGAATGCGGCTTTTTTTCCGAACAAAAGCGATTAACAAAGCGATTCGCCATTACAAAAATACAGCTAGCTGCATGCCCCAAATAATTACCATTACAAATTATCGCATTGGTATTATCTGAAAAATAAGTTTACAAAATTAACAAAATAATATAAATGCAAGTCAATAATATGTAAATATTTACAGACGCGTATTGTTCCAAAGTCTCAGAAGTAGCCACATTCACACGGGCACGGGTCATGCTCGTCGGCGCACCAGCAACACTGGAAATGAATACCGCCCTCAATGGTCAACTCGTCCCTGAAATCGCCGCCTCTTGGGGGCAGTATACTCCTTTTGAGTCTGTTAATGAAACTGATGTCGTCGCCGTCGCCCACCTGTTGGGCCCAGAATACCGGGACGTGTCGACATGTCTCCGTGATGGGGCCGGCAATCTGACCGAGGAGCTGCTCGGGAAGCTCAAGGGACAAAGTCACGCGCAACTGCTCCATGATCGGTTTGGCCGAATTTCTGCGAATTTTCTGAAAGGAGATATTTAAAGGCGGAACAAAAGTATTAGTGAAATGAGACCAAAAAAACAACAACAAGTGAGCGAGGATCAGGTCTATCCATTGTACTTAAACTTCTAAGAAAAGTTGATTTCATGTTTCCACGTTGTAGTTGCACCATCGACTGTAACAGCTGCCAAATGGTAACAAACATCGCATGAACTAGGACTACAAAATTGAAACCACCATCCCAAAACAAAATGGTTTGCAAACATCGACGACTATACTTCTCTCTCTCTCTTACAAAATAAATAAATAGGCTAAATACACTTACCAGGTTTTGCATATCATCAAGTCTTGCGAGAAGACAAATACCAGTCTCTTCCAGTAATATCGCCCGGTAGCCCTAATTGATGAAACAGATTGATAAAATAGCTCAACTTTTTTTCTATTGCACATTATATTCTGTCATTTTAAAACTAAAAGTAGAGCATTGCTCAGTTGTTATAATGCATGATTGCGGTACTTCGTCAAATGACGCTGATCCCGGGCTCAGTTTCACAAAGAGCTAGAATTTTAAGGTGTGCATCAGTATTGACAACTCATCTTAGATGAATGTCTGTGTTTTGTGAAATCGAGTCCTTACTCCTTTCAACTTAAACCCTCTGCGGCTTTTGCAGAGACACCCAGGCCGCATCCAAATTGGCGGCTACGGCTAACGGGTACGGCTGAAGGTTGCTAAGGAAGTCCTTTACAACACGCGGCAACCAGCCATAGCCGTAGGCCTAGCAGCGGCGGCACCAGACCTGTTAAACTGGGGGGGGGGGCAAACTTAAATTTAGGGGGGCAAACAAAAGTCTATAATGTACTGTATAAGCCTACAATTCACTCTAGAAATAAGATTTTGCACTGTTTGTGAGAACTGCGTGTACAATGGCTGCTTACGGTTTTGAGCAGACAATGCATTTCTATTTATAGCAAGTTTCCAAGCTTGTACAGATAAATAAATCCACATTTTATTAACATTGCCGGAGATGGAAAGTGTATTGGGCTTTTTTGATGGTGCCAGCTAATTATGATGGATGAAATTGAGTTTATTATTTACAGCGCAAACAACATTGTAACAAATTGGGTGCAATGGTTTGGGATTAAACTCAATTTCCGCCATCGGGGGAAAAACTGGGGGGCAAACCGGGGGGGGGGGCAAAAAAATAAACTGGGGGGGGGGCATTTCCCCCCCCCCCCCCCATTAGCGCCGCCGCTGAGGCCTAGATGTAGCCGCTAATTGAGACCAATGTGTGGTTTTCCTACCTGTTCCTCGTCCCGTATGATAGTGAATAGTTTGCTGCCGTCTCGTTGAAGAACCGTCAGCTTCTGGGGTCTCATTTGAAGGTCGGTCTCGATGACCTCCACTCTGTCGTCACTCATGAAACCTATCGTGCAGGATTTCTGACATGAACGAAGAAAACAAAAATATTCAGACCCAGGTCTTACATAATGTCAGTTCGCAAGTATAGTTTAAAATCAATTCAAATGCAACCCGTTTTGGATCGTGAACTTTCAAGTGACGGCTTCTTTATTGCATCGTACACACTGGTCAGCTCATTATGCCATAAGATCGTAATACCTGGACCATGCCATTCGTCCCAGAGGAGGTTTCGATCTTTTTGCAACTTTTTTTTTGGCTATAGCAAGTTGCCTGGTTCGGACGCGTTGTTAAACATGGAACAAAGATAAAAGATAGCCCTATACTTACAGGCGTGCAGAGGGTTCGATAATCCGTGACTGGGATTGGGTACCGGACCACAGTAAACTCCTGAGGAGTAGTCAGCTTCGGTACTCGCTCCTCCTTCACGACTTGGAGAGTGTCTTGAAAAGTGCCACAAAATAATCCTGAAACAGAAATAACGATATCTCTTCTTCAGATGTCACAAATAAAGGAGAACGCAATTTTTTTTAGTTAGTGGCCTGACGTTTCGACCCTAGCAGAGTCTTTCTCGAAGGCTAAAAATGAGGAGAACTTGAACGTTTTGCATGTGATAAAAAAATGTACATACACTATATAGGATGAACCGTTTTTGCTTTCCCTCAACTCGGAAGATAAATATTTAGAGAGGGTTATGGACCCAAGGGTCGTTTATGTTTAACATCCCATGGCATTCGACACCTAATTCCTGACTGAAATCATGTCAACATTAACAGCAGCCATGGCCCAATTTCATAGAGCTGCTTATGCATGCAACTGACAATGATGCGTATACATTGTACATTTTCTGCCAAGCACAAAGAAGCAGGATACCAGTTAAGAATGGTTCATGTGGAATGCTCTTTTGACTAGTAACCCTATTCTGGTGAGCATGCTGTTACTATGCTCAGCTACTTTTGTGCTTATAAGCAGCTACTACGAAATTGGGCCCTTGTCAGTGATTTTTCACGAGCACAGTGTAATTGCAATTAGCTTGCATAACTAATGACTTTTGGTGTTCACAGTTGTTTTTATTTTGTTTTGTGTGTTCCTCTTACCCCGCTTATTTCCTCATCACCAGAGCCTGACCCGGATGTACTGTCATCAACATCCGGGTCAATTCCCGTGTCGTAGCTGGGGTCATATGTCGAGTAGTCCGAGCCACCCGACGGCCTGTACGGAATCTCCACGTAATCCTCGCTCTCCGCATCCGGGATGAGCCCTGACCCCGAAATTACATCCGGGTCAACCGACGACTCGTATTCACTGTAGTATTCGTATGGATTCTTAAATATAGAGGAGTACAACGGCGCGGAGAAACTCTCCCAAACTGATGATTTTGACTCGACCACAGAGGGCGCTATTTCCGTTTCCGTCGTCTGCCCCCGAGTTGGTTTTGGGGTCGTCACTGGTTGACTGGAACCTCGGTCTCCGTCATCAATGACGATTTCACCAGCATCGGTGGCCACTCCTGGCACATCGGTGAACGACTCTGTGACGTCGACGTGACCTTTGTCCCCCAACGGCGTGTGTCCGGCATCGTTTTCGGTTTTGCCAACATCAGTTGGCGTGACAGCCCCGTGTCCATGGTTCCCATCGAACAGGCCAAAATGGCCGCTGTGTGACGAATGGTGAAATGACAACCACAGTGTTATGGCGCCCAGGGTACCAGCAACAAGGATGAGGGTTGTCACGACGACAGCGCATGCGCAGATCACTGCTCTTTTAACCTCAGTTCTGCTTGCTCTTTTCAGCGCAACCTTGAGAAGTAAAAGGGATTAAAAAAAAATCAGTTTAAAAAATGGAGGTCAACTTCCTTTAACTTTGAATTCAATTAAGTTCGACGACAAATAATTGTACTTTACAAAGCAAGCCAGCCTACAGAGTTAAAAGTTAACGCCCGACTTGTCACATAAACGGGCAGACGTGAGAGAATGTACAGTACATGTTCACACGGAGTCTATTATTACTGACATTAGACACACAGTCGGTCAACCATTCTATTGAGCAACATTCCACGAGCATCCATTCCGTGAAGCGGACAATAAACAGCAATCATAGGTAAACGGCCGTGTTTATTACTGCTAAATCACATGTGTATATTCAGTGGTAATTGTCAAAGACCAGTATCTGCACTTTATGTGACCCAACGTAGATATAAAATAACAAACTTGTGACACTTAAGGCTCAATCGGTCGTCGGAGTCACGAGAAAATAGTGAAAAACCTCATTATAATGTGTTCACTGTTTTCAAACATCGGGTTTTGGACACGCGAGATCAAAACTAATTGTTTTACTCATTTCCTAAACACTTAAAACACCTTCAAGCATTTCAAGCAAAACGATTTCCATGGAAGTTTTCCACCATGACCATCTTTATACAATGTAAGTTTATGTGCAAATCTGTGAACATTTATATTTTCAATCTCACCAACGTTGTGCACACCTTGTAACAGCCTGCTGGCTTATATGTAAAAAAAAAACTGTTGTAAAATTTAATAATCAAGTCTTGTAGTTTTCAAAAACTACACTAAATTTTCCTGGGACACAAAGTTAAAAAAGGAATTGTCAATTTTACGGAATCGTCTACATTATACAATGAATTATTGTGTGGAGTGCCACAAGGGTCCATACTGTGTCCTTTTTAGTTTTCTATTTTTATTACTAATCTTCTGCGATCCTATCATGGTCTGAAGTGTCCCAAAGGCCAGTGTCGGGTATAGCTCTATGGTCGAATCATGGAGGAAGGAAATGGTTGAATCCACTAGCCTGTCAGTCTTCTTGTTTTCTAAAATCATCTCACGGAGAGCTGAGCGAAGATATCGATTCTGTCGTTTTGTTTTTGCGTGGTTTAAAGAAAAAACAGAACAAACACACTCTCAAAACAACTTTGGGTTTTCAAGAATGCCAGAATGTGTCCAGTCAGCGTCTCTTTCGAGGAAAAACGTAAGGAATATCTTGGCAACGTTTGCACACCAAGAGATAACGCTATCTGTTGCATATTTTTCCCAACGCAGTACACAGGTATCATGGCTATATTCGGCTCGAATTGTGCACGTGTGTGGTCCGCGTCATCTGGTCGTAAGTCAAGACGCACACGGATTCCCAGGTGATCGCTGCCTCGATCGTGAGTGAGGGGCTGTCCAGTCAGTAGTTGACCCACCACTAATTGCAACAGAAATGTGCTTATCATTATTCAGCAACCATTACAAAAAAGGGGGGGACACAGACATTTCACTAGCCACGATCGAATGTTCAGTGATACACAGTTATTGCGAAAATCTACCTTGATGTCAATAATTATTGATAGTCAATACAGGAACAATTACTGGTTGTTAAAATTATGTTCAGAGTGGGTGTAGGAGTGGGGTGGGTGGATTAGACCGATCCATTAAGCCCCACCCCTTAACATATTGGCCAATCACAGCATTGGCTGCATCATCACTGCACACGGCACACGTGCATCTATCCAATGCCGCCCCCAAAACATGAACGTGCGCGCTTCAAGTACGCGCGCGCGCATGATTACTTTTCTAATGGGATTTTAGCGTGTCGGACTTTTTGTCGGACTTTCGGTGGCGTAGCCAAGGTTGTGATTGGTCAACACGTAAAGGGGGGCGGAGCTTAATGGATCGATCTATTGCAGTGAGGCCTGCACTGTTGAGATAAAACCGGCCAAGTTTTCTAGACAAGGGAACATGTTACTTGTCGAGTTCGTGGAGGGTCCTGAGGGTGGTGCACATCAAGACACCACATGTTGCAAGCTGAAGACTCTATATAATCTGATGAACTCGGTGTGTTCCTGGCACTCCGGTGTGTAAATCAAGAAAATAATGACGAGGCCTTCCTCCGTGGATCCCACAGTTGAACCAAGACTGAACCTATTCCAATTATCCCTATACGTCCCTTGTGCACAAAGGACAAGCATGGGTTGAATTGAATCGTCTGCCAGTGTTTTTTTTTGTTTTTTTGCCCTTAATTTTTACTCGAAAACAATTCCTAAGGAGGGGGGGGGGGGTGCAGTGGTAGACAAACCGACGGATAGACCCTTCCTCCATGGTTAGAGACCAAGTCTTGAGGACATACCTTGTCTGAACATGGTTGTGTCTCATTCTTGGAACTGGTTTTATAATAAAAGTAGCTTTCAGCTTGATAGGAAAAAAAAAATACAAACGAGAACGCCGATAACTAGCTCTTTAACCAGCTCTTATAACCAGCTCTGTAATCACTTAACCAGCTCTTTACAGTCTTAACAGTCTTTAACCAGCTTTTAACCATCTCTTTTAGCCAGCTCTTTCACCAGATCTTTAACAAGCTCTTATAACCATTAACCTGGTTTAACTACCGGTACTTGTAGACACCAATTCTGAATTAATAACCAAATAGTGCTGCCTTACCGAAAACTCGAACACACATTTATTGCAGCACATACATGGAGGGTCAACGCCCTTCTGTTTGCATTTTTTAATTTTCTAAAGGAACTCTTCAAAATGTATTTCCATTTTGTATATTGCTATCCATATTTCAATATAAATCACGGGTGCGGCGAGTCTTTGCTGACAAAAAAGTTCTGATTAGGATCAAAATTTCCAGGTAACCCCTGGAGTTAGAAATTTAAAGAACTTTTAGGAAAATTACCCTCAGTGGCATAGAGAAGTAAATCTGTGTGCATGATTTATTTGTATCCGATGAAATAACAGCAACTTTACTGTTAGTTTTACCAGGGTAACATAAAATAGTCTGAATTCATATAAAATCTTAAATTTCTCACCACAATAAATAATGTACTGTATACTTATATATTCGGATGAAAATTCAGCTCATCCTGAGAAGTTGTTTTCCACTGACGCCCAACAAGTTCATTCACAAAAATATACAATGTTACAAGAAAACTTATTAAAAGCAAAACACAAAACATGTACACCAACTGGCAATAAAAAAAAAATAATATTAATAATACCAGTTCCGGGTCTACATGAAGCTACTAACCCATTTCTACTTCTAGGCCAGTAAAACCCGTAATCGATGTCAAACATTTTTCCAGAAATGATTCAATCTGACGTAGAATACACGTTAAAATCCAAATTTATGATAGAGTTTCCGGGTCGGCCTGACCCAGAAATGGGTCGGCTGACCAGAAATGGGTCAGGACCCCTGGGTCAATTTTGACCTTGAGGTTTTTTAAAGTGCATGTTGGTTTGTCTTATGGTCTGACCTAAAAAAACTTTAAAAAAAACCGCAATCTTTATAGACTCAAAT
Source organism: Pycnopodia helianthoides (assembly GCA_032158295.1). Lineage (NCBI taxonomy): Eukaryota > Metazoa > Echinodermata > Asteroidea > Forcipulatida > Asteriidae > Pycnopodia > Pycnopodia helianthoides. The sequence continues at coordinate 3,282,741 of CM063257.1, forward strand.
GATTTGAGAATGCGATGATAGAAGTCACTGTAGTGGAAGGTATCAATTGATCTCTGCCTAAAAAATGACGGATGACATCGCGCCTTCCTGTCACACAGTAAGGGGAAAGAACTTCATCAACCCACAGAGAATGTATATGCAGAACTGTACATTACAATAAACTTGTATAAATTGCAAAGTTTTGAATTTTGGTTTTACCCTTACACCGATGTATACGCAGTACTTTTCCCGAGCTCTGTGAAAAAAAATCAAAGGCAAATCACTAGGGTGAGATTCGAACCCACGACCTTTGCACTGCTAGAGCAGATATCTTACCACTATTAGACCACCGAGCTATAGCCCGATGGCTGGAGGAAGTTCGAATCCTTGACAGTGGGTACTGCAACGATTTAATAGATGTTAAGAATTTAAGAATTTAATTTGGTTTTACCTTTACAGCGATGTGTATTTAAGCACTGTATACTCAGTACTTTCCCGAGCTCTGTGAAATTGCTAAGTTATTCCACGTTAATATATAATATGCCACTAAAAAATGTCTCCTGTAATTTAGTTTTGTGTGGTACGGTGTTGATGCCCCAAACTGTCAGTCACCGTTCTGACACGCTACGAGCTTGTCTAATCCCATGACAGGTACTGACAGGGTTCTCCAAGACTGGACGCCCTTTCATTCACACACCCCCACACCCCCCATTCACTTAGCGCATCAACGGGGGAGCACATCCAATACTCTTCAGTAAATTCCGTGTACCACGAGCCCACCTGTGATCAATCACTACGACCCTGGAGCATACCCCTAAAAAAAAAGTTACCCTAACACCGTGTTTTTGTGAAAGGACTTCTGATATTAGGGTACTGTTCCCTGACAACAACAAAAAAAACCAAAACTCGCCACCCGTAGTGTTTCCAACCGCGTTTTTTGTTGGACCCCTTCTCTACAATTCCCCCTTTGCACGGTGGTAGAAAAAAAAGGAAACGCCAAATCAAGAGGCTTTGAGGTCCCTGTTTTGGAGCGGATTCCTACGGGGTTTTTGTGTTCCCCCATTGTGCACCGAGTCGGAAGTGTGTTGTCGTGGGGTTGAAAGGCGCGATTTCCCCGGGGTTGTTTTGGAGTGTGGAGCCGCTAAGCTGATCAAACACTCCATTGGTCGTGCCGTTAGTCTACTCATTCTTCCGGATAATTCGCTTTCAATTTCGGATTCTATCCACCCCGATTCAACCAGATCACCTGGAGGTTTTTCCCTTCTGATTTTCTCATATTTTTGTCGAAAAGTCCGTATTATGGAGTTTGAATTGAGAATTGTGCACTTTTGTGTGGTTTCAGGTTTTTTTGAGTTTACTATGATTCGATATGTAACTATTCTTTAGTCTGATATTTTTGATCTTAAGTAGACGTGAAATTATTGTGGTGATTTTTTTAGTAGTTCCGGAAAAATTAATAGGCCCTAAATAACGCTGTTACGCTTTAATAGGGTAAGAAAATCCATGCAATATTTTGTTGTTGTTGACAAGTCGGTTGTTACAGGTAGGGCCATAAGTTGGTTTTTGGTCAACGTAATGCTTCTTTATAAAAAGCAACATTACAAAGAAAGATATAACAACAAAAGTCAAACGTGAAAGTTTCAGCTGAATACAGTGTCTACTTGCTCAGAAGATAGCCAAAATCTGCCAGACGGTATGTCCACTGACAAGAACATCAAATCCATCCACGTTTAGCGAGGTGCAACAGGTACCAGCCGCATCTATAGCAATCGCGAACGGACTCGGAAATAATGCATGAGAAACAATTGCTGCATGAATCGTTTCTCAGATTCAATTTTTTATTATTATTGACTTCTTCTAATCAACGGGGCATTTCAGTCAAAATTTATTTCGCGAGATGGTATACCAAAGAAATTAGACTTATTTTGTTTTCTCTTGGTCATTACCAAAGTATGACTCTTCCTTTAATTGGTAGAAAGGAAGTACCACAGGGAGCTTCTGATGATGAAGGCCTCTACTGTGCTGGGGGAAGAAAAAAGTGCCCGAAGCTAGGGCGAAGTGATTGTACCTCACGCCCTTTAATAAAAATACACAAGAGTTAGGCCGGGTCTGCGGATACAGGGGTTTTGTAATGGGTTGTCTTATCTTATGATGTGTCTGCCACAGAGTCTGGGATATAATGGTATGATTCACGGCTGTAAGCTTTTTTTCCCCCCATCGACGTCACTGCCCGATGAGCAACGAAACTAAACGACTAATCACTGCTGTGGATTTCGCGTGCCGAGTCATGATCACAGCGTCTTGTTTCTATGGAACGCCACGGAGGCCCAAACTTCGGATAAACACATCGATCGGTCTTTTGCATCAGTCGATCGTTTATCGTCGATCGATAGGTAATCTGCATCCATCAATCGATCCTTTTCACTGACCGATTAATGTTTTTCATCTGTCGATCGAGGACATAAGACTGTTGAAAGAAAGACCGGATAAAAACCTGTGTAAAAGACGGAGTGAAAAGACCGGTGCGTATACGCCTCACTCGCAGATCCGCCGCGGCGTAGCGCAGACCGCTGCGTATCATCCTATATGCGTTAGACCGTACGAATGTTATTCATGATGATTATGTCGATCACTTGATCCAACAGTCCGATTGATCGATTGAAAAAGACCGATCACTCGATGGCAAACGACCGACCGATCGGTGCAAAAGACCGATCGACGTGCTGACCGGGACTTTTTTGGCCTATTTGGCGTTCCATACTAATCTGATCTTACACAACTCCTTCGAAGTGAAGATTTCCTACTTGGAGAGAAAGTTGGTGGATGATATAAGTGGGGAGTCTTATCTGATGCTGCATAATTGTCAAATAAAACAGATTTCCTCTCTCTCTCTCTGATGGGTGAAGTTATGAAAGTTGATGGATATCTCATTAATAATGAAGCTTTACAAGTTCCTGCCTCTGGTTAACTTGTAGGAGAGCTTGTGAATAAGTGGACGTTGATCAAGTACACATCAATCATTAGGCCATTCATGTTTACTTTTGATGGTGCATTTGTAAGGTTTTAATGTTTTTCCATGTTTACTTTTGATGGTGCATTTGTAAGATTTTAATGTTTTTTTCATGTTTACTTTTGATGGTGCATTTGTAAGATTTTAATGTCTTTTCCTTTATCTGGTGCCGCATTTCTGGTAAAATTATGAGAGATTATGGTCTGGGTTACGCTTTGAGAATTATGGTCAAGCAGGTAGACTTTGAGGTCCTTCTTATTACACATGGAGATAATTTTTAACAAGATACCTTGATTTAAAATCACATAATGTTTAAAGTTCTAGTCGTGTGAAAGCTATCCTTGTTAAATAATAACTAAGGACCCTTGTTAATTGCTTTTCTTCAGAGATCCAGACCTCCAAAAAAAAAAGCAACCATGTTAAAATTAAGATATGCAGTGTGAAACGAACGATTGCTCTGCCCATATCAAACCAAGGATCCTTGCTATGGCGACATCATTATTCTCATGCACACAGATTGTGTCGCTAACTTTTAGAAGAAAGTGTTCAGTGAGTTAACAATCATGACCTTCAACCCCCCCCCCCTTGGAAAAACAGGGGACGTTGTTAAATCAGTGTTTTTAAGAAGTCACGCGAAAGCTTGTTAAAAATGATCGCAATCGAACAAAGTGACAGACATACGGGAACCATTACCGAGGACCTTTGTTACTGGTGCTCGTGTGAAAGGGGGGCCTCCACAAAAATGACCGAGGTCAAACACAGCTACAAACAGGGCCCAATTTCATAGAGCTGCTAAGCACAAAAATTTGCTTAGCATGAAGTTTCTTCCTTGATAAAAAACAGGGTTACCAACCAAATTTCCATGTGTTGCATATTGCCTGTTACTGGTATTCAGCTGTGGTTTGCTTATCCTGAAAATCACGTGGAAATTTGGTTGGTAATCCTGTTTTTTTATCAATGAAGAAATTTCATGCTAAGCAAATTTTTGTGCTTAGCAACTCTATGAAATTGGGTCTAGGATGACACGTCATCACCCCACCCAGTGACCCAGGGCAGAAGGGGTTTAGATATACATGTACATGTACATGTATTGCCGTGCTGTACATGTACATCACAGATCCGAATTTCCCGAACAGAATATTGATATAAACCAGATGGGCAGAGTGACGAGCGGGGAATCTTAGCCTTTTGTCAAGGCCTTCCGTGGCTTGGGCAGCTTCGTGGAGCCGCGACCCCGAGCGACTGGAAGGTGAGACCAAGCACGCTTCTTCGCCACTCGACTCGAAGCCGTCCAAGCTGCGAAGGCCTTGACAAAAGGCTAAAGGGAATCTGTGAATTCATACCTCCATTCTCAGAACACAGAGCAAGCTTTAGAGACCCACATTGGAGAAGACATGTGAAAGTGTGAGAGATTGGATGGGCGGGGGTTGGGGTGGGGGTGGTGGGTATGTTCTTTGTTGTTCTATGGTATAACGTTTATTTACTTGTCCACTGGCCAAATACTAATAGTTAAAACACCCGAGGACCAGTCCAAATTCACTCCAAGTGGTCTGGCTGGCTAGCTCAGTGTTGAAAAGCTTCCCCATTTCATTTGAAAGAGGACTTGTGAAAAAAAGGTGATGGACTACATGTAGTGAAACCACAAGTTAACTGGTCCTGCTGGCTGCTGGCCAATCACTGAAAAAAGTTTAAGACCAAACCCCGATACTGCGATAGTATCCTTTTATAATTATTTCATGGAGGAAGAAAAGTAACCTATTTAAAGAGAGCAAGTTGATTCCTGCCTGAAATTTTGGATGTTTGCTTCTAATAACATCCACAAGAAGTTGCCCCACATTGTTGTTTATAGGCTGAGACAAAAAGGGACAGACGCTTGCTGTCATATTCCTAACCATTTGTTGGTTAGATTGCCATTTAATCAGTCTGCAAGAATTGTCAATGGGTCTTATAATTATTAGAGACGGTCACGGTGGAAAACTTCCATTGGTATAGTTTTGCTTTAATGCTATTATGTTTAGAGAAAATGAATACAACAATGTATAATTTCTTGATCTCGCAAGTCCAAAACTTAATGTTTGAAAACAGTGAAAATTTACAAGTTTTTTTTCCCTCACTACTTTCTCGTGACTCTGACGACCGATTGAGCTTAAACTTTCACATGTTTTAGTATAGCCATGGTATTGGTATAACCATGGTATAATATGTATATACAGGGACAAGATACTGGTCTTTGACAGTGACCAACGTTGCACACGGAATACACTCATGCATACAGCATGCACCCATTGCTTGACTGATTAATTTCGCCACCCGACTGGCTTGATTACTTCTGTCATCACCCTGTCCATCACCGGTCCGTTGATAAGGCGATTAGCGGTTGACACCACCTCTCAACAACCACCGCCTCTTCAGAGAAGACTCTCTAATGAGTACACACGCACAGGGGCCATTCTTGTTTAATTAAGGAGGGGGTGGGGGCACTGCGGCTAACTCCAATTAGGCAACCCATGCACCTTAATCCTGAGGGGATGCAGTTGGCACCACACCGGGGGTTGGCACCTACCTCTTAACCCCTAAGCTCTTAAAACAGCGTGGAAAGGCTCACCCATGGAGGAGGGGGGGGGGGAGGAAAAGAGGATCACTGTACCCGATTGTGTAAATTTGCCAATTGACGTTTACTTCAGGCGTGTGGGATTTCTCCGGATTTGTTTTTCAGGATTCCCCGCAAAATCTCCTCGAACCCTTTTGCAATTGTCTTGAGAGAAGGGAAGCAAACCACCAAAGGGGAGTAAGCGCGAGTGTGTCCCAAATCTGTACTGTAGTAGTATTGTATTTCTGGTGTTGCACAGAGTCTGTAAACATAGACTGTAACACCTACGTGCTGCAAAAAACTGGGGTGTTAAAATTGACAGCATGGGTGTCGTCACATATAGATACCCAAAAGAGAATTGAAGTGAACATAATAGGCTGTTAATAACTCAATGTAACTGTTTACAAATTTGTGTCAATATGCAGAAACGAGTGTTTATTTAACACCATATGATGTAAATGTTGATTCTTTTTTTGGTAGGCCTATCTATATGTGACAACACCCATGGTGTCAATTTTAACACCCCAGTTTTTGCAGTGTAGGAACAGGATGTTCTGGGTCTAGAGTATGGGTAGAGTAAGGGGAAACCGAGGCCAGCAAGATATTTTCCAGAATGTTCACATTATTGCCAAGTTCGTTCCAGGATTCCTTGTACCGTTTGGGGAATGAATGGGGGCCAACAAAAAATATTGAACTGCACAGTCGACTCCCATTATAACAAGTTCACCAGGACTGGCCAAATTACCTCTTTATAACAGGAACATTGTTATAAAATAGGACAGCAAAACAAAGCAACACAAAGCAGAAATGTACTCTTTATAAGCAGAACCTCTTTATAACCGTGCTCTTTATAACAGTGCTCTTTATAACAGTGCTCTTTACAACAGTGCTCTTTATTATAAAGAGAGTTGACTGTATACAGCTTTTCCAAACACTAACTTGAAAAAGAAATTCACAATGTTTTTAAAATTGCCGTGGCGTGGGACCTGTGTTCCCCCTCTGGTGCTCAAGACAAAAGAACGGACCGTGGCGACTGTCTTATCGTATGAACACCGGGTTATATTTGTTTCTCAAGGGGTGTTTACTGTCCTGGCGTCGTACATGGAAATGGATCAGACTCGAGATTAAATTGGCTCAAGATAGCAAAGATCACTTGTTGCCGTTTTCGGTCATGCTGTTCTTTTAAAGGAACATTACAGAATTGGTGTTTGCTAACAAAATAGTTGCTGGCAGTGTAAGCACTTTATGTAATCCACCATATACATAAACTGACAAACCTGTGGAAGTTTGAGATCGATCGGCCATCTGGGTCACGAGAAAATAGTGAAAAACCGATTACACATTTGCATGAAATCATATAGATTCAACAAATGAATAAAACGCTCACTAAGCGATAAACTCCAATCGGAAAATTAGGTTATTAATTTCTCATCAAATATGACATTTCAGACAGAAATATTTCAAGGGATGTTTTCTACTATCATCATCATCATTAGACCGTGTAAGTTTTGTGTAAATCTGTGATCAAAAAGTATATTTTACAAGTTTTTTTTTCTTACCAATTCTGTAGTGTTCCTTTAAACTAAAAAGGTGGACATTGGAAAAGCAATTTGTTCTGTTTTTAGAAACAGACACTATTTCTAGTTTGAATATTGCTTGTCTGTTTGATAGATGTTGTTGTTTTCAAAGGGGACTGCTCTTTCAAAATAGTGATTTGGTTCGCATTTGGTCAATGGCTGCCGTTTGTTTTCATTCGTATTTCAAATAATTTTTTATATTCTTTTGTTTTTCGTAATCTTTTGGTCTGATATTAAAAGTCTTGTGTACGTGTTCAATGTTTTCGTATATAGCCTGAATGAAAACAAAGTTAAAATAAAAAAATATAATAAAATATACGTATAACAGGAATAATGCACGTGAAGCAATCTAATTGACCCTTGACCCTCAACACACACACACTCGAGGCTGACTTTACTGTTCGAACGCTCGCGAGATTTCGTACTGAAATTAATATCAAAGGGGGGTATTAACTGCTGTTTGAAAACAACGACCGGGGCATTTTGTTGTGAACATACCACCTCATCAGTACACTCCACCAATTCGGGGTTTTAGTACCAGAAGCACTTTTTTTGTTAATATATCGCATTGGTATACAAAATATGCTGACGCCCTATCTATAAACATCAAGAATGAAAATGTGCCTAGAGTTTGAATACAATAATCTGCATGAACTTGTTCTTTTCACCCACACTCGCGAATTTCTGAAACACTTTGCCCGTGGAGTTGTTTATGTTAAGCATGAGAAGCATGAGGGTCATGAAGGGTTCGCCTAAACACCCACTCGCAATAATATACACAGTTGGTCGAACGCTCTCAAAATTGATTTCCGTTTTTTTACAACCACTTTTTTTAATATTTTTATATACAACAACTGTCAGGGTTTAACTGCTGCTCCACTTCAGCCATAAAGCTCTCTGTGGCTCAACCGTGCGTACCGTATTCGACCAAAACAGTCGTCATTATTTTTCACATAACTCATTCTTACCATCATTTTGAACATCGAGAACTAGGACAGTGTTATATAGAGTGCAGCCCCTGCACCGAAAATGGTCTTTATTTGTACGCCTCAAACGTGTTTGTTTTTTAAAGGCACCGGACACTATTGGTAATTACTCAAAATAATTGTTAGCATAAAAACTTACTTGGTAACGAGCGATGGAGAGCTGTTGATAGTATACAACATTGTGAGAAACGGCTCCTCTGAAGTAACGTAGTTTTTGAGAAAGAAGTCAGTAAAATATTTGAATTGATTTTGAGACCTCACGCGTGAGGTCTGGAAATCAAGCATCTGAAAGCACACAACTTCGTGTGACAAGGGTGTTTTTTTCTTCCATTATTATCTCGCAACTTCGACGACCAGTTGAGTTCAAATTTTCACAGGTTCGTTATTTTGTGCATAATATATGTTGAGATACACAAAGTGAGAAGACTGGTCTTTGACAATTACCAAATGTGTCCAGTGTCTTTAAAGCTTGTCTTTTAATACCTGTTTCTCACTCGACAGACAGGGAGAATCTTTGTGTAACATGTGTCTTCCGGTCCTATAATCTTTATCATTACTTGTCCTTCAAGAACAAAAACTCTCTAAGGTGAATTTTACAATTACCATGAACGTGTATTTTGTGGTCGCACTGTGTAGTGTGGTCTCACCGCATGAAATCGGCTGTTGTGGTTGTTAAGGTTTTCAGATACAGTTTTTTTTTCTTCTTCAAATATGCCTTCATTTCAGAGGGAAATATTTCACAGAATAAAATCGTTCTGAGAACTTCGTTATCAGTAAGCTTTCAGACTAAAAATTAAACGATGGTGTTTTTTTTTCTTCCTCGCCAATCTATACCTTTAACTAGAATTAGTGGCTTGTTGGTGTAGATGGTCACGAGAAAATAGTGAAAAACCGATTGCATGAAATCATAATTATAGATTCAACAAATGAATAAAACGCTCACTATAGCGATAAATCGTTCTGAGAACTTCATTATCAGTAAGCTTTTTTTTTTAATTGAACGATGGTGGTTTTTTTTCCCTTCCTCTCCAATCTATACCTTTAACTTGCATTAATGACTTGTTGGTGTAGATGTCACAACAGTTACACAAATAACCCCACCTTTCTGTAAAAGACACTTTAGGCAAGGGGGGAAAAAAAATCCAATTTATGACATTGTGTTCAGGCAGAATAATCCCCCATAAAAAAAAAAAAATTCTGGAAAAAATAATCACCACCCAAATAAAAACCTACGTGTTGCCGAAGAATAAACTCGGAACAAATTTACCCGTTGCCGGTTGGTTTAATCTTTTATGCACACCCGAGAGCCCTCAGCACTTCCGATTTTTTTCTTCTTCTTCTTCTCTCCCGACAAAAAAACAGTGCCGGAGCATGCCGAGTTAATTTTACGGTGTGTGAGCTAAGCTCTTCGCGAACCAAAAGACATTTCCCCATCCGTGACCGGTCCCCAACCATGGGGTTTGCAATGCAGGTGTTACCTCTATTTTTGTGTTTATGCAAGAGCAAATTTACGACAGGGCATTAAAAAAAAACGTTTGACGGGGAAAAGGGAAGAAAGGAAGAAAGAAAGAAAAAAACTTAACCAGCTCGAACTGCGTTATTTTAAGTTTGGCGAGGCTGACCTTGGGTTGGGAGAGAGAATTGTCACTGGAAGTTGACCCGTCCCTCATAAATCATGGAAAAAGGGTACGTTAAAATTTCTCCAAGTCGGGTTAAGGTACCCTGATTTATGGCATGAATAAATAATATAAAAAAACATATACAAAATTGCAACACCTCCGATTTTGAACAATCAATGTTTTAAGCAATTCATTTTTTATTCTCTCGAAATTATGATGGGGGGGGGGGGCGGAGGTCAAAATAAATAATAACTGAAAACTGAAATCCAGTTTACAAGTAGAATAATATAAACACATTCAGGGGGGGGGGGTGGTGATACCCAGCGGTTTCTTTGAGATCGTCTGTCATGTCTGTTTTGTCTGTGCTGCCTATTGTTAATAATCGGTCAATATTGTTTCGACAGCCAACCTCTGTGTCTGATAGGAAGATGGCAAATATTTTCTCAACTATACAAAGTTGCACTCTGTATATAAGCCAGGAGGGTCCATTGAAAACTCCTGATCTGGGAGAACATTGGTTCTAAAATTTCTTGTTCGTTAATTTGAGGCATTATTCTTCGACGTGTAGGGTTTTAAGAGGCCTGTCCAAATTTTGTAAACCGAATTTTAGGGTAGGTAAGTGGGCAAGTGGGTGGTTCAGACTTTAAAGGTGGGATATACTTTTGGTAGTTGTCAAAGACTAGTATCCTCACTTGGATGTATCCCAGCATAAAACCACAGACCTGTGCAAATTTGGGCTCAATTGGTCATCGAAAATGTAACAAAATAATGAAATATCAAAAAACACCCTTGCTTTATAGAATTATTGTGTGTGTGCTTCCAAATGCCCGAGAAGGGCTTCAGGCAGATTCAAAATAGTCTAGTGAGAAATTACCTCGTTCTCTAGAACTTCAGAGGGAGTCGTTTCTCACAATGTTCTTCACTATCATCAGCAGCTCTCAGGTGCTCCTTACCAAATAAGTTTTTATGGTCATTTATTTCTTCGAAAAGAACAAAATTAAAACCAACATAAAAAAAGTTTAAACATTGATTACTCTGAATGGCCCCTGAAGTAAAAAGGGAGTTGAATTCGCATTCGAACTTACTTTAAAATACGAAGAACGAAATGACTGTCATGAAGAAAAGAAGAAGAAGAATTTTTTCTCGGTACAGCTACAGGCCCACTTCACTCTAACTATGTATTTACAGATTTTGATTTACATTTGGGGTTGTGATGGTAGTATTCTTTTGAAAAGTTTAGAGGTTTGAGCTGTTCAGCAGAGTGTGGGTTCGAGTCCCAGTCGTGACACTTGTGTCCTTAATAAGCGAGACACTTAACCATTATTGCTTCGTCCTTCGTATGGGACGTAAAGCCGTTGGTCCCGTGTGTTGTGTAATGCACGTAAAAGAACCCAGTGCACTTATCGAAAAGAGAAGGGGTTCGCCCCGGTGTTCCTGGTTTGATTGGCAGCATATTGCGCCACAGCACCTTGTAAACCATTACATTGTGCTATGTAAAGGAATAGGTCTCAAACTTCAAAAAGTAGCTCTACATATATACCTTGCAGGAAAATACTGACTGTTGAAGCGCCTTGAGCGTCACTGAGTGACGGATATGAGCGCTATATAAGAAGCCACTATTATTATTATAGAGCCAGTTAGAGGTAACTTCTTTACATATTAGTACCTGGTTACATCGGATTTGTATGAGGAAAAGAAAGAATTACATTTCTTGAGAGAAACTTTGTCTTATCGGTTTATTTCTGTCACAAAAAAAACAGGTGCTAAGGAGACGGAAGTCTTTAAGTGGATAATTTAGAAAGTCAAACTTTACCAAATTTAGAAGTCCTTAAAATTGTTGGGCTGTAAACAGTGTAACACAAAAGTACGCAAGCTGTTTTCAGAGTTTCGCAAGATCACCATTTTCATGTACAGTGTATTTCTTTCTTTTTTGTCTTACGACTTTTCCATTCACAGCGAGTAAAATAACCACAGGGCATATTTTAGAGGTAACCTTCCACTCGTTTCCATTGAAGTATTTCGTGGTAGCTTTGGATAATATTGTCATAATATTGTGGTAATGTTGTAATAACATTGCTTGTTCGCGTTGGGATCGTGTTTCGGCAGGCCGAGCCGGGGCTGCGATACCTCGGGGACGGGGGCTAACGAGAGCGCGGCCCCGTGTGACCAGAGCGCGCAGTGACTGGTAAGCCTCAACCGCTGCATGCACCTTTGGTCTCTCTTGTCCCTTCGGGCACGTCGCGGCTGATCTTATGGATCTACAACTGCGACGATTAACCTGGGAAATCCACCGCAGATTTACCGGCTTGATTCTCATTTTTCCATGATGTTATCGATGGCAGGAAATGAGAGACGAGGTGGTTCCACGTTTAATTCCCACAGAACTAGACTGCATTCTAAGGTTTGACTCATAACACTGGGTTTTTAAAAAGTATCGAGTCTTATGTCTTTGGTTTCTTTTCAAACTTTGTTCGATTTTACACGCCAATCAAAAATTGCCGCAAGTTGCGTGTTTCTTGTGCCAAATGCTTTTTATTTTATTTTACGTACGATGAGATAAAACATTGTCCTACATAGGCCCCAACCATTGGTTAAAAATAAAACAGAATTAGGAATATTTCGCAATGTTTGCATATTATTAGTAATTTGACCAGAACAACTAAATATGAGTACACAATTGGAATGGTATCAGAAATCTCAATTAGGTATGGTTTGTGCGATGCCCCTCTACACTCAACACAAATTACTGTACAAACTGTAAAATTATAAAGCTACAAAACAACAGTTTTTTCCATATTGCCACAAAACACTGTCTAACAAAGCTGAGCTCTTTTGTATTTTAAAACTATTTCTGTGACGTCACTCTATTGATAAAAGTTGTTTATTACGAATATACACCCAACTGTAGATTTGTGATGAATCTACACCCAACTGTAGATTTGTGATGAATCTACACCCAACTGTAGATTTGTGATGAATCTACACCCAACTGTAGATTTTTGATGAATCTACACCCAACTGTAGATTTGTGGTGAATGTACATGTCCACTCAACTATTGATTCGTTACAAACTGAAGTAAGGTGTTCAACCCGAACTTCCTGGCTGCTATAGACTCTCCGTATAGACCATGTGACCTGTGACATCACATGTTTACAAAAGAGCCACACAGCCTGGACTTCCTGCAGGCACGATTTGGACAAAGTTCAATACGAAGGAAACATTAAATCTGGTATTGTGTGGAGATTACACTGTCTGATTTGTATCAACTTTTTATATGAAGCAGGCCTGGAATTTCATCATTGAGAGGGCAAGGCCATTTTGCATTTTGCAAAGGGCACTTCCATTGGAAAATCTGAAAGTCTTCGGGAAACTTTTGAGGGGGGCACCGAGACCAAGACCAGGGCCACGAAGGCCATGGCCTCCGTGGCCTCTTTGTAATTCCAGGCCTGGTTGAATAAGGGGGGGAGGGGGGAGGGGGCATAATTTGTGTGGTAATTATGACACAAAGTGTAACATTTCCAATTTGACCAGTGTATGCCCTGGAGCTCTGTAGTGTAAAAGGTCACTTGTTTTGCAAAGAAAGGTTGCATGCATGGTCAACGGGGTAGTGACACTACACACAAAAACGGGCTATGTAATTCTTTCCTTGACGACCCCGTTTACTGTTCCTTGTTCTTCTCGTGCACGGTCAGTTCAAGTCTTTCCAGAGATTTGGAAATCACAAAACGTGGAAACTTATTAATTCTGAAACAGGGAGAAATTCTGACGAACCCTGAGTAATTATAAAAATCAATGTTCCTAATTATTACAAAATCGTTTGAGTTGTTAAATAAAATATATCAAATGCACATAAAAATTAATACAGCGACACGAGAACCAATCTCAGGCCTGATACTTCACGAAAGCAACGGAGGCGATTGCCTCGATGCCCCCTGGTCATTGCCTTGGTGCCCCTTGAAATGCTCCAATAGAAATTTACAATTTCCTCATAGGGTGCCCTTTACCGAGGAGAGAATGCCTTGGTGCCCTTTCCCTTTACTAGAACGAAGCCATGGAACGAAGCATACAGGCCTGCAATCTCATAATACTTTTCAAAGTGCTGCTTCGGACAAGTTCCCACAAGTTCCCAAACAATTAGCAAAAGCTCCAAGAGGTGAATAAAGAACGTATACCTTTCACTTGATACGCCAAATATTAAGAACGTGTGCAGTTGCTCAAGTTCCAGAATACTAATTTTTGGGGGTTCTGGCAGAGTGTACATGTACAACAAGAGCTTCAGTTCAGCCGCAAAGACGCGCTGTTAGGCGCTTGAAAGTAAACCGATACCCCACAGCCCTGAACCCAGGTCACCTTACCAATTTGGCAGAGGTTTACGCAGGTCAGAATGAATCTCCCATCGGAACCTACGGGGAATTCTTGTTCCTTTTCTTCGGGAGATATAAAGAAACAAGGCCGGTAAAGATTGATGGGGCTTCTGGAGGCCTCGTTACCCCATTTCCGGAGAGGGATATAAGAAGGGGGGGGGGGGTGGAACAACTGCGAGGTCCTCTTTTTTTTTTCTTCTTTCTTCTCTCTTTCCCCTTATTAGATGGCAGATGACGACGTGCAGTGAAACACCTGTCGCTCGTGCAATATGATACGTGTACACACGGGTCCCCCCTTACATGAACATGGTTACACATTCAAAACTCGATGACTTTTAAACCAAAAAAAATGGATCCGGGGAAAATGACATACTGGGGACTACTACAGTCAGTCCTCGCTTTGCTTTCGTGTACACAGACTATAAACTGATTTTCTTCATAGTTTTCGACTTATTTGTGCTCTCGGAAATTCATGTTTTGTGGATACTTGTGTTTGAGCTGTCTTCCATTTTCACCATGGAAATACCACCAGCGCCTCGGAATAGTTTACTAGATAGATGGCGCTTTACAAATGCTATTATTATTATTATTATTATTATTTATTATTATTATTATTATTATTATTATTATTATTATTATTATTATTATTATTATTATGGGCACGTCGATGACAAAGAACTAAGTCCAAACAATGTTGGAGAACAATGCTGGGATGTCCTCGGTTTACACCATTTTTTTTTTTACAAACATGGGTGAACCAACACGTGAACATTGGGGTTTTATAGCACCATCGGTCTGTAGTTATAGATGAGGCATGATGGAGCTGAGGCTTCGTTTCTAAATATGGGTGTAGCTCCATGGTAGAAACTAGTACCTCCATGGGCTGAGGCATGGGGAAAGTCCTGTGAACGTACACGGTCGCACCCTCGGCAAAAAAAATCACCAGCGCTTGCGCAATAATGATACGTGTACACACGATCCCCCCATGAACCAACAAACGTACGTACATGTACATGGGGGTTCGCACCATCGGCCCATAGTTACGAAGTTAACTGTAGTAACTACTATAGTAAACTTGAGGGCACAACCATGTCGACCATGGTTCACCTAATTGTTATTAACCATCTCAGTGCAAATGCATGTCTTAAGGGACCATTGCCTACAAGCTCTGCTTCTAAAATGGATCCCTCTGCAGTGTCAAAATTGTTCTTAGTCATGTTCTTTATATCTATAATGTTAAGTTGTTATTCTGATGATAATGTTTCTTTACTCGATACTGTGGAAAATAAATGAACCTTGAACGTCTCTTTTGGGACGAGTGTTGGCTCTGAACTCTTAAAAGAAGGTAACACACAGGGATTTGGTTAACTTGATAGATTAGTGTTCTAACTTTGTGTGACTGCCCTGACTGAACGCCTACTACATGAACATCCAACCTTTGAAAGCTTCGGCTCAATCCGTCGTCTGAGTCAGTAGAAAATAGTGGAAAAGAACATGCACATTTATGTTTAGCATGCCAGACTACATTGTTTTTGATTTCGGTTGTTTACAACCGAAATTAAAACTAATTTGATCTAAATTGTTTTGAATTACACCTATATAAGATCGAGATATAAAAAAAAGTGCACACAGTGACCTTCGTTGTAAAATGCAGAAGTACAGCGTTCTCGAAGATTATATGCTGCACTCCATGACAGGTGCTCTGAAAACAATATTATTACCCCTAACAGCCCCCCCCCCGCCCTTAATACACGCACCCCACACCACACGATCTGTGCCTGGAAAGCAAACATCATCCCCACTGATTAGTTTAAGGATTTACATAATCCCTGGGAAGTAAACAGACAACATTCCACATCGGGTATCAATGATGGGCATACGTATCGCATTAATCAATTCTCCATGCCCCCTTCATATTTCGTTGTCAAAACGTATAGGCGAGGAGGCTTGGACCAGAACCAAGAGGATCAACAAACCATTACGACCCTTTTTCACACAAACGAAAACACACCGTGTTTATTTCCTTCCTCCGTGGTTGGGTTGGACCATGGAGCAATTGCTCCATACATGGTTGGACCATGGAGGAAGAACACAGATCCCAGACCGAGTTAACTGGAGAGCTGGAAGAGAGAGATGCATTGATGAACTCCCCCCTTCCCGTTTCGTTAACCCCCCTTAAAAAAAAAACGTTCAATACCATTTCCCTTCCCTGCTCATTCAAAGGTATTACACAGGATTGGTAGAGCTGACAAAACAGTTGCAAACAAAGTTCATGTTTTGTGTGATTAACTATATACATAAAATAACAAACCTGTGAAAATTTGAGCTCAATTGGTCATCGAGGTCACGAGAAAATAGTGAAAAGAGACCTTATGTGTTTTCTGTTTTTTCAAACAACAAGATTTTATCGCGCGTGATAAAAACTATGGTTTTACTAATTTCTCAGAAACGATAGCATTTTAGGCAGAAATATTTTAAGGAACCCTTTCTATACCATTACTTACTTTAAATCATGTAAGGTATGTGTGAATCTGTGAACATTTGTGTTTTTGATCTTACCAATAGTGTACAGGGCCTTTAAGTACCTTTTCCCCAAACCCACCCCATTATACAGTTACCTATCGTGACGCCCCAAAGTTTCCTTGAAGCTTGTCTTTTAACATTTTGTTTCTCACTCGACACAGAGAGAAGTTTTAAACGGACACAATTTAAAGCATATTTTCGAACATTACGAGTGCGTTCAGGTCCTAGTATAATCTTGTCTTCGCTTGTCATTAAAAAAATTATCTCTAATATGATGCGTTTACCAGAAACCTTCAACATGTTTTTCTGGCCACGCTATGGTCTCACATGATGACTTGGTACATGTATGATTTCACCACTTCCCTCTATAAACATTTCATTTAAACGGTCTCGGTGGAGAATTCTACAGAGCGTCCGAGCCGATTCGACGGAGCAAGCAGAGACAAATTGCCTCGTAATTGGCTTTGGAAAGAGCGTTATTATCTCAATCCTGTACTGTGGTTTTTTAAATAGATAATAATAAGAAACAGTCGTTAAAAATAGGCGATCCGTCATGGTGTTTTGGGGGAGGGTACATGACCGTATACACGTCGCAGGGAAACAACGCAGGCGATGACCTCCACCGTTTCCAATTCCCTGGAACATCCCTCGAAAGTTCTTGCCCTTGGGTGATTATTTAACAAGGAGATGTGTGCCCCTCCCTTATACAAGAAGAGAGATTCTGGCCCTGCTTGTTGTCATAGTAACCATGGAGGTCCTTCCACCATGGTTTAACCATTGAGGTAGAATTCACCATGGTGTAACCATGGAGGTAGAATTAGACCTCCATGGTATAGATAGGTTGCAGTGTGACGTAAATCGGCCATCTTTACGGGCAGTTTAGAACAAACAGTCGTGCGTTTCGTGTGAGAACGGCGAGAAACACGCGCGCATTTCACGAAACTCATTGCAGGATTGGTCAGTGAAGAACGTGGCTGCGTTAATAAGTTGAGCGTTTGACGCACCTTCAAGCCAAAATGCAATTTGCCCGTAAAGATGGCGTCTACTGGGAACTATCTATAACGCGAACCATGCGCGAACAGTTCAACCATGGTTCAACACTATCTCCAAAATGTACATGGTCATCACTGCCAACAGTCATACAACCTCGTCCCCTAAACCGCGGAAACCTTATTTTTTTCTCTCTCTCTTCTTCTCAGTATTAACTGAAGGATATCAGTGGTGCCGAGAATCCTGGGGAGCGACTTCCGCTGTAAAAGACGCACAGTCATTTTTTAGTTGATAAGTGCAAAGGTAATCTTATTACGGATCACCCCACCAGCCGGTAATCCATTTTCACGTTAGAACAAAATGCAACTGCACGACTCATCTATCAGGTGTTAACTTCATTAGAGCTGGCCCGTGCGTCTTCTACTTAGTGTCGTTAGGGTGGGGTGTGGGGGTTGGGGTGGGGTGGGGGCTGGGGATGGGGGTTGGCTGGGGTTGGGTGGGGTGGGGGTGAGGCCACTTGTACATCTCTACTATTACCCTTCATCCCCACATCAATTCACCCAACACCGACCGCTCCAAATCTTCATATCGTAACTTTGCTGGTATTGTAGCATTAATATAAGTGCAACATTGTTTATTATGATGGAGAGGTGTGTTAGTCATCGGATAAACATCAGGCTTTAATTATTTAGAAAGATGAGAAGTATAGTTTAAAAAAAACAAAGGTTCAACCTAGTCACCCCCCAACAAGAAGAGTTCATGTTTAAAAGTGGTTTTTTTGTGCATACCCCCATAGAGTTGTGTACAAATTGTGCCTGCAGGAAGTCCAAGCTTTGTGGCTTTTTGTTAAAATGTTAATGTACATGTGATGTAACCATATAAACAAAACACAGAAAATGCTGAGCTACGCATAGGCCATAAATGCCCAACAATCTTAAGCACATTTTACAAATTAATCAATCTGCCAAGATGGACGCCAAGCTGTTGTTTACATGTAACTATGCCAGGTTTTTGTATAGCATTGTTTCAAAATCAGCGCGCCATAATGGTTGCCCTGTGTGGCTGCTGGGACTCGAATGTCACCCAGAATCCTTTGCACGCCGATCATGCGCATTTGGGGGCACGGGATTTATAGCTATTGAATCACATTCTTAATCACCTCCATCATAGAAAAAATAAATATTTAAACCAAAACCGTAAAAAAAAAAAAAAAAAGTACAAGCACTTCATTTACGATCCGGGGAAACCAAAGACCCAAAAGATAAACATCCCAGTCTATCGCCTGATAGCTCCGGGTGGCAGCTGCAAGTTTTTAGGCCCCGTAATCTCTCCTCACAATCAAATATAGCGAGTAATTACAGTACATTATAGGACTTGACAGCGCAAACACCGCCGGATTGTCAAAATGATAACGTACAAATTGATTGTGTTATTTCCCAACGCGGGTCCGTGCCTGCTTTCGATAAACGCACAATCACCCATGAGGCTTATAATGGGTGCTCTTTTGTAGGTCAGCATATTTTCATGGGATTTATTTTAAAAAAAAATATGTATAATGTATAAACATTTCGTGAATATATCAACAACATGAAGCAAGGTTTTAGCCAGGATTTGGTAAAAGGGTGTCCAAATTTACTGGAAATTTAAAATCTGGGTGTCCAAAATGTCCACTTACAATACATTCACATGTTAATGACAAAAACAGGGTGTCCACGTTTAAAACGGGGTGTCCAAAAGACACCCAGACACCCCTCTGGCTAACACTAAGACATGACATCTCTGTTGGTCGATTTGGGGAGTTGCATGAGGTGTTTCATCGTTGGGTTTGTCTTCACTATTATTATCTTAAAGTCAATTTTTGCAACGCTGTGGTAAGTTGTACTTTAGTCTTGTGTATTTTAAAGCCGATTAGATATAAGAAACTATATTCTCTCGTGGCTTTCTTTCTCGCAGCTACACGTAGGCTATGACTCTACTCTTCCTTCTACATAAAACATGGTTTTAAAGGCCCGTACACTAATTGGTAAGATCGAAAAACACAATGTTCACAGATTCACACGTAACTTACATGATTTAAAGTAAGTAATGGTAGAAAGGGTTCCTTAAAATATTTCTGCCTAGAATGCTATCGTTTCTGAGAAACGAGTAAAACAATAGTAATTATCGCGCGCGATCATTTGAAAAAAACAGAAAACACATAAGATCTCTTTTCACTATTTTCTCGTGACCTCGATGACCAATTGAGCTCAAACTTTCACAGGTTTGTTTGTTCATGCATATGTTGAATCACACAAAATGTGGACACTGATTTTGAGCTGCTACCAAAAGTGTACAATACCTTTAAGGGGGAAAAACCCGCCACACAAATCAATAAGTTTTATTGTTTCTGTTCTTGTCCGGTTCTTGTACTTATTAAGGGATACGTTGCCTTGGCTCTACCCTCACTCCCTCCTCTCCATCCACTTATTATCCCACACCACCTTAAAAATTTTAAAATATGGCGCGTTATGTACGCCTTTCACCTCTAGCCGAGGGCGCCCTACTCAAAATGACGTCATTTGCATAAAGTACATTGTTAAAGGAACATTACAGAATTGGTAAGAAAAAAACTTGTAAAATGTACTTTTTGATCACAGATTTACATAAAACTTACACGGTCTAATGATGATGATAGTAGAAAACATCCCTTGAAATATTTCTGTATGAAATGCCTTATTTGATGAGAAATGAATAAACTAATTCTCCGATCGGAGTTTATCGCTCAGTGAGCGTTTTATTCATTGTTGAAGCTATATGATTTCATGCAAATGTGTAATCGGTTTTTCACTATTTTCCCGTGACCCAGATGGCCGATCGATCTCAAACTTCTACAGGTTTGTCAGTTTATGTATATGGTGGATTAAATAAAGTGCTTACACTGCCAGCAACTGTTTTGTTAGCAAAACCAATTCTGTAATGTTCCTTTAAAGTTCTCACTCCATGTCAATTATAGAAACCTGAATTCGACACTAACATGGAAACTTTTCACATGAGTTGACCCATGAAATTCTCTCCTCCATGGTTGACCAACCTCGACAAGAGTGTTGATTTAAAACGAATGTAACGTGTCGATTATGCAAAATAACAAGGTTTCAACTTTGCACTTCCCACTTTTCTTGCCACGCCATAGTTCTGTTTGTTTCGAAGTTCAACCTTTCCCGCATACTTTTACTTCAAAAGGGAACCCGTTTTTGTGAGCATAATGGGTAATTTATAAGATGTCCGCGTTTTGAGGCGAATAAACATCTAAATTGAAGGTCCAATCTTTAACAACTTCGCACAATAGCACTCCACTCAACCTGTCCCTGACCTTCTGGGGAATTGAATCAAAGAAAAAATCGTTCCATAGTTTATTGCGTGGAAAAACAAATTGAAGAAGGTCAAACTTGCGGTAGTTAAACAAAGGTACTGCATTTTCTTCTTTTTGTGTGTGTTAACACTAGGTCTCTTGTAGATTTTGTAACCGTGGATGGCTTGGCTACAACTAGAGTAGTACCTCACAAAAAAAAAAAAAAAAAAAAAATCAGAAGCAGGAAGTTTCTGCACGTTAAAGTTCAACCAGCGATCTCCCTTAACAGTGGTCCGCTGGCCAGCTGCCATGTAAAACACCTGAGGACCAGTTAGAATTTTGTTCAACTAGTCCGGCTGGCTTGTTCATTGCTTCCCGCACCTCTAGTGTATTAGTAGAATACCAACCACTGGTTGATCATTATTGCTTCAACTCTCGCATACGACATTGTTCAAATAAAATCCGTAAAGCATGGACCAGTGAAACAGCTGGTTGACCAGGTGTAAAAAAAAAAAAAAAAAAAAAAAAAAAAAAAAAAAAAATTACAATCTATAATAGTCCTGCTGACAAAACACTCAGAAAAATTTAAAGCAAACACCGTCAACTGCAGACATCGGGAGTCACCCGTGCCTCGGCCCCGCGGTAATTGACGAAAGAACTATGTATCACACCACACCACAGAACAACAACGGGATCGCATCAATTCACCGTGTCCAGAAGCAAATGACCTTGACCGTTTGTAATGATAATAAGATCATCCAGATTGATAAATGCTATCGATCTCAAATATATGCCATCCAAACCCGGATATACCCTGCGTGTGCAGGGCTTGGGGTGGGAAGGGCTGGATAGGAGCTGCCGCAGGAACGTCCTCGTCTCTCGACGCCCGGATGACATCAGAAATTACGTTTTAACGGTAAATGGGTGTTGAATGCGATCGTAAACTATTGCTATATAGAAGCGAGTTTTTTTTTCTCACGAATAACACGGGGTCACCAAGCCGTAAATCGTCTGAAATGGTGTACCTTAATACTTCGGGGATAAATCACCTTGGGATGAAGGTTGAGAGCACTCTACAAAATCACCCTAAAAAGTGATGACGACAAAGCTTTTTTTAATATTATTTTCCAACCGACAATTTGTCTAACTACAATGAGGGAAGTTAAACCTTTTTTTTGTAACGTAACTTTGTCAAAACCTTAAGGATTATGGAAGGGGAGGGGGGGGGGCAGTCACGCGCGTAATGGTCCTGGTAATGGCTTTTGGGTTGTTTGACGTTAATTGTTGGAAGAGGGGGGGGGGGCTTATGCTTCCCCCTCAAGAATTTCAAACGATTTTTTTTTGCATCAAAAAGTGACTTAATATCATTATGTAATTATCGAAATTTGTTTTATATTGACAGCATAGTGTTACTGTCAGCCAGAGGGGTGTTTGGGTGACCCTGTTATAAATGTGGACACCCTGTTTTATCTGTCATTTACATGTAAATGTATATTGCAAGTAAACAATTTGGACACCCACTTTTTTTTAAATTCCAGCAAATTTGGACACCCTTATATACCAAATCCTGGCTAAAACCCTTGGTTGGAATGTGGTCAAGAACGAACGAATCGTGGGAACCGTTTCGAAACAGTATTAAGTTCCAACTTTAAATGAGACATTTCCGTTTGGGACGCAAGGGACCAATCACCTCAGTTCCGAACAGAGTTAAAAAATGCCCCCCCCCCCTCACAAAGTGACCGCGGTTCCCGTTAATGACACGCGGTGCTGAACTCATGTTAATAGTTTTGCCAAAAAACAGGTAAAGAAAACAATTCCATGAAAATATTCTGCTTAAAGGAACATTACAGAATTAGAAGAAAAAAAACTTGTAAAATATACTTTTTGATCACAGATTTACATAAAACTTACACGGTCTAATGATGATGACATAGTAGAAAACATCCCTTGAAATATTTCTGTCTGAAATGCCATATTTGATGAGAAATGAATAAACTAACTTTCTGATTGGAGTTTATCGCTCAGTGGGCGTTTCATTCATTTGTTGAGTCTATATGATTTCATGCAAAATGTGTAATCGGTTTTTCACTATTTTCTCGTGACCCAGAGGTCCGATCGATCTCAAACTTCTACAGGTTTGTCAGTTTATATATATGGTGGACTACACAAAGTGCTCACATTGCCAGCAACTGTTTTGTTAGCAAAAACCAATTCTGTAATGTTCCTTTAAAGGGTGTGTACAACATAGGTAAGGTTGAAAATATAAATGTTCACAGATTTGCACATAACTTACTTTGTATAGAGATGGTCATGGTGGAAAACTCTCCTTGAAATAGTTTTGTTTGAAATGCTATCGTTTTTAGGAAATGAGTAAAAAAAAAGTCTTTGTCACGGTGATAAAATCCGATGTTTGAAAACATTAAATAGTTTTTTTTAACTATCATGCGATGACCGATTTAGCTTAAACTTTTCACATGTTTGTTATTTCATGTATTATTATGTTGGGTCGCATACAGTGCAGATACTGGTCTTTGACAACTACCAATGTCGTGAGGCCTAAAACAAAACAGACGAATGAAGCTAAACCACGAACCACAACCATGCAAGTTCTATGTTACAGCTGCCACTGGTTCCCTGTTTCTCAGATGGAAACCCTAACTTTTGTTGTTATATTTTATTTATTTTAAACCCTACCCCTACCCCTATATACCCTTACCCTACCCCTAACCCTCCCCTTACCCTACCCCTACCCCTACCCCTCTAACCCTACCCCTACAGCTACCATAGAACGTGCACGGTGGTTGTGACTTGTGATTCGTGGTTTAGCTTCATATGTCTGTTTGGTTGTATATCTCAATTTTGTACATGTGCTTTAAAACCAATCAGGGCCCGCTCTCCGATCAACCCACCGGCCCTGTCCGTGCCTAGAGGACACAAAGCCCCCCCAGGACACACTACCCCTGGAAATAAATATATATTTTTTCTCCTTGGCACACTTCCCAAGTTTAGTCCGCTGACCCTTCTCACCTCCAGCAGAAAAAAAAATATTATTCAAAATCCACCTGTCGTTATGGAATGCAAAGAATATGACTGCTATTTTTTTTTTTTTTTTTTTTTTAATCAGGTGCACACACTTTGCCACATGTGGCCCGGTAAAAAAAAATGCAACAGTGCCGAATTCTTTGATAATCCCAGATGAAGGTTGCTGGGTATCTTGGGACATTCCACCATGTGTTTTTGACGCATGGAGAAAGCATCATACAACACAATAATTATCACAACTAATAAAAAAGGTGTGGGAGGAGTTTAAGGGGGAGGAGGTGAAACGTGCTCTCTACGATGGAACTCTGTGTATGTACTGTACATGTACATGTAGACCACGTAACCTTTGTTTGGCGTTGTTTTCATGCAGATGATATTTGACTTGCTGTTGGGAAGCGCAATGATCATCTCTTGAATTGCGCAATATAACAAGAGTGACAACCAGAGTGTAAATTATATTTGACAATTTAATACTGTAGTTCCCTCTTATAACGTCGGGCAAATAGACCCTTCCCACGAAATATGCAAATTGAACATCGCGCGTGCGCACTCTCCCTACTGGTTGGCAAAATGAGTGAACATCGCGCCTTTTTGCATGGGACTGATGGTGGCGTGACGCACGCGTTTGTGCGTCTGCCTTGTGCACAACTCTATGGCGTTTGCCAACCAGCAGCGTCTGTACGCATGCGTGAATGTAATTTACATATTTCATGGGAAGGGTCTATTGCATTTTGCCTTGCACGCTCGTCAAGCGCTCAAACTACTAACGCAGTCGCGTTGTTCACTAGCCAATCGTGCAATGAGTTTTGTGAACGTGCGCGCGTGTGCTGCACGCCGTTCTCATGCGAAAACGCATGACTGCATGTTCCAAATTTCCCGTATAAAGAGTATAAAGATGGCCGATTTACGTCATATTGCAATTATCTGTAGAAGTTGATGTCATGATTTGTAGAGCGAAGATGATGTACCCACGGAATAAAGACCCCTCGTATTGGCCGCCATCCTTGATGAAACGTGCACTCGTGAAGAGCTACCATTGGCTGAGAGTTGTGCTCAACGCGTACACGCGTGCACGTTTCCATTGTTTTTCATTATAGGATGGTGGTCAATGACGTCATGTGCAATCCATCTACACCCAAGTTGCACCATAAAGCCCGGTTCATACTTCCTGCGAATGCGAATGCGAAGCGAATATTGACGTCACAAATTCGCAACGAATAGTTCGCAGCAGTTGAGCTGTGCTCAACTCTTGCGAATTATTTGCAGCGAAACAGAGTTGTGACGTCAATATTCGCTTCGCATTCGCATTCGCATGAAGTATGAACCGGCTAAGTAGCATACTCGCAGCCGATATTTTTCAGAAAATACACCAAAACCAATCATTGCGAGTTAATACCGTGGAGTTACCCAGCTGTGTTAGTATTTCCATGGTATTCCATACCCCCAAACCAACGGTCTTTAGATTGCATCATCTCCTCCGCGCAAATCCCTGTAAAACCTTGTTCTAAAATTAAGGAAATGTGTGGAGATCTGGGCCCAATTTCATGGCTCTGCTTACCGCCGAATTCAGCGCTTGCGGTGACCATTCTCCGCTTACCGTTCAAGCGCCGAATTTCTGCGCTAGCTGTGTAAGCGTAGAATGCCTACTAACGTGGAGTACGCACACGCACTAGCCGAAAATCCCCGCTAACCCGTGAAATACGCTTGACGTAAGCGCGGAATTCCCTGCTTCCGCAAGCGCCGATTCTTTGCTTACGGTAAGCAGAGCCATGAAACTGGGCCCAGTGCAAGGGAGAAAAATTGCATTCTTCCTCTGTAACTGATTACGGCGAATGGTGGAGCGTGTTGACAAAGCGGATCCCCTGATGATCGCGTGGGTCCGTGAGAGCTTTTGCTGTTGTATAATATTTATGGTATGCAGAAGAGGAGGAGATTAAAAAACAGACGATCTAGCTTAGTGTATCTGCTGTGTAAACATTGGAATCGGTGTCCGTTCATTCCTTCCTCCATGGTTCAACCATAGTTCAACCGTAGAGGTGCTCAATCGAGCCTTAACCAAAGCGGTTACACAAACCTGCCTCCATGGTTAATTAATCATTTTTTAAAGTAAATGAGTGTAATGTTACACCATAGAGGAAGGGTTACACACCAAATTATGCCATACAGTCAACCTTCGTTATAAAGAGTACCCATACAGGAAGGGTTACAGACCAAACAATGCCATGTACTACAGTCAACCTTCGTTATAAAGAGTACACCATAGAGGAAGGGCTACACACCAAACCATACCAAGTACTAAAGTCAACCTTATAAAGAGAACACCATGCATAGAGGAAGGGTTACAGACCAAACTATGCCATGTACTACAGTCAACCTTCGTTATAAAGAGTACACCATAGAGGAAGGGCTACACACCAAACCATACCAAGTACTAAAGTCAACCTTATAAAGAGAACACCATGCATAGAGGAAGGGTTACAGACCAAACTATGCCATGTACTACAGTCAACCTTCGTTATAAAGAGTACACCATAGAGGAAGGGCTACACACCAAACCATACCAAGTACTAAAGTCAACCTTATAAAGAGAACACCATGCATAGAGGAAGGGTTACACACCAAACAATGCCATGTACTACAGTCAACCTTCGTTATAAAGAGCACGATATCAAGCTAGTTCTGCTTATTAAAAGAGTACATTCTAAAGTCCTAAATCTCGCTTTCTTCGTTGTGTTTCTTTGTTGTACTGTCCTCTTATAACAACGTTCCTGTTATAAAGCGGTAATTAGGCCAAAGACCGCGTTTTGGATTTCTTCGAAACCGTTTATTTTATTACTAATGCCAATGAAATACAAGAGGAGTCACGTGACCTTTATGCTAATGAGGCATGCGTCACAAGATCTGTATAGTCACACGGAGTGTACATAAAACGTTAAAGGAACTTTCCCGGAAATTAAAGCAAGCCGATAAAATTAAGTCAATGAGTACGCGGTTGATAATACAGAGAAACGCAAATGTTTACCAATAGTGTTATGTGGAGGGTGGGAGCCAACCCACGACGACGCCAGCCCAACAATGATTCGATTCAACAGAGAGTTTTTTGACAACCACTTCATTTTGGTGCGTGTTTTTTTTTTTTTCAATTTACCAAAGGGTGTTCGTGCGTTCATGGACAATCAGTGGGGGGGGGGGGGGGGTCCGGGTGCAAGTGTGCGTCTACATTCTGCATCCATCCGCAGTACAACCATATATATATAAGTATTTGGTTTAATGGCAAATAGTTTTTCACTCAATTTGTAATATAAGTTAGCACTATTTAACGAGCAGAAATTCTGACGGTAGATTTCCTTCCAACATGCTACCAAGTTTTAATACATTACGAAGTTTCGCTGTGCTTTGTACAACTTTAGCGCGGGGGTCTTTTTTAAAGGAACATTACAGAATTGGTTTTTGCTAACAAAATAGTTGCTGGCAGTGTAAGCACTTTATGTAAACCACCATATACATAAACTGACAAACCTGTAGAAGTTTGAGATCAATCGGCCATCTGGGTCACGAGAAAATAGTGAAAAACCGATTACATGTACACATTTTGCATGAAATCGTATAGATTCAACAAATGAATAAAACGCTCACTGAGCGACAAACTCAAATCGGCAAGTTAGTTTATTCATTTCTCATCAAATATGGCATTTCAGACAGAAATATTTCAAGGGATGTTTTCTACTATCATCATCATTAGACCGTGTAAGTTTTATGTAAACCTGTGATCAAAAAGTATATTTGTTCTTACCAATTCTGTAATGTTCCTTTAAACAATAACATTAATCGAACTGGGTTTAAAAAAAACCAACATATTCTGAATGAGGACTGAAGTAGTCTATATTCTGATTGATATAGGAGTTTTTAAAATTTCTTTTAACCACAAGTTTATGAAATGAACTACGTCCTTTCTCTATGGTCTGATGAACCATGGAGGAAGGAAATAAAACAAAACTGTCCACTGTTTTAAAAGTGTACTTGGTCGAGTCACACGAGTAGCCCTGACCATGGAGGTCTACCCCCATGCCCTGACAAGAGTAACAATAAAACAAAGATGCATACAATGTACACGTACAACCGTCTTTTCTTACCTGTACGTCCTTCTCTCCTACAATGTACACCATGGACTCCTTCTTGACCTGCTTATCGGGTACTGTTCCCTTAGGAAACATCTTCAAGACGAAACTGTTCCTTCACCCCCACGCACTGCAGAAAGATAAAACCAACGAACTGTGCACCCGTTTCAACAACAAAATTCCCTTGCCGACGAAATGAAACGTCAAAAACCCCAAGACACACACCTCCTCCCGAAGTCGATTCTAGTTCGGATTCCAGAAAAGTGAGTAAAAATGGCACGTTGATGATCAGTCGACGTAATTAGTTACGTCATTCTACGCCATGCAGTTTATCTCTCCCCGTAGCTGATTTGTTGTACCAACACAAGTGGGGGTTTATAACATCAGTCTCCACGTTTTGACCTTGAAGACTCAAGACACGCACTGGTGGTGTGCCGACTGACCGCTCGATCGCCTAAACGGGCCGCCGATGTGTGTACACGTCTAGCGCTTCACGCTCCTCGGTAAATTGTTTCGCTAATTGCAGATTTCCGACAACGCTGTGTTGGCTTCCTGTATTGTAAAACGCGAACCTGTACATGTATTTCTCAGAAAATGCGGACACTTGGAAGGCCTCCTCCTCAAGACGAGTCTCGAGGGTTCCTTGGGTTTATGGTCTCAATAATGTCCAAGCACCAAATGATCTCTTCACTCGCTGTGGTTTGGTCGATCTCCGCCGTATTACAGTTGGATATGGACTGGCTTTATATGTCTGATTTCACCCGAATCTTTGCACAGTTCCTAAAGTTCCTTTTATACCGAGTGCTGATCGGCTTTACGACGAAAACAAAAAAAACCCAGCTCCCCACCAGCACAGCGAAACTCAAATAACAACCCACTCAAGCACGGCGTGTGCTACTAGTACTAGTACGAAACTCCAGGCAGGGGCCCGCTGCGGTTAGTGTGTGCCCGTGTTACAGTCCACGCTCTCTGCGGTGCGGTGAAGTACCCACAATCTACAATCGCCCAGATAAACTTTTACGGCCCTCGAATTGGGTTGTTGTGTTTTTATAGGCCTGTCACCTTCTTCAATGGCCAGGGTCGTTGAGCTGTTGATTCACGCACTCAAGGTTTTTCACGGGTACCCTGCCAACGGATGGAGACAAAACCGGATTGTATCGAAGATCGTTCCCTCTCCGAATGTCAAACCTCACTCATTCCCAGCGGTCGCGTGGTATTTTTTTAGTGGAAGGGTTACAAATTATAGTCCAACGGTCAACTCAAACACGAAAGATGGCCACTTTTGGTCTGTGTGGTCTGGGTCGTGTGAAGGAAACATCTGGGTTTGTAGTTGTGCCAAGTTTGGATTTGATGGCGTTCTTTTTAAAGCACCCTGAAGGTCACGCGATTGTATGTGACCTACGTCACAACTCCTTGACCCTTTTTTTTTTTTTTACAGATCGGGCAAATGACTTTGAGCACCTTCGTGTTTTTGAGAGAGTGTGTGACCCTGTATTGGTTGTTCAGTGCTTGTAATGTTCAGTCGTTGGTTGTTGTCCCAAATTCTTGTCCTTGCAAACTTCGCTAAAATTTGAGAAGTTATTACTTTTAGTGTTTTTTTTTGATATATTTATTTACCAACGATGAAACAGTTTCCATCGATAAACTTTGCGGTGGTTGGACTCTCTGTATTGATTGCTCGATGCATGTAATTTTCTGTCCTTGTTGTACAGAATTCTTGTCCATTATTATAATTATAACAATTCCCTCAATTTGGAAGCTATACTGTGTCTTTTTCATTTAATTCAGTTTGGTTCAAGCATAGAGCAAGTTCAAGGAATACGCAGACCCACACTGCAAAAACTGGAGTGTTAAAATTGACACCAGGGGTGTTGTCACATACAGATACCAAAACAAGAATCAAAATTAACACACAATAGGGTGTTAAAATAACACTCATTTCTGCCAAAACAATTACGTTGTAGTTAATTTAACACCATTATGATGTTAATTTTGATTCTCTTTTGGGTATCTAATAGGCCTATGTGATGACAACGTCCATGGTGTCAATTTTAACACTGCAGTTTTTGCAGTGCAGGGAGTATGCGTGCGGGGACAGTGTGAAAAGGGAACAGGGTAGGGGTAAGACAACATCTTGGGCCTCCCAAAGGTTGTATTCCACGGATATAAGAAAGACGGTGTTGTACAAATCCAAATCAAAGGTGGGGGCTATAACTTAAAGGAACATTACAGAATTGGTTTTTGCTAACAAAACAGTTGCTGGCAGTGTAAGCACTTTATGTAATCCACCATATACATAAACTGACAAACCTGTAGAAGTTTGAGATCGATCGGCCATCTGGGTCACGAGAAAATAGTGAAAAACCGATTACACATTTGCATAAAATCATATAGATTCAACAAATGAATAAAACGCTCACTGGGCAATAAACTCCAATCGGAAAATTAGTTTATTCATTTCTCATCAAATATGGCATTTCAGACAGAAATATTTCAAGGGATGTTTTCTACTATCATTATCATTAAGTTTTATGTAAATCTGTGATCAAAAAGTATATTTTACAAGTTTTTTTCTTACCAATTCTGTAATGTTCCTTTAAGGACGTAAAGAATGGTTGCAGCATAGTTGCAGCAGCCTTGCCCTAAGGTTGTAAGGGGGTGGGTGGGGGGGGGGGTATGGGGTCGGTTGGAAGATAATGCAGCCATCCTTTTGGGACCATCGTGTGACATCTCTTCGAAAATACTGTATACTGCACATGACGCCATTCGTGTTAGGGCGCCCTCGGCTAGAGGTCAAAAGAAAGTAGCGCGTTCCCCTATTCTGTGCGTTGCGCGTATACAAAGATGTGCGTTTCCACTGTTTCATCATCGTTTTTTTTTACCTCTAATAAGACATGGCGGCGTGATGACGTCAATTCGTAAGGCCGTTGGAGACACTTGCTATCAATTAGACATACCCACACTTTTATTATTTCTTCATTCCGAGTTCGGTGTTTACCCCTACGGTAATCGACACCGGGCTCGATGGTATTCTTTTGGGGGGGAGTCATCATGGATATTGTTTACCGGGTTTCTTTGTTTGGCATCCACTCCGGACAGTCGCCAAGTATTAGCTCTCTAGACCTTCGACTCAAAACCACACATTTTGGAGCCAGGATCTTAAGCAGACCAGGAGGTGATGACCGTATTATAAACTCGATGGTTCCCGCCACTCGTACTGCACTGTCAAGTGGTCTATACATGCACTTGACAAACACTAACAGTATTAAAGGTAACTGTGGGATTTTTTTAAATACAACCTGACTGTTACCATATGAAATGTCACTGATCGTACAGCTTACACCAGGGCCCAAGCTGCTTCAAAGCAGAAAATATTGCTTAGCAGTAGTTTTCTGATAAACCGAAAACAAGCAGTGAATCAGTCACAGATTGTACACGTGGATTGGTAATTTTGGCTTGTAACCTTATTCTTGCAAGCATGAGTTATTCTCAGCTGATTAAAGAGAGCGAGTCTGCCATTGGATGTGGCCAAAAAGGTTGTTCATCGCCTCTCTCTTTCTCAATACCTGCATGATTCGGGGCAAGTTACCGCTAAGTAACCGCGCTTCTTCAATCCTAAGAGAAACTATGAAGAACCAAATGGAACATTTTTCATTTATCAAAATATGGGACACCTTGAAATTTCTTTACAAACAGACAGCATGAATATTAATCTGGTAACCTCAGTCTTGGATAACGCGCAACTCTGCTGGTAAACGCTGATGAGGTCACGCGCACTATAACACACCAAGAACAGCTATCGTCCAATAACTGCCCGCCTTTTGCCTCGGCGAGGGCGCTGTTTAAGAGTGTGACGTCATATGCAAGGGGGGTGCAGACAGTGCACGCGTAGAATCTTCACTGTTTGGAACGTAGATAGCTTCCTTCAGAATATCATGTTGGAGTTAGAAAAAAGAGACTTGCATGCTTAGCGCAGGGAATAAACTTAACAAGATCGAAACTCAGAAAAGAGGAAATCTCAAGAAAACTCTATAGAACTTACAGACATGACGTCATTTGAGTAGGGCACCCTCGGCTACTAGAGGTCGAGAGAAGGTATCTCATTGGCTGATCCGCGCGCGCGTACATAGCTGTGCGTTTCACATTATTTCGTCAGCGTTTTACCTCTAAGATGGCGGCAATGATGACGTAAATTTCACGTATCCTTTTAAAGCACACGTACAACATTGGTAATTGTTAAAGACCAGTATATCTGCACTTTATGTGACCCAACGTATACCTGAAATAACAAACTTGTGAAAGTATAAGCTCAATCAGTCATCGGAGTCACGAGAAAATCGTGAAAAAACCACTATAGACCCATGTACTGTTTTCAAACATCGAGTTTTGGACACACGAGATAAAAACTAATTGTTTTACTCCTTTCCTCAAAACTATAGCATTTCAAGCAAAACTTGTTCAGGGGAAGTTTTCCACCACGACCCTCTTTGTACCATGTAATGTTATGTGCAAAAATCTGTGAACATTTCTAATTTTCGATCTTACTAATGTTGCGCACAACCCTTTAACGTGACCTCGATATTAATTTGCTGTCATTTGGGGTACAAGGCACTTTGTTCTGCAGCTGCAGTAACAATAATGGGCAGTTTCCTCTTTCCTGTATTGGTTCCGTGGAAGTCTATTATTCCAAGTCCTGATCGAATTGATTGATCGATTGAGGCAAACGATGGGGCACGGATGAGGAAACAATTAAACGTGTAATTAGACTTACTTGTAGTTTATTTACCTGTCTCTTGTCCGGATCCTTATGGGGCAGGCAGGAAGGAACCGTCAACTTTAATCACTGCGGGGCACGGGAGTTTCTGTAAATTATTTGGACGAACAAACAAAATAATTACTCCCGCCAACATGTAACAATGGGGGCGCAATTTTGTAACCGTTCTTGCTTTTGCAACTAGCTGTGAAAGTAGGAATTCGTCAAAATTATAGCAGTTCTGGTAGTTTCCCGATGCAAATCAGAACATAACACTAGTATTATTTCAAAGTCTTGGATCCATGCTTGAGTTGAATGAGAGAAGTGTGGTGTGAGTCACTTGAACGAGATCTTAAAGGAACATTACAGAATTGGTTTTTGCTAACAAAACAGTTGCTGGCAGTGTAAGCACTTTATGTAATCCACCATATACATAAACTGACAAACCTGTAGAAGTTTGAGATCGATCGGACATCTGGGTCACGAGAAAATAGTGAAAAACCGATTACAAATTTGCATGAAATCATATAGATTCAACAAATGAATAAAACGCTCACTGAGCGATAAACTCCAACCGGAAAATGAGTTTATTCATTTCTCATCAAATATGGCATTTCAGACAGATATATTTCGAGGGATGTTTTCTACTATCATCATCATTAGACCGTGTAAGTTTTATGTAAATCTGTGATCAAAAAGTATAGTTTACAATTTTTTCTTACCAATTCTGTAATGTTCCTTTAAAGTTAGTTTTAGGGGCTTTATACTTTAGAACACGGTTGGTATGAATTTAGAGGGACTATACAGAGACCGATTTCAAACCTTTGCTTTCTTTCAGTTCAGTCGTGTACCTGAGTCGTCCATTGGCGTTTGATGTGAGGCCCTGGTACTTTTTTTCCCCTCATACTGGAGGGAAAAAAATCCTCCACACTTCGACTTGTTTCCTTTGTAGGGAGATTGCCCCCATTGCACTTTCCAGTTTCAAAATGCGATTTAGAAAGTCTAATCTAGGACAAGACGGGTTAACTGTCGAATGTGTCAGTCAATCACGAGGCACTGGGAACAAGGCTGAATTTAGACCAACCATAAAAGACCCGGGAAACCCAAAGGACCCCAGTGGAGCGAGGACTAGGGGGAGCAAGAGGGGATAAAGGAAAGGCACAATGCCGGGGCGCTGGGGTCTGGTGATAGAGTCATTTCCAGGGGTAATGGACAACGCGAACTGCTGCTGTTGACTTTTGGGATCTGTCGATATTAACGCGCGTCGGAATGTGGTCTCCACATTGCTTTCGGTTATTATCTCGGTCAATGCACTCGGGGCGCGGGGTACCAGGGGCTGGCCCTACTGAATCGTTCGGGAGTGTGGTGGGAGATCGAGGCAGACTCTTCAGAACAGAGAATATCTGTCCTTCATGATAATTATATCAAACACAAAGTAACTCAAAGTAAAACTGCTAAGGTATTATACAGGATTGGCAAGGAAAAAAAAACCCAAACAAACAACACCGTTTAATAATTTTAGTCTGAAAGCTTATTGATTAATTATCAAGTTCATACTAGAACCATTTTTACTATTAAGTATTTTCCCCTCTGAAACGAAGTCTCATCTGAGAAAACTGTATCTGAAAACCTAAACAAAGAAAAACTAAACAAAAACACCCACCTTAAAGAAATTGACTTATTTTCCTAATAATTAATTAAAGCTCTTTGACAGTTAAACCATTAACACAAATGTGTTATTGTTTTATATTTAATAAAATAAGTAGTTAGACAATGTCTAAATGCTCTCGGTTAATAATCATCAAAATCATAAAGTACATCATGTTGAGAACTCCTTTTATGAAAATTACTTGTCTGTTTCTACTTGGATATATCCTGATAAAATATAACCTTAGTTTGACCCTGCTGCTTAGTAAGGATGACGAGCCTGCTAAAGTACAATAATGAAAATTGTAAATAATGATTAAAATGTGTTTACATTTGTGTCAATGATTTGTTTTGAACTGCTATTGTACAGACGTGAATGACTGCGCTTAAACGGAGCAGTATGTACGGACATCACAAATGGCTATGCGTGTACCTGTGCACCTGGTTGGCTCGGCAACAACTGCGAACGAGGTACACCCTCCTGCTCTTAATAGCTGATTTCGGTTGTTGCAACCAAATTGAGGACAATGTGTTCACATGCTGCAAATGTTGTACAAGGTTGCTTCATTTATTTTTCTCTAACTCACAAAAAGGATCAAACCCTAATTTTATTTCCACTGGCTTGTTATTTCATGTATAGTATGGTTGATGACACAAAACATGAACACTGTCTGCGACTATTTTGTCAGCTCGATCAACCCTGTATAATAACTATTTAACAAAAAATGTGTCTCCTCTGTACCCCGGAAGCCGTTGTCCCGATAACTTTATTTTGACTTAGTGATAAGGGTGATTTCCAAAGTGGTCAAAAATCTCTCAGAAAAACTGGGTGATGATTTTGACATCCGTTTAATGAGGAGATTATTCAGTCTAGCCCCCGGATTCTGCGATTGCGAAGGGATAAAAAAATATTCAAAGCCATTCCTGAGTTTGCAAGAAGATTGAGGGTAATTGATCAGTACTAAAGGCACAGTACACGTTTGGTAATTGAGCCTACTGATTGTGTTAATCCTGTATAAATGTAGGTACATGCAATAAAACTAACCTGTGTAAATTTCACTTCAAAAGGTGGTCGCGTTTTTGAGATACCACCGAAAAACTGGAGCGAATAAGTTTCCACGCAGGAAGAAATTCCCCATAGGAATACACAGGTCTGAGACAGAAACGCTTCTCAGATTCAAATTTTGGGAATAAAAAGTGATATATTTTCCATAACCGTAGTACTTCGAAGTTAAAAGTTTCTCAAAATTAATTATACTACCCAAGGCTGCTGTACTTCTTACCAAGTAAGTTTTTATTGCCATTAATTTTCAGAGTCATTACAAACGTGTACTGTGCCTTTAAAGGCAGGATGTTTCTTTGGTAAATTGTTCCCCAAAATTACTCAAAAAATGTGTGACCATTATACAACTTTCTTGAAAGAGCAATGGAGCCTGAGCTGTTGGTGTTATAAACATTGTAGAAACGTCACTCTCTAAAGCAACTATTTTGTTAGCAGAAACCAATTATGTAATGTTCCTTTAACATACCTTCTTTACGCGAACATGGTTTGGAATGTATGGATGTAATCTATTTGCTTTGCAATCAAATTTTCCGTGAATTTCTTTCTTCTGTGGATTTCAAAATTTGCATCGTTTTTTCAAAATCAATCATTGGGTCAGTATCTGCTGAAAATTCTGAAAAATACATGAAAATAGTAGCAGTGCCTCAAGGCTATGCATCATCGTGTACAAAAAGTGTTGACGCGCTTCTTCAGCCCATTCAGAAAAAAAAAAAAAAAATTCAGTTTAGCGCCCTCTGCTGTCCCTCTTATATATAGGCAACAACAAAAATCAAAATTTCAGTTTAGCGCCCTCTGCTGTCCGTCTTTATATAGGCAACAACAAACCCATTGTTTGGAAGAATCTGCCGTCTATCGTCGTCTGCTGCGGGTAATCGGAAATCACTCAAACCACTCTATAGGTATTAACGAATTTAGGCAGTTTTATTGCATTTCCATTTTTGGACATAGAGTGGTGGCATCCAGTGGAAAATTGCCACATTCCAAGCAGACCTCGGGCTTTTTTGGGTAAGTTTTGATTTAATCATGGAGCAAGGAAAGAGAAGTTGTGTCCAATTTCCGGACATCACATTCACATAGTTCAGTTGTCGCTACTCAAATCAGCAAAGTCCACTTCTGGATGTGAAGCTGGTGAAGACTAATGTAGGTGCACGTGAAACAAATATAAAATTGTGCTTATTGGATAAGAGCAAGTAAAAACAAAACTAGTTAGTGTGTTGGAGCTTATATGGGCTGATGGGTGTAGTGTGATGTAGGTGTGTGCCCTGAACCTCCTGGAGACGGCCAGTGATGATGGAGAGGTGATGACGTCTGCACTTGCACTTGCAGGGCTAGGGAAGGGAGAGTCTGACTACTGTGGGCATGAAGGAGAACCAGTAATATCCATAGAGGGATGAGTTGTATAGTTTCTAAATCTAGTATTTCAGACATGGTGGTGGCGTACTTCAAGAGAAAGCCACAAACTCCATGGTGATATAGTTTTAGGAGGGTCTCTGACCACCTCCTAAACTCTGTCGAAGGCCTTTGAAGAAGTCAAGGATGATGGAATCAAGTTGTTTTCTGTCGTCAAGGGCTTTGGCAAAGTCATTGGCTGTTATGATCAGTTGCGACTCACAGGATTGACCATGACGGAAGCCATATTGACAGTCAATCAGGATGTTGTGTGTGTCATAATGGCCCATTACTCTACCTAGGATAATATGCTTAAAGTATTTTACACAATATTGAGGAGAGTGACACTGGTCTAGAGTTGGAGGCTGTGCTGCGGTCCTCCGTGAATATTGAGCCTACGTTTGCAATCCGCCAGTCATGAGGAACCTCGGCGAGCTATCCAAGGACTGCTGAAACATGGATGTGAGGATAAATGTATTTCATCTGCCATCTCTCTCATGATCTGAGCTGGGATGGAGTCAGGACCTGTTGCCTTGGTGATGTTAATTTCCTTTAGTAGCTTGAGCGCACCTTCCACTGGAACATGTATGTGCTGGACATCAGGAAAGGGAGATTCACCCATTGATGGTAGGTTGGAGAGACTTTCTGAAGTGAACACAGAGACCTGAGCTGTGTGTTGAGAACATTGGCTTTCTCTTTATTGTCAGAGAAAAGTCTTGTTGTGGTGTATTAGGGGTGAGATGCCAGCGATGTCTTGCATCTTGGCTTTGTTGAAGCGCCAGAAACACTTCTTGTGTTTGTTGTCAGGATTGTTCAGCACACGATTGGTGTATGAACAGTACGAGGCAAGGATCTTCTTCTACATATATACACTCTTGCAATTTTAGAATTGGACGTCTTCGCCTTCTTGTACATTCTGGCCTTCATCCTAATCATACGTTTGATGGAGAGGGGGGTAATCCAAGCTTGGTTGGCACTTAGGATCTTTGGACTTTACTGGGAATGTTCCTCACCATTGTCTGCTGGATGAAGTTTTTTAACAGCAACAAATTCTAAAAAAAAATTCCGAGTTTCAAAGTTTCGAAAAGTTTTTTAGCAGTTATTAAATGGAACAATTGCACTGTGGATAAAGAACAATCTTTTGTTTTTACCTTTACTAAGGTGTGTTGTAAGCACTGTATACTCAGTTCTTTCAGATTCCTGTGAACAAAATCCAAACGTATCCTACTCGGGTGGGATTCAAACCAAGGACCCCCCCTTCTAGAGCAGATATCTTGACCATTAGACCACCGAGCGTGGCCTGTGACAAGAGGCCAGTTCAAATCAGGATTAAAACTGGCCTCTGCAACTTGCAGCAGATACTTTTCTCTATAGTAGTAATGAAGTTGTCATTCACAGTTAATTTCATGTTTTCTTTATCTTCAATTTCTTTTTCTTTGTAGTGTGGAAAACATTGTTGTCACCCTCAATGGAAAAGACTTCAATCTGACACCAAATGACTATGCCTTGAAGGTAATTATTAGAAAGAATCAACTCCAAATCCATCAAAGTCGAACTTTGGTTTTGTTTTTGGTCAAATTAGTACTACAAAGCCAAACCCTGTCTGTAAGTGTGACGTATTCCAACTGGAAACCATGCTCACTCCACACTGGATTTAACGATAGCCAGAAGCCTGTAGGAAATTCATGACCTACTTTTTCTTGAATGATTTATGTATAAAACCAAACTTTTGGGACTTGCCTTTCACATGTTTTCCAAAATATCAAGGTCCTCACAGAGGTATCAGTTTCTGTTATAAATGCCTTTAAACTGTAGTGTAGCCATGGCTGTTGGTGAGTTGGGAGTCATACAAAATGGTTGAACACAGACACACTTAAAGGAACATTACAGAATTGGTTTTTGCTAACAAAACGGTTGCTGGCAGTGTAATCACTTTATGTAATCCACCATTACATAAACTGACAAACCTGTAGAAGTTTGAGATCGATCGGCCATCTGGGTCATGAGAAAATAGTGAAAAACCGATTACACTGAGCGATAAACTCCAATCGGGAAATTAGTTTATTCATTTCTCATCAAATATGGCATTTCAAGGGATGTTTTCTACCATCATCATCATTAGACCGTGTAAGTTTTATGTAAATCTGTGATCAAAAAGTATATTTTACAAGTTTTTTTCTTACCAATTCTGTAATGTTCCTTTAACTGGTCAGGTACAGTTCAAGCAGGCTTAAGATTGCCTCATGTTTGGCTTGTTTGCTCTGACCGGCCAACTAACTGTTTGAGTAGCCATAGTGGCTCTGGGGTCTTCTTCTGGAGTATAACTGATAAGAAAAATCTTCCTCTCTTCTTGCATTTTAGGAAACTGAGATGGGAGAGACAATTTGCCTGAGTTAAAATAAATGTTTCTGTAAAGCACTTTGAGGCATTGCATTTAAGGTGGTTTATAAATTGTAATATATTGTTATTGTTATTAATGTTATTGATATTATTTTATCCCGTACATTTTGTAATTACTGCATGTCGGTTCCCCAGTCAGTGAGGCTTTTATACGGTTTGAATCTCAAGACTGGTGAGCAGCATTAATACCCATTGATCTGTGTTCGGAATGACTACATCTTCCCTGGTATACCTCAACTCCTGACGAGAGCTTTCCTGTCCCTCAAGGTTGGTAGAGAGAGCGGACAATTCTTTTGAAGTATCATCCCCCCTCCAAACCCCCCTCCCCCCAACCACCACCACCACAACCACCACACTCCCCCACTCCTACAGTCCTTATTTGATAAGTAGGATTCAAAGGTCTGCTTGGTGGGAGACACTTTAGGCTCTGGTAAAACTGTGGAAAAATCTCTTTCGAGTAGTGTGAGTGTTCTGGAAAGAACCGTTTTTTCTAACTTCTTGATGTTAAGTGAGAAGTTATGTGTTGAACTATAGTGTCAACATCAACAGCGTTTTCCTGCTTCCTGACATTTTAGTTATTTTTTTAACTTAAGACTCTAACAATGCTTGTCTCTTGGATGAAACCCATACTTTTGGAGAACCATCTAGTATTTGTTGTATATTGCTACTTGTTTGTTCCTCCCCTCTTCCAACCCTACCCAAATCTGTAAATTGCAATTTGTCTGTTACTTGTGACTACAGGGTCACCGCTGGACAAAGAAAATGCCCGCTAGGAAAGTTCTGCAATGGTGGTTGGGGCTGGTTGCCAGGTAATCTGTGGCACTGGGACCTCTCTTTTGGTCGAGCCAACAGCCGAGGTGCAGTAGATTGAAACCTTGATCGGAGCTGCACCATCTCATCGAATAGAGGTAAGTATTGGAGACTTTCTTGACACTAGGTGGCAGCAGACAAGAAATCGATTTAGTACTAACCGAGTACTAACCTGCTTTGCATATTTTACCGAGTTTCAAAGTTTTTTAACAGTTAATAAATGGAACAATTGCACCGTGGATAAAGAATATTCTTTCGGTCTTACCTTTACAAAGGTGTGTAATAAGCAATGTAAACTCGGTGCTTTCAGATTCCTGTGAAACAAATCCAAATGTATCCTACTCGGGTGGGATTCAAACCCAGGACCCCCCCCCTTTTAGAGCAGATATCTTGACCTTTAGACCACCGAGCGTGGCCTGTGACAAGAGGCCAGTTCATATCAGGATTAAAACTGGCCTCTGCAATTTGCAGCAGATACTTTCTCTAAACAGAAAACAGATAATGTCAACATCAGCAGTGTTTTCCCGCTTCCTGACAATTTAGCTCTTTTTTTTAACCTCAAGACTCTAACAATGCTTGTCTCTTGGACAAACCCCATACTTTTGGAGAACCATCTAGTATTTGTTGTATATTGCTACTTGTTTGTTCCTCCCCTCTTCCAACCCATACCCAAATCTGGAAATTGCAATTTTTCTGTTACTTGTGACTACAGGGTCAACGCTGGACAAAGAAAATGCCCGCTAGGAAAGTTCTGCAATGGTGGTTGGGGCTGGTTGCTAGGTAATCTGTGACACTGGGACCTCTCTTTTGGTCGAGCCAACAGCCGAGGTGCAGTAGATTAAAACCTTGATCGGAGCTGCACCTCTTGTCAATCTCATCGAAGTAGAGGTAAGTATTGGGGACTTTCTTGACACTAGGTGGCAGCAGACAAGAAATCAATTTAGTACTAACCGAGTACTAACATGCTTTGCATATTTTACCGAGTTTCAAAGTTTTTTTAACAGTTGCACTGTGGATAAAGAATGTTCATTTCGGTCTTACCTTTACAAAGGTGTGTAATAAGCAATGTAAACTCAGTGCTTTCAGACTCCTGTGAAACAAATCCAAACGTATCCTACTCGGGTGGGATTCAAACCCAAGGCACCGCATTCTGGAGCAGATATCTTTACCATTAGACCACTGAGCATGGCCTGTGACAAGAGGCTAGTTCAAACCAGGATTTAAACTGGCCACTGTGATTTGCAGCAGATAGTTTTCTTTAAACAGATAACGAAGTAGTAATGAAGTTGTCATTCACAGGTAATATCACGTTTCAATATCATCTGTATTTTTGTCTTTTCTTTGTAGTATGCAAAACATTGTCTTCACCCTCAATAGTGGAAAAAGACTTCGTTCTGACACCAAATGACTATGTCTTGAAGGTAATTATATGAAAGAATTAACTCCAAATCTGTCCAAGTCGAGCTTTGGTTTTGTTTTTGGTCAAATTAGTACTACAAAGCCAAACCCCTCTATGTAAGTGTGACAAATTACAAATGCCTTCAAACTGTAGTGTACACATCTGAATGGGCCCTAGGAAACTACCAACAGAGGGCTCCCCTAGGATGTGTACGCTTGTCAGGAATCTACAAGTGTAAACAAGGCATCTTTTCTTGAATCTACAAGCGAGCACGAGGCGTCGTATTTGTGTTCTACTATCGTGTGATGATATGTTTCTTGAAAACTGTAGGATTGGAATGAATGTACTTTTTCAATACCAATTGATTAACCTTCCTTTTATGATGTGTTTCTTGAAAACTAGAGGATTGGAGTAAATGTACTCTTCCAAAAACCAATGATGTACCCTCCTTTGATGGCTTGTTTCTTGAAAACTAGAGGATTGGAATGAATGTACTCTTCCAAAAAACAATGGTGTACCATCCCTTTATGATATGTTTCTTGAAAACCAGAGGATTGGAATGAATGTACTCTTCCAAAAAACAATGGTGTACCATCCCTTTATGATATGTTTCTTGAAAACCAGAGGATTGGAATGAATGTACTCTTCCAAAAAACAATGGTGTACCATCCCTTTATGATATGTTTCTTGAAAACAAGAGGATTGGAATGAATGTACTCTTCCAAAAACCAATGATGTACCCTCCTTTGATGGCTTGTTTCTTGAAAACAAGAGGATTGGAATGAATGTACTCTTCCAAAAACCAATGATGTACCCTCCTTTGATGGCTTGTTTCTTGAAAACTAGAGGATTAGAATGAATGTACTCTTCCAAAAACCAATGATGTACCCTCCTTTGATGGCTTGTTTCTTGAAAACTAGAGGATTGGAATGAATGTACTCTTCCAAAAACCAATGATGTACCGTCCCTTTATGACATGTTTCTTGAAACTAGAGAATTGGAACGAATGCACACTTCCAAAAACCAATGACGTACCATCCCTTTCTGATATGTTTCTTGAAAACCAGAGGATTGGAATGAATGTACTCTTCCAAAAACCAAAGATGTACCATCCCTTTATGATATGTTTCTTGAAAACTAGAGGATTGGAATGAATGTACTCTTTCAAAAACCAAAGAGGTACTATCTCCTAATAATGTTTCTTGAAAGTTAGAGAATTAGAATGAACGTATACTCTACAAATTGCTGTATATGGTACGTGTGCCGGCCAAGCGGATAAGAACAGCGGGTTCAAGCTCTGGTGTTTCTGATCAGCAAAGAGTGGGCTTGAGTCCTGGGCCCAATTTCATAGAGCTGCTAAGCACGAAAAATTTGCTTAGCATGAAATTTCTTCATTGATAAAAACAGGATTACCAACCAAATTTCCACTTGATTTTCAGGATAAGCAACCAACAGCTGAATACCAGTAACACGCAATATGCAACACATGGAAATTTGGTTGGTAACGCTGTTTTTATCACGAAAGAAATTTCATGCCAAGCAAATTTGTGTGCTTGCCAGCTCTATGAAATTGGGCCCTGGATATGACACCTGTGTGTCCTGAGGCAAGACACTTATCCATTATTGCTGTGTCCTTACGATGGGACGTACAGCTGTAGGTCCCTTGCGTTGTGTATTACACATAAATGAACCCAGTGGACTTATCGTAAAGACAAGGGATTTGCTCGGTGTTCCTGGTTGGATTGGCTGCAG
Source organism: Pycnopodia helianthoides (assembly GCA_032158295.1). Lineage (NCBI taxonomy): Eukaryota > Metazoa > Echinodermata > Asteroidea > Forcipulatida > Asteriidae > Pycnopodia > Pycnopodia helianthoides. Next base: position 3,326,081 of record CM063257.1, read on the forward strand.
ATTGCGCCAAAGCACCTTGTAAACCATTACATGGTTCTATGTAAAGGAAAAAGTTCTCATACTTCAAAATGTAGCTCCGCATACCTTTTAGGGAAAAATACTGAGAGCTTGGAGACACCAATCGGGTGTGAAAAAGCGCTATATAAGAACTATGTATTATTATTATTGAAATATGTTCAATTTCATCATATTTTCTCACAGGCATCTCAGCATTCCACCAGGGATATCTTAGATGTCATCAGCAGCTCCCATCATCAGTTACACTCGTCTCACTTTCGGCAAGACCACCCCTGCTTCCTCAGCTCCCACTCCCAGGAGAAAACCAACGGAGTAGTTTACAACCCTTATCAAGGGGAGGTGCCCTCAGGACAACATAGAAAGCAATTTGATAAACAGTATATACTAGCATCGGGTTAGATTAAATTGGTCATTGTCGTTGGCTTTCTTAGGGAGGCAAAACAAGTTTAAGAACTTTGTGATGCATATCAAGAATTCTTCATCTCCCCGGGAAATTTATACCTCTTCCGTAAGTAAACTATGGTATAATAGCGTGTGCCTTCCACTCGCAAATAATTACTAAGTATAAAGCAAGAAATTCCCATGCCATAGTAACGTGCAGAAAGCGGGTGATTTCCGGTCGATTTATTTTCTAAGTATGAACCGAAGGTTCATCAAGTCCAAAATGTAACTGCTTATATTCCTGGGGGGGACCCAAGTGGGTGTTGTGGGTTGGTGTCGGACTCCAGAGGTAGCGGTCCCAGGTTCGAATCCCGGTGAGTGACAGCTGCGATGAGTGGCGACAACTTTTTATCAACAAGGTATCAAAAGAACACCCACGAATCGAGCCCAGTACCGTTGGGTTCAGAGTCCGGAGCCTTTCCACTGGGCCATTGCTCCTCTTACTTAATTTGTGTTCGAGTTGAATTTTATACCTTAGGATGAACAACTTTTTATTAACAAGGTATCAAAAGAACACCCAGGAATCGTACCCAGTACCGTTGGGTTCAGAGTCCGGAGCCTTTCCACTGGGCCATTGCTCCTCTTACTTAATTTGTGTTCGAGTTGAATTTTATACCTTAGGATGAACAACTTTTTATTAACAAGGTATCAAAAGAACACCCAGGAATCGAACCCAGTACCGTTGGGTTTAGAGTCCGGAGCCCTTCCACTGGGCCACTGCTCCTCTTACTTAATTTGTGTTTGAGTTGAATTTTATACCTTAGGATGAACAACTTTTTATCAACAAGGTATCAAAAGAACACCCAGGAATCAAACCCAGTACCGTTGGGTTTAGAGTCCGGAGCCCTTCCACTGGGCCATTGCTCCTCTTAGTCTTACTTAAATTGCGTTCGAGTTTGAATGTAGACCCTAGAACATTAACAACATGTACATTGTTGGTTTAAAAAGAAAACCTAAGAATGGACAACGTTAATTTAATATTGTACAAAAACAACACCCAGGATTTGAACCCAAGTCCGGAGCCCTTCCACTGGGCCACTGCTCCTCTTACTTAATTTGTGTTCCAGTTTAATTTTACACCTTAGGATGAACAACTTTTTATATAAAAAGAACATCCAGGATTCGAACCTAGTATCGTTGGGTTCAGAGTCCGGAGCCCTTCTACTGGGCCACTGCTCCTCTTACTTAATTTGTGTTCGAGTTTAATTTTAAACCTTAGGATAAACAACTTTTTATCAACAAGGTATCAAAAGAGCACCCACGAATCAAACCCAGTACCGTTGGGTTCAGAGTCTTGAGCCCTTCCACTGGGCCACTGCTCCTCTTACTTAACTGCGTTCGAGTTTGATTTAAGACCCTAGAGTGATATACAAAAAATCAACAACGTACAAAAAGAACATCCGGGAATCGAACCCAGTACCATTTGGTTCAGAGTCCGGAGGCCTTCCACTGGGCCACTGCTCCTCTTTCTTTATCTGCGTTCGAGTTTGATTAAAGACCCTGGAGTGATAAACAATAAACCAACAGCATTCAAAATATCACCCGGTAATCGAACCCAGTACCGTTGGGTTCAGAGTCCGAAGCCCTTCCACTAGGCCACTGCTAGTCTTACTTAAATTGCGTTCGAGTTTAATTTAAAACATAATTATGAATGAACAACTCTAAATCAACAACATACAAAAAGAAAACCTAGGGTTTCGAACCCTGTCACTTTGGTGTCAGAGTCCAGAGCCCTTCCACTGGGCCACTATTGCTCTTACTTAATTAAATTACGTTTAGAGTTTAATTTAAACCACAGAAATTAACAACTTTAAATTAACAACTTACAAAAAGAACACAATGGTTCGAATCCATGACCTTTGTGTTCAGAGTCCGGAGCCCTTCCACTTGAATTGTGTTCGAGTTTGATTTAAGTGCCTAGAACATTAAATCAACAACATGTAACGTTGATTCAAAAAGAAAACATTACAATGTTCATTAAGAACGTTAAATCATTAGCGTACAAAAATAACACCCGGGAATTGAACCCAGTACCGTTGGGTTCAGAGTCCGGAGCACTTCCACTGGGCCACTTCTCCTCTTACTTTAATTCATTAGAGATGCTCTCACAAAAGTCTATTGTCTTTCCTTGTAATTAACAACAAAAACACTTTTGTATGAATATATTATGTATTTGGTTAAGTTAAATAAAAAGGCGTCAGGAGAGCCTACTGCAGATTTCTTTTACATGGTTGGACTATTTTTCAAGATTGAATATTACATAAAATAAAGCTGACGTCTTTGCTTCGAATCTAGTTTTTATTTCTGACAGATAAAGACATCAGTCCGATGCCTCACATTGCATTACCTCTGAGTCATTTGTAAAGGGAACTGTAGCCTATGTGGTGAGGGTAGGTTTTCAAATGCACCGACCCTGGTTCGAATCCCGCTACTGCCAATTCTTTTCTTTTATCAAGTTGCTGCCGTTATCACAATGTTTAAGTAGTATTTAAAATCACCCGAAAACACCAACGGGCACTTCGGTGCACTGGATCGTTCAATTGCGTGCGGTCCAGAGCTGGTACACCCGGTTCGAGCCCTCCCCGTACCATAGGGACATGACTTTTACTGCTGGCCGCTGTAATGGATTGGGGTCCGTCATGTCTTTCCCCAAATTAGGTAGAGGGTGAATATTCCGGGTGGGAAAGTAAAGGAGGGACGGGGTCTAGCCAAACCCACACGGGAACTACGGGGATCACCACTCTGGTTTCAGGACTAGACTTTGAGTCCCCCGAACGCCCAGTCGACACTCTGACTAACTTTCTGCACAAATTTGTTTTACCTGAATACACTATTCAAGATGTTGACTATTTTTTTCTTGATGATAACGGTGGCCTATGTTTCGCCGAGGCAAATTTGAGGCAAATCGGAGAGAAAAAATTTTCGAGGCTGAAAAAATGACTGGACTACCTACCCCTTGCAGTTTTTTCCAAATTTGGCCGAAAATTTGATTTTTCCGAATCGTCTGATATTTGATTTAGAGCTGAAATAGAAGAGGAAGATCTGAAAATTCTTGGTTTGAGTCGTCTATCTTGGCAACTTTTGAAGAAATTGATAGATTTTTGATATAACGTTGCCTCAAAATGGAGATAAACATTTATTTTTCTAGTCCAAACCCTTTTCCCAAACACCTGTAACTTGGCGACAGTCTTGTACATACAAAGGACTTTCTGTGAATTAAATTTGAGGCAAATCGGAGAGAAAAATTTTTCGAGGCTGAAAAAATGACTGGACTACCCCCTTGCAGTTTTTTCCAAATTTGGCCGAAAATGTTTTTTTTTCCGAATCGTCTGATATTTGATTTAGAGCTGAAATAGAAGAGGAAGATCTGAAAATTCTTGGTTTGAGTCGTCTATCTTGGCAACTTTTGAAGATATTGATAAATTTTTGATATAACGTTGCCTCAAAATGGAGATAAACATTTATTTTTCTAGTCCAAACCTTTTTCCCAAACACCTGTAACTTGGCGACAGTCTTGTACATACAAAGGACTTTCTGTGAATTAAATTTGAGGCAAATCGGAGAGAAAAAAATTTCGAGGCTGAAAAAATGACTGGACTACCCCCTTGCATTTTTTTCCAAATTTGGCCGAAAATGTTTTTTTCCGAATCGTCTGATATTTGATTTAGAGCTGAAATAGAAGACGAAGAGCTGAAAATTCTTGGTTTGAGTCGTCTATCTTGGCAACTTTTGAAGATATTGATAGATTTTTGATATAACGTTGCCTCAAAATGGAGATAAACATTTATTTTTCTAGTCCAACAAGCCCTTGTCCCAAACACCTGTAACTTGGCGACTGTCTTCTACATACAAAGGACTTTCTGTAAATTAAATTTGAGGCAAATCGGAGAGAAATTTTTTCGAGGCTGAAAAAATGACTGGACTACCCCCTTGCAGTTTTTTCCAAATTTGGCCGAAAATTTGATTTTTCCGAATCGCCTGATATTTGATTTAGAGCTGAAATAGAAGAGGAAGAGCTGACAATTCTTGGTTTGAGTCGTCTATCTTGGCAACTTTTGAAGATATTGATAGATTTTTGATATAACGTTGCCTCAAAATGGAGATAAACATTTATTTTTCTAGTCCAAACCCTTTTCCCAAACACCTGTAACTTGGCGACAGTCTTGTACATACAAAGGACTTTCTGTGAATTAAATTTGAGGCAAATCGGAGAGAAAAAATTTTCGAGGCTGAAAAAATGACTGGACTACCCCCTTGCAGTTTTTTCCAAATTTGGCCGAAAATGTTTTTTTCCGAATCGCCTGATATTTGATTTAGAGCTGAAATAGAAGAGGAAGAGCTGACAATTCTTGGTTTGAGTCGTCTATCTTGGCAACTTTTGAAGATATTGATAAATTTTTGATATAACGTTGCCTCAAAATGGAGATAAACATTTATTTTTCTAGTCCAAACCCTTTTCCCAAACACCTGTAACTTGGCGACAGTCTTGTACATACAAAGGACTTTCTGTGAATTAAATTTGAGGCAAATCGGAGAGAAAAATTTTTCGAGGCTGAAAAAATGACTGGACTACCCCTTGCAGTTTTTTCCAAATTTGGCCGAAAATTTTTTTTTTCCGAATCGTCTGATATTTGATTTAGAGCTGAAATAGAAGAGGAAGATCTGAAAATTCTTGGTTTGAGTCGTCTATCTTGGCAACTTTTGAAGATATTGATAGATTTTTGATATAACGTTGCCTCAAAATGGAGATAAACATTTATTTTTCTAGTCCAAACCTTTTTCCCAAACACCTGTAACTTGGCGACAGTCTTGTACATACAAAGGACTTTCTGTGAATTAAATTTGAGGCAAATCGGAGAGAAAAAAATTTCGAGGCTGAAAAAATGACTGGACTACCCCCTTGCATTTTTTTCCAAATTTGGCCGAAAATGTTTTTTTCCGAATCGTCTGATATTTGATTTAGAGCTGAAATAGAAGACGAAGAGCTGAAAATTCTTGGTTTGAGTCGTCTATCTTGGCAACTTTTGAAGATATTGATAGATTTTTGATATAACGTTGCCTCAAAATGGAGATAAACATTTATTTTTCTAGTCCAAACCCTTTTCCCAAACACCTGTAACTTGGCGACAGTCTTGTACATACAAAGGACTTTCTGTGAATTAAATTTGAGGCAAATCGGAGAGAAAAAATTTTCGAGGCTGAAAAAATGACTGGACTACCCCCCTTGCAGTTTTTTCCAAATTTGGCCGAAAATGTTTTTTTCCGAATCGCCTGATATTTGATTTAGAGCTGAAATAGAAGAGGAAGAGCTGACAATTCTTGGTTTGAGTCGTCTATCTTGGCAACTTTTGAAGATATTGATAGATTTTTGATATAACGTTGCCTCAAAATGGAGATAAACATTTATTTTTCTAGTCCAAACCCTTTTCCCAAACACCTGTAACTTGGCGACAGTCTTGTACATACAAAGGACTTTCTGTGAATTAAATTTGAGGCAAATCGGAGAGAAAAAAATTTCGAGGCTGAAAAAATGACTGGACTACCCCCTTGCAGTTTTTTCCAAATTTGGCCGAAAATGTTTTTTTCCGAATCGCCTGATATTTGATTTAGAGCTGAAATAGAAGAGGAAGATCTGAAAATTCTTGGTTTGAGTCGTCTATCTTGGCAACTTTTGAAGATATTGATAGATTTTTGATATAACGTTGCCTCAAAATGGAGATAAACATTTATTTTTCTAGTCCAACAAGCCCTTGTCCCAAACACCTGTAACTTGGCGACTGTCTTCTACATACAAAGGACTTTCTGTAAATTAAATTTGAGGCAAATCGGAGAGAAAATTTTTTCGAGGCTGAAAAAATGACTGGACTACCCCCTTGCAGTTTTTTCCAAATTTGGCCGAAAATTTGATTTTTCCGAATCGCCTGATATTTGATTTAGAGCTGAAATAGAAGACGAAGAGCTGAAAATTCTTGGTTTGAGTCGTCTATCTTGGCAACTTTTGAAGATATTGATAGATTTTTGATATAACGTTGCCTCAAAATGGAGATAAACATTTATTTTTCTAGTCCAAACCCTTTTCCCAAACACCTGTAACTTGGCGACAGTCTTCTACATTCAAAGGACTTTCTGTGAATTAAATTTGAGGCAAATTGGAGAGAAAAAATTTTCGAGGCTGAAAAAATGACTGGACTACCCCCTTGCAGTTTTTCCAAAATTGGCTGAAAATAACTCTTTTCCAAATCGCCTGATATTTGATTTAGAGCTGAAATAGAAGAGGAAGAGCTGACAATTCTTGGTTTGAGTCGTCTATCTTGGCAACTTTTGAAGATATTGATAGATTTTTGATATAACATTGCCTCAAAAGGAAGATAAATATTCCAAACCCTTGTCCCAAGCACCTGTAACAAATCAAAACACAATAAAAAGATGATCATGTTAGTTTCTACATTTTTATTAACTCATTCATACAAAAATTATAAAATGACCGGAAGTTTCATTTCGGGGCACCGTTATCATCAAGAAAAAAAATAGTCAACATCTTGAAAAGTCTATTCAGGTAAAACAAATTTGTGCAGAAAGTTAGTCAGAGTGTCGACTGGGCGTTCGGGGGACTCAAAGTCTAGTCCTGAAACCAGAGTGGTGATCCCCGTAGTTCCCGTGTGGGTTTGGCTAGACCCCGTCCCTCCTTTACTTTCCCACCCGGAATATTCACCCTCTACCTAATTTGGGGAAAGACATGACGGACCCCAATCCATTACAGCGGCCAGCAGTAAAAGTCATGTCCCTATGGTACGGGGAGGGCTCGAACCGGGTGTACCAGCTCTGGACCGCACGCAATTGAACGATCCAGTGCACCGAAGTGCCCGTTGGTGTTTTCGGGTGATTTTAAATACTACTTAAACATTGTGATAACGGCAGCAACTTGATAAAAGAAAAGAATTGGCAGTAGCGGGATTCGAACCAGGGTCAGTGCATTTGAAAACCTACCCTCACCACATAGGCTACAGTTCCCTTTACAAATGACTCAGAGGTAATGCAATGTTTGAGGCATCGGACCGCTGATGATCCTGTCTTTATCTGTCAGAAATAAAAACTAGATTCGAAGCAAAGACGTCAGCTTTATATTATGTAATATTCAATCTTGAAAAATAGGCCAACCATGTAAAAGAATTCTGCAGTAGGCTCTCCTGACGCCTTTTTATTTAACTTAACCAAATACATAAAATATTCATACAAAAGTGTTTTTGTTGTTAATTACTAGGAAAGACAATAGACTTTTGTGAGAGCATCTCTAATGAATTAAAGTAAGAGGAGAAGTTGCCCATAGGAAGGGCTCCGGACTCTGAACCAAACGGTACTGGGTTCGATTCCTGGGTGTTCTTTTGTATACCGTGTTGATAAAAAGTTGTTCATCCTAAGGTATCAAATTAAACTCGAACGCAATTTAAGTAAGAGCAACAGTGGCCCAGTGGAAGTGCTCCGGACTCTGAACCCAACGGTACTGGGTTCAATTCCCGGGTGTTATTTTTGTACGCTAATAGTTTAACGTTCTTAATGAACATTGTAATGTTTTCTTTTTAAATCAACGTTACATGTTGTTGATTTAATGTTCTAGGCACTTAAATCAAACTCGAACACAATTCAAGTGGAAGGGCTCCGGACTCTGAACACAAAGGTCATGGATTCGAACCCTTGTGTTCTTTTTGTAAGTTGTTAATTTAAAGTTGTTAATTTCTGTGTTTTAAATTAAACTCTAAACGTAATTTAATTAAGTAAGAGCAATAGTGGCCCAGTGGAAGGGCTCTGGACTCTGACACCAAAGTGACAGGGTTCGAAACCCTAGGTTTTCTTTGTGTCTGTTGTTGATTTAAAGTTGTTCATTCATATGTTTTAAATTAAACTCGAACGCAATTTAAGTAAGACTAGCAGTGGTCTAGTGGAAGGGCTCCGGACTCTGAACCCAACGGTACTGGGTTCGATTCGTGGGTGTTCTTTTGATACCTTGTCGATAAAAAGTTGCTTATCCTAAGGTATAAAATTAAACTCGAACACAAATTTAGTAAGAGGAGCAGTGGCCCAGTGGAACGGCTCCGGACTCTGAACCCAACGGTACTGGGTTCGATTCCTTGATGTCTTTTTATACAACAAGATAAAAAGTTGTTCATCCTAAGGTGTAAAATTAAACTCGAACACAAATTAAGTAAGAGCAGTGGCCAAGTGGAAGGGTTCCAGACTCTGAACCCAATGGTACCAGGTTCGATTCCTAGGTGTTCTTTTTACACAACAAGATAAACAGTTGTTCATCCTAAGGTATAAAATAAAACTCAAACACAAATTAAGTAAGAGGAGCAGTGGTCCAGTGGCCCAGTGGAAGGGCTCCGTACTCTGGACCGAAAGGTCCCGGGATCGAATCTCGGCTACGAAAAAACTCAAGCCCTTTTAAAAAATCTTTATATTTTTTAAAAATTTTCAAATAAAAAAAGTGCAGAGGTTCGTTTTTAAGTTTCTTTACAAGCACGCGAGAGCGGTGAGTGTCGACCTCGCGGTCGCCACAGCCGCCACTCACCGGGATTCGAACCTAGGACCGCTACCTCTGGAGTCCGACACCAACCCACAACACCCACTTGGCTGTAGTGATTATGTTCCAAATAAAAGGTACAACACGTTCAAAAGATATTTTATTTCATTAATGATTTATTCAATGAAAAAAAAGAAGTGAAATGGAATTGTGAGTTTGTTTTCTTTGTTTAAAATGCAAGATTAGTCTTTGTTGGTAACACACTTTGTTACAAAACTAAACTTCACTTATATGCAGGCCTGATGTTTTGTTTTTGAACAGATAGGGGCACTAATGTGTTTTCTCTTTGGTAAAGGGCACCTCTATGGGCAAAATGTAAATTGTGTAAAAGTCGAACATTTCAAGTGGCATGAATTAAATTTTATAACTTGGTTTCATCTAGCATTGACAATTGACAGACCAATTTTGAACACAAAGGATACAGGCAGAGTTTTGGCCTGCCCCTTATAACCAAATCCCCGTCCCATGTTGATTGATACCGCCCTCTATGACATGTGGCATACTGGCATAGGACATGTGGCATGAGTTGAAGTAACGTTCATGTTAACATATGGTGCACTTACTTACAAAATCAGTTACAAGTATGTAGTTAGCATTAGCAATATCAAGATCTTAATAGAAATACAGCCAACTGATTTCTCGGTTGATCGTGAATGGTTCCTTGATGAGCAGGATGTCTTGAAGACATTTTGATGTTTCCATAAAGGTGTTGCCGTCTCTGTAACTCTGAATCCCTCTACACAGCAGTGAAGGATGTGCTCCAGCGTGGCTTTATGAAACCAACTCATGCTGTGAAAGGTTTGATTAAGAGAAGAAAAATATGTTTAGGTAACATAAGATCATACATGATCCTTGGTAAGAGAGAAGGGTGGATGATGGAGGTTGGGTTGTGGGATCTAATGGTGGGTGCTGGACGAAGGTGGATTGAGGGCAGTGGATGGGGGTGGGTGGGAGAATATACAAATTGCACTACAAATTGCACTACATGGATTGTTATGGTATAATACTGATCCATCTTTTGTTAGGCCACGCCCATCATTCAGATTCAACAAATTATCACAAACACACAATAATTTAAGTGTTGTTTTGCATGGTGTGGAAAATAAAAAGGAACTATTAATAAATAGTAAACTTGCGGGTACAACCATGTGTAAATCTCTTTTGCGAGAGTGGTGGCTCTGAAAAGAGCCGATGTGATCCCGACATTTTGAACAGTACACTCTGCTCGTCTTCAGGAGAATAATTTGTGTGATGCACATGTACTAGTGTTGTATTAAACAAAACTCCATGAACAACAGTTACAAGTAGAGGTTTTCCAGTGACTTCTCCGTTTAGTGTGTGCTACAAATGTATGAAGCCAGATGTACACAAGGCCCTACAGCAACTACAACCATAACTCTGCAACTTTATTTTGCTGTGGTTCACTGACAGATTACAGGCAAAACAAGAGCAAGGATCTCGAATGGTTGGGTTCAAAACAATGATTGTATTCGTAGATGTTAACGCTTAGTGGGATTTTCAGCCTGTGGCAAACAGGGGAACGTCAAGTATGAGTAATTTCCAGTTCGATTGAGTTAACTGAGCGGCTGATACAGGATTCGAACCTGCGACCTCCGGAATTTTAAATCCAGTGCTCTACCACTGGAGCTAATCAGCCTTAAATCAGAACTCATTCAAAACTATGAATTGCTAAATCAATCATTTGGTCTCTGACACAACGCGCAATTGGCGCAGGTAGATTTAAGATTAGGTTTGTTGTAAAGGCTTAGTGGTAGGGATTATTTCCACCACACAGTTTATTGATTGAACAAGAACCATTATTATAATTTTTTTACAATTTTACTTTCATAAAATCAGTCAATATAGTAGTAAATCTGCTAAGGGCCTAATGTTGATAATGATACTAAGCAAATCCATCAGCCTAAATGTACGCGTGAATTAAAGAAGGACAAAACCAACAAACACCCCAACAAATGTACGTGTGAATTCAAGAAGAAAAATCCATCAGCCTAAATGTACGTGTGAATTAACCCTCTTGCTGTCTGACCATTCAATACCATTCACTGTGGTTTTGAATGATAGATAAACTATGCCAGCCTGCAATATGATACCATGAGGGAATGCATGTACACAGTACACAGTTAGTTCTGTGCACAGTTGTGCCACCGTACACAACCTTGGCAGTCGATTGGTTTCAAACGGTTGGTCAACTCACTGGAAAATGTTGCCAAGAGTCACTGACAGTAGGAGGGTTAAAGAAGATAAAAAAAACAACAAACACCCCAACAAACAAACAAACAAACAAACAAACAAACAAACAACAAAAACAATAATGACAACCAAAACCAACAAACAATAATAAAAACAGCAAACGGAAAATCATTAAAATAATTTACCTTTTAAGGAGACCAATTTTCCCATGATGTTAAGGTTCATGTAGAAAATTTCGAAATTACGTGTGCGACGTCACCTTGAAATATTGACTTTGAAGACACAGCTGTTTCATGGGAGGGGGGGATATGGTTGACCCACATTAACACCCTCATACCCCATTGGTCTACACCAGGACCCAATTTCATAGAGCTGCTAGGCACAACAATTTGCTTAGCATGAAATTTCTTCAGTGATAAAAACAGGATTACCAGCCAAAATGTCCACGTGATTTTCAGGATAAGCAAACAACAGCTGAATACCAGTAACAAGCAATGTGCAGCACAGGGAAATTTGGTTCCGTAACCCTGTTTTTATCTGGGGAAGAAATTTCACGCTAAGCAAATTGTTGTGCTTAGCAGCTCTATGAAATTGGGCCCAGGGCTCCATTTCACAAAGAGTTATGATTGATCTTAACTGCGAACCAATCGCAATTACTTTGCAGAGTGTGATGTCACAATACAAATCACTATGGTGATACTGCCAACTCATCTTAAAGGAACATTACAGAATTGGTAAGAAAAAAATTGTAAAATATACTTTTGATCACAGATTTACATAAAATTTACACGGTCTAATGATGATGATAGTAGAAAACATCCCTTGAAATATTTCTGTCTGAAATGCCATATTTGATGAGAAATGAATAAACTAGTTTTCCGATTTGAGTTTATCGCTCAGTGAGCGTTTTATTCATTTGTTGAACCTATATGATTTCATGCAAATGTGTAATCGGTTTTTCACTATTTTCTCATGACCCAGATGGCCGATCGATCTCAAACTTCTACAGGTTTGTCAGTTTATGTATAACAATCATAAGTCAAAATTTCAAAAAGTTAAGTGCCCCAGTTACTGGGTCTAGAAAGACTGCATTGTCAAAGTGCCTCTTTTTCCCCAACTCAGTAAAGTATAAGCTTTCCTGAAAAGGTTAGATTAACATTATTCAGGTTTTGGGATAATTTAAACCTACAAATTATGCGTGAAGGCCTCCATTTTGTAAAAAAGAAGAAGTGACGATTGGAAACTGCAAACTTATATAAATTCAAACTTACACGACGGAAGGGTCACAAGGTTGACCAATCACTCAAACAGCCAGGCCTGGAATTACACGGAGGCCACGGAGGCCATGGCCTCTGTTGCCCTTGTCTTGGCCTTGGTGCCCGCTTCAAAAGTTTTCAATAGGCTTTGAGATTTTCCAATAGAGTGCCCTTTGCAAAATGAAAATAACCATGCCCTCTCAGAGATGAAATTCCAGGCCTGAACAGCAGCGTTATATTAAAATTAAAAAAGTGAAACCAACATTTTCATGAACTGAAAAAACATTGGCTCAAAATGCCACATGGGCAAAGGATGTATTTCTACTATTTTGTACGCATTCTTACCGTTTCCAATGATGCACGTCCCAACTCTGCGCAGCTTGATGGCTTTCTCCGTTGCTTCTATCTCTCAGTGAACCTGCTAATGCATCATGCCTGTGCGATGTATCCAGTCTATTGGAGTTTGCACAGTACTAAACAGTGCAGATGCAGATGACCGATGGTAGCCAGCCTTGTCAGGGGTTTCCACGGGTCGACACTTTCCCTCAATCAATGCACAATCAGCATATATTAAGTAATAATTAGAACTTACATTTATGAGTGTTAACACTACGTTTGTAATGTCTTAGCGCTTAGTTTTATCCGGGAAGGTTTTGGAGCCTGAGTTTGAGGTATGAGACCTTTTCCTTTAGGGTAGCACCATGTGATTGTTTACACGGTGCTGTGGCGCAATATGCAGCCAATCGAACAGAACACCGGGGCGAAACCCTTAACAAGAAGGAGGGCCCTTCACTTTATGACAAGTGCACGTGCACTGGGTCTTTTCGTGCATACCAACACACGGGAATACGGCTTTACATCCATCTGAGGACCAGCACATAATGGTTGAGCAAATTGTTGTGCTTAGCAGCTCTATGAAATTGGGCCAGGGCTCCATTTCACAACGAGTTTAGAATTGATCTTAAACTGCGAACCAATCGCAATTACTTTGCAGAGTGTGATGTCACAATACAAATCACTATGGTGATACTGCCAACTCATCTTAAAAAATCTTACAATTGGTAAGAAAAAAATTGTAAAATATACTTTTGATCACAGATTTACATAAAATTTACACGGTTCATATATGATATGATAGTAAAAGAAAATCCTTGAATATTTCTGTCTGAAATGCCTATTTGATGAGAAATGAATAAACTAGTTTTCCGATTTGAGTTTATCGCTCAGTGAGCGTTTTATTCATTGTGTGAACCTATATGATTTCATGCAAATGTGTAATCGTTTTTCACTATTTTCTCATGACCCAGATGGCCGATCGATCTCAACTTCTACAGGTTTGTCAGTTTATGATAAACAATCATAAGTCAAATTTCAAAAAGTTAAGTGCCCAGTTACTGGTCTAGAAAGACTGCATTGTCAAAGTGCCTCTTTTTCCCAACTCAGTAAATATAAGCTTTCCTGAAAAGGTAGATTAACATTATTCAGGTTTTGGGATAATTTGAAACCTACAAATTGTGCGTTGAAGGCCTCCATTTTGTAAAAAGAAGAGGAAAGTGACGATTGGAAACTGCAAACTTTATAAATTCAAACTTACACGACGGAAGGGTCACAGGTTGACCAATTCACTCAACAGCCAGGCCTGGAATTACACGGAGGACACGGAGGCCATGGCCTCTGTTGCCTTGTTTGGCCTTGGTGCCCGCTTCAAAAGTTTCAATAGGCGTTAGCATTTCCAATAGAGTGCCTTGCAAAATGAAAATAACCATGCCCTCTCAGATGAAATATCCAGGCTGAACAGCAGCGTTGATATAAACTTAAAAAGTGAAACCAAACATATTCATGAACTGAAAAAACATTGGCTCAAAATGCCACATGGGCAAAGGATGTATTTCTACTATTTTGTACGCATTCTTACCGTTTCCAATGATGCACGTCCCAACTCTGCGGCACTGATGGCTTTCTCCAGTTTGCTTCTATCTCTCAGTGAACCTTGCATAGCATCATGCCCTGTGCGAGATATCCAGTCTATTGGAGTTTGCACAGTACTAAACAGATGCAGATGCAGATGACCGATGGTAGCCAGCCTTGTCAGGGGGGTTGTCCACGGGTCGACACTTTCCCTCACATCAACTGCACAATCAGCAATATAGAATAATAATAGAACTTTACATTTATGACGTGCTTAACACTACGTTTGTAATGTCTAAGCGCTATAGTATTTATCCGGGAAGGTTTGTGGAGCTGAGTTTTGAGGTATGAGACCTTTTTCCTTTAGATAGCACCATGTGATTGTTTACACGGTGCTGTGGCGCAATATGCAGCCAATCGAACCAGGAACACCGGGGCGAACCCCTTAACAAGAGAAGGGCCCTTCACTTTATGACAAGTGCACGTGCACTGGGTTCTTTTTCGTGCATTACACAACACACGGGAATTACGGCTTTACATCCCATCTGAAGGACGCAGCAATAATGGTTGAGTGTCTTGCTTAAGACATACATTAAGTGTCTTGACCGGGACTCGAACCCACACTCAGCTGATCAGAAACACCAGAGCTTGAGTCTGGTGTTCGTATCCGCTCGGCCACGCCACAATACCTTCCGGCGACATCTGTCTGCGTACCCTTCAAATATTGCCACCTATGTACATACTCAATAAATACAACTCCAGCTTTGGCCAGAAAACTGTAATTATAACTTCTGAAATTGTGTTCTTAGAATGTGTGTCATGATTTTTGAAAGTAGCACAAATTTTGCAAATCTGGTCACTTGTCTGACAAAAATGGTTGAAATTGCACACACGGGGATTTCTTACATTAGTTGTCTCATAACCCTCTGGTCTGCTACTGCCGGGAGTATGGAGAGTTCTGATCAATTATTATCGCAATGTGTGAAAAGCCATTGAAATTGTTCATTTTTGTCCCCAGTATTAAAATTGTAGTCTGACTTCCACTTTTTTCCCTGTGTTGTCAACTGAAAAGATAATGTCACAAGCTCACTGCCTAAAATAAATGCCCTGCCTGCATGGAGTGGCACTGGCACGGTGGACTGGTCAAGGGTAAAGACCAGCAAACGTCATGAATGCCGGTCAGTTTCATCTTGTCAGTAGTGCCTCTGACTTTCTTCATAAATTACACCAAAACGAGCGCGCACATTTTCGTCTTAAAAAGTGCCGTCCAAAATTGCTCTTTGGTAAGTAACAACTGGGGGGAAAATCTCGTCATAAAAACGTGGGGTTTCTATTCAACAAATTGTCACAGAATTTGGGGATACGTAGGCGTAGGGCCAAGGATACGAAGTGGATTGGCACTATTTATGGGGCTATGTAGGCCCTAGCGTAGCAATAACTGTAATGTCCGGATATTAGGCACAAGTTGTCTCCTGGCGTTCATTTCTTGCTCTATGATTCAATCAAAACTTACCCAAAAGGACTGAGGTCTGGTTGTAATTTGCTCCCATTCTCCGGCCGGCTGTTCGCTGTGACTACAGAGTGTTTTGATGTGATTTCCGATTACCTGCAGACAACGAAAGACAACAAACAAAACAAAAGTGCAAGGGGTAAGCCTTGCTGTATGTACAAAATTGGGCTAAAATTAAATAAATGCACAAGGGGGTCAGCCTTGCTTTTTTGTCAAAAACTGGATAAAATCAAACAAAATCATGAGGGGTAAGCCTTCACATTTTGTGAAAAAAATGGGCTGAAATCAAATAAAATTACAAGGGGTAAGCCTAAACTTTTTGTTGTTAAAACTCATTTGACCAAAAACAAAACCAAAGTTTGACTTGGATGGATCTGGGGTAATTCTTTCTTACATGTATATTTACCTACAAGACATACATGTAGTCAATTGGTATCAGAATGAAGTCTTTTTCCATTATTGAGGTGAAGACAATGTTTTGCATACTACAAAAGAAAAAACAAATTATACAGATAAAGAAAATGTGTCATTAAAGGAACATTACAGAATTTGTTTTTGCTAACAAAACAGTTGCTGGCAGTGTAAGCACTTTATGTAGTCCACCACATAAACTGACAAACCTGTAGAAGTTTGAGATCGATCGGCCATCTGGGTCACGAGAAAATAGTGAAAAACCGATAACACATTTGCATGAAATCATAAAGATTCAACAAATGAATAAAACGCTCACTGAGCGATAAACTCCAATCGGAAAATTAGTTTATTCATTTCTCATCACATGGCATCCGCATTTCAGACAGAAATATTTCAAGGGATGTTTTCTACTATCATCATCATTAGACCGTGTAAGTTTTATGTAAATCTGTGATCAAAAAGTACTCCTAGAATTATGAGGTTCCATGAACCTCATAGAGGTCCATGTACAAACTACAATACAAAACTTTTTTTCATTTACGTTTCTGCACCTGGAGTTCTCATTTGAAATCGGATCTCGCCAAAATTAGGCTCTACGTGTTCCTTGGAATCTCATTGAGCGTTGCATGGGTCAAGAAAATCCACTCCGCAAATTTAAAATTGTTAAAAAGCAATAAATTCTTACCGTCATTCCCAGTCCTCTTCAAACAGTGTGAGTGTTATAACAAATATGGCGCTGGAGTCACATGATGTGTGTACAAAACCAACCTACAGTTGCCGGGACCAGCGTTGCTGCGCGCGGAGTACCAGTTTGTTCGGTAGACCTTTGCGAGCGCAGCAAGCGCCATATTTGTTATAACACTCACACTGTTTGAAGAGGACTGGGAATGACGGTAAGAAATTATTGCTTTTTAACAATTTTAAATTTGCGGAGTGGATTTTCTTGACCCATGCAACGCTCAATGAGATTCCAAGGAACACGTAGAGCCTAATTTTGGCGAGATCCGATTTCAAATGAGAACTCCAGGTGCAGAAACGTAAATGAAAAAAAGTTTTGTATTGTAGTTTGTACATGGACCTCTATGAGGTTCATGGAACCTCATAATTCTAGGAGTAATCAAAAAGTATATTTTACAAGTTTTGTTCTTACCAATTCTGTAATGAATGTTCCTTACTGTGATGTGAATGACAACTTCATTACTACTTTAGTACTTAGTACTTAGTTATCTGTTTATAGAAAAGTATCTGCTGCAAATTACAGCAGAGGCCAGTTTAAATCCTGGTTTGAACTGGCCTCTTGGCCAGTGAGCATCCTCAACGATCCACCAATTAGAATTGGTTGCTGTTGAAAAACTTCATCCAGCAGACAATGGTGAGGAACATTCCGAGTAAAAGTCCAAAGATCCTGTGTCAACCAAGCTTGGATTGATGTCCGGAAATTGGGCACAAGTCGTCTCTTGGCGTTTATTCCTTGCTCTAGTCTATTATTCAATCAAAACTTACCAAAAAATGCCTGAGGTCTGCTCGAAATATGCACCCATTCTCCAGCCGGCTGTTCGCTGTGATCATAGAGTGATTTGAAGTGATTTCTGATTACCCGCAGACGACGACAGACGGCAAAGCAAAGAGATTCTTTCAAACAAACAAACAAACAAACAAACAAAACCTTTTTGTATAAAGACGGACAGCAGAGGGCGCTAAACTGAAATTTAGATTTTCTGAATGGGCTGAAGTAAAAGAGCGTCAACACTTTTTGTTCACGATTAGGCCTAGACATAGCCTTGAGGCACTGCTCCCATTTTCATGTATTTTTTCCCCAGAATTTTCAGGAGATGCTGACCCAATGATTGATTCTGAAATAAACGATGCATATTTTGAAATCCCTAAAATAAAGAAAATCACGGAAAATTTAATTGCAAAGAAAAGAAATGACATTTCTCATTTCAAAACATGTTCGCGCGTACTGAAGGTAAAATTGATTAAATATCTCCACTTGTCAACAACTGATGAGCAAAAGGCTGATGTGGTATAAATTAAGCTTAGTGAAAAGTTTGTCCTGCTGATTGCGATTCGACCGAAATGCATATTCGACCTCAACACTACAAGAGCAAAAAAATACAAAACAAGGCAATAAAAGGAAAAAAAAAAACCCAAAAGCACACACACAAAAAACGACACTATGTGGGGGGGGGGGGGGGCAATAGAATTGTTGTGCTTACATTATAATGGGACCCAGCTTTTCCACACTATTTGACAACCTTTGAGTTCACGCACCCAGAAATCACTACAGTGTATAAAATTAAGAGTAGTCAAAAAATTTTTTTTTTAAATCTGCGGAATTGATTCATACATTTTTGTAGTTATTCGAAAAATATGAAGCAGGTCCTTTCTTCCGCGCCCCCTCGGCTGCTCTGAGGTAGTATGTCTGCTCAGTTGAAGGAAATCAATTTTACAAACAACTCTATAGACGATGTGACCTGTGACATCACATGTTTACAAAAGAGCCACAGAGCCTGGACTTCCCGGCGGGCACATTTGTACACAGCTCAATGGAAGAATACAACAAATCTTATGTTTTATGGAGATCGCACTGTCTGATTTTCCTAAACTTTTGATATGAAGAAAAGAGGGACATCTCAAAAGCTGTACAGCTGTTGCTTTTGTAAATTTTGAATTTATGTGAAAATTATGACACAAAATATAAATTTTCCCATTGAGCCTGTGTAGCATCTTGCCCGTCAGGAATAGCATTATAATATACGAGGTCACCACTCTGTAAACAAATGTAACATGGTCTATAAATGATTATTTAAAAAAAAAAAAAAAATGCATTTTTGCTAACTCTTCCGTCACGATGTGAACCTCATTTGTAATCTTTTGAGTGTTGTTGCAACTCTTCCCCCCGGGTGAACGGGGTAATATTCCTTCTTTAAATAAAACAAGAAATCATAACTATAACTTGCTACTTGGAGGATCTGAAAAAATATCACCAGTCTCACTCAACCCAGCTATATTTTCATGACCCATTAGTCACGCTATTTTTTCTGGTAATTTTCAAATTCACTTCAACCACAGTCAGTATGACAACACAACGATAATACAAGCCAGACACGCAACCCATCCATAAACAAGTACAACTACCTTTTATGTTTTCCAAGTCAACAGCCTTTTGGAGTGTCAATGAATCGGACAGCGCCATCGTAATTATATCAACCAATCACTAAGAAGAAGAAAAAAAGGAAAAGGAAATTAATAAAACAAAACAGGTCACATGTTGTGTTTCATTATTTCGACGAACGATTAAGATATTTTCATTTATAGAACCATAAAACAGTTAACATCTGAACGTCCATACTGCCAGCAACTCTAACATAAGTAGCTATTGGGAAAAAAACATCAGTTGTCCACCTCCATAGTGCTTAAAGTCACAAACAAACAGTAAAATAAATCCATCAATTTGATGAACTCTCCTGACAAGAGTAGAAATGGTTTTTAAATAATGTATAAAAGTCGGAGGCTGACAAAGCTAAGACCACAAACTGAAGGAGAACGCATCGACAACAATTTCAATTCTCGAGCTTCACCCAAGAAAATCCAACGGCAAAATGCGTGTACTCGTAGCTACGGCTCTCGCCCTGTTGGCGATGGTGATGATGTCCAGATCTTGCGTTGCAGACCCGGACCCGGACCAAGCCCCGGAGGCGACCATTGACCCACCATTTCCCGAGCCTGAAAATAAGATACCGGTTGAGCTGGAAGACAATGGAGACTTCGACCTGGCCAATGTAAGTAGACAATCTTGAGGACGAAGGTCCCAAATTAAGTTCCCGTTGGTCCGCATGTATAGATTCGAACAGCGCATACTGTACGATGCTTGTCACCGGGGGTGGGGTGGGGTAGGTTTGTGGGGGTGGGGTGGGGGGGTGTAGGCGGAAGGGGGGCAATCATTTGTAATCACGTTTTGGGTACTTTCCAATTTAACTGTTATGAAATACTCATGGCTTGCACCCATGACAACGGTACCCGAATCGACCAATGGGAAAGATGACAATATTGTGAAACAACTAAACACTAGTAGTAGTACCGCTCACCGTTTGCACAAAGAGGCAAATACACCAGGGCCCAATTTCATAGAGCTGCTAAGCACACAAATTTGCTTAGCATGGAATTTCTTCATTGATAAAAACAGGGTTACCAACCAAATTTCCCTGTGTTGCATATTGCTTGTTACTGGTATTCAGCTGTTGTTTGCTTATCCTGAAAATCACGTGGAAATTTGGTTGGTAACCCTGTTTTTATCAATGAAGAAATTTCATGCTAAGCAAATTTTTGTGCTTAGCAGCTCTATGAAATTGGGTCCAGGCTGTGATAAGCAGTGTTAATATTATTTAGTCATCGAATACAGTCTGCTTTTTTTGGCCATAGCCTATAACAGTTCCCTTTTTTTTTTGCATCACGTTTTTTTTTTTTGCATCACAGATTCATTATGAAAACGAGTTAATCGACCAGCTGACCAAAATGGACGCCGAAGGTAGGGTTGCCTATTTTTATGGGGAGAAGATTAAAGGTTAAAGGTTAAAGGTACACGTTGCCTTGGATCGGTCGAGTTGGTCTACACAAAGCGTTTGTGATCGTCTGTTATAAAATGCATATGGTTAGAAAGATGTTCTAAAAGTAAAATACAATGATCCACACAAATATGCCTCGAAATTGCGTGGTTTTCCTTGAACTTTGCGAACTAACACGGTCGGCCATTTTGTGGAGTCAAAAGTTTGACTCCATAAAATGGCCGAAAGTGTCCAGTGTCTTTAAAGAGCAATTCCTCATCATTCATTGGTGTTCTCTTTTGTGTTTGCAGACAGTTCAACAATTGAGCCAGCTGACTTTGTGGGTAGTTGTAGCGGTACAGGAAAATCGAGTAGTTGTCGAGCACCTGTGATGTTCACTGTCATGGGAGTTACGTATGACATGAACGGTAAGCAGCAAATAATTCACACAATATGGGCTTTGGAAATCGTAATATAATAATAGTGCGCCACCATGAGTTTCCTTTTCCCAAAGAGGGCCTTGCGTGGGATTTTGCTCGTCCCCAGCGCCTTGCCTCAAAACCAAAGGCGCTGGGATGGGCAAACGTATCAAGCACGCTCATTTGTTAATGCTCAGTCCCATCATGCATCACACTTACACTGCAAGCACTGCACGCATGACGTACTTCCTGAACAAGAATCTGTGCCAGCTGATTAGCCCATTCTAGCGGTCCTGGATAGGCCGCTGGGGCCGAGCGAAGCGTGGGATCGGCAATTTCCAATAGCAAGAGAGAGAGAGAGAGAGGTGAATTGCATGATGATTTTAAGGCATTTGTATGGCATCATTAACAAGGGCTACCAGTGAACTATGCTATTTTGTTGTTTTCTTCTACTCAGTGACAGTTAATATCCTGTACGACAAATCAAAAAACCTTGTGCGTTTTCAGTTGATCGTCAACAACAGGTGTCTCGGAAAGAAGTTCTTGTCAGGTATGTGTCGATAATAATGTAGACTTACACATAGATTCAGTAACATTTTCTTAACAGACCAGGGCCCAATTTCATAGAGCTACTTAGCAAAAAAAATTGCTTAGCATGACATTTTTGCCTCGATAAAAACAGGATTACCAGCCAAATTTCCACGTGATTTTCAGGATAAGCAAACAACAGCTGAATACCATTAACAAGCAATATGCAACAAATGGAAATTTGGTTGGTAATCCTGTTTTTATCAAGGAAGAAATTTCATGCTAAGCATGTTTTCGTGCTTAGCAGCTCTATGAAATTGGGCCCATGTGGTAACTATGCCAGCACGTCATGATGTTTGCCCCTGTGGGGCTGGGATTTCACAAGAATCCTTTGATCAAGCAACAAAAGGCGCATTTAGACCGGGTTATAGACCATTTGCATTGGCTGCCATGCATCGCTCAGGCCAAACAATGGAAACGTACACGCGTTTACGCGCTGCGCACGACTCTCAGCCAATGAAAGGTCTTCATTGCCTTCAGTGAGCGCACTGTTTTGGGCCTGTGACGTTCATAATGGGTTTTGCATAATGGGTTATAGACCATTTGAATTGGCTGCCATGGCTCAGGTCAAACGATGGAAACGTACACGCGTTTACGCGCTGCGCACGACTGTCAGCCAATGAAAGGTCTTCGTTGCCTTCAGTGAGTGCCCTGTTTTGAGCTTGTGACGTTCATGTGCAAGGGCTCCATTGCGCATCGCTGGTACCAATCCAGACACTAGTAAGCATATACACCTTTCCATTGTTGATGAACAAACCATGCTGGTTGGCAGGGACGGCCAATTGTTAACAAAACAGTCAGTCGTGTTGACAGATGTTATGACCAAATTCAACGTTTCTGCAAACTTTCAATTAAAAAAAAATACATCCCACTAACGGTTGCTTTGTTGCCAACAAATTGAACAGTATTATTTCATATTTTGTGTAACATTGTTACAAACTGTGGCTATCTGATTTGGCTTTGCAATTATGGCTTCCCATAGTTTTCCAACCTTGGTTTATAGCCAAACCTCGGGCTGTGACATTGCGATTGAAAGGTCTATAGACCCCTTGCATTGGCCGCCATCATTGATGAAACGTGCACGCGTGAGAGGCTTTCATTGGCTGAGAGTTGTACGCAGCGCGTACACGCGTGCACGTTTCCATTGTTTTTCATCAAAGATGGTGGTCAATGACGTCATGTGCAATCCATCTTTACGTGATCAATGGTTCCAGCATAGTTCTACCTCCAAAATGGATGCAGAACCACGTGCTTCATAACTCCAACCGTAACATTGTTCGTTTGATTATTTCCAGGCGCAGACGGCTATATACAATCCATGTTTGGAACTTACTATCTGCAAAGGGTAACATTTACCATTAGCCTCCAAACCCACGTAATGTATGCAAACATGGCCGGGGGCAGAATAATCACCTGTTCAAGGGTCAAGATAATGGCTTCCAACAAGACATGGGCAGTTGCCTATCTGGGTTGTGTCTATTTAAAGTAAGTCCGTGTCCGAATTGGCGGCTATAGCTATGGCTACGGCTAAATTTCCGCGTCATCGTGCGGTGAAGTATAGCACGCCCTTAGCAACACCCTTGGCAACAGCCGTAGCTGTAGCCAAAGCCGCCAATTCGGAAACGGCTCAAGTCTCACTGCCGAAGACAATCATTGCAGTCGATAACCATTGTTGAGTCAGATTTCAAATGCAAAAAAATGTTGAAGGTATTATACAGGATTGGTAGAGCTAACAATAGTCACAGACAGTGTTCATGTTTTGTGTGATCAACCATAGTATAATCATATGAACCAACAAACCTGTGAAAAAAAACACATTGTCCTCAATTTAGGTTGCAACGATTTCACAGCAAAAAAAATGTTTGGTAGTAACTTCATAAATAGTAAGCTTTCAGACAACAATTAAGCAGTGATGTATTTTATCCTTACCAATCCTGTGTAATACCTTTACAAACGAGGTAGATTCGATGAAAAGCTTATTATGCATATTTCAATTATAAAAGATCCCGATATTATCGTTTTTGAAATAAATTGTTGTACCATAAACGAAATATTTTCTAAGTACCCCAACTTAATAGAAAAATGATTATTCACTTATTTTTGTCTCCTAATGGAATGAACATTTCGTGGGTTAATTGATTAAACAAATAATTATAATAGATGAATTAGTAGAAATTAAGTGTTTGTACAATCTAACATACATGGTTTGTTTTAGGAAAAAGGTATCATTTTTATTGAACATATTACACATAAACAACGGCTCTAAAAAACTTTAAAATAGCTGTATTCTTTCTCAGCTCACTGATACATGTTTACCTCTGGGTGAGGAGAAGAAATTATAGTCAGGCATCTTTCTCAAGGACTAGTGTCCTGACCGGGATGTGAACCCACGCCCTGATGACTTAACCACCAGAACTTGCGTCCGGTGTAGGCTACCAGACCGCTTGGCATTGAAACGCTATCAATGTATAATTTATTAACCTATTTCTGGCGAACGACTGAATAGAAATATAGAATCGAACACCGATTTTAACTAATTAGGAACACCAATTAGAAACAGTTAATTGAAAGCCACAATCTTCACACTTTGATATTTTTGAATAATAGTTTGACAATTAAACAGATACAATGGTGGAGGCTGCAATGACTGTGACGACAGCGGATTGTAATGAGACATTTATACTATTAATTGCTCCTTTTCGATGGGTTTTGCGGTATGTTTAATTAAAGCTATGCTTCGTTAGAGATTATTCAGTAATAAAGGCTTAAAACACTTCAGAGTAATTAAAACTTCCTTGAAGCCATGGTGCTGTTTTAACAGTCTATTTTGTAAACACAAACCCGTTCTGAGAAAAAAGGAAGAAAACGAATCTTCGAAAATCGGGTAATGCAGCTATACACTATTAGTAAAATGTTCACAGATTCACACATAACTTACATGATTTCAAGTAAGTAATGGTAGAAAGGATTCCTTGAAACATTTCTGCCTAAAATGCTATGGTTTCTGAGAAATGAGTGAAACAAAAACTTGTATTTGAAAAAACAGAAAACACATAAGGTCTCTTTTCACTATTTTCTCGTGACCTCGATAACCAATATAGCTCAAACTTTCACAGGTTTGTTTGTTCATGCATATGTTGACCTGATTTTGAGCTGTTACCAAAAGTGTACAATACCTTTAAAGACAAGGCTGCATGATACTGAACACTTCACCTGGATATTAAAGCTACAGACTTAAATTCTCAAATTTAATTTCACATACCGGTTTTCGTTGCTATGAGATACGTTGAGTAAAACTAAGGAAAAGACTAAAAATAATTGCCTTTATTTTAATTTTTATTTGACATTTTGTTTGTGTGTAGATTTCTTTTAATGTAAAGATCATCAGTAGCAATAAAAGAGCTGACAAATAAACCAATAGTAATCTTTGAAATGTCTTCAGTCTTAACAGTGAGGGTCGATGTTAGTGAAATGAGTGGATAACTTCACATGGTATAACTTCCAGTACACTTTTATTCATCTGACCAACTCATGGCTTGGCAACCAGGGCCCAATTTCATAGAGCTGCTAAGCACAACAATTTGCTTAGCATGAAATTTCTTCCTCGGTCAGAACAGGGTTACCAACCATTAATGTCCATGTGTTGCATATTGCTTGTTACTGGTATTCAGCTGTTGTTTGCTTATCCTGGAAATCACGTGGAAATTTGGATGGTAATCCTGGTTTTATCAATGAAGAAATTTCATGCTAAGCAAACTGTTGTGCTTAGCAGCTCTATGAAATTGGGCCCAGGGTTGTGGGAATAGCGCCCTCTAGTGTTGATATGTTACAGTTAGCACATGCTGATATATTTAAATATTTACATTGTCATAACCGCATCGTACACACATGGGTCCGTTTTCGCGGTCGTAACCAATAACTGTTTCGGTTGACTTGGCCCTTGGTTATAATCACTGGGCAATGATCCTCTCATCTCAAACTATGCCACGACATCCCAAACTGGACCATTCCACTTGGCCTATAGGGGGTGTCAATCAACATGGAACAGTGACTTGTTTAAAGAGGGGACACAACAAAACTCGGCAAACATATTTGTGTACAATGTCTGACAAAAATGGCTGGAAATGCCCAAAATTTAAGACATGTTCCATATGACAGTCGGGAGGATCGACGGTTACAGTTCTTGCAACCCTGTGACGTAGTTCCGCTATAAGCCACGCCCACTGATTACCAGAAGCCCGTGGGAGTTGCAGTGAGCTACTTTCCTCAGAATTAAAAATGTGTTTCACTTGAAATGCTTTTGAACGATGAAACGGGTGATTGAGATGAAATTGGTCAAATTACAGACAAATTAAGCGTAAGACGTTTTTTTTTAGTCGGTGTGGCAGGAGATTCTGTCTCCACGAAGATTCTGTGGTCCCCCCCCCAAAAAAAATACGGCGAACTGTGTCCAGACTTCTTCTGATAGCGCCCTCTTTTGAATCAACCTTTCTCCAGCAGAGTTAATTTCCCACATGGGGACCGAATCTCCTAAGACACCGACACATGTTCGCTCGTCCCCAGCGCCTTGCCTTAAAACAAAAGGCGCTGGGATGGGCAAACGTACCGTTAACGTTAATGCTCAGTCCCATGCTCAGTCCCATCATGCATCACACTCACACTGCAAGCACTGCACGCATGACGTACTTCCTGAACAAGAATCTGTAGTAATTGATGGGGACTAAACAAATATGTCTGTGATTATTTTAATGGTTGGGTTATTTTATGGTGATTTAATTTTAAGATTTTGCTCATATTGTCCGAATATGATAATGAGGATGACGTATTACAAATTATACCTTTGACTGTTCATTCTCCATCATAGTAGCAGCACACGTGACACAAGTCACCCCCTGGGGAAGATCAGGATGTGTGGTGTCAGCCTCGATCCCCTGAGGCAATGGATCATGAATACGACCCTCTTCTCGGATCAGACTCTTCTCCGTTTCTCCTCCCTCCTCCGCGCAGACTTCTTTCATCAACTCCTTCTGCTGAGAGTCCACGTCTTCTCTTGTGACTTTGGAGTTATCCTCGAAGTCCCTCCTGTACCCGAGGTAGAATGCATCATCCTTTATCCCAAAGTCGGAGAACTTTGCGAAGACGTCATTTCTTGTGGCCCCGTACGGTTCGTTGACTCTGTACTTCCTCCGTCTTGACCTACCCAGGCACATACTAGAACTACCTCCCATTATGCTTAGTCTGTTCGCTCAATATTCAAGACTGTCTTGTATAGAGTGAGTGGCAGTTAGCTTGAAACATTTCCCCAGTTGAGTGTTGATGGAACGCGTTTCATCATTTTGGCTGACGCGCGGTTAGAATGTTAGAAGTGAATGCGACATAGATATAGAATATAATACGGATTATGGCGCGTATGTACGCGCGGCCGATCTAGGTATTATATTCTATATCTATGGAATGCGAGCGTCCTATCAGTAGAGCGTCCCTTTGGACATCGCGCCTGTAACTACACCATGCGCGTCATAAGTGATGTTTTGTGGCGAGTTTGCGTTTCCTCGGCCGCCATTCAAGAAGCTAGAGCACCACTCAGAAAATGAGTGTACTCAAACATCCGCCGGATTTTAAATAAGCAAACGAGGAGTTGTGTCGACGAACCAATAGATTCTCGGAGCATCTTAAGCAATCAAACAAAGACGACTCCAAATGACTCCCAAGCGAGGCACCGGTCCATCCAGCAAGCCCTCATCCTCATCCTCCTCCACCTCCTCCTCCTCCTCCTCCCCTTCCTCCTCCTCCTCCGGGAGACTTGCACGCTGATTAGTCCATCCCAGCGGTCCTGGATAGGCCGCTGGGGCCGAGCGAACGACACATGCAGCTGGTACGCACGGACTTACCGATACATCGTGACTAGCCCGAACATCTGACGTCACACTCCGAGGCTCGTGAATAACGCCAGAGACCGGCTTCGAGCGTTTGCTAGGAATCCTGACAAACGCACCTTCGAGCTCTCATCCCATTGCGGTCTTGCGGATAAGGACAGGGGACCGGTCTAGCAGTTACCATCATTTTGATTAATAGACCGGTGCCTGTCCTTATCCTTACGGATAAGGACTGGGGACCAGTTTACATCATGACTAACTCGACATAGACCTGAGATACTCGGACTCCTCCTCCCCCTCGGACAAACAGGGACTCCCCCTCGGACCAAGTGACTCGGACTCGGACTCGGACTCGGACTCGGACTCGGACAACGGAGAGTCGATTACAGCACTGCCGCACGCACGGACTCAACTCAACTCAAGTGTGTAGTATCGGTCTACATTTTGGTGCTCGATATGGGGCATGTGGTACCGCTATTCTATTGTGTCTTCATTGTGTGCTCGGAATCTCAGGAATTTTTAAGTTGACTTAAATGGGGCGTTGGGGGGGGGGGTATTTCAGTACAGGAGGAAAAAAGGTATGTTAACGTGTGTTAAACCGTGACATTGAATACATTTGGGCGTACTACCCGCAACTCCCATTAAAGAAAGCATCAGTTGTCCAACTTCACAGTGCTTAAACGATAAATAAATCCATCAATTTGAACAACTTTCACGACAAGAACAACGGTTTATAAATCTATAATTTTCGGAGGGCTGACAAAGCTAAGACCACAGACTGTAGGAGATCGCATCCAGAATCTTCCTTTCTCACCTCACAAGAAAATCCGACGGCAGAGTGCGTGTACTCGTATAGCTACGGCTGTCGCCCTGTTGGCGATGACGATGTCCAGATCTTGCAATGCAAACCCGGACCAAGCCCCAGCGGCGACCATTGACCCAAATTTTGATTCGGTACAGTCCCATTCTAAAGTTCAGAGTTTTCCACCAAACTGAAGTGTAACGCATAAAATATGTGTCACTCCGTATTCGAATCTTAACTAACCCCCATTTATAATAGCAGAGACCGGACATTGGAGTTGTAGTCCATTATTTACATTCAACAGAAACAACAATAGTTTGCAATACAAACAAAAGCTGACTATTTAAAAAAACAAGTTTGTTTTATTAAGCACGTTCATTACGAAAGCTGTCGATAAAAGTCAAGGCAATATATGTTGCCACGGGCATCAGTGATTGTTGAGAATGTGGAAGTTTTTGTTATTATTGACTTGTGAATTATTAATATTTTACGGTTCCACGGGTCTATAACTGTGACTGGAACTCTGACAAATGAAGTCCAAGTAAAACATGTTTGTCTACTCGAGAATTTAACTACATTGTAAACAAAACACTACAACATTACTTTATTTTTGTGGATGTCAGAGTGTCTGGTGAAAGCTGTCGATACGACTGATAATTGAAAATTATCCGATGCATTTTAAACAAGTTGGATGGCCGACATAATAATAGCGGCCATTTTGAATTCCAAAAACGCATTTAACACCATCACGTGGCACATCACTTCCACTTTCCTATGAAAAAATAAATACAAAATAAAAATAAAAAGTTGACCCAGTGTCAAACAAAAAGTTGACTTGGTATCAGCTGATCCCCGATGACAGCCTACTTTTTAAAATAAATATTATGACCCTAGATAAATGTTGGTGGTGATCGGGTGCAGCGGTAAGAAGTTACGGGCAAAACTATGATAGGGTTAATGCAATGAA
Organism: Pycnopodia helianthoides; assembly: GCA_032158295.1. Taxonomy (NCBI): domain Eukaryota; kingdom Metazoa; phylum Echinodermata; class Asteroidea; order Forcipulatida; family Asteriidae; genus Pycnopodia; species Pycnopodia helianthoides. The sequence goes on from CM063257.1 coordinate 3,355,616, forward strand.
AGCTGTTATACTAGACGTACCATTGATATTCAAAAATGTTTTTTTTTATAAGGAACGGCCTTTTCGTCATGAATTGGTTTTCACAAGGAATCCTAGTAATTTTCGTTCAATTCTGTAGCCATAAATAAACGCTAAAGAAACTTGTTATTGCACACAGTCTTTGAGGAGAAAGTATAGAGCAATATGTGAAAAACCGTCACATTGTAGACATCCGGGCGTACTACCAGCAACTCAAATTAATCATTGAAGAAAGCATCAGTTGTCCACCTCCGTAATGATTAAAAGCCATAGGAAAACAATTACATAAATCCATCAATATCAACAACTTTCCTGACAAGAAGAATCATTTAAAAAAATTATAAAAGTCAAATGCTCACAAAGCTTAGACCACAAACTGAAGGAGAACGCATCCAGAAACTTCGTTATTTTCTCACCTCGCCAAAAAATCCAACGGCAAAATGCGTGTACTCGTAGCTACGGCTCTCGCCCTGTTGGCGATGATGATGATGTCCAGATCTTGCGTTGCAGACCCGGTCCCGGACCAAGCCCCGGAGGCGACCATTGACCCACCATTTCCCGAGCCTGAAAATAAGATACCGGTTGAGCTGGAAGACAACGGGGACTTCGACTTGAGCAATGTAAGTACACTGACAATGTTCAGCAGACACGAATGTTTCACATTCAAGACAAAGTCAATAAAGTGACATCATTATGACGGCATCAAAGGGAATGGCACACATATTACTTCGCTAATAATTGGCGTACAAATATTTGTTGGCGTGAATATTTACATAAATACTGGCGTATTGAGTCACGATTTGTGCCTCAAACCACAATTGTTTACGCCACTTGTGGCATAAAAAAATCACTTTCTTCCCAAAGTCGTAAATCTCGAGGCCAACGGTGTATAAATTCCCAATATTGGCCGTCTAGTGGATACTTACAGGAATAACATGCAGAACGAAGCTTTAAAAAAAACCAGATAAAGAACGAAAGAAAAAATTAATACAAATTGTATTATTTTGTTACTCATTGTATTACTGTACAATAGTAGTATTTGTTGTAGACTGTTTTGGTTGTTGAACAGATTCAACGCAAGAAGAAACAATAAATACATTAATTATATTAACACTTATACGGAAGATGCAATACGGAAATGGTCGCTCTATTCAGTTTCATCCCTCCGGAACCAAGCTAAGGCCAAAATTCATATCAGAACTTCAAAGAAAACTCTCATAATTTGTTCTAATGTCCCCTCAAAAACGACCCTGTCACAGCAAGTTCACGTAGTGCAATCCATTTGAAGCAATACTTTGTGAGATAAATGTGTGAAAAAATCATCCCTATCAGCCACCAGGGAAAATGATTTACGTATAAATTTATTATTATTATTATTATAAAAAAAAAAAAAATGTTTTGCTTAAAGACACTGGACACTATTGGTAATTGTCAAAGACTAGTCTCCTCACTTGGTGTATCTCAACATATGGATAAAATAACAAATCTGTAAAAACTTGAGCTCAATTGGTCGTCGAAGTTGCGAGATAAATATGAAAGAAAAAACACCCTTGTCACACGAAGTTGTGTGCTTTCAGATGGTTGATTTCGAGACCTCAAATTCTAATTCTGAGGTCTCGAAATCAAATTCGTGGAAAATTACTTCTTTCTCGAAAACTATGTCACTTCAGAGGGAGCCGTTTCTCACAATGTTTTATACTGTCAACCTCTCCCCATTACTCGTTACCAAGTAAGGTTTTATGCTAATAATTATTTTGAGTAATTACCAATAGTGTCCACTGCCTTTAACAGCCTATTAACTGCCACTGTAATAATTCAAAGATAACCACACCACACAGCTGCACCTTCTGCTTGGGTGACCCTTGCTGACCTTTCCCCCTTTTTGTCTCAATTTGATTCAGATGGCACAGGGTCAGGATGAATCAGTCGACCAGTTGACCAACGTGGACGCTGAAGGTAGTTTTGTTTACAGTTGTTGTTATTGTTGTTGTAAGTTTTTGTTTTGACGCAAGACTAAACTTTCAAATCATACAAATTGGTGACACTTAGGTGCACCACATGTACTTATTTACACAGTCGATCAGTTGGACGCTGAAGGTAGGGTTGTTGCTGTTGTTGTTGTTGTTGTTGTTGTTGTTGCTGTTGTTGTTGTTGTTGTTGTTGTTGTTGTTGTTGTTGTTGTTGTTGTTGTTGTTGTTGTGCATCTCATGGTATCTGTTTACACGGATTTGTTTTATGTTCATTTCACATTGACATGAATTTACTCGTCAGAATCAATTGCTCCATTATTTCTCGAATAAATTTGCTTTATGTTTCCTTTAATCGATGTATCTATATACATACCAATTTCTCATCATTCATTAAGCGTTCTTTTTTTGTAGTTGCAGATAGTTCAACATTCTACCCAACTGACTTCCAGACTAGTTGCCAAGCCTCGAAAAGCAGGTCTAACTGTACATCATTTGTCAAGTTCTATGCCATGGGAAGGACGTATACCATGACCGGTATGTGGCAAATAGTCACACAGTAGTCTTTGGAAATCGTAATATAGTGCGCCACCAATTGATCTTTTCCCGCAGAGACACAAGCATTTTAAAATGTAATGATTACGAGGTCTGCCGTGGCAATTTTGCATACTTTTTTTGAACTGTAAACAGAGGTCACTGTTAATCTACAATAATGGTGTTTATTATTTCCTCCTTTTAAACCACGTTTTTGAAAGGTAAATACCACATGATTTTAAAGGCAAGTGTAGGTATGGCATTAAAATTAACGAAATTGGAGGGAATGACGCCGTATCCAGCCTACGAGTAAACATTTTTATGTTCTTGTTTTCTTTACTCAGTGAGCATTATAACAATCTACTACAGTACCTCAAACCGCCTGTTGTTCTATGTGTACGTCAACAGAAGTCATACTGGATGTCATTGGTTGTCAGGTATGTATTGATTATGTCGATTTAGATTTTGATTCAACCTAGAGCTGTGTATAGGAAGAGTTGCTACATAGAGGGACCAGTTTTCGGTGGTCACGTGGTTCCTGGACGCCATTTTTGGTCCAAATGTAGCACAGCACAACCTCGTCCCCAGGGTGTGTCGAGCAGTACGAGGCTGACCGCTCTCTCACCCTGGTATTGGATCATTTGCGTATCCAAAAATTTTGGATACGTATGCAAATTAGAATAGTCTGGCTGCTTTTCGAAATTCACATCTTCTTCACAGTCTCGTGGTCCAGTACAAGAGTTAATAACTCTGTATGGTGTAATTCTTCTAGACACTATGAATATATGCTAATATTGTAAAGTCGTTGTCCAATCAGGGTCCAAGTAAGGAGTTTCCCTCCTAGGGTTTACTATTGTAAACATGGTTGGAAATAAAGTAAACCATGGGGACGAGGTTGAGCACAGCACAACCTAACGTGCAGTCTAGTTTGGCACCCTGTGTGCGCACATGCATTTGTGTTGGACCTTAATGGCTTCTTTGTTGCAACTCTCACATTACACAGCTCTGGTTTAGTCTCGTACACAGCGCCACCAAGTGGACTCTTCTCGTGAGGTAGCTCACGTGTTGTCAGACATATTTAGTTATAAGTAGCATGCACCATTGGTTGTAAAACAAAGACACACGTAAAGGCATTTATAATAAAGCATGGCAACCATCCTTTATGTAATCGTTTGCGTTTTTCGTGTCTGGAAAATTCCACCATTCGACGTCTCAATTTTAGACATCTCGTGAAACCACAATCGGATTTTCTGCATTATTATAAAGGACAAGGATAGGCGCGTGTATAAAGTGCGCCACGCGTCGTGTAATTGATCAGTAGACTACGTCATCAACTCTGTTTTTGCTGTTTCGCAAGAGGTGCCCATGCCCACAGCTCAACTCTGGCGAACCGTTTAGAAACGCGCAGTTTAACGCAATTGCGCGCCGCTTTTATCATCATACACCTCGTCTAAAGCCCGGTTCATACTTCCTGCGAATGCGAATGCGAAGCGAATTTGACGTGCATTTGACGTCACAACTCTGTTTTCGCTGCGAATATTCGCAAAAGTTGAGCACAGCTCAACCGCTGCGAATTATTCGTTGCGAATTTGTGACGTCTACATTTGCTTCGCATTCGCATTCGCAGGAAGTATGAACCGGGCTTTACGCACAAAGCTGCTGGTACGTTGAGGTCACGCGCACGTTTCTACGCACAAAAAGCAGCTGTTATCGTCCAATGATTAGCCTGAACACCTGACTTCACATTTTGATGCTTGGGAATAGATAGTTCCCAGTAGACGCCATCTTTACGGGCAAAGTGCATTTTGGCTTGCAGGTGCGTCAAACGCTCAACTTATTAACGCACCCGCGTTGTTCACTGACCAATCCTGCAATGAGTTTCGTGAAATGCGCGCGTGTTGCACGCCGTTCTCACACGAAACGCCCGACTGTTTGTTCTAAACTGCCCGTAAAGATGGCCGATTTACGTCACACTGCAACCTATCTATAAACGCCAAATACCGGCCTTGAGCGCCTGGAAGTCCCCTACCGGATGCACCTTTTACCTCGCATTCAATTCACATGGACGGAGGGTGGATCATGGACCAATCATAACACAAATATGGAAAGCATACATTACACCAGTTACTGCATGTTTATCCGTTGAATTCTTTTGGCATGTGAGATCGTCTTTATCCTCGCAGGGGACCAGTCTATCCAATGATCTGCCTCGATTTTCCTCGGTGAGGGCGCTGTTTGAGAGTGTGACGTCAACTGCAAGGGCCTTTCTAGACAGATCGATGGTTTCAGCGTAGTTTTTACCTGCAAAATGGCGGTAAAAATACGTCAGTGTATGAGCTCATACTGTAACGTTGTTTAATGTTTTTACATTGTTTTGTTATTTCCAGCCGCAGAGGATGCTGTGCAGACATTCCAGACTCGCTACTATTCCAGCCCCGCATACTTTGACTTTGTCCTCACTGCCAGCAACATGTATACCATGACCCACAGTGGTACACGCAGCTGTTGGAGTGTCCAGATAAAGTCCTCAAACAAGGTCTGGGCAAATGTCAAACAGAAGTGCCGTGTATTTCATTAAGTTCCTGCAGCTTAAATTAATCATTGCAGTTGTCAGCCATTGTTGAATCGCGTGTCAAACACACACACACACACACACACACACCCACACACACACACACACACACACACACACACACAGACACAGTTCTGTTACATACACTCTGTATACATTCCTTTGTTCTGTGCACTTAAGAAAAATCATTCTTTTCTGTTTGAAAAAAACAACTACCCACAAAACAACAACAGCAACACTAATAAAAAATATATATAAAAAAAAATAAAAAAAATTGACGAAGATTTAATGCTCAAAATATTGCCATCATGTCCAATAAATAGCGTACAAACGAGATCAGTATACACAATAATACATTCTTATATTTGAAAAGAGATATTCAAGATCTGATTGCACACAGAATAAGATCAAATACTGTCTAATGACGGAATGAAATGTTGTTGGTTAAATTGATAAAACAACAAATAAACAACACCCTTATAATGGAGATGTGCTGAACTTCTTGATCTTTTCAAATGCTCTAATTTACAAAAACCTTGTTCAGGAAGTTGAGAGAATTTTGTTGTGCTTGAAAACGAAAGCTTTCAGTGGAAACACACGGCAGGGTTCTTTCACAAACTAAGTTGGACTAACATGTATAATCAACTAATCTAAACTTGGTGAAGGAACTTCAGAGAAAAATAGAACATGTCACTGATATAAAACAGCTTTCAACTGCTAGTGCGAAGTTAGTTCAAATCAAAAGTTGTGGAGATCGTCAAACTTAACACTTTGATATCGTAGAATAACAGTTTGACAATTCAATGTATAAATGCAATGGCAAACGCTGCAATGACCGCGATGACAAAATTGGACATGGATTGACAGTGAAATGTAATGAGACATTTAAATTATTTATTCTGTATTCGAGGGTTTTTTTCAATAGTTATGTTAAATTAAAGCTATTTTTCGACATTATTCGGCCTCCTCATAATCTAATCCTAAGTCATCCAAACATGTAGTTTGTAGAAAATTGTACACTCGAAAAATTATCGGGTCAGAGTTGACAATTTTCCGGGTCCCACGGGGCCCAACCTCGTCCCCAGGGTGTGTCGAGCAGTACCAGGTTGACCGCTCTCTCACCCTGGTATTGGATCATTTTTGCATATCCAAAATGTTTGGATACGTATGCAACATTCTGGCTGCTTTTCAAAATTCACATCTTCGTCATGATCTCGTGGTCCGGTACCAGATTTAATAGCCTGTTTGTACATTGGTTGCCGGCCGGTTGTTTTGACAAAGGTTAACATTTGGTTTTGTCCAATCAGGGTCCAAGTATTGGAGTTTCTCTCCCAGGGTTTACTATTGTAAACATGGTTGGAAATAAAGTAAACCGTGGGGACGAGGTTGCAGGGGGCCCTGACCCATTTCTGGGTAAAACCAGAAGCTGTGTCAAAATAACCCAGATATGAGTCAAACTGACACAAAATCCGAGCTAAAATCACATGTTCAAACAGTTTCCGGATCAGCCTAAACCCACAAGTGAATATCAAGGCCCACTGTGACGTAGAATCCGGGTCAATTCTGACCCAAGAGCTTTTGTTGTTATTAACCCTCCTACTCTCAGTGACTCTTGGCAACATTTTCCAGTGAGTTGACCAACCATTTGAAACCATTCGACTGCCAAGGCTGTGTACGGCGGCACAACTGTGCACAGAACTAACTGTGTACTGTGTACGTGCATTCCCTCATGGTATAATATTGCAGGCTGGCATAGTTTATCTATCAACCAAAACCACAGTGAATGGTATTGAATGGTCAGACAGCAAGAGGGTGGCACAACTGTGCACAGAACTAACTGTATACTGTGTACATGCATTCCCTCATGGTATCATATTGCAGGCTGGCATAGTTCATCTATCAGCCAAAACCACAGTGAATGGTAATGAATGGTCAGACAGCAAGAGGGTTTTAATAGAGTGTATTGAATACTTCACATCAGGACAAGATTAACACTATTCCGTTGCATTGTCAAGTACCTATCGTAGCATTGGTTGTGGCCTAATCATTACGGTAAAGTCGTGGAGAGTTAATGAACAAATGAACATCAATGTGAATATTAATAATGCACGGCGCCGCTACCTACAGCAACATTTAACGAGTTAAAAAAATTAGAACTTTACGAGAAAAGTGCTTGAAGGTACTTGTAGACGACTCACCAAACAGAGTCTCAACAACAAATTTTCACTGACAATTTCATTCACCAATTATCATTAACTGATTTTTTTCTCAAATTGAATTTAACATTCCTCTTTTTCGTGACAGAGTTACTCTGAATTCCACGATTAATTAATGGTTAATGGGTTTATTTGAAATCTTCTTTAACATTTTGATTGTATGTGGTTCTTCAAGATTCTAAGTAGCAATAAATCAACTAAAAAGCAAATCAATCGTATCCCGTGTTTAGTCTTCTGCCACTTATTTGTAATAACAACGTATATACCAGGGGTTAAAAGGACACGCTGCCTTATTTTGGGCGCCTTGGGCTCTATTTTTTTATTTTTTATAATGAAATGGTTTTGATTGGAAAGATGTTTTAAATGTAGAATATAATGATACACACAAACAATCCTCGAAATCGTGTGGTTTTCCCTTTCCTTTGTGAAGTAACACGGCCCACCATTTTGTGGATTAAAAAAATGTGGTTCTACAAAGTGGCGGACCGTATTAGTTCACGAAGTAAGAGGACAACTACATAGTTCGAGGCATATTTGTACGGATCATTATATTACATTGTTAGAACATCTTTCCAAATATATTAATTTTCAAAATTGCATAACAAACGCTTTTTATACTGAGCCTCAAATCGCCCAATCCAAGGCAACGTTTCCCTTCTTAGATATGAGTTAATCGGGAGAACGAGCACAAAATTCCCTGGGACAGTGTCTTCATGATATATAGCCAACCCCGTTTGCGATAGAAACTCCATTGATCACGGGCATCCAACATGAAAAGTCATTCATTACCACCAGCATCATTTTACACGCCATTTAGATCTCTCTGTTGCGCGAAGCAGTAGCTTTATCATCAATAATGACTTTCGTGGCTGTGTATTTCTAGTAGTAGTGTACAGTTATTTGGTTCACTGCAATTGCAAATACTACACTGACATACCTCAAAATGCGATGTTGGATTCGATTTTGTGAAAGAACTTCCTCTTAGAAATGAATATTCATGATTTTAGTGACCTTCCACTTGATATTCCCAAACCCCATTATAACGGTTTGAATAAGAATGGGCTTGTGGAATGTTTCTTTCACCCTTTTTTGACCTGGGAAATCTTGCTATACTGACAATGTACCTTTTGTTGATGTGCTGAGTGTCATTGCTTGCGGTCATTGGCATATCAGACATGGGAATAAAAATAGGAGCATAATTTGGTGGTAATTACATAATTTAAATGTGTTCAAAACCTCGGTATTATTTGAAAACATTCGGGCAAAAAATAAAATTAAATTATGACATATACACAACCCTCCCCTTCCTTATTTAACGTATAGATGTTTCGTTGAACCGAACCCTAATGAAACTTTAGCCAAAAGTTTACAAAGAAGAGCAAGTTCGGTGGCGACTAAACTTGACTAGACCGACTAGACTAACCAGAAACCATAGAGCACAGGGAGATTGACTCTATGATCGCACCCTGCACTGGAGCATGGTCGACTATGGTCAATTCGAGAGCTACGTAACAGTGTCTGGTCCCAATATACGGCTCTGGTCAAGTCTAGCCGCCCACCCGAACTTGCTCTAAGTTGCCAATTAAACTTATCCAACCTTTATGCAGAAGATTGTCTTTAACTTTACAAAAGCGAGAACTTTCTTACCGATTGTGTTGGACCCGAAACGGGTTGAAAATGGGACCTGGAATCTACAGACTCCTACATTGTTGAGTTTACTAATTAATTGCGGCTTCACCTCTGACCCTAACCTTTTCTTGTCACTAGAGGGCGGTTTACCAAAACAACAAAGTTCAATAGTTACATAATAAGCCAGGGGTATACACGTGAGGGACTTTTAGCAAATATACTGAATGTACAAATGAAAATATCGGAACAACACCTTGTGTTAGTCAATGCAAACAAATACTAATAATAAATAAATAAATACAAATCACGCTTATAATTATTCTAAAGGTTTAGAAAAGCAAACTGAACAAAAATTTTTTTTATGGAGAGCAGCAGATTATTAGTGGAAACAGTGCTTTGTGCTGTTTCGAAAACGACAAGCTTAAATTCACCTTTTGATATTAATTTATTAGTCTTCTGTTTGCAATATTAGTACTATTGTGCGGTTATTTTGTGTTCTGTTTCATTGTTTTAAAGTTTCCTTCATTTATTATTTTGTTTTTACTTTTAATTTAATCTTGTTTTCAAATGTTTATCATTTGCATTTGTTTCTGAAACTTTCTGTATGGTTTGGGTACTTACTATTGTAAATAGCAAATGAAAGATGGCAATAAACGGATTTTTACTCTACTTCAATCGAAACAAATTAAAATAATATTAATAACAATGCAAAATATAAATAAATAAATAAATAAATAAATAAATAAATGAATTAATAAATAAATTGTAAAATAAATACATAAATAAATAAGTAAAATCATAAATAAATAATAAAATAAAATCATAAAAATCATACATCAAAAAAATTAAGAAACAAGTAAACACAAAATCTTGCCGCAAGAATCAGTTTTATCATTTGACCTATCCTTTGGTATTCATGAAAATAGCAGGGTAGCTAAAAATCATAGCATTTAAGCAAAAAAGACAAGTGACTCCTGCATTGTAGCATTCGAAATTCCAAAATGTTCATTCATTAATTTGGGGTTGAACCAACATAAATTGCCAAAAGCGGGACGCAGCAATTTGAAACTGCAATCTGCGGGGTAATGTGCCGGCACCAACTGAGCCATCCGGCCCTGTGTTGGCGGTATCCATATTTTGTCAATGTCAATATCTTTGCTCAGGGGTGCCGGTCAGAAGCCATTCAACCTGGCACTGCCCTACAGCCAAGTAACACACCCAAGGTTACGATACAACCTGGGAAGCGGCAGCCAGGGGATCACCTTACGGGGATGCTACTTTTTTATTTCAAATATCAAGTAATTAGCCACAAGGGAAACTGACGGAGGTCGCAGGCTCAAGTCCCGCTCCAGTCAATTTCTCTTCGTTCAACTCACAAACTGTTAAACTATTTACCCTCGTTCAGTTTCCCTTGTGGTTTAATACTGTAATTGTTTCTATTCGGTACAGTTCCATTCTAAAGGTTAAAGTTTTCTACCAATGGGACTTGACGACAAGTCGAAGTGTGACGCGTATCTGTCACCTCGTATTCCAATGTATCCCCATCTATAACAGCAGTGACCGGTCATTACAGCTGCAGTCCATTGTTAACATTAAACAAAAAACAACAACATAGTTTGTAATACAAACTAAAAGCTGACGATTTAAAAACAAGTTTGTTTTTATTAAGCACGTTTATTCACGGAAGCTTTCAATAAAAGTCAAAGCAATAAATGTTACCTCGAACATCAATTAACAAAGCTTGTTGAGAATGTGACGTTTTCATTATTGACGTGTAAATTGTTTTGTTTTACGGTATGCGACAAGTGAGGTGGCAACTCTTACAAAGAACGTTATAGTCCAAGAAAAACATTTTTGTATAAACACAAAATTTACAATTGTAAACAAAACACTAAAAAATTACTTTAAACGTCGGGTTTTTGTTGTCAAAGTGTCTTCTGAAAATTGTCGGAACGACTGATAAAATAGGATCCGTTTTGAAGATTAAAACAAATATTGAAATTTACTTTCACAAAACAATGATATTAACAAAGAGTTTTACTAAACATTATTTATTAAAACGTCGCAGCTGTTTGGATTAGTTTCACCAAAAGTCGCAACCTTTTTTGATAATTATAGGGAACGGAGGCACGCAGGGGGAACAATAGTGCCAACTCCGTGTTTGTACAAACGAAGCATTTTATAATACTAACGTAAACGACACATTGAAAATGGGTTTCATCTTCTGTATTTTGTTTGTGTGTGTCAAAGTGTCTTGTGAAATTTCTCGGTTGAAAAAAAAAAACCCAACATTTTAAAGGTTTAAATCTTTTTTTGACATCCTTTTTGTAACAAAACAATATACATTTTGACCGTCAATTTTTGTAAAACATCTTCGCAATTGTGGGATACTTTTAACCATACCAGGAAGCGACTTTTCTTGACTTACGGGGACTGGGGTGGGGGGGGGGGGTATAGAAAAATATGTTGGGGGGGGGACGTTTTGCCCCAGCCCCCACCCCGTTGTGGTTAATGCAATAAAAGTTGGTTTACTCCTACATTACATTGATAATCAAAAAAAAAAAAAAAAAAGAACCAGCCTTTACGTCATAAGTTCAATTGGTTTTCACAAGGAATCATTCTTCATTCAATTCTGTAACAACGCTTAGGAATTGTTTTGTTGCACTTAGTCTTTGAGTAGAAAGTTAAGAGAAGTATAATAAAACCATCACTTAGCCTAAAAGACATCCGGGCGTATACTACCAGCAACTCAAATTAACCATTGAAAAAAAGCATCAGTTGTCCACCTCCATGGTGCTTAAAAATCATGAGAAAAACAAAATTACATAAATCCATCAATATGAACAACTTTCCTGACAAGTAGAATGGTTGAAAAAAAACCTATAAAAGTCAAAGGCTCACAAGGCTAAGACCACAAACTCAACGAGAACGCATCCAGAAACTTCATTTCTCATCTCGCAAGAACAAAATCCGACGGCAAAATGCGTGTACTCGTAGCTACGGCTCTCGCCCTATTGGCGATGATGATGATGTCCAGATCTTGCGTTGCAGACCCAGACCCGGACCAAGCCCCGGAGGCGACCATTGACCCACCATTTCCCGAGCCTGAAAATAAGATACCGGTTGAGCTGGAAGACAACGGAGACTTCGACTTGAGCAATGTAAGTACACTGACAATGTTCAGCAGACACGAATGTTTCACATTCAAGACAAAGTCAATAAAGTGACATCCTTACAGTGGCTTCAAAGGCAAAGTATACGTTTGGTTTTTGAAACCGTTCGATTGTGTTAATCCTACATAAATGTAGATGCATAAAATGAAACTAACCAGTGAAAATCTCATTTCAAAAGGTGGTAGCGTTTTTGAGATATCGCCAACAATCTGGAGCGGTTCTGTCCACGCATGAAGAATACTATCTAAAAGGAATACACAATCTGAGAAACGTTTCTGTCAGAAACGATTCTCAGATTCAAACTTTTGGGGGATAAAAACTGACATCTTTATTTCCATATCCACATTATTTTGAATTGAAATATTTCTCAAATGGGTTTATACTATCGAAAGTTGCTGTACTTCTAACCAAGCAAGTTTTGATTGACATAAATTTGTTGAGTGACTACCAATCGTATACCTTCCCCATAAAGGGAATAGCACACATAATAACTATGCTAATATCGGCGTACAAACTCACGATTTTGCCCGTGTTGTGAATATATACATCAAAACTGGCGTAGAGATTTATGATTTGTTCCCCTTAAACAAACAATATTTACGCCAATATTGGCGTAAAAATTCACCTGTACCCAGAGTCGTAAATATTTATGCCATTGGTGTATAAAGTCAAATGTTTGCTTATTTCGTGAATACTTACAGGAACAACATGTAGAGCAAAGCTTTAGAAATAAAATAATAATAATAATAATAATTAAGTGTGTTTATATTTTATTTGATTACTTATTGTTTTACTTTATAAAAAGTAGTGTTTTATGGACTTAAATAATTGTGGAATTGATGTATTATTGCTGGTGTTTTGGTTGTTGAATAACATGAAGCTGAATAGCTTCAATGTACGAGGGGAAAATATGAACGATAACATAATTACGGAAGATGCAGTATGGAACTGTTTGCCTTATTCAGTTTTATCCCTCCGGACCCAAGCTAAGGAAAACAATCAGATCTGAACTGAAAAGAAAAATATCATTAAAATATCTGTTCTTTTGGTCTCCTATCATGGCGAGTTCATGTAGCACAATCAATTTGAAGCAACACTTGTTGAGATAAATGTATGAATGACAAAATATACCATATCAACCAATGTGAAGAAATGATTTATTTATTTACCTATTTATTTGTTTTATGTTTTGTTTTACTTAACAACTAAAGTAGCACAGCGCCTAAAGACATTTTTCAAATATAACTACACACACAGTTGCCCTTTCCGGGCTCAGTTCGTGTTGGTTAATAATGGCTTCTTAAGTGTGCGCTGGTATACACTAAGTCATGGCACGTGTTATTTATTTCACTGTTTTCTCCAAAGTGCAATGCCCTGGGAGAGTCAAAGACCTTGATATCCTCGGTGGGCCATTCCACATATCTTAGAGGGAGATGTGTAGTGTTTTTTCTTTTTATCAGGGGCTGAAAAACATTTCCACTGCCGACAAGCATCCAAAATCCAAAATTTATTTTTAGATAAAATGTAATGAAAATAGTTATCGATTACATTCTGCTTGGGTGACCCTTGCTGACATTTCCCCTTTTGTCCCAATGTGATTCAGATGGCACAAGGTCATGATCAACATGAATCAGTCGACCAGTTGACCAAAGTGGACGCTGAAGGTAGGGTTGTTGTTGTTGTTGTTTTGCTGTTGTTGATGTTGTTGTTGTTGTTGTTGTTGTTGTTGTTGTGGTTGTGGTGGTGATGGTGTAGTTGTTGTGTTGCTGTTGTTGTTGTTGTTGTTGTTGTTGTTGTTGTTTTGTTTTTGTCGCAAGATTAACATTTAAAATCAAAAATTCTTTGCTGACACATAATATGTGCATCACATATATCTATCTACACGGATTGGTTTCATGTTCATTGCAAATTGACATTAATTCACTCGACAGAACCCAATTGCTCCATTGTTTCTCGAATAAATTTGTGTTTAGTTTCCTCTAATCGATGCGTCCATACATACCAATTCCTCGTCATTCATTAGCGTTCTTTTTTGTGTAGTTGCAGATAGTTCAACGTTCCAGCCAGCTAACTTCGCGAGTAATTGTCGTCATAAGTCATACAATTCTAACTGTACATCAATTATCAAGTTCTACGCCATGGGAAGGATGTATTCCATGACCGGTATGTGGCAAATATTCACACAATAGTCTTTGGAAATCGTAATATAGTGCGCCACCAATTGATCTTTTCCCGCAGAGACACAAGCATTTTAAAATGTAATGGTTATGAGGATTGCCGCTTACAGATTTTTGTTGACAAACAGAGGTCACGGTTAATCTACAGTGATGTTTATTATTTTCCCCTTTCTTCAAAGTTCTTCAAAGGTAAATACCATTATTATAGGGCGTCCCATTTTATTACTATGGTTCTCAATGTTTTGTTTCCAATTAAAATTAGTTCGGTCGATCGAAAAGGGAAAAAAAAGAAGACAAAATAAAACCCATTGCTGATTTTCCTGTCTAGTAAGTAATGCAAAAAGCATACTGGATGTTGCTCTAATTTGTGAAAGTGTTAGTTTTAAAATTGAATGCATTCGTGAAGCTTTATTGGTGTTGCCCGCGTTAAGTTACACGCGTGCTATTCGAACGACATTTGACGACCCTGGGCTGACGCGGGAGTTTATTCCATTCAAAGTTGTTCTTGTTCTTGTTTTTAACAGAATTGGTAAAGGATTAGATGGTACAGATACTTAAGCATTGTTGTCTGCCCTTTCTCAAAGAACAATCAATCCCATTGTGCATTAGCAGTACACTTACGTAGAGTGCATGCGAGTAGCTAACATGCCGCGTCAAAATTCACATGTGCTAGTTCATCCAACTCCATGGGTCGATCCGGGCTGACTGAAGAGGAAGCTGAATCAGCCGAGTCGGACAGTGGCACCGCAAAACTCTGCTCATGAAGGGGGTATAGTGGAGAGTTTAATAGTGACATCACATACAAACACGATTTTAGGAGTAATATAGTACTTCCAGAAGAGTGGGTAGTTGTACTCACAAAATTTATTTAGAAAGTTTGTGACTACAAAACTGCTCACGGGTGACGGATAAAAACCCTCACATATTGCCGTTCGGTACGTAAATATCATGGTTGTTAAAAGTTGTTGCGAAAAACATATAGTCAAGGTTGAACATTGACCTTTGACGTGTCCTCTACCCCTAAAAGGAATCACACAAAGCACTGTGGTTGTTCAGTTGTGTGTAACAGTCTGGTAACCTGCTATCCACCAGGAGATCTTGGATTCGTTGTACATGACAGACGATCGCGGTAGTCGCACAATGTTATGAAGGCAAGCGTAGGTATGACGTCATTCACGAGGACGGAAGTGATGACCCCCCAAATTCGGGCTAAAGAGTAAACCAGTTTTATGTTTTTGTTTTCTTACTCAGTGAGCGTTGTGGTCCCCTACAACAGTTACTACAACCGCGTGTATTTTGCTATATACTTCAACCGCAGTTGTATTGGTAGTGTGTATGCGTCAGGTATGTATTGACTATGTTGATTTAGATTTTGATGTAACCCAGAGCTGTGCTACATAGAGGGACCAGTTTTCGTTGTCACGTGGTTACTGGATGCCATTTTGTTGGGTCCAAATGTAGCACAACCCAATGTGCAGTCTAGTCTGCCACCCTGTGCGCACATGCATTTTTGAGACGGAAATGGCTTCTAATTGCAATTTGTCCCAACCCTCTCAATACACAGCGCTGATTTAGCATCGTACATATTATAGGTCCATCAAGTGGACTCTTCTGGTGAAATATCTCACGTCTTTGTCAGACATATTTAGTCATAACTAGCATGCACCATTGATCGTAGAATAAAGACACACATAAAGACATCCATAATACAGCGTCCTCTAAGTAAGCAGGCAACCATCCTTGAAGTAGTTTATTTGTTTGTTTGTTTCCCTTACCCGAAAACCACTGAAAGCATATGCAGGACAAGCTCACACGTGGCGTGTCTGTATAGCGTTCCACAAATCGACATCACGGTTTTAGGTTTTGATAAACATCTTATGAAAACGGATTTCATGCAAGAACCTTGAAGGACAACATGTTACGAGAGCACTAGCAAAAAAAGAGAGAAAAAAAGGCGGTTAAAAAAGTTCGTGGCCCCGGCCGTGCAGACGCAGAACGCACTTTTGCAAAATGCGCGTCTAATAGCATTTTCACCGTTTGACAGTTTCAGAGGCAATCAGCGGTGTCAGCATATTACGTTCAAGCGGCGCTATAAATACGTCAGTGCATAAGCTTATAGACATTATGCGTTGACGTCATCAAGCCGCCATCTTTGAGGTAAACTGATGACGAAACAATGGAAACGCACGTATTTATACGCGCGGCGCACAGGATTGGCCAGGTACAATATCTTCCATTTGACCTCTAGACGAGGGCGCCCCACTCAAATTACGTCATGTGCATAAGGTCTACACCGTCACTTTGTTTAATGTTTATATTGTTTTGTTATTTCCAGCCTCAGAGGATGCTGTGCAGAAATTCTTGAAAAAATACTATCTCAATGGGGTAATCTTTGACATAGTTCTCACAGCCAGCAACATGTATAACGACCTCAACCGCAGTGGTACGCAAAGCTGTTGGAATGTCCAGATAAAGGCCTCCAACAAGGTCTGGGCAACTACCAAAGAGAGCTGTCGTGTATTTTATTATTAGTGTACTGCAGCTTAAATGAATCAATGCAGCCGTCAGCCATTGTTGAGTCGCGTTTCAAATAACACCAACAACAACACACACGCACACACGGCTCTGTGTTGCATTCACACTGTGGAACAGTTCTGGAAAAAACAAAAACTACCTTTCTGCTTTAAAAAAACAACAACAACAACAACAATTAATAAAACAATAAAAATGAATCATCGACGAAGATTTAATGCTCAAAATAATGTCATCATAAAATGTGTCCATTAATTCTTTGCAAACGAGATCAGTACACAAAGTATCATAATTTTTCAGGAAATTGGATATCCACGGTTTAAATGCACACAGAATAAGTTCAAATAAATTTTAATGACGAATGAAACGTTACTGGTTAATTAATAAAACAATACATCAACGATACGTTCTAATAGAGATGTACTAAACTTCTTGATTCCTTATAAACGCTTTAATGTTCAAATGCATTGTTCAAATAGTTGAGAGAAAAAGGTTTTGTTGT
This sequence comes from Pycnopodia helianthoides, assembly GCA_032158295.1. Classification (NCBI taxonomy): domain Eukaryota; kingdom Metazoa; phylum Echinodermata; class Asteroidea; order Forcipulatida; family Asteriidae; genus Pycnopodia; species Pycnopodia helianthoides. Next base: position 3,372,936 of record CM063257.1, read on the forward strand.
TCTGGAAAACAAATGCTTCCAATCGAAACATATGACGGAGTTCTTTGCCCCCCCCCCAAAAAAAAAAAATAAAATAAAATAAATAAAACAATAAAAAAATGGGACTACAATGTTTACTTGAATTACCTAAACTTGTCGAAAAACGTCACAGAAAAATAGAACCGGTCAATGTTCTTTTAAACAGTTTTCAACTACTAGTGCGAAGTTAATTCGAAACAAAAGTTGTGGAGATCTTCAGAACTGAACACTTTGATACCGTAGAATGATAGTTTGACGATTATAGACAGAAGCAATGGCGAAGGCTGCAATGACCGTGATGACGGATCGGACATGGATTGACAGTAACAAGTAGTGACACATTTGAATTAGTTATTCTTTATTCAAGGGGTTTTGCGGTATATTAAATTAAAGATAGCTTTCGACAGAGATTATTCGGTGATAATAATAATAATAATAATAATATTAATACACTTAAACTTAATGAAGTACATTAGGTCGTGCTACTGTAATGTGAAGTATAATTATTCATACAACAGCAATAATTAAAACAAGAAAGGAAAAACATAACAAACAGAATGACCTGATTTAATAATCTGATGACACTGTTCAAAACGGGAAATTTGTGATTCTTCCTCGTAAAAAGGTGAAACAAAAAACAATGTTCAGCCAAACTCCAATTTTAATCTTTTTCATCCAAGTAAATTAGTTCTAAAATGTAAAATGATACACTCTGAAAACTCCCGGGTCAGAATTAATTTGGTTCCGGGTCCTAAAGGGTCTGACCCATTTCTCGCATGACGAAGAAATGGGTCAAACTGACACAGAATCTGAGCTAAAATCTCATTTTTGACCAGTTTCCGGATCAGCTAAACCCCAATGGTTAAGACCCCCCCCCCCCACCGGGGCGGGGGGGGGGCGTAGAATACGGGTCAACTCCGAACCTGGATTTGTATTTTGTTTTTTATTTAATTTAATTTATTTAATTGTGTTTCTATAGAGTGTTTTGAACACGTCACCGCCTGACAAGGGTGACCCTGTTGTGGTGCATTGTCAAGTACCCATTGTAACAATGGATGAGACGTTAAAAGTAACTATTTGACAATAGTTATTTACATCAGTGTGAACGTTCACAATTCGCAGACGGCCGCTACCTATAGCGCCATTTTACAAGTTTGAAATAACAGCGAAGTTTACGGGAATGGTATCGTGTCCGAACGTGCATACCGTTTGCTTTGAGGATACTCTCAGACTCTCACGAAATTAGACTTTCGTCGAGTCCTTGGATTTCTGATTAATCCACTGCATCCATCAGACCCAGCTTTATTTCACCTCTTTTTGTTGCGCGCCATCACTCGAAAGAAAAGTGCCTAGTTGGCACTAGAGGGCGCACATTAAAAAAGCTCATCATAGCTAGCTAGAATGTACCGTTGACTCGGTAGCACGAAACCCGACTTGAACCAAGTCTATCACGAAATAGGCTCTCACCACCCGATTTTTCACAAACGTTTTCACTCATCAATTTTCACGAACTGTTTTCATTATTACCTGATTTTTCTCAAATTGAATTTCACATTCAACTTTTCAGTGCCAGATTTACTCTGACTTTCACGATAAGTTATTGGTTGATTGGTTTCTTTTGATTCTTCTTTAAAATGTTGATTGTATGTGGTTCTTTAAGACATTAAGTAGCAATAAACAAACTAACAAGCAAACAAATCGTAACCGCTTTTTTCAGTCTCAATAGACCTTATGCACATGACGTCATTTGAGTAGGGCGCCCTCGGCTAGAGGTCAAAACAAGAATGCTCATTAGCTCATCCTATGCGCCGCGCGCAATTTATTTTTGTACCACACACACTTACTACGGGGTCAACAGTGAAGGGATCCGAGGAGGCGCCCCTACCTTATACGTGTATACAACAGCCAGCGTGTGGTATGAAAAAATAAAAATAAATCGCGCGCCGCGCGTACCAGATATGCGTGGTCCGTTGTTAAATTCGTCATCGTTTTACCCCTAAGATGGCGGCGTGAAGACGTCAATGCATAAGGTTTATATAAATCTTGTCAGTTTTGTACGACATTTTTATAGTAATTATTAAATATTTTGTCCACATAAATGGTTCCAGCAAACAAACAAAACAACGAGTTCAGTGGTTGGAAAAGGTCTCAATTAGCAAGGTTCATGCTTTATCCTCAAACACAGCTCTATGTATTTTCACAACGATGGTCTTCAATACAACGGTGGTGCAACCTCGTTCCAAGTGGTGTACGAGCTCGCTGCGCCAATTTTGCCTTGCTCGATCATAACCCCTGGAAGCGTGATTTTGAAATATCGAAATATATTGGACATTTTAATTAATCCTGTGATTGATCCATTCTGTGGCATGAGACGTACTCAGCAGAGCGCGCCATCGAAAGAGGCACCAAGTCATAGGGGATAGAAGAACTGGTCCCCTTTTATTCTTCTGTGATATTGTGACTGGCTTAACTGTATGCAGTTTAGGGTCACCAATTAAAAACATAGTTCATCTGAAGCGGATTGCGTCAACAGACACGCGCGTGGTTAGTGCCCTAACGAGCGTCAACAGACTTGTGTTTTGACACGCGCGTGGTTAGTGCCCTAACGTGCGTGCATGAAGAACAGTCACTTTTGGTGAGCCAATCATCGTCGTTTGTCAGCACATATCTACCAGGGGTATTAGTGACAAGGGAGTATTAATACGGCACGCGCCTACCCATGGTAGCGAGGCTGGGCGCTGGTGCAACCTCAGTGGTTGACCTTTTAAAGATGCTATTTGTGAAAATTATACTACTGACCATAGGCCTAATGCTCTATTTACAAACAACAATTAGGTTTTTACAGCAGTTGACCACGTGTGTCACATGTTCGTCTCATTCCCATACCCAGGCCATCAACGCCCTCAGTCTACTCATGACGTCGTTTACCCACACTCTTATCGCGACGGACAACATACTTCTGTCAAGTGTCCTGAAAAGTCACAAAAGTCTGTTATCTTTACGGGCAGAGCGAGCAATTTTTGAGCGCAGAAAATACGGATCTTTATCAAATTCCCTGCGTGATTCGCCGGTGAACCTCTTGGCTGAGAAGAGACAATAGAACGCCTGACGCAGCTCAAAGTCAAAACCCAAGTTGCCCGTATAAAGATGGCGTCTGTCCGGATCTATCTGTTAAATCAATGAACTGACGATGTTCATCCTGTCACGTGAGCAGGGCGCCTATTATTTGAAAAGCTTATTGTAATAGACCGATCCATTAAGCCCCACCCCTTTAGCATATTGACCAATCACAGCATTGGCTGCCTCACCACTGCACACGTGTGCAGCACATGTGCGTCTCTCCAATGCCACACTCGCGACATGAACGTGCGCGCTTTAAGTACGCGCGCACGCATGTTTACTTTTCTAATGGGATTTTAGCGTGTCGGACTTTGTCGGACTTTCGGTGGCGTATAGCCAAGGTTGTGATTGGTCAACACGTAAGGGGCGGAGCTTAATGGATCGGTCTATTATGAGCGAGCGCGATGATACAGCTATAATCTCACATGCATCATCATTACAAACTTATGCATGCGCAGTATAAAACAATGGTTCTATAATAAGTAACAACAATTAAGGCACATTAACAACTGAGGTGGTGTTCCGTATTATGCACTAATATTATGTGATCACAATGTTGAAAAAACACAACAGCAGCAACTTCAGCAACAGCAACATCAACAGCAACAGAATAGCAACATTAACAGAAACAGCAACAGAAACATCAACAGCAACAGCAACAGCAACATCAACAGCAACATCAACATCACCATCAACAGCAACAGCAACATCAACAGCAACATCAACAGCAACAGCAACAGCAACAACAGCAACAGCAACATCATTATGCACCAAAATGTGATCGCAATGTAAAACAACCCCAAAACAACAGCAGCAGCAACAACAGCAACATCAGCATCAACAGCAACAGCAACATCAACAGCAACATCAACAGCAACAGCAACATCAACAGCAACAACAACAGCAACATCAACAGCAACAGAACAGCAACATCAACAGAAACAGCAACATCAATATCAACAGCAACAGCAACAGCAACATCAACAACAACATCAACAGCAACAGCAACAGCAACAACAACAGCAACAGCAACATCATTATGCACCAAAATGTGATCGCAATGTAAAACAACCCCACAACAACAGCAACATCAACAGAACAACAACAGCAGCAACAGAAACATCAACATCAACAGAAACAGGGAGCAACAGCAACATCGACAGAACAGCAACAACAACAGCAACATCATCAGCAACAACAACAGCAACGGCAACAAGAGCAGCAGCAGCAGCAACAACAACAGCGACAACAACAGCGACAACAAACAACAACTCCCCCCCCCAAAAAAAAAAACAACAACAAAAAAACCAAACAAACCAACAACAACAACAACAACAAAATTACAACAAAACGCTTCAACTTCGTTTCCCCAAAAAGTGCAAAAATGTCAATTCCATGTGAACCCCATGCCAAAGTTAAAAGGCACTTTCACAATTGATGTGTGTTGGCACTCAAACATTATTGATAGTCACCAGGCCATTTTATTACCCTCCGCGAACCATCTCAGCTCCCTTTGGGAGTTAACAACCTATGCTGCCAAACACGTAGCGCACCAAGCTAAAAACCAATCACAAAAAAAACATCTCTGCCCTCACCGGAATTCATTTACCCCCTATAGGTGAACAGAAAGCATTTACGGTATAAAAGTGTCCCGTTCGAGGACACAATTTTGTCATGATCGGGATTCGAACCCACACTCTCATGACTCAGCCACCAGAACATCACGAATTAGCAGCTAGTTTGGTGTACAGTGTATATATAATGGGGTTGAGAGATGAGTTAATTGGAAGGATGAGCACAGCAGTCCACGCGAAAGCGTCTGGGGTGATTTCAGCCGCCCCCGTCTGCGACAGAATACCCATAATAATCACAGGCATCCAACAAGCGAAGTCGGTCACGACCACCATCATCATCTTGACCGCCAGTAGTGTCTCTCTTTTGCGTCGAGCAGTCATCTTCATCCTCTTGGCCGATCGTTTGATGCTCACAAAGATGGCAACGTAGCAACAAAGCAATGCGCTGAAGCAGAGCAGATTGATGACAATGAACAGAATGATGGAGTAGACGCGCGGTTTCGGTCTTTCGGGCACAAATTCAACAAATGATTTGTTATCAAAGCCTCCAGAGTCAAAGCGTGAAATATCCTTTCCTTTAGGTATGGGGACAAGTGGTAGTGTGATACACATATCGGTCACCCCGCGTTCAAGCGTACCTAGAAATGGCACACTAAGACACCCAGCAAGCACCCATATGACACCCACTGAAATTTTGGATGTCCCTACCCGGATTTTGATCCCGCTCAGCGGGTACACGATCAAAAGAAAACACTCAACACCGATTAAGGTGATAAAGAAGACCGAGGCCTCGCAAGAGAGGACCGACAGCACCTCGGCGATCCTGCACACCGTACCCGAGCGCCACTCCTCGGCGTGGTTGGAGTACGTCTCGCCGTACGTCGAATCGGCCAGCGCCATGATCAGCATGTACACGCCCATGAGCAGGTCGGACAGGGCCAAGTTGAGCACCATGAACGTGTGGACCTCACTCTCGTTGGCGACTCGACCGAGCCAACACCGCTGGACGACGACCAACAAGTTGCCCGTGAACGAGGTGACCCCAATGATCCACAGGCAGGCCCGCATGCCGTTGCTCCACATGAGTCGACCGCAGTGGTACAGCTTGAGGGTGTCCCACCATCTTGGCTCTGTGGGGAGGCAATCGTTCTTATTGAAACTAGGAAGAGCTGAAACGAACAAGCAACAGATGCGGCGCTCTTCAACGATGCTAAAAACAAAAACAGAAAAGAGGCAATAAAGAACACCCATTTATCTATCAATTTAAACAAAAAATCATATGCGTATGTGTGTATAACTGACGAAGAAGACAATCTTTCCTTCGTTGCCTCTCTTTTTTGCTATAAATGGATATGTTTTTTCGTTTGTTCTTGTTTATGCCTCTGACGAAGGTCCGGTTTAGATCGAAAGCTAAGGCCATCTATCCTACAAATGTTATATAATATATATATATATATCCATTGTTTGTAAACTAATAACACTGATTGGCTATAATTTTCCTCCTTTTTCTGGATACCATCCCATTGTTCTTTGCCTCTTTTTTGCTATAAATGGATATGTTTTTCGTTTGTGCTTGTTTTTGCCTCTGACGAAGGTCCGGTTTGGATCGAAAGCTAAGGCCATCTACCTACAAATTTTAATATATATATATATATATATATATATATATATTATATATATATATATATATATATATATATATATATATATATATATTATGTGTGTGTTTTTGTTAACAGGCAGAAACATCATAATGTGAAAGAAATAAACGTCGGGACTTGGTTGTTCAAACTCTAAATTCTTCGGTAACCTTTAGGGTATGTTCAAATCGCTAAAAATATGTTTATCTATGCATACGGAGTCGATTGATATCAGTTTGATTTTTGTGTAACGATACTTACATCTCCTGAAACATTACGAGACCGTCCAGTGCTCCATCTTTGACGTCAATTTGGCGACCTCTGGTATCATCACCCCTGGTCAGCGTCCTAATGTAATGATAATAGTAGTAATAATAGTGGCTTCTTATATAGCGCTCATATCCATCACTCATTGACGCTCAGCTCAAGGCGCTTCAACATTCAGTATTTTTCCTGCAAGGTATTGTGGAGCTACGTTTTTTTTTAAGTATTAGACCTATTCCTTTAACATAGCACAATTAAATGGCTTACAAGGTGCTGTGGCGCAATATGCAGCCAATCAAACTGGGAACACCGGGGCGAACCCCTTCTCTTTTCGATAAGTGCACTGGGTTCTTTTACGTGCATTACACAACACACGGGACTTACGGCTTTACGTCCCATCCGAAGGACGTAACAATAATGATTAAGTGTCTTGCTTAAGGACACAAAGTGCCACAACCGGGAATCGAAACCACACTCTGCGGAACAAAAACACCAGAGCTACAAGTCTGGTGCTCTTATCCGCTCGGCCACGACACGCCACTTCACGAAAAATGAAATTTGAAACTTCCTGACAAATCAAAATTAACTAACACCTAGCCCTCATCTGCAAAGACAATTAAAGGTGCACAATGCCTTCGGATTGGGTGCTTTGGGCTATGAAAGAGTTTGTTATGAAATGAACACAGTTGCCAAAGTAGAACACAATGCTTCACATAAATATCCCTCGAAATTGTGTTTAGCCGACTAAATTTGCCATACGTCGCTGAACACCGTCAAGCAGTAATGACAAGCTCGGGCACCAGCCCAAAATACGGCAGTAGTGTATAACAGTAGAGTAGAACAGATGGATGAAGGTATTGCCGTGCAAAATATCAGCAGTCTACGTGTTGCGAGTCCTACTTTGCGAGACTACGAAAACACCAATTCCCAGCAGAATTTTTATTTTATTATTATTTTTTTTTTAATTCACGCACATCATAACAGTTTCCCTAACACTCGATGGCAATTGATATGTAAAAACACTAATGGTTAGAGAATAAATCAAGACCAAACAGCCAATATGTCAGCAAGCTCCTGAAGCGGTAATGAATTAATTTCAAAGGTGGAGAAATTCGTACCTGTGCACCTTGACAAAGATAATAGATGAGAGACAAGCCAGTCATTAATACCCCGGGTGATGACATTGTCTATAGGTCCTGGTTGAGAACAGCACTGGGCCCAATTTCATAGAGCTGCTTAAGCACAAAAAGTAGCTAAGCACAACAAAATTATGCTTACCACAATAAGGTTACCAGCCAAACTACCATACCAAATGTACAATTTGTGACTGGTATCCTGCTCATTTCTGTATAGCAGGTAATTGTTAAGCAATATTTTCTGCTTAAGCAGCTCTATGAAACTGGGCCCTGGCTGGTGCACACACTCTAAATACTCACCGGGTCAGAATTGACCTGATCCGGGTCGAGTGGGGGTCTGACCCATTTCTGGGTCTGACCCATTTCTGGGTCCGCATGACCCGAAATCCGACTCAAAATTACCCAGAAATGGGTCACATTGACAAAGAATCTGAGTTAAAATCCCATACAAAAATTACGGGTAATAGCCTGACCCCAAAATGGGGTCAGGTCACCTGAGGTTTCATTCTTCGGTCCGTTTTTGAACCGGGAGTATTTAGAATGCAGAGAAGCGTTGTTAGGGACTCGGTTCACCCCTAATTTTAGTTCGTGTGTGTGTGGGTGAGTTTGTAGTGACATTCAAAACGAGGACTTATAACAAAAGGGACAATAAATAGTTCTCAGTAGACGCCATCTTTACGGGCAAAATGCATTTTGGCTTGCAGGTGCGTCAAACGCTCAACTTATTAACGCAGCCGCGTCAAACGCTCAACTTATTAACGCAGCCGCGTTGTTCACTGACCAATCCTGCAGTGAGTTTCGTGAAATGCGCGCGTGTTGCACGCCGTTCTCACACGAAACGCACGACTGTTTGTTCTAAATTGCCCGTAAAGATGGCCGATTTACGTCATACTGCAACCTATCTATATGTCCACGATTGCTATCACAAAGGAAAACAATGAGGTCCACGTTTGTCAGGACAAAGAGTTGAACAAAGGAGGGTCCACGATTGGAGGTCATTACACACTTGTGTGTGTGTGTGTGTGTGTGGTGTGTACACACAGAAGGGCATATGTGGGGTCCTGACAACAATGGAACAATGGACCCCACAAGGTCATTTCAATAGGAACAATTGGGCCCCACAAGGGAATTCTTCAGAAAAGGGAATAATAGAACAACAATAGCAGTACCCCACAAACCGGATCCGTAAGGATGTGGTGTGTGTGTGTGTGTGTGTGTGTGTGGCGTGTGTGTGTGTGTGTGTGTGTGATGTAAGCCTCCTATAAATTTTGCACAAAAAACCTTGCTTAAAATAGGTTCCAGTTCATACTTTGTAGTTTAAACTAAACATTTTTTTTTCAAATTCATAGTTACCTTTAAGACAATTTGCGCCATGCAAAGAATGAATAATGATTACCCTCGCAAAGCACTTGAACATGATATTCGTACACTAAGCAGTCACGTGATAGATCGCTTTCTCTCTTTCTTTGTTTCTTCTCTTTTTTAATGGATACAAAAATTATTCTTACATTGTTTTAAGCTGACCAAGTCCTTGGAAGGCGTTGCTCTGTATAACTTCGAAAGGTGTGTTGATCGCACTCCTATGTACGACAAACAAACCATAAAACGAACACGCACAAAAGTAATAACATATTTTTGCGAAATATTAACAAACTTTGAGTTGCTATTGTTAACATTCATCACACCACTTGGAAGCTTGTTGTTTGTATGTTTTATTCGCTTTGGTATAACAAGACCTATATTAAAAAAAAAATTAAAAAACATTAAGTAGATTTTGGAATATTTCAAGAGTATTTCAATTTATTTTACGTGACCAGACCTGAGACCAGACCAATAAACCAGATCAAACAAAACAAGACCAGACCAAACCAGAACAGACCAACCATCCATCCACCCATCAATTAATACCACCATAAGCACATCGTCTTGCAGAAGAGATGAGATGATGAGAGCTTGTTTGTTTGTTTGTTCGTTTTATTCGCTTTCGTATAACAAGTCTTATATCATAGACCAAATAAAATAAGTAAGTAGATTTTGGAATATGTCAAGAGTATTTCAATCTGTTATATATACGTGACCAGACCCGAGACCAGACCAATAAACCAGATCAAACCCAAAACCAGACCAGACCGGACCAGAACAGACCAACCATCCATCCATCCATTAAGTAATATCACCATACAACACATTGTCTTGCAGATAAAAACACAAATCACTTTATTTGTATGTGCAAAACAAGCGGCAAAAGCAAGTGTAACTGTTGAAGAAAAACACAAACATAGTAATATCTTACAATTCTTGCAACTTGCCCATATCTCCAAACCAAGACTCGATGCTGGTGAGTTTATTGACAGATATATTCCTGTTATTTAGAAAAATGAAAGAAAATTAAACAGGTTAATAAAAACCTGGATCAACTATGTGTGGGATCAGATTCTATGACACACTGATGTAGCATACAGTTAACATGTTAAACACATCCGTACGACCGCCATGGGATGCGAGGTCAAACGCTCGAAGCCGGTCTCTGGCGTAAAACACGAGCCTCGAAGTGTGACGCCAGATGTTCGGGCTATATTGTTAATTGCTTAGATGCACGTATGACGTGCGCGTGAAGGCGAACATTTTGCAATTAAATGATTGGATGTTTCGCAAAGGTTACACGCGCGTCAAAATACACTTTTCAACGTTTACTTGCACAACTACATATATACAAAAATTATGGATTGCACCTGACGTCAATCGCCATTGAACACCATCTTTGATAACTCTAAACTTTAACACCACGTTTGTTTCAGTTTTGGGATGGGGACGAAGTGGTTAATTGCGATTTGAACAAACAGTGCACTTACAAAAATGTCAAGCCCGTCAGGCCATTGAATCCCCCAAGAGCGATTGTGACGATTGGATTATTGTTGAGCCATCTGAGACAGAAACACAAGTAAACAATGTGGTTGGAAGCTGTTTTAATAAATTACAGTATGGGGTTGAACAAAGAAAAATTGACTAGAGCGGCATCTGAACCAACGACCTCCGGATTAACGTACCGGCGCTCTACCAACTGAGCTATCTAGCCCTATGTTGGCGGTCTCCCTATGTTGTCAATATGGGGAAATAAATTACAACGAGACTTTCACATGCCTAGTGACTGTATACTGTTTATTTCCTCCAACGTCTGCTTGTTTACAAACAGTAATAAGTGGAAGAGAAAAACGAGATGGTTGAAAGGCAGTAAAGGTTTTCAGTTTTGTTTTGATTTAACAAGGCTAAAATGTACACATTGTTTTGAGTTGCAGGCTTAGAAAAGCATTTCGTAGCCTCACATACACTTGGCATGGTGCTATCAGAAGAGAGGGGACAGCAGGAAGGAACACAAAAGTAACACTCTTGACCTGACATTGGAATCCTCTATATTTTCGTGTACTTAGTCTATGGAGAGAGTTAAAGGAACATTACAGAATTGGTTTTTGCTAACAAAACAGTAGCTGGCAGTGTAAGTACTCTATGTTATCCACCATATACATAAACTGACAAACCTGTAGAAGTTTGAGATCGATCGGCCCTCTGGGTCACGAGAAAATAGTGAAAAAAACGATTACACATTTGCATGAATTCATATAGATTCAACAAATCAATCAAACGCTCACTGAGCGATAAACTCCAATCGGAAAATTAGTTAATTCATTTCTCATCAAATATGGCATTTCAGACAGAAATATTTCAAGGGATGTTTTCTACTATCATCATCATTAGACCGTGTAAGTTTTATGTAAATCTGTGATCAAAAAGTATATTTTACAAGTTTTTTTTCTCACCAATTCTGTATTGTTCCTTTAAGTTAGAGGGACAAAGGAAAGTCCTTATATTATTATACATTGATAGCAATGTATGCAAATGTTACACACCCACACAGAACAAGTTTAACAAACCAGTCCATATTTGTTACGTTCAACTAACTAAAACTTAGTGCTTCGTTCGGTTGTGGCGTAAGTCCGTAGGTCCCGCGTGCTGTGTAATGTACGTCCATAAGAAAGGGTGTTTGTTCTGGTGTTTCTGGCCGTGGCTGCTGATTGTGCCGCAGCACCTTGTCATCCCTTATAAGGTGCTATATAATATCATAATTCAAAAACCTGTCTTAAATTTGTGTCCTTGTTCGAGCGACTTGAGTAAGACCTTATTGGTAGAATGTGCAAAGTAAGACCCCTGTGCTATTATTAATACTACCCGTTGACAATTAGTGGCGTACTGGATTGTGATTCGTCCGTACCGCACACTTGCCCTAATTACCGTAAAAGCATCAACACTTACAATTGAGTCAGACTGTGGAGACCTTCAAATGCACCGTTCTCTATTCTGGTGATGCTATTGTGTCCGAGCTCCCTATGTTAAAGGAACATAATGATGTTTAACTGACAATATTACTGAAATCAAGTAGATTTTACAACTCGCCAGACCCATGTCTGACGTGGCAAACTCGGACGGGCTGTAAATTAACAAAAAAAAACAGATCAAACCCAGTTCAGACATTAAGTAATTTTGATTTGGTGTCAGAGGGTATTGTGTCCACGCCTCCCCTCCCCCACCCCCCGCCCGCGATTTTTTTTCTTCCCAAACTTTTTTTTTCCCCCAAACTTTTTTTTTTCCCCAAAACTTTTTTTTCCCCCTTTTTTAATATTTTATTTCTTTCCAACATCCGCATTCCGATCGAAAAAAAAAAAATTCAAAATCATAACAAAAAAGGGTCATCATGGCAATGTCGTTTTGGGAAAAAAAAAAATTCGCCCCCCGCCCCCGGTATGTGTGTCCCTCATGCGGTAACAACATGGGCTGAATGAGAGCTGAATAGAGGGCGTTAACAGACGAAATGTCTTCATAATCTCCTCGTCCGTATCGCACACTTGCCCTAATTACCATAAAAGCATCAACACTTACAAACTAGCCAGATTGTGAAGACCTTCAAATGTACCGTTCTCTATTCTGGTGATGTTATTGTATCCGAGTTCCCTATTTAAAGAAACATAATGATGTTTTATAAACAATATTATTGAAATTAAAATATTTGTTTTTTGCAACTCGCCAGACCCACGTCTGACGTGGCAAACTCGGACGGGCTATAAGTTAACCAAACACAGATCAAACCCAGTTCAGACAAGTAATTTTGATCCGGTGTCATAGGGGATTGTGTCCACCCCCAACCCCCCTCAGTTTGTGTGTCCCTCATGCGGTATTAATAATTATTGGATGAAAGAAGTTGATTAAAAAGAGGGCGCTATTAAACAGACGAAATTTCTACATAATCTCGGGGGGGGGGGGACACAGAACCTCATGCCACACCGGCCTTAATAGGCGAGATCAAACATTAGGATTTGAACTATTTAATACTAACAGTTTGCTATGTATGGGTGAGCCTCAGAGAACACGGTCAAACGGTCAAACACTTAAAGGCACTGGACACTATTGGTAATTACTCAAAATAATTATTAGCATAAAACCTTAGTTGGTAACGAGTAATGGGATCGAGCAAGGCATTCGAGGGGGGAAAAACATGGCGCGGCGAGATCGTGCACAACTGGGAACGAGGTTGCAACAAAGTGTCTCCGCAAACCTGACTGAGTGACATAACTCTCTTACATCACTTTTTGAGCAAACAAATTAATAACAACAATTGTACGATACAAATTAGTCCTCATACTACAAGAATCTCCCACAAAATATATTCAAATAGTTTTATACAAACATTACATATATATATATATAATATATAAATAATACATATTCAATTAAAGGCAGTGGACACTATTGGTAATTACTCAACATAATTATTAGCATAAAACCTTACTTGGTAACGAGTAATGGGGAGAGGTTGACAGTATAAAACATAGTGAGAAACGGCTCCCTCTGAAGTGACATAGTTTTCGAGAAAGAAGTAATTTTCCACGAATTTGATTTCGAGACCTCAGAATTAGAATTTGAGGTCTCGAAATCAACCATCTGAAAGCACACAACTTCGTGTGACAAGGGTGTTTTTTCTTTCATAGTTATCTCGCAACTTCGACGACCAATTGAGCTCAAGTTTTTACAGGTTTGTTATTTTATCCATATGTTGAGATACACCAAGTGAGAAGACTGGTCTTTGACAATCACCAACAGTGTCCAGTGTCTTTAAGCAATGAGCCAGTGCACTTTAAAAAACTCCAGGGACATAATTGACCCGGATTCCAGGTCCTAGCGGCCTTGAGCCATTTCCGGGTCATCATGCTGACCCGGAAGCTGCATTTGAAGAAGAAGACAAAAGGAACTTTAAAATCAGTGACAAATTTGTGGGTCATTTTGACGCAGCATCCGGGTCAAACTGATCAAGAAATTGCCCAGGGGTCGATTTCACAAAACTCTTCCTAACTTAGGACTAGTCCTAGGCAATGCTAAGAGATAGGACTAGTCCTAAAGTTGGGACCAGTACTTAGGACTAGTCCTATCTCTTAGCATTGCCTAGGACTAGTCCTAAGTTAGGAAGAGTTTTGTGAAATCGACCCCAGGCCCACCACCGGGACCCGGGATCTAGGCTGCTCTGACCGAGGAGATTTTGAGAGTGTAGAACAAGCGAGTTCGGCCATGGTTGACGTAGGCCGTTATGCATGTAAAATGTTCAAGTACAAAATGTGCCAATGATTTGAAATGATCTAATAAAAAAATATAAAAAAATTGCGAATTTTTTTTATTTTATTATAAACTATACGGTTTTGAAATTCGAATTTCCCTGATATGCTTTTTTTTGTTGTATGTGCTGACTTCAAGGTTTAAGACTTTCAAATAGAAAACACTCAAGGCAAAACAAATCACCATTTAAAATGACAAATAAAATACGTTGTTTGTTTGCTTGTTTGTTTGTTTGTATGTTTTTGTTGTTGTTGCTATAAATGTACTGCAAATTATTTTCTATTCACTTTTGGTACCAATTTCGACTTTTATAAAACCTACCCCCCTGATCCATTTTCAAACCAGACTAATGCTCCGTGAACATACTCACATTTGTATAACATTGTGAAGACCTTTTAGTGTTCCGGGGACAATTTCCTCGAAGAAATTGTATTGCAGGACTCTAAAAATGTGAATATAATGAAAAAAATAGTAAATGTTTGTTCTTCTTGAAAAGTCATTAATAATCAACTGTAACATTTAGTTTTTCATAATATATTGGGCATTTTTGAAATATTAAAAACAGGTGATTTCATGACTTAAAAAAACCCCTAGAAATACAAATTAAAAAAAAGTTAATAGCGAAAAAATTAGTATACACAATTTTTTAATTAGAAAATAATAATGCAGCATTCTCTGTAAAGATGGATTTCTAAAAATTGTTTTAAAATAAAATCCAAACTCACTTACACACACGTGTATAATTCACCATGAGCAACGAAACTGGGGTAACATTTTAGGGGGCGGGCACAAGGAGTGCACACTTCTTCTTTTTTTCACTCTTGACGAATTAAAACGGTAGTTTCCATTTGCATTTTCCTTATACTAGCCCTTAAGTAATCTGAAGTAATCTTTTTAAAATTAAGTAATCTGATGTGGAGGTAAAAACAAACACAATGCCTGCGTGTAAAAAGAAATAATAGTCTAAAATAAAGGTTATACAGTGTAACAATTTATTCTGGTAATTGTTAGCCCCCAAAGCCCAGATTTCCCGGAGGAGGGGGGAGGGGTGGTCATGTACATCTATGGGGTGCCCCACCCCCTTCACCGTGACCCCCCTCCCCTAGTTACGCCACTGATATTAACATGTTTCAAATGAAGAGTTTCTCACTGGCATTTTACTCCAATTCGTCGAGAATCGCTTTATATGGATTGCAATACGTGTCATTGACCGCCATCGCGTGTACGCGCTACGCACGACTCTCAGCCAATGATAGCTCTTCACGCGTGCACAATTATTCATCAAAGATGGCGGTCGATGACGTCTATTGCAATCCATCTATTTAGCAAACTAGGGCAAGTTCGGTGGGCGACTAGAGTGACTAAGCCTAATCAGAAACAGTGTGACGTAGCTCTCGAAGTTTCTCAATCGACCATGCTCCAGTGCACGGTCAATCTAGTCAATCTCCCTGTGCTCTATGGTTTCTGGTAAGTCTAGTCACTCTAGTCGCCCACCACCCGAACAGTCAGAAACGTATCCATTGTGAGGCAAAGACACTTACAATGTTTCCACACTGCCAAGATCGTCAAAGGCTCCAGGGTGTATACGTCTGACGTTGTTCTTCAACCATCTGCACACGACATTCAAACAACAACAAAGAGAGACAACATTAACAGACATGACCTTTCGCTGGTTCCCTGTGTATGTAATTTGAGAAACCGTAGACCAACATAATTCTCTGGTGTTTTCCCTACTAAAACATACTTCTCAGTCCTTCTCCATGGCGGCTCTTGGCTAGTATAACTAGTACAAGTTCGCTTTTCTTAGAGTCCAAACAGAATGATTCAATGAGATAAAATTAAACTATGTTTGTAGGGCTGTTGTTATGTTGCACGCATGTGGGATCTCGTGTCGCGATGGCCGAGCGGTTAAGCGCACAGGACCAAGCTCTGGTGTTTCTGATCAGCAGAGTGTGGATACAGAGTCCCGCTCTTGACATTTTAGTCATTAAGAAAGACATATTTTCATAATAAATGCCTCTTCCTACGGATGGGACACAAAGCCGTAGGTACCGTGTGTTGTGTGATGCACGTAAAAGAACACGGTTACATTTTACATATCTCTAACGGGGTTTGTTTAAACAAACAAAAAATTATGTCATAAAATTTTTCTCTTCGTTCCAGCGCCTTGAGTACCGGTATTGTAACGCTCCGTTTTTATCCTTCATGCAGGCAGCTAGCCTTGTCGTGTTCTCCCGTCCCCAGGTCACTGACATACCTCGTCCCCTGAATACCCCCCTTTAGCCTCTACCCTAGCCTTTTGTCAAGGCCTTTCGTGGCTCAGACAGCTTCGTAGAGCCGCAAACCCAAGCGACTGGAAGGTGAGACCATGCACGCGAGTGGCGAAGCCGTTAGGTGTTCGGGCACTCCGCCCAGAACACCTCTTGTTTTTGTTCCATTTTTGTGTCCTTCTTTTTTTTAACACTTCTTCTTTTTCTTCTTATTTCTCGCGATTGCCCGCTGACAAAAGCACACTTCCCAAGCTCCCAAAATAAAAACCGCTGAAGTTACGTCATCATGACGTCATCAGGTGTACCCTAAAAGGGTAGCAAAATTCCAAACCAATCAGAAGCGACGGGCTCAGCGGGTCAGCATACATTAACAAATTATGCAAATTTACATTGGCTAATCGTTAAGCACTTTACCTATTTACATACATGTTTCATACTTTATGAATAAGTAATCAAACTCGACTCGCGCGCATGGTCTCCACTTCCTGTCGTTCGCTGCTCTACGAAGCTGTCCAAGTCACGAAAGCCTTTACACAAGGCTAACTTTTACTCATGAGTCGGTTCCCTATGCACCAAACAACTTGCCGGTAGCTCAGGATGTCAGCAGCAGTGTCCGCCAGGCCCATCCACCTTCATGCGATCTTTTACGAGATCTGCGGTAGTATGACCGTAGAGGGCGTTATTCTATATGCAAACAAAATAATTGTGCTTTACTTGGTACTTACAGCATGACAAGGTTATGCAAACCAGCAAAAGCTCCATCTTCGATTTCGACAATGTTGTTGTTCCGTAAGATCCTTTAAAAAAAATGGGGAAAAAAATATATAAAAAATAATAATTATAAATAAATCGTAGCTGATCTCTAGAAGTGACCGATCTGTCAAAAAAAAGCAAAAAAAAAGCAAACCGGTTTCTATAAAAATACTTATTCATTATACTCAGTACTGTTAACTGTTTCAGCATGTTTCAGTGTTTTATACGTACTAGTTTCATAATGACACTAATTAATTTGAACGACGTATCACTAGATTTGTCAATTTTTTGTTTCCACGAAGTGACGTATCACGATACGAAACCATACCCATGATATCCATAATGCCATGTTTCCACGAAGTGACGTATCACAATACGAAACCATACCCATGATATCCATAATGCCATGTTTCCACGAAGTGACGTATCACAATACGAAACCATACCCATGATATCCATAATGCCATGTTTCCACGAAGTGACGTATCACGATACGAAACCATACCCATGATATCCATAATGCCATGTTTCCACGAAGTGACGTATCACAATACGAAACCATACCCATGATATCCATAATGCCATGTTTCCACGAAGTGACGTATCACAATACGAAACCATACCCATGATATCCATAATGCCATAGCACGATTCCAAGCTTGAATTGCGTGTACGACTTTTGCATTTTCACGAAGTGACCCATCTGTTAGCCTTGATATCAAGGCTGTGTAGACAAGTACTCTAGCTAAAACCATAAAGCAAGGATACTACAAAACCTCAGCCGCCCGAATGCGGTACAACCCCAGTCCCCCGACTGACTCGAAAAAAAATAGGACACCGCACTCTCACCAAGCACACACACAGCGCCTCGTGCGGCTGTGGTTATGCACATTTTTAGCTTTATAGTAAGCAAACACAGCCTTGCAATCAAGGCTACCCATCTGTCGGACCAATCGAAGCATAGTGGGGTTTTTTCTTTCAAATTTGACCTGTCGCAATATTTCTCAAAGTGGATTGGTTTGTACACAACGTTCAGCGGGCAAAACTTTGCTTTTGTTTTCGTTTTCACAAAGTGACGTATGGTGGTGTTGTTAGTAATTAATTACTCAAACAGTTGCAAGAATAAAACAAATATTGACAGTAATGTACGCATGAAGAAGTCAGCTTTATATTTGTCCAAAATCGCAAGAAGAGAGTAAGCACTCTCCTCAACAGCGGTTTAAAATAGTGCAACTTCAACCTTAATTTATAAAAACACGATTGTTTTATTTTTTAAGACCAGCAAAAAAAAAAATTAAAAAATTAAAAATGTATATATATATAATATTTAAATATAACCCACATTAGTTATACAATTCTGTTTCAATTTTAAACAGTTGTTTTTTGCTAACCTATCCTGTATAAATATAAGTTTAATAATATTTATCATTTTTTTCGAATTTCTTTTATATGATAATAATGTGCCCCTGCTTTACAACTATGGTTGGATACAAAAATAAACAGTTTTCTATAATTTTTTCAAGTGAATAACATTGAATGAGTCTTACAAGTTTTGGAGGCTTTGTAAGCGGCTCAAACGTTCCTTTTGCAATTGTTTTGATGTCATTGTCGGAAAGTCGTCTGCAACATTATTTTTTGAAAGAGAAAACAGTACAGATTAAAAAAATGCATTTCATAATCTTCAAGTCACAAACTCATTGGGTATTAAACATAGATTTCGATGGTCGAGAAAACGTATTATTAACGATTTGTTTTGATTACAAAGCTTAGTTTGTTTTGTAAAATTGACCCTTCCCATGAAGTATGTGTAAATTGAACATCGCGCGTGCGCACCTCCCTACTGGTTGGCAAAATGAGTGGTATATCTCGCTTTTTCGTATGGGACTGATGGTGGCGTGACGCACACGCGTTTGTGCGTCTGCCTAGTGCACAACTCTACGGCTTTTTGCAGACCAATAGTGTATGTACGCATGCGTGTATGTAATGAGCATATTTCATGGGACAGGGCCATTGTAGACTGGTACGCTGTTCTTATCCGCAAGGATAAGGACGGGCACCAGGTAGTCAAAGAGATGGTCACTGCTACTGGTCCCTGTCCAACTGGTCCCCCGTCCAACTGGTCCCCCATCTGCAAGACCGCAATGGGATGCGAGGTCAAAGGTGCGTTTGTCAGGATTCCTCCAAACGCTCACAGCCGGTCTCTGGCGTAAAACACGAGCCTCGAAGTGTGTGACGTCAGATGTTCGGGCTAGGGCCATCGCTGCAAGGCCCCGAACGAGACGCGCATTCGCTGACCCACATTACCGCGTTATGTCACGACGCGTTTAGTTTCATGTGGAATGAACGGGACCCACGCGCGAGTAGCTCAACTTTTCGGGTGTCACAAGGGACTTAAAGGAACATTACAGAATTGGTTGTTGCTAACAAAACAGTTTTGACAGTGTAAGCACTTTATGTAATCCACCATATACATAAACTGACAAACCTGTAGAAGTTTGAGATCGATCGGCCCTCTGGGTCACGAGAAAATAGTAAAAAACCGTTTACACATTTGTATGAAATCA
The DNA here is from genome assembly GCA_032158295.1 of Pycnopodia helianthoides. Taxonomy (NCBI): domain Eukaryota; kingdom Metazoa; phylum Echinodermata; class Asteroidea; order Forcipulatida; family Asteriidae; genus Pycnopodia; species Pycnopodia helianthoides. The sequence goes on from CM063257.1 coordinate 3,392,932, forward strand.
TATAGATTCAACAAATGAATAAAACGCTCACTGGCGATAAACTCCAATCGGAAAATTAGTTTATTCATTTCTCATCAAATATGGCATTTCATACAGAAATATTTCAAGGGATGTTTTCTACTATCACCATCATTAGACCGTGTAAGTTTTATGTCAATCTGTGATCAAAAGGTATATTTTACAAGTTTTTTTCTTACCAATTCTGTAATGTTCCTTTAATAGTCCGATAACTCTGTTCCCCATATGTTGATTTTTCGTGTAGATATTTCGTCTGATAGCTCCCTCGTTTGACTCAACATCCCTCACCCCACGTGTTCATTTACCGTATTTACACAGCATGGGTAAAAATCCCCTATGGCACTATGCGCTAAACGAGTGCACACGTTGCAAGAGACAACGACAGGGCCCCACGATAACTTTGATGACCGACACACATTCCGACCGACAACAGATGATCGACACACATTCTCACCCATTTAAACGTTAAGCAATACTGACAAGAGCGCTGACGAAATGATAAGCGGAAACATCTTGCCAAACTACCTGTTGCTGTATTAGTTATGATTATATGAAACTTATCATGCCGTAATACATGAGTCATGTCCGTATAATACGAATACCATTTTCACCTTTTTTGCGATTGCCTTTACCTAGCTAATTGATTTGTCTAATTTTGGTTTGTCCACAAAAGATAATTGTTTTATCGGTTAACCCCAACTGATCGTTACGCCATTATTGAAAAACAATTGAAAAAATATTGAGATTCTTCTTGGGCTGTTGTCATATTTAACTGCCGTGCTTATAATATCCGTTCATCGGACAAATTTCTAACCCCAAGTTGCTTTAATATTTGGCGTACCGCAAGGGTCTGTTTTAGGGCCTCTGCTTTTCAAAGTTTTAATTAATCCCCTTGCACAGTCGATAAGATGATCCGAATTTAAGTGTTTGCCAGTGACATCTAGTTGTACTTGCCTTTCTCCAAAACAAACTTAGCTTCTGCTACTGCATCAATTGAACTGTTTTTATGTGATGTCAAAGAGTAAATGAATGTTTGGTTCAAATCCCAGATCTAATTGTAATTGAAGAATGAATTACTTACAGAAATTTGAGTTGATTCAGTCCATCAAATGCTCCCGGTGAAATTTCATTGATGCCCGAGTTGACAAAAGTTCTAAGTAAGAACAGGAGAGATCTACGTATCGGTGAGATCTGCCATCGAAAATGTCAGAATTTCCCCAACACACTCTAAAAAAAACCGGGTCAGAGTTGACAGGTCCCCCGGGGGCCTGGCCCACTTTCCGGGTAGGGCCGACCCAGAGATCGAGAGCTAGTGGATACACAATTTGATTTTAAATAGGATTATGTGTCTTTTCGACCCTTTCTGGGTCATTTGAACAAAGGTTCCGGGTCACACTGACCAAGAATAGACCCTTCCCATGAAATATGCAAATGGTACATCGCACGTGCGCACCCTCCCTACTGGTTGGCAAAATGAGTGAACATCGCGCCTTTTTGCATGGGACTGATGGTGGCGTGACGCACACGCGTTTGTGCGTCTGCCTAGTGCACAACTCTATGGAGTTTGCCAACCAGAAGCGTCTGTACGCATGCGTGAATGTAATTTACATATTTCATGGGAAGTGTCTATTGGGTCAGGCCCCACTGGACCCGGATCCGGGTAAATTCTGACCTGGGCCCAATTTCATAGAGCTGCTAAGCAAAACAATTTGCTTAGCATGAAATTTCTTCCTTGATAAAAACAGGGTTACCGACCAAATTTCCACGTGATTTTCAGGATAAGCAAACAACAGCTGAATACCAGTAACAAGCAATATGCAGCACATGGAAATTTGGTACGTAACCCTGTTTTTATCAAGGAAGAAATTTCATGCTAAGCAAATTGTTGTGCTTAGCAGCTCTATGAAATTGGGCCCTGGAAGTTTTTTTTAGAGTGCATTGTTAGTTAGAAACATTCAAACGGTAAATGAGGACTTGGGGTGGACAGGAAAACAAGGTGGAGAAAATAATAATGCAAAATAAAACAAGAAAACATGTACAAGAAGCATATTTGACTTACAGTTCTGTTACATTCGGCAACTCTTTAAAAAGACCGGCTGTGAGTGTGTGTACATTTCCATTCTTAAGGACACTGCAAAAAGTCACAAAGACGTTGCTGACTTACTCTTCAGTTGGATTTGAAACTTTGCATGCGGGGATACCAATCAAGCGAGGTTTACGGAGACACCACGTAAAACTCTTTCTATGAGCTGTGGTGGTTCTGTGAAGAACCGATGGTTATCAGAGCCGTCAGCGGGCACAGAGAGAGAGAGAGAGGGGGGGGGGAGGGGGGAATTTACAGCATAGTCAGCCTTGCTACCATGGGCAATGCGCCGTGTCGATACCTTTCGTCACTAACCCCTTGTGGAAGGGGGACTGAAAAAAATGCTGATTTGCTAACCATAAGTGACTGCTCTGCGCGTACGCTTGTTTAAAAAAAACTGTCAACGAGTGTAGGATTCAATACACTTTAATGTTTTTACATGGTCACCCTGTACTGCATACACTTAGACATTATCACAAGATCAAAAAAGAATGAGAGGGGATCAGTTGCTCTATGACTTGATGTGTATAGATAGGTTGCAGTGTGACGTAAATCGGCCATCTTTACGGGCAGTTTAGAACGAACAGTCGTGCGTTTCGTGTGAGAACGGCGTGCAACACGCGCGCATTTCAAGAAACTCACTGCAGGATTGGTCAGTGAACAACGCGGCTGCGTTAATAAGTTGAGCGTTTGACCCACCTGCAAGCCAAAATGCAATTTGCCCGTAAAGATGGCGTCTACTGGGAACTATCTGTTTGATATCGCACTCTGCGTAGTCTCTATAGAGTTATTAAGAACTAGAGGGCGCACTGGAAATACTGCGTGCACAAACGCGCCGGGACCGCAAGAAGGAGACACGAGCGCCATTTTATAGAGGGGAAAATTGAGTACGAAGTATACGATGTGCGTATGGTAAATGCACGCATCACGCGCTCGGTGTTCATGTTGTTGTTTTGCGTACAGTAAAGTAATGGTAGTAGTACTTGAAACATGGCCGCACCACCCGCACGACGAGTCACGTAACTTGGCTAGTGCGCCCTCTAGTTCTTATATATAACTCTATGGTAGTCTCTAACCCAGAACGAATGCAACCAAAGGACGAATTAAGCTATATCCAATATATTAAGATATTTCAAAGTCACCCTTCCAAGGGGTTACGATCGAGCAAGGCATTCGAGGGGGGAAAAAACATGGCGCGGCGAGATCGTACACAACTGGGAACGAGGTTGCAACAAAGTGTCTCCGCAAACCTGACTGAGTGACATAACTCTTACATCACTTTTTGAGCAAACAAATTAATAACAATAATTGTACGATACAAATAGTCCTCATACTACAAGAGTCTCCCACAAATATATTCAAATAGTTTTATACAAACATTACATACAAATATAATGCATATTCAATTAAAGGCAGTGGACACTATTGGTAATTACTCAAAATAATTATAAGCATAAAACCTTACTTGGTAACGAGTAATGGGGAGAGGTTGACAGTATAAAACATTGTGAGAAACGGCTCCCTCTGAAGTGACATAGTTTTCGAGAAAGAAGTAATTTTCCACGAATTCGATTTCGAGACCTCAGAATTAGATTTTGAGGTCTCGAAATCAACCATATGAAAGCACACAACTTCGTGTGACAAGGGTGTTTTTTCTTTCATAGTTATCTCGCAACTTCGACGACCAATTGAGCTCAAGTTTTTACAGGTTTGTTATTTTGTGCATATGTTGAGATGCACCAAGTGAGAAGACTGGTCTTTGACAATTACCAATAGTGCCCAGTGTCTTTAACAAAATCAATTTACAACATGTAGGGGCCTACTAATTTCTGCTTATACTTGCATAGTTTCTGTCCTGTCTGACATGTTTAAAATGGAGATCTGGTTCCAGCCGTTAAAACAATAGACCGTTTTACGTTCGTTTTGGCATGAACAATTGTCAGGGCATTCAGCTGCAAAAGAAAAAGTACAAAATAATAAATTATAACAATGAAAACAATGTTTAGTGCGATGCAGAAATACCATGGATTAGTCAGAGAACACACCAGTAGTCTTTGGCAAGAGAACTGGTTAAGGATTATTGTTAGTGGTTGGAGCACTTGTCATCCTCCAAGATGTCCAGATCAGATTGGCATAAGGTGGCGCTCGTGGGAAAAATGAGGATCCTACAAAAAGTGTGCACAAAACTAAAAAAAAGAGAGAAACTCATTCGCTGAGCCTCGTTATACTAAAATGCAAAAACCCTCAACTGTTTTCTGCAAATCAAAGACATATATTTTCGCACGGTTGAACGGGGCAGTGAACTAGTACGAAAATTAGTTCTTGGAATACCTCCGCTGCGCGGAAGGATCTGGGGTTATAAGGCAAGGCGCGGCAAAATGTGCCATCTGCGTACCGACAGACAGCAACACACTTATATTTTGTTCTTCTTACAAAATTATACTAAACTCAACTATGCACATCTGCGGGGTTTTCCAGAGCAATTTATCCATACAAAGTTTTGACCTCTGGTTTTTCATCCCGCAGCAACAATAGTAGGGGCTGCACCATGGGATAATAATATAAACTATATACAAGATTATACCGTTAAAATGTAATTGTTATAATCCGAAGATAAGCGTTAATAAACAGAATCTTCCTGCCGCATCGGCACAAAATAATCAAGTAGCACAAAACGATTGATGAAATTGGGAAGGTGTGTTTGCTTAATTAGAACGACGTGTCTGGACACTCTATTCAGCAAAACTCATGAATGATTGAATAAAGTATAACTCACTGTTGGGTGATTCGTTGCTTATTTCTGGACTTTCAGTGATTGTGTCATTTGATCGAACTGACTGACTACCAACTACAATAAGTGTCAGTAAGAATTCACAAATGATGCATACGCTTGCCATGATTAAGTCGTCTTCAAAACTGCAGTACCTGTGCCTTGGGGTCACCTGCGAAGAGAAGGAGGCAAGGGAAGACGCATTAGACGCCAACTACATAAAAGAGATGTGTGCCTTTATCATGCTGGCACCATCTTGGTCATGCTCCCTATATCCAATACATGTAATGATTGATAGTATTCATTGAACTGGAAAGGGAACCGCCTATTCTTTAAGGTTGGAGAAAATCAAAATGGCCGCACCGTGCTAAAAGTCTTTACTTTTTTTTCTTTCTCGAGGTCTGGGAGAAAAAAAATCGACGGGCTTAACTCGTGGCTGCTGAACAGAATTCAAACTAGTGTCCAGGTACAAATTTAATATTTGCTTTAAAGGCCCTGTACACTATTGGTAAGATTGAAAAACACAAATGTTCACAGATTCACACATAACTTACATGACTTAAAGTAAGTAATGGTGAAAGGGTTCCTTAAAATATTTCTGCCTAAAATGCTATCGTTTCTGAGAAATGAATAAAACAATAGTTTTTTATCGCGCGCGATAATAAATTCGATGTTTGAAAAACAGAAAACACATAAGGTCTCTTTTCACTATTTTCTCGTGACCTCGATGACCAATTTGAGCTCAAATTTTCACAGGTTTGTTATTTCATGTATATGATTAATCACACAAAACATGAACTTTGTTTGCGACTGTTTTGTCAGCTCTACCGATCCTGTATAATACCTTTAAAGGAACATTACAAAATTGGTAAGAAAAAAACTTGTAAAATATACTTTTTGATCACAGATTTACATAAAACTTACACGGTCCAATGATGATGATAGTAGAAAACATCTCTTGAAATATTTCTGTCTGAAATGCCATATTTGACGAGAAATGAATAAACTAATTTTCCGATTGGAGTTTACCGCTCAGTGGGCGTTTTATTCATGTTGTTGAATCTATATGATTGCATGCAAATGTGTAATCGGTTTTTCACTATTTTCTCGTGACCCAGATGGCCGATCGATCTCAAACTTCTACAGGTTTGTCAGTTTATGTATATGGTGGATTACATGAAGTGCTTACACTGCCAGCAACTGTTTTGTTAGCAAAAACCAATTCTGTAATGTTCCTTTAAGGGAGCTTCCTTTGCTGGTAGAATATAAAAGCACACACTGCCGGTTCCAGATGAAAGCTGGATTCGAACCTGGGGTTTGCAGATTGGTTAGCAGATTTTTACAATCATGTAAGAAAATATCAGGCAGATGAATATTTATGAGCACCTTTCGTCTGATTTGTACTGCGGCACAATGGAAAACCAATTGTCATTATAGTTAAAAACACAAACAAAAACCAACAGCACGTTGTATTACAATTAAGTTGAAAGAAAACAACAGGCAAAGAAAACATTCATAATTCATTTGTTTTGATCGTTTAGACCAAACGATTCATCAAAAATATTCACCTTATAAACTACTCCTTGGATAAAATAAAAAATACCGTATTATAACTATTCTTTCGAATTTTTGTGTCAAACATGATTCATTCAAAATAAAGCATCATATTATAATTTGTCGTTAGAGTGATCGAGAGAATATACGCATAAAAACCAATCATAATTGTGATAAAAATAAAGAAGAAGAGCAAAATCCTAAGCGAACAAATTGAAATATAGAGGGTCACTGACAGCGTGACTGTCATGATATTAAACATCTAGAGTTACCCCCCTGTTCGCTGTGGATAACTAATAATGGCATAACGATGTTCATGAACCTTTTAGTCGGGCAATTTTAAATCAGCCTCCCATGGGAGCAGAGAGCGTTATGTGCCACTGGAGGATTTCTCTTGCAATTGCTCGTATCATTTTGCGTATGATGAAGCCACATCTCTGAACCGTTACATTTTTTTTTTTTTTTAGTAAAAATGGTGCAAGGCGCCTCTCGTCATGGAAAAGACTGGTCCTTGTGTACACTTGTACATCGTTAGAATTAACATAGAAAAGAGGTATTCCTTCCAAGAGCCTTCAGTTGCTCAAGGTGGAGTGACTTCGGAGGCTTGTGGTCCATCATTGTAAAGGTACACGTTGCCTTGGATCGGTCGAGTTGGTCTATAAAAACCGTTTGTTATAAAATGCACATGGTTAGAAAGATGTTCTAAAAGTAGAATACAATGATCCACACAGATATGCCTCGAAATTGCGTGGTTTTCCTTTAACTTTGCGAACTAACACGGTCGGCCATTTTGTGGAGTCAAACATTTGAAAGGAAAACCACGCAATTTCGAGGCATATTTGTGTGGATCATTGTACTCTACTTTTAGAACATCTTTCTAACCATATGCATTTTATAGCAAACGGTTTACAAACGCTTTTTATAGACCAACTCGGCCGATTCAAGGCAACGTGTACCTTAAAGGTAAAGCGACGACGGACGATAGGCGACGCGCATCCGTGCACGCGCGGTGCACCGCAGGGCCAATGAGCAACTAGCCTGGGCCCAATTTCATAGAGCTGTTTACCGGTAAGCAAATTTTTGTGCTTACTGTAACAGCAAAATGTGCGTAAGCATAAGCGTATTTCACCAAGATTTCTCAAGTTAGCAGAAAAATTTCGTGGCGCGCATGCACGTTCACCATGATGGATTTGCATTGTTATGTCACTTGTGTGCTAAACGCGGGTTAGCCAGCATTTTACCCTTGCTTACGGTAAACAGCTTTATGAAATAGAAATTCTGCTAAGGGACGCTCCGTAAGCACAAAACGGCTGCTTACATGTTTCATGAAATTGGGCCCAGAACGTTTGACGCTACACTGTGAGGCTCGTGAGTAACACCAGATACCGGCATTGAGGGTGCACCCCACCAAGCAAACTCCCATAGCATACAGTTGCAAAATGCTAATAAAAACACCCCTACACAGGTGTAATTTTCAAAACGTCCGAGCATCAATCTTGAAAAATGTCCCTACACCTTTCGGCAAATAGGACCATTTATTTCAGGGCCTATGTCATCCAAAATACCTCAAGTTGAAAGTCAACAACCCCAAGTCACAATAAAATTGGGCAACATTTTTTTTTTTTACACTGAAACACTTTCTGGGGGTTCTCAAATCTGTCTATTATCGAATATTTTGAGGGCCTACTCCAAATTAATGAGCTCGACGCTCTGTTTTTCTTCTTATTTGGTGGGGTGCACCCTTGAGCCCCCTAGCAGGATGCTGCCAAAGGTATTTTTGACCTCGCATCCCATTCACACGGACGGAAATTCTTAGTACATGTATACCGATACATTATTACATAGGGATTAGTACAGCATTACATACATGTACATGTACATGTACACGCATTATGCACACGTGCAGACGATCGACAGTGGTAGCTGACAACATAGGTACGTCACTTCGGGGCGGACGAATCATAACACATAATTTGGAATGCATACCTAATTGCGACCAATGAACTGTTTGGGCCTGCTAATGAGCAACCTTCTTTCGATCTGTCGCCGAGGGCGCCCTGCTCAAATGACGTCATGAGCGAAAGATCTATTAATTTAAAATGTAGCGCATACACCCACTCACACCTCTTTGTTACGCAAAGTTTAATGAATAATATAATACGGTTCTGACAACGTTGTCCATTAAACCACTGTGAGTGATTGATTGTCAACAAGTGGTGCATTTTACATTAGCTTTCTGGCAGCCAGGCAATCAAATCACGTGTACATTGTAGCTCATTTGACATACTCCATTTCCCAAGTTTGTTTCTGAGTCGGACTAAATATAATTGCGAAATACCCACCTGTATAAACTGAGCGAGTGAAACCAAGCTGTATGACGTGGGCACTGCTTTTGCCTTGTGTTTCGTTTTGGAACATATCGCGCGTTCTCGTGGATATTTCCACTGTACTCGGTTGGTAGAGCGCCGGTACGTTAATCCGGAGGTCGTTGGTTCAAATCCCGCTCTAGTCAATTTTTCTTTGTTCAACCCCATACTATTTGAAATTTGCCCAGTCAGTTTCCCCTTGTGGTTTATTACTTGACATTTAAATTAAAAAAGTCGCATCCCCTCAAGGTGATCCCGTGGCTGCTGCTTCCCAGGTTGTATCGTAAACTTGGGTGTGATCCCTGGCTACACGGCAGTTAACGGTTGTATGGCTTCTGACTGGCACCCCGAACGAAGATATTGACAAAATAGGGAGACCGCCAACATAGGGCTAGATAGCTCAGTTGGTAGAGCGCCGGTACGTTAATCCGGAGGTTGTTGGTTCAAATCCCGCTCTAGTCAATTTTTCTTTGTTCAACCCCGTACTTCCGTTTTGTAACAATGCATTTTTTTTTTTCTTTTCATGAATATTAACTCTGCCCGTGTTGTTATAAAGAAAACCATTGTACTGTTACACTTCCCCTAGTTTGTATACAGCAAATGGGCATTACGCCTATAAATTATGATCATAACGCAGGAGCCCGCTATATTACGATAATTGAAACATGAGAGGTCAGCCGCAAGTAATAGGCAATTAGCTAATCAGCTCATGTTTATAGGCGGCGAATGAAAATAAAAACCAAAAGCACCGAGCGGAAAGCACAAAGCAAATCGAGCCACACTCTCATTGACTAATTCATTATAAATTACGACGGGTATCGTTACAAAGGAAGAAGAAAAAGAAAACAACAAAAAAGCGAGGGGAGTTCTGAAAAGGCTTGCACGTAGGCCTCCGAACACTATTGCTTCAGCCATTTTTTTTTAATATTTGTTTTTGTAAATCTATTTATCATAATGGGTCGAAGCTCAGAGGAACGATCAAGGATTGCCCCATTGTTGGTATAATGATATACATGTGCACCATCTACAGATATAAGCTGTTGTTTATTGATCAGCAGAGTGTGGGTTCAAGTCCCGGTCGTTGCACTTGTGTCCTTGAGAGCAAATTTACCCCTAATTTCTTCGTCCCTTCGGATGGGGCACTAAGCGGTCGATCCCGTGCACTACGTAAAATAACCCATAACACATTGATGAAGAATACGGGGTTAACCTCGGTGTTTCGGGTTGCACATGTAGCCAGAACCCTTGTTGACAGGTTTCCTCAGGCTTCGGACCTACAGTGATTAAGTTCACTCATGAGGCATCCTCGGTTTCATTACCAGCAAATATATAATAATAATAATAATAATAATAATAATAACAATACAAATGTAGGCTGATCCATGACCTGCTGAGACGACCTAATTTGTACGTGTACCTCAAACTTGATAGTTACAATTTAAGTACCCCAAAACATTTAAAATCATTATACAAATACAGCTAATGACACTGTTCCCAATTGGACCACATGCCATACTAAAAAATATAGGAGAATTTACAATGCCAAAGCGGACATTGTATTTGACAGGTGGAAGAAGTGACTGAACGTCGACGGGTAGAGTTGTGCGCAGTCAAGCGACCATGCTTCGACAACACGACGGTGCATGTTGTTTTTAAACGTTTGAATTGTTATTTTATGTTCGTGTTCACAGTGCACACATTGTAAGCCGCGCTGAGTTTTTACTTGCACATCGTACGTACACACCCCTGCGCCGCTCATGGACAAGAAGTCCCTCAGCATTACATCCAGACTTATGGATCCATACCGAGTATCTAAGTAGAAGTAGAAGTAGACGCGAGGTGTTCCCGTTGTCGATAAGAACAACCACCTCTGAGTTTTGGGGGGAAAATCTCCTACAGCTATTGCCCTCATGCTTAGTAATAAAAATGAATGGCTACGTTACCTTTCTTCGTTACCGCGATATCCTCAGTGAACTCCAGCACGAACCTGTGCCGTCTACAATCTATTTGGATGCCGGTGACGAAAGTGTTATGAGAGGTGAATGACAAATTGCCCGCTCTAAACAAACGACCCAAACAATAGACGATACACAGCGGGAGCGCTGATCCGAAACGAGCATTTTTTTCTATTGCAAGGTGATGACTGGATGACGTCATCGCTGTCTTTGAAACGGGAGTAGAATGATTCCGTACAATTTGGGGAAACAACCCCTTTGTAATTTTTAAACCAATTTGAAAAAATATTATAATGATGAAAAACTAAAAAATAAAATAAAAATTATAATAATTAAAGGCACTGGACACGTTTGGTAACTGTCAAAGACCAGTACACTCACTTGGTGTATTCCAACATACGCATAAAACAACACACCTGTGAAAATTAGGCCTCAATTGGTCATTGATATGCAAAAGAATAATGACAGAAAAAACACCCTTGTTGCTTTACTTTGTGTGCTTACTCAGATGCTTATTAAAAGGCTTCAGCTGTAGTCTTTTATTATTTGAGTTGGAAATTACCTCTTTAAAAAAAAAACTACGTTACTTCAGAGGGAGCCGTTTCTCACAATGTCAACAGCTCTCCATTGCTCGTTACCAAGTAAGTTCAAATGCTAACAATTGTTTGGAGTAATTACCAATAGTGTCCGGTGCCTTTAAACTTTAAAATTAACAAATGATCACATTCGAAAGATTAGTGGATGCGTGAGTTTGTTTGTGTTCAATAAATAGTAAACGTTTTTTTTTTATTATTTTTTTTTTATTGTAATGTGCTAACATTTCAAAATAATTAAGAACAAAGACAAGTGAAAGGTCAAGTGATGAAAGGCGGCATCATTATCGCCGCCTCTAAATTTTTGATTCTCTTAAAGGAACATTACAGAATTGGTTTTTGCTAACAAAACAGTTGCTGGCAGTGTAAGCACTTTATGTAATCCACCATATACATAAACTGACAAACCTGTAGAAGTTTGATCTCGATCGGCCATCTGGGTCACGAGAAAATAGTGAAAAACCGATTACACATTTGCATGAAATTATATAGATTCAACAAATGAATAAAACGCTCACTGAGCGATAAACTCCAATCGGAAAATTAGTTTATTCATTTCTCATCAAATATGGCATTTCAGACAAAAATATTTCAAGGGATGTTTTCTGCTATCATCATCATTAGACCGTGTAAGTTTTATGTGAATCTGTGATCAAAAGTATATTTTACAAGTTTTTTTCTTACCAATTCTGTAATGTTCGTTTTAGCAAAACCAAATTTTGATGAAAATTTAATTCATTTTTTTTTTTTCATATTTATTTAATTTTTGATGAAATTCTAAATTCGAGTTTACCTGCTGACGAGTAAAGATTTCTTGAATGTAATTATTTAAATTAACGTTTAGTGAAAGGCCATTCGTTGAAATAACCTTACGAGATGGAGGTATCATGTGCCATTTATATTATAATCACCAATACAACTCCATATGAAGTATGGAACCATGGTATGAAGTCAAAACTACGAGTAATGGTTCCATGAGTATGCATGAAAACTGAGATGCACAACATGAGTATGCGCAAACATGAGTATGCGCAAACATGAGTATGCGCAAAATGATGTTGCGCAAACATGGTGTGATCAAACATGTATGGTAAATGTTAACTGACACTTTGTTTTCCCTTCGTTTGGAATTCAATGCGAGGACTGGTACCCGGTATGTCATTTACCCGGAGTCCCTCTGCCACTGCGCAGGAGTCCCCTTGAGACATTATTACATAACCTTACCAGTTGACAACTGGCAAAGCTTATCTCAGTATTCTGGCCATTTAAAGTGAGATAAACCATGGATAAACCACGGATAAACTAACTGACAGCAATTCCACATTCTTTCAGATGGTACAGAGATTTTGTTCACCATTCCAGGGGCGAATCAATGATCATTCGCTCGGGGTAGGGTCGGGTTTTTCTTTGTGCTGATAATGGCCCACTTTTTTTTCTTTTAAATACATATTTTGTTTGTTAAAATTATTTCCTCGCTTATCCACCCCCCCCCCAATCCCCCACACATGCACGTACTGGAGTAGTTGACAACTCACTCATAAAGACTACCAACAAAAGACTGAATGGGGAGTTCAATTACCCCAAGGCTAAGGCTTGTAGAGTCAATGGGGGAAATCCCCTGAACGTTCTAAACAATGAAGCGGGGAAAACGACCTTGCCATGGCCACTCAAACTTTAAATTGTGTTTCCCAAGCGTATTCTCTGAAAAGTCAAGGAAAATGGTATTACAGCTAAATTCATGCGCAGATAAAAAAGAAAGCTTAACCAGCCAGTTGCCGACTGGTACGCTTACGCCCTCGAAGTCCTTTGTTTAAATGCGTAGACATGCCCGAACACACACATACGGCGCGCAAGATCAAAGGTACACCTGGCAGGCAACCGCCATGTTATAATGCCGGTGTATGGCTTTATCCACGAGCCTCGAAGAGTGACGTCAATTGTTCGGGCTGCAATTTTATTTCGTACCACACACTTACTACGGGGTCAACAGTTGAAGGGATCCGGGGAGGCACCCATTCCTTATGAGTGTATACAATAGCAAGCATGTGGTATGAACAAAAAAATGATACATGTTTAGAGTTCTTCATCAGCAGATAAAGTCATTCAGTGAATTTTAGAATGAAAGGTTAGGCCTATAACATAGTTTTAATGTTAAAGTTTGTTAAGAAGTTCCATACCAGTCTCAAAGTTACATTAAAGAGGATGGGCCATGGTGATTGAAGACCGGATGGTCTGTACTGAGCAATGCTTCAATGAGGACAACAAACAGCCGTTTGACAGAGGGGTACGTACTGCGACGTCAGTATTCTTTTGAATTTTTGGAGACAGCTTTCTGGCACGACTGCTGTTGTTCCGATTTTGCCTGAAGGCGGGGGGTGAAAAGAGGCTTGGAAACTGCGTTGTAAACGAATAACTATTCATTCTATTACTCTGTCACAGTGTTTTCTTGGTAGATATAGGTGCATTTAGGGATGTAAAACTTTTTTTAAAGAGTGACCTCTAGCGTGGCCCAACCTCTTTAACACCCTAGACCCCGTTGTCTCGAATTAATGTAGCAGGTGGGGAACCCTTGATACGCGGTTTGATTGATCGGATTGTGAACAACGATTATAGGGTGGGTATACAGGCCTTGCGCTTAAGCTTTTTGTACAGTAGCCTGCCGGGCCAGTATACTGTGCATTTTACTTGCCCCAAGGAAGTTTTAGTAGCCCAGATTTTAAACAGGAATTGCCATTAATGTGACGTTCTGATGTGTTAAATGTTAAACGATTACAACCAGTTTAATGATCAAATTAAGTTATATTCACACACTCAATAATGATTAACACATTTCATACATTAATTATTCACATCTGAAAAGAAAGAAATGAGCATTTTAAACAAGTAGGTTGCACAATTTTTAGTCGCCCACACGGGCAAGTTGAGAAGGTGTTTACTAGCCGATAGCATTTTTTTACTAGACAATGTACGCCAGGCTAGTGTTAAGGGTAAGCCCTAGTACATAAATGTGGAAGTAGCCACGTACATTACACTGAATCGGCGGACAGGAAGGAACTTGCAACGGAACTGTGATGTCACAATGTAGTCATTGAATGGCGTGTCCTCTGCCAGCGAGGGCAACGAGGGCGCGAAGTTTTTTCTTATTTTCCATGAATTTCATATTCTTTTGCTGTTGGCATTTCTAATCATTTCGGCATTAATTGCACGGGATGGGTTGTGTAACGCAAGTGAAACAACAAAGAACACTTACCGTTACTAGAGGGGGTTCGCCTCGAGTATTTTGGGGGGTGTGATTGGCTGCAGATAGCACCACAGCACTTTGTAAACCGATATATGATGCTTTGTCTATAAATGGGTTTTGTATGTCGATTAAAAAACCCTTGATCATATTGTGCAAACAAATGAAGACCCCTCTTATTTCCCGGCGAATCACTAAAAGCGCCCGACAAACACCAGAGTTGAACAACTGAGTGACAACTATAGTTTAATTATGATGTTTTAAGACCATTTTGGCGTTCGCCCACTAAAACAAGGCTAATTGATAACCACTAAGTCTAAAAGCTTGGCTCCTGAGCCTCTGACGTCAGAATTGACCCAGTGAGTGCAGATCACAATGTATAGCGTTTGTCCATGTATTCAAACAACCAGTTGTAAGCATTTTAATCTCAATTTACTGTTAAGACAACCGACATGTGAACATTTCATCAGATATGTAAGGAAATTGTTTCTCTACCCCTTTTTTCATACGTGGTTATTTCGAAAAGGAATAAATTAAAAGAACTTCCAAAACTTGCAGTTTTTTCCTTTCTTTTTAAACGATTTTCTTTCTCTTTCTCGACTTTAGAATAATGACGGCGTCCTTTGCACGTGCAGTAACTTGTTTGGAGTTCATAATCACATGTAAAGCCAAGGGCAGCTATGATCATGACGACAGTCTCCCTTTAAACTTATACAAGTCATTGCAATCTTATTCAAATTCTATGTTTACATCCGATAAACATTCAAAATTGTGTTGGTTAAAGGAACATTACAGAATTGGTAAGAACAAAACTTGTAAAATATACTTTTTGATCACAGATTTACATAAAACTTACACGGTCTAATGAGGGTGATAGTAGAAAACATCCCTTGAATTATTTCTGTCTGAAATGCCATATTTGGTGAGAAATGAATAAACTAATTTTCCGATTGGAGTTTATCGCTCATGAGCGTTTTATTCATGCATTGTATAACACATGCAAATTTGTAATCGGTTTTGCACTACTTTCTCGTGACCCAGATGGCCGATCGATCTTAAACTTCTACAGGTTTGTCAGTTTATGTGTATGGTGGATTACATAAATTGCTTACACTGCCAGCAACTGTTTTGTTAGCAAAAGCCAATTCTGTAATGTTCCTTTAAGTCAGACAACAATTTAATTGACGTTTCATATGACGTGAATTCCATTACTTTGGTTATTTGTCATCCAATTTCGATGATGAACTAAAAGCCGCTTCATTTCGATTTCTTTGTTTATTACTAAATGGGAGTGCCGTAATGATTACACCCACTGCAGCGGAGTGTCTCGCGCTGGACGACTGTCGTGGATCGTTGTGCAGTAAAGTCGGCAAGAGACAGTCGTCATTTTTTAATGGTAAGTCCGTTTGCAGTCTTTCACATAAAACTATCTCGGCTTATAATTGCTGTAAAACCAGTTTATTTTTCTTTCTCCCGTCAACGGATTTTCAAAACACCCACGATTTAATTTGTCAAAGATTAAATATAAATATTCGTTTGAATAAAAGAGCTCAATTGCTAAATTGATGAAGGTCGAATGCAATTTGCTCTTATGGGTATTGGACTTGAGGGGCTCGCATGCAGCGAAGTACGACTCAAATTAAGTTGACGAAAACAGAACTTGTAAATGAACTGGAACTAGAGTTCGATTCACCTCCATCAAGCGATGGGGCACAGCAGGCATTTTCTGGTTCTAAACAAGCACCTTCCCGATTTGCTGGGAGCTGAAAGCGGACCCTCTCCGACGGCAGCGTCAAGTGGGGGAGAGTTTGACAACATAAAACAATTCACAGAATAAGCAAATTAATATGAAGAGTCAAATATTTTTTTTGTAATTTCGAACCCTGCAGCGAGGCACCCAACCACTGTGCACTGGCACATATCAAGAAAAACATAACCATTTCAAAATGGTAGATCCCAACCCCGTGATACTCCTTGATATCCTGCAGTGTACCAATACACACTATTTAGGAGGGGTGTCAATTAACAGGGGTCGTCAATTTGGTCAAAAAAAAAGAATTCCCATAGGTCTTGCACAAACTTTTAATCTGCAGCACGTGCGCCACTCATCACTACCACAAGCTTAGTGGTAAGACATGTTGTGTCTGACCGCTCTAGGTTCAATGGCCTTTTGTGAATGAAGGTCTTGTGATCTTGTGCCGACAGCAGAGTGGTTTAGCAGACCTAAATCATTGAGATAAGGCAGAACAGACCCTCTTAACTCTTAACATATCAAATGGGCGTGGCCACTAAACTGTGGCCCGATACTGAGGCAACGTTGCGCCAATACAGGTGCAGCGTTGCAAGGTTAAGTTGATGTTTTACCCACTGTGCATCCTGAACATGATATAATTGTCTTAAATAGGCAACGGCTTCATGGCAATCATGAGGTTTGATTGATAATGGGTATAAACCAGGTACCAGTGTAGTATGACTTCATCTATCTGAAAGTACGCACGTACTGAGATTGCATTGACTGCATTAGCCTAAGAATATTAATTACTTTACCATAGACCAATCACAACTTAATACTATGATCGCGTCACATACGTTTAAAAACGTCACCTACTTCTCATCTGAATAATTCGCTTATGTTATGACTTTAAATTCCCCACTAAGACAAACGTTTGGTGTTCCACCTTTTCTCAATCCTATATGCAAGATTGTTGATGTTTTTATGTTGTTTTTTTGTCGTTATAAATTCAATGTAATTTTGCCTTTGGCAACCAGAGTGAATGTTAACACAAAAAACATGAACAGTTAAACCAAAAAATTAAAAAACAGCATCCTCACGTTGGTAGTGTATTTGGCGCCCGATCATTTTTCCTGAATTTGTAATTGGTGGTCCCTAGTTACACTTCAGGTGATTGACGAACTGATGTTTTTTGTCTCTTGTCCCGGTCGGTCAGAGATGTTTTCAATCAATAAACTAAGTGCGCCACCGATTTGATTTTGGAGTCAGACCGAGCTATGTTTGACGTAAATTTGTATTCCACTAATACTTTGGATGTTCGTCAGCTAGCAATGTTTAACAGCCGACACTTGACAGCAGAGTACTGATTGAATTGCTTCTCTTTGTTTGTTTGTTTGTTTGTTTCTTGTCACGGGCCATGATCAATCCCACTTAAGTGGGCCATAGATTTAATTTTGGGAGTCAGAAAAAGCTATGTTTGACGCTAATTTGTGTACCATTACTTTGGTCGTTTGTCATGATTGATTTACATGTCTTTGTTTTTTAATCAATATGAATAATGACGAGCCGCAGTACAGATTACATCTTGCATAGAACGCCTTTGGATCGTTGTGCAGTGAAGTTGCCTGTAAACAATCGCCATTCTTCATTGGTAAGTATGATTCAAATCTACGACAAAACCTTCGCAGTTTACTTGGTATCGTTTTTAAAATTTATTATGTTAACAAAATGTTTAGCGTCCATGATTTTAAAGACAAAACGGAGCAGTGTTTATTATCGAAAACAGAAACCTCGCTGATTACTAAATGGCACACTACTGCTAACTGCTGCTGCTAATGCCACTCTTAACACAATTTTGTTAGATATCGATTGTCCCTTTTTGTGTATTTTTTGAACCAATAGTTGTTACATCTTGTCAAGTCATTAGAACTGCCCAAATAAAACTGCATTTGAGTGTCACGTTTTGTCGTGACTTCAAGTTTTCGTTTGCGATTATCAAAGAAGCACGGTAACTGAGTTGTAAACTATGTTTTCACCAACAGTCTAACAAAGTAAAGGTGGTCCATCTCTTCAACTATTTTGTGAGGTGCATGTAGTTAGTGTACATCCACATCAGTTCCGATGTTGCGTTAAAAACCTGGCTGCGTGTACGTCATGCATTGCAATTAGTCTGCGCGTCGTTATATCTACGGAGCTCTGGAAGTGCCATCCGACATGTTGAGATCCTGAGATAATTTACTGCAGGATGACGACATCATCAACGTAAGAGGGCGACATCCTGAGATGATTCATCTCGGGGTTTCCCGATTAAAACTTATCTTAGCATGTCAACATCATGAAAGTTACATGTCAACTTCCCAAGATAATTCATCATGGGATGATAACATGTTGAGAACACAAGATAAATTATCTTGGGAAGACGACTTTCTACTTTCAGGATGCCGTCATCCCGAGATAAAACATCTCGGGATGTCGCCCTCTTACGTTTATGATGTCATCATCCTGCAATCTCAGGATCTCGATAAGTTGGATGGCACTTCCAGAGCTCCGTAGTTATCAGTCCAATTGTACTATTATAGTATTATACAGACGTAAATTCGGGGTTGGGTTTGGGTTTCATACCCCCACTTTTGGAGCAGGGATGGGGGTGGCCAATAGGATCCCCCCTTCAGATTTAATAAAGTGGTGAATAAACAATTTTTGTTGAATAATTCATGACAGTTATTTATATACAGGCATATTGTAAATTAAAATAAACTGAGCTGTACTAATGCGTTTGATGGTGTGGAAACATCGAGAGCAAAGCCACATATACCCTCCCCTTCAACATGCGTTAAATCTTTCAACAAAAATAAAAGGCACACGTTATTTCACACTAATAATTGTAAAAGGATACGTTGCTTTAGATTGGGCGGGTTTGGGCTATAAAAAGCGTTTGAAGGCGTGTGTTATGAAATTGATATGAAAATATGTTTTACAAGTATAATAATTATGGTGATTCACACAAGTATGCCTCGAAACCGTGTGGTTTTCCTTTTATTCCGTGAACTAACATGGTCCGTCATTTGGTAGAACCAACATTTTGACTCCACAAAGTGGCAGACCGTGTTAGTTCACGAAGTAAAAGGAAAACCACACACTTCCGAGGCATATTTGTGTGGATCGTTATATTCTACTTTTAAAACGTCTTTCCAACCATATTAATTTCATAAAAAACGCGTTCAAACAGTTTTTATAGCCCAAAACGCCCAATCCAAGGCAACGTGTCCCCTTAAAGACACTGGACACTATTGGTGATTGTCAAAGACCAGTCTTCTCACTTGGTGTATCTCAACATTTGGATAAAATAACAAACCTGTAAAAACTTGATCTCAATTGGTCGTCGAAGTTGGGGGATAACTATGAAAGAAAAAACACCCTTGTCCCACGAAGTTGTGTGCTTTCAGATGGTTGATTTCGAGACCTCAAATTCTAATTCTGAGGTCTCGAAATGAAATTCGTGGAAAATTACTTCTTTCTCGAAAACTATGTCACTTCAGAGGGAGCCGTTTCTCACAATGTTTTATACTGTCAACCTCTCCCCATTACTCGTTACCATGTAAGGTTTTATGCTAATAATTATTTTGAGTAATTACCAATAGTGTCCACTGCCTTTAATGTACCGAAATGTCGGATTAATCCCACACTATTCAACCCGGATTTACGCCCACTGAGTATCACGCTCATTTTGGGATTGTGTCCATCCCCTAACCACCATTTCAAACCAGTCTGAGGGACCCGAGGACACTTCACCGAGTCACATTGTGCGTCCGATGATATCGACAAGCAAAAACAAAATAGGTGTGTACATTCCAAAGAGGAATTGTTTGCGCCATTCAAAAGGTCAAATTCAATGCTATTCTGATTGAATATCATCAAAATTCAGGAACGAGCTGAAAATTCGTTGTAGAAAATATACCATGGAGTTGGACGTCATTAAACGTTTCTTGATTTTGACAAAAATTGTTGTTAAAGGGTATTAGATACAATGGCACTTTAAACCATTTTAACGTGAAATTAGTAAATTGTATTTTTTCCCCGTTTTAAAAAAACTCGATCTTCTGGAAAATGAGTGAATCGCTAAACAGAATTTGACATTTGAGTCCCTCTTTAAACCAGCCAAAGGTACCTCAGGAACACTTCACCGATTTGTGATGTGTGTGTAATGATATTGAATTTGACCTTGAAGTCCCTCTTTAAACCAGCCAAAGGTACCTCAGGAACACTTCGCCGATTCGTGATGTGTGTCTTATGATATTGAATTTGACCTTGAAGTCCCTCTTTAAACCAGCCTAAGGTACCTCAGGAACACTTCACCGATTCGTGATGTGTGTGTGTGTAATGATATTGAATTTGACCTTGAAGTCCCTCTTTAAACCAGCCAAAGGTACCTCAGGAACACTTCGCCGATTCGTTATGTGTGTCTTATGATATTGAATTTGACCTTGAAGTCCCTCTTTAAACCAGTCAAAGGTACCTCAGGAACACTTCACCGATTCGTGATGTGTGTGTCTAATGATATTGAATTTGACCTTTAAGTCCCTCTTTAAACCAGCCAAAGGTACCTCAGGAACACTTCACCGATTCGTGATGTGTGTGTGTAATGATATTGAATTTGACCTTGAAGTCTCTCTTTAAACCAGCCTTAGGTACCTCAGGAACACTTCACCGATTCGTGATGTGTGTGTCTAATGATATTGAATTTGACCATGAAGTCTCTCTTTAAACCAGCCTAAGGTACCTCAAGAACACTTCACCGATTCGTTATGTGCGTCTTATGATATTGAATTTGACCTTGAAGTCCCTCTTTAAACCAGTCAAAGGTACCCCAGGAACACTTCACCGATTCGTGATGTGTGTGTCTAATGATATTGAATTTGACGATGGAGTCCCTCTTTAAACCAGCCAAAGGTACCTCAGGAACACTTCACCAATTCATGATGTGTGTGTCTAATGATATTGAATTTGACCTTGAAGTCCCTCTTTAAACCAGCCAAAGGTACCTCAGGAACACTTCACCGATTCGTGATGTGTGTCTTATGATATTGAATTTGACCTTGAAGTCCTTCTTTAAACCAGTCAAAGGTACCTCAGGAACACTTCACCGATTCGTGATGTGTGTGTCTAATGATATTGAATTTGACCTTGAAGTCTCTCTTTAAACCAGCCTTTGGTACCTCAGGAACACTTCACCGATTCGTGATGTGTGTGTCTAATGATATTGAATTTGACCATGAAGTCTCTTTTTAAACCAGCCTAAGGTACCTCAAGAACACTTCACCGATTCGTGATGTGTGTGTCTAATGATATTGAATTTGACATTGGAGTCCCTCTTTAAACCAGCCAAAGGTACCTCAGGAACACTTCACCAATTCAAGATGTGTGTGTCTAATGATATTGAATTTGACCTTGAAGTCCCTCTTTAAACCAGCCAACGGTACCTCAGGAACACTTCACCGATTCGTGATGTGTGTGTGTAATGATATTGAATTTGACCTTGAAGTCCCTTTTTAAACCAGCCAAAGGTACCTCAGGAACACTTCACCGATTCGTGATGTGTGTCTTATGATATTGAATTTGACCTTGAAGTCCCTCTTTAAACCAGTCAAAGGTACCTCAGGAACACTTCACCGATTCGTGATGTGTGTGTCTAATGATATTGAATTTGACCTTTAAGTCCCTCTTTAAACCAGCCAAAGGTACCTCAGGAACACTTCACCGATTCGTGATGTGTGTGTGTAATGATATTGAATTTGACCTTGAAGTCTCTCTTTAAACCAGCCTTAGGTACCTCTGGAACACTTCACCGATTCGTGATGTGTGTGTCTAATGATATTGAATTTGACCATGAAGTCTCTCTTTAAACCAGCCTAAGGTACCTCAAGAACACTACACCGATTCGTGATGTGTGTGTCTAATGATATTGAATTTGACCTTGGAGTCCGTCTTTAAACCAGCCAAAGGTACCTCAGGAACACTTCACCGATTCGTGAGTGTGTGTGTAATGATATTGAATTTGACCTTGAAGTCTCTCTTTAAACCAGCCTTAGGTACCTCAGGAACACTTCACCGATTCGTGATGTGTGTGTCTAATGATATTGAATTTGACATTGGAGTCCGTCTTTAAACCAGCCAAAGGTACCTCAGGAACACTTCACCGATTCGTGATGTGTGTGTCTAATGATATTGAATTTGACCTTGAAGTCTCTCTTTAAACCAGCCTTAGGTACCTCAAGAACACTTCACCGATTCGTGATGTGTGTGTCTAATGATATTGAATTTGACATGAAGTCTCTCTTTAAACCAGCCTAAGGTACCTCAGGAACCCTTCACCGATTCGTGATGTGTGTGTCTAATGATATTGAATTTGACTTTGAGTCCTCTTTAAACCAGCCAAAGGTACCTCAGGAACCTTCACCGTTCGTGATGTGTGTGTCTAATGATATTGAATTTAAACTTGAAGTCCCCTTTACACCAGCAAAGGTACCTCAGGAACACTTCACCGATTCGTGATGTGTGTGTCTAATGATATTGAATTTGACCTTGAAGTCCCTTAAACCAGCCATAGGTACCTCAGGAACACTTCACCGATTCGTGATGTGTGTGTCTAATGATATTGAATTTGACCTTGAAGTCTCTTTTAAACCAGCCTAAGGTACCTCAGGAACACTTCACCGATTCGTGATGTGTGTGTCTAATGATATTGAATTTGACCATGAAGCCCTCTTTTAAACCAGCCTAAGGTACCTAAAGAACACTTCACCGATTCGTGATGTGTGTGTCTAATGATATTGAATTTGACATTGAGAGTCCCTCTTTAAACCAGCCAAGGTACCTCAGGAACACTTCACCAATTCTGATGTGTGTGGTCTAATGATATTGAATTTGACCTTGAAGTCCCTCTTTAAACCAGCCAACGGTACCTCAGGAACACTTCACCGATTCGTGATGTGTGTGTGTAATGATATTAAATTTGACCTTGAAGTCCCTCTTTAAACCAGCCAAAGGTACCTCAGGAACACTTCACCGATTTGTGATGTGTGTCTTATGATATGAAATTTGACCTTGAAGTCCCTCTTTAAACCAGTCAAAGGTACCTCAGGAACACTTCACGATTCGTGATGTGTGTGCTAATGATATTGAATTTGACCTTTAAGTCCCTCTTTAAACCAGCCTAAGGTACCTCAGGAACACTTCACGATTCGTGATGTGTGTGTTAATGATATTGAATTTGACCTTGAAGTCTCTCTTTAAACCAGCCTTAGGTACCTCTGGAACACTTCACCGATTCGTGATGTGTGTGTCTAATGATATTGAATTTGACATGAAGTCTCTCTTTAAACCAGCCTAAGGTACCTCAGAACACTACACCGATTCGTGATGTTGTGTGTCTAATGATATTGAATTTGACCTTGAGTCCGTCTTTAAACCAGCCAAAGGTACCTCAGGAACACTTCACCGATTCGTGAGTGTGTGTGTAATGATATTGAATTTGACCTTGAAGTCTCTCTTTAAACCAGCTTAGGTACCTCAGGAACACTTCACCGATTCGTGATGTGTGTGTCTAATGATATTGAATTTGACTTGGAGTCCGTCTCTTAAACCAGCCAAAGGTACCTCAGGAACACTTCACCGATTCGTGATGTGTGTGTGTAATGATATTGAATTTGACCTTGAAGTCTCTCTTTAAACCAGCCAAAGGTACCTCAGGAACACTTCACCGATTCGTGATGTGTGTGTCTAATGATATTGAATTTGACCTTAAGTCCTCTTTAAACCAGCCAAAGGTACCTCAGGAACACTTCACCGATTCGTGATGTGTGTGTGTAATGATATTGAATTTGACCTTGAAGTCTCTCTTTAAACCAGCCTTAGGTACCTCAGGAACACTTCACCGATTCGTGATGTGTGTGTCTAATGATATTGAATTTGACCATGAAGTCTCTCTTTAAACCAGCCTTAGGTACCTCAAGAACACTTCACCGATTCGTGATGTGTGTGTCTAATGATATTGAATTTGACATTGGAGTCCGTCTTTAAACCAGCCAAAGGTACCTCAGGAACACTTCACCGATTCGTGATGTGTGTGTGTAATGATATTGAATTTGACCTTGAAGTCTCTCTTTAAACCAGCCTTAGGTACCTCAGGAACACTTCACCGATTCGTGATGTGTGTGTCTAATGATATTGAATTTGACCATGAAGTCCTCTTTAAACCAGCCTAAGGTTACCTCTGGAACACTTCACCGATTCGTGATGTGTGTGTCTAATGATATTGAATTTGACCTTGAAGTCTCTCTTTAAACCAGCCTTAGGTACCTCAAGAACACTTCACCGATTCTGATGTGTGTGTCTAATGATATTGAATTTGACCTGAAGTCCCTTTAACCAGCAAGGTACCTCAGGAACACTTCACGATTCGTGATGTAGTGTCTAATGATATTGAATTTGACTTGAAGTCCCTTAAACCAGCCAAAGGTACCTCAGGAACACTTCACCGATTCGTGATGTGTGTGTGTAATGATATTGAATTTGACATTGAAGTCCTCTTTAAACCAGCCAAAGGTACCTCAGGAACACTTCACCGATTCTGATGTGTGTGTCTAATGATATTGAATTTGACCTTGAAGTCCCCTTTAAACCAGCAAAGGTACCTCAGGAACACTTCACCGATTCGTGATGTGTGTGTCTAATGATATTGAATTTGACCTTGAAGTCCTCTTTAAACCAGCCAAGGTCTCAGAACACTTCACCAGTTCTGATGTGTTTTAAGTTTAATTGACCTGAGTCCCCTTTAACCAGCAAAGTACCTCGGACATTACCGATTTGTGTGTGTCTAATGATATTGAATTTGACCTTGAAGTCCCTCTTTAAACAGCCAAAGACCTCAAGGAAACTTCACCATTCTGATGTGTGGTAATGAATAATTGACTGGAGTCCTCTTTAAACCAGCCAAAGGTACCTCAGAACCTTTCACCATTTATGATGTGTGTGTCTAATGATATTGAATTTGACCTTGAAG
This sequence comes from Pycnopodia helianthoides, assembly GCA_032158295.1. NCBI lineage: Eukaryota > Metazoa > Echinodermata > Asteroidea > Forcipulatida > Asteriidae > Pycnopodia > Pycnopodia helianthoides. Next base: position 3,418,302 of record CM063257.1, read on the forward strand.
TCCCTCTTTAAACGAGCCAAAGGTACCTCAGGAACCCTTCACCAATCCATGATGTGTGTGTCTTATGATATTGAATTTGACCTTGGAGTCCCTCTTTAAACCAGCCAAAGGTACCTCCGGAACACTTCACCGATTCGTGTCTAACGATATCGACTGTTTATGTTACAGCCTAGGATCCTTTTTACAAATGGAGTTATTACTGAGTGTGACGTTGGACAGCATGGACAAAGCGGCGTCTTTTATTGGCATTCTTCTAGCCTGGGGAGCTTTTTCGCATCTGGCTAACTCACGTAAGTTATTGTTTTCAATTTACACCTGAAAAACACCTCTGGAAATTAATATAACAGTTTTGTTTTTGGTCTCCCTTAAACTTATTTTGAGGAGTACAAAAGAAGACTTTCCCTTTAATAAACAATAACGAAGCAAATTTTTTTTTTTAAATGAAGAAACAATATAACACACAAACACAGCAAAGAGTGTAACAAGATCAGTATTTAAAAATAAAACTGCAACTAAATAAAAAAATTGAAATAGAACTGAAAGTAGAACTGGAAAAAGTACTGGAACTTAAATTTGAACTGGAACCAGAACCGCAAGTGGAATTGGTACTGACAGAGACAAGGAAAGAATCAAAGATATATAAATCAACTTCCTACAGTATCTGACAATTCCGGAAGCTTCTTTTTCGACATTTTCTTGGACAAAAGGATTTAAATTTTAAATTCTGATGCTCATGTCTTTTTGTTTGATCTGCTGTGACTCATCTGACTTGCAAATCGCCAACTAAAACGAGGTTAAAAACAAAACACAACTTTCCTTTTGTTTCAGTGGACGGAACACCACCTGTAGTTACTTGCCCCCAAAACCTCACATTTGAGGTTGCATTGGGTGCAACTGGCAGGCAGGTTACCTGGCAACTTCCAACAGTAACTGACAATTCTGGAAGCTTCTTTTTGGTGTCAAGTACCAATAATCCCAATGACTTCTTCCCAGTTGGAAGTACCACAGTGACATACACATACAGGGATGCTGCTAACAACATAAATACCTGCAGTTTCACAATAATGATTGTGGAAGGTAATGCAAAGTGTGCATTTAAAAATATATATATTTTTTCAAGTACTAATATACCAGAAGGGAAACTTACTGGGTAATTTTCAAATAATTTGAGGTTGAACAAACACAAATTTCTTAATATGGGATTTTTAACCAATGACCTCCGGATAAACCTAGCAGCAATCTACCAACTGAGCTATCTAGCCCTATAGTGGCAGTCTCCCTATTTTGTAAATAACTTTGTTTTAGGGTACCATTCAGAAGCCATAAAACTTTGAACTGTTATGTAGCGAGGGATAACACCCAAGTTTGCGATTCAACGTGGGAAGTTGCAGCCAAGGGATTGCCTTAAGGGGATCGACATTTTCTTGGACAAAAGGATTTAAATGTTAAATTCTGCTGCTCATGTCTTTTTGTTTGATCTGCTGTGACTCATCTGACTTGCAAATCGCCAACTAAAACGAGGTTAAAAACAAAACACAACTTTCCTTTTGTTTCAGTGGACGGAACACCACCTGTAGTTACTTGCCCGCAAAACCTCATCACATCTGAGGTTGCATTGGGTTCAACTGGCAGGCAGATTACCTGGCAACTTCCAACAGTAACTGACAATTCTGGAAGTTTCTTTTTGGTGTCAAGTACCAATAATCCCAGTGACTTCTTCCCGGTTGGAAGTACCACAGTGACATACACATACAGGGATGCTGCAAACAACATAAATACCTGCAGTTTCAAAATAATGATTGTGGAAGGTAATGCAAAGTGTGCATTTAAAAATATATATATAAGTACTAATATACCAGAAGGGAACCTTACTGGGTAATTTTCAAATAATTTGAGGTTGAACAAACACAAATTTCTTAATATGGGATTTTTAACCAATGACCTCCGGATAAACCTAGCAGCAATCTACCAACTGAGCTATCTAGCACTAAAGTGGCAGTCTCCCTATTTTGTAAATAACTTTGTTTTAGGGTACCATTCAGAAGCCATACAACTTCTAACTGTTATGTAGCGAGGGATAACACCCAAGTTTGCGATTCAATCTGGGAAGTTGCAGCCAAGGGATTGCCTTAAGGGGATCGACATTCTTTTGGACAAAGGGATTTAATTGTTAAATTCTGCTGCTCATGTCTTTTTGTTTGATCTGCTGTGACTCATCTGACTTGCAAATCGCCAACTAAAACGAGGTTAAAAACAAAACACAACTTTCCTTTTGTTTCAGTGGACGGAACACCACCTTTAGTTACTTGTCCCCAAAACCTCACATTTGAGGTTGCATTGGGTGCAACTGGCAGGCAGGTTACCTGGCAACTTCCAACAGTAACTGACAATTCTGGAAGCTTCTTTTTGGTGTCAAGTACCAATAATCCCAATGACTTCTTCCCAGTTGGAAGTACCACAGTGACATACACATACAGGGATGCTGCAAACAACATAAATACCTGCAGTTTCACAATAATGATTGTGGAAGGTAATACAAAGATGTGGATTTATAAAATCTTTATATTTTCAAGTATATACTAATAAACCAGAAGGAAAACTTACTGGGTAATTTGAGGTTGAACAAACAAAATTTACTAAGTTGGATTTCAACCAATGACTCCGGATTAACCTAGCAGCAATCTACCAACTGAGCTTTAGGTGTTCGGGCAATCTGCCCGGAACATCTCTTGTTTTTGTTCCGTTTTTTGTTTTTTAATACTTCTTCTTTTTCCTCTTTTCCCCGTCCTTGTCCGCTAACAAAAGCACACCGTTATCAACTTTAACCAATATAAAGGTTGATGCTTGAAAAAATCATAACTCATGAACCCCATTTTTACAATCTACACATCATCGGATACGTCATGAACAGTTAGACAAACGCTACACAGGACATAAAAACCACATTTGACCTTGACTTTCGGTTAAAATCGGAAGATGAAAATTTCAAAATATTTTATCTTATTTATATCTTTAAAACTACTGATCATTTCAGTAAAATCCACACAGTGGGAATTTAGACCCGCATAACTATTACAGGCATCCGATGATTTTAAACTCTTCTATTTCAGATTACTGTGGTTCACGAAACATTTCACTTGGAACAACTCCAGTCAACCTGACGTCAGCAGGCTATCCAAATAAATATCCTACATCAACAGTTTGCCATTGGGAGATCAGGGCTCCAGGCTGGCTATATGTGGTGGTTTCCGTACAAGATTTTGAAGTAGAAAAGAATTATGACTTTGTCTACTTTGATGGCACGCTTCGTGATGGACACAACGCGTCATTTATACTCACTGGAACCGCACGACTGACGTCCATTGCATTTACCTCATCGAAGACAGTTTCTGTCCGTTTCACAAGTGACGAAATAATTACAAGAAGGGGGTTTATTCTACAGCTTCAAGGCACCAACGGTAATATCACCAGTTAATACACAACTATTGAAGCTCAATTATAATAAATATGTAAATACAATGTTTGGGAAGTGCTGTTAGATTCAATTGTGTGTTATCATTATTATACACTTAATTTAAAAAAACGACTTGACATGCCTTCGAAAGTGTATATCTCTGCTTCCATCAACCCTAACATAAAAATGTAAAAGGAATTTGATAAACAATTTTCAAAAGGAAGCTAATCTTGTTTTGTAGTTTAATACTTATCACACAAGTTTTTTAAATGGACAGAATTTACTCAAACCTTTTTATTCAATGACTTGTGGTGATCCCTAATGAATGTGCCAGAAGTAAAACAACAGCAAATACACAAACAAACCGAGTTATGGCTTGACCATCTCCCGATAATGAAACACTTAAATTGTCAAAGTTTTCACGAAATGATAAAAGTGCCCCAAAACCAAAATATTACGTTTTGAGTTAAAGTACTGTTTTTCAAACTGTTATTTTGGATACGACTTATTAATTATTATACATTTTTGAATAATTACTTTTTTATTGAGGCATTTACCCCTGAACGTATTCTTCCCTTCATGAAAAAGGGAAACCTAGAGACTTATACCTTCAGGGCGTTATGTGCAAGGCAGAGCACGTCGGGATTTGTCACCTTATAACAAATTAATAAAATAAAACAAGTTTGCCACTGTGCTGCGCTAAGTTTTAAGTGACAAACATAACAATTTTAAATGTATTGATTCAGTGTTCATGCTTACTAGTGTGGTAACGAAACTATTGTGCGTTAGGTCTGAGACTACTTGTAAATGTTGACGTAATGTATCAACAATTTAAACAAAGACCGATTTACATATTTCTGATATGGTTAGTCCGACGGATTTGTCATTTCGCGGAAATGGTGACGAAACTGCAATTTTGGTCTTTATGATAGATACAATTTCCTGCCCCCTCGAGTATGACTTCGATTGTGGAGACGGGACGTGTCTTAATCCACAGGCAAGGTGTGATGGCCAGCATGACTGCCGATCCGGTCTAGAAGACTCATCTGCGGACGAAGATGGTTGTGGTGAGGACCGTACTATTAATACTAAACTTGCCTTATGTCTGAATGTTTAGAAGCGTAGCTGCTTATATTTGGGGAAGATGTTCCATTTACAGCACTTCTGTTCGTCAAGATTACGTGCTTTTTGGTTGTGTGTAATCAACTGCTTAACGCTAGACATTTAGGGAGCGTCTCAAAAGTCGGATCGCTTGGAACGTCCAAATGAGAACACATCACCGTCCCGCTGGGCATACTCCGTGTTCCTGCTGGATCGCGGGCATATCCCCATTTGGACGTTCCACTGCGGGCGCTGTTCCCGCATGTTCCCAAGCAAGAAATCCACGCATTCCCATTGGGACGGTTGCACAGTTTTACCAATTTGGGAACTCGGCCTGTATGCGAACGTGAAATTGCTAACAAAATGGCGTCTCGATCCCTAGGACGTCGCTGGTGAATCACAGTAAGTGATGTTTTCCCGCCGTTAAAGTTAACACTATGAATTCACAACACTCTTTTTGAAGAGGGATCGGGATTTACGTTTGTTTGTATTTGGATGCAAAACACGAGGTTTATTTCGTCGGTAGGATGGAAGGTTACGATTTGCGGGACCTACTAAAATATATGATTATCCAAACTTATGAACAAATTCAATACAATTTTAGTAATTGGTCACCACTTAACTGCAGTTTAAAATGACACAACATCTAGGCCCTATGAAGTGTGGAAATTATGTAAAATATAATTATTCTTCTATTGTACAAAGAAGGTAGTCTAGATTTGAGGAAATAACGGCGAGCGTGAATCACGTAACAGAACATTATAGACTATATTATTTTAACAAAATTGACAACATATTTAAAAGTAGTCGAATTGTTTCAGACTAGTTAAAAACATTTATTTATGAACCTACCGTGCCGGTTGTTGTTGTTTGTTTACTCTTTTAAGTCAACGCAACTTGGGCAATGGGGCGCAAACACAAACATGCGCGCAATCGGGCACCATGCAAACTATGTGCGAATTTTCCCAATTGGACGTCCACAAGCAGATCGTTCCCATTGGAACGTTCGCATGGGAACGGTCAAAATATCATGCCGCCGTGTCCCAACGGGCATGCGGACGCGGTCCACCGAAAAAGGAACGTTCAAATGGGAACGTTCCGTTTTGACGGGAACGTTCCCGACTTTTGAGACGCTCTACATCTATAATAACGCCAGATACCCGGACCTTAGAACCCGGCAGTTACCTGCCAAATGTGTTTTTGAACTTACGTACATAAACTATTGTATACACACATTATGGGTGATGTGTGTAATATCAATATGGCAGTTATGCGTCTTTGAATGTATGAAATCATTTGGTTTGTAAGAAATTGCCAGTCAGGCTATACATAGGCTATGTCCTCATTATTATCGCCCTGCTATTTCTTTTAGGCTCTTGTGGTGTCACTATCATTCGCGTTGGAAGCGAACCAGTGAACTTCGGCTTTCCAGACTACCCGGACAGCTATCCTCCATCTCTCGACTGTAACTGGGTGATCGTTACTCCAGATTTTATGTCAATATTACATGTAGGAGTAATTGATTTTTCAACAGAAGACGGGAAAGACACAGCATACCTTTACGGCACTAATCTCTACGGAGACATTGTGTCATTTGTGCTGACTGGATCCATCGATAAACTGATATCTTTAACAATTAATTCATCGCGGTACGTGTCCGTCAACTTTAGAAGTGATGCATATACTAGTGGACGAGGGTTTCTACTAGAATTTTACAGCAGCAACGGTAAATTTTCTTGCGAATTTTTTAAATTAATTTGACGCATAATAACGTCGAAGGAACCGGGTAAACTCTAACAATAGAGGTCACAATCTTGCTTGTAACAGGTTATAATGTGTTTCCATGGTTTTCTCTGTGTTTTTACCTCAAAGATGGCGTCGGATGACAAGAATGGATACATGTATTCCAGCGGTAAATGTCGATGTAATTGTGGTTACGAAACACATAAACCTTATCAAGATTGAGAGTGTTTTCATCCTGTAGATATCAGTTCGTGAAAAAATCGGCTGCGAACTTTCGAAAAATGCAGAGCGGAGGCCCATGGTTGTCGCTTGCAAAACACAACCCCAGTGTTGCACTAATATCTTCGCCGGCTAAACCATCACCAACAATTATTTCCAAAGTTTAAATCATTTACCTAAAATGTTATGATTGAATATTTACTTTAGGCTTATTTGTGAAACACAACATCAACAAAACTTTTTTGCTTATACGAATTGTCTCAAATAAACATACTCCCCCACTTTTTGAAGGTACTGGTAGCACATCTTGTCCAGACTCCGATGTCTTTGATTGTAAAGACGGCTCTTGTTTGACGCCAAGTGCAAGATGTGACGGTTTTAGAGATTGCCAAATAAGTGGAGCAGACGAGGTTGATTGTGGTGAGAACTTTCCTCTTGTATTCTTTTGAGCATATAGTGCCTGCTCAAATCAACGCGCTTGGAAGGGAATGGGGAACACTCGTTGCCGCTAGGTGGCAGCAATTCTTTTCAACAAACCCCTGTCCCTTAAGGTTACCAAATTATACTAATCATATTCAAAGTAGCTGTTGCTGACAGTCAAAAGGAAAACGCACTGTTTGTGCAAGTCAAAAGCGTTCATTATTTACACCTCTCTGAAGTTTTTTTTTCCGAGAGTGATTGGACTCAGTGTAGTTTTCATTATGTAGCCCGAGGAAATAAACAAAGGCATTGGGTGAATTATTCCCACAGATGAACAGGCGGAATGAAGTTTTCAGAGTATTCATACTTTTTTTTCAGACATTTAATGCTTGCAGATCAATTTCCATACACAACAAGTTTTCGTAAGTTTTGTATGCACCCAAAAAACAAATAATCTTATTACGAAAGGCAATAATCATTCCACTTTTATCAATAATCACAATATCAAGAAACTTACTATTGCCCTTTATCATCGTGTTTATTCCTAGAAAAAGTTATCTGCCAAGGATCGTTTTCCTGTAATAAAACGTTAGAGTGTATTCAAATGTCCTCAGTCTGTGATGGCATCTTTGACTGTCCGTATAAAGATGACGAAACACAGCAAGCGTGTGGTATGTTATATTTTATTACTCAGTTTTTAATACTGACTTAAAGAAGATTTTTGATATATATATTGTAATTTTGTTTGTTAAAATGTTCAATACATATCTTTTTGTAGATTTATATTAGTTATATTTATTTTTTATGTTATTAATTTTTCTCTCTTGAGGGAAGCAATACGACTTCTTTTGTTTTGATAACTCCATCCATCCATTCATCCCTCGATCCATCCATCCACCCATCCATCCATCCATCCATCCATCCATCCATCCATCCATCCATCCATCCATCCATCCATCCATCTATCAGTCCATCCATCAATCCCTCCATCAATCCCTCCATCAATCCCTCCATCAACCCCTCCATCAATCCCTTCATCCATCCATCCCTCGATCCATCCATCCATCCATCCATCCATCCATCCATCCATCCATCCATCCATCCATCCATCCATCCATCCATCCATCCATCCCACCATCCATCCATCCATCCATCCATCCATCCATCCATCCATCCATCCATCCATCCATCCCACCATCCATCCATCCCACCACCCATCCCACCATCCATCCATCCATCCATCCATCCATCCATCCATCCATCCATCCATCTGTCAGTCCATCCATCAATCCCTCCATCAATCCCTACATCAATCATCCATCCATCATCCCTCCATCCATCCATCCATCCATCCATCCATCCTCCTCCCTCCTCCATCCATCCCTCCCTCCCTCCCTCCATCCATCCCTCCATCCCTCCCTCCATCCATCCCTCCCTCCATCAATCTGTTCATCAATCAATACATCCGGATGGAGGGAGGGCCAACCATCCATCCATCCATCCGTCCATCCACCCCTTCCTCCCTCCCTCCCTCCCTCCACTGGCGGTAGGTCGGTCGGTTGGTCAATAAATCAATCAAATGAGGTTACTTGGTTTTTTATTCCTTTCGAAATGTTTTAAATATTTTTTGTTTATTAGGAACTTAAAAAAAAAAAATCTTTTTATTCCTAAATATGCATATTTTTTATATTCATAATGATAAAGCTGACCGATGTCCGACAGTGTGTTCATGCGATGTCTCTGATGCTGCCTATGTCGTTCAGTGCACCTCGGGGTGGAATCAAGAGACTGTACGTGACATTGCCGTAAGAATCACAGATCTGTAAGTTCAAAACGTTCGGTATATTTCAGTCACTGCTTGCGTGTAAACAACGTCTTCTCTATTGCTCATACGTTTTTGTTGCCGTCAACGTTGTCGGCGTCGTTGCCGTCGATGTCGTCGTCGCCGTCGTTGTATTTGGTGTTGTTTTCGTTATCAAAAAGTCTCTTATCACACGTTTTCTTTATTTATATTTCTGCAGCAAACTTGCGAATGTAAACATCTTGAAACTGAACACAGGAATCTTCAAACGTTTCTCATTCTTAAAATCACTGTAAGTTGCTCGCTCCCCTCGTGAACATTTAGTTTATGTTAATTCCTAATGTTATGTTAATTCGTTCAATCAATGTGTGCAAATGCACTAATACCTGCTTGAGCCCCAATTTTTGAGCCCTAAAACATTTAACGGTCAATCTCAATTGTTTTTGATTAAATGACAAGAAATTCATTAATTATTACTTATTTTTTCTCTTAACTAAAAACTTCAGAATAGAGTTTGAAAAATTGGCTGGAAGTATGTTTGTGAATGTGTATTTATGTTCGGATGCTTTCATATTCTCCACTCACACAAAACGTCGGCGTTAAAATAATAGTTTTGCATTTATTCAGATGGTGTATAATTCTATTTTATCCAACTAGATTGTTGATAAACAACAGCTTAGGTTCTATCGTGAAGGGAACATTCTCTGGACTCTTTAACCTCACTTACCTGTAAGTCAATTGCATATTAATGTTTGTAATGTGTTAAACTGTTGAAGTTGAAACTATTTTCACCAAAGGTCCTCTAGTTAGTTGCAACATTGATCTTGCAAACTGAAATTTCACGGAAATCCTTTCCTTTGCAGCTAGTGTAACCTTCGTTATTTTGAAATAGTGAGAGTTTTTACATTCATTATAATTATAACGTAGAATATTCATGGACATTTTATTGAAATAAAGTCTGGCTGAATGAAGGGATTGACTCCTAGGGTCACGCACCTTTGTTCTCACACCCTTATAATCCCACACCTCTAGTGTGTGTTCTAAAACTGACCCTAACACTTACCCTAACCCTAACTCTAACTCTAACCCCTTTCCGTAGCGTGTAAACCACGGGGTTCTTTCGGAACATAGGGTTGTCGGAACATAGGGGTGTAGGAATATAGAGCAGTCACCAACTCATGGGTATACCGATGACGATTTGCAGAAAATTAAATGATACCTTTGTATCAATCACAAAGAAAACCCCATTATTAGGCAAGTACCATACCTTGTCCTTATTTTGTCTTAACAGTGCAATTAGCAGCATAAAGCAATTTAAACTATAAAGTTGTACTTACAGGATTACAATATACTTTATTGCTGTCCAGGATATCGGCAATTTATTAAAACCCCAAACTGAAAAATGTTCTCTCTTTTTTATGTCAATTCCAGCGACATCTCAAAGAATAATGTAAAATACTACAGAACAGATGTATTCGAGGATCTTCTCAACTTGGACAAATTGTAAGCAAACAAACAAATCATCTCATCCATGCACAGTGATATTTCAATCAACAAAAATCAGTCGATCTCAAGTAGATTGGTTATGTAGGGTTCGAAATTTCACTTGATGAATATACAATCAAGTGAGAATTGCGGTTGCTACATGCCCATGTCTCCCCCATTTGATTGTAATGGTTACGTAACGATCGCAAAAGGTAAAGCGTGCGACATGTCTTGGCTTTACTCAACTTGTTACTATTGAAACGAGCAAGAAACAAGTTTATTTTGTTAAAATTAATAACCATAGTATGAAAATAAAAAAATGTCAAATAAGTCATTGTTATGTTTGGTTTCACTGCACAGAAACTGATCCAAAACGTCATAAAAAAAATGATTGAGAAGTTGTAAACTTGTTTTTATACAAATTTTTCAAATACTCATTGTTTGTTAAAATGTTTATTAAGTTTCAGGACCGATCATCAAAATAGACTCGTAGTTCCATTATAAACTATGTATAAGCTTTGCAGTTTCGCGTTTCAACGACGTACGAAAGACTTTATGCAATGAAAAACATAGAACTTTTACGGTGCCTAAAACGAGTGGTATCATTTTTACGTTTTCACGAACTGGCGAATTCTGAGAGCTATTTTGAGTGTAGCGTTTTCACGAGCTGGCAAATTTCAGTATGATTGCTTTGACGTAGGTTGCGTTTATTTTGTTTTTACAGAGTTTGGAAATCTATAAACTAAATATAACAGTTGCAAGACCGACAAGTGTTGGACAGTTTTTCAGTCAGCTTTGTTTTGGTTGGTACATTTTTAATTCAAAGTAGTAAGCATAAAGGAAACCTCAGTTTGAAGAATAATTATTTGAACTTTTAACGCGATTTTTCTCAAAACATTGATTTTTGAACCGTGGACAGATTTGCCACTTCGTGAAAACGGTGACGGGGAGAGTTGTTTAAAAAAAAATTAATGTTACTTTCAGGAACAATGACAACAAAATTAGTTTTTTTTCAGATGTTACAAAATAAAACTTATGTGTCTCTATGATTAAGGCTGCGTTGAACAATTAAAAAAAAATGGAAACAAAGATAAAATAATCCGAAGTCCAAAATAGTCCAAAACATCTTCAGAAAGAGAAAATAGATCGAATTAATCATACCAATTTATATAGGTTTATTTAATGTCTCTTAAATAGGTTGATTATGGACAATCCTTTGGATTGGATAGAGAATGGAGCTTTCAACTCACTGAGCAATTTGACAGAACTGTAAGTCATCACATTTTGTTTCAGTTTAAACAATAGAGGGCCAATCAACTACCAAGTAAAATGTGTATTTAGACCAATACAAAACGGGTAGCCAGGTATATACTAAACAGACATACCGGGTTCCGTTGTTTTACCCATGAACGTTCCCACATTCCGAAATCAATGATGTTCGTAAAGCCCGGTTCATACTTCCTGCGAATGCGAATGCGAAGCGCATATTGACGTCACAAATTCGCAACGAATAGTTCGCAGCAGTTGAGCTGTGCTCAACTCTTGCGAATTATTTGCAGCGAAAACAGAGTTGTGACGTCAATATTCGCTTCGCATTCGCATTCGCATGAAGTATGAACCGGGCTTTAAGCGTACCCCGTATAGATAGGTTACAGTCATAGAGCTATATATATTGACTAGAGCGCTAACACCCCGTTATACACGCACTAAGGTTTTGAAGCCGTTTGGGCGCATCCATGTTTATGTACAAACCAATACAAAAGCTTGAAATTTTGTACGGCAATTGTACGGCTATTTGCATGATAAAGCGTTTTTTCTTTTCTATGCGTCATCGAACCAAATATGCAGCAAATGAGAACGCAAAATCTTCTAATGAGCGTACAAACTGCGAGCGTCATGTGCGTCATGTTTAAAATGTGCGTTTGCGCGTATACGTTTTTTTTTAGTTCGTCATTCTTGCCGGCATATTGTGTATCCTTGAAGCAGATTTCGTGTTTTTTTTCTTGACATCTTGAAGCATTGAATCCTCCCAAACAAGGCTTTAGTTCGACTCAGCATTTTTCCTAAGACGTAAGTAACAACATCAGAGAATCACCTACTACATATTTTTTAAGACATCACTAAAATCACCTGTTTACAAGAGCAATGATCGTTAGATTAAATATGGCGCGTACGTAAGCGCGCACGCCGAATGCAAAATGTTCGCGGCCATGTGTGCTCTCTTTAAATTAAAATCGTTCCGTAGTCACGCAACACATCAAACATGTCTGCGCCCAGGGTGGCTTCTAAACTCAGAGCAAGTTAGCGCTCTAGTCAATATATATAGCTCTATGGTTGCAGTATGACGTAAATCGGCCATCTTTACGGGCAGTTTAGAACAAATAGTCGTGCGTTTCGTGTGAGAACGGCGTGCAACACGCGCGCATTTCACGAAACTCATTGCAGGATTGGTCAGTGAACAACGCGGCTGCGTTAATAAGTTGAGCGTTTGACGCACCTCCAAGCCAAAATACAATAGACCCTTCCCATGAAATATGCAAATTGAACATCGCGCAGGCGCACTCTCCCTACTGGTTGGCAAAATGAGTGAACATCGCGCCTTTTTACATGGGACTGATGGTGGCGTGACGCACACGCGTTTGTGCGTCTGCCTTGTGCACAACTCTATGGCGTTTGCCAACCAGCAGCGTCTGTACGCATGCGTGAATGTAATTAGCATATTTCATGGGAAGGGTCTATTTGCCCGTAAATATGGCGTCTACTGGGAACTATCTATATACACGTCGAACAATGCACATAGTTTTCATGGATAACACAGTACGCAATAGACCCATTGCACACCGCGCAGTGCACTCACACCATAGAGTTATATATAGGAACTAGAGGGCGCACTGGCAATACTGCGTGCACAAACGCGCCGGGACCGCAAGGAGACACTAGCGCCATTTTTTAGAGGGCAAAATTGAGTACGAAGTATACGATGTGCGTATGGTAAATGCACGCATCACGCGCTCGGTGTTCATGTTGTTGTTTTGCGTACAGTAAAGATGAGTAAAGTAATGGTAGTGGTACCATCCTCCATGGTGGTACTTAAAACATGGCCGCACCACTAGCGCGACGAGTCATGTAACTTGGCTAGTGCGCCCTCTAGTTCTTCTATATAACTCTATGACTCAAACGCGCCTATCTTGTCCGCCATCTTGGGAGTCAAAATCGTGCACAAACATATGCACAAAATATTTGACTCCCAAAATGACACGCATTGTTCGGAGGTGCAGCGTTCCGCGTTTGCAAGGGCTATAGAAACCAATAGACCCCCTTGCACAACGCGAAACGCTCTACACGTACGCTGAGGTCACGCGCACGTTTTCACGCAAAGAGAACAGCTATCGTCCAATGATCTGCCTCCCGTTGGCTTCTGAGGCGTCGATTTCACAAAGTACTAAGATTCATCTTAAGATGAGTTATTAGTATTACCATAGTGATTTGTATTGTGACATCACTCTTTGCATTTTGTTTTTTGTTTTACTGAGTTTTGGCTTTGATCGGAATCATCTTGAAAACAAATCTCAACATCAAAATTCAATTTCGTAATAGATATTTGATCCATGGGGGTCGAACTTATGAAGGTTCTACATTAACTATCGAGCTTGGAGCTCTTGGAAATCTGCACAGTTTGAAAAAATTGTAAGTTTGTTACTTTATGTTCACATTTCATTCTGCTCAGGTTCAGCCTGTCTCTTTGACCTTGTACGTATAATTCTTGCTCTCTTTGTGGGTTTTATTGGGTTTTTTTTAAGTGTTTTTTTTATTTAACACGCTGGCCTGTGATTTTGCTTTCTGAGAGTTTTTAAATCGCACCTTATTTTCGTAACTAGGCCTACCTATCTGATATTTTAGTTGAAATTGTTTTGGGGAAAGTAAAGCAATGTTGTTGTTGTTGTTGATGTTGATGTTGATGTTGATGTTGATGTTGATGTTGATGTTGATGTTGATGTTGATGTTGATGTTGATGTTGATGTTGCTATTTCTGTTGCTGTTGCTGCTGCTGCTGCTGCTGTCGCTGTCGCTATCGCTGTCGTTGTCGTTGTCGTTGTGGGTTGTCGTCGTCGTCGTTGTCGTTGTCGTTGTTGTTGTTTTTCCAAAGACGTTCTAAAAAATAATAAATTACACGAAAAATGTATCGTATTCTAATAGTATTTTCTTTGAATGGAGAGCAGGTTTCCGTATTTAAAAAACCCTTCACTGTTTTTTTTTTTTTTTTTTTTTTTTTCGAAAGTGCAATGCCCTTGGGAGCCAAAGTCCTTGATATCCTAGACTGTGATAGTCCATATATCAAAGAGAGATCAGGTCCCAGAGTTGTTGTTGTTGTGTTTAAAACAAACCAAATTAACATTTCACTCATACTTTTTGCTGAAAAATGTATAGACATAAAGATATTTAAAAATCATGTATAAATATATAGCGGGTAATTTTCAAAGAACATCCGTTTAGTCTTTTTGTCGAGCACAGAATTTAACACAAACCTAAACCTCAGCTAATATTGTTATCATTATTATTATTTTTTTTAAAGATACGTCGATGACTACCATTTGTGTTGTATATTTGATTCATATGTACCATCTGAAGCATTTGACTACTCTAAATGTAAAACGATTGAGTTGCAACCACCGCTCAACATCTGCGGCAGTCTGATGCGCAATGATCCACTCCGAGCGTCCATGTGGATTCTGGGGTTGAGCGCCCTCCTCGGCAACTTGATGGCAATCATCTGGAGATGTAGACGGGGCAAAGACATACGTGAGAATGAGACTCACTCGTTCTTGGTTCTTAATTTAGCTATATCTGACTTGATGATGGGGGTGTATATGTTGATTATTGCTGTAGCTGATATTTGGTTTGGTAGTAGTTATTCCAGTCGTGCGAAGAAATGGCGGTCTAGTGTGGTTTGCAAGATCGCTTCGGTAGTATCAATGATGTCTAGTGAAGCATCGGTATTTTTTGTCACCGTCATCAGTCTGGACTGCTTTTTAAGCATTGTGTTCCCGTTCAGCCGGGTTACCATCAGAGGAAAGATAACCAAAGTTATTGTGTCCGTGATATGGTTAGTGGCTGCATGCCTTAGTATTATCCCGACCATCTTCAGTGGTGATACTGATTCCAATGTCTACGGCTTGTCTGATGTGTGCATTGGTCTTCCCCTGACAACTAAGGTGTCTAGTTATAAAACTATTGAGAGCTCCATCAGTAGCGTATTTGGTGTAGATTCTTTCGCTACACTGGTACCTGAGACGAGAAAACCGTCTTGGATCTACTCAATTGTCTTGTTTATTGGCGTCAACTCGTTGTGTTTTGTCGTTGTTTTGATCTGCTACGTAGCAATCTTCGTGAAGGTAAAGCGCTCGTCGAAGCTGGTAAAGGTAGCGGCTCACCGGCAGAGGGAAGTTAAGATGGCGGTGAAAATGGCTCTGATCGTCGGCACTGACTTTGCATGTTGGATGCCTGTGATCATTATGGGGATTCTATCCCAATCTGGGATTGTTGAAATTGGTCCTGATATGTATGCCTGGACTGTTGTGTTTATCCTCCCAATAAACTCCTCCCTAAACCCGTATCTGTACACATTCTACTCTATAATCACTGCACAGGGCAATTCAAAGAAACCTGAACCGAAGATGGAACTGAGCAAACATAAGTCTAATGAAACACTAGACACTCATGTTTCTGAAGTGAATAAGTAATAAAAATGAACGAAAGATCAAAGCGTTTGCTAAGAATGTCCTTACTTTACTTTTAAGGACATTAGAGCAAACTGTAGTCCCTTGAATTTTTATTTCAGCATCATGGGATTTGAAATTATTTTATTACAATCATGCGATAATCAATTTGGGATAAGCTATTTAATCACAAATAAACAATAGCTCCGCAGCCAAACTTTCATTTTTGGAGAAAACTGCGTTTGAAGTTGAACTATTTTGCAATAAATGTTTCTAAGACTGTCGCCAAAACTTTGACATTTTACCACCATGAAATTGAAAATCTTAAATGGTGCAAAATATGTTTTTGTTTTTTTAGCACAGTAAGTTAAACTAATGTGTAATTAACTGTTCAACTCCCTGAAAACTTTGCAAACGAGATCGGTGTGCAGCGTCCTGTGTACATCCAATCCGTAAACGAAAACGGCTGTTCGTGAAAACTCTAACTATCTAGGCCATACCAATGGTCTCTTCGTGAAAAATACAAACGCAGAGTTTTTGGCACCGTGACAGTGATATTGGCACAGTGATATTGTCCTAATGCCAATTGGTGTAATTACGAAACTATACTGTGTTATGACTTGAAACTTGGGGAAAATGATGATGTCACCGATAACATTAAAATGTGTAAAACACAGATATGGCAAATTATTATTATTATTTTTTTAACTGGCTGTTTTAAAAATGAAAAAAGTAACGTGCATTACCCCCCTTTTATATTCTTATTCTTTGTTTGCAGTTAATTTTATTTCGTTATTATTTTACTTGTTAGTTATTCTTATAATCATAATACTTTTTAAAGGGGTATTCGTAGTCTTAGGTTACACACTGATTGATTGAGGTTACACACTGATTGATTGAGGTTACACACTGATTGATTGAGGTTACACACTGATTGATTGAGGTTACACACTGATTGAATGATGATGTCAACGATAACATTCAAATTGTGTAAAAACACAGATATGGCAAAATTTCAAATTTTAAAACGGCATTTCATGGACTCCGTAGCAGTTAAAGGATTTCGAGGTAACGAAATAATATTTCGAGGGAACGAAATGATCTCGAGGGAACAAAATGATTTCGAGGGAACGAAACGATTTCGAGGGAACGAAATGATTTCTAGGGAACGAAATAAATTAATTCGTTCGATCGGAATATTCCATTTCATTCCCTCGAAATAATAATTCGAGGGGACGAAATAATATTTCGTGGGAACGAAATAGTATTTCGATGTAACGAAATACTATTTCGAGGGAACTAAATAATATTTCGAGGGAACGAAATGATATTTTTTTGTTCACCTTTTCTATTTTGTTTTACCTGTCCCCTTAGGGACTCCGTACTTGTTTCGTTTACTTTAAAGTATTATCACAGATAACAGCTTCTGCCTGTATGTTTGAGCCAAATTATCAGTTTTTGGCACTAGTGTTTAGGTTTTTTTCTTGCTTTAAATTGTTTAGATTTATTTATGAATTATGAGTAGGGTCTGAGAGGTCACATCTTTTTCTATGATATTTGTGTGTATTCTTTTTGATTGTCTTTGTGATAATGTTGTAGTTTATAAATAACTTGGTAATAAAGTGTCGTTTTACAATAAACATGTAATAATGATGCGATAGTTGATTCTAAGTTCGAAAAACTTGTAGGTATGAGGTGAACATTGTGCTAGAACAAACGCAACTAAATTGTCATTTAATTTATACTTGATATGAATGTTCAATTCCTTTAAATCTTTACAAAAAATCTATGAAACATTCCTTAAATTAATTATTGTGTATAAAAATAAGCATTATTTTAAACTCTAGACTGCGCTGTTGTTAAAACCATTCATGCATGCCAACTTTTGTTAATGAACTCTCGTTTTGACAACCCTCGGGGAAGCAACATGGTGAAAATATTCTCCCCATATTCCAAATATGGTCATAACTTTTTTTCAATGGGCCAATAAAGCCATTATTCCATGTAATTCTTACCCCTGATATACACCACAAGCCTGTAGACTCCCATTGGCCAGGCTATAACCACTGCCGAGTTAAAAATTTTGAATGACAGCAGCCGGTACCCAAAGGGGTGACAATGTTAACTGGATATCTTAGTGAGATATTCCAAATATGGTCATAACTTTTTTTCAATGGGCTAATTAAGCCAATATTTCATGTAATCCTCACCCCTGGTATACACCACAAGCCTGTAGACTCCCATTGGCCAGGCTATATATAACCACTGCCGAGTAAGGAGTAATGAATGACAGCAGTCCCAAGGGACGGCAATGTCCTTGGGAATAGTAACTGGATATCTTAGTGAGCCAACTCCTTGTGCCATTCTCTATGTGTGTCAACCCTGTGCCGCCCAGAGCTAAAATAGGTCGTTAATCACACACACTCCTGGCCGAGACAAAAGCCTTGTGGGGATTAAAATTGCTTTGGGCTTGCAGGAGGGGGTTATTGACCTACAAAACTGACTGGTGCAAAAATTCTCCACGTGGAGACACCTAGCAAATTCAAATGGCCCGCGGCTGCGAGGGTTAAGCAGAATCATTCTCAAAGGATAAATGAACTTGGTCATTTAGCCTTTGAGAAAGACTAAGCTGGGGTCGAAACGTGGGACCATTAACAAGTGTTTTCCGCATTTATACCAAATGTCAATTTAGTTGGTAGGCAGTTTGCAAAAGCTAATTCCGTTTTCTCTCATGTTATAAGACTATTTAAGTATATATTTAATATTTCTAGTTGATATTTTATCGTAACCTGAATTGTCATATGCAACGGACTCTTGGTTGACATAAAACATGTACCCTATCAGTAACACGTGCATTGTGTGGAGGTGTCTATTCGTTGACACACAGATGACTTTAACAAAAGGGATACGGGTGTTTTGACAGAGGTAGGATGTCCCCGCTTTGCTTTTGTGTACAAAACCAAAGGGGGACTTCACAAAAACAAAGTCAAACTGGGAGAGCAAAGATAAAGCCGTCAATTTACAGGGTTGACAAACGTGTGTTTCCCCCTCCTTTGTTTTGCATTTCAAGTGCCGGGGGTGGTGGAGACAGAGAAGTAACCGATCACACACTTTTCAGTTTTCAGGTTATTAGTAGCTTCGTCAAGACGTGTCGTTGGTAAACAACACATTTTGTTTGTTTAATAGTCTAAAAGAATACACGTTATCGTAGACGTCATGTTTGTTGTAATTTACATTTGAAAGAAATCAAGTTTGATATTTTAGTATGTTATATGACTGTTTAAGTCTTATTCACCTAAAGTAATTAAGTCGATAAGGCAAGTAGATGTTACATTCATACTCAAATTAATTATTATTCACGTGCTTTTTTTACCGAAAGGTTTTATAAAAACGCTAAAAATTTTGCCTGCACTGGAGTTTATGATCATATTGCTTAAGTATAGAAAACCTGTAATACTAAAGCGTTATCAATGTCTCCCACTTTTAAAATGGCGGCCATATTTTGATATAAATGGCTGCCATTTCGCATATTGATACTACACAGTAACTTGGGTAGTAATAGATAAAGATTTTAACGATAAGTGTCTCAAAAAGGGTTGAGAGATCTAACAGTCAAATAAGAAGAGTCAAAATGGTTTGTTTCCTATTTGCGGTAGTATTTTTTATGTAACTGGCTTTCAAATGTTTTATCAAAATGGCGGTTCTTTTTACATAATGATACTACTCATAACTTATAAAGTAAACGGTCAATGATTCAATTTGTGAAACTAATATGCTAGGAAAGTTTGGCTCTAAAATGTTGTTGTTGTTGTCGACAACTTGTAGAAATGTTTTTTTTTTTTTTTTTTTTTTAAGGGAGGAATATTTAACATCGATGCTGAAGTCCTCGACCCGTAAATCATTTATTTAGAACAAAGCACACCAATAATAGTTTCATTAGGCCACCATGTGTATTTTCTTCTTAAATTAATTGTTATGGTAAACAAGCAAGACTTCTTTTGTTTTAGGATAATATATCAAAAGAGATTCTCAACATTTTAGCCAATGGACTTTTACATAGTTGAGCATAGATACATAGATGCGATTGGTACCCGCTGTCACCTTGAGTGTATTGAATGGCCTTAATTCGGCGATTATTTTAAATTTAAATCAACAATTAACACCACTACTAAACTGCTTATAATATTAGTGGTTAAAATGCATGTCACTTTGCCCAATCAATTTAATGGGATTTTCGTTGTTATGTACTGAGCAGCAGTTCAATATGAGTGCAAAATTAAAAGACAATAGTTAAAGTGAAATTCATTTGCATTATTTTGACTGGTACTTAATAGTGGATCTATGAAGACTAGGCCTACAGATCGACTACGTTGGTAGCTGCTTTAAAGTATCCATGTTTATATTATTATATGATGAACAATTAAGCCCTAAGTGGAACATTTTCTCAAACCATCCTTCTGGTGATCAGAACATGAGATTCAACGATCCAAGATTTTCCTTTACTCCGAAAATAGATTGTCACACAAAACCTCTTAACTTTGTAAACCTTTCAGATTAAAACCCAATCACTGATTTTTTGTCTTGTTTTGTTTGTTCAATCACTACTAATCATGACTTCGCGTCTTGAATTGTCGTTTGAAGAGTGCTAGCCTGGGAGAGGTAAAGTATCCATGTTTATATTAATCTTTGTAAGAAAGAAATAGAAGTTCCACACTCCAGATATGTTATCCCACACATAAATGATATTAAACGTATCACATGTACATGGCCGTTTTTATATAAACTTGGCCATATTCTTTGATGAACATAACGTGGAGATAATAATGGAAGAAAAAACACCCTTGTCACACGAAGTTGTGTGCTTTCAGATGCTTGATTTCGAGACCTCAATTCAAACATTTTACTGAGAATTACTTCTTTCTCAAAAACTACGTTACTTCAGAGGGAGCCGTTTCTCACAATGTTATATAACTATCAACAGCTCTCCATTGCTCGTTACCAAGTAAGTTTTATGCTAACAATTATTTTGAGTAATTACCAATAGTGTCCAGTGCCTTTAAGTAAATAATGTTACATTGAGAATTTTCCTTAAAAGGATTACAACACATTTTCTTGTTTTCGTTAAACATACCCGGTATGTCTTTTATACATAGTGTGGGTTCTTTTTCATTGTTTTGTATGAAAGCAAGAACAGCCACTAGGTTTTGTTCGCGTATTATCTCTACAAGTCTTCACCATAACAAAACGTATGTACTTTTAGCAACACTGGTGTTGACTAATCGACATGGCATTTTGAAAAATTGTTGATGTGAGATCAGCATAATAGTTAGTTGTTTACATAACAAGAAAGAAAATGTGCAGCCGCGCACAAAAAACAAAAAAAAAAAAAAAAAAAAACTAGTGTTTTCATGGTATACATAAGCGTTGCCTAATTTCTAACATGGTTTTAGGGCAATATTTTAGTGACAATTTTTACGAACTTAACATGTCAATGTAGAACTTCAGTTTGAGACTTCCCGGGAGTATTGTCCTAATGAAATTGGATCCAAACCTAATTAAGAGGCATCACTGGCCACGACCAATATGCCATACAAGGAAAAACCCGAGAAGATTATTGACATCACCATAAAAACCATACAAGTTGACACAGCAAGAAGTAGTTTGTCGAGCATCCTGCAGAGAGTCATTTGGGAAGGAATTGGGTTAGATCTTATCTTACCATTGGATGTCCCCAAGATCTGGCCCTACGTTTGTAGAACTCCACATCGTCAGAAAACCAATACCACACACTCCAAAGAAACCTTCAACTTCATGGATCAGCCAGAATTGGTGAAAACATCTAAAGGACAACACAACAAAAGAATTTAAGACAAAGTTGAGACCTATCAAAAACGTTTTTTTTTTCTTCTTCTTCTTCTTCTTCTTCTTCGACTCAAGGGGACTATAGAGGGGGAGAAACTGCCCACCTCATTGTTTTCTAACATTTTTTTTTCTTTTTTGAGTTTCCACTTAAAAATGTATATAGTGCCAAAACAAAATTGGGATCAGGGTGCAATGATGAGGCCTGAGCGGCAATTCTAAAGTTTGTATTCTTGCCCCGAAAAGCTGGCAACTAGCAGGTTAACAAATTTTCAGTGATTAAAAACTTTACATAGGTTGAACCCCCTTTACTCTTTACACAAACACAAAGATGGCTGTTAGATAGGGCGGCCATTTTGAATTACAACGAAGCAATATTTCAACATTATTATGTGACACATCACTACCGCCTTAATGGGGAAAAAAGAAGGAAACTTTGCTGTAAAGGAGGAAAATTTCTTTTTTTAAAGTCAGAAACGCTCGACTTAGGGCCAATCAAACGGTTGCCACGGTATCATGTGTCCCTTGATAACAACTATGATATTAAGATATGACCCTAGTTAAGTATTGGAGAAACTCAGTGGTGATAAAATGAGGCATTCAAAAGTCACTGGCAAAATTATAGGAGGGGCACCTTACACTCCCATCCCTGTCCTGATATGGTTACATGTAAATCGTCAAATACAGGAAAAGTTTGACTCAAGTTCTTCATGCTGATACTGACTCTAAAACTGATTTTAAACCTGACCCTGGACCTGACCCTAACTTTAACCTTCATTCTAATTTAGCCATGTGCTTTAGGACTCTAATTCGTACACTCACCCCACCTGGTTCAGGATTTGTGATTTATTTAATTTGAACTTTCTGTTTGGACCGGAAGGAAAAGTCAAAGTGGGTCATGTTTTTCTAATAACATGTCAGAGGTGTCACAAATGTTATGCATTTTTGTCATGTGGTTTCGGAGATAGGATTTTGTTTTTAGGGCTTCCTGTTTGAACCGGAATGAAAGGTCAGAGTGGGTCATGTGTCTAAATCAAATGTTACATGTGCTGTAAGCGACATGACGGCACAACGATTATAACGCTATGGCATGCAGTTCAAAAGATATGCATGTTTTAATACTAAACTTTGAATTATAAATGTTATTTGTTTTTTTCTATTAGACAATTAGTCTTCTATCAGACAATCGGCAGCTCACCATGGCAGCTTCGCTGTTCAAGTACCACTCGCAACCCACATGTCATTTATAATTTACCGTTCTACCCGTTTGTTACTTTTGCGGGCTTGGTGTAACGCATGTAGTTACTGTTAGTTGGCAATTGATGACCTCTATTGACAGTATCTTTTAAACTCCTCCCTAATGATTTTATTATTTTATGTGGCAGCCGCAAATTAATAAGTGGCGGTGCCACATAATTATGTGAAGGCCGCCAGGTAATTATGTATACATTCGTTGATGTATACATTTTGATCGGTTTACTACTGTTTCTACTGTAACTTTATACTCTGTAAATTTGACCTTTTAAATTTAGTCTCGAAATTGCAGTTGCAATTTGTTATTGTACAGTTAAACAAGATGAACTAGTTCACGAATATACATTCACGGAAGATACTAGTTTGAACCTCAATTTCCTTTCCACTGAGGCATATTTAATTCTCCCTCTGAATTTGTGATGATTATAAGAATCTTCCTGCGCGGGCACCCCCGTGGTAAAAAGGAACAAAAATAAACGATAAATTGTGCCGTGATGCATTATTTTTTACTTTATTTACATAAAAGAAGACAAAAATGTTTTTCATTACATTTGTTCGCAGTGGTTGTGCGAGGCCTTTGTGCTATGTGATAACGCATTTTGTTAACGAATGAGGCGTTTCTCGGGTAACCAATAAATTGAAATTTATTGTGTGTGATATTTTAGGTCTTTACATCTCACCACTATCACTCCTGTGAAAAATTCCACTCTGTCTATTTATCCAACCGTTAACGGCATCATCACCTTTTGAAGCATTCGGGGTGAACCACTTTTGGGTTCGATTACTAAACCCATACATGAATACAAAATAAATAATAAAGCAGGAGTCTTATATAGTGCACATATCCACCAATAAGGTTCTCAAGGCACTTGAACAAAGAGAAAACAAATTAAGACTGGTTTTTATAAATTTTTGAATTATGAGACCGATTTATTTACAAAGTGATGTGGCGCAGTCAGCAGCCACTGCCAGAAACATCGGTCAACCCCCCCCCGCCTCTTAGCGATAAGTGTAACTGACAAAAATGACAAAAATAAACATAGAGCCCAAACGTAGATACCTGTCCCCGTAACAAGCATGAAACGTCATTGATGTTGTAGTGTCACAACGAATACGTTTAGAGCAGAAGACGGAAAATGCCTGGAAATAAGACTGTTGGTCAACCATGGTAAGCTGCACCTTCTGGAAAATCCACAATGGCCGCCAAAGACAAACGAAAAAAATGGACACAAATAAACATAGAGCCCAAACGTAGACACACGTCCCCGTAACAAACATGAAACGTCATTGATGTAATAGTGTCACAACGAATAATGTTTACCAAATGTTTAGGGCATTTCGGAAAGAAGACGGAAATTGCCTGGAAATAAGATTGTTGACAAATAATCAAAAGGGAAACAAGTGCTAAACGCCCTCTTGGAGAAACAAAATGCATTGCGTGCTGTTTTGGTTCAAATGAAATTCCAATCAAATATCATAAAAATTTAGAGAGGGGTGACCATCTAAGAAGAAAAACAAAGCTATAGGACCTGCTGGACTTAATAATGACACCCTTAGTTCTTTCAAGACTCCACAAAATGTCCACCAAAGCAATTTAATTAATTTTATATTACACCTTGATTTAAATCGCATTTTATCCCGTCGTTAATTTATCGTTGTGGTCTCTTCTGAGTAAGCAACTAAGACCTTGTCCAGTTTGAGATTATTTTCCTACGGTGTGTTCGTTAATTGCAACCCTGAAGCGTCGACTCAGTCACAACTCAAGCCAAAAGCCATTGTTTGAAATTTAAAGGAACATTACAGAATTGGTTTTTGCTAACAAAACAGTTGCTGGCAGTGTTAGCACTTTATGTAATCCACCATATACATGTACATAAACTGACAAACCTGTAGAAGTTTGAGATCGATGGGCCATCTGGGTCACGAGAAAATGGTGAAAAACCGATTACACATTTGCATGAAGTCATATAGATTCAACAAATGAATAAAACGCTCACTGAGCGATAAACTCCAATCGGAATATTAGTTTATTCATTTCTCATCAAGTATGACATTTCAGACAGAAATATTTCAAGGGATGTTTTCTACTATCATCATCATTTGACCGTGTAAGTTTTGTGTAAATCTGTGATCAAAAGTATATTTTCTTACCAATTCTGTAATGTTCCTTTAAGCTTGGCTTTTCTTCGAACAGAACATCGTCAAATCAGTACGGGCAATCACATCCTTTAATTTAAAAAAACGTTAAACTCAACTAAATCCAAATAAGAGAGGGGTTTTTTCCAGAGAGATTTAGATTTTTTTTTTTTTTTAATGAAAAAGGGGGTTGAAAGAAGGATATTATACATTACATCATTAAAAATTCGCACTTCGACTGTTCCAATTCTGAAAACGCGTAAAACTTGCACTGTCCTATGTCGTTTTAATATGTTATTTTAATTTGGATTTATGAGACTGTATTCTAAAATTCCACGTGCATCGGCATCAAATTTATACACAAAATTACCATAGTTTGTAATAATTCCGACAAAGTGCGTTTTCTGATTATTTCTATGGTAATGTTGAAAAAGATTTTTTGAGGGATAAACCGTTGTTCTGTCAGAATTGGTATGAGCAGTTTGATGTTGTTAGGCGTACTTAATATTGTAAACAAGCGCCTTAGGCAATTGGTACCCCTTTTGGAGTATGCAGCACCGGAAGCCCAAATGGGCGCTAAGGTTGCTAAATATTAATAACATGTTAATTGTCCACACTGACAGGTAACAATTTATTTTCTCTAATTTTTTGCATGGATAATTATGCCTTAATTTTCATCGTTCTGAAATTTTCTGAAGGAGTAAATGGTTATAGTAATTCAAAGGGTGACTTTTGTTTTATTCACTAATCTAAGGCTGACATTTCCTATTCCATACAGTTTTAGCAATAGGCAGCCTTAATAATAATATGATAATAAAATACATTTATATGGCACCTTAAAAATACCCTAAGGCGCCTTACAATAAAACAATGAAACCTTGGCAACAAAATAACTTTTCAAATAAACAAATTAAAATCTAATATACTTCAGTGTATAAAAGCAGTCGAGCAATTAAACATGGAAGCACCCAAAACTAGAAAGCTTTAAAAAGATTTAGAGTTAGACGAAAACAATATCTTAAAGAGCCAAAACAAAACATCGGGGAAAAAGTTATTTTAACAACTTTGTTTCCCACAAGTAGTATTGCAAAACAAAGTACCAAAAAAGTCGCAAACCACAACGAAAGATAAAAGCACCAAATGATTTGTTTTTAATGATTTAAAAACGCTAGAAAATTCATAAAACAAAGCAAGGGAAGCACTATAAAAGTACAGTACACTAACAAATGTATATTAATTATTAAACCCGAAATTAATTAGTTTTGACAGTTATCAAACCTGCTTAAAAAAACAAATCTATTCTTATTGTTAGATACACAAAACCGATGCAATCAATACTTGACAAAATTATAGTGAGACATAAGTAAAGTCTGACTTTGATGTTAGATATAATTGATATTATACGTTACAAGAAAAGTTACCCTTGAGCCACGGAGCGGTCGGTTTTTGGTAAACTGAGGCTTAGATATTAAGGTCTATGAGGAACTGAGACCTCAATGATCGTTGATGACGACAAAAATGTGAAATAGTTCCGAGAACGAAAGGTGATAAGAGAGCTTTGCTTAAATATGAAAGATTTTGTGTTAAATACTTTTGAGAACGTTCACGATGAAAAATGTGATTTGTAAATAGAATGTCATTGTGGAAGACCGCAACTGTGAAATTGTACTGAGAAAAAAGGGTTTGTAAGAAGGTTTTAAAAGGTTTAGAGTCACTTGGCTCTAGGAATTGGACCCAACAACGTTTGTTTCGGGTTTTTTTCCTTTCTTTCTTTCTTGTTGTAGTTGTTCGGTTTTTATTTTATTTATTTTTTTTTTTGCTTTTTTTCTTTCTTTTTTCACATGTGGTCATTATTTGGGACATTATATGTAATTTCGAGTAATTGCTCATGCGTTTGAGGGTTGTTTAAAAAAAAAGGGATCTTAACTCAGATTTTCCATCAGTTTGACCCCTTCTGGATCATATTGACACATATTCCGGCTCAAACTGACCCTGAAATGGGTCAAGCCCCACGGCAACCAAAATCCGGGTCAATGACCCAGGAGTTTTTAGAGTGAGCTCAAACTTATACAACGACAAATCACTGCGTATAGATAGTTCCCGGTAGACGCCATCTTTACGGGCAAAGTGCAGATGCGTCTAGCGCTCAACTTTATTAACGCAGCCGCGTTGTTCACTAACCAATCCTGCAGTGAGTTTTGTGAAATGTGCGCGTGCTGCACCCCGTTCTCACACGAAACGCATGACTGTTTGTTCCAAACTGCCCGTAAAGATGGCCGATTTACGTCATACTCATAGAGTTATATACATTGATCTACAGTATAATGTAGATCAATGGTTATATATAAGAACTAGAGGGCGCACTGGCAATACTGTGTGCACAAACGCGCCGGGACCGCAAGGAGACACGAGCGCCATTTAATAGAGGGCAAAATTGAGTACGAAGTATACGATGTGCGTATGGTAAATGCACGCATCACGCGCTCGGTGTTCATGTTGTTGTTTTGCGTACAGTAAAGTAATGGTAGTGGTACTTAAAACATGGCCGCACCACCCGCGCGACGAGTCACGTAACTTGGCTAGTGCGCCCTCTAGTTCTTTTATATAACTCTGTGGTCATACTGCAACCTATCTATTGTGAAAACGATGCCACTGTGTCTCATATTTTACCCAACACCACGATACACTCATCTAGCAAGAGGCAATAGTGAACCACAATCTTTCCAAATAGTGACCCTCCTCCGGGTATGAGTGATCAACCAAGTATGAAATAAGGTTTTCATAAAATTTCTTTGGATGCTTTTTCAGACATCTCCTAGTCGCTGAAAAACAGCCCGAATAACACACATCTACGGACGTGGGTGGCGCTTTCCCAAACGCCATTTGATAAAATTCACCAACGGTCATATTAGCATGTCGCATAACACCAAGATCCCAGTCTTTTTTCCATCCACCGCTATGCTGTATATGTCCCCAACCGTCATTCTTTCCCTGCAGGATACAGGGCACTCCCTTCTCTGCTTTGTCGAGAAATTCTTTCGGATTTGGAAAGCAAGCCGTTTGGGCGTGACTCGTTATCTCGCCTCGGAGAAAGATGGTTATGTTTGCGAGGTTGAAATAATTCTTGATGATGTGATGGAGATAGGTATGGCTCTCTCGTCCAACATTGGGCAGTTCCTCCCAGTGGTGGACACTAAATTGCGGTTTCAATTCCTTGTCGTGACCTTTGTCATACACGTGACAAAAGTTTGCAACGGGTTTCAACCAGTCGAGTTTCTCCTGGTAGTGAGCTATGACGAATTCGTAATCCATTGGTGGCACGTTTTTGGATCGTGTACTTTCTTTGAAACAAAAGTTGAAAAAACAGACGAGATTAAATTAAAACTATAGACATTAATGTTTTGTGTGTGATGGGTGGGACAAACGTCCATGCAGCTGTTGCAATAAACTCTCTTGGGAAATATGAATAAAAAAACAACAACACGACGACAATTATATTGTTTACATGGGCTTGAACGGGACTCCAACAACGAAGAGAAATATCTCACAAGGAGGTCTCTGTTAGGGTGTACCAATATTTGGCTCTAAAGTGTGGGACTTGTAACCTTGGACTCGACCTAACTTACTCAGACTTCGACTCAACCCAAAAGACTAGTGACTCGGACTCAACCCAACTCATTCTGACTCGGATTCAACCACCGTGCCTCGTGACTAGGACTCGACCTTACTTACTCGGACTTTGACTCGACCCAAGTGCCTATAGCGACTCGGACTACCCAACTTACTCGGACTTAGACTCAACTCAAGTGCCTCGTGACTAGGACACGACCTATTAAACTTACTCAGACTTCGACTCAACCTAAAAGACTAGTGACTCGGACTCGACCCAACTCATTCTGACTCGGATTCAACCACAGTGTCTCGTGACTAGGACTCGACCTTACTTACTCAGACTTTGACTCGACCCAAGTGCCTAGCGACTCGGACTACCAAACTTACTCGGACTTAGGCTCAACTCAAGTGCCTCATGACTAGGACACGACCTATTAAACTTACTCAGACTTCGACTCAACCTAAAAGACTAGTGACTCGACTCACCCGAATCATTCTGACTCGGATTCAACCACAGTGTCTCATGACTAGGACTCGACCTTACTTACTCGGACTTTGACTCGACCCAAGTGCCTATAGCGACTCGGACTACCCAACTTACTCGGACTTAGACTCAACTCAAGTGCCTCGTGACTAGGACACGACCTATTAAACTTACTCAGACTTCGACTCAACCTAAAGACTAGTGACTCGGACTCGACCCAACTCATTCTGACTCGGATTCAACCACAGTGTCTCGTGACTAGGACTCGACCTTACTTACTCGGACTTTGACTCGACCCAAGTGCCTTAGCGACTCGGACTACCAACTTACTCGGACTTAGCTCAACTCAAGTGCCTCTGACTAGGACACGACCTATTAAACTTACTCAGACTTCGACTCAACCTAAAAGACTAGTGACTCGGACTCACCCA
This sequence comes from Pycnopodia helianthoides, assembly GCA_032158295.1. Taxonomy (NCBI): domain Eukaryota; kingdom Metazoa; phylum Echinodermata; class Asteroidea; order Forcipulatida; family Asteriidae; genus Pycnopodia; species Pycnopodia helianthoides. The sequence goes on from CM063257.1 coordinate 3,448,018, forward strand.
ACTCATTCTGACTCGGATTCAACCACAGTGCTCGTGACTAGGACTCGACCTTACTTACTCGGACTTTGACTCGACCCAAGTGCCTTAGCGACTCGGACTACCCAACTTACTCGGACTTAGACTCAACTCAAGTGCCTCTGACTAGGACACGACCTATTAAACTTACTCAGACTTCGACTCAACCTAAAAGACAAGTGACTCTGACTCACCCACTCATTCTGACTCGGATTCAACCACAGTGTCTCGTGACTAGGACTCGACCTTACTTACTCGGACTTTGACTCGACCCAAGTGCCTAGCGACTGGACTACCAAACTTACTCGGATTAGACTCAACTCAAGTGCCTCGTGACTAGGACACGACCTATTAAACTTACTCAGACTTCGACTCAACCTAAAAGACTAGTGACTCGGCTCACCCAACTCATTCTGACTCGGATTCAACCACAGTGTCCTCGTGACTAGGACTCGACCTTACTTACTCTGACTTTGACTTGACCCAAGTGCCTTAGCGACTCGGACTACCCAACTTACTCGGACTTAGACTCAACTCAAGTCCTCGTGACCTAGGACACGACCTATTAAACTTACTCAGACTTCGACTCAACCTAAAAGACTAGTGACTCGGCTCGACCCAACTCATTCTGACTCGGATTCAACCACGTGCCCGTGACTAGGACTCGACCTTACTTACTCGGACTTTGACTCGACCCAAGTCCTATGCGACTCGGACTACCCAAACTTACTCGGACTTAGACTCAACTCAAGTGCCTCGTGACTAGGACACGACCTATTAAACTTACTCAGACTTCGATCAACTAAAAGACTAGTGACTCGGACTCGACCCAACTCATTCTGACTCGGATTCAACCACAGTGCCTCGTGACTAGGACTCGACCTTACTTACTCGGACTTTGACTCGACCCAAGTGCCTAGCGACTCGGACTACCAACTTACTCGGACTTATACTCAACTCAAGTGCCTCGTGACTGGACTCGACTACTTATCGAACTTACTCAACCAGCTTCGTGACACTCAACCTAAAAACTAGGCTCGGACTCTAACCACCATCATCTGATTCGTATTGAACTCCCTACGTGTTGTGAAGGACTCGCCTTGTGCTATGCTGGACTTTGACTCAAGTAACACAGAGCTGCTACATGTACGAGGACTCGTCTAACTTACTCGGACTTGGACTCAACCCAAGTGCTTCGTGACTTGACTATACAACACTATAGTATAACTTAGCTCTGGCTTGCAATCTAATACATAATCCACTTACCAGTCACAACTGATTTATGCAGTATTTGAAGACTCCCCTTATTCCGTGTTGGAAGGCTCCCCTTGTGCGGGGTATGCTGCTCTCTGACAATCAAGTAAACACAGAAGTTTACTGCTACTAATAATATAATAGTACAGAAGAGGACTCGTCGTTGGCGGTTTTGCATCATGTTTTGAGTATGGAGCAGGTTGTACTTAAACAATAATGGTGCACCAAGCCAAGCTATTAATCCAATGTGGCAAAATTAGGCTTTGCAGTTATTTACGAGAAGTCTCCTCGATTCACTATTAAGCGAAAGTAGTAGTCCCGGCCGATTTCCTACCTTCCGCCCAGGTAGTAGTTAAAAATAAGCAGGACAGTTCTTTTCCAGAACTTAGAAGTCTCCCAAATTCCGAAAATCTACTCTGCGGTAGTAGAACAAATTGACAAGTTCTCTAAAGAACAAAAATCTACACAGCAAAGTAGATAACACACCGTGTTGCCGCAAACCGAATAAAATGTCTACAACAACATTAGGCTTGTACAATGTACGTGTCTATCTAACTGCTGTACAATGGCATGACACCACCCAGCCACAGGTCATGTTTTTATGAATAAATGAAAGATTCGAGCTAATTGAATGGCTCAGCCTACCGCATGCGAAACATCAAACCTTACTGAGGCAGGCAAATCCAAGCTCAACGGACTATGGCGTGTAAAACGTTGCAATATTCGATAAACAACGGAAATCGCACACAAATGTAAAGATTTTTGCACATATATATTTAACGGAAATTGAACACAAATGTAAAGATTATCGCACATATATATTTAAAAGTTGCACATATATAAGACAAATATTGCATACATACAACGGACATCGCACACAAATACATTGATTATCGCACATATATTTGATGGTCGTTGCACACACAGGCCTATACTGACAAATATCTCATAGATACAACGCACATCGATATTTGCCATATTGGCCCTATATGTGCGACTGTTAAACCTTTGTGTGCGATCCCACGCATTCGTATGCGATGTATGTTTTGTGTTCGCAATACTTGTCATACATGTACGACTTTCAAAAATATAAATGTGCCATGTTTATCATATTATGCGATATTTTTCATATGTGCACATTTTTTTGCGATTCTGCAATGGATATTCGATCTTTACATAATTGTTCCAGCCGGCGCGTGCACAATCGAACGTTCCATCGGAACGTTCACAATACTAATGTGCGTATCCACACTCGTGTAGGAATAGACCCTTCCCATGAAATATGTAAATTACATTCACGCATGCGTACAGACGCTGCTGGTTGGCAAACGCCAGAGAGTTGTGCACAAGGCAGACGCACAAACGCGTGTGCGTCACGCCACCATCAGTCCCATGCAAAAAGGCGCAATGTTCACTCATTTGCCAACCACTGCAGTAGGGAGCGTGCGCACGCGCGATGTTCAATTTGCATATTTCATGGGAAGGGTCTATTGCTGCCGTGAGCCTACTTCAGCACAATGGTGCGGTCTAGTTGAATGTTCTGGCAGTCCAGTGGCTTGCGGGCGTGTTACCCTTTGCGCCTAGAACGTGCCCAAGTTTTGAGGTTGCTCCCTAATCTAGGAACAGACAATGAAGCAGTACAGACGGGGCCTGACAGAAGACTTAAAACTCTGCGTGATGCTATCGTACTCCAATCAACAGTCCATTTTTTTTTTATCTAAAAATATTACAGGTTCCCCATCAACACCCAGCCAAATAGCATGGTAAGTGTCTTGTTTCTAAAAAAAATTCCATCAATGACCAGCTCTCCCGGAATTCCCTGAGGAATTGTCGGTCAATTTTCATCATTAGGGCTAATTGCCACAGCTAGGTAAATTGAACCATGTGGTATAAAATATACAAAGAGACAAATGTGGGCTCATCTAAAAAATAAATTGAGCTTTTATTTGTTATATTAGTCAATAGGGTCTATATTGAAAGGTTTTGGGCCATTTGAAAGTGATTGGGTTCTCAAAAAAAAAAAATGAATTACACGCAAAAACAAACGGCCTGTGGATTGCAATCAGATGGTGTAAGCGTGCGTTTTTTTCTGGTGTCACGCAGGGTTTTAATGACAATTTACATTACTCTTAAATTATTAGGAAACCACAATTTCATCACTGCACGTTGATATTTTAGGGAGCAAATCAGTATGTTGTCATTGTAATGCGACAACAAAATTCCAATCCCACAAAAATCGTGAATTATCAGCATACAAATTTATGCACAAGAACATCTGCATCAGCCAGCGCAGCCTTGACATTTCAAAGAAACCCTACATAAAAGCATTTTAGCATAACCATTCACACGCATGCACTATATAAATATTACAACTAAAAATACAAATCCCATGACCTGGTGCTAGTGTGATTTACAACGTAGCTCTTTAAAATTAAATGTTGAATATGAAAATGACAATTTTTTATGACCATTGCCCCAAGTGGCCATTAGCCCCAATGATGAACAATGACCCGCTGGCCCAAATCTGTGTACACACTAAATGTAGCTTGAGCCGATGAAACATTAGACCGAGTTTGGCTGCAAAAGTATGTGTGATATTTATATTGTTTAAAGGAACATTACAGAATTGTTTTTTTGCTAACAAAACAGTTGCTGGCAGTGTAAGCACTTTATGTAATCCACCATATACATAAACTGCTGACAAACCTGTAGAAGTTTGAGACCGATCGGCCATCTGGGTCACGAGAAAATAGTGAAAAACCGATGACACATTTGCATAAAATCATATAAGATTCAACAAATAAATAAAACGCTCACTGAGCGATAAACTCCAATCGGAAAATTAGTTTATTAATTTCTCATCAAATATGGCATTTCAGACAGAAATATTTCAAGGGATGTTTTCTACTATCATTATCATTAGACCGTGTAAGTTTTATGTAAATCTGTGATCAAAAAGTACATTTTACAAGGTTTGTTCTTACCAATTCTGTAATGTTCCTTTAATACTTTATGAATTTATTCTCTGAGTAGTCATCACCCCGCCTTTGTTAAAAATAAAAACATATTTGAGAAATCATACAATTTGTTAGTCTCAAGGGTTGCAGTTTGGGTTTTAATTTTCGAAGCCGCATCTACTGTAATAAGTTAACAATAATCGGAGGCTGTACTTCCCGTAACGCCAGAGGGCGGGCTGTAAGTCTCCTTCACTCGGCAGTGAATTCAGACCTTGATTGGGAACGATTGTAAAATGGAACGAGATGATTTTATTTATAGAGCAGGGAAGGGAAAGGGCGACGATTATTGGGCCAAGACTGAAGAGCGATATGTTTGATGTTTTATCATCTAGTGACTTGGGTGTAATCGGGGATGCTGTATGGATGAATTCCCAACACCAGCTACACCTAAAGATCAATCAGTTTGCTAGTAACTTTCTGTAAAACACGTACCACACATTGAAGTCGCTGTCTCAATACAGTTTACAATCCTCGGCCACACTGTCAATCAAAATCATCCTTCAATCAGTTTGCACTTCTCACTGGTTGAATTTGTCGTTCTCTCGAGCGGAATGTTTTAAGGCACCGTCTCATTGCACTGGGCCTTGATCTTAAGTAGATGCTTTGATGTTTATTTATTTATTTATTTATTTATTTCATTGCACATCCAACGGCACACTTTAGCACTTATAACAGGATAAGTATGACACGAGAATGTAAGCTAAGTTCTTGATGTGAGAAGAAAACCCACCAATGGGGAAAATCCCACGCATTCAGGTGGGGACTAAAAACCCAATCCGCTTGCAAGGCTCCAGTCTGAGGTGGGATTCGAGCCGGGGTCCACAGAGGTGAAAGGCAGGGAAAGAAACCACTGAGAGATAAACTGATCCCTTGTTGTTGGAATCACTCGACAGTCATCTCAGGCTTGCTATACCTATTGGCCCACTGTTTACAATTCTGTGAAGATACCTCATTGAGTCGATTGTATCAATATTCACTCCGGCTTTCAAGAATGTCCTGTGTCACGATCTTAAGGCTCAATAGTGTCAAGAAAACTCCAGTTGATGTTCAGATAGAGAATAGATGGATTGCAATACGCGTCATTGACCGCAATCTTTGATGAAGAGCTATCACTGGCTGAGAGTCGTGCGTAGCGCGTACACGCGTGCACTTTTCCATCGTTTTACATCAAAGATGGCGGTCACGTCAATGACGCGTATATTGCAATCCATCTACTGACCGATCGACCTTTATTTTCCATTAACCATGGATTGTTCCAGAAGATTTCAAGGTGATCACTGATATCAAGGTGAATGATCGCCAGCACATACCCAAAAAAAAACACGTTCCTTCGTTTCAGGGCCAGTAAATCACAACGGCCATTTTCAGGGCCATTTACTTCCAAAGAAGATTGTTACATTACGTCGTCTAAACATTCCAAGAAAAAAATTCTTCGTTTTCAAATCTATTTCAGTTCTCTAAAGAAGAAAAACAACATGAAGAAGACTTTCAAAAGGGTAAAAATTATCCCCAAAATCGTTTTCAATTTATTGATAAATGATTTAAAAATTCAAAGGGCAAAACCTTCCGATTTCAAAGGAAAAAACATGATAATTTATTTTAAGATAAAAATCTAAAAACAAAAACAAGAAAAACATTTCCTTTTGTCAACAAATTATTTTGTAGAAAAATACGAAACAGATTTTAAAAACTATTACAAAAATTTAAGAAAGATTTCAAGGCTGCAAAACCTTCCGATTTGAAATATGAAAAGCAACGCTTTAGTTGTGATTAAATCTAAAATATATATATATATATATTCTATTCGGCAAAAGCAGTTCAAAAACTTACATATTTATTAAAAATGTATACCTGAAATAACTTTTGCTGAGTTTGTCCAGGAAAACAAATATCTATTTATGTATTTATTTGTTACTTAATTTACTCTCACACTTTCCGAATTAACCATCAACGTTGTTATATCGAAATTCGCATATAATCCCGTGCCGCTATCAGTAACGAAATAGTTAATGGGAAATTGACCTGGAATTTTCTTTCATGCATAATATTTTACCAACACAAGAGCAGGTGAACGTGCTTTGTGCACGAACTCGTCGTTCGGGTCATTTATAAATGGTACAGGTGCAAAATACACGGCACAAAATCCATACCGAGTGAATGCAGATTACAATAATAGCAATAATGCAATTATTGTGCGTGGATACGCGAAAGCGTGTAAATTATACACGCACAAAATAATGTACTTTCAAATCAACAGAGTGAAGTATAACCACGCACATTATTGTTGTCTATCTAGGTACGCAAGATAGTCGTTGATGTGGTATCAACAGATAGGCCTAGGCCTTACTACAAACAAGTGTATTGCGTTACGGGAAAATAGTATCTAATTAGTTTACATAAGTCAACCCGACCAGTCGAGTTCAGAGTCTTTTGGCGCTATACTTTATACTTCTGGGAGATCGACGAGTTTATACTGTTACCTAAAGTGGAGCTGGCATCGACGAAAATGTCTACCACAAAGGACATTCCGTAAGTACCAACATTACGTGTCTTAAAATTATCAATGTCAAGGTAGATCTAAAGGGGGTGTATACCTTTGGTACCTACTCCAAAAATTAATGAACATAAAAGCTTACTTGGGAAGAAGCACTGCAGCTTTTTATAACGTATAACAGTTTGTGAAACGATTGCCTTCTAAGGAATGTGGTTTTAGGAAGAAAATAAAATCAATCTGAGAATGGTTTCATGCATGAAACGTTTCTCAGATTGTCTATTCAACATACGGATCATTCTTCCCGCGTGGACATAAACTGCTCCAGATTTTCGGCGATATCTCAAAAACGGTACCACCTTTTGAAATGAAAATTTCACAGGTTAGTTTTATTGTCTACATCATAGGATGAAAACAATCGAATGATTCCAAAAAAAACTTTGCCATGAACTTGTGCTGCGGGTCAAAATAAGTTTGTGCATTAGTATGCATAAGCTTTGTATTAGTATGTACATGTTTATGTCTTTATAGGCTGGGCACAGCATTGGTAAACATATATGTGCACAGATTTGCACTTAACTTACATGATATAAACATGGTCATGGTGGAAAACTTCCCTTGAAATATTTGTGCCTGACATGCGATACGGTAGTCTTTGTGAAATTAGAAAAGCAATTACTGGTTTTGATTACGCGAGTGCAAAACTCGATGTTTGGAAGCAGTGAAGACACTTTAACGATGGGGGTTTCCACAGTGTTCTGATAACCGATAAGGCTTAAACTTTCACAGGTTTGCTATTTCATATTGACACGGATACTGATATTTGACAAAATACTGAATGTTGTCTACATGCTTTCATGACTGTTAAGTTCCTTGACTGTCTGTCTTTTTTCCCCTCCATTTTTTTATTTTTTTTTATTTCTTTAAGGATATAAACCACACACACAGCAAATTAGCCTGGACGGAGACCAAGCAAACAAGTACCCTTATTAACAAACAAAAAAACATTACAGCAATTGTGGACACGTAAAGCACAACATTATAAACAACATTCAAATTCAAGCAGAAGAATATGGGGAAGTAAAGGGAACGGTGAAGCATTATTTTGTTTATATTGTTTCGTGGTGAATGCAGTCACCATCAGGAATAAATGCTCAACTAAACTGCCCTGCTGTGAAAAAAAGGAACCACTTATGAAAGCAAAAGACATATTTCGAACAAATTATATCACCCCCCCCCCCACGTATTTTATGAATACTCCTCCACCAATGGACCTCAGAAGAAAATGGTCGCACTCTTTAAGAAACGTACAACCAAAACCCTTCCCGGTCAGAATTGCCCAGATTCCAGGTACCGGTCTGACCATTTCGGATCAGGTGTCGATTTCACAAAGCACTAAGATTCATCGTAAGATGAGTTATCAGTATTACCATAGTGATTTGTATTGTGGCATCACTCTTTGCTAAGCAACTGCGATGGATTTGCAGTTACGATCAGTCTGATCCCTTTGTGAAATCGAGCCCAGGTTGACCCGTTTAAGGGGTCACTTAAACACGGATTCCAGGTCATACTGACCCAGAAATGGGTCAGGCCCCACGGGACCCGGATTCGAGTCAATTCTGACCCGGAAGGATCCTAGAGTGAATTGCGTCCGCCACCGTCGGATTCCCAAAAAACTACTTGAGAAACTTACAACAGGGCCCAATCTCATAGAGCTGCTAAGCACGAAAATATGCTTAGCATGACATTTCTTCCTCGATTAAAACAGGATTACCAACCAAATTTCCATTTGTTGCATATTGCTTGTTAAAGGTATTTAGCTGATGTTTGCTTATCCTGAAAATCACCTGAAATTTGGCTGGTAATCCTGTTTTTATAAAGGCAAAAATTTCATGCTAAGCAAATTTTTGTGCTAAGCAGCTCATGAAATTGGGCCCTGGTCTCCTCAAAATATTCCGCTGGTAGTATTTCAAATTGCCGGATACGTTGTCATAACACAGTGTACACATGCAAACAAACCAATATTACAAGTAACATTTTTAACGGCTTAATAAAACCTTGTACAATCGGCGTCCAAGGAGACATACACATGACACACATTGAAGTGTTTAACCCAGATAACGCTTATAGGCGGTTCCAGAGTCTACACTATTTGCCCTTTTAACAGATTGTATGTTGTGTGTGGTTGTATAATTGTTGACAAACATTGCACGTAGTAAATATTCATTTGTTTTGTTCTTTTTTTTGGGGGGGGGAGGGTTGGGATTACAGAACGATTATAAATAATGTACTCTTTTATATTACAATCCATAATGTGTTGATGTAGAAATGCATTTGAAGAACGACAGGATTAAACAATTTTAAATTTTTATGTGTGCGTTGCAGACGATGCCACTGTTGCTTGTAAAACGAATGACCTTCATGCAAATACCATGCATAGTGTTGACGGACGAGATTTTACTGTATTAAAAGCCAAGTTTTCAAAAGAACTTCTATTTCCATTGTTGGTTTCCACAAAGACCTCGATAAAAAAAAAGTGTGTTTACCCTACACCGATATGAGATAAGCACTGGGTATACTCCACAGGTATACTATACTCGAACCCACGACACTCGGTATTCTAGAACAGATGCGGTGTCTTGTCACAGATCGCTGAGAGTGCCTGTGGTGACAAGTCAGCTGGAATCATAGCAGCCTGTACCGCAACAATTTTGATTTCAAAATAAATAAATAAACTTATTAATGTAATTTTGCGCAAATTCTTTATCAATATAACTGTTCAAATGCACATCACATAAACTAAATTCCGAACGTGCTAAGGCGAGAATCGTGCAGCCTATCCCGACTCAACGGTGCAAGCCCCTTCTTTAAAGGCACAGTACACGTTTGGTAATAACTCTGAAAATTAATGGCAATAAAAACTTACTTGGTAAGAAGTACAGCAGCCTTGGGTGGTATAATGAATTTTGAGAAAGTTTTAACGTCGAAGTACTACGGTTATGGAAAATATACCACTTTTTTCCCCCTAAATTTGAATCTGAGAAGCGTTTCAGAAACGTTTCTCATACTGTGTATTCCTATGGGGAATATTCTTCCTGCGTGGAAATATTCGCTCCGGTTTTTCGGTGATATCTTAAAAACGCGACCACCTTTTGAAGTGAAATTTTCACAGGTTAGTTTTATTGTATGTACCTACACTTATATAGGATTAACACAATCCAGTAGGCTCCAATTACCAAACGTGTGCTGTGCCTTTAAGTGACGTCAAATGCAGCCATCCTGTTACGTCCCCTCTCGTTCAGCTCAATGAAACGAAACCGAGGCTGAATGGCAGGGTTTTTTCATATGAGGGAAAATCAAGTCTTACAGGCCTGACAATTCCCTCTTGTTGGGGCAAGGCATTTTCCCTCACAGTAAACGGGAACCTTAGTAATATTATGTTTAATGGGTACCAAGGTATTGACCAGTGGGCCCAATTTCATAAAGCCTGTAAGCACAAAAACTTGGTAAGCACAAAAAAGTATTGCTTAGCAGAAAAAGGTTACCAGCCAAAGTTACGTTAAGTTTGCATTGTTGTGACTGGTGCCCAAATACATTTTTGCTAAGCAAAGAAATTTGTCGAGCAGTATTTTCTGTTTAACAGCTTTATGAAATTGGGCCCAGGGGGTAAGGAATCAATTCTCTTCTGCATCCGGTGGGACAGGCCTAGGGCCAATGTCATCGAAGTGTTAACCCAAAACAAACTGCTACAAAATTAATGCGAAGCAACATTTGGCGGGTAAACATTCACAAAATGGTACTTATGACACTTTGTCTAGGTTGGTGACCTATGTATGTTCATTTAGCTAGAGTAGCCTTTTTCTGCAGTTGGAAAGCACGCAGTGCTCGTTATCTCACACCGGTCGACTGCACTTTTAACGATCACCAACGCATGGATTGTACAAAAAAAAATAGTAGGGCCAATACCAATCTGTATTGTTATTATTCCCATAGCATCACGCCATGCTTTGGTGTTCTCCGAACAAAGAGGTTTTTTATGGCTTTAGGGGTCTTCGTATACTTTAGGGAGTGTGTAATTGAGAATAAATTAAGAAAAACTATTGTAGTAAACTTGCGGGTACAGAAAACAACCGAGTATAAAACTCTTCTGGGAGAAGTGTTGGTTCTGGGAAGAACCTGTGTGGTCTCTTAATATTCAGACAAGACAATACACCAGTTAAAAATGGGCTGCCAAGGATATACACTGGTCAGTATAACCCTTTCATCAAAAGTTGTGCACCTTCGGACCCTTTTCGTCATTAAAACATAATTAAAATCCATCTGACCGACGTAAAACAAAGTAAAAAAGTAAGACAGTTAAATGTTATTTACAAATGCACTAGTTATTTTATCCTAAAAATGGTGAGTCAGCTTTCAATTGTTTATCTTTTCTAAAACTCTCACCGGTTTATGTTTTTTTTGTTTTTGTTTTTGTTTTTGTTGTTGTTTTTTTTTTTTAACTCTCTGGGACATTTATGAATGATATCGAACAGTTGCAAGCAGAATAAAAGTCAATTTTACAAATCTGTTGTATGAACTTGTAAAACACTACCACGGCGGTGATTTAACGTGACAATTAATGACGTCATGAAGACGTCACTCCATATTTTATCCATACATCAAGTCTGATGCAAAATAAATTATTGCAGCTTGCTTTTTCTGCCGCCGTTGGATTTTGATTGAACCTGTCCCCGCAGTTTGATAATCGGTGACATTATTAAGGGAAAATTTAAACATGCAGTAACCGACAACTAATCACATCCTGTATTTTCCTCCAACCCCATCCCCCTTCCCTCAGCCCGTGGTATTTCGGCAAGGTGTCGGAGGAGGACGCACGTCAGAGACTGACAGACAAGATGTCAGGCACGTATCTGGTTCGAGATAGTGCATCTAGAGGAAGCTATGTACTCTTCGTGAAGTAAGTATAGTCAGTTATGTTACCAGAGTATAGATGGATTGCACATGACGTCATCTTTTATGATGTAAGTGTGCACGCTTGTACGCGCTGCGAACGACTCTGATTGTATAGCATTTTGCTATGCTATACAAGACCGAATATTTTGCCATGCTATACAAGGGAAATCGTTCACTGCCTAGTGTAACAATTCAGAGGATTACCAAAATTGCCAACAAGATTATAGTTTTGTTTAAGTGAAACACGTTTATGAAATCGTGTACCACCAATAGTATGCAACAGTTAAAAGTAATAACACCGGACCCAACTAATTCCCTTCATCGTTTGGTCACAATTTCTCATAATAGAGATAGTCATGAACTTTCTACTCAGCCTACCTTTTTTCGTCTTTTTACGCAGTGTTATTTATCATTTTAACTCAATCTTATACTCATTAGTGTTCACCGTATCAAGCAATTTTTCCAACTGAGTTTATTTATTGGTTTTTCCCCCTCCCCAAAGTGAAAACGGCATCATCATTAACTACGACATCCGCAAGACAGGCCGAACGCTGAAGATCATGGACCGAGATTTCGCTGACCTGGACGCCCTCATCGGCTATTATCAGAAATATCCACTGGATACCGTCTCGCTTGATACGCCAGTAAGTGTAATAAAAAAAACATATCACGTAGAAGGTTCCAAGGTAGAGATCTCCCTTATCAATCAGAACCAACACCTGAGAACCAAGTAACAATTCACTCATATAAGGTCAGACAGTATACCTTACGATCATAGGCGTACAACCCAGTGGAGTAGGAGGCAACTGCCCTCCCAATTTCGAGCAAAACAGTTGGGAAAATTCGGGCACATCACGAAGAACAAATGGGCAGAGAAAGCAAAAAGACTTTTTACCGGTGTGAAATTTCTTGCAAATCAACCCCTCTACCCCCTTATGAAAAAAGGCATTCGGCAACTTAGCCAGAAGTGTCCCGTAGAAAAAGTTGTACAACCCCTTGTGCCCCCTAGAATGTTACCCTAGTTCCAGCGCTGGTTATGTTTGTAATTGTATCCATCTTTGGTAATCACAGTATTTTGCATAAAAGGAACGAATCGTTTTTATCGTTTCATTGAAACTTGAAAAGGGGGCTTCTATTTTATCAAGTTGGGCAGTAATTTTCTTATACGAAAATGGATCACATGTGGAATTTTAATTCTGAAACTTTAATGAATATTACAGTACAAATACTAATCATAACGTGGCAGGTTGATCATGGGATGATCCTACCTCCATGATCACTCGCAGCTGAGAGGCTGGATTGCGAAGGACGCAGTAAAGGCGCAGCCAGCGACATCGACCAACATGGACCTAATGCATATGACGTCATCGGAGTAGGGCGCCCTCGGCTAGAGGTTAAAATGGCTAGAGGTTAAATGTCCCGAGCCCCGAATCGAACCAGGGCCACATTGGTGAGAGACGAACGTTTTATACGCACGCGCAACGTTGTGTGAACCAACTGATAACCTCGTTTTTATAGATCAACAAACACGAATACATTTATAAAAATTTAATCTTCTCTTTATGGTATCTTTTTAAATTGTAGTGCTCCAAGGATGGCTCGCCATCCCCGCCAATCTCACCATCTTGGAAAAAGTAGCGACGCATGGTTAGAGACGATTGGTTCTTTTTTTAAAGACGTCTGGCAACATACTCTTTAGAAAGGCGAGACGATGCTGAGTTTTGTGAGAGTGTTTCCGGCCCTTCTTTGGACAACACAATATAGCACGGAGTTCTAGAGTGTCCATTCATACCATCTTGCATGGGATCTAACAAGACAGGCAAAAATTGTGCATTTGCAAATTAATATTAATTTTGTTTGTGTCAAAATGTAGCCATTTTGTTTTTAATTGTATTTTCCCATCAAATCTAGTGAGGGCAAATTCGTTGATGGATAACTAATAATTTCGAATATAATTCTTCAGTCGGTATGTTATTTGAACTTTGTTTACACTCTAAACACTCCTTGACTGGGAATCCGGGTCACAGGGAGTGGATCAGGTTGTCCCAGGAACTGATTTAAAAAGTTGGATTTTAACTCAGATTCTGTATCAGTGTGAAACAAGTCTGGGTCATTTCATGCCCACTAAATGAACCGGAATCCCCGGGGTTTTAAGAGTGGAGCACAGGGATGGCGCACTGCACTGGTTTTAAAATGTCAAACTAAGTACTTTACTATTTGCGTAAAGACCCTTCCCATGAAATATGTAAATTACATTCACGCATGCGTACAGACGCTGCTGGTTGGCAAACGCCATAGAGTTGTGCACAAGGCAGACGCACAAACGCGTGTGCGTCACGCCACCATCAGTCCCATGCAAAAAGGCGCGATGTACACTCATTTTGCCAACCAGTAGGGAGAGTGCGCACGCGCGATGTTCAATTTGCATATTTCATGGGAAGGGTCTATTACATTGATCCCATATGAAAAACCATAGTGTATGGTGGCTGAAAAAAATGTTGAGTAGAGTTGATCCTATGAACTTATGTGAAGTGCAATGGAATGGGCTTATCTGGAAGGATGGGGTAGAGTTGTTTCCGTTCAAGAAGTCACAATTTGTATAATAGTATGTGGATGTAATCCTGGTGTAAATGTGTATGAGCGCTGCGTTTTGTCAGTTGCAGCCTGCGTTAAACATTGCTTCAAAGTGCCTTACACAATTATACCTACCCCTGTTTAAAAGTCACCCTTGTAGTTAATAATTGGCTTGCCCAAGAAAACAAGATTTTCTTTGGAGTATGCAGCACCGGCATGCAGCTAAATTGGCGTTGCTTATCAATCAATGTACACTCCTTCCAAGTACCCATTTACTCCTGTGTGATGAGAAGCAATGGGGGGACTAGCAGCAGACTTACCAGGTAAATCCATTGTTCTAGGAAATGTCCGCATGCTAAGAATTGCGTAAACAGTGACATTTTACCTGGTATGTCTGCTGCCATCTAGCGTTCAAAAGTATCTCATTGTAGTTTAGTGGCTTGCTCAAAGAACCCATACCCCTACCTACCCCTATCCCTAGCCCTACATCTAACATAGAACGTGCATGGTTGTGCTACCATAGAACGTGCATGGTTGTGATTCGTGGTTTAGCTTCATATGTCTGTTTGGTTATATATCTTCCAAGAACACACGTGTCATGACCGGGAATCGATCCACACGACTCGGCCTTCAGAACTTGAGTTCATTGCTCTATATACCGCTCGGCTACGACACGCTTCAAGGTTGAAAGTGGGAAACGTTGCTTCCAAGAGGTCAAAATATACAAAGAAGTTCCCACCACTATAATAAAAACCCAAACACGTGGTGGAACGTCAGGAACTTTTAAGTCAAAGAACGTCATAGGAATCTTTCATTAACTAAGCCATCAAACTGAAATAGTTAGTAGTATATGTCTCAATTTTTGAATAGTAGTCTATGTTTAACGGCAGTGTGTACCTTTTTTCTAAAATTGTAAATTGGAACTGTATCCAAATGAAATCGTGTATGAATATTTTACTTGTAGTGTTTTCAATAGTTGATATTGTAACAACCAGTGCCAATTATAAAGGAACTGCTTAACACAATAATATACGCTTACAGCGCCCTATGAAGTGCATGAATCTAATGGCCGTAAGCGAAAAAGTATGCGGCAAGCAGCACATTGAACATGGGCCTTGTGCTTGTAAACATAGTCTTGTGTATTGCTATCACCATAAATAGTAACAAGAAAAAAACAAAATGATGGATGCGGAGTTATACTTATTGGTTATTTACGACTAACAGTGGAATGTATCAACAATAAAAACTGAAACCTCATTTGGAAATTGCATTTAAAGGAACATTACAGAATTGATTTTTGCTAACAAAACAGTTGATGGCAGTGTAAGCACTTTATGTAATCCACCATACACATAAACTGACAAACCTGTAGAAGTTTGAGATCGATCGGCCATCTGGGTCACGAGAAAATAGTAAAAAACCGATGACACATTTGCATGAAATCATACAGATTCAACAAATGAATAAAACGCTCACTGAGCGATAAACTCCAATCGGAAAATTTGTTTATTTATTTCTCATCAAATATGGCATTTCAGACATAAATATTTCACGGGATGTTTTCTACTATCATCATCATTAGACTGTGTAAGTTTTATGTAAATCTGTGATCAAAAAGTATATTTTACAAGTTTTGTTCTTACCAATTCTGTAATGTTCCTTCAATTAGGTAATTTAAATTACTGTAATCAATCCCACACTTTGAATAAGTTTACTTGCTGCAAACCATAACAGTTTGTTCGCTTCAGCGATACTTCCATCTGGATGGGTCCGGTTGTGGACGAAATGGGCCTGATTAACAATTCCATTTCCCTGAACTCCTTGACATGAAATCCAGGCATACCACCATAATCAGAGTCCAACAGGTTGGATGTTAAGTTACCACGATGATATCGTGGTGTTGGATTTGGTTAGAGTATTAAGGGAGGATCATGGTTACTCCATTGAGTATAGAGTTCAGTAACTGATTGATTGATCGATTGATCGATCGATTGATTTGTTGATATATTGACTGATTGATTGGTTGATTTTGTTTTTTAGTGCAAAATGTTGCGTTGTTAGATTAAACTATTGACTGTATCACATGTTACCATTAACCTATTTAGCAACAAGGACACTGGTCTGAATAAGTCAATTGGTTTTGTTCGACAGATCACCGACAGTTTTGTAAGATCGATTCATTGCTGTGGCGGGTAGGACATTGCCACTAAATTGTAAACAATTATAGTGACTCATAATCCATGAGTAAGTCTGCTTCTAAGAAATACGGGTATCCAATATCCATCCTGCCTGCTGTGGAACTCTATAGATGTAAATCTTAACACAATGTGGGTAAGTTCTTATATATCTTCAAGGAAAAGTTTCATTCTGCCTCAATATGTAGCATGATGTACCCCCCTCCCAATGTCTTTATTTTGTTCTGTGAATTTTGTAATTTTTTTTATTTATTTATTTTATTTATTTATTGATTTATTATGATTTTTTATTATTTTGTTATTTTTTGTTTATTTACTTATTTATTTATTGATTTTTTTTATTTTATTTATATATATACTTTTTGGGGGGGGCACCTCTGTTCAATTATTAAATGGCAGAGTATAGAGCATGATTAGAGTATATTGTTATTTTGGGTGGAACTCTCTTTGCCACTGTAGGGCAACTATGGTACGAGGTGACTCGAGTCATCCCATGTTACAGAATAGACTACTAACAGGCACAAATTATACATAGGTCTGAGGAAGAAATAATAGACAATGGAAATTACAGGGAAATACGAAACAGTAAAATGCTGCTCAAGGTTGTTTAGGCTACTGTTGCTCTTTTTGGAGTAAAAAAAACATCTTTAAAATCTTGGTAAAAAGTTATGAAAAGTCCTGAGGTTATACCACGCTGGTGTGTAATACAAATGTTAGGAGTCAAAACGTCCCCGCCGTTTTATCTCAGAACAGTAATTGGGACAAAGGGTGAAGGATGGAGCAAGGATGGGTGTTTAGGTGTGTGTTTACGGTTAACCAGCAACGTACCAATTAATGACCGGATGTTGATATCAACTCCCTTTCGGAAGACAATGGCTGTGTATTGCCCATACGAACACACTCCTCCAGCATGTGGATATCCGCATTGGATTTCCTGCTAGTATATTGTGCAGCTCCTCCTCGCCCACACACTTTCAGACCATAGAACTACCAACCATAAAGTCATAATATGCTCATCACACAACCATTTTGTAAAGAACTGACTACCGACAGGATGCGTCACTGTCTATACACTTCAAACACAATTGCTGGAAGACCTCTGCAGTACTGACGGCATTCTTTCTGCTAACTCCTGGATGTTAAGACGACTGACGGGTTACTCTTCACCATTTCGACTCATCCATAAAAACCAACTGACTTGAAGCATCATAGGGCCAGTCGACCATCCAACTTTCTGAACATAATAAACAGCCATTCTATCTTTAAGATGAGGCTCTTTTGCCTATTGAAAGTTGCGTTGGTTTTGTGTGGGACGTTGTTGACGTTCGCTAATGGCCGCCCTGATGGGAAGGGAGACAAAGAGACTGAGCTCATTTGGTATCTCAATCAACCCCGACGTGGCGACATTGGTATGTAATTATCAACATTTTACCAAATGCAATTTTTTCAAAAGTGTTTTTGGCCATCTTCTGGCTTTCAGTCAACACATAATGCAACCACATTCCCTGTGAAATTGGTTTTACATTTTGTCAGTCACATTTTTATAGGAGACGAAAAGCAATTCGTGATTTGGCAGGGATTTTGTGCGAGTGCAAATTCAAGCAACATTGAGCAAAGTTCGGGTGTGCAACTAGAGTGACTAGACTTACTAGAAACCATAGAGCACAGGGAGATTGACTAGCTCGACCATGCACTGGAAACATGGTCGATCTAGTAAATTCGAGAGCTACGTCACACACTGTCACACTGTTTCTGGTTAGTATGGTGGCCCTGAAGGGACATCGCATATCGCAAACGTGTGCGCATACGTATGCAATGTCGTGAAACGATTCGCGAATATGTGCGCATACGTATGCAATGTCGTGAACCAAATCGCGAATATGTGCGCACACGTATGCAATGTCGTGAAACAATTCGCGAATATGTGCGCACACGTATGCAATGTCGTGAAACAAATCGCGAATATGTGCGCACACGTATGCAATGTCGTGAAACAAATCGCGAATATGTGCGCACACGTATGCAATGTCGTGAAACAATTCGCGAATGTGTGCGCACACGTCTGCGAATATATTTGCGATGTCGTGAATTTTATTGCATACCATGTCGCATACCTTTGGGGTGATGTCATAGTTGCGAACAATTTGTTAGTGACCTAGGGAGTACGTGGCGCTACAGTCAGGTCAGGCTCCCTGTAAGCATGTACCCAGGAACTTGGCACCAGGCCAAGTCTTGCCATACCGGAAGACCACCCGCCTCGCTTGCCTAACAACAATGACTACCGCTGCAATGACTACCGCTTATCTCACTGTAGGCAAGAAACCACCCAGATCATTAGACATTTTATTCAAAGGTATGCAACATGGTATGCAATAAAATTCACGACATCGCAAATTTATTCGCAGACGTGTGCGCACATATTCGCGAATTGTTTCACGACATTGCATACCGTGTGCGCACATATTCGCGAATTGTTTCACGACATTGCATACGTGTGCGCACACATTCACGATTTGTTTCACGACATTGCATACGTGTGCGCACATATTCGCGAATTGTTTCACGACATTGCATACGTGTGCGCACATATTCGCGATTTGTTTCACGACATTGCATACGTATGCGCACACGTTTGCGATATGCGATGTCCCTTCAGGGCCACCATAGGTTAGTCTACAATCCCGGCCAAAATGCTTGGGCCACCCGTTCCTATAACGTTACAATAACCATACAACCATTCCCTGTCTCACAATAAACATTCTCTCCCCCGTCCCCCGTCCCCCGTCCCCCCACTCAATGTTGACTGGAACGCAGAAGACCGTGCAACAATGTGATTCAACATTGAAAGGGGGCAGGGGGGGGCCCAACGAGATATGGCCGGGATTGTAGTCATTCTAGTCTCCCATTCCGAACTTGCCTACTGATTTAGTTTTAATTTGTGATGTTGACCTTGGACTTGGTAGTAGCATTAATTTCACATTATTTTGGAGTTATATAAATGAACGTGTTCAGTCAGTGCGCAGCCAGTCGAAAAGTGCTTCCGTGTATTTGTTACGTATGCATAGACCGTGTGGTTATGAATATATAATGAGCTGAAAGGTTGCGTTTTAAAAGTATATTTTTTATGTCGAAACCTTCTTCAAAATTAAGTTTGAGTAAATATTTTAAGGGATAAAGATCCATATAAGAGCTCTATTGTGTTACATTTTATGGTTTTCCGAAATTTCAAGAGATTTTGGAACGAATGCAAACCCGTTCGTGTCAAGAAAAAAAGGTCAACGAAAAATGGCATTTTTCTCCTTGGAAAGATGTCCGGCAGAAAAAACTTACTCATGTACTTGTAGAAAAACTGTTCATCTTTGTTGAAAATGTTATATTATTTCGTGATCATTTGCAAAACAGTCGGGAGCACTTAAAATGTACCGCTTCTTCAGGCTTGGCCGTTCACGTGTGTTTTGACAATCAGTCAGTACAGGCGGTGACATAAATCAACTTCATACCAGAGACTGATTTGCTAATGATGCTGGGAAAACAAATTATTGTCTGGCTATGACTAGAACCAAACTCACTATCAGTTTAATAGTTATTGATTCAACTGTTTTCTTACTAAATAGATTTGTCGCGATCAGGAACCTGCCCTTCAGACGCTGATGTAGCTGGTCAGAGTGCTTCCGTATGCACGATGCAATGTTTGTTCGATCTGGAGTGCCCGGGTTCAGAGCGATGCTGCCCCGATGATTGCGGCGGTACATTTTGCGTAGCTACCACCGAACAACTAGGTAGGTGACCTTTTGTATGGAACGCCAAAGAGGCAAATAATCCGATCAACACATCGATCGTTCTTTTGCATCGATCGACCGGTCTTTTGGGCGTACAATATCGCCAATTCGTTGATTTATAATGTCTACATTATTCAATTAAAAAATGTAAAATATGTCTAAAATTGACTGATTTAAGCTCCAAAACAGGACAGTAGAATTGTTTACATCAATAAATAATTAAAGGAGTTAAGATAACCTCAAATGGACCTAATGTGTTGGAGTTATCCCGTCACCATAAAGTAGAGGTAAAACTATGGTGAAACAATGGAAAACGCACCCCTGTTAACGGTGAGGGCGTACAGGATAGGCCAATAAGCTACCTCCTAATTTCGCTCGGCCCCAGCGGCCTATCCAGGACCGCTGGGATGGGCTAATCAGCTTGCACAGATTCTTGGTCAGGAAGTACGTCATGCGTGCAGTGCTTGCAGTGTGAGTGTGATGCATGATGGGACTGAGCATGCTTGTCAATGAGCGTGCTTGATACGTTTGCCCATCCCAGCGCCTTTGGTTTTAAGGCAAGGCGCTGGGGACGAGCGAAATAAGCTACCTCCTGTTGTCCTCTACATGAGGGCGCCCCCACTTTGGTGACGTCATGTGCACGATGTCTTGGAAATGTCCATCATTGTTCACGGGATAATAGTTTCAGAAGAACTCCTCTGGTAGGAGTTTGACAGTGATACAATTGTAAATGAACCGTCTCTGGTATGAGTCGTGTTTTCTAAAAACTACCGCGTCAGAATTGACCCGAATTCCTGGTTCCAGGGGGCCTTGACCAATCGGATCTTCAACTTAAATTATGCGCCATTTGGATACTTTTCTTGGTCATTTTGACACAGATTCCGGTTCATATCTGGATGCGGATCCAGGACAATTCTGACCCGAGAGCTTTTAGAGTGCATGACTCCTATATGTAGAAAATTTTCATGTACAACGCAAAAATTACAATACTTTTGCAATGGATTTACACAATAAAGCTACATTATAATTTAATCTTTCGTAAACTGGAAGAGATGACGTGGGGTTGAAGGTCAAGGGGTTGGCCCAATACCAGCCCATCCCAGCGCCTTTGGTTTTAAGGCAAGGCGCTGGGGACGAGCGAAATAAGCTACCTCCTGTTGTCCTCTACATGGGGGCGCCCCCACTTTGGTGACGTCATGTGCACGATGTCTTGGAAATGTCCATCATTGTTCACGGGATAATAGATTAAATCGTCCCAGCCTCTGTAGTTTTCAGAAGAACTCCCTCTGGTAGGAGTTTGACAGTGATACAATTGTAAATGAACCGTCTCTGGTATGAGTCGTGTTTTCTAAAAACTACCGCGTCAGAATTGACCCGAATTCCTGGTTCCAGGGGGCCTTGACCAATCGGATCTTCAACTTAAATTATGCGCCATTTGGACACTTTTCTTGGTCATTTTGACACAGATCCCGGTTCATATCTGGATGCGGATCCAGGTCAATTCTGACCCGAGAGCTTTTAGAGTGCATGACTCCTATATGTAGAAAATGTTCATGTACAACGCAAAAAATGACAATACTTTTGCAATGGATTTACACAATAAAGCTACATTATAATTTAATCTTTCGTAAACTGGAAGAGATGACGTGGGGTTGAAGGTCAAGGGGTTGGCCCAATACCAGCCCACCCCAGGGCCTTTGGTTGAGGTGCTCGGACCGACCAAACCCTCCATTCACTCTACCCTGAACACGATGAACAGTTCCGTAACCTTCGCATGTTTTTAGCATGTCACTTGTATTTTCATGTTGTTGTAACCCATATACTCCTATGTATGTGGGCTATTCTGCGGAAGTTACTACCGCTGGTTAACTTCCTGCCATTGTTACTGCATATAGTGCAATGGGAATAATTTCAGGATGCTGTAAACGAATTGCTTTCTTTTAAATATGGCACCAAGACGTAGTTACAAATTAAGTACGCAGATTCGATAGACTGTTCAAATTTACGTCGCGTGTAATCAGACATTTTTGGGACTGCTTTTGTGAAACTTTCACAGGTTTGTAAATTCATATATAAGTTCAAATACAGTACGGATACTGGTTTTTGAAAAATGCAAATGTTGTCCGCAAACTTTAAAAAAATGCTCTAAACTTTACAACAAGTTTTATACGATTTAATTCTTTAGTATCTAGTACTGTGACAACCTCGTTGACACCGCAAGCCCGAATGACAACACAAAACATGTTACCAGACCGGACAACCTCTTTTGGTAATGGTCATAGTTTAACATTAGTCATAGTGGCTGATATACCGGACCAAAAGACACAGCCTTGTTAAGCCATTCACTGGTCTTTTCAAATCCTAGGCTTAGGCTCCGGCTCCGGCTTCGGCTTCGGCTTCTACTCGATATCGATTTTGGAGTAGTGTACATTTTGTTCTGTGCGTCAATATCAAACGGACCCCGGAGCCAGAGCCAAAGCCGAAGCCGAGGTTTGGGAAAAGCTTACGAAATTATCGGGTCATCTTTCTACTTTTTGATTTCCTCTTTTGTTATACATTTTCCCACTTCTTAGCTATCATCTAGAGTGGCCTGTTCTAGAGTGGCCTTGTGATTGGAAACTTCCCATAACAAAAATAAACAAACATACAAGTTGGATTGCTTACTGAAGCATATCAAATATATCCCCGTCCTCCAAGTTTTTCGCGATTACAGAGCTCGATCTGCCATTTATTTTGATAAGATGCTACATCGGGGTGTTATAACAAAGCATCCTAATCGGGAAACGTTTTCAACGGGGGTCACTTTGACACAGATTCCGGTCATCCTGACCAAGAACTACCCAAATCTGGGTCAATTTTGACCCGGAAGGTTTTACTTTGTGTCGAAAGAGTTTGACTTTTCCTTGCGGAGAAAACCATGGTGGAAGTTAAGGCGAGAACTTACGCACAACTCTACTCACATGGCCATAGCTGGGAATCGAACTAGGGCCAAAGTGGTGAGAAGCGAGCGCTTTACGCCACTAGCCACCAATGCATAATACATAACTAATACAAAAGTCATTGTCATCCCATGATATCCTCTTTGGAGAAAAGGGTCCTAATCAGATGAAACAAATATGATTTGCAAATCTCCCTAACAAACAAACCTTACAAATGTGTGAACATTGAAAGTAATGAGAAATCCGTCGATATAAACGTGTCAATAACATGTCTTTTGCTGCATGGGAGTTCACTCTAAGAATCACGGGTCAGAATCGACCCGGAATCCGGGTCCTAGATTGCAGATCCATGAGCGGGCCTGACCCATTTATCGGTCAGGTTGACCCAGAAACCGGTCTTTAAAAATGAGATTTTAACTCGAATTATGGGTCAGCTTGACCCATTTCTGGGTCTTTGGCACAGATTCTGGCTCATAATGACCCAGAAATGGGTCAGACCAAACGGCACCCGGTATCCGGGTCAATTCTGACCCAGGAGTTTTTTAGAGTGTACTTTAATAGACATTGCTCTTTTTATCCGATCCTTTGTGGTCACAAACAGTTTGCAAACTGAAATATCCTTTTAATGATTTCAACCTTTTCTGTGTCTTGATTAGTTCAAGACGTCACAGAGCCCGCATTCGAAGCGTCTACTACGAGTGCAATTGGCACTACTAGCGGTGGTACTCCTAGTACCATTATTATTACTACTAGTCCTACTACAGTGAAGACAACTGATAGTGCAACCCAAGCCAGTACTGGCCCTGCCCCGTCCCCGACCAGCAGCGACGATGACAGTGGTATTGGTTACAAATTCAAATAACACACAATAAAACTCGATTAAATTTTTTTTTTTTAATTTAAAGGGAAAACAATTGTACTCTACTGGTATTTTGACTTTCCTAACTAGCGGTTTTGTTTAAATGTTTGAACGTTTTTGGACTGTAAACAAAAAAGCAGCCCTCTCGCTTACATGTGTTCTTGCTAATTATATAAAGGCAGTGTTTGACTTCTACCCAGGAAGCCTTTACTAGAGAACACTGTTTCCACATACTTAAACCACAACAACACTCTAAAACTGCCGGGTCACAAATGACCTGGATCAAAATTACGTGGGGCTTCTGACCCATTTTTTCGGTACTTTGCCCCGGAATAACTGTCATAATGACCCAGATATAGGTCAAACTGACGCAAAATCCAGAAGGAATTCTATTATTTAACCAGTTTCCGGATCAGTCTGAACTTGAAACTGGTTTGAAAACTTGAAAACTCTAATTGGTACCCCGGGTCAGTTCAAGTTGTTAGAGGTGTAATACCTCCTTTCGACAACAATTTTATTTCTTTTGGCAGACATTTTTATCGACGGAGATCAGACGGTCAATTTTACAGCCATGGCAAACAGTGACTTGATTCTCCGCTGCAACATATCCACAACAAGCGACGAGCCGTTGATGATGATGTGGTTGGTGAGAATTGAACTAGGATATCAAAAATGGTCAGTCGTAGCGCCAAAGGGAAAAATGGAAGGTACGACGTAAAAAAATGATTTGGGTAGTTACTGGTTGATTTGTTGTGTGTTTATTTGTTTGGGTGTAGGGTTTTTTGTTTGTATAATTGATTATGTTTGTTGGGGTGTAGGGGCGTTTGTTGTTTGTTTGTTTGTTTAAACTATTTTCATTTTTGTTAAAGATAGATAAAATAAGGCTTAATTAATTACTGAAGACAACGGAGTTAAGCACTCTACTTTACGTGTTTGTGGTATGCAAGCTTTATGAAGAGTAAAAGTCTAAAGGCAAGTTAGGGCATGAGGCCTTGGGGGAAAACGTTAAGACGTCGGCCGTGACCGAAATTAGCGACCATGGCTATGGCTGCGACTGGATCGTGACGTAAACATGCGTTGAAGCAAAGGTCGCCCGTAGCAACAACCTATAGCAACGGCCAAAGTCGAAGCCGCAGCCGCCAATTTGTACACGGCCTGAGGAGGTAGGATTTCAGGTTCCTCTAAAAACCAGTCTAGAACACCTGGAATTCAGGCAAGGTATCGGTACCAAAGAGATGTAGCACGAGGGCAAAAGCTATCGCGAACCATGCGGCCTCCTCGTGTTTAAACAACAGTATATTGAAAACCCCTTCTCCACACTTTTATTCCCTAGGTATAAAACACAACTGATAGTGTTACGGATCCGAAACACTTTATATCGAAGGGCAGATATTTTTCAACCCATTTCTTGTTTGATTATTGTCTAGTCTCACATGGCGGTGCCTGGCTGGAAATATTTGGAGTCGATTTGGAGGACTCCAAACAATACGTTTGTCTCGGTGGTCACTCCAGAGGCTACTTGACCCAAGTGTATAACGTCACGGTCATTGAAAACCCAGGTAATTTTCTCATTATTTGTAGAGCTTCTTTTGGTGACTTTTCAAGAGAAATTTTGATATTAATTTAAAATTTAGATTAAATTTTAATGTTTACAAATTGTTTAGGATTTATCAGAAGATAATGTAGGCAGATTGACCAGTTAAGCCACGCCCACGTGTTTGCTTATTGTATTAGCTGTTCCGACTTTGCAGTCGGAACATTCTGTTCTTCTTCAAGATTTGTATTATGAACTGTTCCGAACTGTTCGTCGGAACAGCTATTGTTTCAGTCAAGATTATTGTTATTTTCTATTATTATCATTCCTTCATTTACGTCACCAGGTATCAACATAATCTAGTTTATAATTACTTTTGTTTCCTAAAGCTGAGATTATAGAAGAAGACACATGCATCGGCAGCGACATCTGCCAGAATGGAGGAACCTGTTTAAGAAAATCCCGGCTTTTAAGGCATAAAAAATGCAAGTGCAGAGCCGGCTTCGAAGGCAAACACTGCGAGTTTATGGTCAAGAAGGATCAATGTCGGCCAGACTCTTGCCTCAACGACGGACTTTGTATCGACAAGGGGGAAACTTTCCAATGCATCTGCCCGGATGAGTTCACGGGCGGGAGATGCAAAGAGGCGGTTACTGTCGAGGCTACGGACGGCAAGGTGACCACCTTGAGCCCAGTAGTCCAGACGACGCAATCGATGCCCGATTTATGCTTTTCACCGATGGATCCCGGTAGCTGTGCTCGAAAGCAAAGCAAGTGGTACGTTCAGAAAACGAATAGCTTTGTGTATTCACTTTCAATCATTTTCGATTTAATTTATTACACGTCCTACTGCACAATTTGTGCCAATAACAGGGTCAAGAGGAAAATAGAAGAAATGTTTAGTTTGAGATAAGGAAGGAAAAACCAATTGGGAAAACCCTCACTACCTGTAAGGGAATGAAAAATCTAACCCGCATGTTAATTTAGTTAATCTGCTTAAAGGTTATGTACACTTTTGGTAACAGCTCAAAATCAGTGTCCACATTTTGTGTGATTCAACATATGCATGAACAAACAAACCTGTGAAAGTTTGAGCTCAATTGGACATCGAGGTCACGACAAAATAGTGAAAAGAGATCTTATGTGTTTTCTGTTTTTTCAAATTATCGCGCGCGATAATTACTATTGTTTTACTCGTTTCTCAGAAACGATAGCATTTTAGGCAGAAATATTTTAAGGAACCCTTTCTACCATTACTTACTTTTAATCATGTAAGTTATGTGTGAATCTGTGAACATTGTGTTTTTCGATCTTACCAATAGTGTACAGGGCCTTTAACACTATTGTTAAATTCTTTTAACGAACAGGTACTACGATACAGTAACAGAACAATGCCGCCCATTTGTATACACCGGTTGCCAAGGCAACGAGAACAAGTTCCGAACCTATGACGACTGTCAGTACACCTGTCCAAGACTTTCAAGTGACCCTTGCTCTCACCCTATCGTCACTGGGAGGTGTAAGGCTAAGATTCCGAGATGGGCATACAGCGCAGAGAGTGAAACATGTGTCGAGTTTGTGTATGGTGGCTGCGGACCAACTGGGAATAATTTCCTAAGTAGAGACGAGTGCATGGCAACTTGCGTAGGTAAGGTTTAACGATCAATGCTCTGTTAATATTTGGTATGAGGAAAGGGCCAAATCTCTTTCTTTCTCTTGTTTGAGCTCTTTTTAGCTGTTTTAACATAATAGTCGGAACATCCCTTTTTTTCTTGCTTGTATCTTACAACGAGAGAACAACTCGAACGAAGACTATATTTTAATACGGAATCAAATCTTATTTTAAAATTATAAAATTATATGCATATACACAATTCTTTAAGATATCAATGCCCATAGCAATTAGTTATAAGTATACTTATCATTTTCTTGTAAGTTGTAACACAAATAACTTGTCAAAATTAACATGGAAACCAACTGAAACCTTTGAACGAGGATACCTATTTTTTAGAAACCCAATTTGCCAAATTCGCCCGAATCTGTGCGACCATTACATAAGTTTAAAGACACTGGACACTATTGGTAAGTGTCAAAGACCAGTCTTCCCACTTGGTGTATCTCAACATATGGATAAAATAACAAACCTGTAAAAACTTGAGCTCAATTGGTCGTCGAAGTTGCGAGATAACTATGAAAGAAAAAACACCCTTGTCACACGAAGTTGTGTGCTTTCAGATGGTTGATTTTGAGACCGCAAATTCTAATTCTGAGGTCTCGAAATCAAATTCGTGGAAAATTACTTCTTTCTCGAAAACTATGTCACTTCAGAGGGAGCCGTTTCTCACAATGTTTTATACTGTAAACCTCTCCCCATTACTCGTTACCAAGTAAGGTTTTATGTTAATAATTATTTTGAGTAACTACCAATAGTGTCCACTACCTTTAATGATAACATGAACGTCAATTGGGCCAAATTCTTAATTGTTTACAAGTTACCCGAAATAGAGGTCAATTGTTATTGTCGGGATTTCTTTGTTGATTTGTGAAAAAAAAGAAATTAACTTCGTATAATATTATGATATATATTATTGGCTAAATTTTACTTTACCAACAATTATTATTATATAAATTTTATAGCCATACTCTACGTTAAACTTAAGTATTTGAAAAAAAAAAAAAAAAAAAAAAAAACAGAATTGCGCACACATAAAACTACTATGGTTTTGACCAACTTGGTCCCCGAAGTTCGAATACTCGCAAGACTTGAACAGTCAAAACCTGAATTTATGCTGAAATAACGATTTGAAGAGTGTAAAATGTCTTACATACACTTAACGTGCCAGCAAAAAATATGCTTGGTGAACAAGGATTGTTCCAAATTGTGTTTGAAACTTTTTAGTTTATTTTTAATGGAGTATCTTTGGTTTTCCACAGAGGAGGAAGGGCCACATGACTCATGTTCATGCAACCCAAGGGGTCTGAGTTCAACATTTTGCAACAGTGATTTCGGTAAGATGTCACTTCCTAAAATATACGTTCTATAGGCCTACTAGGAAAACATTGGGAACCTTGGGACGAGTTAAGCGAAGAAACCACAATGTGTGCATGTTAACGAGACCATTACACGTACGACTTGCAAAGTCTAATGGAAAGATTAAACCTTTACGTTAAAGTCTCACGGATTAGAATATAATGTGTCAAAATAACCCATGCAGAAATAAGTCAAATTTACACAGACTCCGATCTAAGTTCCAATTTCTAACCATTTTCCGAGTCAGACAGTGGACCTGCCTTGGGACCGGCCCTGGGGCCGGACTTTGGGCCGGACCCTTGGACCGGTCCCCGAACCGGTCCCGGTACCGGTCCTTGGACCGGCCCTGGGACCCGGAACCTGGGTCAGAATTGACCCAGGAGTTTTTTAGAGTGTTCATTTGGGGGAAGTTCCAATAGGCCTGTAACATTGAATCAAACATTGTACACTTAGGGTTGAAGTTAAGCTTGACAATTACGAAGGCTTGGGAAAAAACATGAACTATGATCACAGCATGGTTAAGCATTTGAAGTTGCTGCACAATCGTTCATTTTTTTTAGCCATTTTACTTTTCCGAAAGAGTGCCCGGTTTCCTGTACACGCCTTTGATGTAAGACTTGGGGCAATCTTCACTTTCATCAGGTCAACTCCAAAGATTGAAACCAAGCATTAGAATTTCGTTCGTTTTGTTTCGTGTTTTCCTCAGTGATAATTGGTACTGTCCGTAGAAAAGTATCACCGCAAGGTCAGCTTACGTCACTAGTCGTGGAGCTCATGAAAGTATACAGAGGGGATGCCCTGACTCTCAGGAGGTCTCGATTCTTTCAAGACCCACTGCTGATAATCAAGAACCGATACCAGGAAACAAGACAATGTCAGAGCCAATGTTTCGGGGATATTGAAGGTAGGTCTAAATCGAGTAGTTGCTAATTGGCATCGACTTACGGGTAGTTATATATATATATATATATATATATATATATATATATATATATATATATATATATATATATATATATATATATATATATATATATATATATATATATATATATATATATATATATAATATATATATATATATATATATATATATATATATATATATATATATATATATATATATATATATAGTTTCCTCAACCCCTTAGTCTCCCGCATCCCGTCCTTCATAAAGGATACCACAGACTTCCTCCATAAACTAGAGGAAGTCAAACATCAAATACCTGACTCTGCTATTCTGGTTACTCTGGATGTTTCATCACTGTATACTAACATACCCCATAATGAAGGCATGAGTGCTTGTGTCTCTGCTCTCAGGGCCAATAGACAATCCCGCCCCTCAGTGAGAGAGATTAAGGAACTCATCAGCCACATTCTCACTAAGAACAATTTTTCATTTACTGACAGACATTTTGTACAGGTACAAGGTACCGCAATGGGTACCAAAATGGCACCCTCATATGCCAACCTATTCATGTCTGACTTAGAGGGCAGACTCCTGTCCTCTGCCCCCAACCGCCCACTAGTTTGGTGGAGATTTATCGATGATATTTTCTCCATATGGTGTGGTGGTCAAGACAGCTTGGATGAGTTTATCGACCATATAAACTCATTCCACCCCACCATAAAGTTCACCACTGAATGCTCTCTCACAAGTGTGAACTTTCTAGATGTAACCGTAACTAAATCCCCTAATGGCATTATTACGGATGTATACAGCAAACCCACTGACACCCACCAGTATCTTCTCTCCAACAGTTGCCACCCTAGTCACTGTAAGAAGGCAATTGCTTACAGTCAAGCATTACGTATAAGGCGTATCTGTTCCACAGATACCTTGTACAAAAGTCGTTCATCCGACCTAAGGAAACACCTTGTTTCAAGGGGCCACAGCGAACGCAGGGTCCAACTTGCCATCAACAGAGCCCTCAACATACCTCGTCACACTTTGTTGACCAACACGAGAACGAAAAAAGCCCCGACCAAGAGAGTTGCCCTAGTCACCACCTTCCACCCTAAACTGCCTAAACTCTCATCAATCCTCAATAACAATATGAATATACTTCACTCCTCTAACAGGTTATGCTCAGCAATCCCTGAGCCCCCCATGGTTGCATTCCGCCGCCCTAAAAACCTGGGAGACATCCTAGTCAGGGCTAAACTCCCACCAGGTACATGCCAAACACCACCCATAACAGAAATACTAGGTTGTCACAAATGTACCCGCTCCAAGTGTAGAACATGTCTCTACATCAAACCGGCACTTAAAGTAAAGAGTCATAGCACTGGCTCTTCTTACAACATCAAGACCGACTCCCAATGTAGCACACCTAATGTAGTCTATGTTATATCATGTAAGAAATGTGGACTACAATATGTGGGAGAGACTAAGACCAAACTCAGTCTTCGCTTTGCGAACCATGTCTCGTCCATAAAGACCAAGAAACAGTACCCCGTCTCCATCCACTTCAACAGCCCCAATCACAACGTCAAAGATGTTGAACTTATGGTGATTGAGGCTTGCAATGGTGATGACACACACCGCAAACTCAGAGAATCGCATTGGATTCACCAACTTAAGACAGTCCAACCCTTTGGACTTAACATCAACACCGGTGTCAAATAAATTCCCACTTCATTTACTGCTTACTTATTTATTTTATGTAATATAAATACAATTACTGGTAATAACCTGTTCTTTCAATGATTGATTTGTTTTCCATTCTTAAGTTGTTTTAAAAATCATATTTTCTCCACTGGCTAACTGTTACCGTTCTTTTTCTCGACAAGTTTTTTGGAGATCATTCTGTGTAATATAAATACAATTACTGGTAATAACCTGTTCTTTCAATGATTGATTTGTTTTCCATTCTTAAGTTGTTTTAAAAATCATATTTTCTCCACTGGCTAACTGTTACCGTTCTTTTTCTCGACAAGTTTTTTGGAGATCGACCTGTTCTTTTCCTAATAACCCCTTCTCTCCACAGACTTGTTGTTCTATAATTACCTCCCTTTCACATTGCTGTATATACTTTGGTCCTGTTCCCTATTGTTAATTGCATTTTACCCAATGCCTCGTGCCCCTTAATCTTGTCCTTTCATGTCTCCCGCCTGGTCCAGTAATCCTCCCTTTCACTGACCATCCTTTTGTCCCCACCACATAACTCTCATTGGCTCTTGACCGCCCCATTGTTTGTAAACTAATAACACTGATTGGCTATAATTTTCCCTCCTTTTTCTGGATACCATCCCATTGTTCTTTGCCTCTCTTTTTTGCTATAAATGGATATGTTTTTCGTTTGTGCTTGTTTTTGCCTCTGACGAAGGTCCGGTTTGGATCGAAAGCTAAGGCCATCTACCCTACAAATTTTATATATCACCGGTCATCAGGTTTTTCCTGCCTGCAACTCAGCGGTTTTAACAGACCCCACCAGCCGTAGTAAGAAACTTATTTTTCTGTTGTGGTATCCCTTCGTGGTGATCCCTTTGAGTTGCTTGTTCTTTGTTTTTACTCGTTATTACCATATCCATTTTATCCTTCCCTTTTCCTCACCTGTTCTTTTCAGAACATTTCCCAACAAATGCATATTTCCTATTTACCCACAATTGTTAATAACCTGTTCTTTCCACAGGATTTTGTTAACTTACTCTCTCCACAGGCTTATAAATAACCCACCCCTTTTCACAGGTTCCATAACCCGTTCTCTCCTCAGGACTGTATTAACCTTTTTCTCTCCACAGATTTATAAATAACCCGTTTTGTCCACAGGTTTTATAACCCGTTCTCTCTACAGGATTGTGTTTACTTTGTCTTTGTACATGTTTTATAAATTACCCGTTTTGTCCACAGGTTCCATAACCCGTTCTCTCTACAGGATTGTATTAACCTTTTTCTCTCCACAGATTTATAAATAACCCGTTTTGTCCACAGGTTCCATAACCCGTTCTCTCTACAGGATTGTATTAACCTTTTTCTCTCCACAGATTTATAAATAACCCGTTTTGTCCACAGGTTTTATAAACCGTTCTCTCTACAAGATTGTGTCTACTTTGTCTTTGTACATGTTTATAAATTACTCGTTTTGTCCACAGGTTCCATAACCCGTTCTCTCTACAGGATTGTATTAACCTTTTTCTCTCCACAGATTTATAAATAACCCGTTTTGTCCACAGGTTTTATAACCCGTTCTCTCTACAAGATTATGTCTACTTTGTCTTTGTACATGTTTATAAATTACTCGTTTTGTCCACAGGTTCCATAACCCGTTCTCTCTACAGGGTTATATTAACCTTTTTCTCTCCACAGATTTATAAACAACCCGTTTTGTCCACAGGTTTATAACCCGTTTTCTCTACAGGATTGTGTTTACTTTGTCTCTGTACATGTTTATAAATTACTCGTTTTGTCCACAGGTTCCATAACCCGTTCTCTCTACAGGATTGTATTAACCTTTTTCTCTCCACAGATTTATAAATAACCCGTTTTGTCCATAGGTTTTATAACCCGTTCTCTCTACAGGATTTTATTAACCTTTTTCTCTCCACAGATCTATAAATAACCCGTTTTGTCCATAGGTTTTATAACCCGTTCTCTCTACAGGATTGTGTTTACTTTGTCTTTGTATATACATGTTTAAAAATTACCCGTTTTTCCACAGGATTTATAACCCGTTCTCTTTATCCCTGTACATGTTTATAAATAATCCGTTTTGTCCACAGGTTTTATAATCCGTTTTCTTTCATACAGGTTTGTGTTAACTTTTTTCAATGACATAACTCACCATGGCACTTGCTACTGATACCAAGTGCCTTTTCCGAAAACTACGTAAGCTTAAAGAAAAGAACATTCGCTACTTGTCACATCTTGATAACTATCGTTTTTATCGTTTATCCCGGATCATCCCTAAAGGGCTCCAGATCAAGTGTGCCCCTTCCTTTGGGGACCTTGAACCCTCATTTTTGAAGAAATGGAATAAGACACTCACTAACACATCTTTCCATCTGCTCAGGTTACTGGAAGATCAATGCCAACAATACATTGATAACCAGTTACTTGAGATAACAGAGACTGAATCTCAACTCCAAGAATCATGCTCCAATCAAGAGTATGAACATTTACATGATATCCTACGATCTAATGTTAACCACCTACGGTCCACCCTAACGGACAAACAGAACAAGAAACGTATGAATGTCCAAGCTAACCATAAGAAATACATTCATAGACGTTTCCACAGCAAGAGGCCAACTCTTACTCACCCCCTTGAAAGGTCGCCAGATACAACATGTACAGTAGTCAATCTGTCTGACAAAGTCTTAACCGACCCACAGGTTAAACTCCTTTCAAGGGGTCTTAAGTTTTGCCCCACACCTAGAGAACCCAACCAACTGTCTTTCCAACAGGACATGGCCCAGTTCAACCGCAGGTTACGCCTACGTGAATATTTTCATGTAGAGCCATCCACAGATGACGAGTCATCTGTTGAGATCCAACCCACCCGCAACCGCTTCAAGGAAAAGAGTAGTTGGGTACCCCCTAAGAACCGAGATGTAGCTCTAGACGCTTACATCAATTCAGTCAACTCTGAGGTTCTTAAGGTCCCCAACACCTCGACACCCAATAACCTCCCCCAAGATGAACGCCACGCCCTAACACAGCTCCGCCAATCATCAGACATAGTGATTAAACGAGCTGACAAGGGGTCCGCAGTTGTAGTCATGAACACACATGATTATATAGCTGAGGGCCTCAAACAGCTCAGCAACACTGATCATTATATTGAATGTGACACTGACCCTACTCAATCGTTTTCCAAACAAATCAGTGACACTCTGGTTAAAATTCACAATGCCAACGGTATCGAGAAAGATACGTTTAACTATCTCCTCCCACAGGACCCCCGTACAGCACGCTTCTACCTTCTACCCAAGATACACAAGCCCAACAACCCGGGTCGACCCATTGTATCTGGTAATGGTAGCCCCACAGAACGCATTTCTGAGTTTGTCGATAGTTTCCTCAACCCCTTAGTCTCCCGCATCCCGTCCTTCATAAAGGATACCACAGACTTCCTCCATAAACTAGAGGAAGTCAAACATCAAATACCTGACTCTGCTATTCTGGTTACTCTGGATGTTTCATCACTGTATACTAACATACCCCATAATGAAGGCATGAGTGCTTGTGTCTCTGCTCTCAGGGCCAATAGACAATCCCGCCCCTCAGTGAGAGAGATTAAGGAACTCATCAGCCACATTCTCACTAAGAACAATTTTTCATTTACTGACAGACATTTTGTACAGGTACAAGGTACCGCAATGGGTACCAAAATGGCACCCTCATATGCCAACCTATTCATGTCTGACTTAGAGGGCAGACTCCTGTCCTCTGCCCCCAACCGCCCACTAGTTTGGTGGAGATTTATCGATGATATTTTCTCCATATGGTGTGGTGGTCAAGACAGCTTGGATGAGTTTATCGACCATATAAACTCATTCCACCCCACCATAAAGTTCACCACTGAATGCTCTCTCACAAGTGTGAACTTTCTAGATGTAACCGTAACTAAATCCCCTAATGGCATTATTACGGATGTATACAGCAAACCCACTGACACCCACCAGTATCTTCTCTCCAACAGTTGCCACCCTAGTCACTGTAAGAAGGCAATTGCTTACAGTCAAGCATTACGTATAAGGCGTATCTGTTCCACAGATACCTTGTACAAAAGTCGTTCATCCGACCTAAGGAAACACCTTGTTTCAAGGGGCCACAGCGAACGCAGGGTCCAACTTGCCATCAACAGAGCCCTCAACATACCTCGTCACACTTTGTTGACCAACACGAGAACGAAAAAAGCCCCGACCAAGAGAGTTGCCCTAGTCACCACCTTCCACCCTAAACTGCCTAAACTCTCATCAATCCTCAATAACAATATGAATATACTTCACTCCTCTAACAGGTTATGCTCAGCAATCCCTGAGCCCCCCATGGTTGCATTCCGCCGCCCTAAAAACCTGGGAGACATCCTAGTCAGGGCTAAACTCCCACCAGGTACATGCCAAACACCACCCATAACAGAAATACTAGGTTGTCACAAATGTACCCGCTCCAAGTGTAGAACATGTCTCTACATCAAACCGGCACTTAAAGTAAAGAGTCATAGCACTGGCTCTTCTTACAACATCAAGACCGACTCCCAATGTAGCACACCTAATGTAGTCTATGTTATATCATGTAAGAAATGTGGACTACAATATGTGGGAGAGACTAAGACCAAACTCAGTCTTCGCTTTGCGAACCATGTCTCGTCCATAAAGACCAAGAAACAGTACCCCGTCTCCATCCACTTCAACAGCCCCAATCACAACGTCAAAGATGTTGAACTTATGGTGATTGAGGCTTGCAATGGTGATGACACACACCGCAAACTCAGAGAATCGCATTGGATTCACCAACTTAAGACAGTCCAACCCTTTGGACTTAACATCAACACCGGTGTCAAATAAATTCCCACTTCATTTACTGCTTACTTATTTATTTTATGTAATATAAATACAATTACTGGTAATAACCTGTTCTTTCAATGATTGATTTGTTTTCCATTCTTAAGTTGTTTTAAAAATCATATTTTCTCCACTGGCTAACTGTTACCGTTCTTTTTCTCGACAAGTTTTTTGGAGATCATTCTGTGTAATATAAATACAATTACTGGTAATAACCTGTTCTTTCAATGATTGATTTGTTTTCCATTCTTAAGTTGTTTTAAAAATCATATTTTCTCCACTGGCTAACTGTTACCGTTCTTTTTCTCGACAAGTTTTTTGGAGATCGACCTGTTCTTTTCCTAATAACCCCTTCTCTCCACAGACTTGTTGTTCTATAATTACCTCCCTTTCACATTGCTGTATATACTTTGGTCCTGTTCCCTATTGTTAATTGCATTTTACCCAATGCCTCGTGCCCCTTAATCTTGTCCTTTCATGTCTCCCGCCTGGTCCAGTAATCCTCCCTTTCACTGACCATCCTTTTGTCCCCACCACATAACTCTCATTGGCTCTTGACCGCCCCATTGTTTGTAAACTAATAACACTGATTGGCTATAATTTTCCCTCCTTTTTCTGGATACCATCCCATTGTTCTTTGCCTCTCTTTTTTGCTATAAATGGATATGTTTTTCGTTTGTGCTTGTTTTTGCCTCTGACGAAGGTCCGGTTTGGATCGAAAGCTAAGGCCATCTACCCTACAAATTTATATATATATATATATATATATATATATATATATATATATATATATTTTTTTATTTTTTTATTTATTTTTTTTTTTTTAACAAAACCACTACCGTGATCAGAACCAGTGATCTACTTCACTTGTCTTGCTTGAAGCTTAACCCTTGTGTTGTCCAGCGAAAATCACACCTTTGCTGTACGTGTCCTCTGGTTACATTGATCTTTAATTTTTAGTGTGGGAGGGAGAGGGGGATAAAGTGTAGAACGTCCGTAGCAACGTCCTGATCAACACCCTTAGCAACAGTCGTAGCCGTATTCGTGCCCATAGCCGCCAGCTCGGTTACGGCTTAAATTGAAAGTACCACACAAAACAATATCAAAGTACATTTTAACCTTTTTTTGTTTACCTTCCTTTTTCTTTTCTGATTCCAGACGGGAAAAAATATATTCTCACGGGAATCTTGACGAGAGAGGGCGGCACTACTGCGGCATTTTTAACACGACGCAGCTACGTAAAGCGCGCTGTTGCCAAACGCGCGGTCAAATTGGAGAGGATGGCCGAGCAACCATCGTCATGTACTGACAGTCAGATGGTGACTTCCAAACTGAAGCAATCGGGACCATGAGCAAAGATAGTTGACTTCGTCAACAGAGGAAACAAACGTTTTCCAGCAATGTCCTGAACCCTAAAAACTCCCGGGTCAGAATTAAGCCCGATTCAGGATCCAAGCGGGCTTGACCCATTTCTGGGACAGGCTGACCCGGTAACAAGTTAACAATTGGGATTTAACCTTAATTGGGAGTTAACCCTAACCCCCAAAATCCTGGTTAGTTTTGACCCTGGAGTTTTTTGGAGTTTGTGGCTCATTTCATGAAGCTACGGAACTCATATGCTTTTATGGTTTGTAATTTGTTTCATGAAAAGTAGTTTACCCTTTGCACCAGTCATTATTGGCACACAGGTTCACATCAATGTCACAATAGGTTAGTTTGACCCTAGTAGGATTTACTTTGTGAGCAACAATAAAACAACTCTGGTTTGTTTTGAGACGACGTGGTATCCTGTTCAACCATTAAAGGCAGTGGACACTATTGGTAATAACTCAAAATAATTATTAGCATAAAACCTTACTTGTTAACGAGCATTGGAGAGCTGTTGATAGTATAAAACATTGTGAGAAACGGCTCCCTCTGAAGTGACATAATTGTTGGTAAAGTAAAATTTAGCCAATAATTCATATCATATATTATACGAAGTTAATTTCTTTTTTTCACAAATCAACAAAGAAATCCCGACAATAACAATTGGCCTCTGTTTCGGGTAACTTGTAAACAATTAAGAATTTGTCCCAATTGACGTTCATGTTATCATTAAAGGTAGTGGACACTATAGGTAATTACTCAAAATAATTATTAGCATAAAACCTTACTTGGTAACGAGTAATGGGGAGAGGTTTACAGTATAAAACATTGTGAGAAACGGCTCCCTCTGAAGTGACATAGTTTTCGAGAAAAAGGTAATTTTCCACGAATTTGATTTCGATACCTCAGAATTAGAATTTGAGGTCTCGAAATCAACCGTCTGAAAGCACACAACTTCGTGTGACAAGGGTGTTTTTTCTTTCATAGTTATCTCGCAACTTCGACGACCAATTGAGCTCAAGTTTTTACAGGTTTGTTATTTTATCCATATGTTGAGATACACCAAGTGAAAAGACTGGTCTTTGACAATTACCAATAGTGTCCAGTGTCTTTAATGGTGTACTATGATGCCATCTTTTATGCAATTTTGTTATCACATATCATTCTAAGAAAATCTAGTGTTAATTTGGTGTTAAACAAAGAAAACTTGACTAGAGTGGGACTTTAACCTGTGACCTCTTGGTTATAACGTGCCGACGATCCACCAACTAAGTCATTTTGCCCTGGTGTTGGAGGTCTCCATATTTTGTCAAAATATTTGCTCAGTAGAGTGCCGGCACGATAAGCCGGAGGGCGGAGGTTCAAGTCCCGATCTAGTCTTTTGTCTCTTCGACACCAACAAAAAAAATAATTTTACCCAGTCAGCTGCCTTTGTGGTTTATTACTTGAAACTTATTGCTAAGAGTCGAAGCTACCAAATTTAAAACAGTGGGCTAAAATATAAATCTTTGCGAAAATCTTTTATAAACTTTTAAAAATCACCTATAGTTACCAA
Organism: Pycnopodia helianthoides; assembly: GCA_032158295.1. Lineage (NCBI taxonomy): Eukaryota > Metazoa > Echinodermata > Asteroidea > Forcipulatida > Asteriidae > Pycnopodia > Pycnopodia helianthoides. The sequence continues at coordinate 3,487,091 of CM063257.1, forward strand.
TAATGTAAGATGTGTTTATCTTCCAAGCCTCACAATGTTCATTGAAAAACCTCTTTTTCAATCACCGAATAACCAATAATGTAAGATGTGTTCGACTAAGCCTCACAATGCTCATTGAATAACTTTTTGTTTTTCTTGTCCGATGTTCGAAAACTTCAGAACCGTTGTAAGAGACTGTACAAGTCTCGTGCGTTTTCGAAATTTCCTGGACCAAGTTTTACGTGAGCACGATCCTGTTTCTTCAAACATTTTAGTTTAACGTAGTTTATGGTTATAACATTTTTTATCTTATTGCTGGGAAAGTCAAATTTAGCAATGACATAATGATCGTAAAATAAATTTAACAAATCAACAACAAAAAACAGAGAGTTACACTTGACCTTCGTTTCTGTTCATGTTATCCAAAAACCTATGTATTAATGGTCGCACAAAATCGGGCGTGATTGGCATTTATTTGTTATAAAGTGACCCGATCGGTCGAAGTGAGGTGTATATCGACCCCTTAATACAATTGAGTTGTGCATACCGTGTTAACAAGTAACTCACCGTGGCTTTCCAGCAATACCATTATTTTTTTCCGTAGCTTGTTCCAGTCCGAAGTTATCGGGAAATGAAGAAAGTCTACAAGACAAGCCACTTCTATTTTTTTACGACGTGTTTGTTTAGATACTCGTTTGTAATTAACTTTGAGGAAAATTAATTGTGTACAAACATGCTCAAGAAAACGTACTTTTTGTGGATTTATTCATCTTTTCAATTAAAGGTAAGACCACGACATGAAAGATCAAGTTTCATTTAACCTAATACCACCAAAATCGCGGAATCGTTTTTTTGTATTTTTTTCTTTTTTCATGATTTTCGAATGTGACCAATTTTGGTATGGCGAATTACACGCAATATGTCCTGTCTGACACATTCCCCGTTTCGACCGATCAGTTCACTGTTTTGGGGGTCTGTGGGTAAAAAAATAATGTGTAAAACACCTCTGACGTGTAGATTGCACAAGAGAATGCCTGTTGTAAAAAATAATAAAAAATAATTCCCGGGGCCCTAAAGCGAAAATATGAAATAAGTTTAAAGGAACATTACAGAATTGGTAAACAAAAACTTGTAAAATATACTTTTGATCACAGATTTACATAAAACTTACACGGTCTAATGATGATGATAAAAGAAAACATCCCTTGAAATATTTCTGTCTGAAATGCCATATTTGATGATAAATGAATAAACTAATTTTCCGATTGGATTTTCTCGCTCAGTGTGCGTTTTATTCATTTGTTGAATCTATATGATTTCATGCAAATGTGTAATCGGTTTTTCACTATTTTCTCGTGACCCAGATGGCCGATCGATCTCAAACTTCTACAGGTTTGTCAGTTTATGTATATGGTGGATTACATAAAGTGCTTACACTGTCAGCAACTGTTCCTTTAAATGAAATGAATTACTGACTGCGAATCTAACTCGCTAATGACCAATAAACTCCGCGGTAGAACGAATCTACATTCATGAGGTACTATTTCTGTACAAATATATCAATGCTACGACCTAATGTGAATTGTTAATTATTTGCAATCAAGAAATACTATTCTAAATATAGCCTACTAATTTCGTAGTTCCAATCTGTGTTTACGAGTTATTAATCAGTATTTACGAATTTCTAGTGTCATATGGGATTTTGTTCCCTGGCTTGTGTTCCCGATACAGTAAATTAGCATGGGCTGAAAGAAGTTGATTCTAAAGAGGGCGCTATCAGACGAAAACTTTACGCATAATTCTTTGTATTTTTATGTTGGGACATAATCTCCGGACGACAGAATCTCCTGCCACACCAGCATGTTAATCCGGAGGTCGCAGGTTCAAATCCTGTTCTGGTAAATTTGTCTTTGCTCAACCCCAAAATGAGTCAATCAAATTAAACATTTGTAAACGTTTTCATAAAAAAAAAAAAAAAAAAAAAAAACATTTTGAAACCTTTATTTTAAGACGAAAGTTTACTCTGTTACAAGGGTTGGTAAATAGTTGAACGTAACGGTGCAATTTCAAATCATAGCCTGGTCCCCTTTATAGATTCAATGTCATTTCCGCTTTCTTCAGTCGTAGCATTTGGCTGGGTAGCATTATTTGATGGATTACTTATTGCATGGACTGATCGCAGGACGCGTTGCTGTCCATTTGGGGAGGCTTTCGGGTGAAAGGCTTGAACGAATGCAGCTCGGTATTGCCTGTTGGTCAGTCCGTAGATCACAGGATTAACAATGGTGTTGATATACTGGGGCAGGCGGATAGACCAGGAGCCCCCACTCCATAGAAAACCCTCTAACGGATTGTGAATTTGAGCCGCATGACATATCCAGATAAAGAAACTGATGAAAACGTATGGAGACTGACAAATGAAGAAAACCACACCGTTGACAATCAACATTTTGGCAACTTGGTTGCGGATTCGTGTGGCTTTCCTGTCTGTCTCCTGTCTTCCACCGACACCCCTGCGTTTGTTAAGTACCTGTATGATGCGTGCATACATGTAAATGTTGCTAAACATTGAAACGAACCAGGAAGAATCACCAGAGCTTGAATGAAGGGATTTACCCATGGGTGTGTAATAGGTGTACAAAACGCTATAACTGGTGGGAGCATTTGGTAGGTATCATCATTGGGCCAACGTAGACATTGTGTTTGAAGAATTGCATTTGCGGGTAGCTCCAACACAGCCCAGATTAATCCAATCAACCAACAGAACCCAATTATTTTCAGAGTCCGTCGTCGACCACGAATTTTAAGATGCTTTAAAGGATGGCAGACGGCGAGATATCTCTCATACGACGTCATAGTTACCAGTGCAATAGATGTAACATACCCAATCACTATAGACCAATTTGGTAACCAGCACTCTGCTGGATGGGTGAATGAATTGTGAAGTTTCACGACAGAACGTAGAAATGTCACAAGGTTAAACCACACAGAACTGGCATTAAATACAAAGTCAGCCAATGCCAGATGTATCAAGTATAAAGTCGTGTCCGATCTCACCTCAGAAACACGAAAAACAACAAACAGAAAAATCAAGTTAAAGAGTGTACATAGACCCAAAATAGTCGGCAGAATAACGGCTATAATGACCTTTTCCTTAGAACTATAAAGAAATAGGGAAACTTCGTCTTCAGTGATGTTCAGTGTATTATCTATACTGCATTCTGTTGGTTCCATGGTGCAGATGACAATAAATACAACACAATCAAGATCAAAAGCTGTTCGTGGCGACTCTGTTCAAAAGAAACTCTGCATAAACCCTGAATGTATGTCGAATCCAGGAAACTGTTCTACCAGCTATCAGAGTAGTGAGGCTACAATATGGGCTCACGTCTCTTCCAATTCAGGAAACTGTGCTACCAGCTGTCAGAGTGATGAGGCTACAATATGGGCTCACGTCTCTTCTAATCCAGGAAACTGTGCTACCAGCTATCAGAGTAATGAGGCTACAATATGGGCTCACGTCTCTTCTAATCCAGGAAACTGTGCTACCAGCTGTCAGAGTAATGAGGCTACAATATGGGCTCACGTCTCTTCTAATCCAGGAAACTGTGCTACCATCTGTCAGAGTAATGAGGCTACAATTGGGCTCACGTCTCTTCCAATCAGAAACTGTGCTACCAGCTGTCAGAGTGATGAGGCTACAATATGGGCTCACGTCTCTTCTAATCCAGGAAACTGTGCTACCAGCTATCAGAGTAATGAGGCTACAATATGGGCTCACGTCTCTTCTAATCCAGGAACTGTGCTACCAGCTACAGAGTGATGAGGCTACAATATGGGCTCACGTCTCTTCTAATTCATCACTAAATCTTTTTACGCACCCTAAGTTCATCTTCCAATGTTGTCGTCGTTCTATTTTTGTCGAGTGGTCACTTATTCTTCACTTTTATTCTTTAAGCACTTTGCCTGTGACGTCACTTCTGCACCATCGTAGTACAGCTATGTAGCTGAATAAGGATATCACCACTCAAGACTTCAGACTAATCTAGTTCGCTCCACTGCAAGAGGAAAGTCTCCCAATTTTTTTTTTTTTTCAATTTCACTCACGTCCATTATCCTTGTCAAATCCGAATGGGTGTGAAAAATTATCCCTCACAGGTGAAACAGTGTGTAGTGAGGATGCCATTTCCATAGCTGTAACCAGGTTGATATAATCGATACAAATGTATCAATTCAACAAGCATAAAAGCGGTAGGTCACATTATATGTATACATTGTATACTTAACAAGGAAGGACAAAGGTCCTTCAACTGTATGTTTATTGCTAATACGTTCGCGCATGTGCGTAGTGGCGATGGAGACTGTGTGTTATGTAATACCTCTTCTTACCTCTCTGGTAGATTGACGTTTTTTTCTGTTTGCCACTTAGTGGCCATCATGCAAAACGCACTTATTGTTACACTTCTCGGCATTTGCTAGTATCAACGTGAAATTGGCCAACTGTTAATCCATTTTGTAAAAAGCATCAGTTAATTTATAAGTAAACTCAAATGTTTTAAATGTGTAAACACATTTATGTCAAACATACACATCTTATTGATCTTGCCACTCAGTGGCCATTATACAAAAATGCACTTAATATTTAACCTCTTGCCATTTGCTAAAATCCATATTTTTAAAGCACCAATTAAATTATAAGCAAATTCAAATATTGTAAATGTGCATGTCAAACCACGGTCAAACATACACATCTTATTGATCTTTAAAGAGGTCTTCACCAGTCAGAGCCACTCAGGCAAAAAATAGAGGAGTCGTTTTAATTCTGTTTGCAAGTAAAATTGCGGCACACATTTGTTTTAATTCTTCCATTACCTCTTAAAAAACCTTGGCATGTAAAAAAAAAAAAGTCACTTAGATGAAAAAATTAATCAATCCCAAACTATGGCGATTTTGCCATGGTCTTACAAATCTGCAGGCGAACCTATACTTTATCATTTCAAACCGTAAAATTGCACATTATTTTTTGAATCAGATATGAACCATGTCCACTGGCCTGTGGATTATTTAAAATTTTTGACCCAAGTTAAAATGCAACATTTCTGCAATTAGACGAAGCGGGCATTAGGGCTAGGCAGTCTTACTGTAGGACATGATGAGTGCTCAGTGTCAGTAGGGCTTGAATTGAGATGAATTGAAAGCTCCTACTGAAACCACTAGTAGATTTGGTAAGACACCAGTTTTTGAAGAGAAAGCATTAAAGGAACATTACAGAATTGGTTTTTGGTAACAAAACATTTGCTGGCAGTGCAAGCACTTTATGTAATCCATCATATACATAAACTGACAAACCTGTAGAAGTTTGAGATTGATCGGCCATCTGGGTCACGAGAAAATAGTGAAAAACTGATTACACATTTGCATGAAATCGTATAGATTCAACAAATGAATAAAACGCTCACTGAGCGATAAACTCCAATCGGAAAATTAGTTTATTCATTTCTCATCAAATATGGCATTTCAGACAGAAATATTTCAAGGGATGTTTTCTACTACCATCATCATTAGACCGTGTAAGTTTTATGTAAATCTGTGATCAAAAAGTATATTTGTTTTTACCAATTCTGTAATGTTCCTTTAAATGGGTTTTCAAAACCAATTAACCAACTTTGTGAAGACTACAACTCGACCTGTGAGGACATAGACAACTGCATGCTGGACATGAACAGTTGGAAAGCCATCACAAAATGTCCGTTAGAAGCCGTTGGAATGAATGAATGAAGGACTGAAAGGGTTTCTTTTCAATCGGTTTGTTTTACAGAAAGTCAAACAGACCAGTCTTTGGTTTCTTAGCGCCCATAAGAGACAAATAAAAAATAAACAATTGATATAACCATTAAAATATATAAATGTGTATTGCAAGGGCGAAGTGAGTACAGCGAGAAAAGCAGTTTCTTATTTCTTAGAGGAGGAGCCTCCTCGCATTCATCCCCAATTACACGTATCAAGATTGTATAAAGAGTCGATAGTTTAATGTGTTTTCAAATTCTTTATTGACTTATTAGTTAAAACGCAAAGCTTTTCCAAACAGCTAAAGCCGGAGGTTGGGGCTTAGAATTACTTCGGGGTCGGGTACTTTGGCTTTCCTCGCTATACGGAAAGATGCACTTCACTAATGCATGCGTTAGCTTTGACTCAACACTTGGTGATTTGGGTAAACATTGTTTTATTTTATCGTTTGGGTTAACTTACAGTGACCAAAATAGGTATACTCGTAGTTTAGGCTTTCGGCCGCGTTTGAAGGACGCGTCTGTTTGCAACAGGGCAGCGTTTGCGATATCATTCGGAAAGTACTTTTTGTCTTATGTGTTCGACAGGAAAAGGCAACTCAACTTTCTCACATATTCAACTAATGTTTCTTGTGTTGTTACGGACGCGTTACAGTTACACAAGTGTTCGTTTCGTTGGATTTCGATAGGGAGGGAGTGTTTCTTTGTAACCAGGACAGGCAGCATTTGTGGCATCGGTCTGAAAGTGCTACCAGCTTGTGTGCTCGACAGAAACGGCAACTCAACTTTGTCAAAAAGTTAACTACTTTTTCCAATGTCAGCGGACATCATGGAATTGGAAGCAGATGCAACTTCAGATGAGTGTAGTGTACTTGATACGTATAACATCAGCGAAGAGGCAGTTTCCAAGTGGCTTTATACGCCTGTGGACACCTTCATCACAACTACCGTTTTACCGATTCTTTTAATTCTCGGTGTACTAAGCATCTCGGTCTTTCTGTTCGTTGTTTTCCGCGTCTGTAAACTGAAATCGGACACAAATGTTTACTTGGTACACCTGTCACTTGCCGACTGCTTTTACCTGATCACATATGTATACTATTATATGTCAACGTATTTGGCTTCGCCCGTGCCTGACGATTTTTCGTTCAGGCATTCAGCGGAATGCTGGATTAGTGTTATCATGACTTCTACTGGAACTGTTTCATCCGTTGCCTTGGTTACTATGATGTCACTCGAAAGATACCTTGCACTGTGTCACCCTCTAAAACATCTGAAAATCCGTGGTCGACGACGAACTAACAGAATGGTCGCTCTTTGTTGGCTCATCGGGACAGTGGTCGCATGCTTAACAGTCCCCCATGCAGCCATTCTCGAGAAACTCTGTCTACAATGGCCCGACTCGGTTAGACACTCCACGCCTACATTGCCATCGGTGATTGCAACCTGCAGTCCCGTACACCCCTCTGTGTATTACTTCACCGTACCATTAGTAACAACCCCTGGGCTAGCTGCAGCGTTTGCTAATATATACATGTACATCAGGATCTACAACACGCTGAACAAACGCAGGAGTATTGTTGGTAAAAGTCAGGCAGATATCATTCGAAACCAGGTCGCCAAGATGCTTGTTGTCAACGGCATAGTCTTTTTCGTGTGTCAAACTCCTTATTTCGGAGTCACCAGCATCCAACTGACATGCTTTCTCTTTGAGCTTCCCAACCCAATTGGACATTCTACAAAATGGATGTATTCTCTCCCCCAGCTTGTAAATACCATTATAAATCCTCTGATATATGGTTTTATGAACACACAATACAGATCTGCGTTCGTCCAAGCTTTTCGGTGCAAAGCTTCACCCGGTAATGGTCTCCCACGTACTCACAAACAAAATGAAACACTAACCAATTCACCGGAATGCGTAGAAAATCAACTATAAACACATCTAATTGTTAAACATAGTTTTTGGTTGATACCTAGCTTTCATAGTCGTCAATATATACCGTTGGTAGTCCTGTATTTTAAAGTGTGACAAACGCGCAATGTAGCCGCTACAACTTAGTTTCACTGGAGTTCACCGACTTCGCTCGGACTCAGGCTCTCGTCCAGAGGCACTGGGATGGGCTGACGTAAGTACCTGCGCATTGGACCGTTCCCCTGACCTTATAACTGCCGGTTTCACTCCTGGGCCCAATTTCATAGAGCTGCTAAGCACAACAATTTGCTTAGCACGAAATTTATTCGTTGATAAAAACAGGATTACCAACCAAATTTCCACAGGATTTCCAGGATGAGCAAACAGCAGCTGAATACCAGTAACAAGCAATATACAACACATGGAAATTTGGTTGATAACCCTGTTTTTATCAAGGAAAAAAAATTCATGCTAAGCAAATTGTTGTGCTTAGCGGCTCTATGAAATTGGGCCCTGGTCACCTCCTCCTCTTTACAAGAGATTCGGCTATCAATCGCTGGGATGGGCTAATGAGCTGGTAGACATTTTTGTTCAGGATGTAGTGGTGCGTGATGGGTTCGAATTCGGTTGTACTGAATTCGACGCAATGCGTGCAGTCACAACATGTGTGCACACGATATGATAAAGCAAATAGACACATAATAATATTGGAGACCTGTATAGCGCACGTATACACTAATAAGGTGCTCAAGGCGGTGGAACAACAAAGAGAAACACCATTTAAGACAGGTTTGGATGTTTTATGAATTTTGAGAACCATTTATGGAGTGCCTTATAAAGGTTTACAAGGGGTGGTGATGGCTGCTGCGCACTCGGCAGCCCACTGCCAGAAACACGGGGCAGGTCTCTCTTTCGATACGTGTAATCGTATTACGTGCATTACACACAGCACAAGGGACCTACGTTCGGTTTTACGTCCCAGCCGAAGGACGAAGCAATAATGGTGAAGTGCCTTGCTCAAGGACACACGTGTCAGGACCGTGTCAGGATCGGGACTCGAACCCGCACTCTGCTGATCAAAAACACCAGAGCTTTAGTCCGGTGTGTTAGACGCTCGGCTACGATACGCCATGACACGAAATCTTCCCTTGTACACTTCATGGGTGATGAGAAAAAAAATTATGTATGATGAGATCGGGACATAATTCAAATGTTAACAGTCTCCTAAACTTGCTGAGTTTGGCAATAACAAGCTGGGCTCTTTTCTCTCCATCAGCTTGGCCGTAAACTCGAAGTTTCTGAATATTTTATGGGGGCCCTTAATAGACCGATCCATTAAGCCCCACCCCTTTAGCATATTGACCAATCACAGCATTGGCTGCCTCACCACTGCACACGTGTGCAGCACATGTGCGTCTCTCCAATGCCACACTCGCGACATGAACGTGCGCGCTTTAAGTACGCGCGCACGCATGTTTACTTTTCTAATGGGATATTAGCGTGTCGGACTTTGTCGGACTTTCGGTGGCGTATAGCCAAGGTTGTGATTGGTCAACACGTAAGGGGCGGAGCTTAATGGATCGGTCTATTACCAAAACGTACACTAAACTCGCGCAGGCAGTGCTTACCTGTAAAGTATTACATTGTAAGTATTGACTGCGCGATCCACACATCCATCTCAACTTGAAGGTCTGGCCATTATAATGGCGAATACTCTGTGTAAGTGTGGATGTGGGGTACAAACGGTAACAATATAAACTAAATTATAGAAACGCTACTGCAAAGGTTTTCAACAATAGGCAACCGTATTATAAGCTTTTAAAGTTAATTGAGTCGTAGCTAAATAATTTAGACTGAGAACAGTACAGCCAATCGAAACCCGCCACAGTTGTTTTGGCGTTTGTTTCTGACTACAAGCTTATAATATGGTTTGGTCTTTTTTATACTTGTCATAATTGCTGTGGAAACGATGACGTCATCGTGGGTAAAGCTTACTGCATTAAAATTGTTTGCGACAAAAGATTTGGTTCATTTGATCTGTTATTCTGTGTTAAAGACTAACTGTCAATGTCAGGACAATTTTCCACCGCCAGTTAAGGGGAAACTCAGGACAAATTTCCACCGACGGTAAGGGGGAAAGATAAATACATTTTTTTCTCTCCGATACATTTTCGAAAATTGGATCCAAGAACATTCATCATGGAAGCTATCATCACAACCTTGTTTCTTATTTTGATGGTACAAGCCTGCCAGAGTGCAAACCAGCAACAGTTCATCAAAACGCTTTACTTGGCTGAAAACCGAGCCTTACTGAGTCATGTGTTTCAGTGGAAGACTGTATCTTCTCCTGTGGTCTGTGGGCGAGACTGCTCTATGGATCCACAGTGTGCATCATTCAACTATCACATCATAAAACGTATTTGTGAGTTGAATAACGCCAGCAGAGCTCAGAGCCCTGATGACTTTGTTGAGATTCAAGGGAGTGCCTACTATGATGACAACCTGGACACTTTGTCATTTTCACTATCCAGCACTACAAGATTCAGTAGTTGTCTGCAGTTGTATCAAGCTGGTTACCGCAGCAATGGTTTATACACCATCTTTCCTACAAATCTGACAGATGGGTTACATGTGTACTGTGATATGGAAACAGATGGAGGAGGTTGGATTTTGTTCCAGAGGAGACAAGATGGCTCAGTAGACTTTTACCGTAACTGGACTGAATACCAATCTGGGTTTGGTGATCTACGGAATGAGTTCTGGCTGGGGAATGATATCCTGCGTGACCTTACTGGATCAGGACAATGGCAACTCAGAGTAGATATGGAAGATTGGGAGTCCAACACAACTTGGGCTTCTTATGGTGAGTTTGCTGTTACAGGTGACAAATACACTCTCCATGTTGGTTTATATGATGCTCAAAGTACAGCAGGTGATTCAATGATAATCCATAATGGGCGTCCATTCAGTACCATGGACCAGAGCAATGATGCAAGGGGTCCAACAAATTGTGCGGAGACTCACAACGGCGCTTGGTGGTATACCAATTGCTTTAAAGCTCATCTGAATGGTGAATACTACCAACAGGCTAACGTGCCGTATGCACATGGAATACAGTGGAAAGCATGGAAAGGGTATCAATACTCCCTCAAGAAATGCAGCATGAAAGTACGAAAAGTAAAATAAACTCAAACTCTTACTAAGAGTTGGAACTTGAATTGATTTACTTGTTGAATTGGAAACTAAGGTTATTTTCACTGTTGTGAGAAATGCCCCAAAAGAAAATGCAAACCAGCTCAGACTCTCCATACGAACACAGAGAATAACAACACATCAACGGTAGGGTTTTTTTATCAAATGAATACTCTATCCATTAAAAAAATTTAAAAATAAAAATAAAAGCAAACAACAACAAAAACTCAATGTGTTAATTCAACGTGAAAAAAAGATAACCTTTCTAAAAACTGAGAATTGAAATCAGAATGCTCAAATGTCTTTGAAGGAACTGCAAATTTGCTTGTTTGTGGTAGAAGCTATACATACACGTTACGTAAACCTCCACAGTGGTATATATAATCATCATTCTAAGAATGATGATTTTAATTCAACATACCAACATGATAACTTTTAAATCATTTAGATTGCTGATTGTATTATCAATGGTTACTTTGTATTACATTTATTTAGATTTTGACTGTTTGACTATTGCAGTGAGATGAAAATTACTGTCATTTTAGGTCTTTTTTAAGGCTTTCTTCACTAGAATTATTTGTTATTTGACATCTTATGAGAGTACCAAATGTTCTGACGTGTTGTGAAGTGAGTGTAGACATCAGATGTTTGTTTCAAACATTAAAAAATTCAGCATAAGTAAAAGCTGGAAATGTTTATAAATGTGCTGAGTCACTAAAACATATGTATGATATATAAAGTAAAAAACAACCCTGTGCACGAAAACAGTTTTCAATCTACTAGCGGGCTTAAACATCTAAAAAAGAAAAAAAAAAAAAAAAAAAAAAAAAAAAACATCGGTTAGTATAAATTTTTACGTTGGCTTTTTAAGATCTAAAAACTGCTTCAACTTTTTAGAGTGACTAGAAGAATTGTTATAGTTGTTAAGTTCAAAGTACTGAGTGAACTGAACAATTTTGACATGAAAGCTTAAGCCTAATGTTAATTACTAATACATTTGAGTATTTTGTTTGTTGAATTTGATTGGAGTTTAACGCAAGCAGTCAATGGTTTTGTTTTGAATTATAACAACTTGTCTTTGTTTTATTGTTGAATGTAATATGAAACACGCTTATTGTAGTTCTAATATTGATATTGCTCATAGTACAGCAAGTGGTCCGATGACATTATAATGGCGGTCCTTTATCACCAAAATATCAGGTCAATGATGCAGATTCTTGTAATGTTGCTTTGAAGTTTGAAGGGGTCTGGAGGTTTTACGACTGCCTCTGTTCATATCTGAATGGTTATACTAACCAAAAGAATAGCTTTCAATGGCATAATACGAAATGGTATTATTACTCCATTAAGAAATACAGCGTGAAGATACAGACATTCATACAAATGCCAACTCGGATCCTTCATTGGAATATGCAAGGGTATCAACCAATAGATAGTTCCCAGTAGACGCCATCTTTACGGGCAAATTGCATTTTGGCTTGCAGGTGCGTCAAACGCTCAACTTATTAACGCAGCCGCGTTGTTCACTGACCAATCCTGCAGTGAGTTTCGTGAAATGCGCGCGTGTTGCACGCCGTTCTCACACGAAACGCACGGCTGTTTGTTCTAAACTTCCCGTAAAGATGGCCGATTTTCGTCATACTGCAACCTATCTATAAATTAATTTCAACAGCAGAACAAAATACGGTTCTTGGCATCAAACGCAAAACCTTTCGTAACTTTAAACAGCAACAAAATAACTCAAATCGTTATTAGGTCAAACGAAATACTTTATACAAACTGGAAATGAATATTGTGAGTTTGACGTTATTTATGGTGCACAATGACCGTTGGTAGTAAAAATTACATTGCACGTGAACTGTTTACAGTGTTATGTACATGTAAGTGATCAATTAATGATTATTTATTTTTTTTTTTTGCAGGATTTATAATTTTACTATTGACTTTTTAAAACATTATGCCAAGTATCGGAAATGTTGAGAAGATAATGTGAAAATCAGATTGTCGTAAAACAAAATTGTCAGACTGCTTCATGTTAAGAAAAGTCAAGAGATTTGTCCATGGTTCAAGAATCTATAAAAAAAAAAAAAAAAAAAAAAAAATTATGTAGACGCTAGTTTCAATAAGAACTAGCGTGGAGGTATGGTAGAGTCTCGACCTTACGATAATCTGATTTTGTCAATTGTTGTTTAACCACACAGTTGATACCGATAGCAAGCTAAGTTGTGTGTACAAGAAATGGTTTATGAAGAAATGATTGCAAAGATCAGTAGAACAGCAAAATGTTTTACTGAAATAATCAAGGTGTGTTTAAAAAAAAAAATCACGAAGTGATAGTCAAACTTGTGGACTGGAAATTGAAAACATTGTATTGTTGTTATTTGAATGAAAAAGGAATAATTATCAGAACTGTTCAACAGAGTGTTTAAGAAAGGACTTTTTGAAAAAGTATTTTCTTCTTCTAATTTACTTAACTTTCTTAACCATAATGTATGTAATCCATAGATTAGTGAATAAAAAAAATTAATAAAACAATATTTTTGAATGACTACAAACATTTACTTATCGAGGGCCAATTTCAGAACGATGGAAACTAAGGCATGACAATCCACGCAACCCCCTCCCCGTGTGGCCGACCAGTCTAAGCATCGAATTTAAATTGTAATTATGGAGTCTTGTGAGCGTGGGTTCGAATCCCGGTCGTGTTATTTGTATTCTTTGGCAAGACACTTAGCATCAATTGCTTCTCTTCACCATGAGTTAGTAGGAAGGAACTATACATAAATAGTAAACTTGCGGGTACAACCATGTGTAAATCTCTTTTGTGAGAGTGGTGGCTCTGAAAAGAGCCGTGTGGTCTCGATGTTTCGAACAGTATACTCTGCTTGTCTTCAGGAGAAAGGAGTTAATTGGTTTTATTCTTAATCTATATGTTAACCTTAGATCATGTAGATTAGTGAATAAAACAACTATGACTTTTTGAACTACTACAGACATTCACTTATCCAGGGCCAATTTCAGAAGGATGAAAACTAAGGCATGATGATCATACAACCAAATAAATGTCGTGACTGAGCGGTCTAGTCATCGAACTTAAATGTTAATGATGGAGTCCACAGAGTGTAGGTTCGAATCCCGGTCGTATTCTTTGCATTCTTTGGCAAGACACTTAACATCAATTGTTCCTCTTCACTAGAGGGTAAGTTGGTACATGTTAGTGTAGACATTGTACATGTTGTTGTGAATAATTAAAAAACGGTGTGCCCATTGGGCTGCCGGTGCTGCATACACCAAAGGAGTTGTGATTATTTCAGGAATCCTAAATGCCTATCAGGGGTACCAATAGCCTAAGGCGATTTGATAAAGTTTTAAAATCTGCCTTACAAAATCATATTGCCATAATTAGCAATTCCGACAAAACAACGTTTCATCCTTTTAAAAACCTCCAGGCCAGCCACGAGGAGCGGTCTGAAGGACAACATTTTAATTATGTTAATTACTACAACATACATGTAAATTATAATGGGCCAATTCCGCTGATAGTATATTCACCTGTAAGGAGTAAGCTCACTTAAAGGAACATTACATAATTGGTTTTTGCTACCAAACAGTTGCTGGCACTTTATGTAATCCACCATATACATAAACTGACAAACCTGTAGAAGTTTGAGATCGATCGGCCATCTGGGTCACGAGAAAATAGTGAAAAACCGATTACACATTTGCATGAAATCGTATAGATTCAACAAATGAATAAAACGCTCACTGAGCGATAAACTCCAATCGGAAAATTAGTTTATTCATTTCTCATCAAATATGGCATTTCAGACATAAATATTTCAAGGGATGTTTTCTACTATCATCATCATTAGACCGTGTAAGTTTTATGTAAATCTGTGATCAAAAGTATATTTTACAAGTTTTTTTCTTACCAATTCTGTAATGTTCCTTTAATTAACGGACTATGACCAAACCTTGTTGAGCATAACATGTACATAACTTGATGTGGATATGAATGATTGCCTCTGCAGTTATTTCTGACCAAGTGTGATACAGTAATGATGCAATGCCCCACCCTGCTGGATATACACGAATGCCCTAGGGTACTGCAGCGTGCAGTATGTTGGGGGAAAACATGTATACCTCAATTACAATATTGATTTCATACTTTTTTCAAAGCTAATAACCTTTACAGACGTTGAAGACTTGTGATAGTTTGGCCAAAAAAACATATACATATAGATATGTTTTTAATTTATTGTTTTAATTATTATGTTTTTACACTGTGAAACCGCGATTTTTGTTGTACAATACCCTATGTAAAATGTGTTTTATAACTGGGGGTTCGGAGTCCATGGGTCATACTGCCTAAAGGGTCATAGGCAATGTCAATCGGGCCTGTCTGAGGATAGAACCTAAAGGGTTTCGCCTGTTTTTGCTAAAAACCGAACGAGTCACATGAATTAAGCGCATTGGTATTTCTTTCCAGTTATGAAATGCGCTATATAAAAATTAGCTATTATTATTATTATTATTATTAACTAAAATGTGTTTTCGGTCTACTGGCTGCAGACCGGTAGGCCATCGGAGGGTTTTAAAGATCACCAGACCAATTAGCCTTAATTAGCCAAAATTCCCCGTGTATAAACATAAAAAAGCAATTCCCTTGGGTACGCCCAAACGTGTACTTAAACTAATTAGTGGTGATGACAGATGTGTACATTGCCAGAATGCTTCAATCTTTGGTGTATGGGTCCAGGAAACTCCTGTGCATCTGTTCAAACCATTCAAACAAGAATTGTGTTACCCAAACACAGTTATTTACCCATAATATAAAGTGCCTCTCGACCGCTCCCCGGGGAGCCACCTCGTAAATTTGTCTTCTTCTCATGGTTGCTCCGAGGGTTTTAAGTTAGTAAGTGTATAATTTATATGGTGCCAATGCACTTGCCATTCAAATGATTTATAACTACCATGGACCATGCAAATCTCGCACTTTTTCGAATCTAATTACTAGTTAAAGTGGGAGGTTTGAGGGTTTTTTTAACAAAAGAAGTAATGTACCGGGGAACGAACAAGTTCCAAAATACTTGGACGGTCTCTGCTTGAGCACACCTGATTGATTAACTGTTATTAAACCAACGTCTTGAAAAAAGGTCGGGAAAAAACACATTCTTCAATTTATTTGAGTTAATTGCAATTGTCCACACTGTTTTGTCGATGTTGTGTATGCAAGAAGGCGAAAGCTTAAAATTTGAAACAATGGCTGTTGGCTAATGCTATGAGTAGGCCTAAAGCAATGCTTCATGATTGCAGCAAACACACCACATGAAAATAATCTCAAATTGGACAGGGTCTTAGTTGCTCACTAAGAAGAGACCAAAATATAATGTAAGACAGAATTCAATCAATGCGATTTACAACAAGTTTACAATAAATCATGAATTGCTTTTGTGGACATAACCATTTTGTACTTAACCTGATTATCTCAAGCATGACCACGTATTGAAAAAAACAAGAGTGCCATTAACCGTAGCAGGTCCAAGCTTTTTTTCCAAAATGTTCTAAATTTTGCAAATAATATGACCATAACATTTCATTATCTTTTTACTGACATTAAAAGTAAGTGAACTATGAACATAAAATTATTCAAGATAAGCCCACTGCATAAACAAATTCTCGTGTTACATTTGATTTTCACAAAAATTTCAACTGGGTTGAAAAACTAATAATGGCTGCCGGTGTCAAAGGGAAATCTGTCCCCCGGAGATTCTGTCCCCCATGTGAAAAATTAACATGGGCTGAAAGGAGGATGATTCAAAAGAGGGCGCTATCAGAATAAGCTTGTACACAGTTCGCCGTACAGTGGGACAGAATCTCCGGGGGGACAGAATCTCCTGCCACGTCCCCGTATTAAAGTCCAAAAGTCCTGGTAGTTGAACCATTGAATTAGAGAGGGCAATGCCATATTCATTTTGCAAAAGGGCACTTCCATGTGAAAATCTTAAAGTCTATGATGAGCACCAAGGCCAAGACCAGGGGTAACAGAAGCCATGGCCCCAGTGGCCTCCCTGTAATTCCAGTCCCGATTAGGTGAGTGCCTGTTTTGAGTCATTGCAACTTTGGACGGTACGTATTTACAACATACATGCACTTGAAATGTTCAACCCCATTGTCCATGGAGTAACCAACAGGTGTGAGCACACAATAAACACATCAATCTCAATATGCCGAACAGACACGGAGCACTGAATTCTATGGAGTTGAAGTTTTGTCATGCAATACAATGTTATACCGTCAGCGTTTTACACTTTATGTTGAAACTACACTTTTAAGACCTAATCGTGATCTTTAGCTTGACTATATTTTAAGAGAACAGCCGATGGACTTAGAAAATTCAAAAATCACATTTATTTTTTTTAATCTAACGATATAAATCTATGAAGACGATAAACTGAAAAGGAAGCCGTTTTATCGCCCCCACCTCGTTTCTACAAAATTAATTAAATGTCACCTAAATTACAGGAAAAATCGGAGGAGGCAGGTTTTTCTTTAAGAACATGGAAGTGATGTAAATATATGATTTTCCCTCAACCTCACGCACGTTTAAAAGTGTTGCCGGTGCTGCTTCTGATGGACACGAGTCGATCTTTCCGAGTTTTAGGGATTATGTACATGGGTTTATTAAGGTATGTATAAACCAGGGCCCAATTTCATAGAGCTGCTAAGCACAACAATTTGCTTAGCATGAAATTTCTTCATTTATAAAAACAGAATTACCAACCAAATTTCCACGTGATTTTCAGGACAAGCAAACAACAGCTGAATACCAGTAGCAAGCAATATGCAACACATGCAATTTGGTTGGTAACCCTGTTTTTATCAATGAAGAAATTTCATGCTAAGCAAATTGTTGTGCTTAGCAGCTCTATGAAATTGGGCCCTGTTGAAAGACATCAATGTAGACCCTATGTCCACACAATTTGATTTGCATTCTGGGGGAAAAATAAGGTTTTAGGAGCAACAATCTTGCTGTTTATGTTTTTCTAATTTGACAACAATGTCACAGTTTTGTATCGGGGTAGTCTTTGATAATTTTTTTACATTTTGTTCATTGATTTACCCCTTTTCTAAGAGGTTGCTCAGTGGCTCTGAAAAGAGGCACCTTTTTAACCTATTCTTATTTAAATTTTACTTGTAAGAATTGGTGTTTACCATTTTCAAGTTTGAACATTTATGTTTTAACTCACCACCTCCATAGGTCACTATCTGACCTACTTCCAGCTTGATAAAGTGCTCCTCTACAGCATTCGTTCATTAGACAACAACCAGCACAAATATCCCAGGTATGACTTCCAGGAACCACAATCAACCAGCACAAATATTCCAAGTATGACTTCAGGAATCTTCCAACTTCCTCGCTCTTCCTCGCGGCGTCCTTGATATTGGTTCATGTAGCATGATGTGTAGTCAGACGAGCCCCATCACATTCACAGTCACAAAATGGCAACCAGTACACCATCATGCCATGGACAAACAGCATCAAGTTGAAGCTGCCTTAAGTAGCAATGTTTGGGAGGTTTTCCTGCCAGCCAAACTGTCTCAAAAGTTTCTCAAGAAGACGCAGTTAGTTTCAGTATCACCTCCGACGTTCACAGTCCGTTCAGTGACCATTTTGAAGGGTTCATATAGTATAGTTTCGTCGACTCCGGACAATCTTGGAGCAGTTGGAGCAGTGGGCGGGCGGGCGGGCGGATGCGACACACAAACCCAAGTGACGGTGTCTGAACTCCATTCCAACAAAGTTCGAGATATACCTGGCGAATGTCCGGCTGTAAACTGTTTACATGGTGTCTATACATACTTGAAGTACGAATTACGCACAAAACTTGTCAACATTCTCTAAAATGGGCTTCAAATATCCATGAATTAAAACAAAACAAGTTGATAGTGGCTGCGGTTACACAAGCTATAATAATATGCCTACAACAGAACTATCGAAAGTGCACAGCTTGCACACGTGATTACATTCCGGTGCGCCGGTTACTCTTGTATTTATACGCGAGTGTTTGAGAGAATCGGGAAATTCCTAGTTTAGAGGAGAAGAAAGTAAACTTATTTTCTCTAAAGAAAAGTTACTATAGAGTACGACTTGTTGTGAGACAAAATAAGGAGTTAAAAAAATATTGTTTATTTCAATTTGTACCACGCAAATGGCGCACTATTTTCCTCAGAGGGCGAAGGGATTTTGAGGTTGTGCGGTCACGTAATGTTGGCCGTGAAACCAAACTCGAGTCACCGACGGGTACGATCAATGTCTCGGTGACTACATGACGTGTAAAAGCAACGATCAGAAGTTATCCGTGTGTTTAAAAGTGAATCTTTCGGATCATATATTTTTTTTTAGCAAACGTAGTCAGGTGAAAAGAAAACTAAATGAATAAATAGCCTAAAAAGTACTTTTGAATTATTCTTTGCCTCTCTTTTTTGCTATAAATGGATATGTTTTCGTTTGTTCTTGTTTATGCCTCTGACGAAGGTCCGGTTTGGATCGAAAGCTAAGGCCATCTACCCTACAAATTTTATATTTTTAGGGTAGTGTACGACACCTAAACTCCATGTTTGATAAACCGTTCATTTGGGTCTTCGTTTTGTTCCGGGAATCGCAGGAATTAGCTTTTTAGAGGATTTTATGGGGTACTCCTGCAGCTTTTGTGCTCTTCTTTTTTTTCAAGCTAAACTGTTAGCCATCAAAGTTACTGCATTTGATGTAGATCATTGCTGCAGATAATTATTTAAGCCTGTTTTGTAACATGTTTTATAAGTAATTGTTTTATAAGTGGTAGCAGTTGTGGGGCAGGCCCCCCCCCCCCACCCCCTCCCCCGAACCCATGCCCCCTCCCTCCAGAGATCAAGAAAAATGCACAAATAAAATAATGGTTGCCCGTGGTTTGCCCACCCCCATTGTCTGGTTACGCCACTGTTTCCCAAACCCCTCCCCTCTCCCCCAACCCCACCCCCAAAGCGACCACGAGAGCTTGAGAGACGGTAGACGGAACTACGTTACAGGTGAATGACAGGTGTGTGCAGGTTTGTACACAGTTTACTTGCAGTACGAATTAGCGGCTGGCCGTAGACACACATCCCTTGAATACGTGGCTGAGGCTCAATGTGCGGTTGGCAACAGAATTAACACAACGTCACCAGCGCGCTGTCGAAAACGATCGCAGGAAAGTGAATATTTTTAGTCGAGACACACGTTCGATTGCAGTAGATCGAGCTGTAACCTGTGCAAGAAGATATCGTCTCTCAAAGGGTGAGTTTTTGTGAAATATCAAGCTTGATTTCTGTCACAAGATTTGAGATTTTGTTCAGAAATGGGCGTTTACTTTTTTGTATTGTATACATGATTTCACGCACAGATGCATGCATTGTGTGTGTGTGTAGTGTAGCCGGCCACGCCAGTCTCTGTTGGCATGCATGCACTGCACGCTGACGAATACATGTAGAGGTAAAAAGTAAAGCAAATATTGTGTCAACTGATGTTTTTACCTGACTTAAGAAACTAACATTTCGTTCATATATTCTTCATGTCCACAAGTGCGGTCACAACTATAACAAATAAATGTATCCATTTTGGCATAATGTTATTGTACATGGTAGGTGACGCGAGTGACATTTTGATTGAGAGTTTAAAAACAAAATTAAAAGAAGATCTACACTTCTGACTGTCACTATTGTATTGTAACTCATACATATCTTATTGATTGATGTGTGAACACGTGTGCATGAGCAAACTGCGAAGCAACTTCGATCGACTTTCTCATCAAATGAAGCTAACACTTTGATTTGTTATCATTTTTAAATCAAAGGTGTTGAATTATTGTAAATAATCGATACCCTGAGCATGACGAACTTGCTACAAATGAACATTCTGGGCACGCATGCAAGTTTTCACATCTGGGGTCAGTACAGAAACTTACAACAGAGACGTCAATTTTCATTTTTATTAACAAAAACAAATGTCACCCAAGGATAAAATTAACAATTCTGAACCTAGCAGTCTTGGAATTCTGGACCATGTAAGGATGTGAA
Source organism: Pycnopodia helianthoides (assembly GCA_032158295.1). Taxonomy (NCBI): domain Eukaryota; kingdom Metazoa; phylum Echinodermata; class Asteroidea; order Forcipulatida; family Asteriidae; genus Pycnopodia; species Pycnopodia helianthoides. The sequence goes on from CM063257.1 coordinate 3,508,058, forward strand.
TGAAGCTTTGGTTTTGTCGGGTATATTATAAATATGAAAATATGTTAAACTGTAAAAATGTTCACAATGACATTGACGGCCTAATGAAAGTTTTCTTTGGCTGTGCATAGTTTTGTTTCTTGTATACACAATTGTAAGTGAGTTTGCATTTAATACTAGTGTTGGAAAAGGCTTAAAGATAACATTGGCCATATAACACTGACACCATGTCCTTGTATAATACTCTACTTAAATGATACAGATTTCATCATTTACAGTTTGTTGTTAAAATGTTAAATACATTAATTTAAAGGGGCTCTGTCGTCGTTATCATAGCCTACTTGCACATGGCTGGACATAGAAACATGAACTCTCACCCAGTTACTTCACTCGTGTGTTGACCGTCACATCAAACAACTGAACAAAAGCTTTAAAGGGCACCATCATTATTATCACGCGCGTGTGTGCAGTAATTGGGTGAGAGTTCAGAATTTAATGTATGGTCACAGACTCGCTGTAATCATGACAACAGAGCCCCTTTAACCAGTTTGTTTAAAGAGTTTCACAATCAAAGGCGAATGTAACATGAATTAATTGAGTCAAATGCAATTTTCTTTATTCGAGGACAAATTTCACACAAATGTCATACACATGTCACACAATGTCACACAATGTCACAACCTACATGACCTAATAAAAATCCACATAAAGCTGATGATCAGCGTGTCAATAATAACTTTCTGGATTAGCCCACTTAAATGCAATTGCAAGAACCGCTCTGTGATCATGTTCTGTGTTCATGTGGTAATGCAATCATGTGATACAAGTCAAGTGATGCAATCAGGTCAAATCATGTTTCAACTAAACATTAAAATCACAAATTTCCTTCCACTCCAGGCCGAATCTCTTAAACATGGAGAGCCAACCCAGAATGGACGTGGAATCACTCCGTGCAAAACTGGCCAAATACGGCCAAGAGCACCTCCTGGAATTTTGGCATGACCTCGACGCTGACCAGAAGGTTGCCCTCTACAGGGACATTGAAAGCACAGACATCGCTGAGCTGGTGGGTAATTTCAGTACGGCGATGGAAGATGCAAGTGACACAGAGAAAGTGGATAGCCTCATGCAGCCAACGCCGTCTGAGTTTTTTGGGTCAATGACGAAAGCTGGGAAGGAGAAGGAGAAATGGTACAGAGAAGGTAAGTAAAGGTGTTTGGATGTTTTTACTTTAAAGTAAGGTAATACATACTAGATTGGTAGTTACTCCAACAATTAACCCTCCTACTGTCAGTGACTCTTGGCATACATTTTCGCAGCTGAGTTGCCACAACCCATTGAAACCATTCGCTGACTGCGAGGTTTTCGTACGGGTGGAACAATGTGCACAGAAAAGTGGTACTGATGCAGCCAATCCCGTCATTGGTCAATACGCAGAGCTGGGATAGTTGATCGAGATAATTACAAAAGTTGAATGGTTTTGGATGGTTTCAAGAAGGCAATAGATGGTTTACATGACCATAAAAACCTACTTGGTGAAAAGCACTGCAGCTGTTGATAAACTATTTTGAGAAAAGATTCACTTCGAAGTAATATAGATTTGTTTTTTTTTTAAATCGTAATCATTTGAATTCATGGATGAATCGTTTCTCAGATTTTGAGGGTTGGTGTCCATTCACGAATGCTGTGGCCAGAGATGCTGTTGGTCATGTTGGTACCGCTGTCATCTCGCTAAACCATGTAAATGTTGATGGATTCGCTTTCTTGTGAATATATTGTGGCAGCTTTTTGCTGTTTTCTCAACAAGTAGACACAATTGAGCTGAAACTTTCACATACAGTGACTTCTAATTGTATCTTTATGAACTAGCATTTCGTTGCAAAAAATATTCTACATGGAAAACTGCTAAGACTTTATGTAAGTGGTACACTTTATTGTGTTTCTTGTGACGTGAGCAGGTCCAATGTTATTATTATTATATTTATTCGGCATATCAAAAAGAACAAAGAAAAATACAGAAAGCAGTATGGATTAGGCATTTAGGTTAGCGTGTGGTCTAGATTCCTCCTACACAGCTCTCCTACATGTACGTGTGCATGTCACTCCACACCAAGCTGTTAAGACACTACGTACATCAGGACCCAATTTCATAGAGCTGCTTAAATAAAGAGAAAATATTGCTCAACAAGAGTCTGCTTTTAAAACAAAAATGAGCAGGATACCAGTCACAAATTGTACACGTGACGTAGTAGTTCGGCTGGTAACCTTACCCCGGTAAGCATAATTTTGTTGTGCTTAGCTACTTTATGTGCTTTTAAAAGCAGCTCTATGAAATTGGGCCCAAATGTAAGCACTTTTTGATTGGGTCTGCCGGCCCCAGTCCCTCTGAATCCTTCACTTTGGCAATTGAACTGAAGTATCTACATGTACCTGTACCTTTTTTTTTTTGAACAAAACTAAACAAGCTTAATCTTTTTCAAACTTAGATTTTTATGTCATTTTTGCTGAAAAGAATTAAAGTAAAAAAACAACAACACAATATTAGCCATGTTTCAGGGGGTTTTGTTTAAAGGCACTGGACACTATTGGTAATTACTCAAAATAATTGTTAGCATGAAAACTCACTTGGTAACGAGCAATGGAGAGCTGTTGATAAAACATTGTGAGAAACGGCTCCCTCTGAAGTAACGTCATAAACGTAGTTTTTGAGAAAGAAGTAATTTCTCAGTAAAATATTTGAATTGATTTTGAGACCTCACGCGTGAGGTCTCGAAATCAAGCATCTGAAAGCACACAACTGTTTTTCTTCCATTATTATCTCGCAACTTCGACGACCAATTGAGTTCAAATTTTCACAGGTTTGTTATTTTGTGCATATGTTGAGATACACCAAGTGAGAAGACTGGTCTTTGACAATTACCAAAGGTGTCCAGTGTCTTTAACCCTCCTACTGTCACTGTCGGTGACTCTTGGCAACATTTTCCAGTGAGTTGACCAACCATTTGAAACCATTCGACTGCCAAGGTTGTGTACGGTGGCACAACTGTGCCCAGAACTAACTGTGTACTGTGTACATGCATTCCCTCATGGTATCATTTTCAGAATGGCAAAGCTTATCTATCATTCAAAACCACTTGAATGGTATTGAATGGTCAGACAACAAGAGGGTTAATACAGAAATGATTGGCTCTATACAGGCTAAATGATTTATTCCTCATTGGTATGAACCTCACCGTATCATTTGACATTTAATATTGTCTGTCTGAGTCTGGGCTGCTAACTACCAAACATGCCCAAAGCCATAGGAATATTGAAAATCAATTTCATGTGAATAGGATCTAGACCATGTGAGGCTCACGCGCGTACCAAAAATGAGAAAACAAGTGGACATGGTGAAACGAAGACAGCATGTTTATTTGTGTTATGAAATTGATTTGACTTTCGTTTCATCGCTAAATTAAACTTTCCCAACAATTTTATAGCCATACATGTACAGTAATACATGTTTCATAGCCATAAACTGTATTTAACTTAGTATTTAAAGGAAGGAAGGTACAAAAGATTGGTACAGCAACTTTTGATATTATTTAAAGCGTTTTGAGAAATATTTAAAAATTCAAAATAATGTGGATATATGGAAAAAGATGTCAGTTTTTATCCACCCAAAATTTGAATCTGAGACAGAAACGTTTTTCAGATTGTGTATTCCTATTATTAGGGATTATTCTTCATGCCTGGACATAACCGCTCCAGATTTTTGGCGATATCTCAAAAAACGTTCACAGGTTAGTTTTATTGTATATATCTATAGGATTAAAACAATCAAACGGTTCCAAAAACCAAAGGTACATGTACATACTTTGCCTTTAAAGGAACAGAATCGCGCCCACCTACATGTACATGTACATTACATGTAAACTTGATCCCGGAAGTTCAAACAAGCACGCGAGACTTGCACAGTCTAACTGTCGGCTGATTTTCATTTCGACAACCCCCAAGGAAAAACAATGCATACGTGGCTAGATCATCAAAACAGCCCATGAGGCCAGCTGTGATGACTGATGAGTTCTGTCCTGGCCCATGCAGCTGCTATAAGAGGAAGTTACCCAGATGTTTAAATCAATAAAGTCTCTCCGATTATTCGTGTTATTCAGGAACAAGTTGGTGTGGAGATTGGCATACATTGTACAGTAGTAAACTTTTGGGGTCGGGACATTTACAGTGTACCTGTTAGCTGTTTAACCGTATTAATTATTGAAATCCATCTCAAATTAAAATATTAGTTATTGAAATTCATCTCAAATTGAAAAAAAAAGGAGAGCTTCCTTTTTTGTATCATGTTAGCCCCAGACATGCCAGACACTATCCAGGGGTTTATTGACATCCTTTTTGTTGGTGGGTCTATGTACTTGTATACCCTCACAGATGTAATTTTCAGTCCCCTACAATTTGTTACAAACATTTTCCCCTTGTACTTTGCTCCACTGTGGTTTGTGGTTTTGTGACTAAAAATACCATAGTGTTTTTTTTTAATCCTTGAAAGTGTCAACATGTTTTACAGATGGGCTCATGCAGTAGTTCTGGTTTGAATCTGTAGAAAAGAAGAGTTAATAAGAAGTCACGCAGTGTTTTGTGAACACAGTCCACATTTTCTCGAAGGAGAATTTAAAGAAATCGCGGTGAATTTTAAGCGAGCGTTTGTTATACTTGGTCAAGTCATGGTCTCATTGTGATTTACGCAGTCTCGAAAAACAGAATTGTTCCAGTAATTCCAGTAAAATTAATCTTGCATGTGAGCCTGGGAACATTTCAGAATTCCTGGCGGTCACTGGTGAAAAAGCCTGACAGTCTATAAAAGTCTACACCTACATATGTACATGTACATGGTCAGCTACATGTACATTGTATTGTACTCTATGAATAACACTTTTTGATAAAAATACTGGGTTCATATATGGGTTTTGAGGCATTGCATGGTGAGGTATCAGTATATATTCGGTTTGCGGTAACACCATGTGTAAAAAATATCTACTTGCTGTGTAGATTTTGTTCTTTAGAGAACTTGTCTTGCTATTTATTCTACTACTGCGGAGTAGGTTTTTCGGAATTCGGGAGACTGGGTTCTTATACATTGTTATACATATGTAGCACTTTTTCACACCCCTAGGGGTGTACCAAAGCGCTCATTACATGTTGTTTTTCAACAGGATAAGCAGAGTAACATACATGTATGTTTTGGATTATGAGACCACTTTATGCAGCACCTTATAATGGTGTACAAGGTGATGTGACGCATTCAGCAGCCACTGCTATGACTGCCAGAAACACAGCGGCAAACCCCCTTCTCTTTATGATTAGTGTAACTGAGTTCGTTTTCGTGCATTCATAACACAACACATGGGACCTACGGCTTTTTGTCCCATCCAAATGACATGAAGCAATTATGGTTAAAGGTACACGTTGCCTTGACTCGGCCGAGTTGGTCTATAAAAAGCGTTTGAAAACCGTTTGTTATAAAATGCTTATGGTTTAGAAAGATGTTTTAAAAGTAGAATACTATGATCCACACAAATATGCCTCGAAACTGCAAGGTTTTGCTTTTACATCATGAACTAACACAGTCGGCCATTTTATGGAGTCAAACTTTTGACTCCACAAAATGGCCGCCTGTGTTAGTTCGCAAAGTTCAAAGAAAACCACGCAATTTCGAGGCATATTTGTGTGGATCATTGTATTCTACTTTTAAAACATCTTTCTAACCATATGCATTTTACAACAAACGGTTACAAATGCTTTTTATAGACCAACTCGACCGATCCAAGGCAACGTGTACCTTTAAGTACATGTATCTTGCACAAATATGTGTCAAGACCGGGACTCAAAACCACTCTGCTGATCAGAAACACTGCTCGGCAATGACACGGTTATTTTTTTTCAAAATGCCTGATGATGTTGGTACATTATATGTCTGCACTCGATGTCTGCTGGTACCTTATCCCCTTAAAAACCCTAACAATCGCTAAACCTACAAATTCAAACAGGGCAAAGTGTTTAACTTGTTAGGTTATTGTCTGGCATTGCTCTTCCCTCCAAATAGTGTAAAGATAGTTGTTTGATTATGTTACGTTGGGTACTGTGTGATTTCACTGATCAAATTTTGCACATGCCAAGTGTACGTACACACTCCAACAAAATCAAACAAAAAAGGCCTGTTGGAGTTTGTTAGGTTGTGTATCGTCCCCCTAAGCAGACTGTTTCTTTCCCATCGCATGGTAGGCTACTGTAGTATAAGCTGTTGGAATGTGTTGGGTTAGGTATGGATTCTGCTAAAAATGCTTTGGGAGTTAGGGTTTTAATTAAACACTAAAACATTGTCTTACTTCGTGTACTTATTTTTTCTCCGTCAGGTTTACAGGAGATCTCAAAAGGTAACTGCTGTGTCCTTCTACTTGCTGGGGGTCAGGGTACCAGACTCGGGGTCAAGTACCCAAAGGGGATGTACAATGTTGGTTTGCTGTCGGAGAAGACGCTGTATCAGCTACAGGCAGAGAGAATACTACAAGCCCAGCAGCTGGCCTACGACATGTACCGCCAACGAGGGACTATCCCATGGTAGGTGCAGTATAGACTGGTACGCTGTCCTTATCCGCAAGGATAAGGACAGGCACCGGTCTATTAGTCAAAGAGATGGTCACTGCTACTGGTCTCCTGTCCAACTGGTCCCCCTATCTGCAAGACCGCAATGGGATGCGAGGTCAAACATGTCAAAGGTGCGTTTGTCAGGATTCCTCCAAACGCTCAAAGCCAGTCTCTGGCGTAAAACACGAGCCTCGAAGTGTGTGACGTCAGATGTTTGGGCTAGGTGCAGTGTACTACTGGTGGACATTTTTGTCAGGGAGGGTTTGCCCCAACCTCGTTCCCAGGGGTGATCGATCTCGCCGCACCATTTTGTCCAGCATGCCTGTCGCGCTCAAAACCCCTGGAATTGGTCCATTAAAGTGTGCTCAAATCCAAGACATTTTAATTAGGCCTGTGGCTTATGTGAAGTGGTTTATGTGAAGTGGTTTATCTGCTCTCTCTCCCCTCTATCCAGGTACATCATGACCAGCGAGCATACCAAGGAACCAACAGAGGAGTTTTTCCTTCAGCACAACTACTTTGGTCTCCAGAAAGAGAACGTGGTCATGTTTGAGCAGAACATGCTGCCCTGTCTGTCCTTTGACGGTAAAATTCTACTGGACCAAAAGTCAAAGATATCTCGAGCCCCTGGTAAGATTTATTTTGATGTGCTGTATACGTACACCTCCCCTGACCCCCCCCCCCTCCATGCTCACTTTTCAGGAATCACGACAGTAAGGATGAAGATAATAATAATAGCTTCATTGCACCTTCGTTATGGAATGACTTGCCATTTCATATTCGCCAAGCTGGCTCTCTTCAGATTTTCAAGGGACTTTTAAAAACTCATTTGTTTGAATCTTTAGTTGTGTAACTTGCTTTTATATTTATGTCAATGTTTTTATGTTTTGTGTTGCGCATAGAGGCTTCTGCATTATGCGCTATATAAATATCTTGTATTATTATTATTATTATTATTATTATTATTATTATATAGCGCGTTTTACAATAACGTACCAATGCGAATTACATTAGTGCCCTTGTCATTGGGGCCAATAGCATTCCTGTCATCTTTCTCAGCTCCCTGGGGAGTATACAGCCCTGTGCTGTCAAGGCGCTCCGAAGGCTTTTTCAAAGACAATGTCAACCTTTTGCCCTCGCAGATACTCATTTATACCCCTGGGTGAAGAGAAGCAATTTTAGTATAGCATCTTGCTCAAGGACACAAGTGTCATGACCGGGATTCGAACCCACACCCCGATGACTTAACTACCAGAACTTGAATCTGATGCTCTAAACCTCATGGCCATGACATCCTTCATCGATAGAATTTTCTGATTTGAGTTTATCGCTCGGTGAGCGTTTTATTCATTTGTTGAACCTATATGATTTCATGCAAATGTAAAATTGGTTTTTCGCTATTTTCTCGTGACCCAGATGGCCGATCGATCTCAAACTTCTACAGGTTTGTCAGTTTATGTATATGGTGGATTACATAAAGTGCTTACACTGCCAGCAACTGTTTTGTTAGCAACAACCAATTCTGTAATGTTCCTTTAATGTGCAGATGGTAACGGAGGGCTGTACAGAGCTCTAGGAAAATGCAGAATACTGGAGGACATGGAGCGCCGTAACATTAAGTATGTCCATGTCTACGGGGTGGACAACATTCTGGTGAAGATGGCCGACCCTTGGTTCATCGGGTTCTGCAGGTCAAAAGGAGCAAACTGCGGTGCAAAGGTATGGGAATTCAGGGCTCGTTTAGGAGGGGGGGGGGAATATCCGCAAGACTGCAGGGCTTGTAGCTCAAAATGTTTACTGGACCAGAATTTATTTTACAAGACCAGAATAAATATGAGTAGAACAAGCACTAAGAGACGATCTATCTCATTTGTCTTATGTGTAAACTGCGTACTTCGATACTCAACAGAATTTAAACATATTTATCAGACTTATAGTCAACATTTTTTTCACAACGATATTACACAATGAGGTACCCTGCTGTTCAATTGAAAAACACAAGACCACAGGGCTTGTTATGAGTTTACAGGCCCGATGCTAAAATCACTGGCCTCGGGCCTGCGGTCCACTGTTAATTTCGAGCCCTGGGAATTGTTATAATAATTCACCGCATGTCACCACATTGTTTGAGGCTTGGTTACATGTACAACTCTTGCCTTGACTACATGTACAACATGTATGTCAGTTTTGTAGTTTGGTGTGTTTGTATAATCGGGTCCTGTCACTGTCTTTTGCTATGTGCAGGACTGCATACCTGCGGGTAATAGTAGTTTATTTTACTTTTGCAGCCCCTGACCCACATAGCTGTTGCTGTTTCTTGATTGTACATTTTTTCCATCCATAGTTATTTGTATTTATTGTACTCTTGGTTCTTTTCAGATGATTAGATTCTGTGTATTTCTGTTCATTTTGTATTATTGTTTTGGTTTTTTTGTATGCTTTCTTGCTCCTTTTTTCATGTTTATTATAATGTATGTATTCATTTATTTATTGTACATGTTGTTTTAGTCGAATGATAGATAAACTTTCCCAGCCTGAAATATGATACCATGAGGGAATGCATGTACACAGTACACAGTTAGTTCTGTGCACAGTTGTGCCACCGTACACAACCTTGGCAGTCGAATGGTTTCAAATGGTTGGTCAACTCACTGGAAAATGTTGCCAAGAGTCACTGACAGTAGGAGGGTTAAAAATCATGTTAAAAAATACATGAGATTTATTTTCCTGGAGGGGTTTCCCTAATTGTTTTTTTTTTGTTGGTTATGCTTACTGTAGGCCCGGGAGATTTCAAAATTTACAATACATTTTTTGAGGGATAAATTAAACGGTAATAGCTCACAACAAACTCATGAAAATAGCAAGTACATGTATTATGTCTCATTAATATCAAAGCATTAAGCCTAGAAATTGTAATATGAGAAAAAATACTACTTCATAGAATAATTTATGTGACTTTTAGGTGTAGGCCTATTGCTTGTTTTTAATGTATTCACTTTTTAGCTCCTTTGTTTTTTTATGTTATTTTTGTTTGTTTGTAATTTGCTGTAATTTTTCATGGAATTTTATTGTAATTTGCACCATCGAACAATATTCTCGGATAGAAAGGCGCACAAGAAATGTAATCAATTATTATTAAACTATTATTGTTGCTACATGTACAAATGTAATGTTTGATGGTGTCTTTTATCAAGGTCGTGGCCAAGGCCTTTCCGACGGAGCCTGTCGGTGTGGTCTGTCGGGTCAACGGTAAGAACCAAGTAGTGGAGTACAGCGAGATCACGCTCAAGACGGCCGAGAAGAGGGACGAAGAGGGGCATCTGATCTTCAGCGCTGGTAACATCTGCAATCATCTCTTCACGACGGAATTCCTAAAAGACCTCGTCGGGTGAGTAAAGAGTAAAACATATTCATTTCAGTCTTTTTTTAGTCATTTATTATTATTCTTCATCATGATATGTGCACAGCCACAATCATGGGTGCACATTTTTGTCGTGTCCATGTTATGAACAACACTTTGAAAACCAGTGATGTAACAGTTATTTCAATGTTTTTCGTAAATTGATTAACCAGCACTGTGTGAATGAAGAGTAGAAGGTACTTGAGTTTGTCGAAGACAGGATCTGCAATATTTATGTGTTGTTCATTTGATGTCTTTGTAACAAAGGGTACACTTTTGGTTACAAAGACACCAAATGAACAACACATACATATTTAGTAACTCTCTACAGATCTCAAGTACTTTCTACTCTTCATTCACACAGCGCTGGTTAATTAATTTTGCAAACAACATTGAAATAGCTGTTACATCACTGGTTTTCAAAGTGTTGTTCATAACATGGACACGAACAAATTGTGTACCCATGCATGCCATGATTGTGGCTGTGCACTTGGGCTTACATCACATAGCCGATAAGAACATTCTGTGCTGTTTAGAAAGTTGTGGGAAGAAATAAGACAATCACGATGGTTTCTTGTTCTCGAAATTATTTTTTTTGTAACAGACAACACGAAAAGCAGCTCCGGCATCACATAGCCAAGAAGAAGATTCCCTACATCGACAACAGCGGCAATAGAATCATTCCAGAGAAACCCAACGGGTCAAGATGGAGAAATTTGTCTTTGACGTTTTTCAGTTTTCAAAGTAAGTACCAAAATCGTTGGCTTAGTGCTATAATAAGGTCGTTAACTGCAATTTCAAATCCGTAACGATCAAAAGGTTGTTAAAGGAACATTACAGAATTGGTAAGAAAAAAACTTGTAAAATATACTTTTGATCACAGATTTACATAAAACTTACACGGTCTAATGATGATGATAGTAGAAAACATCCCTTGAAATATTTCTGTCTGAAATGCCATATTTGATGAGAAATGAATAAACTAATTTTCCGAATTGGAGTTTATCGCTCAGTGAGAATGTGTAATCGGTTTTTCACTATTTTCTCCGTGACCCAGATGGCCGATCGATCTCAAACTTCTACAGGTTTGTCAGTTTATGTATATGGTGGATTACATAAAGTCTTTACACTGCCAGCAACTGTTTTTTTAGCAAAAACAAATTCTGTAATGTTCCTTTAAGCATTGAAACCAAAATGCCAACTTGTATGGGATGGACTATATTTCACGTCGTTCCGGCATTCAAGTGTTTTCTCCCCTTTTCAAGAGATTGAAAATCATTAGACCGTGTAAGTTTTATGTAAATCTGTGACCAAAAGTATATTTTACAATTACCAATTCTGTAATGTTCCTTTAAGGGTCACTTTGAAATAACAGTATTTCCCAGATTGGTGGCAACATGATAATGGTCTATTGACCACTTGCTACTATTTCCACCATTTGGGGAGTCAATTCCTCTGTGTACATTTTGGCTGCCAAAATGGCGGACAGGATAGGCAAGTGTAAGTCATAAGTGCGCTGTGCAGCCTAGTAGGCAAGGGGTCAATAAGTGGCAAGTTAAGCACCATTAACTGTAGTCAGTAATTGGATGGGGGACCATTGATACCATGCCCATTATGGGGCAGGGGGTATCCTCCCTCCCCCCCCACCAATGTTCCCATACTTTAACACATTAATTTCCTCTGGTACAGAAGTACCCCCTTCCCCCCTAAAATAACCATACCCATAACATTGATATTGGAAAATGTGCAGCATATATAAATACATTTTTTATACATGAAGGTCATTTGATCAGAAATGAAATTGTTAACTACGTGTATTGTGTTGTTAACAATCAAAACATACAATTGTTTCCGTCAGTAATTTTGCGGTGTTTGAGGTCCTCCGGGAGGACGAGTTCTCGCCCCTGAAGAACAGCAACACGGCCGAGAAGGATAACCCCACGACGTCACGCCACGCCCTTCTCTCCCTTCACCACCGTTGGGTCCTCAACGCTGGTGGGAGGTTTGTGGAGAAAGACGGAACGCCCATCCCAGCCATTCCAAGGTAGATAACCCACAAAATTTGTTTTTGAAAAAAGGCTATTTTGGTCGTCGGTGGGGGTCCCAATTTCGTAGAGCAGCTTCGGCGGGGAAATTTTTGCTTTCAGAACAAAAATATTGACCAAAAAAAAAAGGGAGACTGCCAACATTAGGGCTAGATATCTTAGTTGGTAGAGTTGGTTTTTGCACGGAGCATTTTTGTGTCAGATGCAAAAGTTTTGCAAAGTCAAGAGCCAAGTCCAAGCCATGGTTTCAAAACCGGTCAAAACGTGAGGCCATTACAAAAAATTTGCATACATTGAAAATAGGAGCTGCAAAGTTCAGTAGATACTGCACACTCTATTGCCTCCCACCATATTGTCTAGACTAATAGATGTTTAATTTGCACTGGGGGATAAAGAATATTATTTGGTTTTACCCTTTCACCGATGTGTGTAAAGCACTTCACCGAGTTCTGTGAAAAAAAAAGAATTTCAGGTGAAAGGGTATAAAACCAAATAATATTCTTTTTCCTCGGTGCAAATTTAACATTATTTTAAATTGTTGCGGTACCCGCTGCTGAAAATATAGGATTCGAACTGCCTCTAACTACCGGGCAATCTCAGTGGTCTAGTTGGTAAGACATCTGCTCTAGAATGGCAAAGGTCGTGGGTTCGAAACCCACCCGAGTAATATACCTGCAGATTTTTTTCACAGAACTCGGGGAAGTACTGAGTATACAGTGCTTTACACACATTGGTGAAAGGGTAAAACCAAATAATATGTCTAGACTAGTTCCACAAATTTCCCCGTAAAGTATGAATGCAGCTTCTGTGTGTAAAACAAAGCAAAAGTGTCTGCCATGTCTACAGTATTAGGGATGCCATAGTTTTGTTGCATGTGCTTGAGATTTTTGTCTTATGTTCAGTGTATTGAAATAACAAACCCCCTTTGTCCATGCCCCTAGCCCCTCCCCCCCCCCCATCATTTATTACACGTGTTTATGATTTGCTATGTATGTACATTTGTGTCGTGCGCAGCCAAACCAAGAATGAAAACGGATTTGGTTCTCCCAGCGGATTGTAAGTTCCAATGCATCTCCCCCTTCCCTTTTGGACTTTTGCTACCCCCTCCCAGTGGATTAGTCGCCCCCCTCCCCTGTACTGTAGAACCTGCCTGTTGCCCGTCCCCCTGCCCCTCACAGATAAATTCCTCAACTGGAGTAGTCGCTCTCAATCTCTTAGTACTTCTTTATGTCATGGGAGACAATTTCATTTTCCCCCTATTAGTTTTAGCGTGACCTTTTTTAACATTAAAGGTAGGGTGATACATTGTTTTTTTTAATCTGAACTGCAACTTTTCTGCAAGTAATCTCAGCAGTGTGACCCTTTTTACATTAAAGGTAGGGTCATAGATTGTTTTTTTTAATCTGAGGAGGCTACCCGTTTAAAAATATAATTGCAACTTTTTTGCAGTAAACTAGACAGTAATAAGATTTAGCTGTGCGGATCGGATCGTACATGTCGTATGAGTTTACTTCGAGGCAGTGCACACACTTTGGGTGTTGAGTACTGACAAAATGGCGGTGGATTTTGTTTCAAGTGAGGAAGAATCCTAGTATTAAAACCCCTTTTAAAGGCACTGGACACTATTGGTAACTACTCAAAATAATTGTTAGCATAAAAACTTACTTGGTAACGAGCAATGGAGAGCTGTTGATAGTATAAAACATTGTGAGAAACGGCTCCCTCTGAAGTAACGTAGTTTTTGAGAAAGAAATAATTTCTCAGTAAAATATTTGAACTGATTTCGAGACCTCACGCGTGAGGTCTCGAAATCAAGCATCTGAAAGCACACAACTTCGTGTGACAAGGGTGTTTGTTCTTCCATTATTATCTCGCAACTTCGACGACCAATTGAGTTCAAATTTTCACAGGTTTGTTATTTTGTGCATATGTTGAGATACAGCAAGTGAGAAGACTGGTCTTTGACAATTACCAAAGGTGTCCAGTGTCTTTAAAGGAGTTGGGATTAATATCCAAGTATGTAATTTCATCTGAATACAGGGTTCGAACGCCACCTAGGGGTCTGGGAAACATCGCGGAGAATGTGCAAAGGTGCTCAATTTCAGTACATTGACATGATCAATGTGCAACATAACATTTACATGTGTGTATGGTGTGATCACAGGGCCTTTGCGAAACCTCTGCCTTGTCTTCAGGCCATGGGACAATTTCATAGAGCGTGCTTAAGCAGCAAGTACTGCTTGACAAGTTTCTGCTCAGGAAACAAGATTGGGAAACCGGGAGCAAATGGTACCTGTGAAATGGCTTTTTGGCTGGTAACCTTATAAATGATGGAAAGCAAAATGGCTTCATGCTCTTATACTTTTTGTGCTTAAGCAGCTCTATGAAATTGGGCCCATTTTTACATGGGAAATTTTTCAGGCAACTTGGAGGCAACCACTTGCGCTGCATGCATTCTTTTCATTGGAAAGTACCATCCCCAAAGAAAATGATGTGAAAACCGAAATGTGAATGAATTTTCTTAAGTTGGAGATTGCCTGCAGTTTGTTGCCTGTAAAAATGCCTCATCTGACATGGCTTTTACTAGTCTTGGTTTCAAGAAGCTCCAGTTGTATAGTCAAGAACACATGTAGTCACAAAAACCTCAATGCTATCACCCCAAGAACCGCTCGCCGAACAGTTCGTGGGGTGATAGCGGTTACAAGAATGATAGCTCCCTCTAGCAATGAGAAGGTTTTTTTTGTGATGACTTGTATTCGTGTTTACGCAACTGGAGCACCTTGAAACCAAGACTAGGCCTTTACATGCCAGCTTGTGCTCTATCAGTAATTTTGAAAGCGTACTCAATACAAAGTTTTGCTGTGCCTTGAACTTTCCTCTTCGTTTGAGAAGCTGCAGTTGTATAACTTTGCAATGGATCATTTGTCGCTGTGGGTTTACTTCCAGTCATTGCTTTAGTAGCGGTTATAAAACTTGTTTCCTTTGAGCATTTGATTTGATAGCTACTTGTTGAATTTTGAACATATACATACAGTACATGTATACATGTATCTCAGGCCATGTCCAAATTGGCAGCTACGGCTGTTGCTAGATGTCATTCGTGCATGTCATTCCTTGAAGACTTGCACAGTCTATTCGGATACGGCCTAACATAACCTAGCTTTGGTCGACACGACCTGGGTAACATGGATTCTTAACCCTAGTCCATTCATTTCTCTTTTAAACTCATACCTGTACATGTAAACATGTACATGTTCATGTATGTCTATAGCCTGGTTCTTACTTCATGCGAATGTAAAGCAAAAGTTGGCATCACAAATTGCAACGAAAAAATGTGCTCATGTTGAAATGTGCTCAATGCTTGCGAAGCATTCGCCGCGAGTCATAGCATTGTGAGGTCAAAATTTACATTACCTTTCGATGAAGGGCTTTACTTATCATCTACAAATCTCCAAATGTTTTTAAGGGATGTGTGACATTGTTGGTAAATTTGTGTATTTCTTGTTTTCTTATAAATTCAGTACGATTTTAAACTAATGGTGGAGATACAATCTAGTACATGTATAAGGGTTGTTGTAACACCGTGTACATACATACCTATATTGTGTAAATAAAACTAATTTCTGCGAGTAGTTGGTAGTTCTGAAAAGAATCGGTGGTGTTAAAACTAAAGTTTTGATCAGCATGAAAAAAAAAACAATAGGGTGCCACTTTGCACCCATCACCTTAGCAGTTTTTCCATTGGTTGATATTTTTTGAAGTACCTATAGAAAACCACCAGAATGTATTCCCAAAGTATTCTGAAGTAACGTAGTTTTTGAGAAAGAAGTAATTTCTCAGTAAAATATTTGAATTGATTTCGAACCTCACGCGTGAGGTCTCAAAATCAATAACACACAACTTCGTGTGACAAGGGTGTTTTTTCTTTCATTATTATCTCGCAACTTCGACGACCAATTGAGTTCAAATTTTCACAGGATTGTTATTTTGTGCATATGTTGGGATACACCAAGTGAGAAGACTGGTCTTTGACAATTACCAAAGGTGTCCAGTGTCTTTAAAGGAACATTACAGAATTGTTTTTTGCTAACAAAACAGTTGCTGGCAGTGTAAGCACTTTATATAATCCACCATATACATAAACTGACAAACCTGTAGAAGTTTGAGATCGATCGGCCATCTGGGTCACGAGAAAATAGTGCAAAACCGATTTCAAATTTGCATGTGTTATTACAATGCATAATAAAACGCTCATGAGCGATAAACTCCAATCGGAAATTAGTTTGATTTATTTCTCATCAAATATGGCATTTCAGCCAGAAATATTTCTAGGGATGTTTTCTACTATCATCATCATTAGACCGTGTAAGTTTTATGTAAATCTGTGATCAAAAGTATATTTTACAATTACCAATTCTGTAATGTGCCTTTTAAATATAGTCCGCAATTTACAGAGAAATTTACAAACTGTTCATTATTGTATAATTTGTTTCTTTTAGTCGGAGAGCTAATGACGTGGACGACTACCCAGTAGTATGTGAAGTATCACCTCTTCTATCTTACGCTGGAGAGGTAAGTTATGCACAAAACAAAAAGATTCACCTTTAAATGCCCTGTACACTATTGGTAAGATGAAAAACACAATGTTCACAGATTCACACATAACTTACATGATTTAAAGTAAGTAATGGTAGAAAGGGTTCCTTAAAATATTTCTGCCTAAAATGCTATCGTTTCTGAGAAACGAGTAAAACGTAGTAATTATCACGCGCGATAATAAAAAAAAACAGAAAACACATAAGATCTCTTTTCACTATTTTCCGTGACCTCGATGACCAATTGAGCTCAAACTTTCACAGGTTCATTTTTTCATGCATATGTTGAATCACACAAAATGTGGACACTGATTTTGAGCTGTTACCAAAAGTGTACAATACCTTTAAAGGGAAGGTATACGATTGTTAATCACTCTAAAAAATTAACAGCAATAACATATGTGTCATTCAAGGCGCTTTACATTAGTGCTCTGGTCATATGGTCATTACGCCAAAAACATTCCTGTAAATATTACTGTAGTTATTATTTTATTTGATCACATCATGCAAAAGAAAGATCACGTTCTCCTGTAGCCTTAGATCTCAAGGGTCTTTCTTGATGATGATGATGATGTTGACTTAACTGTGTATTGCATTTTTAACATTTGTAAATTTGAATTTTGTTCGGCCTCTAGGCTGCTTTAATTTGAAATGTTTTTTTACAATAAATTCATATATATATATATATATATAGACGAAGGTCCGGTTTGGATCGAAAGCTAAGGCCATCTACCCTACAAATTTTATATATATATATATATAAATATATACTCATTTATTATTGTTACTATTTTTCTTTCAGGGTCTTCAAGAGATTTGCGACAAGAAGCAGTTCTGCTCACCGGTTCACCTCTCGGAGACTGACCAACTGGAGAGTAAAGAATCGGTTATCGGAACAAATTAAAACCAAATGTGTAGTGTCACCTTCTACCATGGAAACTGTGTAACAGGTTTCCTCTGGTTCTGGTATAGAGCGGTGGGCTGTTCTGTTTACAACTTAGAGTCAAAATAAATCATCTATCAGCTTGAAATTTTCACCACATACGACCTCTGACCTGGAACTTTAAAAATATTTTGTTCAGTAGTCAAAATGGCAGGGAACTCTTACAATACATGTATATCGGTAATTAGAAGTTCTCATTAGGGAGGAGTAGAATATGTAGTCCCAATATTTGGCACTGATTGCCTGTTGGATAGGTAGTGGCAGACACATGCCCTTGACCAAAAAATTGAATCACATACCAACTGGTTCCAGCACAGTTCTGGAACCATCTTTACGGGAACCAAAGTTTTTAAGGATCAATAGGCGTTTGCCGACTGCCATGGGGGCATGGAAGTAGCAACACTTTTGGGGTCAAACAGTAAAGCGAAACTTAAAAAGACGCCCTAAAACATAGGCCCAATTTTCTAGGATCTGTTTACTTGTGATGTTTTTTCAGCAAAACAACATGCGAATTAAGCACACGTCTATTTTGTAAACAATCATGACGATTTTTAAGGCAAGTTTGTGCAATCTCGATAGGAAACTTTGAGGACACCAGATGGCATCATACATCAGCCCGGTTCATGCTTCACGCGAAAGCTAATGCGAAGCGGATTTTTTTCCAGGTATGCGCTGTTTTTTTCCAGTTGTGATGCAAGAACATTCGCTTCCCTGTTCACTTTTGCCAGACTCAGTTTCATATACTACATCCCAAACTATGCTTACCAGAATAAGGTTACCAGCCAAGCTAACATGTCACGTGTACAATTTTGTGACAGATGTCCTGCTCATTTCTGCTAAGCAGAAAATCGTGAAGCAATTTTTTTTTTCTTGCATAAGCAGCTGTTTTAGTGCTCTGTTACAGCAGAATTCTGTGCTTATGGCTCATAGAATTGCATGCTTCACAGGGTCAAGTAAGCGCAGATTTCTGCGGTAAGCAGGGTTGTGAAATTTGACCCTGGTATGTCTGCAGCCGCTTAGTGCCCCGAAGTCGCCCATTGATTTGCAGTGTCGTGTCACTCATATGCTTACAAGAGCTGTGGCAAGTTAGCGGGTGTTTCACCTTGCTTACGGTAAGCAGAGATAATGAAGTGGAAAATCTGCTAAGGGGGACTCATTAAGCAGAAATTTTCTACTAAATTTTTTTTAAATTTTGGTCAAGTCAGATTTTCAAAGGAAACAGTGATGTTGCTGCACTCATTCAAGGTTTTAAAAGTTTACAGTAATTAGACTCTACCAATCAAATTTCCAGAAGCCTACGCTACCAATGTTTTTACCCCCAAAGTGTTAGTCAAACAGCGCCCCCTTGTGGTGGAGCGTAAACCCTATTGAATAGCATGGTGTATATTTTTTACATTTTGATTATTGTTGACGTTGTAGCCAGCATAATTATACCTTGTATTCTTTTTAGATAAACGCCGATCGTTTTTGGGGCAACAAAATTGTACAGTGAGATTTTTAATTAGGACCGAGTAGTTGGTTAGTATTTGGCCGAATACAAGGTGACTTTCCTTTCGCGAGCATTCCCGGCGTAAGATTTTTTATCTATTGGTAATTTTTAACGAGTCAGCATTTGGGGAAAAAATGTAATTTTATAATATACATGTGATAACAGTGGATTCTTGTATGACATGTTTAATGCTTCAATCCACTGACGTTCATCAGTCTCTAACATTATTACCCCTGGTCACTTGGGCATTTTTTTTCATTCCTTAAACCATCTCAGCTCCCTGGGGTAGTATACAGCCAGTGTTACCAAGTATGTAGCGCATCAAGCTAAATCAATCACAAGAACCATCTCTACCCTCATAGGTACCCATAAATCCAGTGATGCACAAACATTGTTACCCCCTGGTCACTGGCAATTTATTTCATTCCTTAAACCATCTCAGCTCCCTGGGGAGTATACAGCCTGTGCTGCCAAGTATGTAGCGCATCAAGCTAAATCAATCACAAGAACCATCTCTACCCTCATAGGTACCCATAAATCCAGTGATGCACAAACATTGTTACCCCTGGTCACTGGCAATTTATTTCATTCCTTACACCATCTCAGCTCCCTGGGGAGTATACAGCCTACGCTGCCAAGTATGTAGCGCATCAAGCTAAATCAATCACAAGAACCATCTCTACCCTCATAGGTACCCATAAATCCAGTGATGCACAAACATTGTTACCCCTGGTCACTGGCAATTTATTTCATTCCTTAAACCATCTCAGCTCCCCGGGGAGTATACAGCCTGTGCTGCCAAGTATGTAGGGCACTAAGCTAAAATCAATCACAAGAACCGTCTTTTCCCTCACATCTACCCATTTACTCCTGGGTGAAGAGAAGCAATTATTGGTGAGTGTCTCACTCATTGTCACGTAAATGCGATAAACAAACTGCGACATCATCTGGGTCCAATTTCAGAGAGCTGCTTAAGCACTAAAAGTAGCTAAGCACAACAAAACTATGCTTACCAGGATAAGGTTACCAGCCAAAATGCCATTTCACATGTACAGTCTGTGACTGGTATCCTGCCTTTTTTTTTAGCAGAAAATTGTTAAGCAATATTTTCTGCTTAAGCAGCTCTATGAAATTGGGCCCAGTTCAGGGGTCAACTGCTACACTTTCATTGCATACATCATCAAAGAAAAACTAGCTCCTACGGGCTTCTGGTGGTCAGTGGAGCCAGTCTGTGCGAAGTGGGCGTGGCTTACAGTGGAATTACGTCACACTTACAAACAGGATTGTTTCAATTTGTCCTCCGAACGAGAAATAATTATTTCAATGCAAACTCATCAGTGAACTGACTCACTGTTTACATCTATCTTTTCAAGTTGTTTACATGCATTCCATTTGGACTTTGGCCCTTTTTGAATCCACAGCTTCGGCTCCTGATTGGGCTTCATGCCCAGTTTTCTTGTCTGAAACTCTGACCGCAAAGCATGCGTAAGTTAAAATTATTGAGGGAGCCTAGCTAGCCTGAGTCGATTGTGGAGCCGGAGCCTTGAATTCCAAAATGGCCTTATGAAGAAAGTAAAAGGTTACCCCTCCAACACAAAAGCTGTTTATTTCAATGCAAACTTGTCATTGTACACAGGCATGCAACTATTTACTCATCAGCAATTTGTTGTTTAAATGTTTTTTTTAGTGAAACCTAGAAAACTGGGAAAAACAGTGTCAATTTTATAACACACTTGGCAACCCAAGCACAGGGACCAAATGTCATGAACCTTTTATAAAAACCAGTCCTCAAAAATGAGTACCTGTCTAATTTTGTCTGATTACATATTCATAGTAGGTATTGCATATTCATGAAGGAAGTAAGTCTTGCATAATTCATCATGCACCACACACACAGATTCTGCATTTTTCTGAGTTAATTGTTATATCTCCCATGATGCAGGTGTACTTATAAACAGGATCGATAATGCTGCACTAAAAACCGTTTTCATTTTCTATTTTACCGAATGTTTTCATTGGGGGAAAAAAGCTGACTTTAAATTATAGCAGTATTTAAAGAAATTATACGTTACTTAATTAATTGTGGAAGTGCCTTATTGTGCTCCGAGTTTCTTTTGGAAATATGATTGATTTTTGCTTTTTTTATGGTTTGATTTTTTAATAAGTAGTCGGCAAACTTAAACTTTTTTGTGGAGAACTTTTCAATTTTAACAGAGCTCGAATTTGTGATGAAAATTCACAAGGGTGCACGGCTTGCAGCTCAAAAGTCTACTGGACCAGAAATTTGTGATGACTTTTTAATTCTTTAAAGGCAGTGGATACTTTTGGTAATTATTCAAGAAATACATGCCATAAAAATTTACTTGGTAAGGAGCACCTGAGAGCTGCTGATAGTATAAAACATTGTGAGAAACAACTCCCTCTGAAGTAATGTAGTTTTTGAGAAAAAGTTACATGTACTGTCTCACAAAAAATAGAATCTGAGAAGGCATTTAAAAGCACACAATTCTATGCAACAAGGGTGTTTTTTCTTTCATTATTTTCTTGCAACTTCGATGGACCAGAGGAGCCCAAGTTTTCACAGTTGTGATTGTATGCAGATGTGGTACACCAAGTGAGGAAACTGTCTTTGACAATTACCAAAAGTACACCCTGCCTTTAACACATACTATGTCATCTCATGAAAACGAAAAAAAAAAAGGAAAAGTGCACACAGAGCGATGTGTACAAACTGATGAATATGTCGCTTCATGAAAAGGCTATACTAATAAGGTCAACAGATATGTCATTTTTTGGAAACACAGAAGTCATCCACGGCGTGTTTGGCACCGTGCCAGCGCTTTTGTAATGATCCCTTGTTTTTCCTCCTTTGAGCTGGGCACCAATTTGTGCCTGCAGAAAAGTCCGGGCTCTGTGGCTCAATTGTGACGTCACATAATGCAATGATCGTCTGTTCAACCATTGGCCCTTTGCACGGTCGGCCATTTGCGTGTAGAGCCTCATTGGGGACAGCAGTGAATAGAAGCATTATATAACTCTGTATTGTCATGGTAATGTAATGACACTTTCATCCAAACAGATACATAAATACAATACAAATGAAGCATGAAGTTTTGAGGCTCTACACGCACTTCGCGGATCCGTACAAGTAACGAACAGATAGGAAGGACTTGAAATGGTAAAATCGGACTAAATTTTGATTGTAGTATTCTCTGGGACATTTGGCTACTAGCTGAATTTATGAATGTATAATTTATGTTAACTAACCAATTTTCTTGTCTTTAACTTTTTCAAATTATGCTATATCGTTTCATGAAATATTTTTTTATGTATCATTTTACATTAGTTCATAGATGTCGGCATTTTCCTTTGTTGTTTGTGTGGTACTATTTTAACTTTTTATTTTAATATTGTACTAATGTGTTTTGATTGACTTATTCTAATTAAGCTCCGCCCCTTCATGCATTGACCAATCGCAGCTGTGTATTGCAAGCCCAGAGGTCAGGAGACAAAAGTCTGATATGTTAAAACTGTTGTTCAAATTGGTTAATAGCAAGAAGTGTCAGTATTAGGCTGAATGCGCCCTCGGGGTCAACCTGCGTTTTATGCTTGCGTTGCGGCGGAACCGTCAGGATCAAGCAAGGAAATTAACGCTCAGGTCACTCAAATGAGAAATCGTGTGGATGTCGTGGAACAAGAGTCACCCTGACAAAGCTGTGCTCATGTCACCCACAATGCTGAAGTGCGTTAGGCGTTAATAGCCAAACTCGTGCAAGGTGCTATTGCATCGGAATGTACACTAGGAGAATGTTGGCTGTGTAAACTGATAATGAGTGGCCAGCGCAGTATGATGGTTCTGCATCATTGGTTCAATATTAGGCAGAAATGCTTCTGTCGGGCCGTGTCGCATGGTTTTGTACGACCTCTAGTTTGTATAAATAACTATAGGTGCAGTGCTCTCACACTTATAGACCATGCAAGTTTCGCGTGATTTGAAAAGGGCCTATGATCGAAGTGCAGAGATTGCACAATTCCGTCGCACATGAGTGCTTTTCTTTTATCGGTTCATTGATTGGGTGGGCTGAATGGATTAGTCTGTTTTATTAATTCTTGAATGTTTTCATAGTTGCTAGGTAACCATTGCGAGGAGAAGGATTTTGTAGTTTCAGGCAAGACATTCCCAGGTATAATCCTCTTGTAATGTCCGCCATTGGCAAGTATGGGGGATGTTGGGGGGTACTTTATTACCCCCCCCCCCCCTACTTGCCCTTTCCCAATTCCCACTTAATTCATTTTTACCTCGATGGCCAAAAATGAATTTAACCCCAAACCATTGCACCCTCATTTAATGCAATTACATTCGTGTTTCCCCACCTCAAGAATACCCCTGTGTTAGTCTGTCATTGTGGTAAATGCCCTTTTTTTCAGCAGGGCAAAATTACCGTAATTAATGTTGGTCCCCCTGGGGTCGATTTCACAAAACTCTTCCTAACTAGGACTAGTCCTAGGCAATGCTAAGAGATGGACTAGTCCTGAGTTACGACCAGTACTTGAGGACTAGTCCTATCTCTTAGCATTGCCTAGGACTAGTCCTAAGTTTACAGGAAGAGTTTTGTGAAATCGACCCCTGGAATCCAAAGGGGCACTGTAGTGGTGATTCAAAGTCTGCCTTTTGGACTGGTCGATTCATGGAAGCGTTAATCAAGTCTAACTTTGAAATGGCTTCTTTTTAACAAACTGCCAGGAACACAAAACGTGCTGTTAGCGCGTAAACTTTCTGCTGAGCTGAAACCTGGGCCCAATTTCATAGAGCTGCTTAAGCACAAAAAGTAGCTAAGCACAACATACTTATGCTTACCAGAATAAGGTTACCAGCCAAACTACCATGTCACATGTACAATTTGTGACTGGTATCCTGCTCATTCTGCTTAGCAGACAATTGTTGAGCAACATTTTCTGCTTAAGCAGCTCTATGAAATTGGGCCCTGGAAACAAGTAACCGGCTCAAACTTGGCATGTCCTTCAAATCTGTGTGTAATTATATAAGCCATGTGGAAATCAAAACTAAAAGTGTGATTTTCTTTATAATGAGTTCACACATGGCTCTGTAAATTTTTAAAGCTACTTTTTAATCATTCTAAGAAAGGAATAAAATGTCTACTCGGAGAAATATACCCTGTGTCTTTTTTTGGAAACACTTTTGTGGCTTTGAACCTAATGTTATGAGTGTAATAGTAATAAAACACCACTTGTTTATAAAGCGCACTTTATCTAAAAAAAAATATTGCTGTCTGACCATTCAATACGTCCCATTCAAGTGGTTTTGAATTTGATAATAAACTATGCCAGCCTGCAATATGATACCATGAGGGAATGCATGTACACAGTACACAGTTAGTTCTGTGCACAGTTGTGCCAGCGTACACAACCTTGGCAGTCGAATGGTTTCAAATGGTTGGTCAACTCACTGGAAAATGTTGCCAAGAGTCTAGTCACTGACAGAAGGAGAGTTAACACGTTGACTGCCGGTCAAAATAATCATAGGGCGTTCCCATTTGCCAAGTGTGGTGCGCATGCGCACATACCAAACTGGTACTATACACACACAAAAATGAACATACGCATTCTTAGGATGTATGTCCTCACCACTGCCAGAAGCATATTTGTTGCGTTCTCAGTGATGCCAGTGTATTTAAATAACAATACATTCATTCATACTTTCATTCTCTACGAGTATACTCGTAGTGGCAGAATCCGTTACACCTGTTACTATGAATGTACTCGTAGGCGGCAGTCAACGTGTTTAAAGGAGCCAGACTATGACATATCACCCCCAACCCCCCATTGTGTGCTGGAATCTCAGGAATTCTTTGGAGGATTTTAGGGGAGTGGGATATCTCCTGTACAAGAGGAAAAGTGTGTTGAAGTATGGGAATATTGGGATGGGGGGATACCCTCTGCCCCATATCGGGCGTGGTATAAATTCTCTCATGTGTTCATCTGAAAAGATGAGTTTTGAGAGAATGTTAGAAGTGTAATATGTGTTTCTGAGATGTTCAGATAAAGCGTAAAGAGAGACAGGGAGGGGTGGGGGGTGGGGTGCAATACTAGAGAAAAGACTTTGTCCTATAAGTGCTAAGTGGTTCAGGGGAACAAAAAGAGAGTGCTGCCCATCGAATTTCTAACAAGATGATGGCCTGAAACTTGACACACTGCACCCCTGCAAGCTTGCATCAAACTTGCGATCGACCCTGCAAGCTTGCATCAAACTTGCGATCGACCCTGCAAGCTTGCATCAAACTTGCGATCGACCCTGCAAGCTTGCATCAAACTTGCGATCGACCCTACAAGCTCGTAAACCAACTTTGCAAGCTTGCAACCAAACACACACTTTCATCAATTTCATAAGGCCTGTAACAAGAAGTGTTCTGCTTATAGCGGCCATTAGCAGAATTTCTGTTTCCTAAACACTGGTAACGTAAGCAAAAGCAAAATGCCCGCTAACTTGCCATGAGGTTCTATTGGCAGATGAGTGGCGCAACAATTATGCAAGTTAATCGTTAACGCATACACGAGCTGTCGAATCTTCTAAACCATCTGTATGAAATGCACTTTACCTCACGCATGTTTTTCTGCAGTATTGTCAACAGCAAGCATACAGATTAGGTTACCGGTAAACAGATTTGGTATACCGGTAAACAGCTTTATGAAATTGGGCCCTGGAGCTCGGTAATATATAATCACATCACCTTAACCCAAATCGTGGGTGGGAGTGGAGTTACACCCTGTGATGCCATATCTACTGTTAAAGGCAAAGTATAACTTTGGTTTTTGGAACCGTTCGATTGTTTTAATCCTACAATAAAACTAACCTGCGAAAATTTCATTTTAAAAGGGGGTAAACATTTTTGAGAAATCACTCTAGTTGTCAATATCACCAAAGTGATTTGTACTGTGACATCACACTGTGCTTGGCAATTAAGATTGGTACACAGTTAGCATCCATCTTAACTCTTTGTGAAATTGGCCCCAGGGGTGATAACATAGGGAGCGCCATGAGCGTCACTGAGTGACAGATTTGAGCGCTATACAAGAAGCCACTATTATTATTATTATCTAAATAGTAATATCCACACAATTGTTCTTGCAGACAGTATCATTTGAGGCAGACTTTTCTGAAATAAAAATGTGTACCAGAACAAACGTCACACTGAGTTAGCTCGCAACTTTATTGTTCTTCTATATAATCACCAAAACAATGTAGGCCGTTGAACACAGGTCGGTGTTTGTACTTGTCAAAGATTTAAAACTGAATAAATAAATAAATAAGCATGAGAACTACTTGTATTATTGACAAAATACTGGTAATTTTTTTTTCATTGAACTGCGCCTGGAGTTGCATTTGATTTGAACCAAACAATAGTGCAGTCTATATGTAAGGTACAAAGTACATCATTTGTTTTTTGGAAGAATACTAAAACACGGTTGTGCAGTTCTCGCATTATCTTCAAGCAAACGTGAATCCTCGATTCTGATTGGTCAACCTATAGCTACAAGAGGTGTGATATAAACATATATATCACATGGACCAGATCACACCCTGCGTTATTGCGCTGTTCTAACTTCATATTGCACTATTGTAAGATAAGCATGCGCAAAAAAAAGGTACAGCTGTTCCAACACCGCGTATTGCGTTAATCTGCACGTCTAGTTTGCTTGAAGATGAACTCGTTATAACACGCGCAATCATGGAATAAGGAAAACGCAGCGCGTCTGCGTCCCACATCCCCTCCTTGACTCTTCCAAAAAAACACCAGACTGATTTAGCCCTTCAAATGAACTATGCTAATTACATTCACGCATGCGTACAGACACTACTGGTTGGCAAACGCCATAGAGTTGAGCATTCGGCAGACGCACAAACGCGCGTGCATCACGCCACCATCAGCCCATACAAAAAAGTGCAATGTTCCTTCACTTTTGCCAACAAGTAGCGCACACGATGTGCAATTTACATATTTCATGAGAAAGGTTCACCTCGAGGCTTAAAAGTTGAAGCTGAAGTTTTCTTAAATTATCTACAAATTATAAAGAATACTTTACAAGTCACCTTATTATATAAAATCTATGAATACAATTTGCCCCTAACATATTCACAGAATATATTTTGGTGAAACTGTACCAATTTCAAAATTCCTTAATACTGGTATATTATGATGTTCAGATTACAGGCAAAAAAAGGATTCAAATTAGAGTAAAGCATATCCTCCAATTGGGATAGTATAATATCAGAAGTCACTCATAAGAATACCCAAATTTATTATCTAGATTGCAAATGTGGCAATAAAGAATGCTTACGTGTACACACACATGAAATATACTCCCATTGGGCCATATACACATCTTCAGATGGAAATAGTTAATAAGTCAACTTGAATTAAGTGCATATTGTACATAACGTAGGGCCAATTACATGTTACATTACTATCAAAGGAACTCTTCTAAAAAAATGTATGCAAGCATGTTTTGTTTTGTTTTTTGCTATTTTGAGCTTTTTTGTACACTTCTAAACAGTGTCGGTTAGCTATTTGTTTTAGTTCTGACATTTGAGCATTCATTTTGTACATTTTAACAAGCTAGTCTGCAAAATTCTTTAAAAAAATATAATTTTAGTCATTGTTTTTATCCAATTACACAAGCGAGCTTTTCAATACTTACGTGACAGTTACTTTTCAAACTACCAGTAATCAACTAGGAAGTGTTCTATATGTCTTCAGTACCAGTGTTCCAAAGGCCCAAGGCACAAGTGTTTCGTAGGCCACAGGCACCGGTGTTTAGTCATGTTAGTAGGCCAAAGGCACTGGTGTTCCGTAGGCCAAAGGCACAGGTGTTCTGTAGGCCCCAAGGCACCAGTGTCCCGTAGGCCCAAGGTACCAGTGTTCTGTAGGCCCAAGGCAACGGAATTCCGTAGGCCCTAGGCACCGGTCTTCCGTAGGCCCAAGGCACCAGTGTTCCGTAGGCCCTAGGCAACGGAATTCC
Source organism: Pycnopodia helianthoides (assembly GCA_032158295.1). NCBI lineage: Eukaryota > Metazoa > Echinodermata > Asteroidea > Forcipulatida > Asteriidae > Pycnopodia > Pycnopodia helianthoides. The sequence continues at coordinate 3,536,187 of CM063257.1, forward strand.
GTAGGCCCTAGGCACCAGTGTTCCGTAGGCCCAAGGTACCAGTGTTATCTAAGCCCAAGGTGAAGTGTTCCTGAGGCCCAAGGTACTCAGTACTAGTGTTCTGTAGGTCCAAGGCTCAAAGGACAATTGCACTTTTAATTAAGCGCTGTATTTTTTTTTGTTTTTTTTTTTCTTCATTTTCTTAGAGCAACTGGTCCCCTCTCATTCTTCTTTGATCATGTCTAACTGTATGCAGTTTAGGGTGACCGTGTAAAAACAAGATTCATTTGAAGTGGATTGAATAAAACAAAATTGCATTTTGACACGCACGTACTGAGCGCCCTACAAGCGCCATACAACAGCGCTCTAAAGTTTTTAACAAGCGTGCGAGTAGAGAAGTCTTTTTTTGATTAGCCAATCAGCGTTGTTTTCAGTGTTTCCTTACCAGGGGTTAGTGACAAGAGGTATTGATATGGCACGCTGCTCATGGTAGGGAGGCTGGTATTAAGGCAACGGGCACGTGGTCAGATGCGCACGTTATCTTCAAATAATAATAATAATAATAATAATACTGCTTGGTTCTTATAAAGCGCTTTATCACATCCCAATGGGCGTATCAAAGCGCTCTGTATTTTTTCCTGCAAGGTATGCAGAGCTATGTTTTTGAAGTATGAGGCCTATATTCATTTGTAGCACCATGTAATGGTTTACAAGGTACTGTGGCGCAATATGCAGCCAATTAAACCAGGAACACCGGGGCAAACCCCTTCTCTTTACGATAAGTGCACTGGGTTCTTTTAAGTGCATTACACAACACACGGGACCAACGGCTTTACGTCTCATCCCAAGGACGTAGTAATATTGGTTAAGTGTCTTGCTTTAGGACACAAGTGTCACAACCGGGACTTGAACCCACACTCTGCTGATCAGAAACACCCGAGCTTGAGTCCGGTGTCCGGTGTTCTTATCATCTCGGGCACGACGCGCCACTAAATTGCAAATTGACTCAAAAAATAGCAGACAATGGGCAGACAATATCCGGGTCTACATTAAGTACCTCATCCCCTGGGCCCAATTTCATAGAGCTGCTTAAGCACAAAAAGTAGCTAAGCACAACAAAATTATGCTTACCAGAATAAGGTTACCAGCCAAACTGCCATGCCACATGTACAATTGTTGACTGGTATCCTGCTTCTCTCTGCTTAGCACAGAATTGTTATGCAATTTTGTCTGCTTAAGCATCTCTATGAAATGGACCCAGTTCTTCCAAGAAGTAATTATTATTGAATAAATAAAACTACATTTAAAGTTAAATGTATTTCTAGTGACTGCTCCATGTTCCGACACCCCTACATGTATGTTCGACACCCCTTGTGATCTACGTAAAGGATTAGGTGAGGTTCAGTTGTCTTAACTTTGAATTAAATTAATTAAGGGATGTTATTGTGTGCAGTTCCCCTAAATAACTAATACCACAGTAAGCCCTCGTTATAAAGAGCACTGTTATAAAGAGGTACTGCTTATAAAGAGCACTGTTATAAAGAGGTTCTGCTTATAACAAAAGAGCACTGTTATAAAGAGGTTACTGCTTATAAAGAGCACTGTTATAAAGAGGGTCTGCTTATAACAAAAGAGCACTGTTATAAAAAGGTTCTGCTTATAAAGAGCACTGTTATAAAGAGGTTACTGCTTATAAAGAGCACTGTTATAAAGAGGTTACTGCTTATAAAGAGCACTGTTATAAAGAGGTTACTGCTTATAAAGAGCACTGTTATAAAGAGGTTACTGCTTATAAAGAGCACTGTTATAAAGAGGTTCTGTTTATAAAGAGCACTGTTATAAAGAGGTTACTGCTTATAAAGAGCACTGTTATTTATAAAGAGGTTACTGCTTATAAAGTGCACTGTTATAACGAGGTTACTGCTTATAAAGAGTACATTCTGAAGTCCTGAATCTCATTTCTGTTTTGCGTTTCCTTGCTGGCTAGTTCAGTGCTAAAAACCATCCCAATTCACAACATGAAATGTGGACTACATGCAGTGAAAAAGCTGGGAGGACCAGTGAAATGACAAGGTCCAGCTGGCTAGTCACTGAAAAAAAAACCTGCTATGTTCTAACACCCTAGGGTTAGGGCGAGGGTTAGGGTTAGGATTTAAAGAACATAAATTTGCTAGGGGTGTCGGAAATAGTAATTGTAAAACACAATAATGAGAAAACACTTGAGGGGGTAATGCACTAAATTTGTTCAATTAAAAAACAAGCTTTTTACCGCTGGCCACTATTTTGAAGTTCCACACTTCCTGACAATCCGTGCCAAATCGCTTCCTGACCAAACTCAAGACTGTGTTTTATTTGCTCATCAAATGGATGAGAGTAAGAGCTTTCAAATAACACTTAATTAGACTCCTGTAATGTACACATTTAAAGGCAAAGTATACGTTTGGTTTTGGGAACCGTTCGATTGTTTTAATTCTTTATACGATAAAACTTACCTGTGAAAATTTCATTTCAAAAGGTGGTTGCGTTTTTGAGGATGAAGTCAACGTTCTTGAGAAAATACCATGACAGTTTTTTGCTGTTTTTTTAGCAAGTAGACGCTGTATTCAGCTGAAACTTTCACAGTTAACTTTTATTGTATCTTTCTTGCTAATTTTGCCTATACCAGTATACTGTAAATCAGCATTACAGTGTCTGAACCGTACAATGACCCTACCTTCAACTTTGATTTAAATTAACTAGTTCTTAGAGCTGTTTGATTTCAGTTCGCGATGTCACATTTTGTAAACTTGAGAAGCAGTTCACGCCAAGTAAACTTTGTGCCTGATTTTCATCATGTCTCTTCACCATGGGTCGCCCCTTCATCAGAGTCGGTTGCCCCAGCCGATGGCTGCTCCACGAGCACAGTATACCCAGGGCCCAGTCGCTTTGTAACGTACACCGGGGAACTGTCCGAGTTTTGGGATGCACCACTTTCCGCGAGGGGTGTCTGACTGGGTACAGGGCTGGTGTCAACTCCTGCGGTCTCTATACTTGCCGTATGAGGTTGAGCGTTAGTTTGGGTGTTGTCACTTACGGTCGGGTCCACCTCCATCAGAAGTAGGGGGGCAGACAAGGCTTGCTGTTCGTCACCTCTGTCTTTGTCAACCTCCATCTCATCTGATTCCCCCTTCACAACATCCGTTTTGGATTCTTCCATGTTGAGTTCATCCCTCGGTGACGCGTCCACACTTCCATGAGGCTCGAGATTGCTGCTATCGTTCCCTGTCAAACCACACACGGGGGTCGCTGTTTTGTTCAGCCCATCCCCTGACGAGGCATTTTGAAAGCTCTGGCTTTCAGCTACTTGGCTGTTCTCTCTTGAGTCGGAGTGCACATTGTCGTCAACCCTGTCGGCCACTTGCGTTCCTAGCGATTCCTCCGGCATTTCAATGGCAACAGACTGCGACTGCACTGGCGCATCAGGTGCCATCCCCCGCCCTTCCAAGAGCTTGTTGAACTCCCTCTGGTACTGGGCCCACCTTGGTGTCTCCCAGGCGTCCTCTGCTGTCGAGGAGCCGGCGGGGCTTCGGAGAGTCTCTGCCCCGGACGGACGCCAGAGTCTGACCGTGCCCAGAGAAAGCCCTGTAACCCCCGACCTGCTGACCCCCAGAGGTCACCACTCCGCTGCCGCCGGCTTTCAGCTTGCTCCGGACGCTGGTGATGAACTCTGACCGTTGCTCCTCGAGGTCGACAGGGTGCTGGGAAGGTCGACTTGTAGATGGGCTGTCGGAATCATCAACACCGGGTCTTATGGGAAAATGTCCGACGGGCTCCAGGCAAATCTCAATGCGGTCTTCCATCGCATTGTAAGTGAATTTCTAAAGGAGTTGAAGTGAAAGACAAACTTCAATGCACAATCAATTAAGTGAAAGGTGAGGTTGTCATCCCCCGTTTGGGAGACAGGATATCCTCATCGGAAGAAGGGCTCCAACCAGGGTATAACTACATCCCGATCGGGATAGTTTGGTTGTTGATTGCAACAAAAACGGTAGCCGCTGCTAAAATGTAGGATTCAAACTCCCTCTACAGCTATCGGGCCAGCTCGGTGGTCTAGTGATACGACAACTGCTCCCGAATTGCAAAGGTCGTGGGTTCCAAATGTTCAGTGAAAATGTGGGAAGACCACTTTTAACAACAAAATATTACCTTGTTCTGAATGGACGGCAACACAAAGTGCTTGCCATCCGTTAGCCCCAAGTCCCGCTCAACGATAGCGTAGAACGTACCACCCCTCTCAAATAATGCACTGTGCTGCTGCACGTAGGTCCACATATCGGTGTTGGTCAGAGTCGCCATCAGGTTCAGTGAGTAGAGTCGAAGGTCGAGATTGTCACCTGATGAATAAATTAACATCCATTTGCATTTGAATTTGTCGAGTAGGCCGAGGCAGCAGGAAGCAATCAGACCAAAGGGGAAGGAACGGAGGTCAAGACTGTCACCTGATGAATAACTTAACATGAATATGCATATCAATTTGTTGCATAAGACCTCTGATCTAACGAGTAGGATGGGAGGTTACAACTGTCACCTGATGAATAAATTAACATGAATTTGCATGTCAATTTGCTGAAAACACCTTGGATCCTAACACGCACGATGGAAAGTTAATCTGATTGTCACCTGGTGAATAAATGAACATGACTTTGCACGTCAAGGTGTTGAAAGGGGCCTTAGTTAAAATTGATTTGCAAATTGATGAATGGCTTGTACCTGTTTCCTGTTGTAGACTTTCCATGCCCCTCATGATCTCCTCCCGATTTGAAAATCGATTTGATCCTACCTCTTGGAAAGTGGAAGAGCCCGGGCTGGTGCTCAGTAAATGTTGAGCCCGGTCTGACATCCCCGTGTCCATGGGCTGACCTGTGATAAAAACACAACAAAATCAGCAAATGACTTGGAAAACATTATCTGTTTCTGGTTACCGATGCATTTTTCGCAAGTCTCTTAGACATTTTTGGGTCAGTGAATTTTACCTCAAAAATGTGTTTCTATTCAGGGTCGCCAAAACACCCATGAGCTACCAAACGTTTCCGCATGTCTTACCTTTAGACAACACAACCTCCACGGTAACCCTGTCGCCATTCTGCAGGGGTACCGGCTGGCTCTCTTGGCCCTCCGTGGGTGCCGTCAATTCCTTCGGCGGGAACCCGTACCGGATCTTCTGGCTGTCTGCTTTGACGTTCAGCTCCGACTCGATCTTTCCCTGGAGCTCCGAGAATGTTGTGCTGGGCTCCAAGACAAGCGTTGCCTTATTTTGGGAAGTAACACAAAGAATTACAAAACTGACAATTTTGTTAATGATTGTCCGTCTTCTTGGATAGCATTGGATAGACCATGGAAAATAACCAGTCACGGCCAGGGATCTTCCATTTCCTCCACCCAAGCAATGGTTACATGAAAGCACAAGGCATGACTCTCAGCCAACGAGAGGTCCTCCTTTGACCTCAGTGAGGGCGCTGTTTGGGCTCGTGACGTCATGCGCAAGGGGCCTTCTCAAACGGGGCTGCAAAATAACATTCCGAGTATCTCAAGAGACTTACCTGTTTTCCATCGGAAGATGTCAGCCGGATCCTTTTCGTCTTGGGTGCATCCTTGGTTGCCGACGTACCGGTATCCATGTCGACCGGGGCCATCTTGTTGCCACTTTCCTCGTCTCTACGGCCCTCTTTGGTGCCGGGCGATTGTTTGTGCTTTCTTGTCTCCTCTGATGGGGATGAAGACGACGATGAGGCTCTGTGTTGCTGAGTGGGCGCTCTCTCCTCTAGCCGTCTCCGTACATTCCTCTCTGCTTCGCTCATATTCAGCTCTTCCTTGTGGAGCGTCTTGGCCTGAGATAAAGCAGATAGGTGTGAGAAATCAAAACACATGTATTTCAATTGCTAGGGTTGGGACATTCAACCGGTTAACCATTAACAAACATTGAAATCCGTTTCCAAATTCCCTTAACAGGTTACACAAAGCTGACAGTAAAAAACAAACGAGACTTCCCTTTAAAAAAAGTTTGCCTCAGACACTATGCAGGGAGAATGATTGCCTCCCCTTTTGTTGATGGAATGTTCCTCAAGGTTACCAACCAAAATACCACCTCATATGTACCATCTATGAGTGGTATACTGCTCATTTTTGCTCAGCGGAATATTGTTAAGCAATGTTCGGTGCTTCAGTACATGTAGCTCTTGAAATTGGGCTACGCTTACAGGTTTTGTGAAATTGGCTGTTGTATTCAGGGCCCCAATTTCATAGAGCTGCTTAAGCACAAAAAGTAGCTAAGCACAACAAAATGATGCTTACCAGAATACGGTTACCAGCCAAACTACCATACCACATGTACAATTTGTGACCGGTGTCCTGCTCATTTCTGCTTAGCAGGCAATTGTTATGCGATCTTTTCTGCTTAAGCAGCTCTATGAAATTGGGCCCCGTTTAGCACCAGACAAAAAAAGGACTGACCGCCGTAGAGGTTAAGTGTCCACTTACCGAAAGTCCGGTTAGAATTATCTTTGATGGCGTGTCATCCAGCAGGGTCCCCTTCTTGTCTCTAGGGTACAGCGTCCTGGGGGAGCTACTCCCACTCCCAGGCGATCCAGCTCTAATGTCGCCGAGGTCATCCAGATCGGTCGAACGAGGTCTAGGAGTGTGTCCCCCCAGTTCAGATTTACCCCTGTGGTGTTCGGGAGTGTGCTCCCCAGCGGAAGGGGAGCTCGACGCCGACTGGTCGAGGCTGCTCGTGCTCGGCATGTCCTTCAAGCTGATCGGCTGATATTCTTCCTCTTGGGTTGCAGTCTATTGAAAAGCAAACAATATACAAGGGGGTTCTCATGAATAATTAATGAGTAGGCGTGTCAATGACAGCTTTATGATTTACGCATAAGTAGGAGGTGCCCACTGAAGCAGTCTGGAAAGGAGTCAAGTAGACCAAGGCCTGTTCAAATTAGCCATCGTGATATTCCATTTGATACTCATCGAGAAAACTAAACGAGAATCACTCACATTCTGAAGAATCGTCTCCACCACTTGCTGCACTAACTTCTCGCTGCCAAACTCCCCGGGGAAGTGCTTCTGGACCAGGGCCGAGGCGATCTCGTAAGCGTTGCTGTTGGGGGGCGGTGTTCGACTCCCCCTGAAACCACATCACGTCCTCCGTAAACAACTGCCCCTTCCACTTCAATGAAACTGGAAAACTTTTTTGGAGAAAATAAAGAACGAGACCGATGGATTAGTAACGTGTACACGTCTTGTCCTCAGGGTCTTTGATAATTAAACCGAGCAGTCTACTGCACAACTATGCAATTTGCAAAACTACCGCATGCTTTACACGGGAGCTTCATCAATTTCCTTGCATAGCTTGTCATTAAACCACTTGACCGCATAGCGAAATTTGAACGCCTGACACAGCTCAAAACCAAAGCCAAGGATGCCCAAAAACTACGAATACTCCCCAGGGAGCTGAGATGTTTTTTAAGAAGGCAGGAACTCGCCCAGAGTGACAGTAGCGTTAACTTGTACACGTGCCACGTGGGCCTCCTTGGTGAATATTAACCTAACATTGGAGAAAAAAATTATAACCCTTCTCCCCGCCAAAAGCCCAAACACAGGTGAACGTTTAAGATGGCGTGTATGGGGAAATATCTGTAGTATGCAAAATAGTCACTTCAATGTTTTTCCCCCCTGACGTCTCATCAGTCCGTAATCGATTCTTACATAGCTGGGTTGTTGTCGTACTCTTGCCCATCCCAGTAGTGCTTGAACCCACAGTTGCACTTTGTCTTCGGGGCCGGTGTGGTGGTGCGGTCTCCGTTGAAGTAGACGATGCTCCCGTCTGACTGGATCTGACGGAGTTGCTTCCTGAATTTATACCGGAAGAAAACAATTTTGTTTTGCCTTTGTCAGAACAAAAAAAATTGTATAATTATAATAGTCTGTCTCGTTCACTAATTATCTTCTTTTTCTCCCTCTTCCCACCTTTGATTTTGACTTTTGTGTTTCCGACTTCTTGTGGCTAAACCAGCCCCTTCCTCTACCCCCCTTGTCTCCTTCTTCATTGTTCATCCCTTGCTTTTTTCTGTGTGCTTTCTGCCTCTCTCTCTTTTTTAATTTCTTTCCATTTGACTGCTTCTTTTACACCAGTATATCTGTTTATGTGTGTTGTGTTGTTATTTAGCCTTCGAGAAAGAATCTGTGAGATTCCAAAACATCAGGCAACTAACTACCCTTCATGATCTTCATTGGCCGACAGTCTCCGACCCAATTAACTTCAAAATAATAACACTAGATTCCAAATGTCTTAATACTGTCTCTGCACCTTCATACTTAACGGAACTCATCCAACTGTGCAAGCCAGCCAGAAGCCTCCTACCAAATTACTCATTGTGCAACAAAACCAACGAGTGTAAACATCGCCAGTACATGCATGTCGTAGTTCACTTCCGTGTGTCATGTGATCATGGCTGTACAGCGAACCGGACGTGGTATTTAACTGGTTGGATTTTACCGGGACGATGAATCCGCACTGGACTTTTTGGCACAGTTATTCACCAGGTTAGTTTACCTGGGTAGAGGGTGGCCATTGTACTTGGTTACCTGGGTAACTGGGCTGTTCGCACTGGACTTAAAATGGTTGGTTAGTTGGTCACGAGAAATGTGAACAGACATCTTCGCTCCCTTTAAATTGCTCTTATATTTTCAATAGCCTGCTAAAAATTCTTACTACTGGCGCGGAGCAGAATTTATGGATAGGGCGTAATTCTCGTAACTGTCTTTACTGACCCTGAGTGGGGTAAGTTTGGTCTAGCATGCTTATCATTCTTAAGGAGCTATTTTTAGTTCCGTGTTCTGACCGTCACTATTTTAGTCCCAGGTTCTGACCGTCGCTATTTTTAGTTCCGGGTTCTGACCGGTCGCTATTAGTTCCGGTTCTGACCGTCGCTATTTAGTTCCAGTTCTGACCGGTCGCTATTTAATTCGGTTCTGACGTCGCTATTTTAGTTCGTGTTCTAACGTCTTACCCCTGACACCAAGCACACTGTGACGTCTCATCACAGACTGATCCGGAACCAGTTCATCCTTTGACGCATCGTAGGAGCAGTTCAGTTCTGTAAACAATTTGGAAACAAATTCATTATTATTTTTTTTTTCTTCCTACTTTCTCATAACATTCAGATTTGAGAACTCGTACGCTCCATCAAGCCGATGGTAGAGAAAGGTACAGTCAAGTCCTGTCAGAATGCACATTTAAAGGAGGGTATACCTTTGGTAATTACTCCTAAAATTAACGACCATAAAATATTACTTGGTGAGAAACACTGCAGCTGTTGATAATGTATAACAATTTGAGAAACGATTCCCTTCCAAGGAACGTGATTTATGAGAACGGAAATCAACAAAATGCCAATACGAGAAACATTCCTGCACGAAATGTTTCTCAGATTGTGTATTCCAATTGTTCTTCATGCGTGGACATAACCGCTCAAGATTTTCACCGATATCTCAAAAATGCTACTACCTTTTGAAATGAAAATTTCAAAAGTTACTTTCTTTGTATAAAATCTACATTTATATAGACGATGTGACCTCTGTTTACATTCAAACCGCCCTCTGTTGACAAGTCTGTTGTCCTAGTCATGTTCTGCCGGGCAAAAAGACGCGTAGTCATGGTAATACTGCGTGTACTTCCTAGCTGGCTGTCAAGTACACAAAGGTTTTGCCCGGCGACATGCGCGCACATCATGTTATGATTTTTGAGTGACGTCAGAGGTCACATCGTCTATAGGATTAAAACAATCAAGCGGTTCCCAACAACCAAAGGTATACTTTGCCTTTAAAGAACGGCCGCGTGATCTCCTCTCAACCAATCAGGATGAATAACCAGTCCCCTGTATTTATGAATAAATTACATTAATCGACTTCTCACCGTGCAGTGGGAAGGCGTAGACTTTCCCCTCCTGCAGCCGACCGTGCAGTTTCTTAGCGAGGTCGTACAGTTCCCCGCCTTGTCGCAGCCACTCCAACGGGATGTTGCTCTTCTCGATCTGGGAGAGGGCGCTGCACAGGAGGCAGCGGAACAGCTGCTTGTTCTCCACGGCATGGCGAGTGTTCTCAATGATGATGTTCTGGTGAACTCCAACGACACCTGAGAGCAAAATTATTTTAAAAAACGAGACTTGTGACTGCGGCGAACAGACTGGCAACCAGTCCCTTGTGCTTTTAGAGGACGCACCCAAATAAACAGGTAGCGTGAAGCCATGCATACTAGTCTAAGATTAAATTCTGGTCTCATGAACTTACACTAGCTTCTAATGAATCCTTCTGAATCCTTCATTTTGGGAAAGAGGATATTTAGAAGGATTTCGGTGAATAAGGGTTAAATTGTTTAGGATACTGTCTCTTCGCGAAAATATTGATGGTTTGTTTAGAATACATACAGTAGTCGTACGCAACGTTGTTTGACGACTGTCTCGTAAACTTACCATCAGTGTTATAGACCAGTCTTGGTGTCCAGACCGGTCTCGAGACCTAGTTATCTGTGATCACGCTTTTGCCTGTACGCTATTTTATAGTGGCAATGTGAAACCCATAGCGAAGGCTGAGTGAAGCCATCATACCAGGAAAAGCAGTGATTCAACATTAAAAATCCATTGAAAACAAAGAAAGTTGGCGTCCATATTTTGTTTGTATTGTTTACTGTACAGATTTGTCCGAAGTCTCAGTCTCGATCTCGGTTTTGGTGGGGGGGGGTGTCAGTCTCGGACATTGAGGTCTTGGTTTCAGTCTCGGTCTTGGTCTGGTTGGGGAGGACTTGGTCTCGATCTCAGACTTGGTCTCGATCTCAGACTTGGTCTCGATTGGGAGGTCACAGTCACAGACATCGAGGTCTTGGTCTTGGTATGGACGGGGAGGACTTTGGTTTTGGTCGGGAGGTCTCAGTCTCAGACATTGAGGTCTCCTTTTGTCTCGGTCTTGGTCTCAGACATTGAGGTCTCCTTTTGTCTCGGTCTTGGTCTCAGACATTGAGGTCTCCTTTTGTCTCGGTCTTGGTCTCAGACATTGAGGTCTCCTTTTGTCTCAGTCTTGGTCTCAGACATTGAGGTCTCCTTTTGTCTCGGTCTTGGTCTCGGACTTTGTGGTCTTGACTACAAACACTGCTTACCTGTTCGTTTGTAGATGTAATGATGCACATCTGCAACTACCGCTGGGTGCAGGTGATACTTCTCTACAAACACCTCTTCCATTGCTGCTGCCAGCCTCTGTACGTACTTGTCCTGTCAGGTGAAGTAAGACAGGGACCAGATTGGGATAAGAATGATATTGTAACGAATGTGGTTTGACGAATGTGGACATTCGTGAAAAATGGCTTGCGGGCCTGGGTTCCCCCTTCTTCGTGACCCAGAACCTCCCAGATTTTGCATTTGTACCTTCTGGTACCCTTGTGTACCCATTTGTACCCACTAGTACCCATCTGTACCCATTTGTACCAATTTGCCCACTGGGTGACAAGAACCAAGTGTCTTGCTTAAAGTTGCATCATGACCGGGATTCCAACTCACACCCCGATGATTTAGGCACCAGAACTCGAGTTTGATCCCTGTGCACAAGACCGCTCGAACAAGACACGCCACCATATTTGTGCATGTAAACGAGAAACAAGTGTCAGACCCAGTTGCAGGCCCCCAGAAACTCCTTTTGCTTCATGTGTGCTTACGCCAGGCTCACCACTCCGACCTTTTGACCTTCAAACTCTACCAGGCTCACCACTCCGACCTTTTGACCTTCAAACTCCTTGCCCTGAAAGAACAAAAAATCTCACCGGTAAGGACCTACTGCCTCCCACGGTGCACATGTCGTCCTCATCAAACTGAATGTAGGAGTCGATGAGCTCATGGGGGGTTCCCCAGGCCTTGGTCAACATCCATCGAGGCAGACGGGGTAACGGGCGTCCTGTGAAAAAATCAAAGCAAACACATCATTTTGTTGTTTTTCTAAAACCCTTAATGGTGGGAGCAACCCCAGGAATTACACAAATGCAGGTAGGTTCCACTAACAGCCTGCTATCTAATGATAATAGTGGCAGGGCTTGAATTTGGGGGAACAATCCACAAGACCACAGGACTTGTATCTCAAAATGTTAACTGGACTGGAAATATTTTTACAAGACCAGATTCAAACTAAGAAAAGACTTCCTTGCACAGTTTAACTTGCATTTAATTGAACAAGCACTAGAAGATTTACCTCATTTGTCAAGGGTATTAAGTATATTTCAAATCAGTACTTAAAGTCAACATTTGAACATAATTTGTTTCTGTTCAAGATATTATAGAGTGAGGTACATGAATTGTTATTGAATTGAAAACACAAGACACAAGTTATCAAATGATAACTTGTGTCTAAGCAAGTCATTGTACTGACCAGACATTATTCAAATCTAACTCGCAAATATGGCTTATTTCATAGAGCTGCCTCAAGCGCGAAAAAAAATCTTACCTTTCACCCCCACAAGAGCGATAAAATGGTTGCGTCCAGAGCTGCTCCAAGCAACACACAATGGCTTGTTGAGAACTCCGTCTTTCCCACTGCAAGACTCGAGGGGAACAAACGCAGGTAAAAACACGCCTGGTGGGGAGGGAAAGAGAAGGAAGGTGTGAGCCAAAAAAAAGGCGACACTAAAACATTTTTTTGTCTACCAGGCAGACTTTAAAAAGTCCTAATTGAGATAAATGTCTGAAATTTCTTATCCCAGAATGTTTCTAAAGATAATTGGTGTTACCAGAATAATCTCCTGAGCTTTGAAGTCCTTCCAGAGAGTCCAGTAGAATGATCGGACGGTGAAGAACATTTGCCAACCCAAAGATGTGAATATTCTGAAGTCCAAAGGCTTCAGTCTCGCTGGGTAGATAGTCCGGATCGCTCTCAGCAATGATCTGCGTCCACTCGCTGCTGTCCAGAAAATCCTTAAAGTGGTTCTTGTACTTCGTAATATTGGCCAAGAAGTGCTTCTTGAGGCTCATCCTCAGTGCGTGCCAGAAGAGCTCTCGCCCGACAAGGGCTCGGGAGATGCCGTGGACGAGACAGTGTCCGTCCCCATCGGCATGGATAGGGATCAGAACCTCCTCGTTTCCGTTTAGCTGGTTGATGAAGTTCAAGGTGTCCTTGAGGTACTTGGCGCTTCCCGTCTGGTCACGCCCGTACCCCATGATCCCGATGTGCTCGGGTTGGATCAGGAAGCTACGGTTTCCCAGGATGCTGCAGTCGAACATGTCGCTGCTGCCTTGGGTCAAAGTGGTCAACGGCTGCGCTTTACTCTGCTTATCCATGCCGTAGAATGTCAGCAGAGGGCTGAGGAGCTTGCAGTGGTAGTTGGAGAGACCGAGGACCTTGACCGAGTCGGCCGTCTGCTTCGGGACGACGTTCCCCACCAGGAGGTTGCGGACCATGTTGTGGAGCGCCACTTCGGGGTCGGTGACCTCCTGGACGTTACTCAGGGATGCCCGCTCGTGGCGCTGCCCGCATCCCGTGCACTCTATGCTCGAGTCATATGACGGGAAGTAGAGTTTTGTCTGGCATTTCTCATCGGGGCAATGACCACTCAGCATGCGGTAACGATCTTCAACCTGAGACGAGGATCGGGAAAGCATCTTTGCAGATGATGGGTCAGCATCAATTTTCAAATCCTGTAGAAAGAGAAACATGTTAAAGTTGGTATTAAAACCATAACACCAACACTTAATAGTAGTAATACTAATAGTTTAACTATTTTTATAGGCACTAGATATTTTGCCACGCACTCGCTATTTTGAATTAAATGTTCCAAAAAAGAATTGAACATGCGCATTGATTTATTTGGAACTTAAAAAATATTTACCATGACAAATATTAGTCTGGTTTCGTGCCAACATTGTGACATTACCTAGTGACTAGGAATCACGAGAACGGGAATCATACCATCAAGTCAGTCACAAATCACGAAACAAAAAGTTAGCACAGTTGGTCATTAAACTGTAGTAGTCAATTTAAAAGAAGAATATTCTTAATTTTTGGGATGAACAAAATATGTTTGAACCTGGAACAAGTGCAAGTACATGTAGCTTGGCATAGCATAGACAGGAATTCTACATAATTTGCTAAGCAGCCATAGCCAGAATTTTGAGGCAGTTATAACCATTATGTCACGTCAGATACTCAGATTGGGCTCAATAATGTTTACTAAAATTTGCCGGTACTGGCAATTTATGCATAGATACATGGCATTCAGAACGTGAAATACAATGACTACCTATATTATTTTTGTGTGAAAACTGTAAATAAAGACTGCACAATTTGTAATTTTTAAAAATTATTGCAGCACTTAAAACGATTAAGTATGGTTTTATAAAAACTTCCATGATATCAAGTTTGTCACAAGTTCAGTTCTGTATCATTTTGTATGTGGTACACAAATATTTTGAGGCACACCGCTTTTTTTTAAAGAAAATACGAAATGTTTATTCTGGCGAAGTAACAGCAGGATGGGGAAATCCCAACACTACTCCACCACAAAACAAAAACAAAAACATACTTCTCATCCGGGAAAAAAACCCGCACTACGAGTTTGTTTTATCTGATAATAGTGAATGGCTGATTTCTATTTCCTCTTGCTAGCTCTATATTGTTGTACAGACTGTAGACCCGTCTGGTCCGACCAAGTAATCCGGTACAATGGACATGATACTTTGATATCATTTAGAAAGCGATTAAATTTATAATACAAAATTAAACTAATCTAACATCGGAAAATACAGTTTTTTTCGTCTGTTGTTTCTCTGAATTCTTATGCAAAGGATAACATGATTATAATTACAGTACACACATCAATATAACATTCGTTTTTCAAAAAATCGGATAAATTTAAGAATGTTTTTTCACCAATAAATGACAATCACTCTCTCCGCAGCCTCATTCTTCTGATGGTCTGACGGCACAATGTTATTTCTTCATCATTTGGCTAAAATGACCTTTATGCAAATTTTGAACTCTTCTTCTTTTTAGGGGGGGGGGTGGTAGGAAATGGCTCAGACTTTTTAGAGCATAAAAATGTACATAATTTGTGCGGTGAACTTTTTAAACTTGGAGAAAGAATCAGCATAGGTAACTCTTTTTTTTAAGTGGATCGTTTACTTCATTTATGCTGTTGAAATTTGGTAGTTTACTCCCACAAATTAGGGGAACAATGTCGATGAGTGAGGGCGCCCTTGCAACAGTCTAAGTCAGGAACCCAATAGACGTGTGTATTAACTCAATCGATTGTTTGATAAATTATTGGACTTCAGAAAGAGGCAAAACATGGCAGAAAAACTGTCTGAAAATCCGAAGAGGGGTATTCTCAAAGCGACGGGGCATTACGAAGACCCAGCAAACAAGCCTGAGTAAGTAAAGTAGGCCGCCATCATAAGAAGATCCAGATTTATTTTCAAACTCTCTAAAAAAGTCTAAACCTGTAATATTAAGCTGTCAGACTCAGTGTCAGCGACTGTCATTGTCAATGTCACTGTCAGTGTCAATAACAGTGAATATAACGGTCTATGTATCAACTATTAGTATTATCAATCATATATAAATTACAATAATTCTTTAATTGACATGATCATGATGGGAATTGGAGTTGAAAGATACACAACGATTGTCTGGCTGGGCATGGAGGTAGAAATTCTATTGTCTGATTGTCTTGAGTAGTTGTTGACTTGAATTGAGCCTCTGCTGAACTAGTCTATGGCTGTTAACTATGCATGTAACATTGTCGTGATGATCCCCCTATTTCTTGTAAATTTGTATATTATTAATGTTGCGAAAATGAAACAACAACGAAATTAATCTAAAAAGTGTGTTACTGTAGTGATAGACCGAAGACCGAGCTACATTAGCAAACATTGATGTATGCACTTGTCAATCATGTCAATTGTAAGACATGGAGACGATAGCGGATCGAACCTCATAATTGTACATGTAGGAGTAATCCCAGGGAATTGTGCGTCATTGTCATTGTCAGTGTCATTGTCACATTGACATTGTCAGTCATCTTTCTAATGTACAATGAAACAACTGATTACAAAAAATTGACACGCCATTGCTCGGGAATGTGAAATTACCGCATTTATGCGGATATTCACGTTTTTTTATTTCCCCGTTCCGCGTGAATATTACTGATACAAGGCTCCCCTTTTTACTTCCAGAGATGGTATCAAGTGGGATGAGATGAACATCCTGGCTACGTTTCACCCTCCGGACAAGGACTACGGCCACATGAAGGTGGACGAGCCGGACACACCCTACAACCGTTACACAGATCCAGACGGGGACGACGTTGACGCCGACCCACAGAGCGAGGATGAGGACAGCAAGGTGCTGGACTCAAGTTCACTTGCGAATAGGTAATTTGGTGAAAGAAGGGGCTCTAAGATACAGTTGTGAATAATTTCCACCATCCATGTGCACAGCCACAATCATGGGTACACATTTTGTTTGTGTGTCCATGTTATGAACAACGCTTTGAAAACCAGTGATGTAACAGTTATTTCAATGTTTTTTGTAAATTGATTAACCAGTGTGTAAATGAAAAAAACTGAAAGTACTTGAGTTTGTCAAAAAAAGATCTGCAAAGAGTTACTCAATATTTATGTGTCGTTCATTTGGTGTCTTTGTAACAAAAAGTGTACCCATGATTGTGGCTGCGCACCGATGTACTAGAATAGTTCTGAGGCAAAATAATTTTTAAAACATGTTTAGCGTCCTGCCTTTTTTAAAAAGAGGAGGAGGCGGGCCCGTCTATGTGCTATAGTAAAAAATATTGACTGCTTCGAGTGGCATAGTAAAACTAGTCACTCGAGGTGATCCCCGGAGCAGTCTATCTTCCCGAGGCGAAGGCGAGGGAAGATAGGCGGCTCCGGGGATCACCGAGAGTGACTAGTTTTACTATGCCACTCGAAGCAGTCAATATGTGTTTTATAACACCTCTTCCTTTGATTCTGTCTGTATACTTTAACAAAATGAATTCACACAAACTTTACGTACGTGGCAATCAATCGTCAAACAAGAACTGTAAAATCTTACGTTGAAATACCGAGTTTCGACAAAATAAGAGGGTGTACCAGACTACTGCTGTACGTTCGTTCTCTAAACCGTATTTCAAGTGCACATATTTTGTTCATTACACCGGGTTCGAGGTTGTCAAGCAGCTCGTTTAAATCAATGTTTGAAGTCAATGTAGTCAGGGTACCAGGGTATCCATGCACTAGTACATCGGTTGCTAGGCTATCGTTGAATAGTACATCGGCGGCGTGTGATAGTACCCGCGCGGTTCGCGCGCGGTTTCTAGTAAAACTAAGACATATCATGTGACGTGCTCTAAACCAATCAAAATGCAGAATATTTGTAAGGGGTGTTATAATAAAAAATATGATGTTTTATAAATGTATTTTATAATCGATCTTTGGTAGTACAAACTGAACTCCATTTCAGCAAGCAACTCCTTTGATGCAACACTAGATCAGTGCATTGCCGTCAATGGTATGACAAATTTTGCTTACCAAAATGGCGACCGTGCTGTACTTCACGTTCTATCAATAGATAGAGCTCCAGTTGCCCATCTTGTGCCTTGCGGGGCTAGACGATCTTTGCTTTTGAGTATCCCTTTAATATAAATATATCTAATAATTTATTGCTTATTAGACGTTCTCTGTAGTTTCTATTTTAAGACATTGTACATTATTCTGATTATTTTTTTTCTTCTTTTCTGCAGACTCCAGACAGACACAACAGACAGACGGTGGTGGGAGAAGGAACCCGGGGAAGAGGATGAAGAGGATGAGGATGAGGAAGAGGAAGTGATGTCACAAGAGGCTAAAGGTCAGCTGTGCCACACTTTTATTGATCTGCAGTCTCGATTTGGCAGTTGAAGAGGGGCTCCAAGGTCAAAGTTCAGATATGTGATGCGCTCATTTTCCAGTAGATAGAGTCCCCGGGATAGTGGCGGAAAAGTTACAAGTCTCTACCTCACATTCAAACCTGGTGTCAAATATTTGATACTCTTTCCGAGCGAAATTTGAAACATGACGTCATCGGACGGCAAACAAAAATTGTACGATCCAAAGAGGAATTCCTGAGCCAGTCACAAGCTCAAATTCAACGCCGTTTTGATTGTATGTCATCAGAATTCAGGAATGAACTCAAGCACCTTGAGTACCTTATCGGTAGATACGTGCGCTATATGTTATTATCATATTTATATTATTATTATTAATATAGTTTATTAATTGACTTGTGTTTTCTTTATTTATTTTGTTGTTTAAAAAAAAAATTGTTTTTTAGAGGGGTGTTTTTTTTTTCTCAATTAAATCTTTAGTTTAGTTGATTTTAGTGTCTTGGTTCCCCCCCGAACAGATCTTAAACGAAAGTTTCAATCGAAGAGGAAGCAACACTACGACGAGGCGTCGAAGATTAAACTGGCCAAGCAACTCATGGAGCAAGAGGAGGAGGAGCTGAGACGAGAGGAGGAGGCGGAGCAAAAGAGACGGGAGGAGACAGAGAGACAACAGGCGGGGTCGGAAACAACGCCAAGCAGTCAAGAGGAGAACCAAAGTGTGAGTGATGCAACAACAGAGGGCAGTAGAGAGGCTCATTAATATTCGCTAGCGAGGCGTCTTTGTTCCCCCTCTGTGTTTATCAACCACAACGTAATTCATTGGTAGACAAAAAGAGTTTGTAGTGAAGTTGCATTTATCAGTAGCAGGGCACCAGTCGTATAAACTAGACAGTATTTTGGGCTGGTCACCTATTTGTGCTTTTAGGTATTATACCGGATTGGTGGAGCTGACGAAATAGTCGCAGACAGTGTTCATGCTTTGTCTGATCTGCCATATGTGAAATAAACCTGTGAAAATTTGGGCTCAATTTGTTATTTGAGGAGAAAATAGTGTTAAAAACCTGCACATTTTTCAGCATCTAAACATATTCTCCTTATGTTGTAACAATCAAAATCAGCTGTTGCGTTTTTGTTTATTTTTGGTTTTCCGATACAGTTTTCTCGAGTATGACTTCACTTCAGAGGGAAAACCTATAGAAAAAATGGTTCTAGTATGAACTTCATAATCAGTAAGCTTTAAGACTAAAATTAAACAGTGATGTTTTTTTGGGGTCCTTACCAATCCTGTATAATGCCTTTAAGCAAATATTTCTGTACCTAGCAGCCGGATAATTTTGAGCCAACAACGTTTCCCCTGGCTGACAAACTGAGTAAAGTGCCAAAACTTCAAATTGATAATTTGAAACGAAACCTACGCAACGTGTAAACTGACAAGAATGCAGCGCTCTCACAAATGCGCACTGATTCCACCTACACCATGAACACATCCAAATTGGTGAGTTCTTGGTGCGTAGAAGTCGAGGAAAAAGCTCATGAATGAGTCGAAGTGTACATTTTTATTCAAAATTTCCTTTATGCCAAATCTTCACCGTGAAGTGGTGATGCTGGTTGAACAAATAAATGAGGTGGTCACTGAAGGTAGCAAGTTTGGCAGACTCTAGCCCGAACATCTGATATCACACTTCGAGGCTTGTGTTTTACGCCAGAGACCGGCTTTGAGCGTTTGGAGGAATCCTGACAAACGCACCTTTGACCTCGCATCCCATTGCGGTCTTGCAGATAGGGGGACCAGTTGGACAGGGGACCAGTAGCAGTGACCATCTCTTCGACTAATAGACCGGTGCCTGTCCTTATCCTTGCGGATAAGGACAGCGTACCAGTCTAGGCAGACTCCTGCTTGAAGCGCAGGAGCTCCTTGAAAATCTATTACTCAAGGGGTTTCCCCAAAGGTGGAAATGCTGTCATTTGCACCTTTTTTTATCAGCAATAACTCCGGTGAAATAAGTAGTCGTTCTCCTCTGTCTTGTCTGTAGATTTAAAAAACATTGTGCTCTTTGATCTACTTCTCTAGCACTGAGGGTGCCCAGAAGCCTCCTTGAAAATCTGTAACTCTAGGGAATACCAGGAGGTGGAAAATGCCGTCATTGCAACATACCTCCTACAGGGTTCTGCCCGGGATTTCTTTAGTGGTGGAAAAACGTTTCCCATTGCGAGATGGATCAATTACAAAGTAGATCATAAAAATATACTCAAATCAAAGATGTACTCAAAATTAATGGCTTCGGATTCCATTTTTACTGGTAAATACCCAGTTTTACATATCTTTGAAAACCTTTGAAATGAAATTGCAAGTGTCATTTAAAAATTTGGAAAATGTGTGGTGGTCGGAAACAGAAAATTCTGCCAGTGGTGGTTGGGGAATCCTGAGTGCCGGCGGTTTTCCGGCACCGACCACTGTGGGCAGAACCCTGCTCCTAAGATCTGGATCGCAGTTTCAGACCTTTTTTATCAGCAATGACTCTCATCCCTGTTTAACCCTCTCGCTGTCTGACCATTCAATACCATTCACTGTGGTTTTGAATGATAGATCAACTATGCCAGCCTGCAATATGATACCATGAGGGAATGCATGTACACAGTACACAGTTACTTCTGTGCACAGTTGTGCCACTGTACACAACCTTGGCAGTCGAATGATTCCAAATGGTTGGTCAACTCACTGGAAAATGTTGCGGGGGGGGGGGGGGGGGGAAGGGATACACCATGCCACATATTGAGCACCACATGTCAGCGATGGCGGCCAGTCGTACAAAAGGGATCTATTTCGTAGAGCTGCAAAACAAACAAATTTTTGTAAGCAGAACAGGGTTAATTTCATGTCTAGCTAAGAATCGGTGCTTACACGTACGTACAGCAGCAGAAAAAAACTTAGCTTAGCGAAAGTATATTTTACAGGTTAGCAAGCATTCATGGCTTTCACAGCTGGCGCTTACCCTATAACAGGGCTCGAATTTTACACTGGACCGCTGGCCCAAGGCCAGTGATTTTAGCATCGGGCCAGTAAACTCATGTCCGGACAAGTCCGGCTGTCTTGTGTTTGTGTTCAAATGTTTACTTTCAGTCTGAAAAATTACAATTCTGTTGATTATCGAAGACTACTTACCCATAATATACAAATGAGATCAATCTTCTCCTAGTGCTTTTTCAAATTCAAACAGCTCAATTATTAACCTGTGTAGGCACTTTTTCTTCTCACTTAAATTCTGGTCTTGTACTCAAATTCTGGTACAGTAAATATTTTGAACTACAAGCCCTGTGGTCTTTTGGGATTTTCTCCCAAATTCTAGCCCCGCTATAAGCGCAGAATGGTGTCTGTAAGCTCAGAATTCCACGGTAAAGCAGAGACATGAAAACTGGGCCCTCGTTTATATAACGGGAGCAAGTCACCAGTAAAAATGCTCCTCAACTCTATGATCAGTGATCCCTGATCATGTGTATTCATATAATAGTGTTACCAGAGAGACAGGCTACATTATGCAAAATTTATGATATGACCAACCTGTAGATACTTGCCTGCCAGGTAATGCCCTGGAATGTACACGGTCACTCTTTGTACATAAACGTGGTGAGTGCAGCTGCGCCAGTCTGTCACTGCATGTAAAGGAATATTACTTACAAGAGAAAAGCATTCACACTTGGAAGGGTTGAGCTGAACTTGAGCCTCCTTCAGTTGTGTTATAACAGTAGTCTTGCTTCAAGGCATTCCTGTAAATTGTATTCAATTTTAGACCATTCTACAGTGTCGAAGAATAGAGCCGACCTCTCGAAATTTGAACTAAATAGAAACGTCTCGAGACAAGACTAGTGGCTTGAAGTGTACAGTATTATAGTTAGGGGTTTTAAATTGTGTAATTTAAACTGAATCCAAGGGCTTTTTCCCAAACTCCAACTCAGGCTCAGGCTGCGGGCTCTGGGCTCTGAGTTCAGATTTTGGGCTCCGGGCTCCAGCGCTGGGTTCAGACTTTAGGCTCCAGACCCAAGCTCTGGGTTCAGGCTTTAGGCTCCAGACCCAAGCCCTGGGCTCAGGCTATGTTGTGCTCCAGGCTCAGGCCGCGGGCTCTTTGCTCCAGGCTCTGGGTTCAGACTTTGTGCTTCAGGCTCCAACTCAGGCATGTCAGGCTGCGGGCTTTTTTCTCCAGGCTCTGTCTTCGGACTTAAGCTCTGGGCTCCAGATTCTGACTCGGGTTCAGGCTGCGGGCTCTTTGCTCCAGTCTGTGGGCTCTGGGTTCAGATTTGGGGCTCCGGCTCTTGGTTTAGGTCTTGGGGTCCGAGCTCCAAGCTCTGGGTTCAGGCTTCGGGCTCCAGTTATATGAAAGTAAAGTTTGATATTGAAGCACATTTGAAGCAAGTTGGTGATGGAGCCCAAGGCCAAACATAGGTTTGCTAAAAAGCCCCTAGGAACGAAGAACCGTTTTCTAGATTAGTGTTAAAATATGAATCATGTATAATATTCTTTTGTTCGCAATTCCTGCCTTTGCCGAATGTAAAGCAGTAACAAATTATATGTATATTATGTGTGATTTATTGTTTCATTTACTTGTTCACGTAAAAAACAGAAGTGTGATTGTCTCTCATAACAAAATTAGGATTGGATTTGGAATGAATGTACTCTTTCAAAGACCAATTACTAATGTACATGCCATCCCATTTTCTTAAAAACAAGAGGACTGGAATGAATAAACTCTTCCAATAACTATTGATATACCATCCCTTTATGATTTTCTTGAAAACTAGAGGACTGGAATGAATAAACTCTTCCACAAACTAAAGATGTTCTATCCCTTTATGATATGTTACTTGAAAACTAGAGGATTTGAATGAATGTACTCTTCCAAAAACCAATGATGTACTAGGCCTATCCCTTTATGATATGTTCTTGAAAACTAGAGGATCTGGATGAATGTAACTCTTCCAAATATCAATGATATATAATCCCTTATGATATGTTTCTTGAAAACTAGAGGATTGGAATGAATGTACTCTTCCAATAACCAATGATGTACCATCCCTTTATGATATGTTTCTTGAAAACTAGAGGATTGGAATGAATGTACTCTTCCACAAACCAATGATGTACCATCCCTTTATGATATGTTTCTTGAAAACTAGAGGATTGGAATGAATGTAACTCTTCCAAAAACCAATGATGTACCATCCCTTTATGATATGTTCTTGAAACTAGAGGATTGGAATGAATGTTCTCTTCCAAAAACCAATGATATATAATCCTTTATGGTATGTTTCTTGAAAACTAGAGGATTGGAATGAATGTACTCTTCCAATAACCAATGATGTACCATCCCTTTATGATATGTTTCTTGAAAACTAGAGGATTGGAATGAATGTACTCTTCTAAAAACCAATGATGTACATCCCTTTATGATATGTTTCTTGAAAACTAGAGGATTGGAATGAATGTACTCTTCTAAAACCAATGATGTACCATCCATTATGATATGTTTCTTGAAACTAGAGGATTGGAATGAATGTATTCTTCCAATAACCAATGATTACCATCCCTTTATGATATGTTTCCTGAAAACTAGAGGATTGGAATGAATGTAACTCTTCCAAATATCAATGATATATAATCCCTTATGATGTTTCTTGAAACTAGAGGATTGGAATGAATGTATTCTCCAATAACCAATGATGTACCATCCCTTTATGATATGTTTCTTGAAAACTAGAGGATTGGAATGAATGTACTCTTCCATAAACCAATGATGTGCATCCCTTTATGATATGTTTCTTGAAAACTAGAGGATTGGAATGAATGTACTCTTCCAAAAACCAATGATGTACATCCCTTTATGATATGTTTCTTGAAAACTAGAGGATTGGAATGAATGTACTCTTCTAAAAACCAATGATGTACCATCCCTTTATGATATGTTTCTTGAAAACTAGAGGATTGGAATGAATGTACTCTTCCAAAAACCAATGATGTACCATCCCTTTATGATATGTTTCTTGAAAACTAGAAGATTGGAATGAATGTTCTCTTCCAAAACCAACGATGTACCATCGCTTTATGATATGTTTTGTGATAACTAGAGGATTGGAATGAATGTAACTCTTCCAAATACCAATGATATAATCCCTTTATGATATGTTCTTGAAAACTAGAGGATTGGAATGAATGTATTCTTCCAAATACCAATAATATATAATCCCTTATGATATGTTTCTTGAAAACTAGAGGATTGGAATGAATGTTCTCATCCAAAAACCAATGATGTACCATCCCTTTATGATATGTTTCTTGAAAACTAGAGGATTGGAATGAATGAACTCTTCCAAAAACCAATGATGTACCATCCCTTTATGATATGTTTATTGAAAACTAGAGGATTGGAATGAATGTTCTCATCCAAAAACCAATGATGTACCATACCTTTATGGTATGTTTCTTGAAAACTAGAGGATTGGAATTAATGTACTCTTCCAAAAACCAATGATGTACCATCCATTATGATATGTTTTCTTGAAACTAGAGGATTGGAATGAATGTATTCTTTAAAAACCAATGATGTCTATGTGCGGCTTGAATAGACCCACCATTCAAGGCAAGGTGAATAAAAGCACCTACTGTATCTCTAACTTTCAATTATTTGATCTTATTTATTAGAATTTAATTTATGGTTAAACATTAAGAAACCAAACTTACATGTAAATTATTAACTCTTTTCAGACATCTACCATGTCTACACGTTTATGTACTTAAAGGCAGGATAAACTTTTGGTAATTGACAAAGACTAGTATCCTCACTTGGTGTAACCCATGCATATGCATCAAATAACAAACCTGTTAAAAATTGGGCTCAATTGGTCATCATAGCTGCAAGTAAATTAAGAAAGAAAAAACACCCTTGTTGCATAAAATTCTGTGCTTTCAAAATGCCAGAGAGAGAGGCTTCATGCCTGAAGCCTTTCTCAGATGCAAATGTAGGTTAGTGATACATTACCTCTTTCTCAAAAACTACATTACATTCAAAGGGAGTCGTTTCTCACAATGTTTTATACTATCAACAGCTCTCAGGTGCTCTAAACCAAGTAAGTTTGTATTGGTAATGTATTTCCTGAGTAATTATCAAGTTTTATCCAAGTGTTTTTTTTTTTTTTTGTTTTTTTTTCAGTTTTTTTTTTTTTGGGGGGGGGAAGGGGGAGGGGAGAGGGTTATAAGAAAGTAATCATTTGAAATAAAAATGTCTCCTTTTTGTGAGCATATGACCATGTTTACCTGGGGTTAAATGGCTGATAAAGACAGAGCTGGAACTGTTTAAGACCAGTTGTCTATAGCGCATTCTGTATTCACAGCCATACACAGGTTGGCGCAAGTTTATGCAGCCGCTAATAATGCGTTTAACAGCAATCAACAACGGTTCTCAGTGTAAAATATATTTGCACGTGCATTGAGCGTCGTATGCAGATTGACCCTTGGCGAAACAGCCAAAGGAAATGAATAGACCTGATGCACATGACGTCATTTGAGTAGGGCGCCCTCGGCTAGAGGTCAAAAGAAGACTGCCCATTGGCTCATACTCTGCGCCGTGCGTACCAGATGTGCGTTTTCCATTGTTTCGTCATCGTTTTACCTCTTAAGGTGGCGGCGTGATGACGTCAATGCATAAGGTCCATTGACAAATTTAACAAAAAGACAAGCATAGTTCGTTTCTTTTATTTGTACATTCTTTTTTTGAATAAAAAGGGTATTTATGAATGGGAATAAGAGTAGCGACTCGGTCTTGAACAATCATTTCAAACCTTGTAGGGTACAGGTGTAGTTGCCTTTATCATATGGCCTTGACCCTGCCGGTTTTAATTGGTCGTCTAGGACCTTGCCTCCACTCTTTAGTCCCCTTATTTATAATGCAACATAGAAATCCTCAAAAAAATGTTTTTAAACTATTGTTTTTTCACTCCTGTGATTTTTGGTTTGCTTTCAGTAAATTTTATATTCTCAAAGGATTGTTGTTATACTATTTTTTATTTTTTTTTTCAATTACTTTGATTTTGGTTTGTTCCATTTATAGTGAGTGGGTTGTCGTGGCTGAGCGGTCTAGGACAGTAGACTCAAGTTCTGAAAGCTCTGAATGAGGGTTCAAACCCTGGCCTTGTCAGTCGCGACACTTGTGTCCTTGAGCAAGGCACTTTACCATAATTGCTTCTCTTCACCCAGGAGTACAAATGGGTACCAGCGAGAGCTGGGGATTAACCTGTGACGGACTCGCATCATGTCCAGGGTGGATAGAAACATCCTCAGCCTGGGCCCAATTTCATAGAGCTGCTTAAGCAGAAAATATTGCTTTTACAATTTTCTGCTTAATAGCAGAAATGAACAGGATACCAGTCAAGAATTGTACATGTGACATGGTAGCTTGGCTGGTAACCTTATTCTGGTTAGCATAGTTTTGTTGTGCTTAGTTACTTTTCGTGCTTAAGCAGCTCTATGAAATTGGGCCCTGATGAGCCGTATTGGCTCAGAGCAGACTTTACTTTTTTTGTTCATTTTTAGTGAACAGTTATGACTCATACACATGTACATATGTATGACTGAGGAATGTTAGAA
This sequence comes from Pycnopodia helianthoides, assembly GCA_032158295.1. Taxonomy (NCBI): domain Eukaryota; kingdom Metazoa; phylum Echinodermata; class Asteroidea; order Forcipulatida; family Asteriidae; genus Pycnopodia; species Pycnopodia helianthoides. Next base: position 3,562,724 of record CM063257.1, read on the forward strand.
AAAATTTGAACTACTATTGTTTTCACTCCTGTAATTGTTGGCTTGTCTCTTTTGTTCTCTTGCCTTTTTGCTTGCTGATTATTTTTGATAGGACTGTAGCTGATGCAAGCTTTAAATGTATGAGAATAAACATTAATAATAAAGACAACATAATTACATGACTTCTGTGGTCTGTGTCAAATTTTTATGTCAGTGGGAATCGTTTGTAAACCCTTACAAGGTACAAGATAAATCGATCGCATATTTCAGTCGGACATACTTTACAAAGGCCCACCTCTCCCTCTTCGATTTGGGTCTACTGTCTAGGATAGAACAGTCGGGATAAAAGTGTCCACTTGTAGAGAAAACGACAAAAAACTGTGTCTGTATTTTCATCAAGAACGTCAAATCCATCCACATTTAGCCGCGTGGTGAAAGCGGGTACCAACCACATCTCTAGCCGTATTGAGGGCAGTAATCAAAAAGACACAACGCAAACTTTGTAATGACACATGCAGGCAATCTTTGATGATTGACATTTTTCTGCATGCTTTTAATGATTTCTAATCAAAGAGGGCACTTCAGACGAAACTATTTTAGCGGGAAGCTTTATAATGGATACAAATTACACAATTTCTATTTGGGGGTCATTACCAAAGCATAACCCTACCCTTAAATGCTTGAATGTGCTGTTGTTTGTAATATTTGTCCTTAAATTTCATGGAATTTTTGTGTTACTTAACTAAGTTTGTATCCATCCGTTTCTGGCCTTGGGCTGTGGATGTTAAGTACATGTCATATTGAACTTTAAATTATAAATAAAACGAAAATGAAGAACATTTCAACTACCAATTTTCTTTGAGATAACAAGACACTATTTAGATGCATGTAACCATGGTGACTGTCACTTGTGCCACCAAATTGTTCCTTTTTCATGAAGTGTGCCTCCGAGTTGAAAAATAAAAGTTCAAAATTTGGTGTTACAAATACAAGCCCCTTTTATGGGGAGTCCGAGTACACTAGGGGTGTCGGGACATACATGTAGAGTGTGTAACCCTATTTTTGTTTTGTTTTGTCCTCGGTATAAGGTAACGAATATGATCCCATTTTAGGCAACGCTTGGGGCACGAGACACACTCCAAATCTTGACATACAGTGTGTCTTCCCAAAATAGCAGCCTACCACATGTATGGGCAGACTGTAGCCGCGTCAGGGTCAAGGGATCTATAACGTTTAGGAAAGTTAAACATAAACTCACTAAGAAATCGAACAAATGAAAGGCAAAGTATACCTTTGGTTTTGAGGAACCATTCAGTTGTTTTAATCCTATATAAATGTAGATATTAATATACAATAAAACTAACCTGTGAAAATTTCAGTTCGAAAGGTGGTAGCGTATTTGAGGTATCGCCATAAATCTGGAGCGGTTATGTCCACGCAGGAATTCCTTTCTCAGATTCAAACCTTTTGGGTTTAAAATTACCTCTTTCTCTGAAACTACTACATGTACATTACTTCAAAGGAAGTCGTTTCTGACAATGTTTTATAAGATCAACAGCTCTCCAGTGGTCTTTACCAAGTAAAATTCTATGGTCATTAAATTTTGAAGTAATTACCAAAGGCATAGGCTACCCTCACTTTAACAATATTACACAATGTACATGTATACGCTTGTACAATTAGTATGGGGTTGAACAAAGAAAAATTGACTAGAGCGGGATTTGAACCAACGACCTCCGGATTAACGTACCGGTGCTCTACCAACTGAGCTATCTAGCCCTATATTGGCGGTCTCCCTATTTTGTCAAACACACATGTAACAATAAGTAAAGATTTTAGATATGCGTGGCCTACACCAATCATTTCATTCTGACTAATCCTGAACAAAATAAGGTACAAAACAATGCTCGTGATTGCAATTTAGCACTCCACACTAATGACTTAACTTTTGCTCAAAATACCCAGGTGTCAGACAATCATTCCACTGCATGTATAATTTACTACATGTACATGTAGCTCTCACGCGATTATCGTACAATAGTTAGTGGTCTAGTCCGTACTCGAGGGTAAACATAAAGCTTTGACAAGTATGCACGCTAAGTTTATGCGCGTGTACGTTGGTGAATTTTGCCAGGTTGTCCGAGTTTCAAGTACTGTGCTTCTATTTTTAGCATCAGCGGGGAGTGCTGTATGTAATATGTGCATTGTGCATGGCATACACGATTGAAGTACACATTTATTTTTTTTTTATTTTTATAGCATCAATTATCATCTGTCAAATTTCTTTCGGAGAAAAACAAATCTTAATTTTTTTGTCATTCAGCGATATATTGGTCGATGTATGTAGTCCACTATACACCATACAAGAACTGAATGTTATAAATACATGTACACCAATGTACCAAAAAAAAGAGACAAGTAGAACTATGAAAAAATAAAAGATAAAACGACTAACAAACAAACAATGTACACACCTCAATGTAAATAAATGCAACTTCCGGTCTTCAGAAAATGTTATCAGTTTAAGGACCAAAAGTGCGCAATCCTTACAAATACATGCCAAGCAATACACATTGTTTTTACGGATAATTGAGTACACATTACGGATACATGGAGTTGCTGCCCGGCGTGTATTTTTTATTTTTAAGCAAAAGCACTACACATTGCAAACAATGCATAATGGACACCCATGGATTTCCAGCCTAGGGGACTACCATCCCGTAGTTGCTCCCATTTTCAGTTTTGTTTTCGACTTCCAAAGCCTCTGGTTTCAAATTCTCATCGTCCTTGACCATCTTCGCGAAACGGACACCGCAGAACAGCGCCAAGGCCAACAACAACGTGCAGATGATGAACATGTGCCGGGTACCGGTGCTGGAGGAGTCTCCGTGCAGGAACATCAGAAGTATGCACGCGATGAGGTTGAGCGGGACGCGGAACCAGTTCATGATCCCGGCGCGGTGGGCCTCGGGGAGGATTCGCCCACGAAGGAACCCCATGGAGGGAAAGTACAGGCCGCACGCCACCTCAATCAGGAGGAACGCCGTGTAGGAAACAACCCGGTAGTCATGGTAGGATTTTGTCGAGCAGATGCAGGCCGCGATCGAGATGAGAGCAAGGAGGATCGAGCCGTTGACGATGGTGTAGGCCGGAATCCGGAACGGCTCCTTGGTCAGAATCTCAAAGAGGTAGGATCCGATCATAATGCAGGCCATGAAACTCGAGAAGATGATGCCAAGAGGCGGGTAGGGTTGAACGTTGAGGACGGGGGTCCAGATGAAGATGAAGATGAACATCACACTCTCAAAGAGCGACTGCATGACACCGATGAGCAGGGTGCGTCTGGAGTTGACGATGTGCCTCAACCCCTCCATGCAGGACTTTGAGATCTTGACCTTCTTGCTGCCCGTGTTCTCGTTCCAGGTCGAGGCGATGACGGCGCCGGACGTCAACAGCAACGGTATTGCAATCATGAAGGGGGAAACGGGCCCCAGGTTCAACAACTCGGCAAACAGGTAGGACACGACACCCGCAACGATGGCAAGAACGCCGTTCCAGAACGTCGCCTTGGAGAAGGTAATTGCCACCCATTCCTTCGGGAAGTCGTTGGACTCGACATGTTCATGGATGTACCATGCTTCGTACGCCGTGAACAGGAGCGACGTTGACATCCCACCTAATATTCTCCCAAGAATAAGGGTACCGTAACTACGGGAGAGTTTCGTAAGGCACGATATCGAGTAGATAACGGAGAACGTGATGCACAGTTTCTTGCGGCCATAATGATCAGCCATTGCGCTAGTTGCCGTGCCCAGGACAACGCTTGAAGCGAGTCCACACACGTACAGCACGGCAATCTGTGGCTCCAGAAAACCGTAATGAAGGTAAAGTTGATACAGATAGGGTCCTTGAAGCCAGTCCGAGGCGAGGGCAAGGAAGTACGCAATGAAGTACTTCCTCTGGAACTGCACAAATGTGGGATTGTGTCCCGTCGTCTCCTTCGGGCGCCCTCTATTGACAACATGGCGTAATGCCCCACAAATGGCAATGAGAATTATAAAAGCCAAAAACCACATCAAAATCATTTTGATTGTGGGTTCAACTGTTTTTATCAGTTACAACTTCCTGCATTAGTAGTATACACGTACGTAGGTGAATTTTGTATAAATCAATCATCAATATTCAATATGTACTATGTAGCAAGATCTATTCACACTCACAGACGGTCAAAAAGGTTATCCATGGTAACAGGCGGGCATTGTTTTCCAAATTGTCACATGATCACATCCAACTAAATGTTTGCTCCTCAACGATAACTTGTAAACACACTCGGGATCACTCTTAAATTATTGGCGTCTTTTCTAGTGCATGCTCGTGCCTCAACAAGCATGTCAAGGAGAGGACTAAGTTAAATAGTATTTTCCTCCATGAATATTTTAAAGTACTGTAGCTGCAAATGCGATGATTGTTTTCTTTTTGTCTCTGACAGTTAGACAGTGACACTAGGCTCCAGGTTATTTAGCTAGTGTAGTGCAATACACATACATGTATGCCTCAGCCTCAGCTCAGCCCAGGCTTAATTTAATTAAAGTTAGGATAGAGTCTGTGATGTAGAGAAACTGGACAGCGTCTGTCAGTGTCGGAGGTCAGGATGAGGATGTAATGATGTAGGGTACGTTCTTTTCCTACAATAAAAACAACTAGAAGTACAATGTTCTTCCTCACTTCTCTACCCTCAACCTCTCCCTGGCCTGGAGCTGTATTTCCCTAACCCTGACTTGCAACTTGGTCCTTGTTTGGTGACGTTGTTATTTATTCATTGCAAATGGAATTGGATTTAATGAAATGCAATTGTTATTGTCACACGCCAATACGGCTACACATCAGGGTCAGCTACATCATGCACAGGAACGGGTAGATCGAAGAGACAACTTTTTTGCTTCAGCAAACCAAAGAGATCATTCGTTTAGATAGTTTTAACTGAAGTTTACAGAGGAAGTGAAAAATACTTAAAATGTAGACGACGTGGAGGCTGCCATGTTGCATTGACGAATTGTGGGTAATAATCTTTTCGGATTGAACAACCTCGTTTTTGTAATGGTTGAACCCAATATAAAAGTCCTACTATACAAACACACCCTGCAAACGAGTTGGTCAGACTTTTTTCTTCAAGTCCGGAACCCTACGCTGTTCATTGCATTTCCAATTGACTTTTCCCCCTGGCAATTTAGGCCAGACTAAATTTAGTTGATTAGTCTTGAAATCACGATAGAGGGCGTTCTTTTCTCAGTGTGTTCTGTTTCTTGTACACATTTTAGGGGTGAGAAGCATTTTGTTTTCCGTGTAAATCACACTTAATTTATATCCATCGCATCTTTTCATACCTAAATCTACATTAAGGTTTATGTGAAGATTATTGAATAATCAATATTTGTATATTTTTGTATTACGAAGTGGTTAAAACTGTAAATTACTTTCGGCCACTTTCCTCGAACTCAACAGAAACATGGATGCTAAATGTACACCATGGAATGCAACGTAACGTAGCCGCGGTGTTAAAAAAAGAACGACAAATGATAATTCCCAGTCCTGCAAAGTGTCACAATTATATTTTGTAATTTACGATCTAGTTAAGTTAACCAGAAATTTCGATAAGAATTAATTATGATCAACTCGCTCCAGAAATCCAAGTTAAGAACACACTGTGTAGTGTTATTTGTCAGTAGTGTTGAGTGTTCTCTTCTCATCTAACTTCTTCTGAATCTGATTCTGATTCTGTCTTTTTTCCTGACCATTTTGAAATTTGTAACAATCTTTTGCAGCGCATTATGTGTTTGGAAAATACGCCAAGTCTTATTAATATTATATTTGGCCTAATAAAATTTAAATATCAATTGTGAACATTGAATTGATGGAAATTGTGCCGTCCGAAGAAAAGGCAGGAAAATGTCCTTATTTATCCGACTGCCACTTTTTCTATCAGTGACTTGTTTATGTGTTGTGTTACCAAAAGTTTCAAACAACTTCAAAAGCAAATATCTCATTTGCGTTAATAAAACACTGCTTTTAATGCACTTGCCAATAGACAAATTTATGGCTTCACAAAAATGTATCTTGTATTTTTTGTAATTAATTGTATTGTAATTTTGTGTTTCCTTCCTGTGGACCATAATTGTATGTATGGGTATTTTTTATAAAAATGAAGCGATCAATCAAACTACTAATCATCCACAATTTACAAAACAGATATGCAAATAAACAAAATTTTTACCGAAACCAGCGCACTGCTTTCACATACCATTTCATTTCTCAACATCTCTGACTCTCTAACCACCACGCGCGCTGCCGCTGTTTCGCAACATGTAACGTTCTACTACTCTGTGTAATTCCAGGGCCGAATTTCATAGAGCTGCTTTAGCAGATAATATTGCTTAACAGATGTCTGCTAAGCAGAAATGATCAGGACACCAGTCACAAATTTTACATTATGCTAGTTTGGCTGGTAACCTTATTCTGTTAAGCATAATTTTGTTGTGCTTGGCTACTTTTTGTGCTTAAGCAGCTCTATGAAAGTGATGCAGCTGCAGGTAAAGTGTTTGGACATGACTAGACTTGTCCAATTCATGAACCTCAATTTAAAGGGGCACGGCTGCCCTTTCCAATTCTGATCATTAAAATTGATTTCAATTTATTTTCTACAGGACAAGCCCCTTTAATAAACCAAGATGGGGGCCTACAAGTACATGCAAGAGTTATACAGGAAGAAGCAGTGTGATGTTATGCGCTTTCTCTCCCGTGTCCGCACATGGAACCTGCGGCAGTTGTCCTCGGTACACCGTGCATCCCGACCAACGCGTCCAGACAAGGCCAGACGTATGGGCTACCGGGCAAAGCAAGGTAAAGATCAAATTATAACGTTGTCGTTCTTTGCAATATTCAATATGTATGAAGCAAAGCAAGGTAAAAAACATATATATTTATCTATGTTTTTTTTAATGTTTCCTTAATCTGTATTTAAATATGTACATATTTATTGACATATTTATATAATGCCTATGTCTTTTTTTTTCCTCCGGGAAGGGGAGTGTGGCTGGTGTTTTGTTTTTGTTTTTTTTTATCTCCACTGTTTTGGATGGTTCATTCCTTTCTTGCTGTGTATGGCTGGTCGCTGGGGTGTTTATTTTTGTGACCCACCCTCTTAATTGTTGCTTTAACTTGTGCAATATTGTATTACTTACTTTTAGCAGTTTATTTTTGCTATTGTTTAATTTTCCTGTTATTATTTTTACCTTCTGTAAAAAAAAAAGTAATCTACATTTATATTTTTGTGTACCCAGATGTGGGGCAACAGATCTACGGATCATAGTATGTATTTTGCTTTTGCTGTCCCTCGCCCATCTTGGGGTATATTGTCTTGTTTTTGTTATGTACTGTTTTTTTTATGGCAAATAAAATAATAATAATAATAATAGTGGCTTCTTATATAGCGCTCATATCCGTCACTCAGTGACGCTCAAGGCGCTTCAACAGTCAGTATTTCTGCAAGGTATATATGTGGAGCTACTTTTTGAAGTTTGAGACCTATTCCTTTACACAGCACAATGTAATGGTTTACAAGGTGCTGTGGCGCAATATGCTGCCAATCAAACCAGGAACACCGGGGCGAAACCCCTTCTCTTTTCGATAAGTGCACTGGGTGCTTTTACGTGCATTACACAAGACACGGGACCAACGGCTTTACGTCCCATCCGAAGGACAAAGCAATAATGGTTAGTGTCTTGCTTAAGGACACAAGTGTCACGAGTGGGACTCGAACCCACACTCTGCTGAACAGAAACATCAGAGCTTGAATCCGATGCTAATAATAATAATAATAATAAAACCAGAACTTGAGTCCGATACACTAAACCGCTCGACCATGACATTGCTGCATAACAACAAACTTTCATTCTTCACTGCCTTGCAAATAAATATAGTAAAATTATTAATGTATTCCCTAAATACATGAGTTATTCATGTTATTCATGTATTTCCTAGAGTACAAGATGAGGTTTTCAGGCAGGTACAGAGGATGGTGTTGTGTCCTTCGATTCATTATTATTTTTTTCCTAAAAAATTTAATGTAGAAATGTCTAGTATCATTAGCCTTTTATCCCAAGGAAGTAAGATTTAATGATTTAAATATAATCAATCAATTGCTATTTGTATCCTTAGAAATCGGCTTAGAGATAGAATCAAGTATTTTGAACATTACAATGTAGGGCCTTGTCGCACGAGACAACTTATTTCTTTTGCTGTCCTGTTTATACAGAGGTAATTTGGCCAGTCCCAGTGATCTTGTCGAAACGAGAGTCAACTAGACCTCCCAAGAACATGGCTGACTGTCTTATTGTCCCCAAACTCTTCTTGGAGATTGCCTGGAACTGGTGGCCTTAAATCGCCTCGTGTGTCTCAGCCGTCAGAAGTCGTTCTCCCAACTTCAGCTAAAATTATTGTTTCTTTTTCCTTTCCCCACTCAAGGATACGTCATCTACCGTGTGCGTGTGCGCCGTGGTGGACGTAAGAGGCCCGTACCAAAGGGTGCTACCTACGGAAAGCCAACCAACCAGGGTGTGAACCAGCTGAAATTCCAACGTAGTCTCCAGTCAGTTGCAGAGGTAAGGGTTGAAAGGTTTGCCCAGGAGAAGCGGCCTGTGATTTGCCAGAAGTTTGAATCATCTTGGGATTTTCTCATGGATCTTTCCAAGGTTCTCCCCAGGGTTCTCGAGAGGGAAAGGTTTCAGCCAGGATTTTGTAAAAGCTTACTAAATTGGCTGGAAATTTAAAAACTGGATGTCCAAATGGTTCACTTGCAATACATAGTTTACAATCATGCAGGGTTCTGCCCACGGTGGTCGGTGCCGGAAAACCCGCCCGGCACTCAGGATTCCCAAACCACCACTTGTAGAATTTTCTCTGTTTCCGACAACCACACATTTTCAAATTTTTTTAATTACACTTAAAATTTCCTGTCAAAGGTTTTCAACGAAATGTAAAATTGGTTATTTACAAAATATCTGTTATCTTCGGTTTACCTCGTCAGGAACGAGCTGGACGTCGTTGTGGCGCTCTCCGTGTCCTCAACAGCTACTGGCTTTGCGAGGACTCCACCTACAAGTACTTTGAGATCATCATGGTGGACCCCTTCCACAAGGCCATCAGACGCAACCCCGACGCCCAATGGATAAGCAACCCCGTTCACAAGCACCGGGAACTCCGTGGGCTCACGTCAGCCGGTAAGTCGCCATCGAAAACCCACATTGTTCAGTTTACTTTTTAAAGCGAAGCATATCGCCTTCGAAAAATGTTACGATTTTATATTTGCAAAAAATTAGTTAGTGGCCTGACGTTTCGACCCTAGCAGAGTCTTTCTCGAAGGCTGGTGGACCCCTTCCACAAGGCCATCAGACGCAACCCCGACGCCCAATGGATAAGCAACCCTGTTAGCCTTCGAGAAAGACTCTGCTAGGGTCGAAACGTCAGGCCACTAACTAATTTTTTGCATTTATACTACAGGTCCTTTTGGTTGGTAAGCAGTTTGCAACAGCTAATTCTAATTTCTGATTTTATATTTATCACATAACTGCATACTTAAATACATAGGCCGCACTCTAAAATTTAAGACCCAACATTTATTTTGCTTATATATCCCGCCTTTAACCCTCCTACTGTCAGTGACTCTTGGCAACATTTTCCAGTGAGTTGACCAACCATTTGAAACCATTCGACTGCCAAGGTTGTGTACGGTGGCACAACTGTGCACAGAACTAACTGTGTACTGTGCACATGCATTTCCCTCATGGTATCATATTGCAGGCTGGCATAGTTTATCTATCATTCAAAACCACAGTGAATGGTATTGAATGGGAATGCATGTACACAGTACACAGTTAGTTCTGTGCACAGTTGTGCCACCCTACACAACCTTGGCAGTCGAATGGTTTCAAATGGTTGGTCAACTCACTGGAAAATGTTGCCAAGAGTCACTGACAGTAGGAGGGTTAAAGGGCGGGATATATTTATCTAGGATATAGGTTTAGTTGCAGTACTCGCACTCAAGTACTACACAATCTCCCCGGTCGCCATTTGCAAGTATCGACAGCTCTGCTAATCTTTTTTCCTCTTCTTCTTTTTCTCTGCAGGCAAGAAGAGCAGAGGTATCGGCAAGGGTCATCTGTACAAACAGACCATCGGTGGTTCACGTCGCGCCTGCTGGAAGAGACGCAATACCCTCTCTCTCAAACGATACAGATAAACCAAAAAGCGACAAAAAATGCTCACTCTGTATACCACGACACAACCTACGATACAAATACTCTCTCCAGTTGGGGAAATCTCTGGAGAAGGCTTTCATGGCGAGACTTTTGCGGCGGTTTTTTTCATCTGTGATAATTTTTGGAGACTTGTGATAATCAGCTTCGAGTTTGCCAATGTTGAGACACACACTGTTTATATAGAAAAACCTGAATAATGAGATATTAATAAAAACCTGCCCAGAGGAAATAACACATTAGTTTAACTCTCGTGATTTTATTGTTGTTTGGAGTTTCTCATCAGAAGATTTGTCAAATTTTCGGGGAAAATATCGGTAGAAATGCCACTATATATATTTAAAACTATTGAAAATTGCTTGTACAGTCGACTCTCGTAATTACCTCCTCATAACAGGAACGCTGATATAAGAGCAAAGCAAAACAAAAAACAAAATTACAAAGTAAAATTGAGATTGGGGACTTCAGAATTTGCCCTTTATAAACAGGCATGAAAATTTCCCGCCATTCGGTTTAAAATTGGTGGGGGGGGGTAGGGGTTACACGATTACATGTACAAGTTAACCGACCGATCATCCGGCCCACGTTTACATTTTGATTGTTCGGATAAAAACGTAAAAAAATTCACTCGAAAGTCTGACCAAATAGCGACCACGATGTACACAACGCAGGTTCCCGTCGTGCGACACATCGTTTCAAATTTACAGCTTGTAGTCTTCGTTATTTCATTACTTTGCGTGCGACAATGAATGCAATAAACAATGAGCGCTAGGGCATTTTAAAACAATTCGATAGCACGAGAGTATAACGCCCTCTATTGGTGAAATTACGTGATAGCCTACAAAACCAGTTTCGAACGCCTTGACCGAGGACTTGACGTGTGCGCATGCTTGGGGAAAGCGGTTATTCCCCCAAAATTGCAATATCGTCATCGCTGGGCTGTCGACAGCATGGTCAACGGAGCACTGTGGAAATTTTAGCTTGTTTACGAAAAACTACAGAATGTGTAGGCTTCATTTTACAAAAAATACAAATTTAGGATACCCTGGATGAACAAAAACAGTATTTTACTGTATAAAGTAAGATTCTTTCTTCTTGATTTTTTTAATGTTTTTTTTTATTTATTATAATTTATTTTATTTTATTTTTTATTTTTTATTTATTTATTTATTTATTTTTTTTTTTTTTTTGGGGGGGGGCTTAAACTCTCTAAATAATTACATTGAAAATTGCTTGAAAATTATATTTTTCTGTACCTCAATTGTCAAAATTTTCTCCGGGGGAACTCGGCCCACTGGACCCCGTCCCACTGGACCCCCCCCCCCCCCCCCGGCTTGATTGGGATCATCAGTAGTGGATCGATATTTTCCAGTTTTTTTCAACATAGCCCATTCTCATGCCTTTTATAAGTAGAACCTAGTTATCACAGTGCCCTTACATTAATGAGGAGAGAGAGGTCTGTATTTTTACCTCTACATGTATTTCGTCCAAGGATAAATCTGCAATGACCCTATTGCCAAGTATCTTTCTCAGAGGTACTCTTTACTGTGCCAAATTCCACACTTGTATTTTTAACCCTCCTACTGTCAGTGACTCTTGGCAACATTTTCCAGTGAGTTGACCAACCATTTGAAACCGTTCAACTGCCAAGGCTGTGTGCGGTGGCACAACTGTGCACAGAACTAACTGTGTACTGTGTACATGCATTCCCTCATGGTATCATATTGCAGGCTGGCATAGTTTTATCTATCATTCAAAACCACAGTGAATGGTATTGAATGGTCAGACAGCAAGAGGGTTAAAGGGAGGGTATACCTTTGTTAATTACTCAAAAAATTAATGACCATAAAAACTTACTTGGTAAGAAGCACTGCGGCTGTTGATAATGTAAAACATGTTGAGAAATGATTCCCTGCTATTGAATGTGGTTGTAGGGAAAGGGATTCAAAACATTGTATGTTGCTCAGACTGTATTCTGATCCAATCACGGCTTAAAGGCCCTGTACACTATTGGTAAGATCGAAAAACACAAATGTTCACAGATTCACACATAACTTACATGATTTAAAGTAAGTCATGGTAGAAAGGGTTCCGTAAAATATTTCTGCCTAAAATGCTATTGTTTCTGAGAAATGAATAAAACAACAGTTTTTATCGCGCGCGATAATAAACTTGATGTTTGAAAAACAGAAAACACATAAGGTCTCTTTTCACTATTTTCTCGTGACCTCGATGACCAATTGAGCTCAAATTTTCACAGGTTTGTTATTTCATGTATATGGTTAATCACACAAAACATGAACTTTGTTTGCGACTGTTTTGTCAGCTCTACCAATCCTGTATAATACCTTTAAGTCACACAATGTTGTTTAAAATTCCACAAAATGACAAATTTTGTGGAATTCTGTGAAATAAGTTAGCGCTGAGAGACATCCTGAAAGTGTTTAGGCCCGATATAAGTACAGATATTACTATTATTAAATTAGTTTTTGAACAAAGTCTGAAAAGTTTACAACCTTTTTACATGTATACCATATTCACGTAGGGCAGCCCAAGTACTCAATAATTTTCCTACTTTTTTTTCAAGAGCGCCCAACATCGTGCCTGCTGATTGCAGAAGGGTTGTACTGTGAAATGTGTTTACTTCTAAAAGCATTTCAAACTGCCCCATTTTTCCGTGGACACTTCTTCGAAGCGCTGGGAAAAGCCCCACCTGATATAACATATTAATCAATTATTTGCACAACATTAACTCGGACTACACATGAAATAATAGCTCATACATTATTCACTGGTGTGGAGCGAAAAGGTTGCTGCAAATCGCAACCGTGTGATTAATATAAGATTTGACACGAAAATGTTTCTGGATTCGAGCAAATTATAAGCTTCCATTAAAGGGACACACCGGCTTACTGTTTATCTAATTTAGTGATGTGGAATCACAGACAATAATTTTCCGATGGTTGTAAAAAAATCATCAAAATGTCACGTAATTAACGAAAATGTGAAAAAACCAAAACGCGGTCAAAGGTCAGCATATACGCTTTTCCAGCCGTTGCAACTGTCAAGTTAACGTGACGTTGGTTTAAGTAGACTAGTGAACTGTTTATGTATTAATTATAACAATGGCGAGGCATGAGGACCCAGCCTTCATCAGGTCCAAAAACATTGAAGTGTGGGACTGTGTGGACTGCCGAAGCCAAGGTTGCCCTGTAGTTGTAGATCCACGTAATAGCGCGCCCTCTTACGGCATGATGTAGCAAACTTTACCATCTCTCACTGCATCAAGTTTACTTTGTTTTCTCAACAGCCTCTCCTATAGGGAACCAATCAGTGCAGAAATAAATTCACATTAAATATAAATGTCACCCAGGGTCGTAAATTGACACTGAGAGATTAAAAAACATGTACGAGGCTTACCTGCATGCCATGTCCGCAGCACAGGTTAAATTTGTAGGTGATCGGGTCAATGCCCAGAACACATTTTTCTTCTTCTTTCCTTAGCTTCACATTTTGATTTAGAGGATCGGAAGAAATATAATTTCCCAAAAGGCTAAACTGAGCAACTGCTTTAATCTGAAGTTACAGTTATGTCACTCATGCGCGCATCTTTGTCGCTGCTATTTCCCAAGCGCCTAGCCCCTTTCTCTGCATGCAATTATCCATCAAACAAAAGACCGCGTGGAGACGTCGTCAGTGCAGCAGCGGGATCGCAGACCGTTTATTTCCCCTAAGAGTTGATAACAAGTTCCATCTCTTATTGGTCGAGCTGGGAATCTTTCCCTCATCATTCTAGATTTTAAAGCTCAGAGATATGTTCTAAAAGAGATCTTTCAAATGTTTGTAAAGGAAGTCTCACCTTAATTTTTAATCCTGCCCCATGGTATGACAGACGCCGAACCTGTCGATTTAAAGGCACTGTACACTATTGGTAATTGCTCAAAATAATTGTTAGCATAAAAACTTACTTGGTAACGAGCAATGGAGAGCTGTTGATAGTATAAAACATTGTGAGAAACGGCTCCCTCTGAAGTAACGTAGTTTTTTTTTAGAAAGAAGTAATTTCTCAGTAAAATATTTGAACTGATTTTGAGACCTCGCGCGTGAGGTCTCGAAATCAAGCATCTGAAAGCACACAACTTCGTGTGACAAGGGTGTTTTTTCTTCCATTATTATCTCGCAACTTTGACGACCAATTGAGTTCAAATTTTGACAGGTTTGTTATTTTGTGCATATGTTGAGATACGTTGAGATATGTTGAGATAACAAACGCTTTTTATAGCCCAAATCGCCCGAACCTTCAACGTGTCCCTTTAAGCACAAAATGTAGCAAAATTATGCTCTCAAGAATAAGGTTACCCGCAAAGCCATGAAATAATGTACCACTTGTGACCAGTTTTCCGCTCAGTTTTGCTTAGCAGAACAATGCTAAGCATTTTGTGTCTGCTTTAAAGCAGCTCTATGACGTCGGTCCCATCCCAGTTCATTATACTTATGCGAATCCAAAGTGTTACTTTGACCATGGAGGTAGAATTCTTTGACGAGCAATTGAAATCTGGGCAACTCTTACCAAACATTAATTGCTGCGAAATTGTGACGTCAAAATTAGTGTAAAGGGGGAAGGGTGTACGCATTTAATTGTCTGTAATAGAAATCCCTCCGTATTGTTAAGACTCGGCCATTATCTTTAAGGGGGGTTCCACCCCGTGGCCGATTAATCCTCTCAGTGCTTTGAACTTTAACAGGAAATTCTCATCAGAAATTGAATTCTGCAATCTCATTAACACGTTTCCTCATGGCAAGCCAAACGCGAAAGGACAAGTCTCTTGGTCCAAGCAATTGCTTCGAGTTAAAGTTAAATTTTTCATAATTGCTCCTTTTTTTCTTTAAGTTCCTCTCCCAGACACACACACGGGACGTTGGCATACACGGACCACTCGGGCAATATTTGAACACAGTGTTGGCTTTTCACACCGCTGAAAGTGCATGGTATATAACCTTCCATGGTGTACAGGCATTTTATTGAACGGGGGGAAGAGACACATAAAAGTGGTGGGCTGCGCCGACGTGACACACTTAAAAGAAAATAAGTTTCAAGTCTTGGCTAATTTTGTACATGCAAAGTTTAAAGGGATCTAAGTTTGGTGTGTTTTTTTCCCTTCTTTTTTTGAGTTGTTATGTCTTGTCTTCTCGGGAAACATTTTGTTTTTATTGGGATGAAGTGGGGTTGGGTTTGGTAGTTTTCTTCGCAAAATGCTGTTTGATTACCAAAATTATATATACATCTATATCCCCGGGGGCTCTTTAGGGGTTGTTTGTGTGATGATGGACTTGACCACTTGAGGGTACAAGTCTATCTGAAACGCCTTCCTCTGTTATGTGCAAAGCCATTTCTCTTGTTCTCTATACTTCATTATTTTTTAATATATATTTTAACACACAAATATCTTTGGAAATGACTTAAAAGCGAGTATACGGCCTAAGCTCTTCGTGAGTACCTTGACGATACACTAACTGATCGAGTTTGACCGGCGTAGTAATAGAACCTGGGGTCGATTTCACAAAACTCTTCCTAACTTAGGACTATTCCTAGGCAATGCTAAGAGATAGGACTAGTCCTAAGTTAGGACCAGTACTTAGGACTAGTCCTATCTCTTAGCATTGCCCAGGACTAGTCCTAAGTTAGGAAGAGTTTTGTGAAATCGACCCCTGGACTTGAAAACCGGAGTTCGTGATAGGGCCCCAAGCTGACCACCTCTTCCTGCCATCCCTTATACTTGCAACAACATCTATCCGAGTCCATAAATAAATACACTCAGCTCTTATTGATTCGACCCACAACCAACAGCCGGACGTGCTGGACGGGAGTTTCCCTTTAAGCTCCTTGTTGTTGTTGTTGTGTGTTTTTTTTTTTTACAAAAGTCGCTCATAGTTTTCCCCGGGGGCTCTTTAGGGATTGCTTGTGTGATGACGGACTTGACCACTTGAGGGTACCAGTCTATCTGAAACGCCTTCGTCTGTTGTGCGAAGCCATTTCTCTTGTGCCCCAAACTTCAAATAGAATCTTATATAACTCTTATTATTCGGAGTATGTCTTCGGGCATCGAGATTTAATTTTAAAAGCACTTTTTGTCTCCCCCCTCCTCCACTTAACGTATATATTTATAGGCACATACATCTCGATTATGTTCTATATGAGGTACGGACAGAAACCCCCATACGATGTGCATACAAGTGTAAATGATGTGTCTTTTATGATTTGGTTTTTAGTGGCAGCGGTGGGATCGATTGTAGCCCAAGGTCTGCGTTTTGTGATATGAAAACTGAGTGTATACAATTATTGACATGATGTTTTGCCTTTCACCGACGAATAAGTGCTCGGTAGTGCGGGGGAAATGGATGAGTTAAAGTCACAAACAGCTGGCTAGTGCAAAAAAGAAACTAAAGGGATTGTACGAGATGGCCGTGATCTTCCTGAACGATTTACAGGACAGCGTGACACATTGATGCAGAACACTGAAATTCTGAAGAAGAAAAAAAACCTTGATGATTGTATTACACATTTTAAGCCCGACTGTGCTATTTCCGTGTTTATCACCTCACACCTGTTGTCTGCTCTGTTTTCAGGATTCATCATTTTATTCTTCTTTTTTTTTGCAAATAGTTATGTTCAGTGTTCTTCGTCGTTATGTCATGCTGTCCTATGAGGGGAACAAGTAGAAAATCGCTGAGGAAAAAAACACATAGTTTCCTTAAAAAATGAAAAAGAAAACTTTTAATTTTGTTCCTTTTTTGTGTACAAACCTTGCGCTGCCAGCATCTCTGCAATGGCGGCTCAGCGTGCATGCAACACTTGCGCGTACGGATTGCCCTGCGTACGTTCGCATGACGTCGAAGCGGCGTGTTCTGAAACGAGTCCGAAAACATTGTTTAAAGCCTAATTTTCTTGACAATATGAAGGAATTTTCTTTCCAGCCTCGGTTTGGTGTCACTTTGACGTGTAGGCCTAGACTAAGGTGGCTGCACCTTGACTAGCTCATCAGTATAATTTTATTTGGGTTAATGACTTTCCCCCACCAAGTCCTTTTTATCAGGGACCTGCCAAGTTGAATGATTTCTTCGTCCAGAGGTCCTTCACCCCCACCCCCGCTACCGGGCTCGGTCCATCATGTGAGCCCTCGCATAAAACAGAGATCTGGGATGGATGCAGAATCCAAACAAAATTGCCTTCACCATAAAGATATAAAAGAGCGAAGGAGATTAAAGATTAATGTCATTCAACTAGAGGTCGTGACTACCCGCCCACGGTCTGACTTACCAATTAACAAACCTATACGGTGACAGTTTCATTCCCCCGGGTCCATCAGCTCCACGGACTATAAAGCCAGTCTAATACAGACAATTACCACCAACGCCCAAGTTGGCGTGCTCTGAGAACGAAACAACTCTAAAATGACAGAGAGAGAGATCGGTTCTAATAAAATTCACCATTCTTCTCGTGGTTTCCGTCTAAATTTTTATCAGTATCTCTCACGGGGTTTGGTTCGGGGTTGACAATCAGCTTAAATCATACTAAGTATTCCCGAATCCAATATATTTTGATTTAAAGGGGCTGTGTTGGCATGATCAATGTAGGTCTGTGCCTGTGAAAGGACTTACGAACTCTTACCCAGTTACTGCGCTCACGCCTACGCCATCCATCCGAGTTATACATATGGAGACCGCGCACTGCGCAAGCAGTAACTTGGTGAGACTTCATAATAGACCATGATAAGAACATAGACCCATTGCACAACGCGCAGCGCACTTGCACGCAAGTCTCCTGTCCGCCATTTTGGGTGTCAAAACGTGCACAAAAGGCACGTTTGTGTTGCATGATCATGACGACACAGCCCCTTTAACAGGCAAGGTTTAGGCTAATTCGAACCAGATTCGAACTACTCCCGGGACTTCCGAAGTGCATCGAAGTATTCTATACAGCCATTAGGTCTGGAAATAGTTTGCGTTTGTCTTTACGTTCGGTCAGCCGCATTTCTGGCCCGCCGCATTTCTAGATTGAAAATTCGCTGCGTTTGCTCGGGGCTAATTGTGAAGACAAATAACATGCGTAATGGTCAGACTATAATATTGCATGATATGACTCGTATTATATAACCAGGTTGAAAACACCTTGGAAAAAAGCTGAGCTGCCACTAACTCCACAGTCAGTGGCGTAACCGGGGGGGGGGGCAGTGGCGATAGCCCCCCCCCCCAACCCTGCTCTCATAACCTTTGCACCCCAAGTGAGATTGTACACAATAAACTTTATGCATTGACGTCATCACGCCGCCATCTTAGAGGTAAAACGATGACGAAACAATGGAAAAAGCACATTTTGTACGCGCGGCGCAGAGAATGAGCCAATGAGCAATCTTCTTTTGACCTCTAGCCGAGGGCGCCCTACTCAAATGACGTCATGTGCACAATATTGAATGGTTCGATACATGAAGTAGCTAGCCCCACGATAACAATTGTGATTATGTCTTTGCCCCCGCTTGCTAACCCTCCCCAACTCCCCCGCCCCGAAAGGGTATTGTTACGCAACCTGTGTAACACAGGGAACCAGACCATTTCACTCTCAGTCTCGGTTTGGTTTTTATTATTTATCATACAGGCCTATAGCATGCAGGGATCACGCGTTCAAAGAGCCCTTTTTTGTGAGTCGCGCTTGAAGACTACGTGTGTATCTGCAAGCCTGATGCTTCGTTCTTCGAAAGGGGAGGGGCAAGGGCCCTTTCTCCTTTTTGAACATTTCAAGGGGCACCAAGGCAATGACCAGGGGCAAAGTGGAGGCGATTTTCCTCCGTTGCCTCCGTGTTGCACAGGCCTATATAGCTTGTACCTATAGATGCGCGTTTAAAGGTAGGGCCATCGGTCACCACTCCAACAAATTAATGACCACTTGGTGAGAAGCGCTGCAGCTGTTGATAGTCATGAACTATTTTGAGAAAGGATTCCCTTCGAAGTAATAGGATTTGACTGAAAAAAAGTTCACCCGAAAACATTTGAACCTAAACGGCATGAACCGTTTCTCAGAATTCTGAGTGTTGGTGTCCGATTGCGAATGCTATATGGTCAGAGATGCAGGTAGCCGCTGTCACACATCGCTAATTCTAAACGTAAATGGAATCGACGTTCTTGTGATAATACAGTGACGGTTTTTTTGCTGGTTTTTTTTTCAGCATAGTTACTGTATTCAGCTGAAAATTTGACAAGTGACTTTTATTGTATCTTTCTTTATTATTGTCAAGTAATGAACCACAAGGGAAACTGACTGGGTAAATTTCAAATAGCTTGGGGTTGAACAAAGAAAAATTGACTATAGAGCGGGATTTGAACCAACGACCTTCGGTACGTTAATCCGGAGGTCGTTGGTTCAAAATCCCGCTCTAGTCAATTTTTCTTTGTTCAACCCCAAACTTTCTTTATTATTGTGCTCATAAATCAGCATTACGTTGACAAAAAACAGCTTTACCAATCTGTGACTCTACCTTTAATAAACGCTATTTGAAAAGACACCGCAAACCGTTCTTAAAGGTATTGTACAATTTTGGTAACAGCTCAAAATCAGTGTCCACATTTTGTGTGATTAAACATATGCATGAACAAACAAACCTGTGAAAGTTTGAGCTCAATTGGTCATCGAGGTCACGAGAAAATAGTGAAAAGAGATCTTATGTGTTTTCTGGGTTTTTTTTCAAATTATTGCGCGCGATAATTACTATTGTTTTACTCGTTTCTCAGAAACGATAGCATTTTAGGCAGAAATATTTTAAGGAACCCTTTCTACCATTACTTACTTTAAATCACAAGTTATGTGTGAATCTGTGAACATTGTGTTTTTCGATCTTACCAATAGTGTACAGGGCCTTTAAATATCTGGCTGAATTATAATGCGTGTCTAATACAGTTGTTGTGAATTTATGGACATTGCTTTTTCACCCGAGGATCGATTTCCCATCAGAGAAAAACTGATGGCGTGATCTCAGGCTTGAGAGTTATAGTCTTTCATCTAGCCTCAATCCTGCATATAATTTAAAACATCACGAGCAAGAGGAGGGGTGACAAAAATGGCTTGATCGGGCGCGTTGTTGGTCTTCTATCTTGCGTGCACATCCCGTGTGTCCCGAGATATAAATGCGAACAGACGTATGAAGCCCAATTCCGAGCCACAACCATGCACGTTGCAATGGCGTGGTTGTGTGGCTTCATACGTATGAAGCCAACCACCATGGTTGTGGCTACATATGAAGCCACAACCACGAGACGGTCAGGGTGACTGGATAGGAGGGGGAGGCGGTGAGGGTGAGGGTTTGTGGTTTTGTGAGGGTTAGGGTAGGTTAGGGTTAGGGTTAGGGGTATGGGGTAGGGGAGGGGTAGGGGTAGGGGTAGGGTTGGGGTAGGGTTAGGGGTAGGGTGAGGGGTGAGGGTGAGGGGTAGGGCTAGGGGAAGGGTTAGGTGTAGGGGTAGGGTTGGGGTTAGGGTGATGAACACTCCCCCTTTCACCATGGAAGAACCCAACCAAGTAATAAACGTGCATGGTTGTGCCATAGAAAAAAGCGAGGAATTTGGCTTCATACATCGTGACGCATATATGCCTCGTGTGTGCGCCTTGATTGAAGGCTATATATTTGTGATTTGTGAAGGTCCATCAGTATTCTTCATTTTTTAATAATTGGATTTAATGGATGTTGTAAGAAGGGCGTAAGTAATATTTGCGACCTTTGCACATAAAATTACCCTTTACATCCCGGCAACAGAAGGTCGTTGGCTCTTATATACACAAAGATATGGCATAAGTACCACAAAGATTTGTGTGTGTGCAGAAGCTAAGCCTGTGGTAACTTATTAATGGTAGAAAACAGTTGTCACTGGTCTTATGAAGTAACCTTATAGGCATATGGTCCACAGCCCAAAAATTCGTGTTTTGAAGTTGCACTGTTTTTCAAAAACTGCTGCATGCTTACTGTTTGTTTGTTTGGTTTTTTTTTTAACAAAGATAAACTGACTTCTTTATTTGTACATAACCGTTAAACCATTCATTCTTGCAAATGTGTGTTAATCGTTTCAAGAAATCGTACACTAAATCCTGTTTAATTCATTTAAAACGTTTTCATTTTGCAAATGCCACTCCATTGCAGAGACTTAATGTCTATTGGAAACTTTTGAAGGGGCACCAAGGCCAAGACCGCGGGGCAACAGAGGCCATGGCCTCCGTGGTCTCCGTGTAACGCCAGGCCTGCGGATATTTCTTCATAAACTTGATGACATTATAATCATGGCATCAAATCAATCAATATCGAAAATCCATCGTGCATAATGAAGATTGCTCGAGAAGTGATGTCGGGATCAGGCTGCGCGGGGTCGGGGGAGGAATACGTCAATGCAACGGCTCCCAAAGTCGTTGGTCATCAGACGGTCTGTATGATGCACTTGACTCGAATTCTCTGGTCACCGCACCTGTGTCCTTGCTAATGCCTTTCACGCTTATGTAGACCGAGTTCGATAAAAAGCCAAGGGCATATTTTTGACGCGGCTTGTCAAAGACAAAAGATAAAATTGTACTGAAAGATGGGTATAGTGCTGCGTACGATTGTCGATTATTAAAGGCGAACTGATTTCAATATATCCAGAAATAAACATACAATCTACAATCCCGGCTAAAAATGGAAGTGAGGCTTGGGGAGGCACCATGGTACCTAAAACACTTTCTATGAGCTGTGGTGGTTCTGAGACGAACCATGCAATGGTTTAACAACTCGATGGCATGTTTAAATCCGGAGGGTAGCAGGTTCGAGTCCTGCTCTTGTCCTCGTGTCGTTCGTTCGTTTGTTTGTTTGTTCAACCCCAAATTACAAAAGTGACGGGCTGGTGGGGAGTCGAACCTCCACCCGCTGCTCTTTCGCTACGCCTCTGTATGCCACCCTCCTACTAAGACATATCCCTACAAAGGACCCTTCCTCTGTGTAGTACAATAAATACGAAAGTGAAAGGCCACCATGGCTAACTAAGACAGTATCCTATAGATAGGTTGCAGTATGACGTAAATCGGCCATCTTTACGGGCAGTTTGGAACAAACAGTCGTGCGTTTCGTGTGAGAACGGCGTGCAACACGCGCGCATTTCACGAAACTCATTGCAGGATTGGTCGGCTGCGTTAATAAGTTGAGCGTTTGACGCACCTGCAAGCCAAAATGCACTTTGCCCGTAAAATTTGCGTCTACTGGGAACTAATAGGTACCAGCATGTCCACAAAATTACATACAATACTACGTTGCAGAAACCGGGGTGTTAAAATTGACACCGAGGGTGTTGTGACACGTAGATACCAAAAAAGGAATCAATACTAATATCACAGGGTGTTAAAATAACACCAATGCAGTTGGGTTGGCAGAAACTATTGTTACTTTAAAGGTATTGTACACTTTTGGTAACAGCTCCAAATCAGTGTCCACATTTTGTGTGATTAAACATATGCATGAACAAACAAACCTGTGAAAGTTTGAGCTCAATTGGTCATCGAGGTCACGAGAAAATAATGAAAAGAGATCTTATGTGTTTTCTGTTTTTTCAAATTATCGCGCGCGATAATTACTATTGTTTTACTCGTTTCTCAGAAACGATAGCATCTTAGGCAGAAATATTTTAAGGAACCCTTTCTACCATTACTTACTTTAAATCATGTAAGTTATGTGTGAATCTGTGAACATTGTGTTTTTTCGATCTTACCAATAGTGTACAGGGCCTTTAAAACCCTATGATGTGAACTGTATATTTTGTAATCTGATATGTGACTACACCCATGGTTTCAATGTTTTACACCCCAGTTTTTGCAGTATATCTTCCACATTTTGCCTTGCGTTTGTAGTTATAAAAGAGACGATCTGATGGGGGAGTATACTACCCCCCCCCAGTCCACCCCCACCCTCTTCTTGGCTTCGCCACTGTACCACCCCACTAAGACACTACCCCCAGGTACCAGCACTTAATAATTGTCTTCCCCGAACCTCGTGTACACCTTGACTTTAAGTCGTCCGCGGACTCCTAATTGAAGGATCCACAATCCAAACAGAGCCTCGTCACGGGAGGAAACTGTGTCAATATTGAAGGGAAATTGAAACATTCAATATTGAAATGCCCCACAGCGTGGACGGAAAAGAAAGCAACAAGAAGAGAGAAAAAAAACACAGAGTCGTTAGTGAGGGAAGAGGGATCCGCATGTGGTATGAAATGAAAGCTTAAAGGCATGGATACTTTTGGTAATTACTCAAAAAATGCATTTAACCATAAAAACTTACTTGAGAAACGACTCCCACTGAAAAAAAAAATGATTTTTTTTACGCCAGTTACAAGGTCAAAATCCAATGCTGTTATGATTGAATACGACCAACATTCAGGGATGAGCTAAAAATTCTCTGTACAAAAATGTTCAGACCAAATATTTGAAATGTGACGTCATCGAACGTTTTTTTGGATGTCGACAAAAAATGCACCGGATTGGTATCAAACAAAGTGGTGAGCAATATCAATACTTTTATGGATAAGGAGGCCAGACTAATTTTCTCATTTTACAATGTTTTAACATGAGAATAGAGACTTCTAAGTCTATATAAGGACCTTATCCGTTGGAAAATGAGTGTATCACAAAACTGAATTTGACCTTGGAGCCCCTCTTTAAACAGGAATGAAAAAAGAGTCGCTGCAAACTGTATGTGGTTGTTTTACACAACCGGTTCTTCCCAATATTGATCGCCACGAGAGAGATTAATTTATTGATGGTGTTACAGCAGACATTTTACGGGATGATATTCACACTAAGGGCATACACAAGGTTTCTATTAATCCTACTTCCATATTAGACCCCTTGCATTGGCTGCCATCGTTGATGAAACGTGCACGCGTGACTGAGAGCTATCATTGGCTGAGAGTCGTGCGGAGTGCGTACACACGCGTGCACGTTTCCATTGTTTTTTCATCAAAGATGGTGGCCAGTGACGTCATGTGCATTCCATTTATACACTTTAATGATTAAACGTATGTAAAGGCTCTCTGCAGACAGATAGCTATTGCAGAAGAGTTTACCATGCCGGTTCTTTTAAAGAACCTCAACATAAATATTGGATGCGTTTGAGTGCACTGTCGCAGAATAGAATCACGAGGTGAAATCTTTATTATTCCATTTTGCGAGGCGAAGCCGAGCGAAAAAAAACAAACACCTTGTTCCCCGTGATGATACGACATTGCCTCGTTTGGGACGAACGGGCGGGAACGATTGTTTTGGAAATGACGCTGCGAAGCGTCCGATACGTACTGTAGGACTCCTATAATAATTATTAAAGTTTGGTGCGTCGCGGCAGCATAGCTCACACTATGGCAATAAAAAGGATGACACGTGATGCGTTTTCCACCAATCAAATGATAGGTGTCTGTGTGAGCAGTTTGTAAAGGCAATTGTTCTTGTCCATGGTGTTGCTGCAAAACAAGCTGATTCCCACATTGTCTTTGACTCCTTGCACTGACGTCACGCGCGCCTACTGTCTGCCCTTGGTCTGCCCATTTTGGGAGTCAGAATGTATATCAAGTTATGGTGTGCTTATTACTTATTACTGGTTCTTGTTTTTGGCTCTTTAAAGAACACGTTTTGGCTCATTAGAGAACCAAAACTGGTTCTTTAGAGAACCAAAACTGGTTCTTTAGAGAACCAAAACTGGTTCTTTAGAGAACTAAAACTGGTTCTTTAGAGAACCGAAACTGGTTCTTAAAGGAACATTACAGAATTGGTTTTTGCTAACAAAACAGTTGCTGGCAGTGTAAGCACTTTCATTTCTCATCAAACATGGCATTTCAGTTAGAAATATTTCAAGGGATGTTTTCTACCATCATCATCATTATACCGTGTAAGTTTTATGTAGATCTGTGATCAAAAAGTATATTTTACAAGTTTTGTTCTTACCAATTCTGTAATGTGCCTTTAAGGGAACCAAATTTGCCCTTTAAAGAGCCAAAACTGGCTATTTAAAGAACCAAGACTGTTTTTTGGGAGAACACATGACTGGTTCTTTTGAAGAACCATTTTAAAGGGTTCCTAATAGGGGTTCCAGTACAGAACCTTTGATGGTTTTCCTGAGAGGACAAGATATAACAACCATTTCTGGTTTTATGTTGCTCTTTTTTCTTCATAGTGTGTACTGTCTGCCCATGGCCTGTAATTTGGGGAGTCAGAAAATGTATATAAAGTTGTGGTATGCGCGTATTACTGTACGATTGTCGCCTTTTAATGCACACTCCCCCCAACATGGTGCGAGCAAGATTGATCACGCAATGACGTTACATGATTTGGGTACTTTCTTAACATGGAAACTCAATTTGACTTCACTAATCAAACAGGTGTACGGGTCGCTGAAACTGTAGTTATCACCAACCCTTTTTTAAGACACGTAGCCCTGTCAAGATTTCCACTCATCGGAGACTTTATTTCCCCATGGTATCGCCAAAAAAAACTGACTGATCGTATGGTCCATCTCATGCAAGGTTCAAAATCCTACTTTCGTACTTCGTGACAGCTTACTAATTAAGCTGGAGGGTCGCTGCAACGTTCGTGATATTGCCTGAACATTGTTCACGCAATTAAGTTGACCTGACACTAATTAAATTGATGTCGAGAGTGTCGGTATTAAAGGAACATTACAAAATTGGTTTTGCTAACAAAACAGTTGTTGGCAGTGTAAGCACTTTATGTAATCCACCATATACATAAACTGACAAACCTGTAGAAGTTTGAGATCGATCGGCCATCTGGGTCACGAGAAAATAGTGAAAAACCGATTACACATTTTGCATGAAATCATATAGATTCAACAAATGAATAAAACGCTCACTGAGCGATAAACTCCAATCGGAAAATTAGTTTATTCATTTCTCATCAAATATATCATTTCAGACAGAAATATTTCAAGGGATGTTTTCTACTATCATCATCATTAGACCGTGTAAGTTTTATGTAAATCTGTGATCAAAAGTATATTTTACAAGTTTTTTTCTTATAAATTCTGTAATGTTCCTTTAAGATTGGTTGGTGTGTAGAATGAGCTAAATGGCCGATTCTTTGTCAACACATTAGTGAGATCACTTGCCATTTAGTGACTGCAGAGGTGACTGCTCTATGTCCCGACATAATTAAATAAAACAATACAAATAGAAATATATAAAACAGTGTTTTTACAATGCATACAATAATAGCAAAATCAAAATAAGTAACAGAATAAATAACGAAATAAATCCTTGAGTAAATAAATAAAAAAATTACATACAGTAGAATGACAACAAAAAGTCATAAATGTAATGATAAAAGTAACTGTGATTAATAAACGATAATTTTATGTCAAATATTTATGGGTCATGCTAACCCTGAATCTGTATCAAAAGACCCAGAAACCGGGTCAAAATGACCCAGAATCCGAGTTGAAATCCCAATTTTTTCAAAATCAGTTTTCGGCTCAGCCTAAACCCTAGCCTTTAGTCAAGGCGCACGCGGCACGCCAGATGGCACGCACAACCCCCAAAAATGTAACGCACGAAAAAAGGCTATAGCAGTGTCCTATCTTTTTTCGTGCGTGAAATCTGGGGGCCGCTACCGCGTGCGCCTTGACTAAAGGCTACCTAAACCCAGAAATGCTGGGACCTGCTGGGACCCGGAATCTGTGTCAATTCTGACCCGGGCGTTTTTTTTTTAGAGTGTAGGTCTCGCGGGTACACACCGGGAAACTGAGGACTAGGTTGAGAACCTTTTTATCTCGTCGTGTCCTTGAGACGGCATGATGTTGCCCACCAATAGACTGTGCGGTGACGCGCATATTCAAACATTGGGCCTAGGGCCGCGTTAAAGTGCTGCTCATTTTCGGTACCTTATGGAGACCAAGGACAAAACAAAACAAAAAGGAAAACAAAAGGTCTCCATGGGGGAAGTTTAAAGACTGGAGTGCTCCACAAGGAAATCTATGTACAAAGTCTATGGGAAACTGTAAGTGCAGGGACAAAGGAAAGAACAACAAAAAATGCTCCACAAGGATGCATTTTTGAGAATGTGTGCGCGGGTTTGTTTTCTTCACGCGTTAAAGACACTGGACACCTTTGGTAATTGTCAAAGACCAGTCTTCTCACTTGGTGTATCTCAACATATGCACAAAATAACAAACCTGTCAAAATTTGAACTCAATTGGTCGTCGAATTTGCGAGATAACAATGGAAGAAAAAACACCTTTGTCACACGAAATTGTGTGCTTTCAGATGCTTGATTTCGAGACCTCACGCAGCAGAGGTCTCAAAATCAATTCAAATATTTTACTGAGAAATTACCAGTCTTTCTCAAAAACTACGTTACTTCGGAGGGAGCCGTTTCTCACAATGTTTTATACTATCAACAGCTCTCCCATTGCTCCATTACCAAGTAAGTTTTTATGCTAACAATTAGTTTGAGTAATTACCAATAGTGTCCAGTGCCTTTAAAGCAATGTACGTTAGGACCAAAATGTCATTAAAAAATGTTCGAATACGCGCGAGACTTGCACGGTCTATAACCCCCTTTTCATTTCACCCACGTGTGTCTTTTATACTGGCTGAACCCGAACCCCCGTTATACGTTCTGCACTCTTCACACGGTCTCTCCACAAATAATGAAGTTCTTAATTAAAGTTGGTAGAGACACAGCCCCGTGAGTGGGGGTGTTTGTATGTGTGTTTGATTTAGCGCTTGCAGTCAAACAATATTGTCCGGACCGGGGGGAGGGGGGGTTCCCCGCGAATCACCCCCGGGGGAAACTTGGAACCCAAACACGGTATACCATGGGGAGCGATTTACGCTGTCGTCATGACGGCCGTGGGTAATAATAATGTATTGATGGCCCCAGGCTATATGCAGCATCACATATCAACAACGCTTGGCCGAGGTATGGATGATTGTACGCAATGTCTAGATCGTCAGCGCTTGCCCTATTTTTTTTTTTTATATAGTACGCCATGCACGTAGCAGCAGCAATTCTCTTCTTTCTGTTTGTCCCCCCCCCTTTTTTTAAAAGAACGTAACCAAAACGAGTCTGAGAGAAAAGTAGTCTGGCCTCCTTATCCAAAAATGCTAATTAACTGCAGTATTGCTATTACTCACCAGTATTGCATACAGAGAGCTCGACAACGATTGTAACCCTTATGGTGAAAGTCTACGACTGCAGGCCTATGCAATGGATCGTACATATACGCCTTTGCAGTCCCTAAGTGTAACCCGGCCTATACTGTATCCTCGACCATCATGCATGCACCTAAATATACCCTGAACGAAAATGTAGCCCTAAATCCTTACCTAAGTACGTCCCGACTTTGTAATGGATGCATTGAGATACAAGCTTTTGGGCCTCATTTTGTCCCGGGCTACGTTTAAATCCGGACTTCATTTTGTGAGCGCCGTTCTTTTGCGTGTATGTCAATCGCGAGGACATAGTGCTGTTAATTTTAAGCCACATTTTTTTCATTCAAACCTCGACTGTTTTAAAGGTAGGGTCAACGCTTGGCGACGACCCCGGGGCAAAAAAAGGATGTCATTTCTAAAGTCGAGAAGGTCCCATACCGGTTTTGCAATTTATAGGAAAGTTTCCTCTTGAGTTTTCCTACCCAAGTTCGGTCAATATCTTTTTTTCTTTCTCTGACAATATGCCGACTCCTTCCAACCAGAGCTAATACATACCTCATCCCACATTGTTTGATTTTATAATGACAATTCTTTTCTTTTAAAGGAACATTACAGAATTGGTTTTTGCTAACATAACAGTTGCTTGTAGTGTAAGCACTTTATGTAATCCACCATATACATAAACTGACAACCCTGTAGAAGTTTGAGATCGATCGGCCATCTGGGTCACGAGAAAATAGTGAAAAGCCGATTACACATTTGCATGAAATCATATTGATTCAACATAATAACGCTCACTGAGCGATAAACTCCAATCGGAAAACTAGTTTATTCATTTCTCATCAAATATGGCATTTCAGACAGAAATATTTCAAGGGATGTTTTCTACTATCATCAGCATTAGACCGTGTAAGTTTTATGTAAATCTGTGATCAAAAAGTATATTTTACAAGTTTTTTTCTTACCAATTCTGTAATGTTCCTTTAAGTAATTGTGTGATCCACAAGCTTCGTACCATGCTCGCTATATGTTACATGCCCCCCCCCCCAAAAAGAAGAAAGTTCCCATACTGTAACACACTATTTTCCTCTTGTACAGAAGTACCCCCTTCCCCCCTAAAATAACCCTACCTATAACATTGATATGAAAATTATGCAATATATATAAATACATTTTTTATACATGAAGGTCATTTGATCAGAAATGAAATTGTTAACTACGTATATTGTGTTTTTAACAATCAAAACATACAATTGTTTCCGTCAGTAATTTTGCGGTGTTTGAGGTCCTCTGAAGAATGCCTGAAATTCCCAGAACACGGTGAAGACACAATTGCAATGTGTGTGTGTGTGTGGGGGGGGGGGGGGTTACCATGCCACATTATCAAGGACCACATGGCATGCCCGACACATGGAACTGAATGCAACAAAGTGTTATGTAATATAATCTATTGAAGACGGTATTTGGTGAAATCCAATGATCAGTCTCACTCGAACGAGAAAAAAAAGCAACAGTGTTTTTCGCGTGAGGCGTTCAAATTATGGATGACTCCCCTAAGTCCTGTAGTTCTGGCCCAGCGTTGGTTAATAACGCCGATGCACCGGGGCTGCATGCGTATCGCTCTAGAATCATACATAAAGGCCGTCCCCGCAAACGGTATGTTAGATGGCGATATTTAATGATGGATTGGATGGGAGGGGGAACAAGAGAGGGATGACTGGAGAGCCAGGCTAGCCCAACGGCTGTGTTCGATTGATTTTTTTTGTTGAGCCACCGTTGTGAGCGCACTCAGCCGGAGTGGATTCAGGTTTTTTTTTCTCTTCTTCTTCCGTGGAGCATTTCTACCCCGCGTGAGGCGCGTGACGGCAGTGTTCAACTTAAGCGTCATACCGAAGCACCGAGGTGCGTTGCCTCTCTGACCGCGCTCAGTTGGAAACTCGAAGCCGTACACTCGAACGTTTACCCCCCGTGATACGAGCAAGTCGGCACGCTCAAACTCCGCTGAGGTATTAAACCGCCATGTGGGGAATACAAGTCGTTTGTGCGTTGGTGATGAATTTCGGTAAGCCTAGATTTTTCAATTATTATTTTATACTGTTCACTCTGTTGAAAAATGTCCTCATCATCTAGTTTCTCTACCTTTAAATCCAATGTAACCAAACTGAGGCTGTGTGTCAAAAATAGTCTGGCCTGTTTTGTGTGTACACGAATCTTTCGTATACAACAGGATGTGGAACCGGGGAACACGACATTTCTCAGAGATATCACTTTAGACTGATCCAGATGAAGAGTCGAGTGAATGCGTTGGGCGAAAAAACAGTGTTGGCTGAAAAAAATTAGCACGCGCAAAATCTAAGACAATGTAGGCCTATTCGCAAGACGTATTCCACCTTTGTTTGATTTGAGGAGTCAATATTGTATCTAGCTTCAATCATCAAGGTTGTATTTGATCACTGTGGAAACATGACATAGAGAGACTTTTATACACACTGATCCCAAGTAGCTCCTTGGACGGCTATTTTCCCGAAGGGATTGCTAATGAGGCGAGGGTGAAAACTCTCCAAGGATAGGATAATAAGAAGTAATCATAACAAGTAAACTTGCAGGAATAACGATGTAGTAAATCCCTCCTGGGAGGAGGAGGGTTGGCTCTGAAGAGAGCTGTTGGTATAGACCTTATTGCATATGACGTCATTCGAGTAGGGCGCCCTTGGCTAGAGGTCAAAAAAAGGTTGCTCATTGGTCCATCCTGTGCGCCGCGCGTACGATGTGCGTTTTCCACTGTTGCATCATCGTTTTACCTCTAAGATGGCGGCGGGATGACGGCAATGCATAAGGTCCATTGTCCCGACGTTTCCAACAGTATACTGCGCTCGTCTTCAAGAGGAAACGTTTTTAAAATATTCCGAAAGCCACCAGTTACGTAACTGGGGAGGGGGGTGCATAGATGCACGCCCCGAGTGCCCCTAACAGACCTTATGCATTAACGTCATCACGCCGCCATTCTTAGAGGTAAGACGATGACGAAACAATGGAAAACGCACACCTATGTACGCGCGGCGCAGAGGATGAGCCAATGGGCAATCTTCTTTTGACCTCTAGCCGAGGGCGCCCTACTCAATTGACGTCATGTGCATAAGCTCTGTTGAATTATTGACTGAGATATTTAAATCTACCGGAGTTAAATGTTACACAGAGTTTTAAAAATATCCTTTTTTCATTTGCACGCAGACAATGTAGTTTTTGCGTATGGGTATAACAAAATAGTAAATAGCGTAACAGGGAAAGCTGACAAGGGGCTCATATTAAGAGAAATACAAACATAAACTACCGTTTTGATTGGCCAGAAGTGCCCCCTATCATAAATTAAATGTTGCCACCCTTGTGCCCCCTAAAATTTTTACCCTGGTTTCGGCGCTGAAATTCACCTAGTGGCTTACAAGTTCAGATTATGTTAAAGAATATCGTACCCAAAACCAAACCCATGGATTTTCTTTTGCATACTTTCGTGTATATTTTGTTTTTACTCTTCGTTGTCCAAAGGTACAACGAAAAGCTGCATCGTTTTAAACGCTGTGTTACTATACTTCTAAAAATGGCCGGGATTCAAAGGCCGTGGCAGAATTGGCCGCTACGGCTCTACGTACGGCTGGGTCGCTGCGTCACCGTGCGCTGAATATAGGACGCCCTTAGCTATTACTCTAATAGCAACAGTCGTTCCGTGGGGCATAAAACTATGGTGGCCCTAAAGGGACATCACATATCACAAACGTGTACGCATATGGCCCTTTTCGAATTCCGGCTTCGGCTCCAAAATCGGCTCAGGCTAGCTAGGCTCCCTCAATTATTTTAACTTACGCATGCTTTGTGGTCAGGGCTTCAGACGAGAAAACTGGGCATGAAGCCCAATCCGGAGCCGAAGCCGTGGATTCGGAAAGGGCCTACGTATGCAATGTCGCGAAATTTATCGCGAATAAAAATCTGCGCACACGTACGCGATGTCGCGAAACAATTCGCGAATATGTGCGCATACGTATGCGATATGCGATGTCCCTTCAGGGCCACCATAACCCATTTCTGTTTCAGTCAGTATGACCCAAGGGATCTGTTTCAAAATGACCCAGAAATGGGTCAAGCTTGACCCGGATTCCGGGTAAAATCTGACCCTGTTTTTTTTTTTGTAGGGGGGGGGAGCTCTGTAGTCGCCAATTCGGGTACAGCCTATGGATTGGAAACACCGCGGTGTCTCGCGTTACATTGTTCCATGACAACTGATATCAGGAAGTCTATGTTGTTGTTTTTTCTCTCTGTTAATGTCTTGTCGATGTTGCAATATCACATTGCAACAAATTAAACAGTATCAAACTATTCAGACGACCGAGTTTCAGGAACTGGCCTACAGTGCAACGGCGAGTATAGCTGCGAAACTACCCGTGTGCATTTACCCACATTTTATGAACATTTCACTCGAGGTGTTTTAATAATAGCAATAATAGTAGGCCTACACACTCCCTTTAAGATCGTTTCCAGATGTGAATTCACGACAAAAACCACTGAAATGTAAATAATCTTTGTATTGACTGACTCCCACCCCCCCCCCCCCCACTCACCCACTCCCTCCGTACCGCCCTCAAATTCCTCAACCGTGTAGTATATAGAATTCCTATATAGGTTTCATATATAGATTTCTGGGGGCAGGTGGACGTAAGGCGATATGATGGCTGCAAGTCCTTGGCTTCCGTCGATCTTAACAACCCTGTGCTTCTTCTTGCACGATGCTACCAAGAGCACATGGTGCTTCACACACACACACACACCACACACCACAACACTGACTTTGAATTTGTTGCTGCATAATAATTATATCTGTACTCTTTCTAGAAAACTTGTGCCATTATTGGCACTATTTAGGAGAACGTGTGCTTCTCGCAGTATTTTTTTCCATCCCTTTCAGCTCTTCTGGAAATCTAATTTCCGAGCTGAGCGTGATTCTATACATCAAAAGCACAATAGTGCTTTCCTAGATGGTTCGACATTAAATTTGATTAATACCTGATTACACCGTAGGGGCTTACACATTTGATACAGAGAAGTTGCTCCATTGTTAGTTCTAGGTGGCAGGGCCCAGTTTCACATAGCCTTTAGTCAAGGCGCACGCGGTAGCGGCCCCCAGATTTCACGCACGAAAAAAGACTAGCGCTCGCGCTGCCAGCCTTTTTTCGTGCGTTACATTTTTGGGGGTTGTGCGTGCCATCCGGTGTGCCGCGTGCGCCTTGACTAAAGGCTAAGTTTCACAGAGCAGATTTATTCTAAATGTTGGGTCATACTTTGGTACTGACCCCGAAAAAAAGTGTAGAATTTTCACCGAAAGCCTAGTTGTTATAAAGAGGGCAATAGTTTTTAACTTAGGCCCATTTCGAATCCACGGCTTCGGCTCCGGATTGGGCTTCAGGCCCAGTTTTCTTGTCTGAAACCCTGACCGCAAAGCATGCGTAAGCTAAAATAATTGAGGGGGAGCCTAGCTAGCCTGAGCCGATTTTGGAGCCGAAGCCGTGAATTCGAAAAGGGCCTTATTAGAAAGGGAGTCGGGCTTGTGTATGCAGTCTGTATTTTTGCATTCCTATTGTCTGCTGTATAGGTTTTTAAGGTGTTACTGTCTCACAGTCGCATTTGCGGACTAACTCCCCTAAGTTTTCTTTTTCACCCAGTGCAATTCGAATGTTTAACATAAATCGCAGGAGATAATTTTTAACTTAGGAAGGGGATGTGGGCTTGTGTATATGCAGTCTGTATTTTTGCATTCCTATTGTCTGTTGTTGTTATTTAAAGTGTTACTGTCGTCTCTCTGTTTTTCTGTAATTTAGTTTTTATTGTGAACATTTTGAGTGGTGTGTCATTGTGGTTGATGTATTTTTATATATTTTTATATATACTTTTCACACCAGAAAAGGGACCTTCATGTACTTTTAACATGACTGATAAAATATTGAATTGAATTGAATTGAATTGAATTGAATTGAATGATTGAATTGAAAGTAAAGCGTCTGAAGATACCGCGTTAATTAGAAATCAATAAAAGAGTTTCGAAAATAATTAATCTCCAAAGACAGCCTGAAGAGTAAAAGCGACTTTTGGAGATTCAAATATCCGTGGTATCTGCTTGTGAATGCTGCGGCCAGAGATGTAGTTGGTACCCGTTGTGCCACCTCTCTAAAACGTGAATGGATTCGTAGCTGAAACTTTCACAGGTGACTTTTATTGACAATTTGGCCTATAAAGTAGTTATTGTGTGCGTAACACGTAACACAACACAATTGTGTACGTATATTAAACAAGTCTAAAGGTACCGTGTACGTACATGATAGTTTTTGTGTACGTACACGAACAGAGCGAGATAATTTTAGTCTCGTGGCGCACTACTCTTCCGTAAACGAGTGACGTAACAGTGCAAACACATTAAAGCGCGCGCACCAACGCTGTCAAATCTTCTTGACTAAACTTGAGGAAACGTGCTTTTTTGGTTTAATGCGCACATTTTCCCGACTATGGATAGTTCCCATTGATCTTCATGAATACAGTATCAATGGAGATCAATGATGGTTCCCACTTTGACGTCACACAGTGTGAAGTCGGCAATCGTTATGGGCATATCAATCATGTTGTCAACCCCCAACCTGTATGTTATGCGTAAATACCGCGTGCTGCAGCACGCGGGAATTTTTACCCAGTTCCTAGATGATTGGCATGGTGAATCGGTTGGCTGCGTAGACAAATTAAAGCGCTTGCTGACGCGGCTCAAAAGCCGAAAGCCAAGTTGCCCGTAAAGATGGCGTCTATCTACAGAGCCTCCTCAGTGACGTCACATTTTCCTAGCAAAGTGGGAAGTCCGCCATGCTTGAGTACTATGAACACACGTCCGCTCAGACGTGTTTGTGAATCCCGTAAATCGAGGACTTCTCTTTGTTCTCCCATTGTCATTTGGACTTGGTTTCCCCATTGGTTTTGTACACAAAAGCGAGGACGTCCTCGCTCTGTCAAAACACCCTGATCACTGTTGTAAAGGTCCCAGTTTCAACGGTAGAAACGCTCAGTGTCATCCAGCGTTGCGTTTCGTTGTTGAATACGCTTCGTCGTGCAGTTCATGAAGCTTGGTGCTACGTCCGATATGGCGGCTAACGCTGTGGCTACGGCTGGATCGACGCGTCATCATGCGTTGAAGTATAGCACGTCGTTAGCAACACCCTTGGCAACAGTCGTAGCCGTAGCCCTAGCTGCCATTTTAGATACGGCCCTTTTCGAAACCGCAGTTTTGGGCTTAAGGCTAACGCTGTTTTTCTTTCTTTTTTTAAACGTGCGCTTTCGGTATTGGACTTTGAACAGGCGGACGGAGCCTAAGCCGAAGCCTTAGTTTCGAAAACGCCCCATGGTTAATACAGTGATGAATTGCCCCTCGGAATAATACCTGTAACTGCAAAATAACACGACATGTTAATGAGGGCTTCTTCGTCATTAAAAAGTCGTTGTCAAGTCGATTACCTGCCGCTTCTCTACACGTTGACCAGCCAGCTGCCGTGCATTACAGCTAATTAAACACAATG
The DNA here is from genome assembly GCA_032158295.1 of Pycnopodia helianthoides. Taxonomy (NCBI): domain Eukaryota; kingdom Metazoa; phylum Echinodermata; class Asteroidea; order Forcipulatida; family Asteriidae; genus Pycnopodia; species Pycnopodia helianthoides. Next base: position 3,598,827 of record CM063257.1, read on the forward strand.
ATTAGCAGTCACCTTCTTTATAGATGGTGACCCATTTTTGTGCAGGGACTAATTCTACTATTGTCAGAATGGATTTCAAATGAATTCCCACATGTTTGTAAGTGCTGATCGCCTCGAGAAATGTTTCTGCATGAAATGATGTTGTGCACAAGGACATTTTGTAAATCATATATATATTATGTATATATATATAAATCTAGTAGAGGAGATGGCCTTAGCTTTCGACCCAGACAGGATATAATGTATATATGTTAATATCTTTTTCAGTTACATTTCTAACGACCTTCATAAAAGCATAAATAAAAGCTCTATAAAAAGCCTCTTCCACACTGCCGATCAAAGTACCGGAAAACATAAACCACAGGAAATTGCCGGGGAATTTAAAGCCCACTGCAATCCATGTTGGTTTCCCAACCCGTTGGTTATATTGCGTAATAACACCGCTCCACAGATTTCCCTAGAATTATACATGCATTTTCATATAATTTGTTTGTTTTGGGGTGTTTTGTTTTTCGTTTACTTGTTTTTTTCTGAGTTGTGTACACGTTGTGCCTGAAGGATGGGAGTCTAGGCTATTATGAGGCTATTCAGTAAGCATGTGATGTAATGATTCACGTATACAAACCCGTGTTACGTCCACAGGCAGGTCAAATGCAATATGTGTCAAAACAGATCAAAGCTTGTACAAAGCAACTGTCTTTTTTTTCTTGCAATGTTTTCAGTCTTACTTAAAACCGAGGCTGGACGTCAAGCAATAATGCATAACTAAATATTATAATTCATGTTAATATCGTTAGGAGGAGTAACTTTCACTCACATTGTTTTCTCCGATCTTGGTATCGTAATATGTCTCATCAAATGTTTATATTTTAGTTTTAGATTGGAATATTTTCGTGGTTTTGTTGTTGTTCTTGATGTGGCTGCTGCTGCCGCTGCTGTGTTGTTGTTGTTGTTGTTGCTGTTGCTGTTTCTGTTGCTGTTGCTGTTGCTGTTGCTGTTGCTGTTGCTGTTGCTGTTGCTGTTGCTGTTGATGTTGATGTTGCGTTGCTGTTGCTGTTGATGTTGATTTGATGTTGCTGTTGCTGTTGCTGTTGATGTTGATGTTGCTGTTGCTGTTGCTGTTGCTGTTGCTGTTGCTGTTGTTGTTGTTGTTGTTGTTGTTGTTGTTGTGTTGTGTTGTTGTTGTTGTTGTTGTTGTTGTGTTGTTGTTGTTGTTGTTGTTGTTGTTGTTGTTGTTGTTGTTGTTTGTTTTTTCTTTCGATTAGTTTATTGCATATATTGTACTTCACTGTGTTCAATGATGAGTATCTTAAATAAATGAAGCTCTCCAACAAAGTACGCAGTAGCACAAAAATAAATAAACGAAGTTAAAAATAGTCTCTGCCCCTTTGGGAACCGAGAAATTGAACTTCCATTATACACTCTGCATACATGGGGGACCTGACAAAACGGATGACAGAGCAGCGCTGACTGAATTATCGCTCTTTGCGAAACCGCGGCTTACGGGCTTAGGCTGCTTCCGCCTGTTTGAAGCCCCGAATTATACCGAAAGGATACGTTCGTAAGCCGGGCCCGAGTCCCATGCCGCGGTTTCGAAAAGGGCCTACGCGTCTTCCTCATTTGTTTTTATAAGGGCCCTGACAGAAAATAAAAAAATCATCTTGGCTAATAGGATTTGGCAGGAAACGTGGCCACACATTTTGAGTCAGTTGTTGCAAAGTGGCCGGAGCACCTGATATGTTCTGGTCTGCAAAATTTGTTTGACAAAAAGTGTCAACAAAAATATAAATTGAAAGATCGAAGTTAAGTGCAGTGTTTGCTAGAATTCATAAATTCATTCACGGGGTCAGCTAATGGGAGCAGTAAATATGAAGGCAAAAAAAAAAATTATGGAAACGGTGTGACAATTTTGTTGTTTTGCTCTGATATGCATAAGATGGGACAGTGGCGTGGGCCATGGTTCGGATGCTAGCAGTAAAGTGTAAAGTGCAAAAGTGTTTGCTAGAATTCATAAATACATTTATTGTGTCAGTTTTGGGGGGAACAAGATACCCCCGGTGAACAGTAGTGGATCGTAGATACATAACTGGGAAATGGTGTGACAATTTTTTTTAATATTATTTTTATGATAGCCGTAATAAGTGCACACCGGCGTAAGGCTACAGGATTCGTGGCGCCCGCGGGGGACGGTTTTAGAGGACGGTGCCCCTTCACTCCACTACGCAGTCTTTGAAAAAAAATCTGAGCTTTATTTTGAGAAGTAAGTCTTCAAACCATAGGCTCGTATTACACTCGCTGGAAACCATTAGAATATAAACCATGTCTTCGTTGTTTTCACCCACCCGAAGTTGACCGCCTTATTCGATGACCTTTTCCCAATGGATATAGTCGTATGGTGTTTGTGAAAAAAAAAAACTAGGGAGAACCTTTCCGAGAACGCACCAGCGAGTTCACCCTTTAACGTCCTGTCCCGTTATACGCTGATATACGTTGACATTGATTTTAAGCCCGTCTGACCCGATTATTCGCCCCGAGCCAAACCCGGCATTATTCAAAATGGCCACCGATCTACTCGGCAAATAGTTGCGCATTCCCCCCCCCCCCCCCCCCCCCCCCGCTGACGAGGCAGCCCATATTATCTCAGTGCAATTTATTTGCCTTTTTTTGTGGTTTAGCCCGCGTCCTTCCTACAGGCGCTTAAAGCTTGTACATTTCTGAGGTTTTGAAGAGCTGGGCAAATGTCCGTGGCTTGATTCGAGGTGGATGTTAACGGGTCGCCGTGACTTAATGGGTTTCCAACCGAATGCTTGCTGTTTCGTCTATCACTTCTCTGAACAGAAGAAAGAAAGGGCCTTTGCTGAAAAACAGTGTCGTTAAAGATGTGCTATTAGTTTTTAGTGACTATCGAAGGAATTCTAAAAACTTTCAGTGGCTGTTTAATTCCTAGCCGTATCGTCTTCGCCATTATGAGCAATAGAAATAAGATACATTTTTTCAGAAATGTCTGCCATAATGTCATCCGTTTTGCTTTGTATAACAAATAATAGTAAAAGATTGAGGTATTTTTTAGCAGCTTTAACGACATAGGCACAAATACGAGGTATACGGTCGACTGAGTTTACACTTTTCAGGATTAATTAAATGCAATCCCTTTATGATATGTCTCTTGCAAATTAGAGGATTGGAGTGAATGTACTCTTCCAAAAACCAATGATGTACCATCCCTTCATTATATGTTTCCTAAAAACTAGACAATTTGAATAATTGTGCTCTTCCAAAAATCATTGATGTACCATCCCTTTATGATATGTTTCTTGAAAACTGGAAGAATTGAGTGAATGTACTCTTCCACAAACCAAAGATGTACCATCCCTTTATGATATGTTTTTTGAAAACTAGAGAACTGAAATGAATGTACTCTTCCACAAACCAAAGATGTACCATCCCTTTATGATGTGTTTCTTGAAGACTGGAAGAATGGAATGAATGTACTCTTCCAAAAACCATTGATGTACCATCCCTTTATGATATGTTTCTGAAAACTAGAAGATTGGAATGAATGTACTCTTCCAAAAACCTTTGATGTACCATCCCTTTACGATATGTTTCTTGGAGACTGGAAGAATGGAGTGAATGTACTCTTCCAAAAACCATTGATGTACCATCCCTTTATGATATGTTTCTGAAAACTAGAAGATTGGAATGAATGTACTCTTCCAAAAACCATTGATGTACCATCCCTTTATATGTTTCTTGAAAAACTAGAGAACTGAAATGAATGTACTCTTCCACAAACCAAAGATGTACCATCCCTTTATGATGTGTTTCTTGAAGACTGGAAGAATGGAGTGAATGCACTCTTCCAAAAACCAACGATGTGGAATCTCTTCAATCGGTCATGCGCCTTCATAATGGGGTATTCACAACCGCTGAATTCTTCTAGATTTCCTTTTGGGCAAACCTCTATTCTTTTTAGTGAGGTTAAAGGAACATTACAGAATTGGTTTTTGCTAACAAAACAGTTGCTGACAGTGTAAGCACTTTATGTAATCCATCATATACATAAACTGACAACCCTGTAGAAGTTTGAGATCGATCGGCCATCTGGGTCACGAGAAAATAGTGAAGACCGATTACACATTTGCATGAAACCATATAGATTCCACAAATGAATAAAACGCTCACTGAGCGATAAACTCCAGTCGGAAAACTAGTTTATTCATTTCTCATCAAATATGGCATTTCAGACAGAAATATTTCAAGGGATGTTTTCTACTATCATCATCATTAGACCGTGTAAGTTTTATGTAAATCTGTGATCAAAAAGTACATTTTACAAGTTTTTTTCTTACCAATTCTGTAATGTTCCTTTAAAAAAGAAATCGTCAAGATCTCCCACCTGACGTGATGTAATTTATCCCACAGTCTTTGCCCAGGGCTAAAACAATATCAGTCCTGCTCTCTTGTCTTTTACCTTGTACAGCCTTGCCTTCATTACGCTCCTAGATTTCCAGCAAACCCAAATTTACCGTCGTCCGCCCGGAGGTGATTGAATTTATTCCGGTAAACGATTTGAGGGGAAGACTAGACGAAATAGTTTAAAACCGCCAACTGCGCACAGGTCTGTCGGTGTGCTTTGTTGCAATCTGAACTCTAGTGAAAGACTGGCAAATCAATTCTGTGGCGCGCTTTTACTTATCATTAATAATCCTGAAAGAGAGATATAATGACAGTGGTTTTCTGCTTGCTTTCTTTCTTTCCTTCTCTTTAGTTATCTATGTTAAAGGCACTGGACACTATTGGTAATTACTCAAAATAATTGTTAGCATAAAAACTTACTTGGTATACGAGCAATGGAGAGCTGTTGATAGTATAAAACATTGTGAGAAAACGGCTCCCTCTGAAGTAACGTAGTTTTTGAGAAAGAAGTAATTTCTCAGTGACATATTTGAATTGATTTTGAGACCTCACGCGTGAGGTCTCGAAATCAAGCATCTGAAAGCACACAACTTCGTGTGACAAGGGTGTTTTTTCTTCCATTATTATCTCGCAACTTTGACGACCAATTGAGTTCAAATTTTCACAGAATCGTTATTTTGTGCATAATGTTGAGATACACCAAGTGAGAAGACTGGCCTTTGACAATTACCAAAGGTGTCCAGTGTCTTTAAAGAGGAACGCATGATATGTCAATTGGAAACCGATATATGTTTAATTAAATAACTATACAAGTATGTCATGCATGTGAGTGCATTGTCGCAGAGTGTACAATTATGAGGTGAATCCGGACTCGTCCATTTCACAGGGTGAAGCTGAGTAAAATGGAAAAGTCCAGAGTTCGCCGAGTGGGTATGTGCGACAGTGCACGAACGAAGTACATTTAATACTCGGTTTACATTATCTCATAAATAGATCCTTGTCACTTGAAAAAACTCAAATTTACACACGAAAACTTGTCCATTCCACACTCTGAAAGCTTCTTCTAAAATAACGCGGACGACTCTATTTCCGTTTTCACGAAGTGACACGGTCCAATGTAATACGCGTACCACTTCGTGAAAACGGAGGTCTGCGCGCGCGCCACGCAAAAGGTTCGTGTTAGTTCGTGGAAACGTGTTTTTTTCTCTTCTTCACATTTTGAGCATGACATGCGCCGTGCATTAATACCTTTGTGCCAGTTCGTGAACATGAAAATTGTCGCTTTCGTTCAAAGTTTGCACTGTATAGGCTAATTATCGTAATATCAAAAAGAGGAAAGCACTTGAAGCTTTCAATTTTCATAAAAATAAACGAATATTGTAAAAAAAAAAAAAAAAAATAAAAAAAAAAAAACACTGGATACTTAAAAAAGGGTGGTTTAGTACAAAGTGTCACTTAGTGGTGTCAGTGACGATAAGTACCCTCCCGGCTACCAACGATGTTTACCATTCCTTGATGGTTGGGTCAATTTCATAGACTGGTATTTTTTTGTCCTTCGCTGCAAAAACTCGGTTGTTAAAATTGACTCCATGGGTGTAGTCACATCAAATATGCACAAAAGAGAATTAAACTTAACATCATATGGTGTTAAAATATAACCCAATTGCAATTGTGTCGGCAGAAATTATAGTTCGCAGCGTTCGCGATCGGGCACCGACCCTCAGAAATCTGAGAAAACGATTCGTGCGCGAATCGATTCTCAGATTCAACTGTTTGTTTGCTGTTGTTTTGTTGTTGATATAGTTATTGTTGTTGTTGTTTTTTTTTTTTTTTTTTTTTTTTTTTTTTTTTTGGGGGGGGGTTTGAAAAAATAACAAAAATCATATCACTTCGAAGGGAATCCTTTCTCAAAATATTTTATACTCTCAACAGAGCCTGCAGTGCTCCTCACCCAGACGGTTGTATGGTCATAAATTGTTTGAGCAGTATAACCAATCGATGACCATTCCTTTCAATTTATTTATGACGGTTAATGTCTAGAAGAAGACAAATCCATGGAGATGATAGAAATGAAAATTGTCTACAACCCCCTTCCCCCCAACCATGCCCGTCCATTTGTATGTCTACACATGAGATGCGTCTTGCATGAAAAACTGCTTTTAGCATCGCTCCCTCCCCCTTCCCCCCTCTAATAATCTGATCCTCTTGAGCGACTGGGACGTGACTCAGACTCCGGATTGTCAGTCGCTATGATATTAGACAAATCAAACCCTACATCTCCACCCATCTCTCATTTCATTGTTTTCATTTATTTAATTTATAAATAATATTAAAAAAGTACAGCATTTTTTTTTTTTTTTTCCTCTGGGGGTTGGGGTGAACTCTTCATCAATTTCAATCCATTTTAGGACTGTTTTTTATGAAAAAAGGGTTTTTTATGAAGAGACAGTGTGCACGTGCTCAGGCTTGAGATTAATTATGGCGTGTTCTGTTAAATTGGGCCATTATCTGAAATGGCGGCTACGGCTAGGGCTGTTGCTAAGAGTGTTTGTTGCTAAGGACGTCCTAGCCGAAGCCGTACCTGTAGCTGCCAATTTGGACACGTTCTATCATCTGGGTAAAAAAGCAATAGGAATGACAGTTATTATTTGCAACGGTGTTACACAATAGAGCTACATTATTATTGATAGGCATATATGCAAATCTTTCGTAAACAGGAAGAGGTGACCGGGGGTTATAAGGTCAAGGGGAAGGGTCAAATGCGCATGTGTATATACGTCAGCCAATCCCAGCGCCTTTGGATGAGGTGCTTGGACCGAGCGAAACCAATAACATAATGGCAAGCAATGTAAAGTTGTATATGTCCCGTGTGTTGTTGTGTAATGCACGTAAAAGAACCCATACACTTATCGAAAAGAGAAGGGGTTCGCCCCGGTGTTCCTGGTTTGCTTGGCTGCATAATTATGCGCCAAAGCACCTTGAAAACCATTACATGGTGCTATGTAAAGGAACAGGTCTCATACTTCAAAACGTAGCTCCACATACCTTGTAGGAAAAAATACTTAGCGCTGTGAGACGCCAATTGGTGTGATAAAGCACATAAGAACTCACTATTATTATTATTATTATAGATTGTAGTCCTGCTCAATATTTATGCGTTAAGCACTTCTTTTTTTATATTGCAAAACTCACAACAATAATGACTTTAGCCGGGGGCAACGCACCACTCATCGTCTATTTCAAATCAGCATGTGTCATGAACACAGTGTGAGAAGCAGGTGCCCTACTCGCTTTTCTAGCTAATACGTCCTGTTGAGATTGTCAGTTCATTTATTTGTCTGTTCTTTGTTTTCGTCTTTCTTCTTCTTCTTCTTCGTTTTTAAAGGTTAGGGTGATAGATTGGTAAAAATTAATGACAATACAAATTTACTTGGTAAGGAGCACTGCAGCTGTTGATAAGAAAAAAATATCTATTTTGAGAAAGGAGTCCCTTCGAAGTAATATGGTTTGGATAAATTGTTCCCCCCAAACAATTTGAATCTGAGGCGCGATTCATGCATTAATCGTTTCTCAGATTTTCCGAGGGTTGGTTATCCGTTCGCGAATGCTGCGGCCAGAGATACGGTTGGTACCCGCAGTCACTTCGCTATTAAAAACGTCGATGGATTCGACGTTCTTGTGGAAAATACAGCGACAGTTCTTTTGCTGTTTTCTCAGCAAGTAGACACTGTATTCAGCTGAAACTTTCACATGTGGATTTTTAATGTAATTTTGTAATTGTGCCTGTAAATCAGCGTTACGCTGACAAAAACCAATCTATGACCCTACCTTTAAGAGAGAAAAAAAGAGATAACGCTTCGTTAAACATGGCGACGTCATTTCGCTGGGCTAAAACTGCGTGCTCCAGAGCGTCGATCAGTGGTGATTCTCTCTACAAGAATGAACCATAATGAATGTTGGCTCACGGTTAAAAACACTGTGCGTTATCTACGGAGGCCTTAAAGATACATTGAGAAGAAAAAAACAGTCGTAGTTATGAATTATATCTCATAATTATGACTTAGTTACAAGTCATCATAACGAGTTAAAATGAGATAATGTCGTAAATTGGATTTGAGTAATGTCCTAATTCTGAAGTAATTCTCCTGAAGACGAGCAGAGTATACTGTTCGAAACGTCGAGACCAAACCGCCTCTTTTCAGAGCCACCACTCCTTCAAAAGAGACATTTTACCCATGGTTGTACCCGCAAGTTTACTATTCATATTTATATTTATAGTTTCTCTTATTCTCCACACCATGCAAAGCTTCAAACACCATTTAATTGACACAAGTCATAACTATGACTTATGCTAATTCATAACTCTGAGATGTGTCTTATTGTCTTGACATATGCTATCGATAGTTATGCAATACAATTCATAAGTTATAACTTGTAAATATGGCTTTATTTTTTCCCCTTAATGTCCCCTTTACGCATCCTTGGTCTGAGTAAAGAGTATTATTCTGATATTAAGAACTTGTCGTGTAGATTAGTCTACTGTGATTTTGACAATGGTTTGATCTATGATGTCTTGCAACGAAATACTTTCGCTCGGCCCCAGCGGCCTATCCAGGACCGATGGGATGGGCTAATCAGCTTGCACGGATTCTTGTTCAGGAAGTACGTCATGCGTGCAGTGCTTGCTGTGTGAGTGTGATGCATGATGGGACTGAGCATGGGACTGAGCATTAACGTTAACGATACGTTTGCCCATCCCAGCGCCTTTGGTTTTAAGGCAAGGCGCTGGGGACGAGCGAACGAAATAATTACATGTCTATAAAATTTTTAAAAGGGGGGAACTAACCGGAGAGATCATAGTTTGTTAAAAACGATCGGGTTGGATCACCTAAGAGGCTTCCAACTACACCGGGTGTTTATTTTCAGCATCCCCCTTTAACGATTGTTTAAAAAAGTCTCCCGCAACCCCATCCCATCAACGAAACCATCCTCACGCCCGATCGATGTCAACCCGATTGGTTTCCGCTCGATTTTAACAACACCCGAGAAAAGTGTGCCTTTACTGTATTCCCATTGCCCCCGTGTCTTTACCCGCTTCTATAGTGTTTACACAGCCTCCGGGTTCAATCGCAGCGTGATCTGATTGGTCAATGATAGCATACGCTCTCATCACACGCGCTTTAAAAAAAAATAAGACAGTAATTGGTATGCGTTCATGTACCCAAACAAAATCATATCCAGGTAGCTTACCAGCGACTGAGGTCATGGGTGAATGTTTTCGCGCTGGAAGGGAGCCGGCGTGCAACACTGTCTTAAGTGCTCCCTTGATGTGGGCCGTCAGATCTTCGAGCCACATTTTATGGAGAGTGTGCCCTGACTACATTTCCCCGCAAAATGTGGAGATGTTTTCGCAATCAGAACGGAAACATTTTATATGTTGTCCATCTGCCGACGAGCTGGACCGCGGGTATTTATCGGTGTAATATAATTTCAAAGGACGCTCGCCAGGAAAATTGTTTCTTCATTGTCAAATGCAAGATGATTACAGTCATCAAGTTTTCAAGTGATGATGGTCCGTGACTGCCGAGAAAAAAGAGAGCAAACTGTGACGGTTCTAATGTCTATTATGTTAAAAAAAAACGTATGCGCGCGCACTAATAGATTTTACATAGCCCTTATGCACATGACGTCATTTGAGCAGGGCGCCCTCGCCTAGAGGTCAAAAGAAAGATGTTTATTGTCCGATCATGTTAGTAAACGTGTACAAATCTGTGAGTTTTCATTGTTAATTATGCCATCTTTTTTTACTCTAAGATGGCGGCACGATGACGTGAATGCATAAGGTTGATTGAGTACCGGTGGTTACCCCGAAATTAACGCCCGCGTAAGCTTGCGCACCACGCGTATGTTTAATTTCTCACCGTTTAAACAAGCCACGTGATTTCCTCTCGACCAATCGGAATGGATGAACTGTTCCGGGTATATGAATGAAGTATATTTCACAAAAGCGTCTTATACGTCAGGTTTATACCAGCTTATACATTGTACTCGTTTTCGTGTCCTGATTTTTCTGTGTATTATTTTGCAATGTACCTTTTATTTCTATCACCAGTACTTGTAACGTACAAAACAAAGAAGCACGTTTTCATACTGGCTATGATGAGCACAATGTAACTGAGTAGATGGATTGCACATGACGTCATTGACCGCCATCTTTGATGAAAAACAATGGAAACGTGCACGCGCTGCGCAAAACTCTCAGCCAATGATAGCCTTACACGTGTGCACGTTTCATCAACGATGGCAGCCAATGCAAGGGGTCTATCGGTTTGAATTGAACTCCTCATTCTATCCATCCTTCTTCGTGTTCCGTACACTGATTGTGTTCATAGCTTTACACTTGTCCCTCCAAAAAAAGGGCCTAACATTTATAACATTGCTTGATAATGTAGATTTTTCCTGGTCAATGAGTCAAGAAAAGTTCAATTAAATTTAACACCCGGCTCTTTGCAATTTGGTTTTTGAAAATGAATGCTCCGTTGCATCATCATTCATCATCGGTCAAAAAAAAAAAAGTAATTCAATTTCAACAGTTCAGCATTCACCGGTCAAATAAGATCATTTAAATTCATTAGGTTGCAACGATCAAACAAGTGATTTTTTGAAAGCCAGCAGCCTCCCATTCAAATTATCAAATGTATAAAAGGTAGTAGGCCTAACAATTCAACTGAAGAAAATTGTGAAAATAGTCTTGAGCGTCTAGAAAATAGAAATAGAATGACAGAAACGAACCTGAATGGGAAGAACGAAATCATGTGTGCTCGAAAACGAGATTGAACAAAAAGATAAAAAAGAAACCCAAGTTTGAATGAACGAGGGAAATAGAGTGGAGTTGAATGAAACTGAATTAATGTTTGCTAAAAAATTGATCGGGAATAACCTAGATTATAGCATTTATCCTATTCCTCAGGGCTTCCAGAGGAATTTCTAAGTGTGTGTGGGTGGGTGGGTAGGTGAACACATTCAAACCGGGGACCTATAACAAAAGAGGACAATAGGGTCCCCGTTTGGGGAAAGGTCCCCAGTTGGAAAACGTGTACAAAACCAATGAGAGCTGTCGCCAAAAAGTTGGAGTACACACAAAAGGGGGACAATAGGAGGTCCTCGATTGCAGGTGTTTACACACTTGTGTGTGTGATTTCATTTTCACTACCTTATGGAGACCGAGAACAAAACAGAAAAGGGATAACAAAGGGTCTCCATAGGGAAATTCTAAAGACTGGGTTGCTCCACAAGGAATTTTGTGTACAAAGTCTATGGGAGGTTCTTAACTACAGGGACAAAGGAAAGAACAAAATATGTCTCCACAGGGATGCAAAAAATAGAATGTGTGTGGTGTGTGTGTGTGTGTGAGTGTGTTTTTCTTGTTCTACTTTTTTTATGGAAATGTTAGAAATAGTATTTCTCGGTAGCGTATTTTACAAGAATTATGATCTAATTCGGTTACAGCAGAGCCGACGGCCTCGTCACAACATTAGTAGGCCCTATCCCCAATAATCTTCGTATTCCTTAATAATTTCAAGTTTCTCCATTCTGCTGTAAAGGGACGCCACGAATCCGTTACGCGGCGTGAATAAATCGACCCACCTGCTTGGAAATAATAAAAAAAGAAAAGAAAAACAAAATCCCATGTTGAAACATCCACGGAGATCTTAACAATTTGATCCAATTTAAAATGGTGTCTGCTTTCGGTATCGATCTATATGTCATCTGATATTAAATCTGTCTTTCGTTATTTAGTCAGGGGAAAAAAAAGTGTGTTAAATTTATCCAGAACTGTGCTTCTGTCCCTGCGGTGAGTGACGCATATTTTTTTGATTTTTTTAAATCTGGGGGTTTTTTGGGTTTTTTTTTTTGGGGGGGGGTCTAAATGTTGTGAAAATGCTTTTGCTTGAAACGGACTCGAGAGGAAAATACCACGGATTTTGTTCGACCACAAAACGTTTTATGATAACCCCCCCCCCCCACCCCCCCCCAAATATTGGTCTACCGCCCTTCTTTCTTCTTCTTTTTAATTTGTTGTCCCTTTCTTTTTTTCTTCAATTTTGTTTATTAATTAATTTTCTGTTCGAAACACGTTACGCTATATTTTGTTTTTGGAAAACTGTTGTGTAAACTGACCTAGATTACGTTCGGCCCCAAAACGGATCATGCTGACTCCCACAAAATGGCCGCCTGGGACTTGGATATGGGTCAGTTCTTATGTTTGCATTTTCAGACAACTTTTAGACAAAACAATTATACAGGACACAAAACCTTCGCATATTATAGATGAAGTTTATGAGGTCCTGCTCTAATTTTCCTTTTCTACAGAATTACCGACGATCTTGTTGAGAAGCATTGGTAATTTTGTCATAATGACCCTAACATGACCCTCAGTCATTATGAGGAGACCAAATGTAGGTCAGGGGTCACAAGAAGAAAACATCACTCGTAGTAAAAAAAAAAAAAAAACAATTTCTGGGTCAGATTTGGACCCGAATTCCGCGTCCCATGGGGGCCGTCTAAACTTCATGTTAAACCACTTTATGGGTAAGCCTGACCAAAAATGGGCCAGCCCCACCCCCACCCCCCCCCCCCCGACCTGGAATCTGGGTCAATTCTGGCCCGGAATGTGTTTGTTTGGGGGTTTTTTTTATGTGTTTTTTTTACCATGTTTGTAATCCTGGATTTTTTTTTTCTATGTTTTAATTTTCCCCCAAGCTGCGTCGTAAAACAACAAAATATAATCCAATGTTTGGAGCCCCCACGTTTACCTTTACAAGAACAAATAAATACTAATAAAACAAAAATTATTTAAACAAATTGAAACCATTTCCCTCTCCAAAAATCTTAAACTCTCCTGTCAATTTGATGTGACCAGGCCTATAGCCTCCAGACGCAACACGTAACTTCATCCCCGCGACCGGGTGCCTCTTGTGGAAACACCAATATCGTCGCCAAATTAATTGCTCCAAAGTTGGGTATCACCTCGGACTGATGGACAATATGAGGAAACTGCTACTTGCAGCTGCTGCTCCATCGTAGTACGGTCACACTTATACTCACACCCTTCGGTGTGCTGTATGAATAAGACTGACATGACGTCAACAAGATTTTGGTTTTTGTTGTTGGCTGTTGTAACTAAAGTGAAGGCGTTTTTAAACACACACCCTTGGTTGTGGTTGATTGCATTTCCCGCCATTAAACCACCGGGGTGGAGAGAATGTGGTTAAACAGCCGTTCGAATTTGCGAAGAGGCCCCAGTCTCTCCATCAACAATCTGAATGAATTATTCACCCACCACCTCAAACCGTGTGAATGTAAAGACACCACTCGAGCACGCCACACCGTACAATAATGAAAAAAAACCACTTACGCATCTTTGCACTTCATCTTCAACGGCCCTTAAGGGCACACACCATGTGCAAGGCCTGTTTTCAATTGCTATTAATATTGAGGGTTTTGTTAATAACAGACTGTTTTTGTTTGAAGGCCCGAGTTTGTTGTCATTGCCTGGGATATGTTTACATGGCCTGGCATTTCTTGGATCCTTTTAGACGAAGCGAAAAGGGGGTGCTGTCTTGTGTAGGAAACCTGAACAAATAGCTTTGAAGAGTGTCCAAACGATATCTCTCTAGGTTTTATTTGGCGGGTCGAAAGTATGAAGAGATAGTATGAATTAGTTGGTTTTAAAGGCCCTGTACACTATTGGTAAGATCGAAAAACACAATGTTCACAGATTCACACATAACTTACATGATTTAAAGTAAGTAATGATAGAAAGGGTTCCTTAAAATATTTCTGCCTAAAATGCTATCGTTTCTGAGAAACGAGTAAAACAATAGTAATTATCGCACGCGATAATTTGAAAAAACAGAAAACACATAAGATCTCTTTTCACTATTTTCTCGTGACCTCGATGACCAATTGAGCTCAAACTTTCACAGGTTTGTTTGTTCATGCATATGTTTAATCACACAAAATGTGGACACTGATTTTGAGCTGTTACCAAAAGTGTACAATACCTTTAAAGGAACTTTACAGAATTGGTTTTCGCGAACAAAACAGTTGCTGGCAGTGTAAGCACTTTATGTAATCCACCATTATACATAAACTGACAAACCTGTAGAAGTTTGAGATCGATCGGCCATCTGGGTCACGAGAAAATTGTGAAAAACCGATTACACATTTGCATGAATCATACAGATTCAACAAATGAATAAAACGCTCACTGAACGATAAACTCCAATCGGAAATTAGTTTATTCATTTCTCATCAAATATGGCATTTCAGACAGAAATATTTCAAGGGATGTTTTCTACTATCATCATCATTAGACCGTGTAAGTTTTATGTAAATCTGTGATCAAAAAGTATATTTTACAAGTTTTGTTCTTACCAATTCTGTAATGTTCCTTTAACTTAATTATTGTGAAGGGTCGCAAAGGCAAGAAGAGTGCGGTTTGTCAGTCGTCGTGGTAGTCAGGATACTGAACAAACATGGCAGACACCAACCCTCGTCCCCAGGGTGTGTCGAGCAGTACGAGGTTTATCACTCTCTCACCCTGGTATTGGATCATTTGCATATCCAAATATTTGGATACGTATGCAAAATAGATTAGTCTGGCTGCTTTTCGAAATTCACATCTTCGTCATGGTCTCGTGGTCCGGTACCAGATTCAATAGCCCTGTTTGTACATTGGTTGCCGGCCGGCTGTTTTGACAAAGGTTAACATTTGGTTTTGTCCAATCACGGTCCCAGTAAGTAAGGAGTTCCCTCCCAGGGTTTACTATTGTAAACATGGTTGGAAATAAAGTAAACCATGGGGACGAGGCTGGGCAGACACCAGGTTGAACTCAGATTTGTCTCTCCCCCCCCCCCACTCCCCTCCCCCTCTCTCTTCTCTCTCTCTCTCTCTCTTTATATTGTGCAGTTTGCCCTTACGCCATGTTTACTCGTAGTTGTAACCCAGGGCTCAGCCCCACTTCACGCATCTGATCCCGTGGAAAAACCCAAACCCCCCCCCAAAAAGAAAAACAAGACTGTGAGCCGAATTGGAGCGGGGGCGACCGCACGTGCCTTCCGCATTTTGTCAAATATTTATCGGAGCGCGGTGTGTGAACAGCAATCAACCGCTCCGGGCGGAAAAGCCGTGGCACGCCGTATACGGGCGCACGGCAATGACAACCAGATTAGGAAGGTAAAGCTTGTCCTTTATTTGTTCCTGATTTATTGGGGGACAGTCGGACGTAATCCCTAGCTCCAGGGGGAACGGTTGAACGGCGATTAGAAGATTTCATTTGAAAATAATGTGGAATTAGTAATAGTGTTTGTTTGCTTGTTTGTTTTTTGGTGGAAGCGTACACTGCCAAAAAGAGGGGTGTTAACATTGACGCCGTGGGAGTTAAAATTGACACCATGGGAGTTAAAATTGACACCGTGGGTGTTAAAAATTGACACCAATGGTGTTGTCACTTATAGACACAAGGAAGAGATTCAATTTAACATCGTAGGGTGTTAAATTGACACCATGGGAGTTAAAATTGACACCATGGGCGTTAAAATTGACACCATTGGTGTTGTCACATATAGACACAAGGAAGAGAATCAAATTTAACATCGTAGGGTGTTTAAATTGACACCATGGGAGTTAAAATTGACACCATGGGTGTTAAAAATTGACACCAATGGTGTTGCCACTTATAGACACAAGGACGAGAATCAAATTTAACATCGTAGGGTGTTAAAATAACACCAATGTAATTGTATTGGCAGATATTGGTGTTATTTTAACACCCTATCATTTAAATTTTGCTTCTCTTTTTTGGTACCTATAATGTGACAACACCATGGTGTCATTTTAACACGACCCAGTTTTTTGCAGTAAAAATTACTTTCTAATCCTTAAATTTCCTTAAATATACACATGTACAACCAACCTTTAAATATCCACTAACTGCCCACTACTTTCGGTGTTGCCGTTTTCAATTCAACGCATTACAATTCAAAAAGGACATTTATTTTCAAACTTCACGGAAAAGTATACACAATAAATTGCAACCCCCAACCCCAACCCCCAACCCCCACCCCAACCCAGCAAAAAATAGATAACATAAATTAAATAATGATTTACCATTTTGAACTGCATTTTTTTTTAATGAACTCTCAGCTTAGATTTCGACTCTGGTTGATGCAGGGACCGTCAACCTGTTTGAAGTCCCGCACAAAAAGTGAATGTTTTTTTTCCCGAAATTTTCGACGGAGCCCAAGCTGCTTTTTCGAAAAGCGCTTTAAAAAAGAGCCCTCCTCTCCCATTATCTGACATAATTCTTAAACGGTTAGTCAGCAAAAATTGTCTTTAACTCTCACTTGCTCGTCAGCAAAATAATGTTTTTGTTTTTTTTTACACTACTTAAAGGCCCTGTACACTATTGGTAAGATCGAAAAACACAAATGTTCACAGATCCACACATAACTTACATGATTTAAAGTAAGTAATGGTACAAAGGGTTCCTTAAAATATTTCTGCCTAATAATGCTATCGTTTGTGAGAAATGAGTAAAACAATAGTTTTTATCACGCGTGATAAAAACTCGACGTTTGAAAAAAACAGAAAACACATAAGGTCTCTTTTCACTTTTTTCTCATGACCTCGATGACCAATTGCGCTCAAACTTTCACAGGTTTGTTTGTCCATGCATATGTTGTCATACTGATTTTGAGCTGTTACCAAAAGTGTACGATACATTTAACTCTCACTGGCTCGTCAGCAAAATAATGTTCTCTTTTTTTACACTACTTAACGGCAGGGTATACTTGAAGTATTGCAACATATGCCTTTACATAAACTAATAAACCTGTGAAAATTCGTCGAAGTTGCAAGAAAAATAATGAAAGAAAAAACACCCCTTGTTGCTTAGAATTGCGTGCTTTCAGATGCCTGAGAAAGGCTTCACGCCTGAAGCCTTTTTATCAGATTCAGATATTTTAGTGAGAAATTACCTCTTTCTCAAAAACAACATTACTTCAGAGGGAGTCGTTTCTCACAATTATTTGTACAGTCAACAGCTCTCAGGTTACCAAACAAGTTTTTTACGGTAATGTATTTCTTGAGTATATACCAATAGTATACCCTGCCTATAACGTATTAGCAAATGGTTCGTCATGTCTGTCTTTGTTTAAAGGCACAGTACACGTTTGGTAGTGACTCTGAACATGAATGGCAATAAAAACTTACTTGGTAAGAAGTACAGCAGCTTTGGGTAGTTTAACCCTCCTACTGTCAGTGACTATTGGCAACATTTCCATTGAGTTGACCAACCATTTGAAACCATTCGACTGCCAGGTTGTGTACGGTGGCACAACTGTGCACAGAACTTACTGTGTACGGTGTACATGCATTCCTCATGGTATCATTATTGCAGCAGGCATAGTTTATCTATCATTCAAAACCACAGTGAATGGTATTAAATGGTCAGACAGCACTACGGTTATAAAAAATATATCACTTTTTATTCCCCCAATTTGAATCTGAGAAACGTTTCTGTCAAAACGCTTCTCAGACTGTGTATTCCTGTGGGAATATTCTTCCTGCGTGGAAATATTCGCTCCGGTTTTTCGGTGATATCTCAAAAAACTCGACCACCTTTCGAAGTGAAATTTTCACAGGTTAGTTTTATTGTATGTACCTACATTTATATAGGATTAACACAATCAGTAGGCTCCAATTACCAAACGTAAGCAGCACCTTTAACCTGTCAGTCGCACGTTCTTGTTCCTGTTTACGTTGCTGTTTGTCTGTCCATCTTTACCACAAGCCCAGGCTCCTAAAGGATGCCTCCATACTTGTTTAATTCACTGCCTTGTTAAAAAAAATCACGTGGTTACTTTTATGATTCAGATGATTTGTTGGTGTTTTGGGGTTGTGTATTTTTTGGGAAATAATTATTCATAAAGTATGGAAACAAACTATTGTGAGTTTGAGTTGAATTGAATTGAAAAACGGACGCCTACAGACTACTATATTGCTGTAAAATAACTACCAGTACTCCTTAAACCAGCGCCCAATTTCATAAAACTGTATAAGCACAAAAAGTAGCTAAGCACAACAAAATTATGCTTTAACAGAATAAAGGTTACCAGCCAAACTACCATACCACATGTACAATGTGTGACTGGCATCCTGCTCGTTTCTGCTTAGCAGGCAATTGTTAAGCAATATTTTCTGCTTAAGCAGCTCTATGAAATTGGGCCCTGTATATTGTACACAAGGATATAGCAGACAAAGACGGCTTTCAGAATGGAAATTAGGTCGATTCTCTGCTTGAGGAGCACAGTTGCAACAATTTCCGGCGAAAAACACATCAACATTCATTTTATGTGGACACTATTTTTTTTTTTTTGTACAGCAAGCATTCGATATCACTTTACACTGTCTCATAAACAAACCAGCCGTATAGATTCCGCTCCCAATGCATGCATATCAGCCTGTTTATTGTACACAAACAGCAGCCTCAACGCGGTCCTTTTGTGGTTGTTTTTCTAGAATCCGCAGCTATCCACTCTGTAACCCTGGAGATGCAATATTTAGTTTCCCGGCGACCACAAATTATACAAGGGCATTATACAGAAATAACATAATCAGCGTCATTTTAGTGGGATATAATCCGTGTATAATGTGGTACAGAATTCATTATCTTGTGAGCTCAGATTAATGGCCTATAATATATTTCACCCTACGGTGCATTCAGAGTAAAAAACAATAAATAATTAATTACGCGTGGAAACACATTGAACTCGACCTTTGTAACATACATTACAGCGGAGTCTGTGATTAAAGGCACAGTACACGTTTGGTAATGACTAATGGCAATGCCAATTAATGGCAAAGACTTACTTGGTAAGAATTGTACAGCAGCTTTGGGTAGTATAATGAATTTTGAGAAACTTTTAACTTCGAAGTACTACGGTTATGGAAAATATATCACTTTTTATTCCCAAAAGTTTGAATGGGAATATTCTTCCTGCGTGGAAAAATTCGCTCCGGTTTTTCGGTGATATCTCAAAAACGCGACCATTTTTTCACAGGTTAGTTTTATTGTATGTAGCTACATTTATATAGGATTAACACAATAAGTAGGCTACAATTACCAAACGTATGCAGCACCTTTAAAGGTAGGATCATCGATTGGTAACTGCTCCAAAAAATAATGACCATCAAAACTTACTTATGGTGAGAAACATTGCAGCTGTGTTGATAATATAAACTATTTTGAGAACGGATTCCCTTCGAAGCAATACATGGTTTGGAAAATTGTTCAACCCCCAAAAATTTGATTCTGATAAACGATTAATCTGAACCGCTTCTCTGATCTCTGAGGGTTGGTGTCCGTTTGCGAATGCTGCGGCCAGATATGCCGTTGGTAGCCTATACCTGCTGTCACTTTTGCTAAATGTGGATGGATTCGACGTTCTTGTGAAAAATACTGTGACATTTTTTTGCTGTTTTCTCCGCATTAAGTAGACACTTTATCCAGCTGAATATTTCACAATGTGACTTTTATTGTATCTTTCTATATAATTTGTCCTATAAATCAGCATTACGTTAAAGGAACATTACAGAATTGGTAAGAACAAAACTTGTAAAATATACATTTGATCACAGATTTACATAAAACTTACACGGTCTAATGATGATGATAGTAGAAAACATCCCTTGAAATATTTCTGTCTGAAATGCCATATTTGATGAGAAATGAATAAACTAATTTTCCGATTGGAGTTTATCGCTCAGTGAGCATTTTATTCATTTTGTTGAATCTATATGATTTCATGCAAATGTGTAATCGGATTTTCACTATTTTCTCGTGACCCAGATGGCCGATCGATCTCAAACTTCTACAGGTTTGTCAGTTTATGTATATGGTGGATTACATAAAGTGCGTGCACTGCCAGCAACTATTTTGTTAGCAAAAACCAATTCTGTAATGTTCCTTTAACAAAAACCAATCTATGGCCCCACCTTTAAAGAGGATGTATATCATGTTCGGGTGAAAAAGTAGACTTGTTCATAATTTCCCATTTGTGAATCCCTGCGGATATTTCTTTTGCTCTTTCCTTTGTCCCTGTACTTAACATCTTCCCATAGTCTGTGTATGGCCAAAATTCCTTGTGGAGACATCCCTTTCTTTAGCATTCCATGTGGAGACCTTTTCTTCCAATTGTCTTCGGTCTCCCTTACAGGTAGCGAATATTAAAATCCATATTCTTGTCACATGACAGCTGGAAGTTTTACGCAATGTAGCCAGCACGCGTCTTAAATGACAATAACGTAACGTAATGTAACGTAACGTAACGTAACGTAATGCGGTAGTTACACGTACGCGTTGGAGAAAACTTGGAGCTGTGCCGTCATGATCAAAGCAGGCCTGTGTGGCTGGACATGGAACTATGAACTCTCACCCAGTTACTGCAAGCGCGTGCGCCCTCTGCACGCATGCAGTAACTGGGTGAAAGTTCATAATTCCATGAAAAGCCAAAGGAAGGTCTGCCTAATTGATCATGACGGCACAGCCCTTTTTAACTTCTTGGAAATATTACCACACCTGTTTTTGTTTTGGTAAATGTGCTGAAATCTTAAAGGGAGCACCGTCGTCGTGATCACAGCGAGTCTGTGGCCAGACATTAAACTCTGAACTCTCACCCAGTTACTGCACACCCGCGCGCGATACTATAGCTTGTGTTTGTGATGTGTCGGTCAACACGCGCGTGTAACTTAGCGAGAGTTCATGTTTCCATGCCCAGCCACAAGCAGACTTCAATATTGACGACAGTGCCCCTTTAAGTCTTAGATATTAAAACTCGGGTTTAGAGCCCCCCCCCCCCACCCCTCCTCCCTAATGTGCACCACTCTTTATCATCATGACATCTTCTCCTTGCTTTTATACTCTCATAGTCAGGACCACCTCGGCAGAGCTGGTATCCACGGGCACCTTCTGCATCACAGACACTAAGATCCCAAAGGAGTCACCCGGAAATGCTTACTACTGCCCGGCGTTCAACGAGGACGGCACGCCCAATACCTTCACCGAGTGTTGTAACAGCGGCCGGGTGGATGCAACGGGACAGCACCGTCAGTGCTGTGAGGCCGGAGAGTCAAGGGACGGCAAAAAGTGAGTTGTGACGTCGTTTTGGGTATAGGGCGCACTCTCTGTCATTGTTTGTGTCCTTTTCACTGTTTATCATCGTCTCACCTCTAAGATGACGGCGCGTTGATGACGTCATTGCACAAGGGAGACAATAACGTTGGGCTTCGGGTTGGCTCAGTGGTTTCTCTCTCCCTGCTTTTCACCTCTGTGGACTCCGGTTCGAATCCCACCTCGGACCGGAGCCTTGCATGTGGAATTTATCTGTCTCTACCTGATTGCTTGGGTTCTCCACCATTTTGGTGTTTTCCTCCCACATCTAATACTGAACATTTCTTCTCGTTCCCTATCCACCATCAAAATATAGGTAGAATGGTAAGCAATATCAGCCATTTTGAATTTTTTTGATATTTGCATGTTATTCTACCTGTGTTTTTTTTTTTTTCAAAGAACAAATCTGCAATGGCCTCATAGCCAAATATCTTTCTCATGACACACTCTGACGTTGTGCCAAACTCCATACTGGTATCACCAAAGGCACAATTCCCAAAGAATAATTCCCCTAAATCTGCGTTTCCGTTAAGGAGAATGGACGAGAAAGTGTAGATTCGTGAATAGAATGTACGAGCCGAAGGCGAGTACATTGTGTTCACGAATCTACACTTTAGAGTCTATTCTCTGACATAAACTTTTCCTGAAAGCCTTCTATGGTAAAGTACATTAAAAGCTGTGTTTGGTGCACATCATGTTATCCTTTCAATTTTGAAAGACAGTCATTTTCCCGTCGAACATTTCACTTTAGTTTGTAACGAATCTACTCAACTGTAGATTCGTTACGAATCTACACTTAAGTGTAGATCTACAGTTAAGTGTAGATTCGTAAAAATAATCTACATTTTGAACAATAGAGTGACGTCACAGAAATAGTTTAATATGTTATAAAGCAAAATACTGTTCTGCGTTTATTCATTCTCTCTACATCCCCAAAAGGGACCCGACTTTGTTGAGCTCACAGCCTCAATATTATGGTTCCATTGGTTCTGACTATGGAAACAGAAACCGAGACTGCAGCACCGCGATACACGGTTCAAAGGCACACAAAGAAACTCGTATACACATCAGCACTTAAAGGAACATTACAGAATTGGTTTTTGCTAACAAAACAGTTGCTGGCAGTGTAAGCACTTTATGTAATCCACCATATACATAAACTGACAAACCTGTAGAAGTTTGAGATCGATTGGCCGTCTGGGTCACGAGAAATTAGTGAAAAACCGATTACACATTTGCATGCAATCATATAGATTCAACAAAATGAATAAAACGCTCACTGAGCGATAAACTCCAATCGGAAAATTAGTTTATTCATTTCTCATCAAATATGCCATTTCAGACAGAAATATTTCAAGAGATGTTTTCTACTATCATCATCATTGGACCGTGTAAGTTTTATGTAAATCTGTGATCAAAAAGTATATTTTACAAGTTTGTTTCTTACCAATTCTGTAATGCTCCTTTAAACAGGGCACGCAGCGTACAGGAGCAGTTCGACCTCCTTTATAAAAAATATAAAAAATGTAGTGAGAGAGAGAGGGAAAGCACATGTATTATTCATAGAAAAATGATTTCCTTGCATTTTAGCGATCGGTTTCCAAGCAACTTTGCCGGAACGAGATCCGCGAGATGACTGGTTTTTTGTTGTATCAGGTTAAGATAACTGTATTGATTGCATCACGTGCTCAATTATTCATGGAGAAAAAAAGCTCTCAAGCAAATATCGATTTTAAAGGTAATTTTTTTTTATCGGTTCGGAAGATGAAATGCGTTCACGTCCTATAGTAGAGGAATAGTTCCACCAATAGCCTAAAGGAATAGTTTCAATAAACCGGAGAAACAGTTTCAATAAAATAAAGGAATAGTTTCAATAAATTGGAAGAATAGTTGCAATAAACTAGAGGAATAGTTGCAGTAAACTAGAGGAATAGCTGCAATAAACTAGAGGAATAGTTGCAATAAACTAGAGGAATAGTTGCAATAAACTAGAGGAATAGTTGTAATAAACTAGAGGAATAGTTGCAATAAACTAGAGGAATAGTTGCAATATACTAGATGAATAGTTTCAATAAACTAGAGGAATATAGTTTCAATATGCTAGAGGAATAGTTTCAATAAACTAGAGGAATATAGTTTCAATAAACTAGAGGAATAGTTTCAATAAACTAGAGGAATATAGTTGCAATAAACTAGAGGAATGGTTGCAATAAACTAGAGGAATGGTTGCAATAAACTAGAAGAATTGTTTAAATAAACTAGAGGAATAGTTTCAATAAACTAGCGGAATAGTTTCAATAAACTAGATGTACAGTTTCAATAAGCCGTAAAGGAATAGTTTCAACAACCAAGACGAACAGTTTTGGTAAGCTAGATGAGTATATATTTTCGTAGAGGAATGTTCTTTAAGTTAGAGCTGCAATAGTTTCAAAAATTGAGGAATAGTTTCAATAATCTTGTGAAATAGTTTCAATAAACCAGGTGAATAGTTTCAAATATTTAGCCGAAATGGTTTCAACATATAGAAGGAATCGCCCGGTATAGGACTACAGTTTACAAACATGCGTCCAGCATGGACGTGGTCGGACTCAGATTGAACCTTCATGTGTAGCTTCGATCAGAAGAATCAACACACTGTACAATCAACAAACCTGTGAAAATGACATCAAATTGCCAGTGGTCACGTTTTTCGAAAAAAAAACAACAGAAAAAGCTGGGTTTACGTTTTGTCAGCCGCGATGTTGTGTGTATGTTCAAAAGGCATCGGCAGTCGCGCCACGAACTGACGTGTGGTCCACCAAAACAACTCCATGCTTGGGAGAAAATAAATCGCAGTTGACGTTGGGCTAATTTTCAAACTGCTGTCTCGGAGACTGCTAACTATTTAGGACCTTAACAAAAAATATATTAATACCAAAGTAAAGCTGACTTCTTCCTCGGCTGACTGTCCATGTGCTCTGATGATTTGTTAACTCCTAAACACATAGGCCGCTCTTAGCAATATTTAATTCAGTTTCATTAAGTAATTCAAATTCACGCGTGTTTTCCTGATTCACTCAAACCAGGCTTTTTCTTTTATAGCTTCGGTTGCATCCAATTTCGTTTTCGTGCACACACACACGATTTCGTTCTTCTCATTCAGGTTCGCTGCAGTCATTCTATTTTGTCTATAAACAATCAAGGGTACATTTTCATCATTCTTCAGTTGAATTTCTACTAGGCCTACCCATTATTTACAATTCATGAAATTGAATGGTTGACCAGCCTCTTGGCTTTTGCGACATTGAATGGTGTCTGTGACCTACTAATTTGGGAATGATCATAATTTATTTGAACGGTGAATGCTAAACAGTTGAAATTGAATTTACTCCTTTTGGCTGTTGAATGCTGATGCAACGGAGCAGTCATTCTTAAACCAAATTGAATGAGCTGGGTGTTAAATTGATTTAATTTTTTTTGTTGAAATTGGCTTATACTAAAAAATTAATCTGAAAAAAATTTTTCCCAACTTTTTACGAAGCAATTATGGTTAAAGGGAAGGTATACGATTGGTAATCACTCTAAAAATTAATGGCAATAAAAACTTACTTGGTTAGAAGTACAGCAACTTTCGATAGTATAAAGCATTTTGAGAAATATTTCAATTCAAAATGCTGTGGATATAGAAAAAGATGTCAGTTTTTATCCCCCCAAATTTGAATCTGAGAAACGTTTCAGAAACGTTTCTCAAATTGTGTATTCCTATCAGGGATTATTCTTCATGCGTGGACAGCCTATGGACAGCCTATGGACAGCCTATGGACAGCCTATTTAAACCAAATCGAAACTGTTTTTTTTTTATAACTAAACTTCTGATTGTAATGGTGAGGTAAGCCCATCCCAACGTGAGAACAACTCTGAACGAGGAAACATACCCAGCTGGATTCATCAGCAAAGTGTGGGTTTGAGTCCCGAGGTCTAAACACTTTTGTTATTTCTTTTAAGCAAGACACTAAAACGTTATTGCTTCGTCTTTCGGATGGGACGTAAAGCCCGTTGGTCCCGTGTGTTGTGTAATTTACGTAAAATAACCCAGTGCACTTATCGAATAAGAGAAAGGGGCTTTCCCCGGTGTTTCTGGCATCATGGTCTGGCAGCAATTTGCACCGCCTCGTCTCGTATCCCTTTAGATGTGTTGCATTATGGTTGCTTCGTCTCCTAGAACCGTGATTAACAAGCTTCACCAAATTTTTGATAAACCGGCGCCAGGAGTGTGATTTCACGAAAGACATGGCGCATTGTAGATGTATACTAACAACAAAAAAGGAGCCCTTTCGGTTTGAGGGCAAAATATGGAAATAATTTCATGCCCTGGTTAGACCAAGGCTCGAGTTTTCACAAGGCACTAAAGATTCATCTCAAGATGAGTTGTCAATATCACCATAGTGATTCGCACTGTGGCACCACACTCTGCTTAGCAATTAAGATTGATACACAAGAAAAATCCCTCGGGTTGAAAGTCAACAATCTCTGCAGAGCAAGATGTGGACCCCCTTGGACTGGCGTCTCACACGCGGCTATTAGTCTGCCCGTGGTCTGCCATTTTGGGACTCGTCAAACTGCATGGTAAAGACATGACTCGGGTCTCGACCGTTCCCGCACCGCCTATAATAAATAATGCACAATTTGCAGTAGCATAATGCACACGGAACCAGACTCCCAAAATGTCGTAACGGGTCAGCATCAACAATAGACCTTATGCATTGACGTCATCACGCCGCCATCTTAGAAGTAAAAAGATGACGTAACAATGGTATACGCACATCTAAGTACGCGCGGCGCACAGAATCGGCCAATGAGTAACCTTCTCTTGACTTCTAGTCGAGGGCGCCCTATTCAAATGACGTCATGTGCATAAGGTCTATTCCTAAATGACCTCAAAATCGTAGATTAACAGAAACAGTTTTGGGGGTTTTACAAAAAACCCAATAGAAGGCTCGGTGTATGATTTCTCTTTCCTACTTAGTGTGGGTGCACACCCGTTTCATTTTTAGTGATATTAAAACAAAAATAGCTTCTGCAAATCGACTGTTGCGTCACTTTTTTTCAAAAGTGTGACGTCATGGAAATAGTTTTAGTTTTAACTGGTGCGCGTGTCGTTGCCGGACTGTCTAGTGCATCGGACTCGCGCTCTGATAGCTCAATCGTCGGAGCGAGGGTTCGAATCCCGTTTATGACACGGGAGCAAGGCGCTTAACCATAATTGCTTCTCTCAACCCAGGTGTGTAAATGGGTACCGGCGAGGGCTGACACAACATTGTGTTGGATAAACCCCCTTGGCGCTAACATAATACTCCCGGCGGAGTTGAGAGAGTCTGACGAGTGGTTGAAGTTTATTAAATGATGAACAGGAATAATATCGTAAAGTGCTTTGATCTAGCTACTAGATCGTGCGCACTTAATAAAAAAAAAACACGTATTGTTAGAAGTATCACTGACAAAAAAATGGATTACCTTCACTGACGCATGTATAAGCTATAGTGAGTTTAGGAGAGGATGGTTGTGAACAAAAAAATCCTTAAAATTCCATAACCCAACCTTGAGCAAGCTGATTTCTTCGTGACATTCAGTTCGATATTTAACCGTGACATTGTCAACACTAGCCTATTTTAATAAGCCCACCTCTCTCGTACGATCGCCGGGGTCCTGCGAATTTATGTGTACTTTTTATTTCAAAGAGATATCTGTAATTCTATCCCCTCTGTTATATATGCCCTTTCCATCTCTATAGTCTCACCACGATTGTAATCCTCTTACAAAACAGACAAACACCGTCAAGATTGGTATCAATTTGGGGGCGCGAGTCCCCATAGCAACGGGAGAGCTTTTCTTTTTTTCCATCGTCTGCGCGCCTGCCTCACGCTGGGGAAATCACCGCCCTGCTGTCGTCTGCATTTCCGCATTTCCACACCCCGATGGGACTCGTGTATATTGTTGTCATGAAATGCACCACCGTGGTCTCGTGTGTGTGTGTGTGTGTGTGTGTGTGTGTTTTCTTTTCAGCCCTCCGCGGTGCTTGTTGCAATGTGCTGATGAGGAGGTGTTTGAAATTCATAAAGTGCAACGTCTGTCAAAAAATGCTTCTCTGAATTTCCAATATAAGATGATACTTTACACACATTATTTAAAAGGTGTGATATCTTTGTTTTTCTTTTGTTTTAAATGCCTTCAAAGTGTTTCTATTGGGATTTTTTATTCATTTTTTGTTTTTTTGTAAAAAAAAAAAAAAAAAAAGGGGGGGTCAACAACAGCATTTATGGTGCGGCAGCAATTTGTGCCATACCTCACCTTGTATACCTTGCAAGGTGTTGTTTTATGGTTGTTTCGTCTCATAAACTCATTCTTAACAAGCTCCACTATATTTGCTATTTTGGGGAGACAGGGGTGTCATTTTATGACAGAGATGGCGCATTGTAGATTGTTGATAAACATCGA
Organism: Pycnopodia helianthoides; assembly: GCA_032158295.1. Taxonomy (NCBI): domain Eukaryota; kingdom Metazoa; phylum Echinodermata; class Asteroidea; order Forcipulatida; family Asteriidae; genus Pycnopodia; species Pycnopodia helianthoides. The sequence continues at coordinate 3,626,957 of CM063257.1, forward strand.
CCACCATTTTGTATGGAAGGCCTTGAGTGACCAAAATGTATAAAACTGGCTTGGCAAACTAATTTGCAAGTTTTAGCAAAACATTGCAACTTTCTGTATAAAGTGTAAGTTTACCTTTTGTTTTGGATAGTCACATTTATTTATCAGTAACATGGGTATCAATCTGATAGCATTATTGGTCAAATAAGAAACTGTTGTGTTTTTTGCAGTGAAGGCCGCCCATACTTAAACTCGCGGCTGTGACGTTGCAAAAGTGGCCTGTCGTGGCCGACTTGTCTTGCTCTGGTGTGTTGCTGATCAGCAGAGTGTGGGTTCGAGTCTCCGTCTGGACGCTTGTTTGGTTCTGAGTGAGACACTTAACCGTTTGTTGCTTCGTCCTTCATTATGGAACGTTAAACAGTTGGGTCCCGTGTGCTGTGCATTATGAAGGGGATTTTCTCGAATTTTGGCGGGCAGTTGCCTCGTCCCCCTGCCCCTGTATCGACCCTCTGGTCCTTGGACTTCTGTGGCAAAGTCGCTGTATAACTAACTAATATTTTAATAATAATTATTTACCTTTTTTGGAACCTCAATAGTAAAGGACACCACGTAATCTTGCCTCTGACGAAGGTCCGGTTTGGATCGAAAGCTAAGGCCATCTACCCTACAAATATATATATATATATATATTTTTTTAAAACTTTTATTTACTTTTCTTCCAACCTTCCATTTTGTCCTTTGTGTTTCCAACTTCTTGTGGTCTAGCCAGCCCTCCCCCTCCCCTCCACCCCTCCCCCCCCCCCGTCTCCATAATTCCTGCTTACCCCTGCTCTCTCTGAATGCTTCTTGCTTTTCTCTCTCCACTCTCTCTATTCATGTATTTCCACTTGACTGCTCTTGTTACCCTTGTATGCATGTATGTGTGTTGTCTTGTCATTTAGCCTTCGAGAAAGACTCTGCTAGGGTCGAAACGTCAGGCCACTAACTAATTTTGTGCATTTATACTACAGGTCCTTTTGGTTGGTAAGCAGTTTGCAACAGCTAAATTATATTTTCTCATGTATTTGTGTAACTTAACATTTTCGCCCTGGTTTCAAACCTACCCTAAGGTAACCCGCTTTCCCCCTTCGTAAATTACATAGCCCTCAGATAGAAAACGAAATCTGTCACAAATTGATTTATTGGGGCTTCCAATTTCTCTCCATTTCCACGCCGTCAGGAAACTCCCCCAACAAAGCAGAACAAATCTTACGGAATGTTCCTCTCTTAGATACTCTTAGAGGACGGACTAATCACTGCCCGAGGCTGCACTCACAGCCTCGGCTTATCATGTTTAATTCCCCATCTATATCAGCAAGAAGAATCACCATTAATCCTCGATACATGGGTCAGCTATAGGAATGGACACGTCCTGTATACATGACAAGAGTCACACCACCTCCTCTACCCAATTCCCTTCTATAGCCCCGTGGCGAGGGTAATCTCAAATGTTGCAAATCACATGGACTTGCGGACGCCAGCAATCGAAAGTGTCACACCTGAGATTTCGGCGGTTGAACACAATAATGTTTACCCTACCTCAAAACATTCGCACAAACACATGGTTCATTTGTATGAAAGCTAGCGTTTTAAAACCTCTTTTGAAGTTATATTGATCACCTGGTGCTAATGGCTTTCCTTGTGGCTTGCAGGTATTTCGTTACGTCGTGTATTTGAACAATCGTTAAAAATTATTCTGTTTATAGTACTACTTCCATTTAATAAATGCTTTGTTTTTGCTTTTTAGATTTTTCGTTTTATTCTTGGATTTTTTTGTTTAGCTTACTTTTAGTTTAGTTTCCTACCGTGTTTAATTATCTTTGCTACTTTTTTTACACTTTCTAAATACCGGATTTCGTATCCGTAATAACAGACTGCGTATCCGTAATAACGGATAATGATATACATAATCAATCATAACGGATCGAATCCGTAATAACGGATATTGAATAATGTAATAACGGATGCGAATCCGTATTAACGGATATGAATATTGTAATAACGGATGCGAATCCGTAATAACAGATGCGAATCCGTAATAACGAGGAATCTATGAAATAATATAATAACGGACTGCGAATCCGTTATAACGGACTCTGAATCCGTTATAACGGATATTGAATAATGTAATAACGGTATGCGAATCTGTATTAACGGATAATGAATAATGTAATAACGGACTCCCATAATAACAGACTGCGAATCCGTTATAACGGATAATGAACAATATAATAACTGCGAGTCCGTATTAACGGATTCAGTACGTACTAACGGATAATGTAATAACGGTAGGCGAATCCCGTAATAACGGATATCGAATCCGTAATAACGGAAGATTCAAGATCCGTATTAACGGATGATGAATAATGTAACAACGGTATAAAAATCCGTAATAACGGATAGCGAATCCTTAAAGGAACATTACAGAATTGGTTTTTGCTAAAACAGTTGCTGGCAGTGTAAGCACTTTTTGTAATCCACCATATACACAAACTGACAAACCTGTAGAAGTTTGAGATCGATCGGCCATCTGGGTCATGAGAAAATAGTGAGAAACCGATTACACATTTGCATGAAATCATATAGATTCAACAAATGAATAAAACGCTCACTGAGCGATAATCTCCAATCGGAAAGTTAGTTTATTCATTTCTCATCAATTATGGCGTTTCAGACAGAAATGTTTCAAGGGATGTTTTCTGCTATCATCATCATTAGACCGTGTAAGTTGTATGTAAATCTGTGATCAAAAGTATATTTTTTCTTACCAATTCTGTAATGTTCCTTTAACAACGGATTGTGAATCCGTAATGGCCGTGGTGGTTTCGAAAGTGTGTTCACCTCAGCACGAAGCTGATCTACAGATTGAAAAAAAGAAAGAAACAAAGACGTCCCCAGTCTGTAGGAAATGGCTGATTCGTGGCGAACATTAATTAATTCTTGATTGAAAACCACTCAGACTAGGAAAGTCGATGATTACCTTAGTCGATGTACAGGTCTCGTTGGTTTGAGGGAAAATTAGCTTTAGGCTTTGACATCCGTTTTTAAACCTTAAGCTTTTAGGCCATATATTACACACGGTGAACTCTGTTGAAAGTCTTTAAAAAAAAAGTGCAGACGGGATGAGTTAATTGCCTTAAAAAAAGAAAATAAGTATCGTATCGTCTAGTAACAGCAGCCGGGCCAGGGGCCTAATTCTAAAATAGTCGACCTTTTCCATTGTTGATAAACAAACGGGCTGGTTGGCATGGACGGCCGATTGTTAGCAGAACAACCAATCGTGTGACAGATGTTGTGACAAAACTCGACGTTTCTGCAAACTTTCAATTAAAACAAATTCAAAAATTACATTCCATGATTGGTTGCATTGTTTCAACAATTTCAACACTGTTTTTGAATATTTAGATGCGATTTTGTTTACAATGTGTGGCCATTCATTCTTTGCCTTGTATTCGTGGCTTCCCGTAGTTTTCCAATCTTGGCTGGTTGTGACGTTGCAATGTAAAGTTATACACACATGTAAGAGGAAAATATTTCTTAGATTAGACTTGCCACCAGCCATTGTACTATTATGGCAGTTCGGTTGGCAGCAGTCCTTAGTAGACAAGCGCCATCTAAGAAATATACCGCAGTGCATCTTGGGAAACCAAGAACTGTTAAACAATGATTCAAGGTGCCAAGATGGACGCCATGCTGTTGTTTATGTGCAAGACAGGACAGATGTTATAGTTGTGTACCACATTGCTTCAAAATCAGTGCGGCATGAATCTTTTAGCGCTGTGTGCTTTTTCAGATTCTGTTGTAATAAGCACGTATACCAGTATTTAGTTAAGTGCCTGTCTCCTTCACTCAAAAAAAAAACTCCCATGACAGATTTCCGGGTCCCAGTGGCCCTGACTCATTTCTGGGTCATGCTGCTGATCTGGAAAACTGTTGATATCTAGGGTGCGTTTTTGTGGCCGTAACCAATAACCGTTCCTGTCAGTTTAACCGAAACAGTTACTAGTTACGTCATTTCGACAAAGTTGGTAATTTTGACAAAGATTCCGGTTCATGCTGACCCAGAAATGGGTCACGCCAGACGGGACCAGGGCCCAATTTCATAGAGCTGCTAAGCAGAACAATTTGCTTAGCATGAAATTTCTTCATTGATAAAAACAGGATTACCAACAAAATTTCCACGTGATTTGCAGGATAAGTAAACAACAGCTGAATACCAGTAACAAGCAATTTTATGCAACACATGGCAATTTGGTTGGTAACCCTGTTTTTATCAAGGAAGGAATTTCATGCTAATCAAATTGTCGTGCTTAGCAGCTCTATGAAATTGGGCCCAGGAATCTTGATCAATTCTGACCCGGGAGTCTTTATAGTGATGTGCTGGTAAAGCTGGGAAAACTCTGAGAAGGTAAAACTGAATAAGACTTGAAGGTTTGCTGGATGGAAAAGCCTATAGATAGGTTGCAGTGTGACGTAAATCGGCCATCTTTACGGGCAGTTTAGAACAAACAGTCGTGCGTTTCGTGTGAGAACGGCGTGCAACACGAGCGCATTTCACGAAACTCATTGCAGGATTGGTCAGTGAACAACGCGGCTGCGTTAATAAGTTGAGCGTTTGACGCACCTGCAAGCCAAAATGCAATTTGCCCGTAAAGATGGCGTCTACTGGGAACTATCTATAGACCTTTCCATTGTTAATAAACAAAGTGCGCCGGTTGGCATGGCCGGCCGAATGTTAGCCAAACAATCAATCGTGCTAAAGGACATTGTGACCAAATTCAACATTTTCTGTAAAGATTCATGAGCTGGAATATCTCTTATGATTGGTTGATTTGTTTCCAACAAATTCAACATATTTTAGAATATTTGTGTAACATTGCTGCAAACTAAGGCTATCTGTTTTTTTATTTGCATTTGTCCCTTTCTATTTTTTTCCAACCTCGGTTGGCGAAAAACTCGGGCCGTGACGTTGCAATAGAAAAGTCTATTCCGGGGATACCAACATCATCATTATCCGCCTGCAACAAATTTGCGAGTAAACATGGACACTCTGTGCCACCCAGCAGAAAAAAACGGGTTACCAGATTGAGTGCCGCATAAATGTATATTGTTTGTGACTGGGGCCCAGTCTAAATTCCTACTTTAAGACAGCAGATACATTTCCGCGGCAACTATTTTGTTCTCTGAAACCCGACCGTGTTCTCTCTCTCGCTCTCTCCAGGCGACGACCTCAAAGCGTCAGCGTAAAACGTCGGAATTTAATGGACGTAATCAATCGAGAGTTCAGGCTTTATCGTCGACGACGTTGCCGTGGTGACCCCGTCGTTCGGCCTCCATATTCCCCCTCTTATTTCCCCTCTCTCGCTCTCTGTCGCTCTCTCTCCCTCTCCCCTGGCTCGCCAGGTGTTTTAGGAGAAAATGGAATTAATCCGGAATTCAAGGTAGAATTAGGAATACGACCCTTGTATTCAATAAGGGTAGTTAAGTGCGCTGGTTTGTCTGTATAAACGAAAACCGTGCAGCAGATACACAAACAAAACAGAAACTGGATTTATTTTCTCTCTAAAAATGTACTGTAGTGCATTTCTTTTCACGCCAAAAACAAAACACACACACACACACACGTGTGTAATGACCTCCAATCGTGGACCCTCCTTTGTTCAACTCTTTGTCCTGACAAACGTGGACCCCATTGTTTTCCTTTGTGATAGCAAACGTGGACGTATTGTCCCTTTTGTTGTAAGTCCTCGGTTTGAATGTCACTACAAACTCACACACACACACACACACACACACACACACATCCTTACGGATCCGGTTTGTGGGGTACTGCTATTGTTGTTCTATTATTCCCTTTTCTGAAGAATTCCCTTGTGGGGCCCAATTGTTCCTATTGAAATGACCTTGTGGGGTCCATTGTTCCATTGTTGTCAGGACCCCACATATGCCCTTGTGTGTGTCCACAAACACACACACACACACACACACACACACACACACACACACACACATCCTTACGGATCCGGTTTGTGGGGTACTGCTATTGTTGTTCTATTATTCCCTTTTCTGAAGAATTCCCTTGTGGGGCCCAATTGTTCCTATTGAAATGACCTTGTGGGGTCCATTGTTCCATTGTTGTCAGGACCCCACATATGCCCTTCTGTGTGTCCACACACACACACACACACACACACACACACCCTCCCTCTCCCTACCCTCAGTGCCTCCGAAGAGATCTAACGCATATTCTGCACTTAAGTGCAATTTCTTTTCACCCAAAAAAACATAAATCCATCGTAAATCCCCATTTCAAACCCTCAGTACATTCTGATAAGATCTCACGCATATTCTTCACTTCAGTGCAATTTCTTTTAACGCGCAAATCATCGTAAACCCCCAGCCCCCCCCCCCCCTCCCCCACCGACCCTGATAAGATCTTACGCATTATTCTTCTTCCCCCGTGACACATTTTTACCGAATTCCGAAGACTCCTCCCTTTTCGCCCTTTTTGTTCGTGTCCCAGTCATGCCGGGGATATAAGATCTTCTTGCGTTTTTCTATAGCGAAATATAGTTTTTTATGGAAGGAAATTGTAATAGGGCCTACTTGGAACATAATTGCATAGAAAATGCATTTTTGTGTGTGTGGTTTTTTTTTCTTCTTAATATTTTACTTTATACGTGAATAATCATGAACAAAGTGGAATAGCCAGGATATAAGAAGACAAACACCCTGTACAAGGGACTACATGTAAGACAAATGAGTTAAGGGCTGGGTCTCACATTGGTATGTAGGGTGAAGCCCGCTCTGAAGGACAACGTGGCAGAAAATGGGTAGTGTGCCTGGCTCTGTCTGCTTGGTGTAGAGGATGAAAGGCCCTTGAACCTCCTGGGTGCTATTAAATACAAATGGGTGTGGGCCTGGGTCTCCTCTTGGTACAAGAGCACAAGCCCCCCTGAACGTCCTGGGTGCTCATGTAAAAATTGGGTTGTGGGCTTGGGTCTCCTCTTGGTCTAGAGCACAAGCCCCCCCCCCCCCCCCTTTGAGCGTCCTGGGTGCTCGTGTAAATAATTGGGTGTGGGCTTGGGTCTCCTCTTGGTCAGAGCACAAGCCCCCCCCCCCCCCTTGAACGTCCTGGGTGCTCGTGTAAATAATTGGGTTGTGGGCTTGGGTCTCCTCTTGGTTAAGAGCACAAGCCCCCCCCCCCCCCCTGACGTCCTGGGTGCTCGTGTAAATAATTGGGTTGTGGGCTTGGGTCTCCTCTAGGTCTAGAGCACAAGCCCCCCCCCCCCTTGAGCATCCTGGGTGCTCGTGTAAATAATTGGGTTGTGGGCTTGGGTCTCCTCTTGGTCTAGAGCACAAGCCCCCCCCCCCCCCCCTTGAGCGTCCTGGGTGCTCGTGTAAATAATTGGGTTGTGGGCTTGGGTCTCCTCTTGGTCTAGAGCACAAGCCCCCCCCCCCCCCTTGAGCGTCCTGGGTGCTCATGTAAATAATTGGGTTGTGGGCTTGGGTCTCCTCTTGGTCAAGAGAAAGAAGCCCGCTGGAAACTTCTCTCTTGGGTGTATTATATAAATGGGTCGTGGGCTTGGTTTAGAAAATGAACCCCCCACATTTCTGGGTGCTATGTTTGTGGGCCTGGGTCCCCTCTTGGTCTAGAGGAGGATGAAGCCCCCCCCCCCCTGAACCTCTAAGTGCTAGGTATAAAAGAGAAAGGGGCTTGGTCCGATCTTTGTCCAGAGGATGTAGCCCCCTATACCTTCTGGGTGTTATGTAATACAAATGGGTTTATGGGTATTGCTTGGTCCCCTCTTGCTCTAGAGGATGGACCGTCGGAGAAGAAAAAAACTCGCGACCACATGGCACCTTTAAAGAATCAATCCACTTTCGTCTCTAAACATGACAAAGACCGTGTGTGAATACATTAATCACATTCACCTCGTGTTCACACATCCTCCCCCTCCCCCTAAAAATAAAAACCCACAGAAAAGTTGAACATACCTTGCATTTTATTTGCGGTGGGCCAACACTACGCTTCGTCCATACCAACAAAATTAAGTTAGACACACACTAATTGTTTACCCTATACCGGAGCGCGCATTTTTTTTTTTGAGTCGGCAAAAAACAAATCGTCTGCGAGGGAGAGGCTGTGCGTCTGTTGTAATCATTGAATCAAGTATTGCTCAATGTTGACCCATCATGCCTGGTCTCTTGATGCGTGTGTGCCGGGGCCCCCACTTTCTTCTTGCTTGGCTTTTAATACCTGAGGGATTCTGCATTATCGTATACGATGCCGTGCTTTACATGGTTAACCGCCAAATTGTAGGGAAATTACCATTTCGGTTTCTGTGGTGTATACTCATTTTCCAATAGATAGAGTCCTTATGTGAGTGGTGGAAAAATTACAAGTCCCTAACCTCACGTTAATATGGTGTAAATTGCGATTGTATTCGATATCCTTCAAGTGCAAGATCTGTCAACGTCCGAAACATATGATGACATTATTCTGAGAAAAATTGGTCTCTACTAATTTTTGTACGGGGATGTTCTGGTTCATAACTGACTTTTTCAGAGCGAAATTTGAAACATGACGTCATTCGGATTTTAACAACTAATGGATCTTGACATTCCGAGGAGGAATTTTTCGTCATTCAAAAGATCAAATTCATGGACATTTTTTTGAATATTATCGAAAGTTTTTTTTAGCAAAATTGAATTTTCCTTACTCTTTAATGATGTATCGCCTAACTCACAGGGCCGGACGGCCACTTCAAGGTGAGGGCTACACTCAACTGATTTTGGCTGTTGACCCAAATCAACTGTCACCAGGGGCACGTTGCCACCGTACCTACTCCTGGGCTGAAACAGGGTTACCCCCTTCACAGTCCGTAAGGATGTCGGCATGGGTATCATCCACTAGGAGCCTGGCTGATAGAGCAGAATGCACTCATACCAAACTGCGCTAGCTATGCACAGGAGAAGCAACGGACGCTTGTAAAGTACATACGCAAACTGTAATCAAATCTTCCTGCTAACATGGGACGATTGTACTGAAGTGCTTATAAGCAGACAATTCTGCTTTGAACAATTCAGTGTTAGCACAAATAAGAAGGATACCAGTGCTTGTAACACGGTGTTTTTGGCTGGTAACCTTATTCCAGTAACTGAGTGGCAGTTCGTTTCAGCCACAGGCCTGCTATTATCGTGACAGCATTCCCCCTTTAATAAGCAGTGGTTTTTTTATGCTACCGTAAGCTCTCGCTCGCGCTCAAGTGAAGCAGAGCCATGATTCTTGCTTTGCATGGTGGGATTGATAATCTTAGATTTCACAAGAGATATCTACGGAGCTTTGGAAGGGCCATCAGACTGTTGACATCCTGAGATAATTATCTCAACATGACGACGTCCCGAGAGGCAAGGAACAAGCATATCTAAGGAAGTCGCCTTCATACTTTGGAGTAAAGTCGTCTCCATCCCGTGATCACTATCTCAGACTTTTGACAAGTCGGATAGCACCTTCCTGTGTGTAGACTGATCCCCTGCCTGTATACGTCAGGATAAAGACAGACAACTATGGTTTTACAAACTCACCGCTGTCATTGGATAGACAATGAGGCAAATATAGCTACCAGACCAATACTACACACACAGTTATGTTTAAGAGCAACCTCGTTCCCAGGTGTGATCGATCTCGCCGCGCCATTTTGTCCACCATGCCTTGCTCGCTCATAGTTAGTGACGAGAGGTATCGATACGGCGCGCTGCCCATGGTAGCGAGGCTGGTTTAAGAGCTACTTACGAAGTGTGGACCTTAGAACAAAAAGAGGTCCATATTAAATGTAGGGACTTGAACAAATATGTGGACTTACACACGTCCACAGATCGTTTTTAATAGTGTTAAAGACTAATGTGTTCATTAATGCATAGAACAAATGGATGTACACAGAGTGTATGCAACAATCTATTCAGGCATGCAAGGTCAAAGGTACATTTGACAGACAACCAGCATGGCCCATTTTCATGTAGAGAGCCCAGGTTCTGAAAGCTAGTATCTGGCGTTATTCCTAATAAGCGTGGTGCCATGTTCGGTGGGTTTTGTTTCTGCGTTGAAACGATTCTCACTTTGGAAAATATTAGAATTGTTATTTAGCGAATTTTATTAAAGGCTTCAAGTTCGAAAAAAAACACAATGGTGACAAAATTTCTTCAACAGATTGCAATTATTAAAGTTATCGTGAATCGACACAATGTATGTCACGAAACTTTCCCCCATAAGTCTATGGTTTGTGCAATATTTTGTAGCAAAACAGGGCCCAATTTCATAGAGCTGCTTAAGCAGAAAATATTGCTTAACAATTTTCTGCTAAGCAGAAATCAGCAGGATACCAGTCACAAATTGTACATGTGAAATGGTATTTTGGCTGGTAACCTTATTCTGGTAAGCATAATTTTGTTGTGCTTAGCTACTTTTTGTGCTTAAGCAGCTCTATGAAATTGGGCCCAGTTCTTTGGGCAATTTCTGTCAGTGAGTAAAGTGTTAAACCGAGCGACTTACTTGAAAGTGCTTGTAGTAACTTGCAAAACCTATATGTGTAGTGGCCCTCTCTTGGTTGCTACTGTTAAGTCGTGTTGATTTGTGACAAAAGTGGCTGCATTCAGTCACATGTTTTTAAAATATTGTTTCCAAGACTGGTTATAACAGTTCTGTAATTTTGTTTATACTTTTTTTAATAGATACAATGGTTGGGGTTGATTTTATAATGTTTGATTTTTCTTTCCATTTTGTGTGTATTTCTAAACATCCAGGTGGGGTACGATGAGAGAGACTGGTATCTACATCGGCATAGCAACCGGTTGCCTACTCATCATCATCTTTGTGTTCACGTACTGTCGCTCGGACACGTACCCCTGCGTGGGGGCGCTGCAACGGAATGCCAGACATTGGAAGGACTCGTGCCTGGATGCGATCTGCTTCTGCGACTGCTTCAAGTAAGATTTCAAGTCTCACTTTCTCCTCCTTTTAAAGACGCAGCCCACTTTAAAATGTAGTCCGGGCTTGAGTATCATTCGGACCTAAATGTAGCCCAGACCTATTTATTGCACCATTTTTTAAAAACCTTTATGAAGCCTCAATTTGTGTAGCTAAAAGTAGACCCAATTTTGTAACTTAATGAAGCCCCAAACTGGTACCTAGCCTCAGTTCTGTATCTGAATGTTGCCCGGGAGCAAATTTATGTTCTGCAGCACACGCTGGCTACGGAGTCAACAGTTAATGGATAGGGAAGAACAGCCTATCCCTTAACTGTTGACTCCAGAGCCGACTTGTGCTGCAGAAGAAAAAAATCGCAGCCCGGGATACAATTCAGGTTGGTGTCAAACATTTAGGTCAGGGCTACATTGAGGTACAGATTTGTGGCTACAATTAGGGCTGGGCTAGGACCCTTTTCGAAACCATGGCTTCGGCTTGGGCTGCGATCAGTTCGTTTCGAAAACGTGCGCCTTTGTACTGGGCTTCAAACAGGCGGATGGAGTCTAAAGCCGGAGCCCAAGCCTAATGCCGTGGTCTGGAAAAGGGCCTATATCATGGATGCATTCAAGTGAAGAGTTGTGCTGTATTTCGGGCTGGGCTACATCTAGGGGCTGCACTCTCAGTTATTAAACCCCGGTGTTTCGAGTTCACATAGCTATTACAACCTTGTTTACAGGTTTCCTCAGGCTCGCGAGGTACAGTGATTAAGTTCACTTATGAGGCATCCTAAGGTTTCAATGCCAGAAATACATTATTGATAATAATAACAGAGATGAAGGCGGCAACGCTTGAAGCGCCCTCAGGCATTGATTGGGTTTCGCTATAGCCGACTTTGACGGTGTGGTGTGTTTTTGTCTACAGGTCAAAGCGCAAGATCCAGAGAAGGCTAGAGGCGACAAAGATGAACCAGATCGAGCCGCTCTGTGACAGCCAAGAACAACTTGTCGTCCCCATGGTGGTGCTGGAAGAGAAACGGCAGTTTTGGTGGTAACCCACGGCACGAAACACGTCTAGGCCTTGCCACACCATGCACGTTTTACAGGCAACTTGGAGACCTTAGTCTTGACTGGCTACGTTCGTCTTTGTTAACGTAGTCGCCAATAATCGCAACACGAATTACTGGAGAAGAGATATCTGTATCAAACGATTGATCCATATCGTAGACTTGACCAGTCCCTCCGAACCAGTCGATGTTGCGTCCCTCTACCGGTGACAATTACAAAAATTAGTGTCGCCAATCAAGACTACTTGGAGACGACCACCAGTCTTGCAACTCTATACGCAAAGAGAACACTATAACAAGAACACGAAAAGACAATCTTTGGTCTCTAAAATGGCTTTGTAATTCCTCAGTGGTGTAACCAGAGGGTGGTCAAGCCCCCAACCCCGGCTCAGAACCCTTGACCAAACCTCACTCTTTCCCCGTGGGGATCGAAGAAGACATAAACAAAAGGGGTCGCTTGGGGTTTGTTTGCACAAAACAGTTGTTTTGTGCGTAGTCGGTTCACATAATATTGAGAATGAAAAGTCATGCAGCTTGTACATTAATAACAGTACACGTATAGACCATGTGACATGTGACATCACATTTTAACAAAGAGCCACAGTTATTTTTTATAACTCTTGAATTCAATGTGGAAATGATGACACAGAATGTAAAAATTACCCATATGGCCCTCGTAGTATCTGGCCTTAAGGAAATGCCATGTAATCACAAGGTTAGTAACAAACAAAGGTTGCATGATCTATAAGCTTTTGTGTTCTGCATTTCTCGGAAATGATTTCTCGCCAGGAAGACTTGCTCCCCTGAACAGTTTTTTTCTCCACCCGCCATTGACTGCTCTCAAGAAAAATAACATGATTATTGAAATGTAAACGTCTTGTATGTTTCTTGGAGATTGGCCTGGAACAGGCTGACAGTAAACTGCCCCCGTGTGACATTGAACTTAAACGAAACATGTGTGTGGTTACACTGAAGCTAAATCACATTCATTAATGCCTGTTTGATATAAATAGTTTGATCAATATCTTTATAGAGTTGCTTTTCACACAACTTCTCCATGGAAGCCCAAAAGAACTGGTTTACGTGACAACATGCCAGTAAATCACCTCTGAGCCTCGATGTGGCAACCTTGATTGACTTTGGTAAAACTGAAGAAGATGGCGGCATATGATCGAATGGGAGACGTTTTAGAACGCTAGGTGGCAGCAAATTAACAATGCTCTCAGAAGGTTTGCGCAAGCTCAGAATGACGTACACTTTGACAACCAACCCAGTTTAAAGTATGCTGCCAACCTATCGTTCCAAAGTTTTCCCATGCATAGAGAAGTTAAGCCGCGAGTTATGGCTTCTTAATTCACACAATTTTTTTAAACATTAATTACAATTGAGCCAATCACGCGACTACAATGGCCTTTGTTTTAAGCACGATTCCCGTGCTTAGCGAATTTGCAATTTGTGAGCTAAGCAGAATCCAAGTGCATGGCGCTGCTTACTGCAAAGTGAAGAATCGGTGCTTACGGAAGCAGACAAATTAGCGTACTTCACAGGTTAGCTAGGGAGGTTATTACAGCATTTTGACTGAATTACGTAACTTGGGATCCCCGTAGGAGTGCATTGGGACTCGTGCAAAGGCAGCGGCGGCGCTAATGGGGGGGGGGGGGGGGGGGGCCACGGGGGGGGGCAAATTGCCCCCAGTTATTTTTTTTTGCCCCCCAGTTTGCCCCCCCCCCCAGTTTTTTCCCCGATGGCAGAAATTGAGTTTAATCCCAAACCATTGCACCCAATTTGTTACAATGTTGTTTGCGCTGTAAATAATAAACTCAATTTCATCCATCATAATTAGCTGGCACCATCAAAAAAGCCCAATACACTTTCCATCTCCGGCAATGTTAATAAAATGTGGATTTATTTATCTGTACAAGCTTGGAAACTTGCTATAAATAGAAATGCATTGTCTGCCCAAAACCGTAAGCAGCCATTGTACACGCAGTTCGCACAAACAGTGCAAAATCTTATTTCTAGAGTGAATTGTAGGCTTATACAGTACATTTAGACTTTTGTTTGCCCCCCCCCCTAAATTTAAGTTTGCCCCCCCCCCTCTTGCCCCCCAGATTAACAGATTTGGTGCCGCCGCTGTGCAAAGGGCGATGTGCCAATACAAATTACTATTATTGGCCATTTTTAAGATGAATTTTAAGTGCTTTGTGAAACCAGGCCCTGGGGTCGATTTCACAAAACTCTTCCTAACTTAGGACTAGTCCTAGGCAATGCTAAGAGATAGGACTAGTCCTAAGTTAGGATCAGTACTTAGGACTAGTCCTATCTCTTAGCATTGCCTAGGACAAGTCCTAAGTTAGGAAGAGTTTTGTGAAATCGAACCCTGGTATGTGATACTTATTACCAATTTTCTTACTGATGGTTGTACATTATAATTGTTGTAAATTGTTGTAAATATTGGATGATTTGTATAAATTCCTTCGCCTTAATACACGGATGAGTATTGTTCGACTTTTGTAGAGAATTTACATAATGTAAATAATAGTACACGGTTTTATCTCAAAAAAAAAAAAAGTGTTTTAAAAACCCCAATGTTGACAGAGAAGGAAACCGGCAGAAATTTGTCGGAACAAATTCGTAATAAAAACAAAAATTGTTTCCTCAAATTTGTGTGGGTTATTAAAAATGTTAAAATACCCTTTTTTCACAGCGTCATAACTTGGCGAAACAGTCAAAATGAGAGAACTTGTTTTTTCCACAGGTTACATGAAAATCAAAAATACATAGCTTCGCTGCAGGACAGCAGCGCTCCCCATAATTGTGGGGATGGGGGAATCGAGCCGTCCCACTCTATTTCCAGCAGACTCCACCAAGACCATTTTTACCGAGTACTCGTCGAGTACTACACAGCAAAAACTGGGTGTTAAATTTAACAACCCCGGTGTTACTAGAGGACCGCACCAAGAATTTTCACCGGTGTTAAATTTTGGGGTGTTATTTTAACACATTGGTGTTATTCTTTACACTCATGGTGTACACACACACCCATATGGGTGTAAATGATAACACTAAAAGTGTTGAAATTATACCAAATTGGTGTAGTCCTCTAGTAACACCGAAAAGTGTTATTATTTTTTGCAGTGTACATTCTATTCTCCGTACCGAGTACTCGAAGCCCATACCCTATACTTGACTGACGGCAGAATGATTTTAAAATGGTTTGAAAATATTTTACCGGAAAGAAGTTGACACAACAGCAAAATTGTTTTTTTCTAAATTAGTCTTTTTTTTTTTTTCTTTTAGTTTACCCTTCTTCGAAGCCTTTAGCCCGTCCAAAGGAAAATATTCCAGGGTGAACAATAATTTTAAGACACTGCCGATGGACGCTGTCAACGTCAAGGAACTTTGTAATTTACTGTACCTTGTAACATGTGTAGATTCTAAGAGGAACGGTTTTGTGGGAATGCATTCATTCAAAGAACAAACAGTCAAGATAATTTCCTTGATTATCATTCCGTATAGAAACAACAGCAGCACCGCAACCATGCTTGATTGGGTTTCCTCCGTTACACTGCCATTATAATTCAATAGCAAGTCCATCTGTGTACATTCAACGGACTAAATTTGTCAACGGTAACCGAATGAAACGCGGATCCGGCCGAGCTCATAATCGAATCAGTCGAGATACGTCCGCTCTTTTCCCGCCAAAATTGCTTCATTTTGGGGGAACTGATCCCCCATCGCCGAGTGTCAGGTGTGTTTATACGGTGCAATAGGGGGCGCTCTAATTTGCGCAGCAGGCGTGCCCACGGCACTTCCGGATTTGGTTACGGTCGACTCGGCAAATTTCAGTTAATTTTGGGAGACCACATGAGAAAATGCTGCTCTACGGTCGAGTAACGGGCAACAGAAATGTGAGCAAGGTGACAAGTTCTATTGAGCTTTATCAATATTTTAAAATAGTTTTAATATCAACAGGCCTACCTGTTTGTTTATACATTATTATTGTTCATTACGTTTTGTAATCTTTCCCGTTAGACGGGGTAACCATTTTCCGTAGACTTGATTTCTCACAATCGCTTTGATTTCGAACTATACTCTTACAACTCTTAACACAACCTTCCCCCATTGTACAGAAGTATCTCGCCCCCGAAAATCCCCCTGGAATTCCCAGACAATACAACTAAGACACAACGGGAGGGGCGGTACGCCTACACAATGCCGCATACCGAGCAAAACTGTGCCTGATGTGATTGCATAACATCTGAAACACCCAGGAATTTTTGGGAACAAAACACGACAAAATGCATGTTGTTGAAGGTAAAACAAGTCGTTACAATAGCCACGGCAGTAGTCCAAGACAGCGAATGTAACTAGAGCATGTAAGTTGTGAATATGTTGACCCTTAAAAGGACATGAAAGCAGGCCTACATGACGTTTCAAGAGACACTGGTGTCATTTTGAGTTTTGGTCATCAACAAGGAGTTGTTGGAGGGAACGCTAAAAGAGGTTAGTATGTTGTTGTTTTTTTATGCTTGCTTTTCGTGTTCGGGGTCGTCAATCTTTGCTCTATGGTCAATCCACCTTTGTGTCATGGTCCTTGTAGTATACATGTGTATTCATGTGCGTGACCCTGTTGGCAACCAGACTGTTTTTGTCTATATACATTTGGTGCTCGGTATGGGCAATGGTGACACTTCGCTCGGCCCCAGCGGCCTATCCAGGACCGCTGGGATGGGCTAATCAGCTTGCACAGATTCTTGTTCAGGAAGTACGTCAAGTACTGCAGTGCTTGCAGTGTGAGTGTGGTGCATGATGGGAATGAGCATGGGACTGAGCATTAACGTTAAACGATACGTTTGCCCATCCCAGCGCCTTTGGTTTTTAAAGGCAAGGCGCTGGGGACGAGCGAATGATGACACCCGCCTTTTATTTTGTCTTCGTTGTGTGCTTGGAATCCCAGGAAATCCTTAGAGAGATTTTAGGGGCGGGTTCTAGTAAAAGAGGAAAATAGCGTGTTAAAGTATGCAAACATTGGGGGTTACCTTTTGCCCTAATTCGGGCAAGATATAATATTTTGCAAGGGCAGTAGCTCTCGGCATTCCGGCTGGCACAGGGCGTTATCGAAATCACGATCGGCGGAGGGCTTGGGCTAGGGCTTGTGGCTTGGGCTCTCGCCGGCTTGGCTCGCGGGTGTGCTTTCCTTACGGGGCTTCAAATGGCGGACGTCTCCGTGGTTTTTGCCCAAAGTAGAGATACCAATGTGTAAAAAATTTCAAGCATTGGGTTAGGTGAACGGTGACGTTGGCCCTCTAAAACCCTTACTGTGCCCCCCCCCCCTGCCGACCATGACAACGCCCTCTATCAACTCAATCCTTGAAGGGCCGATATTCATCACCAGAGAGCAGTCCATCTCCATTATAAAGTGAGAACAGGAAATGAGATGATGGGCATCTGTCATAACATTCTCCAATCACGGCTATCCATTCCCATGTACCAGATGAGCCCACTCCTATGAAAAAAAAGATAACGAGAGGCGCCTTCATTAAAGGCCCACTGTTTTTACCTACTATTGGTAAGATCGGTAAAAACAACAAATGTACACTAGAAGATTACACACATGTAACTTACACATGACTTAAAAAATAAGGAAAGGGTTCCTTAAAATATTTCTGCCTAAAATGCTATCGTTTCTGAGAAACGAGTAAAACAATAGTAATCATCGCGCGCGATAATTTGAAAAAACAGAAAACACATAAGATCTCTTTTCACTATTTTCTCGTGACCTCGATGACCAATTGAGCTCAAACTTTCACAGGTTTGTTTGTTCATGCATATGTTAATCACACAAAATGTGGACACTGATTTTGAGCTGTTACCAAAAGTGTACAATACCTTTACACCTCTGTCATGTGTTTGCCGGCAGTGACCGATGAGGGCGTTTAGCAGAATAATGTCAATAAACCTTTCTATTGCAACGTCTCAGCCCGGATTTTTTGCAAACCAAAGTTGGAAAACTTAAATAAAAAAAAAAAAAAAAAAAAAAAAAAATCATGAGTGCAAAGCATCAAACAGACTTCTACGAAACGAGAGCCTTTGAGACAGGCTATACAATGGTATAAAACTTGTAAAAATCAAGCAATAATGTATTTGTATTTCTTCTCTCTTGGACAGCTCTGTGCACAAAAATCCATAGAGCTTTTTCAGAGCATTCGGAGTATCGCCACTTGCCTGTGATTTCCAGACAATTTTGGTCTTTGGATGATGGAGGACTATGCAACGCAGATCCAGGTAAAAGTTTCGTCAATCTAGGATGCTTAGTTCGTGAGTTATAGTCAATCTTAACACAAAATTTATTTCCAGTCTTTTTTCGGCATTAAAGTTGCCATTACAATCTGATTTTCGGATGTAGGAATATGTAACGAAGATCCAGGTGCATAATTTATCTCTGTGGCTCTCTTAGTTCAGAAGTTATAGTCAACCTTATTTCAGAATTAATTTCCAGCCTTTATACGGCAGGATATTTAATGCTTGTTTTAATACGCTTTTGCCGAGCATTTGGAATAGCGTAATATACCTTTTATTTCTGGTCTGAAGACGGCTGAAAGTTGCCATTACAATCTGATTTTCGGATGTAGGAATATGTAACGAAGATCCAGGTGCAAAATGTATTTCTTTGGCACGCTTCGTTCAGATATTAAGTCAGAAAGTATTTCCAGCCATTATTCGGCAGGAAATTCTTGCTGGTATTAATACGAGGCCTTGCTAAGTTGCTGTGGTAGCAGCCGTACAGTCTGGCCACTAGGGTCGCTTTTAACATAAGGATGTAAAGAAAAACGACGAGAGAGCCCTTGAAACAGATTTTCCATTGGTATAAAACTTTCAAGTGTTCAGCAAAGATGTAATGGTGTTTTGAACGTGCATACTTTGTGTTTCTCTCTTGGAGAGCTAGCTATGTGTACAAAAATCCAGTGGACATGCTCTTGCGGAGATTTCGAAGTAGCACCATTTGCCTGTGAATTCCGGTCGGAAGATGGTGGAAAGTGGCAATTATAAATTAACTTTCGGATACAGGACAATGTAACGCAGATCAAGGTACAAATGTAATCCCTCTGGCTGGTTTAGTTCAGGAGTTATGGTCCATCTTAACACGGAATTTATTTCCAGCCTTTTTTCGGCTCGCTAATTAATGCTGGTTTTAATACGCATCACTTATTTGCTTAGTTGCTCGTATAGTAGCCCTACAGCCTGGCCATCGGTTACGCTTACAAAATTATCACAACTACAAAACAATACCGAAGAAAAAGCCCCTGAGAGTGGCTTTCCAATAGTATAAACTTAAAAAGATCCAGCTAAAATGAAAAGGGTGATTTTTAAGTGCATAGTTTATGTATCTCTGTTATTGGAGAGCTCTGTGTACAAATATCCCGTTGAACATGCTTTTGCGGAGCATTCGGAATAGCGTCACTTGCCTTTGATTTCTGGTCTGAAGACGGCTGAAAGTTGCCATTACAATCTGATTTTTGGATGTAGGAGTATGTAACAAAGATCCAGGTGTAAAAATTATCTCTTTGGCACGCATAGTTCAGGAGTTATAGACAACCTTATCTCAGAATTAATTTCCAGCCTTTATTCGTCAGGATATTTAATGCTGGTTTTAATACGCTTTTGCCTAGCAATTCGAAGAGCGTCACTTGCCTTTGATTTCTGGTCTGAAGACGGCTGAAAGTTGCCATTACAATCTGATTTTCGGATGTAGAAATATGTAACAAAGATCCAGGTGTACAATTTATCTCTTTGGCACGCATAGTTTAGAAGTTATAGTCAACTTTAACTCAGAATTAATTTCCAGCCTTTTAGGCAGGATATTTAAAGCTTGTTTTAATACGCATTTGCCGAGCAATTCGAAGAGCGTCACTTGCCTTTGATTTCTGGTCTGAAGACGGCTGAAAGTTGCCATTACAATCTGATTTTCGGATGTAGTAACATGTAACGAAGATCCAGTTGTAAAATTTATCTCTTTGGCACGCATAGTTCAGAAGTTATAGTCAACGTTAACTCAGAATTAATTTCTAGCCTTTTCGGCAGGATATTTAAAGCTTGTTTCATTACGCTTTTGCCGAGCATTTGGAAGAGCGTCACTTGCCTTTGATTTCGGGTCTGAAGACGGCTGAAAGTTGCCATTACAATCTAATTTTCGGATGTAGGAATATGTAACGAAGATCCAGGTGCAAATTTTTTCTCTGTGGCTCTCTTAGTTCAGAAGTTATAGTCAACCTTAACTCAGAATTAATTTCCAGCCTTTTCGGCAGGATATTTAATGCTGTTTTATTACGCATTTGCCGAGCGTTTGGAAGAGCGTCACTTGCCTTTAATTTCTGGTCTGAAGACGGCTGAAAATGTCCAGTACAATCTGATTTTCGGATGCAGGAATATGTCACAAAGATCAAGGTGTAAAATTTATCTCTTTGGCACGCAAAGTTCAGAAGTTATAGTCAACCTTAACTCAGAATTAATTTCTAGCCTTTTCGTCAGGATATTTAAAGCTTGTTTCATTACGCTTTTGCCGAGCATTTGGAAGAGCGTCACTTGCCTTTAATTTCTGGTCTGAAGACGGCTGAAAATGTCCAGTACAATCTGATTTTCGGACGTAGGAATATGTAACGAAGGTTCAGGTGTAAACTTTATCTCTTTGGCACGCTTAGTTCAGGAGTTATAGTCAACCTTAACTCAGAATTAATTTCAAGCCTTTATTCGGCAGGATATTTAATGCTGGTTTTAATACGCATTTGCCGAGCAATTCGAAGAGCGTCACTTGCCTTTGATTTCTGGTCTGAAGACCGCTGAAAGTTGCCATTACAATCTGATTTTCGGACGTAGGAATATGTAACGAAGATCCAGGTGTAAAATTTATCTCTTTGGCTCTCTTAGTTCAGAAGTTATAGTCAACCTTAACTCAGAATTAATTTCAAGCCTTTATTCGTCAGGATATTTAATGCTGGTTTCATTACGCTTTAACCGAGCATTTGGAAGAGCGTCACTTGCCTTTGATTTCTGGTCTGATGACGGGAAAGTTGCCATTACCGTCTGATTTTCGGACGGAGGAATCTGTAACGAGGATCCAGGTGTAAAATTTATCTCTTTGGCAAGCATAGTTCAGAAGTTATAGTCAACCTTAACTCAGAATTAATTTCCAGCCTTCTCGGCAGGATATTTATTGCTGGTTTTAATACGCTTTTGCCGAGAATTTGGAATAGCGTCCTATGCCTTTGATCTCTGGTCTAAAGACGGCTGAAAGTTGCCATTACAATCTGATTTTCGGACGTAGGAATATGTAACGAAGATCCAGGTGTAAAATTTATCTCTTTGGCACGCTTAGTTCAGGAGTTATAATCAACCTTAACTCAGAATTAATTTCCAGCCTTTTCGGCAGGATATTTAATGCTTGTTTTAATACGCATTTGCCGAGCAATTCGAAGAGCGTCACTTGCCTTTGATTTCTGGTCTGAAGACGGCTGAAAGTTGCCATTACAATCTGATTTTCGGACGTAGGAATATGTAACGAAGATCCAGGTGTAAAATTTATCTCTTTGGCACGCTTAGTTCAGGAGATATAGTCAACCATAACTCAGAATTAATTTCCAGCCTTTTCGGCAGGATTTTTAATGCTGGTTTTAATACGCATTTGCCGAGCAATTCGAAGAGCGTCACTTGCCTTTGATTTCTGGTCTGAAGACGGCTGAAAGTTGCCATTACAATCTGAATTTCGGATGTACGAATATGTAACGAACATCCAGGTGTAAAATTTATATCTTTGGCACGCATAGTTCAGAAGTTATAGTCAACCTTATCTCAGAATTAATTTCCAGCCTTTATTCGGCAGGATATTTAATGCTGGTTTTAATACGCATTTGCCGAGCAATTCGAAGAGCGTCACTTGCCTTTGATTTCTGGTTTGAAGACGGCTGAAAGTTGCCATTACAATCTGATTTTCGGACGTAGGAATATGTAACGAAGATCCAGGTGTAAAATTTATCTCTTTGCCACGCTTAGTTCAGGAGTTATAGTCAACCATAACTCAGAATTAATTTCCAGCCTTTTCGGCAGGATATTTAATGCTGGTTTTAATACGCATTTGCCGAGCAATTCGAAGAGCGTCACTTGCCTTTGATTTCTGGTCTGAAGACGGCTGAAAGTTGCCATTACAATCTGATTTTCGGATGAACGAATATGTAACGAACATCAGGTGTAAAATTTATATCTTTGGCACGCATAGTTCAGAGGTTATAGTCAACCTTATCTCAGAATTAATTTCCAGCCTTTATTTTGTCAGGATATTTAATGCTGGTTTTAATACGCAGTTGCCGAGCAATTCGAAGAGCGTCACTTGCCTTTAATTTCTGGTCTGAAGACGGCTGAAAGTTGCCATTACAATCTGATTTTCGGATGTAGGAATATGTAACGGAGATCCAGGTGTAAAATTTATCTCTTTGGCACGCATAGTTCAGAAGTTATAGTCAACCTTAACTCAGAATTAATTTCAAGCCTTTATTCGTCAGGATATTTAATGCTGGTTTTTAATACGCAGTTGCCGAGCAATTCGAAGAGCGTCACTTGCCTTTAATTTCTGGTCTGAAGACGGCTGAAAGTTGCCATTACAATCTGATTTTCGGATGAAGGAATATGTAACGAAGATCCAGGTGTAAAAAATATATCTTTGGCACGCATAGTTCAGAAGTTATAGTCAACCCTATCTCAGAATTAATTTCAAGCCTTTATTAGACAGGATATTTAATGCTGGTTTTAATACGCTTTGCGAGCATTTAGAATACTGTCATATGCCTTTGATTTCTGGTCTGAAGACGGCCGAAAGTTGCCATTACAATCTGATTTTCGAATGTAGGAATATGTAACGAAGAGCCAGGTGAAAGTTTCTTCTTTGGCACGCATAGTTTCAGAAGTTATAGTCAACCTTATCTCAGAATTAATTTCTAGCCTTTATTCGTTAGGATTTTAATGCTGGTTTTAATACGCATTTGCCGAGCAATTCGAAGAGCGTCACTTGCCTTTAATTTCTGGTCTGAAGACGGCTGAAAATGGCCATACAATCTAATTTTCGGATGCAGGAATATGTAACAAAGATCCAGGTGCAAAATTTATCTCTTTGGCACGCTAGTTCAGAGTTATAGTCAACCTTAACTCAGAATTAATTTCCAGCCTTTATTGTCAGGATATTTAATGCTGGTTTTATTACGCATTTGCCAAGCAATTCGAAGAGCGTCACTTGCCTTTGATTTCTGGTCTGAAGACGGCTGAAAGTTGCCATTACAATCTGATTTTCGGATGTAGGAATATGTACAAAGATCCAGGTGTAAAATTTATCTCTTTGGCACGCATAGTTCAGAAGTTATAGTCAACCTTAACTCAGAATTAATTTCAAGCCTTTATTCGTCAGGATATTTAATGCTGGTTTTAATACGCATTTGCCGAGCATTTGAAGAGCGTCACTTGCCTTTAATTTCTGGTCTGAAGACGGCTGAAAGTTGCCATTACAATCTGATTTTCGGATGAAGGAATATGTAACGAAGATCCAGGTGTAAAAAATATATCTTTGGCACGCATAGTTCAGAAGTTATAGTCAATCCCTATCTCAGAATTAATTTCAAGCCTTTATAGACAGGATATTTAATGCTGGTTTTAATACGCTTTTGACGAGCATTTAGAATACTGTCATATGCCTTTGATTTCTGGTCTGAAGACGGCCGAAAGTTGCCATTACAATCTGATTTTCGAATGTAGGAATATGTAACGAAGAGCCAGGTGTAAAGGTTTCTTCTTTGGCACGCATATTTCAGAAGTTATAGTCAACCTTATCTCAGAATTAATTTCTAGCCTTTATTCGTTAGGATATTTAATGCTGGTTTTAATACGCATTTGCCGAGCAATTCGAAGAGCGTCACTTGCCTTTAATTTCTGGTCTGAAGACGGCTGAAAATGGCCAGTACAATCTAATTTTCGGATGCAGGAATATGTAACAAAGATCCAGGTGCAAAATTTATCTCTTTGCACGCTTAGTTCAGGAGTTATAGTCAACCTTAACTCAGAATTAATTTCAGCCTTTTTGCAGGATATTTAATGCTGGTTTTAATACGCATTTGCCGAGCATTTGAAGAGCGTCACTTGCCTTTGATTTCTGGTCTGAAGACGGCTGAAAGTTGCCAATACAATCTAATTTTCGGATGATGAGGAATATGTGACAAAGATCCAGGTGTAAAATTTATCTCTTTGGCACGCATAGTTCAGAAGTTATAGTCGACCTTAACTCAGAATTAATTTCAAGCCTTTATTCGTCAGGATATTTAATGCTGGTTTTAATACGCTTTTGCCGAGCATTTGGAAGAGCGTCACTTGCCTTTGAATTTCTGGTCTGAAGACGGCTGAAAGTTGCCATTACAATCTGAATTTTCGGATGAAGGAATATGTAACGAAGATCCAGGTGTAAAATATATCTCTTTGGCACGCATAGTTCAGAAGTTATAGTCAACCTATCTCAGAATTAATTTCAAGCCTTTAATGACAGGATATTTAATGCTGGTTTTAATACGCTTTTGACGAGCATTTAGGAATACGTCATTGCCTTTGATTTCTGGTCTGAAGACGGCCGAAAAGTTGCCATTACAATCTATTTTCGAATGTAGGAATATGTAACGAAGAGCCAGGTGTAAAAGGTTTCTTCTTTGGCACGCATATTCAGAAGTTATAGTCAACCTTATCTCAGAATTAATTTCTAGCCTTTATTCGTAGGATATTTAATGCTGGTTTTAATACGCATTTGCCGAGCAATTCGAAGAGCGTCACTTGCCTTTAATTTCTGGTCTGAAGACGGCTGAAAATGGCCAGTACAATCTAATTTTCGGATGCAGGAATATGTAACAAAGATCCAGGTGCAAAATTTATCTCTTTGCCACGCTTAGTTCAGGAGTTATAGTCAACCTTAACTCAGAATTAATTTCAAGCCTTTATTCGTCAGGATATTTAATGCTGGTTTTAATACGCATTTGCCGAGCAATTCGATGAGCGTCACTTGCATTTATTTCTGGTCTGTAGACGGCTGAAAGTTGCCATACAATCTAATTTTCGGATGCAGGAATATGTAACAAGATCCAGGTGTAAAATTTATCTCTTTGGCACGCATAGTTCAGAAGTTATAGTCGACCTTAACTCAGAATTAATTTCAAGCCTTTATTCGTCAGGATATTTAATGCTGGTTTTAATACGCTTTGCCAGCATTTGGAAGAGCGTCACTTGCCTTTGATTTCTGGTCTGAAGACGGCTGAAAGTTGCCAATACAATCTAATTTTCGGATGTAGGAATATGTACAAAGATCCAGGTGTAAAATTTATTCTTTGGCACGCATAGTTCAGAAGTTATAGTCGACCTTAACTCAGAATTAATTTCAAGCCTTTATTCGTAGGATATTTAATGCTGGTTTTAATACGCTTTTGCCGAGCATTTGGAAGAGCTCACTTGCCTTCGATTTCTGGTCTGAAGACGGCTGAAAGTTGCCATTACAATCTAATTTTCGGATGAGGAATATGTAACAAAGATCCAGGTGTAAAATTTATCTCTTTGGCACGCATAGTTCAGGAGTTATAGTCGACCTTAACTCAGAATTAATTTCAAGCCTTTATTCGTCAGGATATTTAATGCTGGTTTTAATACGCATTTGCCGAAGCAATTCGAATGAGCGTCACTTGCATTTTATTTCTGGTCTGTAGACGGCTGAAAGTTGCCAGTACAATCTAATTTTCGGATGCAGGAATATGTAACAAAGATCCAGGTGTAAAATTTATCTCTTTGGCACGCATAGTTCAGAAGTTATAGTCGACCTTAACTCAGAATTAATTTCAAGCCTTTATTCGTCAGGATATTTAATGCTGGTTTTAATACGCTTTTGCCGAGCATTTGGAAAGCGTCACTTGCCTTTGATTTCTAGTCTGAGGACGGTGAAAGTTGCCATTACAATCTAATTTTCGGATGTAGGAATATGTAACGAAGATCCAGGTGTAAAATTATATCTTTGGCACGCTTCGTTCAGAAGTTATAGTCAACCTTAACTCAGAATTAATTTCCAGCCTTTATTCGTCAGGATATTTAATGCTGGTTTTAATACGCATTTGCCGAGCAATTCAAAGAGCATCACTTGCCTTTAATTTCTGGTCTGGAGACGGCTGAAAGTTGCCATTACAATCTGAATTTTCAGATGTAGGAATACGTAACGAAGATCCAGGTGTAAATTTATCTGTATGGCACGCTAGTTCAGAAGTTATAGTCGACCTTAACTCAGAATTAATTTCAAGCCTTTATTCGTCAGGATATTTAAAGCTGTTTTAATACGCTTTTGCCGAAGCATTTGGAAGAGCGTCACTTGCCTTTGATTTCTGGTCTGAAGACGGCTGAAATTGCCATTACAATCTAATTTTCGGATGCAGGAATATGTAACGAAGATCCAGGTGCAAAATTTATCTCTTTGGCACGCTTAGTTCAGGAGTTATAGTCGACCTTAACTCTGAATTAATTTCCAGCCTTTTTGGCAGGATATTTAATGCTGGTTTTATTACGCATTTGCCAAGCATTTGGAAGAGCGTCACTTGCCTTTGATTTCTGGTCTGAAGACGGCTGAAAATGTGCCAGTACAATCTAATTTTCGGATGTAGGAATATCTAACGAAGATCCAGGTGCCAAAATTATATCTTTGGCACGCTTCGTTCAGAAGTTATAGTCAACCTTAACTCAGAATTACTTTCCAGCCTTTATTCGTCAGGATATTTAATGCTGGTTTTAATACGCATTTGTCGAGCAATTCAAAGAGCATCACTTGCCTTTAATTTCTGGTCTGGAGACGGCTGAAAGTTGCCATTACAATCTGATTTTCAGATGTAGGAATACGTAACGAAGATCCAGGTGTAGAATTTTTCTGTATGGCTCGCTTAGTTCAGAAGTTATAGTCGACCTTAACTCAGAATTAATTTCAAGCCTTTATTCGTCAGGATATTTAAAGCCTGTTTTAATACGCTTTTGCCAAGCATTTGGAAGAGCGTCACTTGCCTTTGATTTCTGGTCTGAAGACGGCTGAAAATGGCCAGTACAATCTAATTTTCGGATGCAGGAATATGTAACGAAGATCCAGGTGCAAAATTTATCTCTTTGGCACGCTTAGTTCAGGAGTTATAGTCGACCTTAACTCTGAATTAATTTCCAGCCTTTTTGGCAGGATATTTAATGCTGGTTTTATTACGCATTTGCCAAGCATTTGGAAGAGCGTCACTTGCCTTTGATTTCTGGTCTGAAGACGGCTGAAAATGGCCAGTACAATCTAATTTTCGGATGTAGGAATATCTAACGAAGATCCAGGTGCCAAAATTATATCTTTGGCACGCTTCGTTCAGAAGTTATAGTCGACCTTAACTCTGAATTAATTTCAAGCCTTTATTCTTCAGGATATTTAATGCTGGTTTTAATACGCATTTGCCGAGCAATTCGAAGAGCATCACTTGCCTTTAATTTCTGGTCTGAAGACGGCTGAAAGTTGCCATTACAATCTGTTTTTCGGATGTAGGAATACGTAACGAACATCCGGGTGCCAAAATTATATCTTTGGCACGCTTCGTTCAGAAGTTACAGTCAACCTTTACTCAGAAATAATTTCCAGCCTTTTCGGCAGGATATTTAATGCTGTTTTAATACGCTTTTGCCGAGCATTTGGAAGAGCGTCACTTGCCTTTGATTTCTGGTCTGAAGACGGCTGAAAGTTGCCATTACAATCTAATTTTCGGATGCAGGAATTTGTAACGAAGATCCAGGTGTAAAATTTATCTCTTTGGCACGCATAGTTCAGAAGTTATAGTCGACCTTAACTCAGAATTAATTTCAAGCCTTTATTCGTCAGGATATTTAATGCTGGTTTTAATACGCTTTTGCCGAGCATTTGGAACAGCGTCACTTGCCTTTGATTTCTGGTCTGAAGACGGCTGAAAGTTGCCATTACAATCTAATTTTCGGATGCAGGAATATGTAACGAAGATCCAGGTGTAAAATTTATATCTTTGGCACGCATAGTTCAGAAGTTATAGTCAACCTTATCTCAGAATTACTTTCCAGCCTTTATTCGTCAGGATATTTAATGCTGGTTTAAATACGAATTTGCCGAGCAATTCGAAGAGCGTCACTTGCCTTTGATTTCTGGTCTGAAGACGGCTGAAAGTTGCCATTACAATCTGATTTTCGGATGTAGGAATATGTAACGAAGATCCAGGTGTAAAATTTATATCTTTGGCACGCATAGTTCAGAAGTTATAGTCAACCTTATCTCAGAATTACTTTCCAGCCTTTATTCGTCAGGATATTTAATGCTGGTTTAAATACGAATTTGCCGAGCAATTCGATAAGCGTCACTTGCCTTTGATTTCTGGTCTAAAGACGGCTGAAAGTTGCCATTACAATCTAATTTTCGGATGTAGGAATATGTAACGAAGATCCAGGTGTAAAATTTATCTCTGTGGCATGCTTAGTTCAGAAGTTATAGTCAACCTTAACTCAGAATTAATTTCCAGCCTTTATTTTGCAGGATATTTAATGCTGGTTTTAATACGCTTTTGTCGAGCAATTCGAAGAGCGTCACTTGCCTTTGATTTCAAGGGGGTGTTAACCCTGTACCCGTTTTTGGTAATCTTTTTTTTTTATTGCGGTAGAAAATCGGGGGAAACCTGCGAACTGGATATTTTTAGGGAGGTATCTTTAGACAGATCCACTAGGTGTCCCCCCTCCTCCTTAACAAATTGACCAATCACAGCATAGGCTGCATCCCCGATTTTTTTCCTCTTGTGCGGAAGTAGATAAAAATGGGTTTCTGCGTAATGTTGATCCGTTTCTGGGTAGTTGTGACCCAGATTCTGACCAAGAAATTGGTCAGGCCCCAATCCGGGTCAATTAATGTGACACGGGAAATTCTTGGAGTGAATATTATTTGCCATTTGCTCCAGTCCAAATGACGAAACTGCGACCATAACATTCACACATGGGCCCCCACCCATTTTAGACAATTTTGAAATTACAAAAAACGGTTTTGTGTTTTTATTTGATTTTGTTCATAACAAAAGCATTACAAAGAGAGAACAAACAAAACGAACACAAGCTGTTTCTCAATCACTAGTGGTTGACAGCTCCAACATTTATCTATCAAGTCTTGTTAATTCTTGACAGTTTTTGACAATCTGCCCAAATCTTTTCCTTGTGTATGTATAAAAAGTTGAGTTGAAATGAGACTACTCTATCCTCACGTTGCACGCTTGGATGCAGCAGCACTGTGCGCTGTACGCGAATAGAGTAGTCTCAATTCAACTCACTTCAATCACATTTTGTGTTGGGAAATTTCTTTTGGCCTTTTACATTAAACAAGAAACACTCACACAAACAAACTTCTTGTAAACGGAGACGAATGGTCTCAAACCAATCGATATTGTTTTGTGTTCAGCTGGGCGTTGTCACAGTGCCCAGTTCCACTGCCGTTAATCTCCAATCGATCAAAATTGCCGATCAGCGCACGTATTGATTGACGCCTATAAACCAAACACTCTGCGTACAACGTCAGCTTTACATATTACAGTAATCGATACCCGAATACGAACAAAGTCACCAAGCTACCGACTTACGTACATTTTATTTGAAGGCAAGATAATATGAACCCTAAACATTCGTATACTTTGACTTCTCGATTGGGGAGTTACACCACCTCGCCACGTTAATAATACTCATTTAATACAGCTGTGACTGCGTATGAGGAATTGGGAATTCGTAAATGGGCATTGATCATGAAAGAGTCTGACATCGTGCACGAAGTATCTGGCTTATAACCCCCCAGCCTCAGAACATTACGCAACAAAGCACCGTCTTAATTCTACAAGTCGATGTGTCCTAAAGGTTTTGTACCCAACTTGTTTCAGTTACAACACTTTGGGTATAGGGTTTTTTTTACGGTGAAACAAACCTTTCGAGAGAGTGAAGAAATTACAGGCGGTTAGGTTTGCAAGTAAAAGTAAAATGGCTGCCGGAAGAAAACGGAAGGGTCCTCTGAGAAGCTGTCTCCTCCTGTGTTTGGTGATCTGTGTTCCAATCGGGGGTGAGTAACGAAACAATATTCCATCCGAAAACATTTATTCCACATTGACATTCTCAATGACAATTTTTTAAAATTTGTTGAGGGAAAGTTTAAACAGCTTAGTTTTTTTAGCAGAAATATATGTAACAGGTTTACAGGTTTAAGTATGGATACAATTAGGTTTACGTGAAGAGCACGTGAATTTGACGGTAAACGAAGAAACACTAGGCCTAAAATGATGTCAACATGAAGGGAAAAAGGTGAAGCATGGTTTCTTTTCCCTAGAAAACAGTTCAACATTTCATGACTACAACATACGGACAAGTCGACACGGACAATACAATAACAAGTGACACTCTGTACAATGTATGGCTTAATAAAAATTTCAGATAGAAGTACAAAGGTAAATTCTTAGACGTAACTTTTGATATCTTAAGGCCTTGTCAATTGAGGTAGTTTTTTTTTATGTGGCCATTTTTTTTGGGGGGGGGAGGCAACTGCTGGCACTTTGTTATGCAACACTGCGAGAGCAAAATCAATTGATGTAAGAGTGACTCCCTAAACGGTCAATTAGACTGTATACAATTTAGGTTTGTTTTTCTTCAAGGAGAATGCCTGGACCCAGTCTAGGTTGCCTGCAAAAAAAAATGCCCCGTGTGACATTACATGGCACTTAAAGGCACAGGACACTATTGGTAATTACTCAAAATAATTGTTAGCATAAAAACTTACTTGGTAACGAGCAATGGAGAGCTGTTGATAGTATAAAACATTGTGAGAAACGGCTCCCTCTGAAGTAACGTAGTTTTTGAGAAAGAAGTCATTTCTCAGTAAAATATTTGAATTGATTTCGGGACCTCAAAATCAAGCAATCAAGCATCTGAAAGCATACAACTTCGCGTGGCAAGGGTGTTTTTCCTTCCATTATTATCTCGCAACTTCGACGACCAATTGAGTTCAAATTTTCACAGGTTTGTTATTTTGTGCATATGTTGAGATACACTAAGTGAGAAGACTGGGCCCAATTTCATGGAGCTGCTTAAGTAAAACATTTGTTTTAGCACAAAAAATAGCTTGCTTATTTTACACATGTTACTGGCCAAAATTTCATGCCTTATACATTGCTTGTGACTGGTATTTAGCTGTTGTTTACTTAGCATAACAATTGAGTGTATAGTCTTCGCCGGTAGTCTGATTTTACTAAGCAATGATTTTTTTTGCTTAAGCAAAATTTTGTGCTTAAGCAGCTCCATGAAATTGGGCCCTGGTCTTTGACAAGTGTCTTTAAATGAACGGTTTAGCATTATTGGTTTGGTGAAATTGAGTGGCATTTGTCAATTCGATAACAAAACCATCCATGTAAACGGTGAGAATCGAGGATACCTCGTTAGTCTCTCATCGTTTAGACTTAAATTGTTTTTAGTGACGTCACCATTGGTCTGTCCCTGGTAAGTCTTTTTACAAGGGCCCAATTTCATAAAGCTGCTCAAGCAATTCCCTGCTTAGCAAAACTGAGAAGGAAACCAATCACACTTGGTCGATCAGGCGTGGTATTCGGCTGGTAACCTTATTCTGCTAAGCATAATTTTGTTGTGCTCAGCTTATGTTTGTGCTTAAGTAGCTCTATGAAATTGGACCCCGTTCCCTTTTGTTAAAGTCCTCGGTTTGAATGCGTATAGACATGCCCACACCTGCAATTGGTAAGCGTATCTGTGGGCGCTGAGGGCGACTAGCCTTATATTAATGTTAGGCCTACGAATTTGATTTCGAGACCTCAGAATTAGATTTTGAGGTCTCGAAATCAACCATCTGAAAGCACACAACGTCGTGTGACAAGGGTGTTTTTCCTTCCATTATTATCTCGCAACTTCGACGACCAATTGATTTCAAATTTTCACAGGTTTGTTATTGTGTGCATATGTTGAGATACACCAAGTGAGAAGACTGGTCTTTGACAATTATTAAAAGTGTCCAGTGTCTTTAAACATAATTTGTACGCGTGCAATATTGAAAAACAAAAATAGACGCACACAATAATAATATTGGAGATTTGTTATATAGCGCACGTATCCACTAATAAGGTGCTCAAGGCGCCGGATCAAAGAGAACAAGTTATTGAGACAAGTTTTTAAGGTTTTAAAATTAATTATGAGACCCTTTTAGGTAGCACCTAATAGGGTTAACAAGGTGTTGCTGCGCACTCGGCAGCCACTGCCATAAACACCTGGGCAAACCCCCTCCTCTTGGCGATCAGTTTAAATGTATTTCTGGTTGTTGTTGTTTTTTCGGATGTTTTTTTTTTTTTACGTGCATGACACAACAACATGGACCTACGGCTTTACGTACCATCCAAAGGATGCAGCAATAAAAGTGGAGTGGGTTTTTTTTTTGCTCAAGGACACAAGTTTCAAGACCGGGACTCGAACCCACACTCTGCTGATAAAAAAAAAACATCAGATCTTTAGTCCGGTGTGCTAGACCGTTCGGCTACGACACGCCATGACGCGACATCTTCCCTTGTGCACTTCAATGGTGAGGATAAAGAAAAAATTCCATGTATGTGATGAGATCGAGACATAGTTCAAATGTTAAAGGAACATTACAGAATTGGTAAGAAAAAAAAACTTGTAAATGTATACTTTTTGATCACAGATTTACATAAAACTTACACGGTCTAATGATGATGATAGTAGAAAACATCCCTTGAAATATTTCTGTCTGAAATGCCATATTTGATGAGAAATGAATAAACTAATTTTCCGACTGGAGTTTATCGCTCAGTGAGCGTTTTATTCATTTGTTGAATGTATATGGTTTCATGAAAATGTGTGATCGGTTTTTCACTATTTTCTCGTGACCCAGATGGCCGATCGATCTCAAACGTCTACAGGTTTGTCAGTTTATGTATACGGTGGATTACATAAAAGTGCTTACACTGCCAGCAACTGTTTTGTTAGCAAAAACCAATTCTGTAATGTTCCTTTAAAAGTCTCCTAAACTTGCCGAGTTTTGCAATAACAAGCCGGGCACTTTTCTCTCCATCAGCTTGGCCGTAAACTCGAAGTCTCCTGAATAGTTTAGGAGGCCCTTAATTACCAAAACGTACTCTGAACTCGCGCAGTGCTTACCTGTAAAGTATTACATTGTAAGTATTGATTGTGCGATCCACGCGAGCATCTAAACTTGAAGGTCTGGCCATTATGAAGGCAAATACTCTGCCTAAGCTTGGATATGGAGTGCAAGCAAAGAGCCTTAATTATAGAGACGTTACTGCCAAGGTTTTCAATAAGCAACAGTATTATTAGTCTAACAAAAAATATTGCAGTTGAAACTAAATCATCTTGACTGAAAACAGTACAGCCAATCAAAACCCGCCACAGATAATTTGGCGTTTGTATCCAAGCTTTTGTTATGGTTTTGTCGTTTTTGTTTTTATTATCTCATTGCTGTGGAAACAGTGACGTCAATGGGTAGAGCTTACTGCATTAAAATTGTTTGCGACCAAATATTTGGGTCATTTGATCTGTTATTCTCTGTCAAAGACTAACTGTCAATTTCAGGGCAATGTTTTCCTACGGCAATATTGGGGGGAAAGATAAATATATAATAACCAAAAACTACGCAGTGCTTTTTACCAGTGAAGTATTTCATTGTATGTATTTGATTGTGCGGTCCACACGAGCATCTCAACTTGAAGGTCTGGCCAATATGATGGCAATTACTCTGCCTATACCCATGAATGGAGTACAAACAAAAGGCCTAAATTATATAAACGTTACTGCCAAGGGTTTCAATAGGCATCAGTTTTATTAGTTTTTGAAAATGTATTCAATCGCAACTGAATACTCCTCACTGAGGACAGTACAATCAATCGAAACCCATAAACTATAAATCTTCTTAAAGAGGTTGGGCCACTCTAGAGGTCACTCTAAAAAAATTACATCCCTAAATACACCTGTAACTACCAAGAAAACACTGTGACAGAGTAATAGAATGAATGGTTATTCGTTTACAGCGCAGTTTCCAAGCCTCTTTTCACCCCCGCCTTCAGGCAAAAGCGGAACAACAGCAGTCGGTGCCAGAAAGCTGTCTCCAAACATTCAAAAGAATAGTGACGTCGCAGTACGTACCCCTCTGTCAAACGGCTGTTTGTTGTTACTCATTGGGCATTGCTCAGTACAGACCATCCGGGCATTCAGTACGTATAGTGACGTCATGTTTGTTTGCTGCCCTCATTTACGGGATTTTGATAAAATAATTTAGGCGGCGGGCTAGTGAACGGAGTAAAAACTCTCTGCAAATATCACTTCTTTTGTTAATGTAATGTTACAAAAGATGCAACAAATTATAGAAAGCAGAAAACTAAAAAATAACATCAACTTCAATTACCATGGCCCATCCTCTTTAATATTTATTAGAAAGGCCATTAAGTACCAAAACGTACACTTAACTCGCACAGTGCTTACCAGTACATTGTAATTATTGAATGTGCGGCCCACACGACCATTTCAATTTGAAAGTCTGGACATTATGAAGGCAAATACTCTGCCTAAGCACGGATATGAAGTACAAACAAAGGGCCGTAAATAATAGAAATGATACTGCCAAGGTTTTCAATCAGCGACAGTGTTATTAGTCTTAAAAAATACTGCAGTTCAAACTAAATAACCTTAAACGAGAACAGTACAGCCAATCAAAACCCAACGCAGATAATTTGGCGTTTGTCTCCAAGCTTATGTTATTTTTTGTTGTTATTTTTTTATCTCATTGCTGTGGAAACGGTGACGTCATTGGGTGGAGCTTACTGCATCGAAATTGTTTGCTACCAAAGATTTGGTTCATTTGATCTGTTATTCTGTGTCAAAGACTAATTGTCAATGTCGGGACAGTTCTTTCCACCGACAGTTAAGAGGGAAAGATAAAAACATAATTTTCTCTCTGATACAAGTTTTTAAAAATAGGATCCACGAACATTCATCATGGAAGTTATCATCACAATCTTGTTTCTGATTTTGATGGTACAAACATGCCAGAGTGCAAACCAACAACTGTTTATCGAAACGTTCTACTTGGCTGAAAACCGAGCCTTACTGAGTCATGTGTTTCAGTGGAAGACCGTTTCTTCTCCTGTGATCTGTGGGCGAGACTGCTCTATGGATCCACAGTGTGCATCATTCAACTATCACATCAAGAGAGGTATTTGTGAATTGAATAACGCCAGCAGAGCTCAGAGCCCTGATGACTTTGTTGGGACTCAAGGGAGTGCCTACTATGATGACAACTTGGACACGTTGTCATTTTCACTATCCAGCACTACAAGTTACAGTAGTTGTCTGCAGTTGTATCAAGCTGGTTACCGCAGCAATGGTTTATACACCATCTTTCCTACAAGTCTGACTGATGGGTTACAGGTTTACTGTGATATGGAAACAGATGGAGGAGGCTGGATCGTGTTCCAGAGGAGACAAGATGGTTCTGTTGACTTTTACCGTAACTGGACTGAATACCAATCTGGGTTTGGTGATCTACAGAATGAGTTCTGGTTGGGTAATGATATCCTGCGTGACCTTACTGGGTCAGGACAATGGCAACTCAGAGTAGATATGGAAGATTGGCAGTCCAACACAACTTGGGCTTCTTATGGTGAGTTTGCTGTTACAGGTGACAAGTACACTCTCCGTGTTGGTTTATTTGATGCTCAGAGTACAGCAGGTGATTCAATGAAAATCCATAATGGGCGTCAATTTAGTACCATGGACCAGGACAACGATGCAGCGGCTCAAAACAATTGTGCGGAGTCTCACAACGGCGCTTGGTGGTTTAACAAGTGCTTTCATGCCAATCTGAATGGTGAATACTACCAACAGGTAGCGTAGCGTATGCACATGGAATGCAGTGGTACCAACTGGAAAGGGCATAAATTTACTCCCTCAAGAAATGCAGCATGAAAGTACGAAAAGTAAAATAAACTAAACTCTTACCAAGGGTTGGAACTTGAATTGATTTATCCTGTTGAATTGGAAAGGTTATTTTCACGTTGTAAGAAATACCCCAAGAAAATGCAACAACTCAGACTCTCCATACGAACACAGAGAATAACAACACATCAACGGTAGGTTTTTTATCAAATGAATATTCTATCGATTGAAAAATAAATAAATAAAAATAAAAGCCAAAAACAAAACAAACTCCGATAAATTCAACGTGAAAAAAATAACCTTTTTAAAAAGTGAGAATTTAAATCAGAATGCTAAAAAATAAGGGAAGGTAGCGATTGGTAATCACTCTAAAAATTTATGGCAATAAAACTTACTCTGTTAGAAGTACAGCAGCTTTCGATTGTATAAAGCATTTTGAGAAATACTTCAATTCAAAATAATGTGGATAAGGAAAAAGATTTCAGTTTTTATTCCCCAAAATTTGAATCTGATTTGAAAAGGTGTATTTCAACATATGCACAAAATAACAAACCTGTGAAAATTTGAACTTAATTGGTCGATGTTGCGAGA
Organism: Pycnopodia helianthoides; assembly: GCA_032158295.1. NCBI lineage: Eukaryota > Metazoa > Echinodermata > Asteroidea > Forcipulatida > Asteriidae > Pycnopodia > Pycnopodia helianthoides. The sequence goes on from CM063257.1 coordinate 3,663,667, forward strand.
TAACAATGGAAGAAAAAACACCCTTGTCACACGAAGTTGTGTGCTTTCAGATGCTTGATTGCTTGATTTCGAGAACTCACGCATGAGGTCTCGAAATCAATTCAAATATTTTACTGAGAAATTACTTCTTTCTCAAAAACTACGTCACTTCAGAGGGAGCCAGTTCTCACAATGTTTTATACTATCGACAGCTCTCCATTGCTTGTTACTAAGTAAGTTTTTATGCTAACAATTATTTTGAGTAATTACCAACTATTACAACTTATTGTTACTTAGTTCTAATATTGATATTGCTCATAGTACAGCAAGTGATCCGATGACGTATTTATAATGGCGGTCCTTTCTCACCAAAATATCAGGTCAATGATGCAGATTCTTGTAATGTTGCTTTGAAGTTTGAAGGGGTCTGGTGGTTTTACGACTGCCTCTGTCTACATTTGAATGGTTATACTAACCCAAGGAAATAGGTTTCAATTGCCTAATACGAAATGGTATTACAATTTGGACTGTTTGCAGTGGGGCGAAAATTACTGTTATTGTAGGACTTTTTGAAGGCTTTCTTCACTAGAATTTGTCATTTGACATCTTAGCATAGTACCAAGTTTAGCGATGTCTTGTGAAGTGATTATTCATGGAGTTGTACTCCAGTAAGAAATGCAGCGTGAAGATACAATAATTCATAGAAATGCCAACTCAGATCATTCATTGGCTCACAAGGGTTCCATTCAATGAAATAATTTCAACAGCAGAACAAAATACCGTTCTCGGCATCCAAGGGTTAAACCATCGTAACTTTAAACAATAAAATTACTCAAGTCGTTATCATGTCAAACGAGATATTTTAGTCAAACTGGGAATGGGTTTTATGATTTTTTTTTACAGTATTGACTATAGACCTTATGCACATGACGTCATTTGAGTAGGGCGCCCTCGTCTAGATGTCAAACGAAGGTTACTCATTGGTCGATTCTGTGCGCCGCGCGTACATAGGTGGGCGTTTTCCATTGTTACACCAATGTTTTACTTCTATAAAAAAGATGGCGGCGTGATGACGTCAATGCATAAGGTCCATTGCAGTATTTTATTTATAGTGTTGATTTTGTTTCGTATATTATGTGATTGATCAAGTGAACACAGGCCGTTGTGGTGGCAGTAATAAATGGCACGCGAACTTTTTTGCAGTGACCCATGTGATTTGATTTTGTAGGACTTAGAATTTAACTATTGACATTTTAAAACATGTCGCCAAGTATTGTGAAATGCAATGTAGAAGGAATGTGAAAATTAGACCGTCGTTAGAAAACGTTCCATGCTGCGTCACACATTTATTGTGTTGACATTAGTTCGAAGAAGACCCGGTGTGGAGGTATGGTTAAGTTTTTTGACAACCTGCTGTTGTCGAGCATTTTTTAATCACACGGTTGATACCGATAGCCAGCGCTCAGTTTTGTGATACAGACAAGTATTATTTTAAAGAACCGATTGCAAAGATCATTAGAAAAGCAAAACTGTTTACAAATAAACAAGGTTTTTTTTCTTTTTCTTGCGGACTGGAAATTCAAACAAATATTACTGTTACTATCGGGATGACAAAAACATTACCAGAAATGTTCAGCAGAGTGTTTAATAATACAATTTTTGAAATAATATTTTCTCTGTTTAATTTATCTAATTGTCTTAATCTTAATGTATTTAAATCTTAGATTAGTAAATAAAACAAAAGTCGCTCTTTGAATGACTATAAATGTTCACTCATCCAGGACCAAATTCAGAACGATAGAAACTATTGGCATGGTGATCCATACAAGCAAAAAAGTGTAAGCATGGAACTTAAATTCCGATGATGGGAGTCCTCAGAGTTTGGGTTCGAATCCCGGTCGTGTTGTATTCTTTGACAAGAGACTCTAATAACATTAATTGCTCCTCTTTACCAGGAGTAAATTGGTACCTGTGAGTGTGGGCATCGTACGTGTTGATGTGAATATCATTAGCAACCTGTTCGCTCATTGGGCTGCCGGTGCTGCATACTCCGAAGGAGTTGAGATGGTTCCGTGAATGCCTAAGGCCCCAGAGGTACCAACGGCCAAAAGCACGTCGATACAATTTAAAATACGCCTGACAACATCTAATCACCATTAGTACTATTAACAATTACAAAAAACAATGTATTATTCCTTCTAAAAACAACTTTTTATCATTATTGTAGAAATATTAAGGAAACACACTTGGCCTGAGATATCACAGAGGTAATTTAGAAGTTACACCAACGTCAAGTAGCTATATACATGTTATGTTTTTAAAAGTGTGATCATAGTCCGTTGAAATATTATATATAGATATGATGCCAATGCATTTGCAATTTTAATAATACAGTCAAAGAAATGTTGATTTAAATAAATTATTAAAGCAACAATGGACCGTGCAAGTGTTGCGCGTTTTCGAAGGTTTGACCAGTTTATGGCAAGTTTGATTAGCTGTTTGATCAGCTGGTCGGACAGCTATTGTTTTCGTCAAGATTTTTTTTTCTCTCTCTTGTTATTATTCTTTCCATCCGTCAAAAAATCCCATTTGATCTTTACACGAATTTGTGGCCGCCAAAAGTCACTTAGCTTAGTACAGAAGAGTCAGATCCTCTGCCATATCAAAAGTTAGGTCATGAAGTTGTAGCTAAATACATTTAGCTTAACCTAATTAATTAGTTGACTTAGTCATAATGACATGAATATTTAAGTAGCCACTCTTGAAACCAGTATATCTCAAATAAATTTATGTGTGATCATCAAACTTTTTTTCAGTTATATACTTGTGGGATACTGTAGATGTGTTTGTTAAAGACACTGGACACTATTGGTAATTGTCAAAGACCAGTCTTCTCACTTGATGTATTTCAACATATGGATAAAATAACAAACCTGTAAAAACTTGAGCTCAATTGGTTGTCGAAGTTGCGAGATAACTGTGAAAGAAAAAACACCCTTGTCACACGAAGTTGTGTGCTTTCAGATGGTTGATTTCGAGACCTCAAATTCTAATTCTGAGGTCTCGAAATCAAATTCGTGGAAAATCATTTCTTTCTCGAAAACTATGTCACTTCAGAGGGAGCCGTTTCTCACATTGTTTTATATTACTATACCTCATACAATTCATGACCGAGAGTTGAATTCTCACTGGTCCATTCAACATCACGTGCCAGACGCTATATTTGCTGTTTACCAAGCGCGCACGCGAGTATTCACGCACATGGTAAATGCGCATGACAAGTAGACTGTCGCCCGGACAGCCCGGGCGACAGTCTACTTGTCATGCGCTTTACGATCGTGGAACTGTTCACCGGTGTTGTCCGCATGCGCGAACATCGCTCTAGCGACATCCAACACATGACAAACTTATCCTGGATGCAATTTATCATTTCACAGTCGTCATTTTCCCCTTGGTCCTAATATTGTACCGGTGACTGAATATGTACGAGGTATAGTAAAACAAATATAACATGGTTTATTTCGGTTGATCAGTCGATAATAGCTCCCTCGGTATTGGAAGTTGACAAACTAGTTCCTTCGGCTTCGCCTCGGGAACTAGTTTGTCAACTTCCAATACCTCGGGGAGCTAATATCGACTGTTCACCCTCAAACCATGTTATATTTGTATACTGTCAACCTCTCCCCATTACTCGTTACCAAGTAAGGTTTTATGCTAATAATTATTTTGAGTAATTCCCACTAGTGTCCACTGCCTTTAAAACATCGTGTGACGTTGTCTTTATGGTGAAAACATGAAGTTCAAATAAACAAATCATAGTTCCTGAACCACATGTCATGAAGTCATAATCTATTTGCCGTCTTGTATATGATATAATACACAATTTATATTAAAACGTGACCACCTTTAGCTTTATGGTTTTGGGTTTTGGGGACAGTTGGAGTCATAGTGGGGGTCTGTGTTAGGGTTGGAGTGATGGTCTGATTGCCTCAAATTCAAAGTCAGTTTCAGGGTCAAGTTGTCTTTTAGTGTTTTCGATGCCAGTAAGAAGTAATGTTTACACAAGAACCATAAAAGTCTGGTCTTGTACAGTACAACTTTGGCGTCCGTGTTAAATTCCCATGATGCATTGCATATAGTTCTCACGTGACACTTCACAATAAGTTTCTTGTTGATCAAGAACAAGATGTCGGTGATGAATAGTTTTACAGTGTTTACAGAATCTTTAGTAGAGTTACGTAAACACCTCGGCCCAATTTGATAGAGCTGCTTAAACACAGCAGTCCAGATGTCAAGATGTGACAGGAACCCGGAGGCACAGACATATACCTTCGCTCGGCCCCAGCGGCCTATCCAGGACCGCTGGGATGGGCTAATCAGCTTGCACAGATTCTTGTTCAGGAAGTACGTCATGCGTGCAGCGCTTGCAGTGTGAGTGTGATGCATGATGGGACTGAGCGTGCTTGTCAATGAGCGTGCTTGATACGTTTGCCCATCCCAGCGCCTTTGGTTTTAAGGCAAGGCGCTGGGGACGAGCGAAAGACATACCCTGTATTTTGGGGGATGCTTCCCCGTATCGTGCCCCCCCCCCCCCAAGCTATGCAACTGGACCAGCGGATGATATTTTTGTATTTCCTGTTTGTGTGTTGTTGTTGTTTTTTTACAGTCCAGTCGACAACATGTCCGATCGACCCAGAGTTGGAAGTCGGTGCGGCCGGCAACAGTTACGACTGTCCCGACACCCTACCCGACGGCACGGCGAACACGTACAACTCGTGCTGCGTGAACGACCGACCGGACGAAAATGGAGACTACCACACCTGCTGCCAAGATCCAGAGATCGCTAAAACGGAGAGGTGAGAAAAAGATGCTGAAACTGACCGCCATGTTTTCACTCGTTACTTACCTTGAGTTTTCGTATCTTATTATAATGATACGTTTTGGGTCTAAATGAGTACACTGCCAAATTAGTTCAACTAATTACTTACTTTAATACTAATTAGGGGATGGATTTTAATTACAAGCGTGAAGCCAGGGTGATGCCAGTTTGACCTATTTCTGTGTTATTTCTGGCACAAATTCTGGCATGTAACGTGTCTGGTCCACCGGACTGGAGCACTGGTGGCTAAGTCATCGGGGTGTGGGTTCGAATCCTGGTCACGGCACTTGTGTCCTTGAGCAAGATACATTGCTCATCGTCATCCGTAGGGGTAAATGGATTCATTTGAGGGTGGAGTTGGTTCTTTTAATTGGTTCAGCTTGTCATACTCGAAGGCACCGGTCGTATACTCCCCGGGGAGCTGAGTTGGGTTTATGGGTACCTGTGATGGCAGATATGGTTCTTGTGATTGATTTAGCTTGTGCTACATATTTGACAGTACTGTATAGCCCCCCCCCCCCTTTCAGGGGGCTGGGTGGTTTTAAGGAATTAAACAAATGGCTCAGTAAGCTTTACAATTGGCGAATACCTCCATTATTATCATTAATACTTGTTTGTATTTGTTCATGATGCATTTACTTTTTGCAGCATGGGCAAGTTCTACGCCCTCTGCGCCACCATAGGGGGTGTGACCGCAGGAATTATGCTTCTCGTCTTCGTCAAGACCTACTGCCAAGACGATACCTTCAAATGTCTCAGGCCAATCAAGAAGGAGTTAAACAGATGGTTCGCCTTGATCAGCGATGCTCTGTGTTTCTGTGGCTGCTGTCCTAAGTGAGTACGGGGTTACAGTTTAATCGTTTTACAATTAATATAATCGTTTAAAGGTAAGGTCATAGATTGGTTACTTTTTGTGTCCGAAGATTTAAAAATACATTAATAGGGTTCGTTATACATAGGCAAGGTCAGACGACGGCCGCCCCTCTCCCCCCTCCCCCCTCCCCCTCCCCCGCCCCCAGGCAAGTGCCTAGCGGTATACTTTTCGGGACGCTAGGCGGCAGCAGACTTACCAGGTTCATCAATTTTTTCAGGAATATGCAATTGTAATGCTCAACATTACGCTAAAATGGAAAAAATACGTTGTATGTCTGCATGCAGCCACCAAGCTTTAAGAATTCTCCGATTTGTTATAAGGGGCGTTTTCGAAACCTCGTTTTAAGCTCCGGCTAACGGGCTCCTTTTGATTTTGGAAACACGGTGCAAAATGTTCGGAAAAGACCCAGATTAGCTATTGGGTTGGTGTGCCCCAGAATGTTGTGTAGGCCTATTTAGGAAACACATGTTATGTATTGGGTTTTTTGTGTATTTGGATATTTGACTAAAAAGGAATGTGAGTTGAATGATATGGTATGCCTAATTCGGGAATTGTTTCCTAAAGTATTTAATATGTGTAGGTAGGGTGGTTTGTGGTTTGGGCTCCAGCAGCCTTATAACTAAATATTTTCGGATTCTTCACAATGTAGAAAAGTTCGGAATAGAGACAGAAAAAGGAATAGAATAATTATGAAATTGTTTGCCCAGTTTATATTTATGGGTGCTGGTAGGATAGTTTGTGGTTCGTGCTAAAAGCAACCTTACTAACTAAACATTTGTGTCTTATGTTTTTCTTCACAATGTAGAAAACTTCGGCGGAAGACAAAGAATGACCCCAACGAGAAGACCAAAGGGTCAAAGGGCGGCAAATCCGGTGACCCCTCCACAATGGAGGTCAACATGGACGACTTCTGGGGGTAACTAAGGTCAAACGGTCATCTTTTGGGAAGAGTTTTTTTTAACAAATTTAGCACCTTCATTTTTTCTTTTTATTCATATTTATTTCATTTTTTAGTAATGTTGATCAAAATAATAATATGTACAATTCAATTGTGAAACAAAATATGTACATTCATAGCAATCTGCTTTTTGATTTAACCGCAAGGGGGCGCTGTTTAAAAAAAGAAACCGAAATGGAGTCAAAAAACAGATTTATCATGAGATTTGTTGTGGTTTTTAAGCAAATAAACACTTTCATCAATTGATAATACAATATATATTATATATTTTTTTTCAAAATTTTGTAACTGTTTATTACAGTTATACAAAAATCAGTTTTCTTGCGCCATCTTGAGGTTGTTAATTTTATTGGAACTTAATGGTATTGAAACTTTATTAACTTTCAACCTTTTGGTCCCAGCTCTAGACTCCCTATCACAGCCTATTCTTTATTAATTTTTAAGTTGTTAAGGTACTAGAATGAATGAGTTCTGTTATGAAACGAGGTACAATTTGTGCCAAACTGTAAATTTTGTAGAGTAAAAAGTTTAGCAATAATAAGTAAATACATTTCGAAAAAACCATTTGATTAATTGGCCAATCTTAAAGGTAGGGTCATAGATTGTTTTTGTTTGTTTTTTGTCAACGTAATGATGATTTAAAGACATCAGAAAGAAAGATACAATAAAAGTCACCTTTGGAAATTACCTTTGAAAACGGTGTCGTCTTGTTGAGAAACAACAACAAACTGATACGGTATTTTCAACAAGAACGTCAAATCCGTCCACGTTTAGCGAGGTAAACGGTAACATCCGCATCTCTGGCCGCATCAGTAGCAAACCGTTCAATCTCCAAAGGTCGCCCTCTGTGGCGAACTTTGGAGAGTCATTTTTGTCGACATACTTGTAATGGCCCAATCAACGGGGGCACCTTACACGAAATAGCTTCGCAGGATGCTTACTACCATTACTGTAATTATTTATAACAAGGGGGCTTTGATAAAAAATTACAACTTAAATGTCGGGGTCATTAATACCAAAGTTTGACCCTACCTTTAAGCAAACACATCATTCGGACTTGAAATAGAGCGCCCTCAATAGGCCAGATCTTCACAAAACACCAAACTGGTTGATCAACCCTGAATTACGGTTCCTCTGAACAGTTATAATAATGTATAAGACTGGAAGACATTTTGCTGAAATTATTAAATCCGAATCCAGACTTAGGCTGTTCGTGAATCGGGTATTTACAAATTGGGTTTCATCAAAATAAATGATCTGTATTTCTACCGTACCTAAATGATTGTCAACTGGAGTAATGGTTTACCCACACTCAATGAAGGCATAGGGTGACGTAGTAACACGCAAAGAAAGAGCTACCAATGCAATAGACTGTTCCCCTGTCTTTATCCTTGCGGATAAAGATAGGCACTGGTCTTATAGAGGCCCAATGTTTTCATTGGAAAAACATGCAGCGACGTAATACTTCCATATCAATCTGTGTTATTGAGTTGGTTAGTAAATAATTGTGTGCTTAGAGAGTTTCATGAAATAATGCGTCAAATTAAATTTTGTTTGTCATGAATGAAGTTGAGAATGCAAACAATCGATTACGAATGAAATAATTTTACCAAAAAAATTATTGCATATTATTTCGATATAGTTGTGTGAAGGCTGATCCGATTCCCTTCCTAACGAAATCACCAGAACTTAATGTACGTACAAAAGGGCTAATAAAAGCAGCGTATAGTTACATCTAACTATTCCTTTTTAGAGGCTAAATGTACACAGTCTAAAATGCGTCCGGAAACTAGACCAGCAGAGCAAAGATGGCGGCCGCAGCGAAGATGGTCAAGCTGGTGGTCGCCTTGCCCGCGCCGTTGCACAGCTCTGCAAACTCACAGCAGTATTTCTGCACTCCTCCCACCGTGCCGTCCTTGCAGTCGTTTCCAGCGCAGCCTCGGGTCGTCATGCGTTTCTTCGTCAGCTGGTCTGTACCGATCTCTTTCTGTTATTATATAAAGTACAACTTGGTTAAAACTCCAAGGTCAAATTGAGTTTTGTGTGATGCGATCATTGTCCAATAGATAGAGACCTTAAAGGTCGCGTTTTTGAAATATCGCCAAAATCCGTAGCGGTTATGTCCACGCATAAAGAATAATCCCTAAGAGGAATACACGATCTGAGAAACGTTTATGACAGAAACGTTTCTCGGATTCAAATATTTTGGGATAAAAACTGACATCTTTTTCCATATCCACATTATTTTGCATTGAAATAGTTCTCAAAATGCTTTTATACTATCGAAAGTTGCTGTACTTCTAACCAAGTAAGTTTGTAATGCCATTAATTTTTAAAGTGATGACCAATCGTGTACCTTCCCTTTAAGATTTCCAAAATTGTTGTGATCTTCAAAATAAAATAAGACTATTAACACCGACAATCTCACTCCGGTAGTACACTTACCACGCAGAATCGAGGACATTCTGCCTTGCCGACTCGTGGGTCTTCACCCCAGAAGGTCGTGCTTCCACAGGATGATCCATCAAATCCCGTGCACGAATAACAGAACTTAGCCTGGCAGTAACCTACAGCAATGACCCCCGGAACAAAACAAAACAAGAAGTGTAACGTGGCTTTATTTAGGAAGTAAATTACTTGTAAACTTGGGGGTACACGTACACACTTATAGATCTCTTCTAAGTAGGATTTGAAACTTAGCCTGGCAGTAACCTACAGCACTAACCCCCGGAACAAAACAAAACAAGAAGTGTAACGTGGCTTTATTTCTTGTAGATGATAGGAAGTAAATTACTTGTAAACTTGGGGGGGGGTACGTATACACACTTGAATGTGTAGATCTCTTCTAAGTAGGATTTTAAACTTTGCATGGTGAGAGTATAACTAAGAGAGGTTTGCGGTAACACCATGTTAAATCTCTTTCGTAAGGCAGGTAGGCAATGAGACTGTACCTTCGGATGATACCCGCATTGAATTTTGCACTTTTGGGAACCAAGGCTTAATGGCTTGGGCTCCAACATAGGCTCCATCTACCTGTTTGAATCCTCGTAATATTTCAACTAGGTTGCCCATTCAGTGGTAACCACTGGTCCTCCATGGGTCCCAGCAAGTAAAGAAACACAAGAACAATTTAACAAAAGAAAAGGACACAAACTTGTTTTTAAAAAGTGCTTAGTAACAGTATAGCCATCAAATCTGGTTATTAAAAGTTTAAAACGACTGATGCTGCCAGAAGGCAGACCTTTAAGAGTTGAAGGACGGGCATTCAATGCATGGCTCCCACTAAATCTGAAAGTTTTTCTGCCTGCCTCTGTCCTGGGGTTTTGAAATAGAACGTTCCCGGCTTACTTTACTACATTACATCTCTTTTTTCATTGAAATTATAAAGAAGAAACCTGTGATTTGAATCACTTACCCACACAAATCAACAAGAAAACAAGAACGCATAAATTCTTCATGGCTGCTGCTCGTTGTCTGTGCCAAACAAAATTACCACTGCAACATAGCTTAACAAAATGGCGGCACGAAGCTGACCTTTGACCAATACAACGCTGTAACATCCACAGCCAGTAACCAAATTGGTTAATGGTTAACTTTCAATCTGTTTAAACGCCCGCCCTTTTGTGTGTGTGTGTGGTGTGATGACGTCTGCTGAATGGAATTTGAAAACAAACAAAGAAATAAACAAACGGTACATATTTTCATTCACGATGGGCTCAATATTTTGGCCTGGTGGTTTCAAATCTTTATTCTGGACATTCAATTATTAATGTTTGTGAAGTTGATGACTAAGGGGACAATTTGTATTAGTATTCAAGACTTATGAGTGGAATGCTTTTAAAAGCTTAAACTATTTTAGGTTTTGCGAAAAAGAGTTAGCAATCTGCGAATGCACCGTAAATCAAGGGACCACCTTCATAGTTCACCTTTTAATGTAACTTTGGCTTTACGTTTTGGCAAACAACTTTAGTGTTCCCCTCCACTCGAATCGTGAATACGTCTTTACCCCCCCCCCCCTCAAAAAACGATGTCCATGTATTTTAGAATCGAGTTTTGTTGTCAGAGATCCGTAAAAAAAAATTGTTTTAATAAAAGGAGGCGGTCTCCAAAAAGGAAGCTGGCGGGGACGCTAAACATGTTTGTTTCTTTATTTGGCCTTATTTCTTTTCTTCGGATGGAGTTGGTTCTTATAGCAATTATGGCTGACAGTGTAAACAAACAAACAAACAAACAACAACACAATTTCAAATCTTTTAGAAGCTGGTATCAAAGTTTAATCACATTCTTGAAGGCGAAATAGCAAACTCGTCAGAAATTGTGCTACATTCCGCACTATGCTGACGTAGTGTTCAAAATCTGCTGAGGATTTACTACAACAGAGAGTCTTAACTGTCAACATTTCAGCAACAAAGTGGGGTCAAAATAGACGTTCAGGCAAAAATCTCTCAACATTTTGAAAATGGCTTAATTTGGCTTCATCGGCCTGGTATCCTGCTCGTGTCTAGTTCCCTAACTAACTGATGCACAAAGCAGATTGAAATTATGAATGTGTAGCAATTATTATACAAAACAGTATCATTATCATAAATATTTACATACTCAAAGTAAATTTGAAGATTACGTGCAAGCTATAAGGAGCTAAGAGTAATACGTACAGCATAGTTTATGGAAAGCAAACTGAACAGAGGACAATAAAAATCAGTTACCACGATGTTTGAGGGAACTATAGGGTTATGTTGCCTTTGATTGGGCGCTTTGGGCTATAAAGCGCCTGACATGGTTGGAAAGATATTTTACAAGTAGAATAATAATGATTAACATAAATATCCCTTGAAATGTTTAGTTTTATTTTTTAGTTTTTTTAGTTTCATGTTCGACTCCACAAAATGGCGACCGTATGTTCCGCTGGTTGTAGTTCCAGATGCAAAGTTATATATTTAAACACTATACTCATTAATTACAACACACTGTAATATGAAATATGTAAACATTTTAAAGTGCATGAGCAACTCCTAAAATGAACAACTCCTAAAAGGGACAAGGAGTAAAACCAATTAACAACAATTTAAGGCGATGTGCCCCTTTAACTTGTCAAAGTTAAGAGATGAGGAAACAAACGTTGAATCAATTATGTTGAAACTCTCGATAAAATTAGTTATTTACAAACAATGATGTGCATATACATTGGCAAAACTCTTCTTAACAAAATAACGAGTGATGATGATTTAGTCCGGTGTCATAGGGGATTCCCCCCCCCCCCCCCTCGGTGTGTGTGGTGTGTGTCCCCCATACGGTGAATCAAGATGGGCTGAAGGAGATTGATTAAAAAGAGGGCGCTATCAGAGTATTGTCTCCACAATTCACCGTATTGGGGAATGGAATCTCCTTCTACACAGGTGTGGCAGGAAGGTCTGTACCACCCCACCCCCACCCCCACCCCGGAAGATTCTGTCCACCCATACGGCGAACTGTGTACAAATTACTTCTGGTAGCGCCCTCTTTTTAAATCAAACTACTTCAGCCCATGTAAATTTCCCATTTTGAGGGACAGAATCTCTGGGGGAATAGATTTCCCTATGACACCGGCTCTACCATTGCAAACACGTTTACCATACAATGTTAACATTTCAAAAAGAGTGCACGTCAGGCTTTCGAGAAGTTAAACAAAACAAACAAGATGACAACAGGTTATGTTTGGCACAGTTGAAAAAAAGAACCCATTTTCCACAGTTTTTTCCCACAGGACCGTATTTCAGCCGGAAATAAAGACATTATCCATTGACATCATCGCCATACGCGCTGCCATCTTAGGCCGTTTTAGAAACCAAGGTTTGGACTCGGGCTCCGTTCGCCCGTTTGAATCTCCCGTAAGAAAAGCGCACATTTTCAAAATAACCAACAGGGCCCAAGCCGGTTTAAGAGGGCGTCCTCTGTCAAAAGAAGGCAGTCAAAAACGTCTAGGTCTGCGTCTCGAGGAGAACAAAAAATACTAAAATACAAAACTCTAAATAAGAAGCAAAACTACTCATTACACCGTAAAAAAAAAACATACATTTTACGTGATTAACCAAGACGCATGGGACCCAATCAACAACAACAACGTAAAAGTTACGGGCACCGTTTGGTACCGGTAACTTTTACGGTAATATGATCCGCACTACAATAAACGGTAGTCCATGTAGCACTATACGCTCACCGCAATTTTTACTGTTATTGTTTGACGAAATTACAGATAATGTTTAACGATATTTCCGAGTTTTGACGTCATCACTGGCGGCAAAGTTTAGACGCCACCCAACAGAGGAGAACGACTGGAAGACTGAAGGTCACGGCGCGTGCGCTGTTGCACATGTTTTTGTTGCAGCATCTGACGCAATCCTCGTGTTCGGGGTTACCGAAGCAACCGGGGACGCAGTCGGTTTCCCTCTCGTAGCAGCCACGGTAGACCAGCGTCTCGCCGTAAACCGTGTGCTTCAGGCGGCGATCCTATAGGGAGGAATAGCAAGCATTTTCGAGAGTGAACAAAAAAATAGGAATGGCCGTCAAAATTACAGGGTTTTTTTCAGGGATGTACGGAATCCTATTATCGGCCACGACAATAAGATAATAATATTGTACTATAAAACTGTGCCATGTCAGTCATAATGCAATCCTGGTGGAGACTAAGAAAAACTACAGTGGTAAACTTGTAGGTACAACCATGGAGGTATAGGGGTCCTACCTCCATGGTACAACCATACTATAAAACTATTTACGGAGAAGTGTTGGCTCTGAGAAGAACCGGTATGGTCTCAACACTTCGAACAGTATACTCGTCTCGTCTTCAGTCCTCTGGTAGAGACTGATGAGATTAAGCAACCATAACACAACACCTTGAGAGGGACACAGGGTGAGGTGGCGATTTTGCTGCTAGACCATGAAACACTGGGGCAGACCCCTTCTCAATATAACTGTCTACCTGATTCTTTTTACGTGCATTACACAACACACGGGACCTACGGCAATGGTGGTCAAGTGTCTTGCTTACTGACACAAGTGTCAAGCCCGGGACTAGAGCCCAGACTCTGCCGATCAGAAACACCAGAGCTTGAGTCCGGTGTGACTTGACCGCCTATTTATTATCGGCCACGACTACTATAATGAACAATGGAGAGGAAAAAAGAGGGCGGTGTTTTAAGAGTATTAATAGTGAGTAACTTACGTAGCAAATCCCCTTGCACTTCACGAGATAGACTCCTTCGCTCTCTGACGTCACCGAGATGGCTTTGGACGGATCAGCGGGATCTCTCGGTACACAGAAAGGATTAGCGGCACAGTGGTAGCAGTAGAGGTCGTGCTTAGGTTCGACACCCTCAACTGTATACATGTATATGGAATTTGAGGCATTGCATGGTGAGGTATATGTGATTTGAGGCATTGCATGGTGAGGTATCGATGAATATTCAGTCTGCGGTAGCGCCATATGTATCTATCTACTATGCTATTTAGATTCATTCTTTGAGAACTTGGAGAGCCCCTCGACAGAAACTTGTTTCTTTTGGGTAATCCTGCGGGAGCTTTTGGGGTGTTGTTTTCTGTTATGTTTACTACTCAGTGTTATTTGTACATGTAATTGTTTTGTCTGTAGTTCACTGTTTGTATTATCCCGGAAAATGAAATAAATATAAATATAAATATAAACTTGTCTTGCTATGTGTAGATCTTTAATGCACATGACATCATTTGAGTAGGGCGCCCTCGCCTAGAGGTCAAAAGGAAGACGTTTATTGGCCAATCCTTTGCGCCGCGCGTACAAATCTGTGCATTTCCCTGTTTTATCATCGGTTTACCTCTAAGATGGCGGCTTGATGACGTCACTGCATAGGTCTATTCTACTCCGCGGCAGTAGAATGCATAGCAAGACAACTTTTCAAAGAACAAATCTACACAGTATAGTAGATAATTATACACGTGGTGTTACCGCAAATTGAACATACATAGTACATTCGAATAAAGAGACGTATCATAAAATTTCTTATTGGTGAAACTTGAAACTTTGCATGATGTAGATTTGAGGGTAAAAACCATGGAGATATTTCTCTTAAAAATCATCGGCTGTGGCAGAGCTGTGTATTGAGAGGGTAGCGACATGGACGGACCAGTTTTCTGACCGGAGCCTTGGTGCATGTAGCCTTTTGTCAAGGCCGTCGTGGCTTGGACAGCTTTGTAAACAGTGGAGCGACTGGAACGCGTGCATGGGGGTCTCCCATTTCAGTCGCTTGGGATCGCAGCTCCAAGACACGAAGACCCTTGACAAAAGACTATGTTGCATGTGGATTGGGTTTTCAGTCCCTACCTGACTGCGTGGATTCCCCCCCCCCCCCCCCCCCATTTTGGGTTTTCCCTCGATCATTTAAGACTGAACATGTCATCTCGTTTCCTTGTTCGTCCTGTTATTGACGCTAATTGTGCTGTTGGTTTTTGTTACAAATAAATGTACATCTCACATAAACTCATAGTTCGACTACTTACCGACGACTGAAAACAATAATATAACGGCAGCAATCCAACGCAACATGGCTGCCCCTTTGGTTTAACCTGCCGGTAAAAGAAAAGACAATTGTCTTCGTTTAAAACAGTGTTAGTACAACGTTCTTTTTTGGAAGGTTGCTTTCATCGTCTTGTAGATTTTGGGTGAAGTGAAATTATATACTACAGGGGCATGTTGCCTTCAAATTGGGCGCTTTGTGGCTATACAAAGTGTTTCTTTTTAAATGAATATGGTTTGTGGTTGGGAAGATATTTTAAGAGTAGAATAGGCCTGTTATAATGATTCACATAAATTTCCCATGAAATTGTATGGTTTTTGTCTGATTTCTAAACTACTGGGCTACACTATCAGGCTACACTATAAAACCTGTTCATCTTCTTACATGGTGACCTTTAGGTGCATAGCTATCTGTAATAATTTGACCAATTGATTTTTGAACGCGATCCCTGAATAGCACCACTGTTGACCAAGTTTGTGTGGTACCAGTCTGCACTTGGCGCAAAGTCCGTAATACCAGAGTATTGAAGTCTACGAGCTCTGAATGTTTGCTTGTGTATTCAACCGAGTTAATGATTAACACAGTGGAACTTAACGGCATGGTACATCATCGTTGTTGTTGTTTTCTTGAATGTGTAGTCAAACGGCATGGCTTCCACAAGAAGACAATAAATTATGAACACTATATATTTTTTTATCAAACAATAAACAACCAGGAAAACTGACCGTGTATATTTTAAATAATTTGGTGTTAAACAAATTGATTAGAGCGGGACTTGAACCTGAGAAGTTAGACAGACAAATGCCAGACCGTCAAACCTTATAAGTACAATAAACTACTGTTTTGTTAGTTAGTTGGGGTGTTTGTTCTTTTGTTTTTGAATGCCTTCTTTTCCTGTATGTTTTCGATCAACCTGTCACACACCAAACATGTCACAATTCTGTAAAATAAGGTGGTCTTAATTTCGTTTATCTAATATGAAAACACAAAACAGCGGTTTTAATTATTGTGTACGTTCTTGAGCTAACTTTGAATTGACAGAACCCAAATCAAAAATTTAAAGATGGTTGTGGTTAATTAAGTATTATTCTTCAACACATTTAACCAGGACACAGTACAGTATTGATAACTATCGAATATGGATATCGATTAGTTTCAACCTAAGAGCTCATCACTGATTATAAAATACCAAAACCACCCTCCAGAGAAGGGTCTGAAATCTGAGTCAAAATTGAGAAAATAGCGATTGAAGACCTGTAATCAGAGTTGGTTGTTGTGGTTGCCGCTATATCGAATTAAAGGCAAAGTATACCTTTGGTTTTGGGAACCGTTCGATTATCTTTAATCCTATATAAATGTAGATATTTACAATAAAACTAACCTGTGGAAAATTTATTTCAGAAGGTGGTAGCTGTTTTGAGATATCGCAAGATGGAGCAGTTATGTCCACGCAGGAAGAATAATCCGTAATTGGAGTTTAATAATCTGAGAAACGTTCCATGCATGAAACGTCTCAGATTGGTTTTATTTTTGTAATCCCTTTCTCAAAAGCCACATTCCTTATAAGTGAATCATTATAAGCTCAAAATGCTATACATTAGCAACAGCTGCAGTGCTTTTTACCAGATAAGGTTTTATTGTCATTAATATTTTGAGTAGACCTACCAAAGGTTTACCCTCCCTTTAAGCCCAACAAGAATGGGCACAAAAACGGTGACAGAACAATAAACTATTAATTATGCTGCTTTTACGTAAATATTGCCGCACCTAATTTTTATGACATTTTCACAGTTTCATTGTATAATGTTTTTAGTGAAAACTTAAGAGGATGAATTCATATAAAGGAACATTACAGAATTGGTAAGAAAAAAAAATTGTAAAATGTACTTTTTGATCACAGATTTACATCAAACTTATACGGTCTAATGATGATGATAGAAGAAAACATCCCTTGAACTGTCTGAAATGCAATATTTGATGAGAAATGAATAAACTAGTTTTCCGATTGTAGTTTATCGCTCAGTGAGCGTTTTATTATTTTGTTGAATCTATATGATTTCATGCAAATGTGTAATCGGTTTTTCACTAGTTTCTCGTGACCCAGATGGCCGATCGATCTCAAACTTCTACAGGTTTGTCAGTTTATGTATGTGGTGGATTACATAAAGTGCTTACACTGCCAGCAACTGTTTCGTTAGCAAAAACCAATTCTGTAATGTTCCTTTGAACTATACGCTTGTAGAAATCAAAGCTCATAAGTGGACAACATCGATAGTTATCAAAGACCAGGGGCCGATTTCACAAAGAGCTAAGATCGGTCTTAACTGTGTATCAATCTTAATGGCCAAGCAAACTGTCATGTCACAATGCAAATCACTATGGCAATATTAACAACTCATCTTGAGATGCATCTTAGTGCTTCGTTAAGTCGAGCCCAGACTCAAAACTTTATGTAACCCATCATATGAAATGACAAACCTGTCAATCGAAAATGTTAAAAAACACTTCCAGAGAACACCAGGACAACATTTGAATTGGAAGTCGTTAAATACCACTATCTGGCACTTTGTGTGATCCAATATTGTCCTTGAAAGAACAAACCTGTAAAGATGTTCAATCTGTCATTGTAGTCAAGAGACAATAGTGTGGGAAAAACTGTGTTCACTATTGTCAATTTTCGAGTTTTAGACGAACTAACTGTTTCATTCATTCCCAATATCTATATTTCAAGTAGAAAACAATATTTCAAGGGAAGTTTTCCACCATGGTCATCTACCTTGAACAAGTTGGGCGCAAATCTGTGAACATTTATATTTTCACTCTTACCCAATGCTGTGCACAACCTTTTCTATAACAATCACGCAAATCATATTGATATGTTTTTTCTTTCTTGTGCATAGTATAAGTAATGTATAATGCCATGACCTTTATTTTTCAAACAAGATATGAAATTGCTCAATTAGCCAAAACTTGTTCATAATTCATAATTCAAAGTATAAACAACCTCGAAGCATAAATAGTCCAGCTTACCAGTTCAACTAAAAGAAAATCACCAACCAGCAGTAGTCTCACATTCTCCCTGACTCACCAATGATAGACAATATTAACAAGTTGCGTGTTGAATTATGGCTTCAAATCGTAATGGCGGACAACAGACGCGGAATGTACCAGCGGCTCAAAGTCCAATCTGATAAAGATGAAGATGGTCGACAGAGGGGGGTTACCACTGATGACGTCGCAGAGCCCTGTTCGAAAACACTGGACATTTCGCAACTTAGTTTTGAGTTTTGACCGGGGGCAAGGGGTATTTAAGTGTTGGGGGGAAAGGGTTCTGCGCTGGGTTCAGCCAACCCCCTACCACTATCCCTTCTAGTTACGCCACTGGCACACTGGGGATTTTATACCCAATCAACCAGACCCCGCCCCCTGTGCCACTCTGAGCCCTATGTATTCAGCCTAACGGCGCACCCAAAATTATATCTTGGGTGGGGGGGGGGGGCTCAAAGAATTGACTTTTAACGGGTGGGGTCCGTGGGTTGGCTTTAAGGCCCCTGGTGGGGTCCCGGTGGGGCTTCCAGGGGCGAAACCCCAGAGGCTCTGGAGCATTTGGCGTTTTGGGGTGAAAAATCGAGCGTTCATACGCTTAAAAACGGAGAAATATGCACCATTTTTCAGCACTTCTTAACCGAGTGACGTACGCTGTACGTCGTTGACAAGAGATCTTACAGACGTTGTTGAAGAAAACATTCCTGAGTGGCGTTACCTACTTTCTATCATTGGGCAGCAAACCGGCAAACCCGGCTTAATAAGAAAACTATAATAATTTACACTTGTCCGGCAATCTCTTGAAAAGGGGAGAAAACACTTGAATGCCGGAACGACGTGAAATATAGTCCATCCCATACAAGTTGGCATGTG
Organism: Pycnopodia helianthoides; assembly: GCA_032158295.1. Classification (NCBI taxonomy): domain Eukaryota; kingdom Metazoa; phylum Echinodermata; class Asteroidea; order Forcipulatida; family Asteriidae; genus Pycnopodia; species Pycnopodia helianthoides. The sequence continues at coordinate 3,682,803 of CM063257.1, forward strand.
GGTTTCAAATGCTTAAAGGAACATTACAGAATTGGTTTTTGCTAACAAAACAGTTGCTGGCAGTGTAAGCACTTTATGTAATCCACCATATACATAAACTGACAAACATGTAGAAGTTTGAGATCGATCGGCCATCTGGGTCACGAGAAAATAGTGAAAAACCGATTACACATTTGCATGAAATCATATAGATTCAACAAATGAATAAAACGCTCACTGAGCGATAAACTCCAATCGGAAAATTAGTTTATTCATTTCTCATCAAACAAGGCATTTCAGACAGAAATATTTAAAGGGACGTTTTCTACTATCATCATCATTAGACCATGTAAGTTGTATGTAAATCTGTGATCAAAAGTATATTTTACAAGTTTTTTTTACCAATTCTGTAATGTTCCTTTAAGGTTCCTTTAAAGAATGGAACACTACCCGAAGGTTTTCTTTGTTAAAGTTGTAGGCCATACACTGGATTAAAAACAATTAATTTGACAAGCTGACGAATAAATTTAGGCTTTATAAATAAATAAAAAAAGTTGATAACTTGCTTGACATCTTCACTACACTGAGCAAAACATATATATGCACTGCTGAAAAACAGAATAATTTATGAAATTTATTAATGTTGTAACTCTTTCTAACTCGAGTGGAAGAATTTAATCAAATGATATGGAAAGTCAATAAATAATATCGTACCTCCATTGGTGTTTTCCCAACTTATTTAGTCAGTCTGTTTTAGTTTGGATGTGACTTGATTAGTATTTGAAGTATGGATGGAGGAAGTTTGAGGCCTTTTACCCCAAATAGAAATGGTTGTTTGATAAATTAATTTCTTAAATAACTCAGATTTCCGGGGAAGGCCTACACTAAAGCATTCGTGCGTCTTAACTACGTGCGTCTTAACTTCGGAGCTCGTCTTTATTTCTGATGGATAAAGACAGCAGTCCGATGCCTCACATTGCATTACCTCTTAGTCATTTGTAAAGGGAACTGTAGCCTATGTGGTGAGGGTAGGTTTTCAAATGCACTGACCCTGGTTCGAATCCCGCTACTGCCAATTCTTTTCTTTTATCAAGTTGTTGCCGTTATCACAATGTTTAAGTAGTGTTTAAAATCACCCGAAAACACCAACGGGCACTTCGGTGCACTGGATCGTTCAATTGCGTGCGGTCCAGAGCTGGTACAACCCGGTTCGAGCCCTCCCCGTACCATAGGGACATGACTTTTACTGCTGGCCGCTGTAATGGATTGGGGTCCGTCATGTCTTTCCCCCAAATTAGGTAGAGGGTGAATATTCCGGGTGGGAAAGTAAAGGAGGGACGGGGTCTAGCCAAACCCACACGGGAACTACGGGGATCACCACTCTGGTTTCAGGACTAGACTTTGAGTCCCCCGAACGCCCAGTCGACACTCTGACTAACTTTCTGCACAAATTTGTTTTACCTGAATACACTTTTCAAGATGTTTACTATTTTTTTTTCTTGATAATAAGGGTGACCTATGTTTCGCCGAAAATTTCAAGTCCATTCCGAATCGCCTGATGTTTGATTTAGAGCTGAAATAGAAGAGGAAGAGCTGAAAATTCTTGGTTTGAGTCGTCTATCTTGGCAACTTTTGAAGATATTGATAAATTTTTGATATAACGTTGCCTCAAAATGGAGATAAACCTTTATTTTTCTAGTCCAAGCCCTTGTCCCAAACACCTGTAACTTGGCGACTGTCTTCTACATACAAAGGACTTTCTGTGAATTAAATTTGAGGCAAATCGGAGAGAAAAATATTTCGAGGCTGAAAAAATGACTGGACTACCCCCTTGCAGTTTTTTCCAAATTTGGCCGAAAAATTATTTTTTCCGAATCGCCTGATGTTTGATTTAGAGCTGAAATAGAAGAGGAAGAGCTGAAAATTCTTGGTTTGAGTCGTCTATCTTGGCAACTTTTGAAGATATTGATACATTTTTGATATAACGTTGCCTCAAAATGAAGATAAACATTTATTTTTTAGTCCAAGCCCTTGTCCCAAACAGCTGTTATTTGGCGACTGTCTTCTACATACAAAGGACTTTCTGTGAATTAAATTTGAGGCAAATCGGAGAGAAAAATAATTCGAGGCTGAAAAAATGACTGGACTACCCCCTTGCATTTTTTTCCAGATTTGGCCGAAAAATTATTTTTTCCGAATCGCCTGATGTTTGATTTAGAGCTGAAATAGAAGAGGAAGAGCTGGAAATTCTTGGTTTGAGTCGTCTATCTTGGCAACTTTTGAAGATATTGATAAATTTTTGATATAACGTTGCCTCAAAATGAAGATAAACATTTATTTTTTAGTCCAAGCCCTTGTCCCAAACAGCTGTTATTTGGCGACTGTCTTCTACATACAAAGGACTTTCTGTGAGTTAAATTTGAGGCAAATCGGAAAAAAAAATCTTTTTCGAGCCTGAAAAAATGACTGGACTACCCCCTTGCAGTTTTTTCCAAATTTGGCCGAAAATTTTTCTTTTCCGAATCGCCTGATATTTGATTTAGAGCTGAAATAGAAGAGGAAGAGCTGAAAATTCTGGGTTTGAGTCGTCTATCTTGGCAACTTTTAAAGATATTGATACATTTTTGATATAACGTTGCCTCAAAATGGAGATAAACATTTATTTTTCTAGTCCAAGCCCTTGTCCCAAACACCTGTAACTTGGCGACTGTCTTCTACATACAAAGGACTTTCTGTGAATTAAATTTGAGGCAAATCGGAGAGAAAATTTTTTCGAGGCTGAAAAAATGACTGGACTACCTACCCCCTTGCAGTTTTTTCAAAGTTTGGCCGAAAATTTATCTTTTCCGAATCGCCTGATATTTGATTTAGAGCTGAAATAGAAGAGGAAGAGCTGAAAATTCTTGGTTTGAGTCGACTACCTTGGCAACTTTTGAAGATATTGATAAATTTTTGTATATAACGTTATCTCAAAATGGAGATAAACATTTATTTTTCTAGTCCAAGCCCTTGTCCCAAACAAGGTGCAAGGGGACTCCGAGAGACTTGTCTCGAGACCAACACAACGGTGACTTATCAAACATTGTATAAAGGTGAGGATTGCCTCCCATGGTTCTCTGAAACAAGGGCAGTTGGAACGGAAGACAGCAACAGAATTAGTGCTTTTGAGATGTGGTGCAGGTGGAGGATGTTGAGAATTTCATGGAAGGAGCGGAAAGCAAACTTTTATATCAGAAATTTTTAATTGGGAATTACCCAACAGCTATGTGCCAAAGGATTAACTAAACCAAACTGCAGTATGTTGACCATGTCTCAAAAAGAGGAGATAACCCGGAGAAGATTAATGTTCAAGGAAATATTACAGAGGGAGGCGTTCACGCGGCAGACGGCAACTCCGCTGGACCGATGGAGTAAAGGAGCTGACAGGCATGACCTCAGCTTAGACAGACAGACAGACAGACAGACAGAGGTGGAAGACAGAAACTCCGCTGGACCGATGGAGTAAAGGAGCTGACAGGCATGTCTCTGACCGCAGCCTACCGGTCAGCTTTGGAAAGGCAGAGGTGGAACTTCCATCATCAAAAGGGTCACAATGAGTCATGATGACTCTCGGGACTACGACAATGGCGTCCAGTGAACATTTCACCTTTCAGCCCGAGTTAATTCCCTATCTTGCCGAAGATTGTGGTGTTTAGTTGTACCGAACCTGCACTACCCATTTAATGACCGGCAGCTGTATGAACTATCTTAAGGGACAGTTCTTGGTGGTGGAATTCTTCAGCTAACTGGCTATGGACTACTCTATTAGAGTGGAGATCGCTTTGGTTATTTTGTAGCTCAAGGAGGAATAACCAAGCTTTCGTCCAAGACCGAACCAGTGTATGTGAGTATGTGGTGTGTAGCCTACATCTTATCTTGTTACCACCGTCTTATTCTTTGTCTTGCCCCCTGTCAACTCTAATAGCAACCACGACTGATGATTTTCAATATGCCGAAAAGGGACCCGACTATTTTCCTTCCGACCTCGGTTTGATGACATTAATTTGAATAGTAGAAAAACGATATAGTTCTAGGAGTAGAGAACCTCATCGTTCTAGGAGTAGAGAACCCCATAGTTCTAGGAGTAGAGAACCCCATATTTCTAGGAGTAGAGAACCTCATAGTTCTAGGAGTAGAGAACCTCATAGTTCTAGGAGTAGAGAACCTCATCGTTCTAGGAGTAGAAAACATCATACTTCTAGGAGTAGAGAACATAATACTTCTAGGAGTAGAGAACCTCATAGTTCTAGGAGTACCGAACCTCATAGTTCTAGGAGTAGAAAACCTCATAGTTCTAGGAGTACAGAACCTCATAGTTCTAGGAGTAGAGAACCGCATATGTTCTAGGAGTAGGGGGTGGGGGTACGGGATAGGAGACTAAGGTGAAGTGTTATAAAAGTGTTGGGGTTGGGGATAGACCATGTAACCTGTGACATCACATGTTTACAAAAGTGTCACAGAGCCTGTACTTGGTGGGGTTTTATAACTCTCCACAGAGAAACTGGGGTGGGGGTGGGGGGCTGGGATACCATGTTTAAAAAACAATTTGTTCTCTATCCTAAATACAATTACTACATCAGTCAAAACACCAGAAGATAAATTGTGTGTTAAGTGATGAAATACTTGTTTAAATTTTATCAATACTTGGTCACAATTTAAAACCACTTTATTTACAAATTTTTTCATTCAAACTTGCACATTTTTTTGTTAACTGTATTTCATATGGTAAAGCAAAAACACAAAAAAAGCTACAGTACAGAATACATTACTAATACTGGATAGACCTTTTAAATGTACTACAATGGTTACATACCTATGTTCTGACCCCCGGTTACATACCTATGTTCCGACCCCCGATTACATACCTATGTTCCGACCCCCGGTTACATACCTATGTTCCGACCCACGGTTACATACCTATGTTCTGACCCCCGGTTACATACCTATGTTCCGACCCCCGGTTACATACCTATGTTCCGACCCCCGGTTACATACCTATGTTCCGACCCCCCTATGTTCTGACCCCCATATACCTTCCAACACCCCTAATTTAATAATAATAATAATAAATGGTTCTTATCTAGCGCATTTTACAATAACGTATCAATGCGCTTTACATTAGTGTCCTGGTCATTGGGCCAATAGCAATCCTGTAATCTTTCTCAGCTCCCTGGGGAGTATACAGCCCTGAGCTGCCATGGTGCTCCAAAGGCTTTTTCAAAAACAATACAGGTACCCATTTATACCACTTGTTGAAGAGAAGCAACTATAGTAAAGCATCTTGCTCAAGGACACAGGTGTCATATGACTGGGATAGGTTCAAATCCCAGTCATGACACATAGGATTCAAGTTGTGGTGATTGAGTCATTGGGGCCCGCACACCCCGTTGACTCAATCACCAGAACTTGAATACTATGCTCTAAACCGCTCTGCCATATTTCCCTAACCCTAACCCTAACCCTAACTAAAGCGTGTACATATATCATGAGGTGTTATTGGAACATAAGGGTGTCGGAACATAGGGGTGTCGGAACATAGGGATGTCGGAATATAGAGCTGTCATCATTACAGTACAGACGCATAAAGCCATATTTTCGACCATTCAACTAGATTTAAGGTTGTATAGATCCGAATAGGTGGCTGCTATTTGATCTCGGTATTAACAAGCATTGAAGCAGAGACCAACATTTTGGGTATTGAGTACTGCACTGCCAAACTGATCATGCTTAGCATGAGGCCAGGCATACCACCTTAATCAGACTCCAATAGTTGGATGTTGAGAATGGTGTTAGACCGAGTACTGCTCTACAAAACATGCTTAGCATGAGATCAGGCATACATGTACATGTACCACCATAATCAGAACAAAGATTTTGACAAAATAGGGAGACCGCCAACAATAGGGCTACAGCTCAGTTGGTAGAGTGCCGACACGTTAATCCGGAGGTCACAGGTTTAAATCTTGCTTCAGTAATTTTTTCTTTGTTCAACCAAAAATAACAGAATAAAAAAAAATCACCTCTCTATGGGTCATTTTATTTAGCATAATTATACAAATTATCAAGGTGATACAAGTGTTGAAAACTCAACTGCTTACATTTTGTCACATTTCATTAAAAAATTAATAATAATAATTAATAAACTTGTCCGCACCTGAGCAAGGTTTGTTGTGGCATTTTTAAAAAGTGGCACGATTGTCCATTTTACCAGACACATATCTAGACTTGTGGACAAGTCGTTAATGTTTGTCGCGGCAAGTGATGGTCGAGTTGCAGCGCATATAGTGGAGTCGCGGTGCATGATACGCTAAAGCGCACTCCCCTCCTCCTCTGATCGAAGACTGCTCTCGCGAGATCACTGCTCTCGCGAGAGGCTGCTGGCCTCCCGACTACTCCCCCATTAACTGAGACCAAAGCCGTGAGAGCAATGGTCTCGGGGGGCCAGCAGTCTCGCGAGAACATCGCCGGTATCGCGGAGAGAGAGTCTGAACGCTATCATCGCGACAAACATTTAACGGCTTGTCTACAAGTCTAGACACATAATTATCTGATGCGCATTCAGTTTATAAGTCAGACACCACAAGGACATAAAACGTCGAAAAATGAAGACACTTTACCCATTTGGCATACACATAATCAATCTAAAGATCAATGAGTTGATCAATTAATAGATCTATGATTAAACAAGATCAATCCATCGATTAACCGATTACTGATCAGACGAGTAAAAGGACAGAATACATCAACATGAATTAAAACACTACCTCAGGGCTCGAAATTAACAGTGGACCGCAGGCCAGAGGCCAGTGATTTTAGTGTCGGGCCAGTAAACTCACGACCGGACAAGTCTGTCGGTCTTGTGTTTTTCATTAAACTGGACACCTTTGGTAATTGTCAAAGACCAGTCTTCTCACTTGGTGTATCTCAACATATGCACAAAAAAACAAACCTGTGAAAATTTGAATTCAATTGGTTGTCAAAGTTGCAAGATAATAATGGAAGAAAAAACACCCTTGTCACACAAAGTTGTGTGCTTTCAAGCATCTGCTTGATTTCGAGACCTCACGCGTGAGGTCTCCAAATCAATTCAATTTTACTGAGAAATTACTTCTTTCTCAAAAACTACATTACTTCAGAGGGCACCGTTTCTCACAATGTTTTATACTATCAACAGCTCTTTATTGCTCGTTACCAAGTAAGTTTTTATGCTAACAATTATTTTGAGTAATTACCAATAGTGTCCAGTGCCTTTAAGGAATGATACCTCACTGTGTCATTAAAAAAAAAAAAAACTGCTGAAATGTTTATGTTTGGCCTAATAAATTACTTTCGGTTCTGTTGAGTATTGAGGTGTACTTCATTGCCCATATGACAAATGAGATCAATCTTCTCTGATAATCTTAGCGCTTGTAAAGGGCAAAGTATATCTTTGGTTTTGGGAACCGTTTGATTGTTTTAATTCTATATAATGTAGATATATATACAATAAAATTAATTTGTGAAAATGTAATTTCAAAAGGTGGTAGCGTTTTCGAGATATTGCTGAAAATCTGGAGCGATTATGTCCGCGCAGGAAGAATAATCCGTAATTGGAATACACAATCTGAGAAACGTTTCACGCATAAAAACGTTTCTCAGATTGAAAGTCTTTTGAATCCCTTTCTCTAAAACCACATTCCTTGGAAGGGCATTGTTTCTCAAAGTGTTAGACATTATCAACAGCTGCAGTGTTTCTCACCAAGTAAGATTTTATGGTTGTTAATTTTTTCGAGTAACTACCAAAGGTATACCCTCCCTTCAAAATGAAATAAAAACAGTTTGCATGTACATGTTAAAGGAACATTACAGAATTGGTTTTTGCTAACAAAACAGTTGCTGGCCGTGTAAGCACTTTATGTAATCCACCATATACTGTACATAAACTGACAAACCTGTAGAAGTTTGAGATCGATTACACATTTGCATGAAATCATATAGATTCAACAAATGAATAAAACGCTCACTGAGCGATAAACTCCAATCGGAAAATTAGTTCATTCATTCCTCATCAAATATGGCATTTCAGACAGAAATATTTAAAGGGATGTTTTCTACTATCGTCATCATTAGACCGTGTAAGTTTGATGTAAATCTGTGATCAAAAAGAATATTTTACCAGTTTTTTTCTTACCAATTCTGTAATGTTCCTTTAAACTGTGTGGGAAGTTTTTTTAACCATTTTGATTCTGGTCATGTGGAAACAATTCTAGTCCAGTAAAACTTGTGAGCAATTTGAACCCTGTTTACGATAATTACTAAACATGTATTTTGTCTGGCTCCCAGACTCCCACACAAAGGGACAGACTCCCACACAAAGGCATCTTACACAAAAAAAATCAATTTGGAATGTACATTTTTTTCAAGACTTACAATTGTTCAGGGTGTCTCTTCAAGACATATATATTAATCTAAAGATCAATGTATCCGTTAATTATTTATCAATTATGTTAAACGAGGTCGATCAATCAATCAAGTGACCAAACTAGTAATTGGACAGAATTCATGTAGGTCACAGATTATTACAAATTGAGCTTAAATAGTCTATGGAGAGCGTCAAGTTAGAGGGACAAAAGAAAACTCCTCACATTAATAGCAACGTAAAAATGGATGTATAGGTGTTCGCCATCTCTTAGGTAACTACGCAAAAGCTTGCCCCAACATGGCAACTGTCTCTATAGTCCGAGGGATTCAAACTCAAGCGATAACTTGTGACTAATAGCAGAACAATGTACCAGACATTATTCAAATCCAATTTGCAAATGGCTTATTGATCTTTTATTATACATGGTTTTGTATACATGTAAATTTTTTAGGCTTTAGGCACTAGTGTTCTTTAGTCTCTAGGCACCAGTGTTCCGTAGGCCCTAGGCACCAATGTTCCGTAGGCCCTAGGCACCAGTGTTTCATAGGCACTAGGCACCAGTGTCCCCTAGGCCCTAGGCACCAGTGTTCCAAAGGCACTAGGCACCAGTGTTCCATAGGCACTAGGCACCAGTGTTCCATAGGCACTAGGCACCAGTGTTCCATAGGCCCTAGGCACCAGTGTTCCCTAGGCTTTAGGCACTAGTGTTCCGTAGGCTCTTCTAGACACCAGTGTTCCGTAGGCTCTAGGCACCAGTGTTCTGTAGGCTCTAGGCACCAGTGTTCCTTAGGCCCTAGGCACCAGTGTTCCACAGGCTCTAGGCACCAGTGTTCCACAGGCTCTAGGCACCAGTGTTCCATAGGCTCTAGGCACCAGTGTTCCATAGGCTCTAGGCACCAGTGTTCCATAGGCTCTAGGCACCAGTGTTCCATAGGCTCTAGACACCAGTGTTCCATAGGCTCTAGGCACCAGTGTTCCATAGGCTCTAAGCACCAGTGTTCCATAGGCTCTAGGCACCAGTGTTCCATAGGCTCTAGGGACCAGTGTTCCATAGGCTCTAGGGACCAGTGTTCCATAGGCTCTAGGCACCAGTGTTCCATAGGCTCTAGGCACCAGTGTTCAATAGGCTCTAGGCACCAGTGTTCCATAGGCTCTAGGCACCAGTGTTACATAGGCTCTAGGCACCAGTGTTCCATAGGCTCTAGGCACCAGTGTTCCATAGGCTCTAGGCACCAGTGTTCATTGGTTTATCTAGCTGCAGGGTCACCAGCATGGCAGCTATTTATGAAAACATTTGTAAGTCACATCTTTTACTGAAAGTATCCTGGACTCGAGCTCTGGTGTTTCTGATCAGCAGAGTGTGGGTTCGAGTCCCGATCTTGACACTTGTGTTCTTAAGCAAGAAGCTTAAACCATTATTGCTTCGTCCTTCGGATGGAACGTAAAGCCGTAGGTTCCGTGTGTTGTGTAATGCGCGTAAAAGACCCTTATCACTATTAAGAGAAGGGGGTTTGCCCTGGTGTTTCTGGCAGCACCTTGTAAAACTTTACAAGGTGTTCCATTTTAACGGGTTTCATCGTTCAAAACAACTTTATAAACCTGTCTGGAAATAAATAATGATAAGCGCCTTGAGACGCCCGTAGATAAAGCAAATAGGAGAAGAAAATACTAATTCAACCAGACGCATTGAGACAATTGGCTCAGCCGCCTCTATGAAATGTCAGATCAGCAGAGCTATGCGTTACTTTCAGTGAATGTGTATATTCACGTCTTCCAATAGAGTGATCTTTGAACAAAATTAAAAATCCCCCCCCAAATCCTTACAAATCAAAGGCCTAAACGATGTACTAATTTGTTCACATGGCCATCTGCGTCTCTACCAGGTTCTTCCAGCCATCCAGCATCTGCGTTCCCGCCTCCGGGCTCTGCGGCAGAAAGACGATCGAGTCGCCGACGATCGGCTGGGCTACTTCTTGGCACTTCTGGGCTGTGTTGGCGCCGGCAAACTCAAGACCTACAACTGGACCTGTGATAAAAGGTACACAAAACAAATCAGTCTTGTTTCAACATAATACGGCCAAATTCAGTCTGTACCCGTGCTGGAGTCAGTCACTTTCTAACATTGGTTATTTAAAAGTAGGGTCATAGATTGGTAAATACTCTAAAAATCAATGACCATAAAAAATACTTGGTGAGAAGCACTGCAGCTGTTGATAGTATGAACTATTTTGTATTTTCGAAGTAATATGATTTGGATAATTTCTCACTCCAAAGCACTTGAATCTGAGAATGAATCATTTCTCAGATTTCTGTGGGTCGGTGTCCATTCCCGAATGCTGCGGCCAGAGATGCGGTTGGTACCTGCTGTCACCTCGCTCAAACAATGATGGACTTGACGTTCTTGTGAAAATACCACTATATTCAGCTGAACTTTCATGACTTTTGTTGTATCTTTCTGTACAGTTTTGCCTACAAATCAGCGATACGTTGACAAAAACCAATCTATGACCCTACATTTAAATCTTCTTCAAAATTGGTTTAATAGTTTTGTTGCTTTAGTAACATGCAAACTTGTTTCCGACTCACCATTTGTGACAGCAGAGATGTACCTGTTATCCTCCCCAAAGAGCCTGGTTACCTGCCAGCATCCATGTTGATCTCTGTGGTACGCACTAAGCTGCAAGTCCCCTGATTGGTCAAAACATATCAGTGAAACAATTTAAAAACCCTGCAATGAGGGACCAGTTTGGTTGCAACGCCCCTGTGGTTCGTTGTAAGCACATGCCAACAACCTTTTTCCATAGGTTAAGAGGGTTTATTTGTCAATTGTTTTTAGTTTATCTCCATATGAGTATATTGTTTACATGTCCAGGTATTGCCTGGGCTCACTTAAGCTTATTTGTTTGCCTAAGTGGTTAAGGTTACAGTTTTGTTTCATCTACCATTGACAATTGACCTACCAATTTTGCACTCAAAGGATGCTGGCAGAGTTTTGTCCTGCCCCCTTCTAACCAAATCACGACCCATGTTGATTGACAACCCTTCTAGGATATGTAGCATGGTCCATGCTTAGAATATCATGGAATATGAGCTGACCAGTGTGAACGATGTGGTTGCGACAATGGAAATGCTAAAATATGTCAGTATGTCAACAGCCCTCAATGCAGGGTTAAACGATAATGGGCATTTACGGAGTAACAACAACCTGCAGTCCTTGCAATACAAGGACTGCAGGTAAACCTACAATTTCTGACAAGAGATATACAGGTATACCACCACACCCTACCCCAAAAATTGTATATAAAATTCAAACTGACCTCAGAGACCACATATTTTGAAGTGAAAAATCCGGACGATTTTCATGCCTGTTTGTATTGACCTTTTTATCACGGTGCCGCCATCTTGATTTTTTTCCCATTAAAATCAATGTAGCCAAACCGAGGCTGGAAGGGCAAATAGCCTGGTTCCTCTTCGTACAGTGACTATAAGCATCCATTACTGTTACTGGATACAGGGAACATGTCCAAGATGGTGGCATGCAAAGATTGCCTCAAATACTTACCTCATTTCTCATCTCCTTCAGGAACTTCCTAAGTCTCTGGTCTGATGAAGGGTCTTTAAAGAAGACGACAAGTGATGACTGAAAGCAAACATTTAAGAAACTTAATATTTATTACAGAAAGGGTCATAGATTAATGAGTACTCCAAAAATTAATGCCCATCAAAACTTACTTGATGAGAAGCACAAGTAGTTACACTTTCAAGGGATTTGACCAACCATTTGAAACCATTCAACTGTATGAAATGTGTATGGTGGCACAACCATGCACAGATCCAGTGACTCTTGGCAACATTTTCCAGTGAGTTGACCAACCATTTGAAACCATTCGACTGCCAATGTTGTGTACGGTGGCACAACTGTGCACAGAACTAACTGTGTACTGTGTACATGCATTCCCTCATGGTATCATATTGCAGGCTGGCATAGTTTATCTATCATTCAAAACCACTTGAATGGTATTGAATGGTCAGACAGAAAGAGGGTTATGGAGACCGAAAAAAAAGAAAAAAACAAGGGAAAACGAAAGGTTTCCATAGGGGAATTCTAAAGACTGGGTTGCCCCACAAGGAATTTTGTGTACAAAGTCTACGGGAAGATGTTCAGTACAGGGACAAAGGAAAAAACAAAATATGTTTCCACACGGATGTCAAACGTTTGTGTACTGTGTGTATCATATTTCAGGCTGGCATAGTTTATCCATCATTCAAAATCACAATGGATGATATTGAATGGTCAGACAGTAGGAGGGTTGACTGTGTACTGTGTAGATGCATCCACTAACATGATATCATATTGCAGGCTGGCATCGTTTAGCTGTCATTCAAAACCAGTGCGGATGATTTGAATGGTAAGACAGGAGGAGGGTTGACTGTGTGCTGTTTGCTGTGTGGATGCATGCACCACATGTCATCAGATTGCTGGCTGGTATAGTTTATCTAACATTCCAACCACGGTGCACTATACTAAATGGTCAAACAGTAGTAGGAGGGTTGACTGTGTACTGACAGACTGTGTAAATATATCACAGGAATGGTATCATATTTCAGGCTGATCTAGTTTATCTATGGCGGAGTTTACAGAGCTGTGTTCTTAGATGGGTTTCAGAAGTTCACTGACCTGTGACCCTTTATGTTTCTTGCCACCAATGGTCAGTGGGACAACACTGTCGTCTGCAGACGTTGAGATAGTCATGCTCTGAAATTGTTCCGTTGTTGGTAGTGGTAGGTAGTCAGACACCTGTGCATTCTGAAACAAAAAAAGATAATTCCATCAATTAAGAATAGAAGACTGCAGTCTTGTGTTTTTCAATTGAAGGATGAATTTTATATAAGATGTTAAACTGTGTAACGGTGTAGACTTTGTGTATATTCGGTTTGCGGTAACACCATGTTTATATCTTACTTTGCTGTGTAGATTTTGTTCTTTAGAGAACTTGTCTCTTGCTATTTGTTCTACTAGCCGCGGAGTAGATTTTCGGAATTCGGGAGACTTCTCAGTTCTGAAAAGAACTGTCTATGCTTATTAACTACTACCTGGCCGAAAGGTAGGAAATCAGCCGGGACTACTACTTTCACTTAGTGGATTGGGGGGGACTTCTCGCAATTAACTGCACTGTCGAGGAGCGAGTTCGTTTTGGTCTCCACGTTTGGACTAGCTTGCTCTAGTCATCGTCAGGAGTGTAGATTTCGACCTGTAAAACGATTCTGTTTCTGACCCTCGCAGAGTCTCTCAAAGGCAAAGTTCTTCATTCTTCATCCATTGCTTTTTTGAGTAGACACATAGCTTGGTCGTGTACACACCCAAATTTGACACGTTGTCCGAGATCCGGGTACTAAGCTTCTATATGTAGTATTAGTGCGGAGTGCTATTGCTCTTTACTTGCCTCTGTGTTCTCTTACCTCTGGTAACTGAGACCAATTAAGCTTCTATCTGTGTATTAGTGCGGAGTTGCTATTGCTCTTTATTTGCCTCCGCGTTCTTTACCTCTGGTAGCTGAGACCAATTTTGGTACTAAGCTTTTATTTGTAGTATTAGTGCAGAGTTGCTATTGCTCTTTACTTGCTTCCGCGTTCTCTTACCTCTGGTAACTGAGACCAATTTTGCTCATCTGGCATTGGCGAGAAGTCATGAATCGTGTCCCACGTATTGCAGTAAGGGCTGAGGTTGCTTTTCTCAAACTGATCTAGGGGGGAAAAAAAGAGAACAAATCTTCATAACGTATCCGCTAAGCGAAAATTTGAAGGGCACCATTTATAAACAAGCCACACTGTGTTGTATTTTGGCAGGTAACTTCTCCGGTAAGTTACTTTGTGTGCTTTGCTGCGGACACTGCTTGATTAAATTTCTTGGCAAAGCAGAGATTAGTTGACGAGTCCTGGTCGAGCCGTCCAGCGCATCGGACTCAGATTCTGATTCCTGAATCACTAGAGTGTGGTCATGAAACTTGTGTCTATAAGGGAGGCACCTAACCATAACTGCTTCTCTTAACCCAGGTGTATAAATGTACTGAGGGCTGAGATACCATTGGGTTGGATTAATCCCCGTTTAGAGAATAACATGTACCAGCGACCAAAAAGTAAAGTAAAGCCTGTCAGGTTGGTGTTTCTACCCAGTTACCTCGGCATTGAACGACCGAGAACATTTCTAGTCACCCGGACAGGATGCCACAGCATCTTTCATCTGTTTGCTAAGCACCTTTTCTTACCTGCGAGCTCCCGGTAGTGATACTGGAAACATCCAAAACGTATCTTGGTGGACGTCTCTATGATTGGCTGGGAGCTGCACTGGAGAAAGACGTCGATTGACTTGCAATCGCGGGTACGGAACTGCTGGCAGGCGATGACCGTTTTACAATTCGTACAGTTGCGCAGAAATACGCTGGTTTTTTTAACAGAAAATACAAGAAGAAACAAAATCGTGTGTTGTGAGAATTTTGCTCTATTGGCTATACGGCAGTTACAGAGAGGGCTCGAATTTGACACTGGAAAGCTGGCCCGAGGCCAGTGTTTTTAGCATTGGGCCAGTAAACTCATGACCGGAAAAGTCTGGCGGTCTTGTGTTTTTTAATTCAATAACAATTCATGCACCTGTACCTCACTCTATAATATCTTGAACAGAAACAAATTATGTTCAAATGTTGACTTTGAGTAATGATTTGAAATATACTTAATCCCCTTAACTGCTTAAAAAGACAAATGAGGTAAATCTACTCTTGTCTCAGTGCTTGTTCAATTAATTGCAAGTTCAACTGTGCAAGTAAGTCTTTTCTCAGTTTGAATCTGGTCATTGTAAAAACATTTTGTGATACAAGTCCTGTGGTCTTGTGGATTTCCCCCCCCCCCCCAAATTCAAGCCCTGTTACAGGTTGAATGGCATCTGACTGAGCACCCCCGCACAAAGATATTGACAAAATAGGGCATAGGGAAACCGCCAACATCAGGGCTAGATAGCTCAGTTGGTAGAGCCACGGCACAAAAATCCGGAGGTTGCAGGTTCAAGTCCCTGCTCTAGTCAATATTTGTCTTTGTTCAACACCAAATTATTGAGATTTAAAAGTCTCAGACATTTCTCATCCCCGCAGGTTTTGACTGACCTTCCTTTTATGGGACCCAGGAAAATATTACAGTCTTGGCACTTGTCAATGGTGATCGTCGCCGAGTGGTCAAAGATGTAGATGTTGCAGTTCTGTGTTTGGAAACAGAAAAAAGAAGGAGAATGGGTTAAATCAGCGCAAACAAAACAAAGAAAGGTAACAAATACTAACTTTTAATACTTATTTATTTTTTGTTTACCCTTAATACATCAATGTGTCTGTTGCGCCAGGCAAAATAAGTCTAAAGTGCCAAAAAACAGTTGTGGGAATAATATGTGTGAACTAAAAATAAGAACACAAACCTGACAATTCTTGATAATGAACTGCTGCCCATCAACTTTGCCTGGTACCCGGCCTACTGTCTCCCCGCTGAGGTTCTCAATAGTGTAGTCTTTGGGGTCTGGACGATCTTTACGATCCCTGGAAAGAACGGACAAGAAAGACCACCATAAGAGAAAAAGTCAAGTTACCATGGTTTAAGGAATGCAATAAATGGCCCAGTGCCCAGGGGTAAGAACAGGCCTGGAATTTCATCTTTGAGAGGGCAAGGCCATTTCCAATTTACAAAGGGCACTACCATTGGAAAATCTTAAAGTCTATGGGCAACTTTTGAAGGGGCACCAAGGCCAAGAGCAGGGCAACGGAGGCCATGGCCTTCGTGTAATTCCAGGCCTGTAAGAATGTTGGAGAGCCATGAGCGTCACCAATGTGACAGATTTGAGGGCTTTACAAGAAGCCACTAATATTATTGTTGTTATTGACTAAAACGCATCCACTACCTTTTGGAGAAGAAAATAATTGATTTTATTAACCTCTGGTCTAACACAACACAGCTGCTACACAGTGACATATCCACAGCACCTTCTCAATGCGCCCCGACTGGATCGTCACAAACTCATGAAAAGATGTCGTGTACTATGCGTCGGCTTGTATCGTTCTTCATGCACGATTCACTACAATTCTTCCGGGCTGATGTTGTAGTTTATGGACGTACTGCATTGACTGCTACTCTCAAACTTTTTTCTCCCGTGCAGTACGGGAACCAGCTCGATACGAGGGGCCGTGAATATTTGACATTTCGTTCAGTGTGACAAGATGATCTCCACGAGACTGTTTAAAGTGCCACTCCAAAATACATCCAATTGGAAATGAGCTGCTCTGTAACTCTCAATGTTTAAATATCCAGCAGAAAAAGTTGCAAATGTTTTTTTAATTTTTTACAGATTAGTCTGAACTGCAAAATTTAAAGCAGAAAGACTTCACACAGGAGAGAACTGGAGACTGCTGCAAACCCTTTTGAGTGCACTGTGAACATTTTGCCGACCGCCTTGTACTATGTAACTCCCCTTCAAAGTCCAACCATGTTTAAATATATCCAGCACACAAATTTTCAAAAATGAAATTTTCTATTTTTACAGATCATCAGTCTAGACTGCAAACAGAGGAGAAAGACTTCACTAGGCTTCACTTCAAATTCCTGAAAAATGGCTTGCTGGCCTGGGTTCCACGCTTAGTCTTGACCCAGAACCTCCCAGATGTTACAAGTCAGGAGGTTTACAGACTCTGTGCATCACCAGAAACACAAAACTGCAGGTAAGGACACAATGTTTCTTTCTCCTTTTTGGTGACTGGCTTTTACTTCTTTCAAGAAAATTTGAAAGGCTCAAGGACAAACCTCCCGAGAAATGACACCCCTGCTCCACACAGGACAGTATGGAAGACTGCTGATCCCTTCGAGTGCAGTGTGAACAATTTCACGCTCTTTTGCCATTCGTCATTTGCTGACCTCGACGGCAACTTCAGAACCGATTATATAAGAAACTCATTGCCAAGTTGCAGGCCCTTCTAAAAGCCTCGTTCAGATGCAGTCTACTTAAAGGAACATTACAGAATTGGTTTTTGCTAACAAAACAGTTGCTGGCAGTGTAAGCACTTTATGTAGTCCACCATTATACATAAACTGACAAACCTGTAGAAGTTTGAGATCGATCGGCCATCTGGGTCACGAGAAAATAGTGAAAAACCGATCACACATTTGCATGAAATCATATAGATTCAACAAATGAATAAAACGCTCACTGAGCGATAAACTCCAATCGGAAAATTCGTTTATTCATTTCTCATCAAATATGGCATTTCAGAGAGAAATATTTCAAGGGATGTTTTCTACTATCATCATTAGACCGTGTAAGTTTTATGTAAATCTGTGATCAAAAGTATATTTTACAAGTTTTTTTCATACCAATTCTGTAATGTTCCTTTAAATCACACATTTGAGTTCCGAGTTTAACTAGAACCAAAGTCAAAATGAAGGTGCAATGAAGTTGAAGGCTCTTCGACTCATTCGACCATAGACATTTTGTAGAAACAGTAGTTCTCGTCAGTAAGGGTTCTAAGCCAGCAGAACGAAAAGGACGAACTAAAAAAAACTGAATGTCGTCGGTGGACTAGTTGCAGTTCTTTCCCCAACCGTTAGTAGACTTCTATAACACAAAAACATCAGCTTGCACAAATTTGTTTTGACAACCGACCAGTGCCGATGGTTGACTGCCGACCAATCGCTTGCAGATAATGAAATTCAGTTACCGTACTCTGTTCTGTACAACCGGGGTTGTCAAGATACACTACATTTGAGCTTCTACTGTACTACACTTCAGTGACTCTGCTTTGCTTTGGAGCAGACCACTTTCATTGTACATGTACTGTACATGGAGCGGAAGCTTTGTCAAATCCACCCATTGTTTGACCTTCAACAAAATATGTTTGCTTTAAATAGAGGTTGATCATCAGTGGTCCAGCATGTCCAGGGTGCAATTTTTTTGTGTACCACACACTGCGGGGTCAACAGTGAAGCAGGGCTCGCCCTTAACACTAGCCTAGTGTCTAGTAAAAAAAGCTATGGGCTAGTAAACACCACTTCTCAACTTGCCCTGTGGGCTACTAAAAACTGTACAACCTACTTGTTTAAAGTGCTCATTTCTTCCTTTTCAGATGTATAAAATGTGTTAATCGTCATTGAGTGTGTGAATATAACTTCATTTGATCATTAAACTGGTTGTGATCGTTAACACTAACACATCAGAACATTACAGTTATGGCAAGCCCTGTTTAAAATCTGGGCTACTAAAACTTCCTGGGGGCAAGTAAAATGCACACTTTACTGGCCCGGCGGGCTACTTTACAAAAAGCTTAAGCGCAAGGCCTATGAAGGGATCAGGGGAGGCGCCCATACCTTAATGCGTGTATACAAAATCCAGCGTGTGGTATGAAGAAGAAAAAAACGCGTCGCCCCTAGTCATTGCCCTGGTGCCCCCTTGAAATGTTGCAATAGAACTTTACAAATTCCTCATAGAGGTGCCCTATATTTAGGAGAAAACGCCCTTAGTGCCCAAGTTGTGCTTTCAGAATGAAACTTCAGGGCTGGTGGTCTTTTGTCAATTCTCTTGCCCTGGCCAACTCTCCCCCCCCCACCCTGTTCTGTCAGTTTGTCATGACACAGTTGAACATAAAACATTCTGCGGCTTGCCTGTAGTTATTTTGGCTGGAAAGTTCACTTTCCAGGCCTGGAATTACACGGAGGCCACGAAGGCCATGGCCTCCGTTGCCCTGTTCTTGGCCTTGGTGCCCCTTCAAAAGTTTCCCATAGACTTTAAGATTTTCCAATGGAAGTGCCCTTTGCAAAATGAAAATGGCCTTGCCCTCTCAAAGATGAAATTCCAGGCCTGACTTTCCCAGCAATAACAATAAAGGGGGATGCGCATGTAATTTATATGTGAACACAGGGTTCTGCCCACAGTTGTCAGTGTCGGGAAAAAACCCGCCCAGCACTCAGGATTCCCCAACCACCACTGGCAGAATTTTCCCTGTTTCCGACCATCACATATTTTAACAATTTTAATATTAAACTTGCAGAACAAATGATATCCATAGCCATTAATTTTGAGTAAATCTTTCAGTTTGACACTATTTTTTATGATCTATCGTGTAACTGATCCATCTCGCGATGGTTTCCGAGGAAACATTTTTCCCCCGCCACTTAAAAAATCCTAGGCACAACCCTGGACCAAAACCTATTATAAAAGCATCTGTGCATTGAAAACAAGTTGCCGCACTAAGCCTCATTTCCCACATGCCAATCTGAGCCAGTTCATGGGAATTTCAGTCGAGTAGCAACAGCTGTTTCCATGGAAACAAAGTAGCCCTTTTTTTCCTAAGCTATTCATTGGGGTCCCCTGCAGGGAAATTTGTAGCACACCGGCCGTTGTACAATGGTGAGAATAACAAGAAGTGGATTTGACAACTAACGGGAAATGGCTATTACTGGGCTGTCATTTTGAATTTCAAGCGTGGTCTTCGATCTCTTTTTAAATGTCTGGTATTTCTTTGTGTACAATGTACGTATAGCATATCATCTAGGGTGTACAATCATGTAGAAATACAAATCAAGTGAGACCCTTTTCACATTGTAACAGACGAGACTGCCTCTTTGCGTCCTGGTTATTTATTGCCTTGGTGCCCAGTTGAAATTTACAAAAATTACCAACTGTACAATGCCTGCCAAACTGTAATAATTTGAAGGAGATTATTATCCATTGTTCTCTTTTTTGTACTTTGGATATATATAATTCCTTTTTTTTTATTAATGTGATTCAAAACCATCTAGGCTGTTTGAAGTACATGTGTACTCCAACCCTGTGTGTGTGTTAAAGGGCCTTGTCACACAAGGCAATTTTTACAGGCAACTTGGAGGCAGCCAACTTCATTGCATGCAAAAGGAACATTTCAGTAGCTCAGGATCCATTTTTCTGACACAGTGTCTCACTAGCCTATATCGAGGAAAATTAAAGAGACAAAGTGTTTCTTCTTGGGGATTGCCTGGGTCTGGCTGCCTGTAAATTGCCTCATGACA
Source organism: Pycnopodia helianthoides (assembly GCA_032158295.1). Taxonomy (NCBI): domain Eukaryota; kingdom Metazoa; phylum Echinodermata; class Asteroidea; order Forcipulatida; family Asteriidae; genus Pycnopodia; species Pycnopodia helianthoides. Next base: position 3,703,285 of record CM063257.1, read on the forward strand.
CGGCCCTTACACTGAAGATTTTCCCACAGAACTTGTTAATAAATTGTCCATGCACATGATGCAAGGCGTAAAGTAAACTAAAGTCTGTCCCGAGCCAATATGGCTCATCATGCCGGTGTTTTTATCCAGTTTCATTGGCATTAAATGACTGAGAAGATAATATTTCTATTTCCCCTGGAGAGGATCTCGCTGGTGCCCATATGTACTCCTGGGTGCAGAGAAGCAATAAATGCAACTTCTCAGCAGATCAGCTGATATCCTCTTTTTTCTGTTTTTTTATGCAATTTACCAAACTGAAAAACAGTAGAAATATTCAAGCCCAAGGCAGTTTCCCTTTTTTTTTTTTTTTCTCAAAAACGCTTAGAAATTGTTTTGAATCCCTTTCTCTTAAACCACATTCATGACATTCCTTATACCCTTCTAAGGGAATCATTTCTCAAACTGTAAACACATTATTAAAAGCTGCAGTGCTTCTTACCAAGTAATTTTTGATGGCCTTTAACTTTTTGAGTAATTACCAGGCCTGGAATTACACGGAGGCCACGGAGGCCATGGCCTTCGTTGCCCTTGTGTTGGCCTTGGTGCCCCTTCAAAAGTCTCCCATAGACTTTAAGATTTCCCAATGGAAGTGCCCTTTGCAAAATGAAAATGGCCTTGCCCTTTCAAAGATGAAATTCCAGCCCTGAATTACCTAACGTAACCTCCCTTTAAATATGTACATGTATGTACATGCATGTTTTTATCTAAATTTTCAAACATTCTTACTAAATGATGTCTTTTTATAAGGCCTAAAGTTTGTTTCATCCATTCTGTTTTTTAAAACCCATTATGAACTTTAGGATTAGTAACTTTAATTTTTATTGCAGGCATGATATTCGTCCTAGACTTAAAAGTATGTTTACCGATTTTTTGCCATTCAAAGAATCTGAATTTTAAATAGCCTAATGGTGGAGTTAGCCATCGATGTCGACGGATCTCATTGGTGAAGGTGACTTCGCTGGTGACTGTTGAGGCCAATAGCTGAGCTGCAATGCTGGCTGCAGATGTTGCAAATATATGGGCAGCATTTGAAGGAGTCTCTTGTCTTTGCTTTCTTTAAGAGTCACTCGGTTCTTGCCGACTGTATGCGCCGTTCCTCAAAGGATTCTGCTGCCGTCTTGCAGGTTGAGTGCCATTGGGAACGGTTTGCTAGAACTGTAATCTCCCATGTTGCACAGTTGATGTTACACACTTTGAAATTTGGCCTTTAAAGGTATTATACAGGATTGGTAGAGCTAACAAAATAGTCGCAGATAGTGTTCATGTTTTGTGTAATTCAACATATGCATGAACAAACAAACCTGTGAAAGTTTGAGCTCAATTGGTCATAGAGGTCACGAGAAAATAGTGAAAAGAGACCTTAAATGTGTTTTCTGTTTTTTCAAACATCAAGTTTTTATCACGCGTGATAAAAACTATTGATTTACTCATTTCTCAGAAACGACAGCATTTTAGGCAGAAATATTTTAAGGAACCCTTTCTACCATTACTTACTTTAAATCATGTAAGTTATGTGTGCATCTGTGAACATTGTGTTTTTCGATCTTACCAATAGTGTACAGGGACTTTAAGCACATCTGTACGAGCTCCTTCTTTCAGTTGACCATGTTGACCATAGAAGAGAGCTTTTGGGGTTTTTGAGTTGTTTGTCCTCTGACAATGTCCGAAGGTGACCAACCCTGCGGAAGTTTGCGGCTAGGAGCACAGCCTCAATTCCACTAATGTCGCATCATTTGAGGACCTCGGTGTTGGGGACTTAAATAATAAAGCCTGGGAAGTCTCTTAGAGCCTACACCATGTTAACACTTGATAAAATGCAGAACTTTCTTTGTACTCGATAAAAAAGTTCATACTTTTTTCCAAATACCAAATATCATGCTCGTAAACTGAGCCTAAATCCAGAAATTTTGATGCGGTGGTAGTTATTTTAATAAAAACACTTGCAATGTAACTTTAACCTTTTAGTGGCCATTCATTTCTGTTTAATCATTGGCTTAGACATGGCTAATTATTGTTGAGTTTTGGACACAAGTCTTTCTTTTAGAAAAAGTGTCTGAAAAAATAATATGAAGCAAAAATTTGCTTTTGTTTTGGAAAAAATATATGTTATTGTTGACATGGGAATTATTTGAAAATGTCAATTCAGGACATGACCTTTACTTTGACCTTTTTGTGTGAGTGGAAGTGGGTCAGATCTTGCAGCCATTTTTGGCCGCTAGTATCATTGTCTCTTACATGTCTTAGGGGTTCATTAGATACTTTGATGGAACCAATTAAATTGTTCTTTTTTATGAATTTTTAATTTTTAACTACATGTAATAAAATTTGAAACCTGAGATAATGTCTGGATCCAAACAATAATTTTTCTTTTAGTTTTTTTTAAAATAAACTACCACTTATTATTTAGTGGATTGTATTGTGCAATTATAACTTATAACTTTGTCAAGTCTATGAAATTGAAAATGTTTGTGTAGCTACTTATTTAAATCATTTGAATAAGAATTTTTCAGGCCAAATCGCCAAAAATCAGACCTAGCATCAAACTTTTGTTGTGGGTCTTTTCTGTCACTAACTGTCGAGCAAGCAAAATCCATGAAGCAAGTCCACTCTCTGCTGCTACATTCAACACTCAGGCCAGGAATTTCATCTTTGAGAGGGCAAGGCCGTTATCATTTTGCAGGGGCAATTCCATTGGAAAGTCTATGGGAAAGTTTTGAAGGGGCACTAAAAGCCACCGAGGCCAAGACCTGGGCAACAGAGGCCATGGCCTCGGTTGCCAAGACCTGGGCAACAGAGGCCATGGCCTCGGTGTAATTCCAGGCCTGTACACTGCCTGTTATGTTTCTTCTCCACCCAGGAGGTGGGCCTCAAAAAACAAAGTCATTTTCAATCCTCGCCAGTTTCTCTCTGCTTACAACGGGGGCTCGTACGTGATACCAACCAGGGCCCAATTTCATAGAGCTGCTTAAGCACAAAAAGTAGCTACACTGTAAGCATGACAAAATAATGCTTACCAGAATAAGGTTACCAGCCAAACTGCCATGCCACATGTACAATTTGTGACTGGTATCCTGCTCATTTCTGCTTAGCAGAAAATTGTCAAGCAATTTTTTCTGCTTAAGCAGCTCTATGAAATTGGACCCAGCAGTCTAGTGTTAGGACCATCTCGTGCAATAACACGTAACAGCAAATGGCTCCCTGCTTGGTGACAAATGGATCTCTGGATCCCAGTTACAGGTGGGCCAAACCAACTGTATCACTCAAGTTGGGCCCTGGTCCCAACTATAGTTGGGACGATTCTAAAGTTGGGACGGAACAGCATCACATGGTGCTATTAATCAATGAAGACCTCTACCTCACTCCTCTATCATCTGTAACTAGAGGTCACAGCTCCCGCTTTAGGATTCCTCAGACCAGCTCATCAGTGTACACAAATTCCTTCTTTCCTCGCACCATCCGGGATTGGAACAACCTACAGAAGGATCCAGCTATGTACTCATCCCTCGACTCCTTTAAGACAGCTCTGAGGGCTAATCAGCTGATGTAGCTCTACCCTTCATCTTTTTTTTTAAACTACACTGTAAATTATTGCATTTGCCTTTATACAGTATCTCGTCATTTTCGACCAACCCATGCGCACCTACACAGTACGATTTTGCTCATGTAATTGAGTTTGTACTTATATGGAAGAAGAAGAAAAATATAAGGCAAGCCTGTATCCACAATTTAAAACTGTAGACCGAAGTACACAAAAAGGCATGCTAACCTCCCGGTGCTTACTGCACGAAAATTAATGGTGGTAACAATGCAAATTATACATGGTGAACGGGCAAGATTTATTTTCTTGCTAACCTGTGAAATACGCTTTCCTCAAACAAATTATTCTGATCCAGTTAGCACGAAAATTTGCTCACCTTAAAGCAGCGCTGCTAATGAAATTGATTGGGCCCTGATCTATTGTATTTGCTCTTGATTGATTCATTGAACCCAGGCCACACCCAAAATGCCAAATGTTGACCATCCTATTTTTATGTAGTGTAAACTCAGTAACAAACTGAACAGTCTATTTTGTTTGCTATCTCACTTTACTAATTAGGGCCAACAGGTGACCTGCTTCATTACAATTCCTTTATCTACAATCTAGAGTATATCTTGTCAATTTCTACACAGAAATAGCGCCCTCTGTTCTTTAGATCATAGTTGGATCCAGAAAAGAAAACTGAAAAGTGCTCTTGATTTAAAAAAAAATATGAATTTCAGTCACTCACCAGCTGTAGACTTTCGGTGTTTCTTCCTCTTTCTTTTCTTCTGTTTTGGAACAGGGACAACCCATTTTGACCTTGTCTACTCCCACAACTTCTCCCAGAGTATCAAGGAAATCGGTCCACAAAAAATTGAAGAATTTCGTTGTTTTCTTTTTTGACAGTAGTTAAAATGATACAGCGGCGTCTTTTTCCAAGGGCACCATCAACAACATTAATTACGTCTGGTTCCCGTCGTCGTTGTATTGCAACAATTATTGAATTCAGGGGACCAGGTTAAACAAATTACTTGGCGCATACCACTATATGTTAGGGTGTGTGATAGATTGTTCCGAAAATTGATTTATATGAAAGTTATCAATCACACCTCTATAAGAACTAAATTAACTTCATACTGCTCAAATAATATCTTCCATTACAAATTAAATTTTCATTTTTCTATATTTTATCTACAACATTTACCCCTAAAATCCGAAAATATCTTTGCACATTTCTGTCAAGAATTGGAATGTCCCGATGGTTTTTGTAACGGGTACTCGGATTCTCTTCATGATGTACGTTATACAATGGCACGGGGTTTGGTTACCACGGAAAATGGGAGCTGTATGTTTACATCATGTAGAAAATCATTCACACACACAGCAGAAGTGGAAAGCAGGAACCAACACTAGCAGAAGAATATATTCGTATGATGATGGTTTAAAAGGTAATTATTGCAATGAAATTACTCATTTTCACACATTATTTTCGCTCTATGACACAGAAGAGGAATTTTATCATTGTGTCATTTGGAAGAGTGTGGCAGCGTGTATATTTTATTTTGTAAAGTCTGTTATTTTTGTAACTCGAGTCGTAACGTAACATCCATCACGTGAATGTTGTTTCAGCTCAGTCTGTCTGGTCTGGTTTTAGTTTATAAGTAAAGGAGTTTTTGTCATTAAATAAATCATTATTGAAATCTTAAGTATTTTCAGCAGATTGTGTAAGGGAATACCCTCTATATGTGTGCTGAACATAAAGTAGAAACCCGCACAAGATGCCAAGTTCGAAAATTGCCCGGGTACGGTAAATGTGTGCAATTTTCAGAAACTTCCTCAACAAGGAATGTAATCAGATAACCTATGATTTTTTTGTATAAAATTGGCAATTAATACTTAAGCAACAATCATAAGACTAAAAGGGTATGTGGCGTGTTGTGGCCAAGCGGATAAGAGCATCGGACTCAAGCTCTGGTGTTTTTGATCAGCAGAGTGTCGGTTCGAGTCCCGGTCATGACACCTGTGACTTTGACGTAGGAAGCAATTAAACCAATTATTGCTTGTCCTTCGGATGGGACGTAAAGCCGTAGGTGTAGGTCCTTAATGGGAATCCTTGATCCTCCTGAAATAACGGTGTGTATTAATAATGCGTCAATCTCATGTCTGTTATAATTCATAAATGACACTACCAGCGCCAAAATATCTGGTGGAGCTTGTTTTTAAAATTATTTTATGAAATAATTTGGGGTTGAACTAAGAAAAATTCACCCAGTCAGTTTCCCTTGCAGTTTGTTACTTGACAATTATTTTATGGGGCAAAGCAACCATAATACAGCACCTTGAAAAGAATACAAGGTGAGGTGGTGCATGCCAGAATCGCTAAAAATACCGGGCCAGACAAAACCCCTTCTCTTTTTTTAAAAACAATAAGTGCACTGGGTGGTTTTTTTTAACGTGCATTACATAACACACTGGACCATTGGCTACGTCCCTTCTGAAGGACAAAGCAATATTAGTTAAAGTGCCTTGCTTACGGACACAAGTCTGAAGACCGGAATTCGAACCTACAGGCCTGGAATTTCATCTTGTGAGAGGCCAAGGCCATTTTCATTTTGCAAAGGGCACTGCAATTGGAAAATCTTGAAGTCTATGGGAAACTTTTGGAGTGGCACCAAGGCCATGACCAATTGCAACAGAGGCCATGCCCTCCGTGGCCTCTGCGTAATTCCAGGCATGAAGCTACTGTACATGTATAGACCTTTCTATTGCAACGTCACAGCCCGAGTTTTTGCCAACCGAGGTCGGAAAACTATGGAAAGCCATAAATGCAAAACAAAAACGATCGCCACAGTTTTTAACAATGTTACACAAATATTCAAAAATAGTGTTGAATTTGTTGGAAACAAAGCAACCAATCATGAGAGGTACTTTACTTAGTTGAAAGTTTGCAGAAAATGTTAAAATTTTGTTGAAACATCTATTAACACGATTGAGTGTTTTGCTAACATTCGGCCTTCCATGCCAACCAGCGCGGTTTGTTTATCAACAATGGAAAGGTCTATACTCTGATCAGCAAGAGCTTGTGCTTGGTGCACTGGACCCCTGCGCCATGACACGTCCTAAGTATCAGGCTTTAGGTGCACAGACTGTTACACTTCAAATTTGCTGAAAATGTGCAATTTAAGTCCTGTACAAAGTGCAATTTACAAATTTACAAAAAAAAAAAAACAGTTGTCAAATTCTTCAGACCAGTGAAAATTCTTTTGAGGTATTTTAACCCTCCTGCTGTCTGACCATTCAATACCATTCAAGTGGTTTTGAATGATAGATAAACTATGCCAGCCTGCAATTTGATGCCATGAGGGAATGCATGTACACAGTACACAGTTAGTTCTGTGCACAGTTGTGCCACCGTACACAACCTTGGCAGTCGAATGGTTTCAAATGGTTGGTCAACTCACTGGAAAATGTTGCCAAGAGCCACTGACAGTAGGAGGGTTAAGAAAGTATCTACCAGATTGCGTCTTCTACATGTATGGTAGCCCAGCACTAAATGCTGGACCAGAAATATATTTTTAAGATGAGATCTGAAATACATTCTATTGATTGTGTTTTTACCCATATGCCTAACCGATGTGTGTTTTTCACTGTCCAATTTTATAATTGTACAGGTCTGTACTTTCCAAAGTCCTGTGAACAAAAATCTACAACATTTTTACTCTGAAGTCCTTCTGATTTGAGGCGTGCTATTTTGCACACCACACGCATTCGCTCGCCTAAAAGCTTCCCCAGGAGTGTGATTAATAACACGCCTGGTCCCTTGGCGTACATTTCCGGTGTAATCCAACCTCGTTCCCAGGTGTGATCGATCTCGCCGCGCCATTTTGTCCAGCATGCCTTGCTTGCTCATAACCCCTGGAATTGGTTCATTAAAATGTGCTCATATACATGTACTGCACATTTTAATTAGGCCTGTGGCCGATCCACTCTACGTGCACGCTCAAGTATGGTAACCCGCAAATGAGCCCTTAAGTCAAAGAGCAACTGGTCCCCTCTCATTCGTCTTTGATCTTGTGATATGTCTATCTCTATGCAGTTTAGGGTGACAGTGTAAAAACATGATTCATTTGAAATGGAATCGCGTCGAAATACTTGCATTTTCTCGCGCGCGTATCATTGAGAAAGTTCCTTCCTCCATATGCGCGTACTAAGCGTCCTACAAGCGCCATATAAGCGCTCATAATTGTTTAACAAGCATGCACGCCAAGTAGTCACGTTTGGGAGACAATCAGCGTTGTTTTTCAATACATCCCTACCAGGGGTTAGTGACGAGAGGTATCGATACGGCGCACTGCCCATGGTAGCGAGGCTGGGCGTAATGGTACTACAAAGTGTGTTTTTACAAAACTTCACTACTGGTCTCGCGTTGCTTAATGTGCATCGTCACTTTTTTTCAATCCACCTTTAAATGGAAAGATAATTAATTGTCGAGGGAGATTTTGATTAAGTGTCAAGTGTACAACTGAGTACTGAGTACATTTGTAAGTGGTGGCAGGTTATGGAAGTCATTGGCTACAAAGTGAGGCATGACAACAGCGGCTACCCGAGTTGTCATCATGGTCATGGGAGTATGCCTTTTTTTCACAGCGAAAGTTATGACTTTGCTTTAAATATCTTTTTTAGTAAAATCTCGGTCACTGTACGTGAAATTCCAATTTTGTGTGTGTGGACTACATTATAGGCCTACAGTTAGCAGTTAGTGTCAAAAAAATTTTTTTTTTTTTTAAGTGCAGCACGTAAGAGTTTATCAGTCTTGCTTTATTGGTCAGTGAACATGGTGAAGTACATCTTTCGTGAAAAAAATCAGAATGTCTGGCGCAGCTCAAAGGCAAAACCCAGTACAATTTCATGGTGCACTGAACAATTGTGAATCGCCTATATAAACAAGTCATGTCCCCCTCACGCCCCCTAACAAAAAGCACTCGAAAACGTAATTTGCGTTGAAGAACGTATGGATTCTTTCAGGTTCTTTTGCCGAGTTCTACAATGAATTTCAGTAGAGGTGCCCTTTATTAGTGGAAAAAAACTATCCTTGTGAACAAAGTACCATGCCAGCTGTTTTTACACAGTCCTTGCGGCACGAAACCCGAACCAAATCAAGTGCCTCTTCCAAGTTCTATTGGTTTTTTTTTTTAGCAAGTGTGTTTCCGTTGGCCCTAGACATGGGTAGAAAATAGGCCACCCTCCCCTGTGGGCACGACAGCCTGTCCTAGTGATTTATACTGAGGTGTGATGTGCACTGTTCACTGTACATGCAGAATGTGCACGTATGTAGTGCATTAAGAGTGCATGCTCGCCGCCGGTGGTGACAGGTTTTTTTATTAGTATGTTAGTCTACATTCAGTCGGTTAAGCATGTTAAAGGGGGATTGAAAGGCAGGCCTGGAATTACACAGAGGCCACGGAGGCCATGGCCTTGGTGCCCCTTTAAAAGTTGCCGATGGACTTTGAGATTTTCCAATGGATTGGCCTGTAACTGCAAAATGAAAAATGTCTTGCCTGTGAAAATTTGGGCTCAACTGGTCTTTGAACTGTGGTTCATTATATCTAGAAAGCTATACTCCTGCTGTTAATTTCCCCTCGCCGATAGAGTCGCCAATAGAAGGCACTGTCAACCACAAACCCTTTAAATTCTCACATAATTGGAACTTGAGGTCTCATTTTTTGAACCTCGGGTTTCAGTCTCTAAATGGATTCTCGGGTCTCAGTCTTGGAACTGTCAAGTTTCAATCTTGGAATTCAATTCTCAATCTTAGAACCTCAGGGCTCAATCTTGGAACCTCAGGGCTCAATCTTGGACCCTTTAGTGGCCAACTTCAGACCCCCAAGGACCAAAAATGCACCATTGGCACATTGGCATTCAGTTCAACTGTTCATGTTACATTTTCAGGTCCCAACTGCTATACAGTGTGTAGTAATTTAAAACATGTTAAATTCACCCTGGCTCAGCGTCAACATGTACACATGCATGACATGTACTTGAACCATCTGTCAATGTTTTTCATTAAGGCACATTAATGTGTACATGTTGTACAGGTATGAGTAAATTTGAAGTTGACAAACTACACCTCAAGGCTTAGCATGGGGAAGTCTAAGTAGGTTTTCAATTTCCAATGCTGAGGAGACATGTGTTAGCTATCTGGTTGAAGCCGTACTGTACCTTTAGCTCATTAGGCCTACACTGTACATACTCTACAATAAATGTGCACATGTGTGCACAATGTACATGTACATCTCATTTAATGGCTTACAATTTATTAGACAATGTTATTAGAGCAGCACAACTTCTGAGACACCGGTACGTACATGTACATGTACATGTACATGTCAAGTTTGAAATAAATCGTAGAGAGCCCACTATGGCCAAGTTCGCACTAGGACCATCTGTCGATGAGAGGCCGATAGTGCCTGGTACCCAGCACATGTTTTTGAGCATGAGTACCAGTTAGTATCTAGACCGCTAGTCGACAAATGGTCGTTGTACAAACCTGGCCTGATGCAGACTGCATTTTTTCCAACCTCTAAGAGCCCATGAAAGCATACCTTTACTCCAAATGTATGTACAGTAGTCATTAATTCATGTACGTGTCTTTGATTTCCACTTGGTAATGATCATGATTGATGGTGCACTAGTACCCCTGTCGATTTCCATCAAGCCACTCTCGGTATCTGACTTCCCCGAGGATATTGAAGCAATGCAGCGACCGCAGGAACCTGCCCTCACTTAAATTAATCCCCCCCCCCCCCTTAACGGTTTGACGAGAACCAAATGTGTCGACACAGGAGGCCTCAATCATCAGAGCACATACATGTAGGACGTGCCGTGTCTGCTGTATGGACAATGTACATGTAGCTTTGGGTACAAGGCAGATGGTGTTGAGAATCCAAGATTGGAGATGGGGTTTTGTCGCTTGAAGCTATTGAGACCGGCTTTAAATGTGGCGAACGAGTTCTGAGATTGTTGATTGACGATGTTGTAGAGAGAAGACACTGTTCTCTAGGTGATGTAAAGGTGTTTCTGTTATATTCCAGTGGATGTTTTGTAGTCTGTAGCCATTGCTGGAATTCAGCTTTATTTGTATTTTTGGGAAAAAATTGACGGCTCGCTGGGGAACAAAGTCCTAGACTCGAGTGACTCTTGACTTTCCTGCAATGCTGCTCTTCTCTGCATACTGGGGGAGGGGGGGCGTGGGTGGCTTGTGCATGACACTCGCCTCTCACCACTTTGGCCCTCGTCTCTCACCACTTTGGCCCTCGTTTGATTCCTGGCTATGGCTCTAGAGTTGTGCTGTCTGGGTGGCTAGTGCATAAAGTGCTCGCCTCTCACCACTGTGGCCCCGGTTCAATTCCCAGCTAAGGCCAGATGTGAGTAGAGCATAAAACCATACCTGTATAGTGGTCAGTTATGACAGAAATATTGATTCACTGATCCCAATGGCGCTTCACACAGGAGCAAAAATCAATCTACCTAGTACCTTCGCTCGTCCCCAGCGCCTTGCCTTAAAATCAAAGGCGCTGGGATGGGCAAACATATCGTTAACGTTAATGCTCAGTCCCATGCTCAGTCCCATCATGCATCACACTCACACTGCAAGCACTGCACGCATGACGTACTTCCTGAACAAGAATCTGTGCAAGCTGATTAGCCCATCCCAGCGGTCCTGGATAGGCCGCTGGGGCCGAGCGAACCTAGTACCAGCGTACTTACACCCTCAAACTCGGGGCTATTTCTAATATTGTACAAGGTGCTAGGAATGACCAACGGTGGGCAAGATGGGTACAACACTCAAGTTCCCCTGGGCCATGCGTCTTTGTAGCACATTGCAAGATTGGTTCTCGACCAAAGACAAAATTAAAACAGTTAACTGGAAGTCTCAAGTTCTGTTCTAAACAGAAAGGAAAATAATAACAAAGATGTGTTTCTTTGTTAGTTATTGTTATTTTACTATTTCTGCTATTTGTTTTGGTGATTTTCAGCACAATGGACGCCAGACGACCACAGGTACCGTTTCCCCTTCACCGAATGTATCCCCGGCTGGTCAAGGGACCGCCGGTCAACATGATCCAAACGCCCTACGCCATTGACTCCCCGAGTCCACAGAACATCGAGATCAAATCCAAGAGGATGGCCGTGAGCTGGAGAGACGACACGCTGTTCTACGTTCCCGACCGGACAGGAAAACAGGGGGTGTGCATACTGGAGCCGAGCATGCAGCCAGGACAAGAATATTTTGAGGTGAGGGGGTACACTTGAACCTTATAATGCACATAAATGTCGTTTGAGAAGGGCGCCCTCGTCTCTAGGTCAGGGTACAGGTTGTTCATTCACCAATCCTGTACGCTGCGCGTACAACTCTGTGGGTTCCCATTGTTTCATCATCAGTTTACTTCTAAGATGGCGGCTGGACGACGTCAATGCAAAGAGGATAATCAAGTAGGGTGTCATGGCAACCTCGTCCCTATGGTTTACTTTATTTCCAACCATGTTTACAATAGTAAACCCTGGGAGGGAAACTCCTTACTTGGACCCTGATTGGACAAAACCAAATGTTAACCTTTGTCAAAACAGCCAGCCTGCATCCAATGTACACACAGGCTATTAAATCTGGTACAGGACCACGAGACCATGACGAAGATGTGAATTTCGAAAAGCAGCCAGACTATTCTAATTTGCATACGTATCCAAAAATTTGGATATGCAAATGATCCAATACCAGGGTGAGAGAGCGGTCAACCTCGTACTGCTCAACACACCCTGGGGACGAGGTTGGGTGTCATGGCTAAGCGGTCTAGTGCACCGGACTCAATTTCTGCTGGTTAAATCATCGGGATTTGGGTTCGGGACTCAGTCATGACACTTGTGTCCTTGAGGAAGATGCTATCACACTATAATTGTTCTCTTCACACAGGGGTATAAATAGGTACTGTACCTGCGACATGTGTGAGGGCAGAGGTTGATGTTATATTTGAAAGAGCCCTCAAGAGTGCCAAGTGCTGCTGCCGAATGGTTGGAAGCAGACATTGCTTTTCTATGCACACTGCGCGTCGCTTGCTTGGTTTGTTTACATTGTATACCCACTGTAAATCACGTGACTCCGGTCGCTGATTGGACCCTCACCTTGAAGTGGCCGTCCGGCCTTGTGAGTTACATGTAGGCAATATCTCATTAAAAAAATTGTTTTAATCAGCCACAAAAGAAACTGCTAATAAAAAAATTTATACTCGATCGATAAGCATGGTATAAATATATGTATTCGGTTTGCGGTAACACCATGTGTATAAATATCTACTTTGCTGTGTAGATTTTGTTCTTTAGAGAACTTGTCTTGCTATTTATTAACTGCACTGCCGCGGAGTGAGAACTCACTCCGCAGCAGGGCAGTTAATTACGAGAAGTCCCCCCCCCCCCCCCTATCCACGAAGCTAAAGTAGTAGTCCAGGCCGATTTCCTACCTCCCGCCCAGGTAGTAGTTAATAAGCAGGACAGTTCTTTTCAGAACTGAGAAGTCTCCCGAATTCCAAAAATCTACTCCGCGGTAGTAGAACAAACAGCAAGACTCAAGTACAAAATCTACACAGCAAAGTAGATATTTATACACATGGTGTTACCGCAAACCAAATATATATATTGATACCTCACCATGCAATGCCTCAAAAACCATATAAGCATGGTATACTAATGACTGACTTCTTCTCTTGTTTCCTTGTCAGGCTGAGATAGTAAGTACAGGGAGATGGGGCGCTATACGGATAGGGTTGGCACCCCCTGACCACTCACTGGAAGTGCACCTAGGCATTGAGGGTAACTCCATAGCATTTAGTGTTGACGATAGTACAATGTAAGTACGATGGCCAGTTGAGTCTTATGTTACAGTTATTTGATTGTCATTACGCTTAGTGTTTTTAAACTGGTTTACTGTATTTTGTTTCAAACAGTGTACTTTTCTTAACTGTTTGAAACAATTAAAGGTATTGTACACTTTTGGTAACAGCTCAAAATCAGTGTCCACATTTTGTGTGATTAAACATATGCATGAACAAACAAACCTGTGAAAGTTTGGGCTCAATTGGTCATCGAGGTCATGAGAAAATAGCAAAAAGAGATCTTATGTGTTTTCTGTTTTTTCAAATTATCACGCGCGATAATTACTATTGTTTCACTCGTTTCTCAGAAACGATAGCATTTTAGGCAGAAATATTTTAAGGAACCCTTTCTACCATTACTTACTTTAAATCATGTAAGTTATGTGTGAATCTGTGAACATTTGTGTTTTTCGATCTTACCAATAGTGTACAGGGCCTTTAAAACGACGAGACCATTGCATGGCTCTTCTCAGAGTGAACATTCCTTCCAAAAAGAGATTTCCACAGGGTTGTACCGGCAAGAATTCAAAGCAAAGCAGATATATACTAACTTCATATTATCCACACCCTGGAAAGTTTCAATCATCCTTAATTTTAGCTCCACTGAAATATGTCATGAATTGAGTTCCCGAAGTTCCATTTTTTTTGTGTAGATACGGCGAAGATTTGAAGACGCCGCTGCAATGCAAAGCATGCAAGCCCGGGGACAAGATCGGCGTGGGTATAAAGTTCGGCGAGAACTACATGGAGGGCGCCGACGAGAAATGCCCGGTGGTCTTCACATTAAACGGAAAAGAGGTACACGTTACGACTAAACCCAAAGTTAGATTCTGCCATTGTGATTGGTTTAGAGGGTGCATCACATGATGTGTTACTTTTACAATGTGTTGGAAAGCGGCGCCACGAATGCGACAAACTGCCCCTAGCAACCAATGTACTATACCCATAGCAACTAATGCGCTGTACCCACAGCAACCAAAGTTCTACACTTATAGCAAGCAATGTGCTAAACCCATAGCAACTAATGCACTATACGCATAGCAGCTAATGTACTTTACCCATAGCAAGCAATGTGCTATACCCATAGCAACCAATGTTCTACACTTAAAGCAAGCAATGTGATATACCCTTAGCAACCAATGTAATAATTATACCCAAAACAACCAATGTACTAAACCCATAGCAACCAATGCACTATGTCTGTAGCAATGACTACTTCTTAGTATAATTTAGACTTCTACATGTATGTACACATGTATGTTAGGGTATTGTAACCCCTTCTGTTGCTTGATAAGTGGTCTGGGTTCTTTTAGGCGTACTACCAATCCTAGTACATGTACAAGGGACCTAACGGCTTAATGTCCCTATAATTTTTTGTTCGTTTTAGATTTTTGTTTCTCAATAATAATGTTGTTTATTTTGTATTTTTAGATTCACAGACGAGATGTGGTCATTCCCTATAAAGGTCTATGTCCAGCCGTATCCATGGCCTCCCCTAGTCAGATGGTACGGTTCAAAGCGCGCTGTGATTGGTTAAGCCAGGAGGAGGAGATGGTGATTGACAGCTGTGAGGACGAGTGGGCGCGGCTTCATGATGTCACAGTGCATGGCCAGGTGAAAAAAAATTTTTTTAAACAATTTTAAAGGTATGGTCGTAGATTGGTAATAACCTTCCAAAATTGAACGACCATAAAAAACTTTAGCGCTGCCGCTGTTGATAGTGTAAACTATTTTGAGAAAGCATTCCCTTCGAAGTAATATGGTTTGGATAATTTCTCATGCAAAGACATTTGAATCATAGAATCGATTCATGCATGCATCATTTTCTCAAATTTCTGAATGTGTTGGTGTCCGTTCGCAAATGCTGCGGCCAGAGATGCAGTTGGTACCCGCTGTCACCTTGCTAAAGGATGATGGATTCAACGTCTGTGTGAAAATACTGTGACAGTTTTTTTCTGTTTTCACAGCAAGTAGACACTGTATTCGGCTGAAACTTTCATATGTGACTTTTGTTGTAGCTTTCTTTATAATTTTGCCTATAAATCTATGACCCTCACTGTGATCACGACAACATTGCCCCTTTAATTTATACCACAGCAAAAATCTTTTGATACATTGAACAGCACCATGTATTGTAAGCCATGAAATAAACGATTAGACACTGTCCGGCCACACGATACCAATGAATCTAAATTTACATTTTTTTACTTTGTCCCAAGATCCTTGCCTATGCTGGCCGAGGCAAGACGATCGCCGACGTGGGCCTCGCCCAGGCTCGCAAGCCCCTCAGCCCCATGAACCATTACTTTGAGCTAGAGATCATAGACCCCGGTAAGAATTGCTACATCGCCATCGGCTTGGCCAAGAAAGACTACCCTAAGAAGAGACACCCGGGTTGGAACTACGGATCTATAGCGTACCATGCAGGTGAGCAAGGGAAGTGGGGGAGGGGAGAGGAGGGAGGGGGGCTGCGGGGTAGACCAAAGGTCACAGTGTGGCCCAATTTGCACGGCGCTGCTTATTTAAGAATTCTGCGCTTATGCAGCGTTCTCCCTTGGCGGGTCGTGGCCGAGCAGTTAAGAGTACCGGACTCGAGCTCTGGTGTGTTTCTGATCAGCAGGGTAGACCAAAGGTCACAGTGTGGCCCAATTTTCATGGCGCTGCTTGTTGAAGAATTCTAGCGCTTATGCAGCGTTCTCCCTTGGCGGGTCGTGGCCAAGCGGTTAAGAGTACCGGACTCGAGCTCTGGTGTGTTTCTGATCAGCAGAGTGTGGGTTCGAGTCCCGGTCGTGGCGATTGTGTCGTCATTGCAAGGGGCCAGTAGTCTGGAAGTTACTTGTTTATTATTGTGTGCTGCTCTATTTCCATTCTGTATTTTAGACTGATGCATTTTTTCCTTTTTGTAGGGGGGAAGGGTGTCTGATTCAGAACGTATGTGTTATTTAATGCTGAATTTTTATAGCATTTTTCATGTTTATTATTGTATGTATATGTATGACATTGTAGGCCCCCCCCCCTACAATGTATGTGTTTTTAGCCATCATAAAATGATTTGATTTTATTATGTAATTTATGGATCTTTCATTCATATTTTTGTGTGTGATATTTTGCTTTAATGTACATTCGGGTAGGGGAAAAGTGTGCACTATAAATGTAACAAATTTTGAAAGTTATTGTTAATGGTTACCATAATATTTAATTGTTTTTCTGCTCACAGGTTGTTGTTTTTTCATTAGCAGAATCCTGCCTCGGTGCCCCTTTAAATATTTCAGAAGAAATTTACATTTTCCTCATTGCATGCCCTGTACTACGCAAAATCTCCTTTGCCCCGGTACAGATACGGAATGTCAGCCCAGAACGTTATAATTTTTTCGGTAAAACACTGAATTTCCTTCTTCTTCACTTCCGTAGACGATGGTAAGATCTTTAAAGGGAGTGGTGTAGGCGACTCGTTTGGCCCTCGTTGTCACAAAGGGGACATCATGGGCTGTGGCATCATGTTCCCTAGGGACTACTGTATGGACAGGTGGGTGCTTAATGGATTGGTTCACCTATCATTATTTCTGCCTTATAAAGATATTATACAGGATTGGTGAGGATTACAAACATTATCGTTTAATTTGAGTCTGTAAGCTCACTGGGCCTCGGCGACTAGTGCGACTAGTGTCGAAGTCGGGACTAGTTGAAGCGCGACTAGTCGCCCAACCATAAAGCTAACTGATTGTGAAGTTCAGTCTAAAACTTTTTTTGGGGGGGTAGAATATTTCTCCCTGAAATGAAGTCATATTCGAGAAAACTGTATCTGAAAACCTTGAAAAATGCAACAGCTGATTTTAGTTGTTGTAACCAAACTAGGGACAATCTGTTTACATGCTGAAAATTGCGCATGTTTTTTCACTATTTTTACTATGCAAGTAGTGAATAGCGGTCAAAAAAATGGCCGCAAGATTCGACCCATGTCCATTCACACAGCGAGGTCAAAGTAGAGGTCATGTCCATGTTCCTATGTCCCCATGTTAGCAAAACAAAAGTTCTGCTGTTTCATGGTATTTTTTTGTAGACATTTTTTTACTGTGAAAACTGATTGCAAAAATGAATAATGTGTCTGGGTGTATTAAAATGATGACATGAATGGTCTCTAAAGAATTAAATAACTTTTGTTATATTTTCAAGTAATGTCGTTGCAAAGGTTGTGAAGTTTTTACTGTGAGACGCTTTGTGGTAATTTACATAAAGTGCCATATACTTGCATTATGTTATTGTATAAGCTTAAATGTATTATACAGGATTGGTAGAGCTGACAAAACAGTCGCAAACAAAGTTCATGTTTTGTGTTGATTAACAATATACATGAAATAACAAACCTGTGAAAATTTGAGCTCAATTGGTTATCGAGGTCACGAGAAAATAGTGAAAAGAGACCTTACGTGTTTTCTGTTTTTCAAACATTGAGTTTATTATCGCGCGCGATAATTACTATTGTTTTACTCGTTTCTCAGAAACGATAGCATTTTAGTCAGAAATATTTTAAGGGACCCTTTCTACCATTACTTACTTTAAATCATGTAAGTTATGTGTGAATCTGTGAACATTGTGTTTTTCCCTTTTACCAATAGTGTACAGGGCCTTTAAACTTAGATTTGTATACTTTTGTTTCTCCTCATTGTTTTTGTAGTTCTAAATTTGTCATTTCCATTATTTTCATTACTCTTATGGTTATTATTGTTTGGATCCCTGTATGTTTGTTTGTTTGTTGGAGTGTTTGTTTGTTTTAAGTCAGGCATCTGCCACACAAGCCTCGCCTTTAAAAAGGGGCCTAAATTTATTCTTAGTTTTAATTGGACTGTTCGTATATTATTTCAAATGTAAATTACATGCATTTGTTACTTCTATTTTCTTTTTAATGAGTAATGGTTTAAAGTGTTCTAATATGGCACATTTTTATTATTTTAAATACTATATGGGTGAAGCCATTGTACAAAATAGTTTCTTTTATACTTCTTTTATTTAAACTTTGGTGCTCTTTGCAAATATCTTTCCTTTTTTCGATGGCAACGAACATAATTCCACACAATTGTTGCCAATTTTATTAAGGGAATTTGACTTTACTTATAATGTTATTAATTTATTTTGTCACTGAATTTTTTGTAACAGTGACGATGCAGAGAGCGACAACGAAGAGGTCAACGTGGTCAAGGCCTGGCAAGAGAGGGAGCCCTTCAACCGGCTCAACCAGCTGGACCGCATCGCGCAGGACAACTTCGCCATCGACGTCTACGACCTGTCTGAAGACGAGTACGACGACTACCTCTCGGAGGAGGAAGAGTACGAGGAGAATGTAGACAGGGTGCAGCAAGGAACAAAAGTACAGGTTGGTTTTTTCCCGCTCTCGTTACCAAAAATTGTGCCGACAGAAATAACTTTATGGGTATACTTCAGCGACCCTGGTCAGAAACATGTTTCTTGCGTGCATTTTTTTTCGCTGTCGTAAACCAATAACTGTTTTCCGTTGATTAGTAGTCCAGCTATAGTCAACTAGACAGAATTCGGGCTAACTTAATAGTCGGACTATGGTCAACGATAGTTTCTTGCGCAAACTTGGCCTGAGTTGAACACGTGAATGGAGCAACAAATGACTGAATATTTCTTGTTGGTCTCTATAAAACATGCCTCTGGTGACTGAATTGTTTGATTACTGGAGCGTGAATCATACGTTCGTACTCAAAAGCTTGTCTGTTCAGTAACAGACACAAGTTCTATTTTTTTTTTTTACAAATCTACTTTTATATTGAAGCTTTAAGCGTGGTTGGGCCGCTTATAGCCTAGCAAAGCCTGTTTTGTAAATAGGGCTGCCCGTGTACATGTACTCCATTTTTTTTCAGGGGTTGAATAAAGTCTTAAACATTACCCACAGTCCCAAAGTCTTCTCTCTGTGGAAGGAAATAAAGTGATTTATTGATTGGTTGAAAGTTCTTACCAATGTATTTTTCCCTATTTTCTCTGTGCGATATAGGTGTTTTTCACTCGGAATGGAACAACAATTGGCAGACGAGAGGTCAATCTACCCCCATTGGGTTTCTATGCAACCATCGGTATGCTCAGTCTGGACGAGAAGGTCAGGGTTGACCTTCGACCTCTAAGTGGTTGACCTGACCTTTACAACTCATCCTTTTCGAAGGGCAACTGTGTGTACTCTTGTATCTTGCTATATGTGTCTGAAAAGTACTGGTGTAAGCTTTCTCTGTAACCTTAATGACCCTTGACCCAGAGAGAGGTCATGACCCAGAGAGAGGTCATGACCCAGAGAGAGGTCGTGACCCAGAGAGAGGTTGTGACACAGAGAGAGGTCATGACACAGAGAGGTCTTGACCCAGAGAGGTCATGACCATGTTGCGTTCATGACAAATTTAGGTTGATTTATGAATCATGCTGACCATAAAGTTTGGTAAATGTAAATGTGACCTCTGCGCTACCTCCCTAATTGGCAACTCATTCTGTAGATAATGTTTCCAGTGGGTGACCCTTCACCTTTGTACTGGTAAGGTCATGTCTTCTCTTGTATCCTGTTCAAGCTGGGTCAGTGTTGTGCGTTGGGGGTCTTTGACCTTTGGCGTGAGGTCACGTTTGGCAATCTGTGTGAGCTTGTATAGATAGGTCCCAATAGAAGCCATCTTTACAAGGTGGGCCTTGAGCTGCATCAAGTTCTGATATGTCTATGCAGGCAAGCTGTTCATCGACTAATCATGTGAGAATTTGGATAGAACTCCAGCGTTCTGCAGGCGGTATTTACGCGAAAAGCGAGTTGTGCATTCAAAAAATATTTAAGATTTGCCCGGAAAGATGGCCTACCGCACACGATGCGACGTCAAGTGGAAACTATTTATCGTCATTAAAATTACATAGTGACCTCACAGTAGTTGTGTGGTCACGTCGCATTTGTGTGTCCTGCATACTGTTCAAGCTGATCACTGTTGTCTGTGAATGACCTTTAGCCTCTGACCTTTAGTCGTGGGTTCAGGTCCTGTCTGCAGTCGTAAGATAAAAGGTAAAAAAAGTACTTGATAATTGTATGTAGATCTTTGTGTATTTTTAAACTACAGATGTAATAGACTGTGTAAGTTGCGCGCATGTTCAAACTTCCAGGATTATTTTGGTCCGAACCTTATGGAGTTTTACATTGGCGGGAGTTTGTTTTTTTCAATTTTTGTAGCGAGAGAGGTCGCGACCCAGAGAGAGGTCGTGACCCAGAGAGAGGTCGTGACCCAGAGAGAGGTCATGACACAGAGAGGGGTCATGACACAGAGAGGTCTTGACCCAGAGAGGTCATGACCATGTTGCGTTCATGACAAGTTTAGGTTGATTTATGAATCATTCTGACCATAAAGTTTGGTAAAGTAAATGTGACCTTTGCGCTACCTCCCTAATTGGCAACTCATTCTGTAGATAATGCTTCCAGTGGGTGACCCTTCACCTTTGTACTGGTAAGGTCATGTCGTCTCTTGTATCCGGTTCAAGCTGGGTCAGTGTTGTGCGTTGGGGTCTTTGACCTTTGGCGTGAGGTCACATGAAATTTATTATGTTGTTGGGTTTGTAATACTAAGTGATAAACATTATGAAAGTAAAATCAATTCAACATAATAACGATCGAAGAAAACACAAGAAGAAGACTTGACCACCCTTAAAAATTGAGAATTTTGCCCAACTGACGGTCATGTTTTCATTAAACCTATGTGATGGGACGCACAAATTTGGGTATGATTGGCAATTGGGGTTTCTGAAACTAAGCATCCTCGTCCCAAGTTTTAATTTTGCTTCAACGCTAATTTGAACAAATTATTTTTAATATATGAAAATTTAAATTTTATATGTAACAACTTGCTATGTGTATTTTAAAAGAAAATTTTGATTTCATAGAAAAGTTAAGTCTTCGATCGAGTTTTTTCTCTTGTTTTCGGAATGCGCGAGACTTGCACAGTCTATAGCCGGACCAATAAAGCAGGCTAGCCTAGGCACGCAAAAGAAAAAGCGGTTTGTTTGTGCAACGCACAATAGAAACACATTTAGCAAACTAAAAACCACGCTACAATGTAGATATTAACAAACGCACGCTTACAGGTTGTGCACAACATTGGTACGATTGAGAAAATAACGTGTTCCCCGATCTGTACGAAACTTACTTGGGCTTTTTTCCAAACCCCAGCTCGGGCTGTGGCCCCAGCTTGGGCTCTGGTTCCAGCTTGGGCTCTGGTTCCAGCTTGGGCTCTTCAGTTATGCTTGGTCTTTGACTCCTGCTTGGGCTCTGTTTGATGTTGGATATACCGTTCAAAATGCACACTGCTCTTAAATTGATGAACCAAGCAGAGTTTTGGAAAAAGCCCCCTGGTACAAAGATGGTCAAGAAGGGAAAACTTCCCTCAAAAACATTTTTTACTTGATCTGCTAAAAATAAGTTAGAAATGAGTACAACAAGGGGAGACTTTTAAACGCTAGATGGCAGCAGACATACCAGGTAAAGATCCATTGTTCACAAAGTTCTAAGCGTGCCCACATTGCCGAGAACAATGGATTTACCTGGTAAGTCTGCTGCCACCTAGCGTCCCAAAAGTCCCCCCATTAGTTTTAATCTCGCGAGTCCAAGACCTGATGTTTGATAACAGTAAAAAACGTATCATGGGCTTTGCCACTCTTTTCTTGGGACTCCGATGATCGATTGAGCTTAAACTTTCACAGGTTTGTTGTTTCATGTATATGTTGAGTGACACATAAAGTGCAGACACTGGTCTTTGACAGTTACCAATGTTGTCCACATGCTGTAACCGGTATTAGCGTTAGGCCTATACAAAAAATGTACATACTTTCTTTTAAATGATTAAAAAGCTTAATCCAAATGGTTTTAAAGGAGGCGAAAAAAAGGAATGGGATGTAGCACATGATCAGTAAATTGAACTGAACCGGCTATTAAATTTGAAACCCTAATTTTTCCATTTTTTAAAACAAATAATACTGGAGTCTTTTATAGCGCACGTATCTACCGCTAAGGTACTGCAGGCGCTAGAACAAAGAGAAACCTTATTGAGAATTTTCTTTTTTGAAAATTTGAATTATGAGACCCACTTTTTATAGTACCTTGTCTGGGTTTGCAAGGTGCTGCGGCGCATACAGCAGCCATTACTGGGGCAAACCTAGTCTCGTTTTGCGACGTTAGTTTTTGGATTAGTCACCTGTAGAGGGCGCAACATCATCCTGCTCGCAGAGTAATTCGTGTCGTGATATCGGAGACAACGTTAATGAAACAAATGTCGCCATTCAAGACGGGGAAAACCCCTTCTCTTGCCGAGTGAAATCAGTGTGACTGGGTTCTTTTCCGCACATTACACAATGCATTAGGTGCATTACTAATTCAGTTCTTACAAAGCCACCCAAAGATAATTCTCCAAAGACGTTGCTGCTGAAACCATTTTTAGCTTTGTTCTAGAGATGTTAACCATTTGGACTCAAGTTAGATTGCGATTTTGTCGTCGAGCAAAGCAGTAGTTACAGAAAAGAAAATTAACTGTATGATACAAAAATTTTATTTTTGCTAAACGTCTCCTGTAATTGTGTAAAACAGTTGACCCCCCAAAAATCTGGAACATTTCAAGGGGCCAGGGGCACGGAGGCAATGGCCTCCTAGAAGTGTCGGGCCTGCCCCTACAATCAAGTGTGAAATGAAGTCAGAATATGCATTGTAATTGTTCCAATTCCCTTTATGTCCGAATATGTGTGTCATGTTTCAGTCTGTGTTTAAGCTAGGGCTTCTTGTGTATAAAACAAAATGACAAAAAATTTGTTTTAAAATGAATAAATCTATATTATATATATATATTTGACTTTATATGCAACTGACAAAGTGAGCAAAAATTAAGTTAGAGTGCAGTAGTTTCATGTCAATCGTGTAGAAATGTGTGCAGCAAGGACAAAGTGCTTGTCTCATGTTCGACATCTCAGTAGTTAACTGTTGGTGAATTTGACTGCCAGTCAAAAGTGCGTTGACCTTTCAACATTTTCGACCATAGCTTCGTCATTTAAGGTCGGAGGTATAACAAACTATACATTTTTGGAATCCTCAGCCGAGTAATTTGATATGCAAATCGACACAATTTGAATATATTTGAATTTTGACCCCTGTTTGACCTTTATTGACCCCTCTTGGAAATGCCTGACATTTGCGAGGGGCAGCCCAAGTCAAAAGTGTTCGGTGTTCATCAGGGAACACAAAAACACTTTTAAACCTTTGTTCCCGGAATTTGGTCACAGGACCTACAGGCTGGTCTCCTACTAATAGTACAACTGCTGAACGTTAATTTTAAAAACAAAAATATCAAGCTGCTCTCCAAAGACTTGTAAATTATTGTATTAGAAGACTTTTTCTGCTTAAAAAAAAAAATGTGTATGAGGCCGGACCAAGACAAATAATGAGTTAACTTTAATGTATTTCTTGTTTATAATTGAGACTCTGTAGCTTTAATGGGAGATTTTGGAATGCCAGATGGCAACAATTTGCCAGGTAGAAGTTTCTAGTGGCTAAATCATCAGGGCGTGGGTAAGACACTGAATGTTTTCACCCAGGGGTAAATGGGTACCTGTGAGGGTAAAGATGGCTCATGTGTTTGATTTAGCTTAGTGCTACGGGGTATAAATGGGTACCTGCGAGGGTAGAGGTTGATTATTGTGTATGAAAAAGCCTACGGAGCGCCACAGCAGCACAGGGCTGTATACTCCCCAGGGAGCTAAGAAAGATTACAGGAATGCTATTGGCCCAATGACAAAGCACTAATGTAAAGCGCATTGGTACGTTTTTGTGAAATGCGCTGTATAAGAACCAGTTATTATTCATATTATTATTATTATTAGTGCGCTACATACTTGGCAGCACAGGCTGTATACTCTCCAGGGAGCTGAGATGGTTTAAGGAATGACATTTTAACACTGTTTTAACGTGAGGTTAGAGACTAGGTTTTTTTCCCTGACTTTCTCAAGGACTCTATCTATTGGGAAATATAATGCTTGAAAAAAATTAATTTGATATTGAAGCCACACTTTAAGTTCAGGTGTGGCTCCACTTGAAATTTCTCAGTATTTCAAGCCATGAATATGTTTTGAGACCTCACGCGTGAGGTCTCGAAATCAAGCATCTGAAAGCACACAACTACGTTTGACAAGGGTGTTTTTTCTTCCGTTATCATCTCGCAACTTCGACGACCAATTGAGTTCAAATTTTCACAGGTTCGTTATTTTGTGCATCTGTTGAGATACACCAAGTGAGAAGACTGGTCTTTGACAATTACCAAAGGTGTCCAGTGTCTTTAAACTAGGTTTCAAATTTTTAGGAAGTATGATGAAATGATGGCTTCTCTACCTTTTGGTGAACCTCTTGTGTTTAGATTTCACAGAGCTTTTAGGGAAACAGTGTCCTCAGCATTAAAAAGTAGATCAAAGGGTAGTAATTTGTTTTAATATGTGGACAAAATAACAGCTGATTTTCTTCACCAGGCTGACTTTAAAAGTCCGACTTCAGATGAAAGTCTGAAATTTTCTCATCTCTGTTCGTATTAGTAGTCTCCTAGAAATAGTTGTTTTTTTATATGTTTAAAGTTTGGAAATATTTTGAATATTTCTTTGTGTCTTCCATTTTTTGAGTCCGTTCAGTAAACATTTTGTCCCGATCGATCGTTTCAATTTTTATAATCATCAAGATCTTGGTTCCATTTCATATTGTGGATTTCACCATTGTATGTGATATTGTTTTATTATTATCGTATCATGTTTTATTCATGAGATATATTTGCATATGTAATCTGTTTAACTAGTAATGTTGTCCGGAGTCGTGCAGGGTTGGTTTGAAGAAAAATCATGTTGAGAGTAATATCAATATCGGCAATTATTAAAAAAATTAAATTGTTGAAAATCGTTGCAAAATTGAAGCGTCTTTGATGGTATATGTGGTGTTTCCTATAGTCTGACCAGTGAATATCAGCCACTGTGGTTTTGTGTGATAAACTATGCCAGCCTGCATTATTATTATGACATTAGGTAGTGAGTCAATCTACTAAGTACACACACAAGCACAGCTGTGCCACTGAACACGGTCCATGCAGTTGATTGGTTTGAAATGGTAGGTCAGCTCGCTGGAAAATGGTACCAAAAGTAGGAGGGTTAATGCAGCTTCTCAATTCCAACATGCCCCCCCCCCCACCTTTAATAAAATATTTCTATTTAAAGATCACTCAAACTAATTTGACTTTATATTCTTGGGTCAAGTTTTCCTCCTTATTTTGTTCAAACAAAAAACAAGACCCCCACCCCGTTTTTCGATTTTGGAACAGTTTTTTCCCCACTGTTGGCGGCACCCTGCATGGTTCCCAGTAAAGACCCACAAAAAGTGAAATCGCCATAGAAGTACCACTGCCTCGAACAACAAGCGTAGAACAACTAGTGTAAAACCAGTCCGTGTGAATGAAGGTCGTTTATCTTCGCTCTTAGGGGCTTTTCATGAAACTTACATTTTTTGCCCTTCACGACACTGATCATGTGCTTTTTTGGAACCGCCTCTACTGTGTTTTACTAAATTATATGTAATCATTACACACTTGCTAACCCTTCTATAACAAAATAACAAAAGGGTTAATTTTGTTCCAGTTGATCTTTAAAAAGGTTGTTGAAAAAGTGGTTAATACCAGACAACCCTCCAGTCATCATTTATTTCACACCGTAATAAATTGGACACAAGAACGCACTTTCTGTTTACTTTTTTTTGAAATGTGTTATTTATTTTCTTTTTGATTCTTTGGATTCATTTAATGGTGTTGTTCTAGCCTGGCTTAATCCTAGCCGTGATCCAATTCAATGAGATCCAGTTGCTTAGTTGTTGCCGACACGCGTATCGGGGGCTAGGCCCAGGCTACCAATCCAGTACTAGTGGTGCAAACATTTATTCCTGCAAGCAGAAGAAATAATAGAGAGAGAGGAGGGGACAAATTTTTAATAAGTGAAGACACGACAGGAAATAAAACGTACACAAATAATAATAATCTTTGCTTAACAAAGAAAAGTTGCTAAGTGTGGGTTCGAGTCCCAGTCGTGGCACTTGTGTCCTTGAGCAAGATACTCTACCATAATTGCTTTGTCCTTCGAATGGGACATTAAGATCCTGGTATTAGAACACTCATCGTGGAAGAGTTAAAACCACTGTGTGTTTCTGATTCACATTGCAAGCACCCTTGTTTACAGGTTTCCTCAGGCTTGCGTGCTAGTACAGTGATTAAGTTCACTTATGAGGCATCCTTGGTTTCATTACCAGAAACAAATAACAACGGTGATTAAAGGCACTGGACACTATTGGTAATTACTCAAAATAATTGTTGGCATAAAAACTTACTTGGTAACGAGCAATGGAGAGCCGTTGATAGTATAAAACATTGTGAGAAACGGCTCCCTATGAAGTAACGTAGTTTTTGAGAAAGAAGTAATTTCTCAGTAAAATATTTGAATTGATTTTGAGACCTCACGCGTGATGTCTCAAAATCAAGCATCTGAAAGCACACAACTTTGTGTGACAAGGGTGTTTTTTCTTCCATTATTATCTCGCAACTTCGACGACCGACTGAGTTCAAAAATTTTCACAGGTTTGTTATTTTGGGCATATGTTGAGATACACCAAGTGAGAAGACTGGTCTTTGACAATTACCAAAGGTGTCCAGTGTCTTTAAGACAAAATTTCAAACCCTCTTTGGATTACGATATTTCTTATAGTTCCACTCTCACCTCTGGCACCTCGATCTCTTCAGCATTGACCTTTTCAATGACGTCATGGGGGTGCATGCCGTCCACGGTGCAGCCTACAGACTGGGCTGTGCCTAGGATCTCCTTGACTGTGCCCACGAACTCACGGGCCATGGACCGCTCCCTCATGATGCGGGCGATCTTCAGGATCTCGTCGAAGGAGATGTTGCCGTCGTGTTTGACTACGAGGAGGAGGAAAACAAAGAGCAGTGAGGATGTGTTTTTGTTAAACGGGGTAAGGATGAGTCATCAGAATGTCCTGGTTTTGGTTCTGGTGCTGGTGCTGGTTCTGGTTCTGGTTCTGGTTTTGGTTCTGGTGCTGGTTATGGTTTTGGTTCTGGTGCTGGTTTTGGTTCTGGTGCTAGTTTTGGTTCTGGTGCCTTACTGCATAATCTTCTCAACTGGGATATAGGCAGGCACTGAGCCCCCTTAACGATTTTTTGTTCATGTTATTTTTGTCTAACTTGCTTCTGAACGAGTCTACTAAGAAGTATTCCGTATAATTTGCTGGTATTTTTTTTTCAATTCAGAGAACGTCTGTGGGACTTGTGAATATTTGCAACAGGACGTTGTTGTATTTTTGTCCTGGTTGTAAGTCCTCTGTGCATCTGGTATGAATCCATGTTCACGGCTATCTTGTGGTTTACTGATTCATAAAATGTAAAAACGTTGCTGTTCCCAATTCAGAGTATCTAGTATGTTGGAAACACTGCTGGTTCTTTTATAGTTTTTGGATGAACCCAAGACAAAAACGAGGGACGTCCGGCAATCCAGCCACGCATGCGGGTTTGAATCCTGGTGATGGCAAGTTTGGGTTCAAGCGCAAGACATTTTGACTCATGGATTTAGCTACAAGAGTGTCGGGTTTTCTTTTTTAGGGAAACTGTGCTTCAAGTACAGCATTGAGCAAGTTCGGGTGGGTGACTAGAGTCGACAAGACTTAACCATAGTCGATCTAGATGTCAGCCGAACGCTGGGTGGTTCGACAAAGCTAGTCCAACTGGATCAACCTAGCCCCAGAGTACCGTTTCACTAGCCAAGTTATGTCACTGCTTCAAGATGGCCATTGAGGGTTAACCCTCTGCTCCCATATCAAGCATGGTATTCATTTTGGGGGGCGATTGGGAATGGTCGGGGCGTCGCTTACTGTTTTTGACCTTCTTGCGGTCACGTGGCGGTTCCTTCAGGGCCTTGATGACCAGAGAGGAGGCGGAGGGGACCACGGACACCTTGGCCTGACGGTTCTGGATCGTCAGCTGTACGGTGATCTTCAGACCCTTCCACTCTTGCGTTGCCTTGGCGATGTCGTCACCGACTTTCTTTGGTGACTGTACATAGGAAAAAAACAACATTGAAACCCCGATTGAAACAAAAGACGTTCATACATCAAACTTCTTGATGGGAGTTTTAACTGCCCTTTAAAATTGAGGGACAAGTCGAATGACTGTAAGACACCAACCCTCAGAAATCTGAGAAACATATCATGCGTGAATGGTTTCTCAGATTCAAATTTGTCAACATACTTTTATTGATTTATAATATAATCAACTGGGGGCACTTCAGACGGAACAGTTCCGCAGGATGCTTACTACCACTTACCATTAACCATCTTTTTATAACAAGTAAAGTAGGCTTTTCGATAACAAATTTTTTAAGATCATTACCAAAGTCATGACCCTTATCTTTAGGGCAAGGCCAGGGGAATACTTACCAAACCGAGGGGACCGACTTTGGGGGCAAGGGACGATGTGGCCCCTACCTCACCTCCGACGGCTCTGAGGCACACTGAAGATGAAAAAAACAGAAAGTATGATTTGATAAAATGTACCAAAAGTTTGTAAAAATTGTAGTCAGTGTTTTTGCATGACCGTAGAAGTCAAAATATTAAAAAGACAGTGAAAGACAAGTACACTACCAAGTCCAAAGGCAATGGCATGCCAGCACAGGAGATAATTCTCTTTCAGTTTTTGCCGAAATGAACTTTGAAGGATTCAGAAAATAAGGACTGACATTATGATTAACAAACACCTTACATTGTAAGTAATACAATTACAAGCATGACATAATTTATTACCACTAGGTTCAAGTTCAAGTGACAAATCATGATAATTAATACTGAGAGTGAGACTGAGTCAGTGAGTGAATTGAATACATCGATCGACTGCATGATAACCGACTGACCGAGGCCGAGGGAGGGTGGCCGGTGGCCGTTTGTACAAGTTACAACTGTACAATTACAAAACAAAGGCCCCAAATTAGTGAGGCGATGAAACAGAGACTGGTGAGGATTGACTACACTACTCATAAGACATACGACGAAGAGTCTAATTCATTTATCAGTAAATAATGATGGCATTTACAGACACAATGAGTTACACAGTGTGTATTACGCAATGTGTTGATGATACGTGTGGAACGATCGGCTCCGAATTGAAATACGGGGCACCACATTGGTCAGTGATCATTTGAATATTGACATAAAATGGCAACATACCGATTTTAATCTCATTGGGATCGAACTTGGGAGGCATCCTGCTTGATGTTGAGCTTCTGAAAAAGAAGAAAATTTACAGTGAAAGTGTCGGATGAGCCCGATTCTGGACACGACCGATTGGTTGCACTCGCACCGCAAAATTGATGGAGGAAAAAGGGTGAAAATGGCGCCCTCCATCGATAAAATTTGTCCATTAAACCCGTCCCCATAATGGTCTTAGCAATGTTCACTTTGGTAAGGTGGGGTCGAGAAATTTTATAGTATTTGAGGAAGAAATTGTTTTGCGTCAGCCAACAACAGTCTCTCTCGCACACGACACAGCTGAAAAGTGAAACTTCATCATGGCGGACGAAGCACAGAAAGCGACTTCTATCGCCGATTTTGCTGGTGTAACTGGAGTAGACGCTGAGAGGGCGAAGTTTTATCTCGAATCATCCGGATGGCAACTTCAGGTAGGATTTCACATTTGAGTAAATTTGGTAAACGTGCTGCAATTTTGGGCCATTTGCAGTGGCTATTTCAATTGTGTTGTGCTTACCACCTTAGCTTAGGCTTAGCCTTTAGCATGTTTAGCTAGTTTAGTTATTGTGCTTTGAAAAAAGCAAGCAGCTCTATGAAACTGGGACTGACCTGTGCTATAGACATACTTAACTAATAATTCTCAATGTATCTTTGTACATAAACAATAAACGCTTTACTACATACGTACAAAAAAATACAAAGATCAAGGATTTCTTCTTCCATTATATTAAACTAAAGTACAGTCCACCATATCGTGTTTATTATGTACTGACTCGATTTATGATTATCGCATAGTTTTTGACTTTTGTTTATTTGTATTTCATTGTTGTATCCATTCCAATAAATATCTTTAGTCTAATTGAATCAAAATGAGAGTAACCACTAATTGTGATTATGACTGCAGTGGATTTAGGGAGCGTTTCAGAAATCAGAAAGGTAGGAACGTTCCAATTGGATGGGATCAGTTCAAGCGCATGCTCATGGACCGTTCCATTATTGGAGCCCCAGAACCATGGAACGTTCTTTTGCGCCTAGAACGTACACGATTTTTCCTTCAAACTCGCTGATTTTTATTTTTTTTTTTCCTTCAGGTTGCATTGGGAAGTTTCTACGACAACGACAGCGAGGATGACGTCATGTTCCAAGATGCCTCCGACGAGGCGCGACCCGCAGACAAAGGGCCGGAGGTCGTGGATCTCTCAGGGGAGGACACGGTGGAGGCGATGGGGAGAGTGGAGGGACGAGGAGTGGGGAGTCGAAAGCCCAAGTCTTCGAGCTCATCGTCGTCGTCAAAGTTCCACACAATAAATGATTTTGGGAAGGAGGCGGAGGCGGGGAGTGACAGCGGGGAGGAGGGGGAGACATTCTATGCAGGGGGCCCGGACCAGGGAAGGTACCTAGATGATTTGACCTCTGACACAACATGATTTAAGATTTGAGTTGATTATATCGCCCAAGTGGATCCTTGTTAACTTGTATTTTGAGTAATAAACCACAAGGGAAACTGACTCGGGGTAGTTTTTTTGCTATGAAGAAAAGGGGGCACATCTTAAAATTTATAAATTTGATAACTCTTGACTTTGTGTGGAAAAAGACGCAGGCCTGTATACTTCATTCTAGAAAGGGAAAGGGCACCAAGGCATTCTCTCCTCGGTAAAGGGCACCCTATGAGGAAATTGTAAATTTCTATTGGAGCATTTCAAGGGCACCAAGGCAATGACCAGGGGGCATCGAGGCAATTGCCTCCATTGCCTTCGTGAAGTATCAGGCCTGATTTAGACGGATTGTGCCCTCCAACTAACGTGACCTATAGCAGGTATCAAACATCAACAAACAAGCCGTCCTCCTTAGGAAAGTGCTGTTGTTGTAAAGTACATGATGATTGTTGTATTTTGGTTATCCGATCAAGGGTTTTCTTTCTCAAAATCTTATGAAGAATATTCCAGAGTTTGTACATGTAAACATTGGTGTAAAATTTCCAATATGACCAGTGTATTATCTTGCCTTCCACAAAGGCCCCCGCAATGCGTAAGGTCATTCCTTTTTGTAAAGAAAGGTTACAAGGTCTAGATATTGTTTTTTAGTCTTTTTGTCATATAATCTGTTTTGGGTCATTTTTTTTTCAGTGGGCAGCAAGTGGTCGGACCACGACGGAAGAAAGCCAATACAGATAGCATTGTCAATAATCTTTTCAAGAGTGCAGAGAGGTAAGTAACACATACATGTAGGCCGTATCCAAAATGGCGGCTAAGGCTACAGCTACTACTGTTAATAAGGGTGTTGCTAAGGACGTCCTATACTTCAATGCATGATGGCGACACACAGCCGTAGCCATAGCCGTAGTCGCCAATTCGGACTCTTGCCTTACTCTCCCTCTATCCATAAATAAGCAACTTGACAGTTTTATGTGCCGTCTTGTTCAAGGGGCCAATTTGTTTATATCGAACGCACGTTGCCGCCTGAGTGCGGCCCCCGAGTATTGCCATAGTGATTTGTATTGTGACATCACACTTTGCTTACCAATTAAGAGTGATACAAAAGTATCCATAATTACTTCGAAGGGAATCCTTTCTTGAAATAGTTTATATCGTCACCAGCTGCAGTGCTTCTCGCCAAGTAAGTTTTTTACGGTCAGTAATTTTTCGAAGTACTTACCAATCTATGACCCAACCTATAAACAGGATCTGCCCAATGATGAAACGCAAAATGCCGCAATGTGTTAAAGGCACAGTACACGTTTTGTAATGACTCTGAAAATTAATGGCAATAAAAACTTTGTAAGAAGTACAGCACCTTTGGGTAGTATAATGAATTTTGATAAGTACTTCAAAGTACTACGGTTATGGAAAATATATCACTTTTTATTCCCCAAAATTTAAATCTGAGAAGCGTTTTTTGTCAGAAACGCTTACTCAGACTATGTGTTCCTATGATGATACCTCAAAAACGCGCCCACCTTTTGAAGTGAAATTTTCACAGGTTAGTTTTATTGTAAATAGGATTAACACAATCAGTAGGCTCCAACTACCAAACGTATGCAGCACCTTTAAAGGAAACCATAAGGGCCTGTGGGTTGCCCACATGAGTCCAGCATTCTCTAAAGACGACAAGAGCAACGCTTCTCCACTGACCCATATTTCATTTTGCTCGCATGGTTATTCTATCTCCAGGCACGGAGCAGAGGAGGTTGGCGCGGCAGGCCCGTCGAGGACGGACGGGCAGCAGGCGTCCAATTTCATCTTCAAAGGTGCAGGGTACCGGCTAGGGGACTCTGAGTCGGGCCCCATCAGGCCGGTCCCGGGAACCGAGGGAACCCTGCCCGAGAAAGAGGAAGAGGTGAGATGGGTTCAAAGATAGGGAGCGGGTGGGGATCATCTGGACAATGAATCAGTGGGGGTTGTTATACAGGATTCAGAAATGAATGTTTTGGTTCTAAAGAACTGACTTGTTGGTTCTTAACCCACCGGAGTAGCTGAGAGTTATTTTTTTGTGCAAAACTCAGAATGCTTTGAGTGTACAAAGCCCTATGTAGGACTCTTTTTCTGTGCTGTACACAGATACAGAGTTCTAGGCCCTTTTCAAATCCACGGCTTCGGCTCCGGATTGGGCTTTCGGCCCAGTTTTCTTGTCTGAAACCCTGACCGCAAAGCATGCGTAAGTTAAAATAATTGAGGGAGCCTAGCTAGCCTGAGCCGATTTTGGAGCCGAAGCTGTGAATTCGAAAAGGGCCCTAGTTGTGAGGGTCCTTTTCTTGGGCGGAAAAATTTTCAGAGCTCTTTATTTCAGAACTTACCGAAAGAAGCAACTTGTTTCACTGGATTAACATTCTATGGTGGCATACCTTTTTTTACCTGCTATATAAGACTATATATTACTATAGGTTTTCCTGGCCAATTTCATCAGTAATCCATTCATTTTAACTCCCGGCTCATTCAATTTAGTTTGAAAATGAATGCTCCATTGAATCAGCATTCAACAGTCAAAAAGAGTAATTCAATTTCACTAGTTTACCATTCACTAGTCAAATCAGATCATTCAATTTCACTAGGCCGTAAGAATCATTCAATTTCGCAAAAGCCATAAGCAAGACCTGGTCAATCATTCAATTTCATTTATGAGCAAACATTTTCCAAAAGTTTGCATTCAAATTCAAATTCAAACCCTAGTTCGAGGGGATTAGGAGAAAATGCATGAAATTGAATGCATGTTAATGAAATTGAATGAATTTTTGCTGAAATTGGCCGGGAAAACCTATATTATTAGTATTCAGTTAAATTGACATAACTTTTCTTCTCTGGTCACTCAGAACCATGTCGCCCTCAAATTATGGAAGAACGGATTCAGTGTTGACGGTAACGAGCTGAGGGACTACAAGGACCCGCAGAATGCAGCTTTCCTCAACTCAATCTCAAAGGGGTGAGTGACTGGGTTTCATGCGCTCAACTCTCAAGACATGCGATAGGAAAAAGAGTGCTGACGCTGCAATAAGTTAATGCTGCCTAGCGGTGTTTTTGCTCTGTTTATCTTGAGAGAGTGGTGCGTTGTCACTGCCATGGAGGTATCCAAAGTGTTAGGAGGTATCCAAAGTGTTAGGAGGTATCCAAAGTGCAGGCCTCGAATTTCGTGTTCAAAAGGGCGCGGCAATTCCCCCAAAATGAAGGGCACCCCATGAGGAAAATTTGAATTTGTATTGAAGGTTTTTAAGGTGCCGTGGCAAAATTCGAGGCCTGAAAGTGGTGGCTACAGCTATGGCTAGGTCTGTTGCTAACGTTGCTGGGGACGTCCTATACTTCAACGCATGATGATGCTGTGATCCGGCCGTAGCCATAGCCGTAGCCATAGCCGTAGCCTGTCGTGGCGAAGA
This sequence comes from Pycnopodia helianthoides, assembly GCA_032158295.1. Taxonomy (NCBI): domain Eukaryota; kingdom Metazoa; phylum Echinodermata; class Asteroidea; order Forcipulatida; family Asteriidae; genus Pycnopodia; species Pycnopodia helianthoides. The sequence goes on from CM063257.1 coordinate 3,737,967, forward strand.
GGTCTAGTCCACCGGACCCATGCTCTGGTGTTGCCAGCAGCAGAGTGTGGGTTTGAAAGGGGCACCAGGGCGAAGACCAGGGCAACGGAGGCCATGGCCTCGGTGTAATTCTAGGCCTGATAGTTGTGGCATGTTGATAAATTTCTTGACAGGCTCTTTGCACAAGTTGTAATAATTTTTACAAAATGCTGATTGAAAATCGTTGTACTTCTTCTTTGATTAACCTTTGATGTATTTCATTTCTTGTTTTCTCGACCATTTATATTTACATTTTTACCTGTGCCCATTAAATATTTGTTGCATAAACTTTTCATCTAATTGTGTACATCTTATCCTTTGTGTATTGTTCTATTGTTCAATATTATTGGTTTATTTTAGCTTCAAAATGTATTAATTTTGAATTTGCTGAATTTGTTGAATATTGTATATATTTGTTGACTATTAATTTAATTTTTGCACTAAGTAATACCTATACAATTAATTTGATTTGTTGTTTTATTCCACAATAGGAACATTCCCCCACCACACATGGGGGAGGGTTACAGCAATATTTTAAATAATACAAATAGAGTTTACATTACAACAGTAATATTAAATATATATTATGTGTTTGTTTGTTTGTTTGTTTGTTTGTTTGTTTGTTTAGATGATTTTCCCTCAAGGGAGTTCGGCAAAGCTCCCACAAAGGGATATGAACACCAAGCTGGCAACAGCCTATCTCTCTCATACCAACATCGGTTCAACGCCTATGATAATGAATTTCACAAATCAAGAAATTATGATATATGATACTATTCTCAAACAAACACAATTTCTAGTCATTGTTATTATTCTTCTTAATAGTATTCTTCTTAATAAGCAATTAATTTTGTTTGATTTGTACGATTTTTTTTCAAAGGGAGATTCCGATGGAGCTTGTCAGACAATCGAAAGGAGGTCAGGTGAACCTTGACCTCGAAGACAAGCGAGAAGAAGAATATGTCAAGCCAAAGGTCAAGGTCAAGGCATTCAGCGGGCAGGGCAACTTGCTCGGCAGGTACGTTAACCGTAATAATAATGATGATAATAATAGGCATTTATAAAGCACTTTTACAGGGAGATCAAAGCGCTGAACAAGAATATGAAAAAACAAACTACGGTGTAGTGAATAAGAAGTGTTTAAAGGCCCTGTACACTATTGGTAAGATCAAAAAACGCAATGTTCACAGATTCACACATAACTTACATGATTTAAAGTAAGTAATGGTAGAAAGGGTTCCTTAAAATATTTCTGCCTAAACTTGCTATCGTTTGTGAGAAACGAGTCAAACAATAGTAATTATCGCGCGCGATAATTTGAAAAAACAGAAAACACATAAGATCTCTTTTCACTATTTTCTCGTGACCTCGATGACCAATTGAGCTCAAACTTTCACAGGTTTGTTTGTTCATGCATATGTTTAATCACACAAAATGTGGACACTGATTTTGAGCTGTTACCAAAAGTGTACAATACCTTTAAGATGCTTCCTAAAAATAGTAATAGACTGATGCTGAGGGGAACGTCGTTCCAAAGTTTTGGGCCAGCTATTGAGAAAGACCTCTTGCTGAGGGATTTGGAACTTAAAGGAACATTACAGAATTGGTTTTTGCTAACAAAACAGTTGCTGGCAGTGTAAGCACTTTATGTAATCCACCATATGCATAAACTGACAAACCTGTAGAAGTTTGAGATCGATCGGCCATCTGGGTCATGAGAAAATAGTGAAAACCGATTACACATTTGCATGAAATCATATAGATTCAACAAATGAATAAAACGCTGCGATAAACTCCAATCGGAAAAATAGTTTATTCATTTCTCATCAAATATGGCATTTCAGACAGAAATATTTCGAGGGATGTTTTCTACTATCATCATCATTAGACTGTGTAAGTTTTATGAAAATCTGTGGTCAATAAGTATATTTTACAAGTTTTTTTTTTGCCAATTCTGTAATGTTCCTTTAAAGGAATGTTTAAGTTTGTCTGTAGATGATCTGAGTCCCACCCTGCCCAGTTGATATAAAGTGAGAAGATCACACAAGTAATGAGGGGCAATACTATGGTAGATAATCTTGTCAAGTTCCCTTGGGAAAATTTGTTTGACCTTGTCACACTTAAACATGCCATTGCTAACCATGGCGAACTCTCGAGAAGTAGCCAACCCTGCTGGGGAATTAGATTACCCCAGGATTACTACACACTACATGCAAGTGTTTGTGTTATTTTGTCAGTATCTTTGCCAGTCAGCCCACATGTAAAAGACAGGTTTAAACGCACTGTAAAGGACGGATTGGGATTAAAAATATATCTACATGTATATATCTCTATACCCAGTCGTCACTGTCACAAAACCACATAACCACAAACCACAGGTGTGGCAGCCTGCAAAGCAAAATGTATAACAATGTATTACAAATTGTAAGGGATTGAAAACAATGTATTACATGTTGTAAGTGATTGAAAACAATGTATTACAAATTGTAAGAGATTGAAAACAATGTATTACAAATTGTAAGTGATTGAAAACAATGTATTACAAATTATAATGGATTGAAAACAATGTATTACAAATTGTAAGGGATTGAAAACAATGTATTACAATTTGTAAGGGATTGAAAAACAATGTATTACAAATTGTAGGGGATTGAGTCAGGGTGAAAATTACTTAAATATAACCAAGTTGTTGTTTTCAGCTGGGAATCACAGTCCAATTTCCTGAAGCTGTCAATACCGAAAGTTACTAAGCAGAGAAAGGTTTTGCTTAGAAGAAACAGGTTACCAGCCAAATACCTTATTGTTTAACTGGTGCCCTGCTTACTGTTGCTTAAAGGCACTGGACACTATTGGTAATTACTCAAAATAATTGTTAGCATAAAAACTTACTTGGTAACGAGCAATGGAAAGCTGTTGATAGTATAAAACATTGTGCAAAACGGCTCCCTCTGAAGTAACGTAGTTTTTGAGAAAGAAGTAATTTCTCAGTAAAATATTTGAATTGATTTTGAGACCTCACGAAGCATCTGAAAGCACACAACTTCGTGTGACAAGGGTGTTTTTTCTTCCATTATTATCTCGCAACTTCGACGACCAATTGAGTTCAAATTTTCACAGGTTTGTTATTTTGTGCATATGTTGAGATACACCAAGTGAGAAGACTGGTCTTTGACAATTACCAAAGGTGTCCAGTGTCTTTAATAGCAATAATTATTATAATAATAAGATAAGACAGTTCCACAAAAGCGGTAGTTACAGAGTTGTTATTTTTACCTTTCTGTTTGTGTTCAGCCCAGTACCCAAAGTTGTTTCCACCCCATCATCAGCTGGTGATGAGACCTCAGCCCAGCAGGCGCTTAGTACTGACACGTCCCAACCAGTCACCAGTATCCAAATCAGACTTGCCGACGGAAAAAGGTACGTAATGCCCCGCCTAGCTCTCGTACATTTCCACAGTTTCCCTGCATTGCTACAATCTAGAGTGTTACATAAACTTTATTTGTGTTCTACATAATAACCATGTGTTTTTTTGTGCTACGTAGTTGTTTACATTTTTTGACTATTAAATTGATTGCATCTCATTTTTGAGTACTGAGTATACAGTGCTTAACACACATCGGTGAAAGAGTAAAACTGAATAGTATTTAATTTATATCTTGTCACTTTGCAGGTTGGTGAGCAAATTCAACCACACCCACACGGTAGCTGACGTTAGACGTTACATCATAGCGTATCCTTGATTTCTTAGCCCTGGAGAGACCTTATTAAACAATTAGTTTGCGCAAGGTTCAAGGTTCAAGGTTCATTTATTTCCACAGTATCAAAAAGCAAAATGCATTATACATCAAAAGTAATCATAACAAAATGCAAAGTAAATGTTTCACAACATAGGTTTAACGTTTCGACCCTAGCAGAGTCTTTTTTTTTAGCCTTCGAGAAAGACTCTGCTAGGGTCGAAACGTCAGGCCACTTACTAATTTTTTGCATTTATACTACAGGTCCTTTTGGTTGGTAAGCAGTTTGCAACAGCTAATTCTAATTTCTCAACATAGGTTTAAAGAACAATGTAAAAAAAACAACATATGTGACACTGCAGAGGGATCCATTTAGGAAGCAAAGCTTGCAGGCGATGGTCCCTAATGACACGCAAATGCATTGAGATAACAAATATTGTTAAATGAACCATGGAGGACCGTGGTTGAGACGAGCCGCCAATGAACAAAATATAGTAGCAGGTCACAATGCACATGCATGTCTACAAAGAAAAAACAGCAAACACCTATACAAACAAATAAACGAACACAAACAGTGGACTAGGACTTTAAGACAAAAAACCACACAACAGTCTAAACCTATGGTCTGGGTGGACAACCAGCCGAGAATGGTCAGGTTGTGATACCATCGAACTTGTAGTTCGTCTTTAAATGCTACCACTACCCTCCTTGTTTTATTTATTAGACTAACATGGCTATTTTTTAGTAATGTAAACGTTACTGTATTGTAAGTGAACAATTCGGACACCCAGTTTTTTTTAACTTTCCAGCAAATTTGGACACCCTTTTTTTTTTCAAATCCTGGCTAAAACCTTGAGGCTGCTCAGTCTCTCTTTGCACGAGCGAACTGCAGCCATAGAGTTAGCCAGAGGGGTGTCTGGGTGTCTTTTGGACACCCTGTTTTATCTGTCATTTAAATAAAAATGTATTGTACATGTAAGTAAACAATTTGGACACCCAGTTTTTATATTTCAAGCAAATTTGGACACCCTTTTTTTCAAATCCTGGCTAAAACCTTGAGGTTGCTCAGTCTTCTTTCGCCCGATGACCTTTTCCTTGACTTGCCCTTTCTCCCCAGTGCTCACTCTCACTACGCCAACCAAGCGTTTGCTCTCCTGACCACCTTCCCCAACAAAGAACTAACAGAGGACTCCCAGACGCTCGCTGACGCCAAGTTACTCAACGCCGTCATCGTGCAACGGCTCAAGTGAAACAATGTTGGAAAGAGTTCGGGGTGAAAAGTTAAAGTAAAATATTGTTTCAATAATCAAATTGTTGTTTTACAGAGAGTTGCTAAGCAGGGAAAGGTCTTGCTTAGCAGACACGGGTTACCAGCCAAATACCAGTTATGATTGTTAGTGTTGACTGTTACCCTGCTTACTTTTGTTTAGCAATCATAATAATAACAATAGTGGCTTCTTATATAGCACTCAAATCCTTCACCTTATGGCGCTCCAATATTATTATATGATAATTTATCCTGCAAGGTTTGTGGAGCTACGTTTTGAAGTATGAGACATTTTTCCTTTACCTAGCACAATATGCTGCCAATCAAACCAGGAACACCGGAGCAAACCCCTTTCTCTTTACAATAAGTGCGCTGGGTTCTTTTTTACCGGCATTACACTAGACACCGGCCCTACGGCTTTACGTCTCATCCGAAGGACGAAGCGAAAATGGTTAAGTGTCTTGCTTGCGGACACAAGTGTCACGACCAGGACTCGAACCCACACTCTGCTGATCAGAAACACCAGAGCTTGAGTTTTGAAGTTTTTAACAAGCTTGTGCTCGGAGCAGTCATGGTTAGCCAATCAGCATTGTTTTTTCAGTGATTCCTTGCTGGGGGTTAGTGACGAGGGGTATCGATACTTCGCTGCAGCCCATGGTAGCGAGGCTGCGCACACACATAGATCCTTGCAATTTTATCGCAGGGCTCACTTTCAAACACTAGCCCGGGCCCAGGGCTCGAATTAAGGGAGGAAAATCCACAAGACCGCGGGGCTTGTACATGTAGCTCAAAGTTTTACTTGACCAGAATTATTTTGTTAAACAGGACCAGAATCAAAATTAGGGGCAGTCAGGTTGGCTCAGTGGTTTCCTTCCCTGCCTTTCTCCTCTGTGGGCCCCGGTTCGAATCCCGGACCGGAGCCTTGTATGTGGATTTGGGTTCTCAGTCCCTACCTGATTGTGTGGGTTTTTCCTACTTGGGGTTTTCCTCCCACATCTAAAACTGACACTTCTTCATCGTCTATTCCACACAGGTACCTTCAGGCCCACGGGTCACAGTGCTAGTCGCTTTTGAGGGTCCCTTGGTTTCATTACCAATAATAAATATAATGTTAATAAAGAAAACAAATTTATCTGCACAGTTGAACATTTAAACAAAGCGTAAAGGGAAGATTGTACTCATTTTTGTGAGTATAGTTCGGCACTCTGGATAATCGAGAGATGTTGATCGGACTCAACGACACCATGTGAATACCATTTTATTCAATATATTACACAGTGAGGTAGTACTGTTCAATTGAAAAAACACAAGACTGCCCGGGCTTGTCCGGTCATGAGTTTACTGGCCCAAGGCTTAAAAACCACTGGCCTCAGGCCTGCAGTCCAGTGTAGATTTCTAGCCCTGTCGTCATACATTTTCAAGTAAAAAACTGCTACGGGGCTAGTAAACACCACTTCTCAACTTGCCCTGTGGGCTACTAACAAAACTGTGCAACCAACTTGTTTAATATGCTCAATATCTCTTCCTTGTCAGATGTGAACAATAAACATTTTTTAATATGTTAATTTATTTTTGAGTGTGTGGATGTAACTTCATTTGACCAATTAAACTGGTTGTGATTGCTACCATTAGTACATTAGAAAGATACATTTATGACAATAGGGCCTACATTTTTATAATCTGGGCTATTAAAAAATGTCCTGGAGCAAGTGACATGCAGAGTTTACTAGCCCGGTGGGCAATTTTACAAAAGGCCTGTATTGGGGGGAACATGCACCACGTGTCATCCTTTATTTTGCCTTGTACATGTAGTCCGTTGCGACACTCCAAAATTTATTATAGGAGTCCTATATAGAAACTGTAGGACGTTTTGATTGCTTTGCAGCGACGTTTATGTCCAAATGAGGCAAGGTTTACCCGTGATATGGAATCGTCCAGATATAACCTATTATAGGAGTCCTATATGGAAAATATAGGACATTGCAGATGCTTCGCAGCATAGTTTCCAAAATAATCGTTCCCCGCCGTTATGTCCAAACGAGGCAAGGTTCGCCCCCAATAAATGGAATCGTAGATATCACCTATTATAGGAGTCCTATATTGAAACTTTAGGACATTGCAAATGCTTCGCAGCGTAGTTTCCAAAATAATCGTTCCCCGCAGTTATGTCCAAACGAGGCAAGGTTCGCCCCTTTAAATTCAATCGTCCAGATATCACCTATTATGGGAGTCCTATATGGAAACTATAGGATGTTTCAAATGCTTTGCAGGGTAGTTTCCAAAATAATCGTTCCCCGCCGTCATGTCCAAAAGAGGCAAGGTTCGCCCTGTGAAATGGAATCGTCCAGATTTCGCTTGGTAGATGATTCCCTCATGTGCAATCAATAGTTGTATAATCTTTTCCGGTCTCCTGTCACTAGTTATGAGAGTATAAAGAAAGACATTACATGTAACTTACTGATTGTCTACAGGTCCTGGGTTCTAATCCCACTCGAGTGGTACAGCCTGTGTGGAATTTTTTTTTTCTTCTCGAAAGGCACTGAGTTATAATAATAATAATAATAATGAACATTTCTAGTGCACCATGTCTGTCAAGGATGACACTCCTGGCGCAAAAAACAAGAACTCTGCTGTACACAAAAAACAACCAAAGGCCGAAGCTATGATTTCGGAAATAGATAGGTTTTTGAGATGTGATTTAAAGGCACTGGACACTTTTGGTAATTACTCAAAATAATTGTTAGCATAAAAACCTACTTGGTAATGAGCAATGGAGAGCTGTTGATAGTATAAAACATTGTGAGAAACGGCTCCCTCTGAAGTAACGTAGTTTCTGAGAAAGTAATAATTTCTCTGTAAAATATTTGAATTGATTTTGAGACCTCACGCGTGAGGTCTTGAAATCAAGCATCTGAAAGCACACAACTTTGTGTGACAAGGGTGTTTTTTCTTCCATTGTTATCTCGCAACTTCGACGACCAATTGAGTTCAAATTTTCACAGGTGTGTTATTTTGTGCATAGTGTTGAGACACACCAAGTGAGAAGACTGGTCTTTGACAATTACCAAAGGTGTCCAGTGTCTTTAAATTGAGAACAAGTATCTGCTTGTTTGACTTTGAAGTGGGTGGCATACAGTATACAGTGATTATCACATATCGGTGTAAGGGTAAAGCCACAAAAATATATATATATGGGAGTCCTATATGGAAACTATAGAAAATATACATACATATATATTACATTTTGTAGTTGGATTTTAACGTACTACATTTTTTAATAATTTGGGGTTGTACAAAGAAAAAAATGACTAAAGCGGGATTTGGACCTAGACCTAGTGTTGGGGGTCTCCCAATTTTGTCAATATCTTTGTTCCGGGGTGCCAACCAGAAGCGATTCAAACCTATAACTGATTAGAGTGGAAAGATCCAAAATTGCCAAACGCCTACCAAGCGCCACATGGTTTTCTGTACAAAAAAAAGGTGTTGAACCAAGAACTTGGATATTTATTGGCCGATCTCAATGATTTTTTGATTAATATGGAAGGGAATTCAATAAGTAAGACATTTTCGTTACTTGTTTTTGCTGTTGAACAATATCTTCAAAGTGATGATAGAGTTTGTAAAAAATTGATCTTTGAACGAAAACTTTCTGTTGTGTAAGAGTATAGTGCCTCATGCTCGAGTGGTCTTGAAACTATGCGGTCACAAGCGAACATGGCAGTTGGTTATTTTGGTAGATGTTAAAGCTGGGCACTGGTCTGGTGGTCAGACTTCAGGGCCCAAGTTCATGGCTCTTTTTACCGCCGACTTCTGCCCTTTGCGATCACCAGTCTTCGCTTACACGGCAAGCGCTGAATTTCTGCGCTAGCTGTGTAAGCGAAGAATGCCTAGTAACGTGGAGTACGCACGCACACAAGCAGAAATTTCTCTGCTTACCTGTGAAAATACGCTTGACGTAAGCGCGGAATTCCCCACTTCTAGAAGTGCCCATTCTATGCTTATTAATACATTAAATAGAGCCATAAAATTGGGCCCTGCTCTATAGTGGCAGAGGTCTTGGTGAATCCCGACCGAGTAATACGCCTGTGGATTTATTTATTTTTTATTTTTTATTTTTTATTTTACTTGGGAAAGCACCAAGTAGACAGTGATTATCAAAAATTTATGTAAGGTATTTTTTTTGGGGGGGGGGTTTTTGTTAAGGCTTTCTTTCAGGCTTTTATTGGGCGTGCAACTGGAATGGTCAGTTTATGGAAGTTCAGAGGATAAAAGATTTGTCTTTTTTTAAGGGGGATGTTGGGTTTTTCTAATTTTTTGTCTTTACATACAGAATATTGTTAAACTACTGTAGTGTTAAAGATCAACTTGAACGAAATTAACATGATTGTTTTTTTGTTATAAAACGGTAATTGAGTGTGTAATGATTACATAAAATTGAGTAAAGCTCAATAAAAATTGTTTTATAATGTCAAAAAAACAACATTTTGATCAGTGTCATGCTGGGCAAAAATGCCAAGTTTCACAAAAAGCCCCTGAGCACCTAGGAATCAAAACAGCACTGTGACGTCACGCTACGGACTCAATCCAAACAAGACAATGGGGAAATGCATAGCAACCAAGATAAACAACCTTCATCCAGTCTGTGCTGTGACGTATTTTACATCACTACATGGACTGGTTTTACGCTGGTCGTCTGAGGCACTGGTACTTCAGTGTTGATTTCACTTTTCAGTTTGATGGGTCTTTGCTGGGAACCATGCAGGGCGCCGCCAACGGTATGGAAAAAACACTAGTTCAAAAATCGAAGAGGGTTAGGGTTATGTTTTTCGGATCAAATTTCGACAAAATTACAGGGAGGAAAACTTCACACTTACGAACAATTAATAACCAAACACTAAATGAACGAGGGTTGTCAAATTCAATTGAGTGATTTCATTCGAGTTGATCTTTAACAATTTTACCCCTAAGTGTTATTCTTATAAATGGAGGTTTTTGGTTCTCAGAGAAAATAACTTGTTACTACGGACACAAAGTGTTCAATTTGTTTCAATAAAGAGAAAAATATATTTAAAATGTCTAAAAAGTTTAACAAAACTGCAGTCACTGTTTCCATTGTTGTTGTTTTTTTATAATATATTTCTTTTTATTTTATACAAAACAGTTGCACACACTTTGATTTAAAAAAAAAAACATTAATTTAAATGTTTCTTTTTGAAAACATTCATATGGTGTAATTAAAGCCATTTGTGAGTAATGTCTGGTACCATGACTTCCTTAGTCACAAGCTTGCTTGGATTTCAATTCCTCAGACTAATTATTCACTGCTGGCACGGATCCGCCATGTGCGTGTGGAGCCTCGACTTCATTGGTCATTTGTATTGTATTTATGTATCTGTTTGGATGAAAGTGTCATTATATTACAAAGGGCTTGCCCCGAACCAAGTTACATAGCAACTGTCTCTAGTCTAAGAAATTCAAACTTAAACGGTCACTTGTGACTAAGCAAGTCATTGAACTAGACGTTATTCAAATCTAACTCACAAATGTCTAATTACAATAATTGAAAATAACTTACAAATATTTCTACATTTCGGAGGTCTTTTTAGGCTACGAAAGGCACTTAGCTTCATCCTCTAGACCAAGGGGAGACCCAGGCCCACTACCCATTTATCTAACATGTTTCACCCAGGAGGTTCAGGGGGCTTCATCCTCTAGACCAAGGGGAGACCAGGCCTCTACCCATTTATCTACACAAGGTACACCCAGAGGATCCAGGCCTCATACCCATTTATCTAACATGTAACACCCGAGGTTCAGGGGCTTCATCCTCTAGACCAAGGAGAGATCCAGGCCTTCATCCTCTAACAAGGAGAGACCAGGCCACTACCAATTATCTAACATGTAACACAGGAGGTTCAGGGGGCTTCATCCTCTAGACCAAGGGGAGACCCAGGACAACAAACAATCTTGTTACCTCCAATTCAATTTGTATCCCCAATAATCCAAAAATCTGTAAACATACTTATGTATTTAATTTATATCCTTGCAGTATTATTCATTCTGTGTCTTGTCCAAAATATCTTGCTGCTAGGTCTCTCTTTGGCAATGGATCTTGACCTACGACCTTTGGCTTTGTTTCTTTGGGTCTCTGCACTTCTTGGGCTTTCCTGCAAGAATGAGGAACAGAGCAATAAATGAATTTAGATCTCAAGGTCCGAAGAGGATATTTTTACAAAAATATTATATTCATCAACAGTTCAGGAGGAAGTCCATTTTAAAGGTGTTTTACAGGATTGGTAGAGCCGACAAAATAGTCGCAGACAGTGTTTATGTTTTGTGTAATCAACCATATACATGAAATAACAAACCTGTATAAAGTCAGGTTTAATGCGTTGTGTGAACCAGAGGGAATTGGTGCAAAACCACACGCAATTTTCAGCATGTAAACACATTGTTCTTAATTTGGTTGTAGCATTTGAAATGAGCTGTTGCGATTTTTTTAAAGGTTTTTTTAGATACAGTTTTCTTTTATATGACCTAAAATCGCAGTTGATGTGTTGAACTATTTTTCTAACTGCTGTTTTTGGAGATGACTATTTTTGGTTAATGATTATTAACTCGTACGCAGTTTGTGGCGCGACCGAAAAAGTATTTATGTATTTATTTATTTCGTCTTGGTTTAAAGGTATTGTACACTTTTGGTAACAGCTCAAAATCAGTGTCCACATTTTGTGTGATTAAACATATGCATGAACAAACATATGCATGAAGAAACAAACCTGTGAAAGTTTGAGCTCAATTGGTCATCGAGGTCACGAGAAAATAGTGAAAAGAGATCTTATGTTTTCTGTTTTTTCAAATTATCGCGCGCGATAATTACTATTGTTTTACTCGTTTCTCAAAAACGATAGCATTTTAGGCAGAAGTATTTTAAGGAACTCTTTCTACCATTACTTACTTTAAATCATGTAATTTATGTGTGAATCTGTGAACATTGTGTTTTTCGATCTTACCAATAGTGCACAGGGCCTTTAACCAGGATAGCCCCATCAGTTATCGAAGAACTGTTCTTCCTGGGGGCCCTGGGGTAAAATTCAGTGTTACTGCATGATTATAAGAACTTGTAAAATAGGTGATCAGATTCGTCCTCGTTGAGTTTGGGGGATTTTGGTAACTTACGGTTTTCTGGGCAGAGGGGAATTAAAAATCCCGCCCTTCTTGTTATTCATCGCTTTCTGGACCTGAGACGGTTGGTGCATTCTCTCCCATTCTACCAGCTCATAGTTATTGGCGCAGTGGATGCATTTCACTTCGTTGTTTCCTAATAAATGCAAATCAGGAACAGGTTACAACTGGTTACATCTGGTCTGAACTTGATGAAATAGCAGCCTGAGCTATACAGTTAATGTAGTTGGTGGACTATGGTTAGAACTGGTTCAGTCCAGTCAACTCTTGCAGCCGAAGTGATTGGAATTGATTTTTATGACCAGTTAGATCCGGTTCAAACTTGACACTACAGCAACTTTTGTTGACTTCCGTTCATCATTTCAAACTGGGCATGGCCAGTTGGATCCGGTTAGATCCAGTACAGGTTACACTGCAGCAACTTATAACCTGCTGATTTTATATATAACAAGTTCCATTAATCACTTCATAAAAACAATTTTAATCAATAAGCTGCTCTATGACGTTTTGGGGCTGTGACTGAACAACTTCTTATGTTAATAACTTTTCATGCACAAACAATTTAGAAGGTGACTGATATCAAAGTAGAGCACTTGGCCTCAGAGACTAATTACTTGAACTCAATCTCAACACTCATAACTCAGGTGCCATCCAAACACTAATAACTCAGGTGCCATCCAAGCACTCATAAACTCAGGTGCCATCCAAGCACTCATAACTCAGATGCCATCCAAGCACTCATAACTCAGGTGCCATCCAAACACTCATAAACTCAGGTGCCATCCAAGCACTCATAACTCAGATGCCATCCAAGCACTCATAAACTCAGGTGCCATCCAAGCACTCATAACTCAGGTGCCATCCAAACACTCATAAACTCAGGTGCCATCCAAGCACTCATAACTCAGATGCCATCCAAGCACTCATAAACTCAGGTGCCATCCAAGCACTCATAACTCAGGTGCCATCCAAACACTCATAAACTCAGGTGCCATCCAAGCACTCATAACTCAGGTGCCATCCAAACACTCATAACTCAGGTGCCATCCAAGCACTCATAACTCAGGTGCCATCCAAGCACTCATAACTCAGGTGCCATCCAAAACACTGATTACCTGCTTTGCTCATTCGCTGTGGGTGACCCGAGCGTCTGGCACAGTCCATAGGGCTCTCCTCTCGATCATTGACTACGTCGAGTGGGCCGTTGTGCTGGAGACAGCAGTTGAAGCATTCGGCGTGGCCACCAGCGGCGGCTAGATGGGCTGGTGTGTTTCCCTGATCTATAAGGGAGGACAAGATATATAGAATATTGGACGATGAATTGTTGGTGGTGGCTATATCAAACATAGCTTAGAGCACATGTGACACTTTATGTAAAAGTGTGACCCATTTTGACCTTTCCTTCCGGTTTAAACAGGAAGCTGTAAACTTTCAAAAATCTTTATTCCTGAACCACAGAGTCATAATCTTTGTGCCGTCTTGTAACTTTTGACACATTGACCTTTCCATACGCTTCAGGATTCATTTAGGATATACAATGTTGTATATCACATGTAAGATTCAGTATGAAATGATGTTATTTTATCTTTTTTGTGTTCGTTTTTACGAACACTTAATGTCTAGTTTAGTTACTATTATTATTACACCGTCAATCTATCCCTATGTTACTACTCTTTTATGCCAACTGACTTGATAGTTGACAAGTATGGAAATAACTGTGTTATGACAATGAAATTGTCCTTACTGTCTGTAGCCGTGGCATCCACTCCTTTCTCAAATAACCAGTGCAGACAAGTCATCGCTCCAAAATATGCAGCCTGGAAATATAAACAGATTTTCAAGACAAAAATCTTGAGTCAAAATCTTCACAGAGCAAGAAAAGTTAAAAAATAGTGGCTTCTTATACATTGCGTTTAAATCCGCCACTCATGATGCTCATGGCAGTCCAACATTCTTATAATCCTAGTTAACTAACTTTGTCTCATGGTTAGTTAACTTTGTCTCATTGTAAGTTAGCCTTGTCTCGTGGTGAGTTAACTTTGTCTTTTGGTAAGTTAACTTTGTCTTTTGGTAAGTTAACTTTGTCTTTTGGTAAGTTAACTTTGTCTTGTGGTAAGTTAACTTTGTCTTTTGGTAAGTTAACTTTGTCTTTTGGTAAGTTAACTTTGTCTTTTGGTAAGTTAACTTTGTCTTATGGTAAAAAAAGTTAACTTTTCTTTTGGTAGGTTAACCTTGTCTTGTGGTAAGTTAACTTTGTCTTGTGGTAAGTTAACTTTGTCTTTTGGTAAGTTAACTTTGTCTTGTGGTAAGTTAACTTTGTCTTGTGGTAAGTTAACTTTGTCTTTTGGTAAGTAACTTTGTCTCTTGGTAAATTACTGCATTCAAACGCAATCGCGACTTCAGACTTTGTACTTTATCTCATTAAACTTTTCAAACTTACCATGTGAGCGAGCGTCTTCCCAGATCCATCCTTGACCGTCAGCTCTGTGCCATTCTTGACAAGAAATCTCAGGCAGTCTAGGTGGTCTTTCTTGGCAGCGAAGTGAGCCGGAATACACCCAGCTTTATCGGTGGCCAAGATGTCACAGTTCCCCTGGACGAACAGGATCAGGCTCTCCAGGGCTGGAAGAATTAGAAGAACGTGTCGTGACAAGTTATTAACGGACTGTAAATATCAAAGATTTTTTGATAGTGTTGGCAACGGCCAAAAACTGGATTTCAATCATACTTTTAAATTTGTTGGACCTCGGGCCCAAACCAACACGTCTTTTGTGCTTTGTCATGTTTGTGAAATCAGCCCCACGACTGATAAAACTGTTGATATGTCTTAGTCCTGTGGGCTGTCACTATTTTATTTTGACCTTCTACCTGACCCTACCTCCATGGATTGCGCCCATATGGGCGGGTCTCCTCCCTTGATTGTCAGAAGTCTCGATGTCCACGCCCTTGCTCAGGAGGTAGCTGAGTATCTTTGGGTGGTTCCTCTGAGCGGCCAAGTGGGCGGGGCATCGTCCATTCTTATCCTCCAACGACGAATCAGCACCTACGATGAGTGAATTGTTATGTCAATATTTGGGGTTGATGAACAAAGAAAAATTGACTAGAGTGGGATTTGAACCAAAGACCTCCAGATTGCAATCGATTGCAGTGCTCTACCAACTGAGCTATCTAGCCCTATGCTGGTGACCTCCCTATTCTTTGTTCAATCACCCAAATTATTTAAAACGTACCCAGTCATCAGTTTCCTAGCTTGTGGTTTGATGTCAATATTTGTTACACCTTATATGCTCCACTACATGAAGTCGGGATTAATATGCGACAAGTTTGCGCTAGGACTAATTGTCGACTAGCAGCCGATTTTAATTGGTACTCACACACTCAAAACGTGTGTTGGGTACCGGGCAACATCGACCATTTTACTTAAATTCTGGGCCGAACAAAGAAAAATCGGCTGGAACTAGAATCTTAATTGTTAAGCAACGGGGGATGTCACAAATAAAATCACTGCCATTATCAACAACCCATCTTAAGATGAGTCTTTGTGCTTTGTGACATCGAGCCCTGGGGCTAACTCTGGATAAACAATCAAACAAGTTTACGAACGGTCAGTTTTTACCTTTTTCCACTAGAACCTGCAGGCATTCCAATTCTCCCTGGAATGCAGCAATGTGGCATGAACTCTGACCTTCGACATCGACAGCATCGATGTCATCTGCGAGGTCAAGGAGTAGTTTCAGGACGTTGGGGTGACCCCCGACACAGGCCTCGTGCAGTAGAGTCCGATTCTTGATGGTGCGGATATTGGTATCGGCACCAGCCTATATAGTTCAAAGACAATGTTTTCCATGGGTCAATAGTAATGATCTATTTATGGCTTAAATGCAATATCTTGTTAGGTGTTTGGACATGGGCTTAATTGACAATAGATCGTTGGCCTCTCTAAATCTGATGTCATCAAATTACACACCGCCCTCTGGTGACAATAATTGAGAGCTTATTGTTTCATAAAATCATAACTCCACTAATTAATGCTTGATTAAGAAAGGTAAAGCAGCTGCAGCACACATTCATGTTTATCGTGAACAAGCAAACTTCAGATTCAATACGTCCCCCCACCTTGTCAGGGCAGAGCGGTCTAGCACACCGGACTCAAGCTCTGGCGTTTCTGATCAGCAGAGTGTGGGCTCAAGTCCCAGTTTTGACACTTGTTTCCTTAAAGCAGGACACAAAACCATTACTGCTTCGTCTTTCAGACCAGGACATAAAGCCGTACGTCGTGTGAGTTGTGTAATGCACATAAAAGAATCCTGTTCTCTTATCGTTTAGAGAAAGGGGTTTGATTGCCCCTGTGTTTTCTGGCTCAGATGACTGCAGAATGCACCACAGCACCTTTTGTTCAACCTGTGCTTCGCAAAAATAAGTCTTATAATTTGTAGCAGCTCTGCAAATCTGTTGCGACAAAAACAATGAGAGAATATCAGCGCTATGGGCACCCATCAATGGCAGATACTGTATCTGCACTTTTATAAGTGTTCAGCATTACCATACCTCAAGAAGTTGTCTTGCAACATCAACCTGCCCATACTGGCAAGCCCTGAGGAGGGCAGTCCTGTAGTCTCCGGTCCGACCAAAGTTAGGGTCCGCTGAGCTTTCCTTCAGGACCCTACGTACAGCGGAGGCATCGCCCTTCTCCGCTGCCTCCATTAACTCATGGGTAGAATCTATTGCAAAAACAAACAAAAAAAGACGGTACAAGTTAGAGAAAAATAATTTTAATACACCTCAACAAAAAAGATTAAACATGAAACAGCAACCAGTTATACCTGTTACTGACACACAGACTGCCATACTCATAGTGCTCGCCGTTCTCCAACCAGCGGGGGGGACTCTCCTCTCTCCTCTCATTGACATCTTCCCCCTGGCTCCGTTCTTGGTCTTGTCATCGATGGCGACTTCTTCAACATCTCCCTCGGTCATAAACGCTCCTCGCCCTCCGCTGCGGTGAGCGCGATTCCGCAACGCGGCGATGTGAAAATCGTCCGAGTCGTCGGCGTGCTGGTGGTAGTAGGAGATTTTCTCGCCGAGGGTCATTGTTCTTTCTCGCAGGACAATCTTGGGATGCGGCTGGCCTTGCCGAACATTTTTCTGAAGTTCTTTTCTTGCCATTATATATATATGTATATCTCTCTCTCCGGACGGCGAAGAGTCTTCACGTGTCTATTTTATCCATTTACTTGATTCTCGCCACAAAAAATAATGATAATCACGAACAATCAACTGCGACAATCGACCTCGTCCAAAGGCAGCTTCTGTTTCATCATGTCGACATTAACAGTTCCTGAGTCCGACAGGCATTTCACACTTAAAGTTTCCGTAGGATCTCACAACTGCCTCTCACCCTCATGGAGCAACTACCGGCTCAATCTTAGGGTAGCGTACTACTCTTCAACAGATTGCCACACAATTCCATACACATTTACAGCAGCCATTTGGATATTTTTCTTCAAAGTCAAAATGGTGCCGACTTCACATTTTGGGGATCTCTGCCATCACACACACAGTTTATTGATCAGTCCAGTCTTCAATCCCAAGGCAAAAAGGAAATCCCAGACTAGACTGAGACAATATCTTGAGGAGGTATTTTATTCTCAACTGATGATAATAGAGAACGGACTCTGCAACGACTCTGTCAAACGTATGATGGGCTCCTGTTGGGACAGTTTGTCCAAACTGGTTTCCGTTTCGGCAGTAAAAACACCTGCATTTCTCACTTTAGCAGAGGAGAGAGAGATTCGTCGCCCGCCCTGTGATCTATTAGTGTTAAATGTAAACCTTTTAGGAGATAAGAGCAAAGGCAATAAGCATCAAGCTATTTTGTGCTGTGATCGATCACTACAATGGGTCGTTTTACTGCTTTGTGAAAGACTAGAAATCTTTGGGGGTTTGCACTCCAATGATTTTGATCAAGTACTGCAAACAATTGGCAGCTGGCAGCCATGGCAACAACACCCTGTGATCCTTCACAGGAGCACCTGGCTGAATTTCAAGCACAATTTCAAACCAAATTTTAACTCCTTTCTTTTGGGATACAACTTGTATATATGGGTATCTGATTGCGTGGGTCTTCCCTGGAATATTTCTATGGGGTTTTCCTCCCAAACCTTAAACCGAAACTTCCTGCATTGTCATTCTCTCCATGGGGTTCTTGGCTAGTATAGTGATTAAGTTCACTTTCCGAGAGTCCTCAGCTTCACAACCCAAATTAATAAATGAAATGAATCTATGAAAGATGGAGATATAGGCCTATCATCAATTTTTTGTTTATTGATTTAGATGGGCTGAGGAAGCAACCCCGCCAGGGAGAATACAATTTTGTACTTTGTGAAGTAATTTTTTATGTTACAAATCTTTGAGTGGCTGACAAAGCAATCTCCTAAAGACAAGCAGAGTACACTGATCAAAACTTTGAGAGCACGCCAAGGGCTCTCCTCGGCAGACAAAACACTCCTTACATAAAGAGATTTTGACGTGGCGATTATTATTATTATATATTTCTGGCAATGAAACCATGGATGCCTCATAAGTGAACTTATAATCACTGTAGCTGGCAAGCTTGAGGAAACCTGTAAACAAGGGTGCTGGTTAAATGTGATCCAGTGTCATTTTCACAGAGACAGTATCAACTTTCTCCAGGCAGCAGAGTTGAGAGGGGTAGAGTGCAACCCAAACTTCTCTGCCAGGTTGAAGCTTGTTGACATAGTTTCACCTATTAAGTTTACCAAGAAAGCCTCCACCACCCTTCAGCCATGGAGGAAGGAAATGCTGTGCATCAAGCAGAACGATTCCTGGTGTCCTTTTACAAAATGCTTGTATTTCTCTCTCTGGAAATACAACCCGACGGGGCAACTCATGTTCTGGTCTGCAAGTATAGAAGCCGCACCAAATCCTCAGTGAACACACACACACACACAGTCTGGTTTCTTCCTCAATGTTGATAAACCCCTAGTTCAAAACAACAAAGTGCTGAAAACCCACTGTGCTCTACTCGCCTTCAACTTGCATCGCCTTCAACTTGCATCGAGAAAAGTCATTTTTCTTTAAGTAGGAGTGCCTTGCTGCTCATGTAAATATTTATTTTAAAAGTTCAAGAGGGTATCAAAGCAAAGACCAGTGGCATACAAGAGCTTTCCTGATGGTCATACATGTACCTCATACAAACACTGAATGACAAAACCCTAAGAAACCCCATGAATTAAAAACAAAACTGAAAGCAAGGAATTTTTACGAATGTGCTCTTTTAAACTGCCATTGAAGTTATCAATTAAATTATTATTTTTAAACAACTTTCCCGAAAGGTCATACCTCACCGCGATCCAAACATTAAGAGACAAAACTATAAACTCTACTAAGAACCGATTTTAAGACACTTGACCAAAAACGAAGAACCTTTAAGAATATTGTGCTCTTCCAAACTTCCATTGAAGTTGTCAAGAACTTATCCTGCTAACTTGTCTTACTAATTTTTAGCTAGTTCTGAAAGAACTTAGTTATCCTCCTAATTGTTAGTTCCAAAAGAACTTATCTGGCAAAATTTTAGTTCAGAAAGAAATTGGCTTACAAATCTTTAGTTCTGAATAAACTTAACTATCCTGCTAATTGTTAGTTCTAAAAGAACTTGTCCTGCTAATTTTTAGTTCTGAAATAAGTTGGCTTACAAATTTTTAGTTCTGAATGAACTTAATCGTCCTGCCAATTGTTGGTTCCAAAAATGACCTTTTTTATCCTACTAATTTTTAGCTCTGCTCTTTACCAAGTAAGTTTTTATGGTCAAAGGTATACCCTGCCTTTAAGCTGCACCTAAGTCTAATTCTTGTAGCCAACACAAATTAAAAACAAAGAGAAAAATTGTAAAATTGAGTACATCAATCCAAGGAGGTAGAATTCATAGACATGTTGGCTTCAATAAAGCGTTCAGTTCTTCTAAAAAAAAAACTTTCTGTACATCACACTCATCAAACCTGACAGAAGAAAATCACTCGTGAATGTTGAACCTCCATCAAGTCGATACAGTCGATTTTATTTCTCCTGTAGTTATCCACAAAATATTTAGATGGCCGAGCCCAAGATGAGGTCACAAATAAACTCTTCTCACAAAACCACTTCTGATATATCCATTCATCCGAAACAGTTTTAGTTTAGTTTATTTCGGGTTGTGTCCCCGAACTGTAATGGCTCTCCATAGGGTTCTGTCCTGGGCCCAATTTCATGGAGCTGCTTAAGTAAAAAATTTGCTTAAGCACGAAAATAGCTTGCTTATTTTACACATGTTACTGGCCAAAATTTCATGCCTTATACATTGCTTGTGACTGGTATTTAGCTGTTGTTTACTTAGCATAACAATTGAGTCTACAGTCTTGGCCGGTAGTCTGATTTTACTAAGCAATGAGTTTGTTGCTTAAGCAAAATTTTGTGCTTAAGCAGCTCCATGAAATTGGGCCCTGCATTGCTGTCCATAGCTCTGCTGTCTCCAGTCCCAT
Source organism: Pycnopodia helianthoides (assembly GCA_032158295.1). Classification (NCBI taxonomy): domain Eukaryota; kingdom Metazoa; phylum Echinodermata; class Asteroidea; order Forcipulatida; family Asteriidae; genus Pycnopodia; species Pycnopodia helianthoides. The sequence goes on from CM063257.1 coordinate 3,758,708, forward strand.
GTCTTTCTTCAAAACATCTAGGTAAGTCAACTTTTGGTCTACCGAAAGAAATCCAAGTTAAAAGACAACTTCTCCACACTGCCGTCCAAGAATTGTAAAATTCCATCAGCTGAAGCTGCATGTACTTCCATCAGCAATCAGGCTTTTGACTCAGCTGCCATATAAACAGTGACGTTTAGATTGCGGAAGCTACAGCTCTGGTCCTTGCTCTGTTATGCCTCCAGTAATAAGCCTGGGTTTACACCACTGGGCTCAATTTCAAAGTACAGCTTAAGCAGAAAATATTGCTTAAACATGTTCCACTTAGCAAAAAAAAGAAGGATACCAATCACAGATTGCTTACATGACATGGTATTTTAGCTGGTAACCTTATTCTGGTATAGCATAATTCTGTTGTGCTTAAAGCTACTTATTGAGGGGATTGGTAAGCCTTTGTCAATCTTGTCTATCCACCACCAATCTCTGATAATCTGTTTTTTTAACATACCAGTACCTGCCCAATGTTTGCATTAAGTCTAAGACCATACGTGTATTGTAGTTAGCTGTACCTGTGTACCGTGTAAACGTAAATTCCCTGGTTACTTAAGAATCAATCAATGGTGGAAAACTCAGCCATGGAGCTTCAAAACTATAACTCAACACTAACACATTTTATCCTAAATGTATTGATCACTGTTATCCTATTAGTTCGGAGAGCCCCTCGACAGAAACTTGTTTCTTTTGGGTAATCCTGCGGGAGCTTTTGGGGTGTTGTTTTCTGTTATGTTTACTACTCAGTGATTATTTGTACATGTAATTGTTTTGTCTGTAGTTCACTGTTTGTATTATCCCGGAAAATGAAATAAATAAAATATATAAATATAAACACAAAGAATGAAGAAGTATTCCACAAAATAGAGGTGAAAATTCCTTATTATCAATCCTCCAAGACTCTACACCTTCAAAAACATCTGCTAGTAGTATTCAGAGTGAAGACCTCGCTAACTATTTTTTTATTATTCACATGCCAAAAACAATTTACATCAGAATCCTCAAGAATACAGCGACGACAACAACAACGATAACAACAACAAAACACGGAGTACTATTCCGATGTTTTGAAAAAAAACCTGGCTGTATGGAACTAAACTGGGCCTAAACTAATCTATAGGAAAACACCATTATTACAAACAATCCACCAGCAGCGTGTAATTGCTTCCGAAATCGGTGAGTGCCTGCCTTCCCTTCCCTAAGCTCCTTCCAACAATGATGACAAATCCTCTTACAACAACAGATAAGAATCCAAAGAATGCTTCAACGGATCCGGTTTAAAAAGATCCTTGGTTTAAGGGTGGTTATTTTTAGGCACTGCTGATTTTTAAAGGAACATTACAGAATTGGTTGTTGCTAACAAAACAGTTGCTGGCAGTGTAAGCACTTTATGTACTCCACCATATACATAAACTGACAAACCTGTAGAAGTTTGAGATCGATCGGCCATCTGGGTCACGAGAAAATAGTGAAAAACCGATTACACATTTGCATGAAATCATGTAGATTCAACAAATGAATAAAACGCTCACTGAGCGATAAACTCCAATCGGAAAATTAGTTTTTTCATTTCTCAAGTGTCAAATATGGCATTTCAGACAGAAATATTTCAAGGGATGTTTTCTACTATCATCATCATTAGACCTTATAATTTTTATGTAGATCTGTGATCAAAAAGTATATTTTACAAGTTTTTTTCTTACCACTTCTGTAATGTTCCTTTAAAGGTAGGGTCACAGATTGATAAGTACTCCAAAAATTAACGCCCATAAAAAGTATAGTGATTTATCGCTTTTCAAAGAATCCTTGGCTTCACAACAAGAATTCACAAATAAATAGATAAAAATAAAGCACCTCTACGCAACAGTTCTCATAATAAAGACGGCTGACTGTACCAAATATCAACTCAAAGAGAGCAAGTTCTCTTCATTTTCGAGTAAGCACAAAATAATGCTGTTCTTCACACAATGAAAACACACAATTCCAGCAAACATACATCGTTCAATCACAATGAACCCACTTCAAAATCAAGAGCTCCATGTTTCCCATTTATCTGTGACGTCTTCGCTCAAAGACAGCAACAAGTGCACTTCATTTTGAGTGAAGAGGAAGACAAAACTTCCGGACTAAACCGAAACTACTTCAAAAAACCTTTCGGCGTGTACCTGGTTTTTTTTCTTCAAACGAGACGACAGCTGTTTGCTTATTTTCTCAACTCACGACCCACTCAGCCGAACATTATCTCCTCCGAAAATGCGTTGTTCGTCTCGAGGATGTAACTCTCAAAGAAAGCAAAGAAAAGGTTTTCCTCTTTGGCTGATCTGATTCGGAAGTTTGTACAGGTGGATCTTGACTTTCAAGTCTCACTAGACTTTCCTCAAGGCGTTACAAGGCTGTTCTTCTTTTTTTGTTGCACTGTGGGACCTTTGGGCAGCCAGTGTAAACAGAAAATACAAGCGTATTGAGAAGAAGGCTAGGAGTTGATTCCATTTCTTTTCTTTTGGAAGTCTTGATGGATTTGTTACTATGGCAATAACAATATCTTCCAATCAGCCTTAAGTAAATAAAACAATCATCCAATGATTGCTTGAGAACCTGTTGCTTAAAAAGATTTTCACTCCAGTGGTGTCACTACTCTTGATTGATATGTTACCATGACGATACTAATATCTTCCAATCAGGATTTACAAAATAATACAATCCTCCAACGATTGCTTGGGAAACCGTTACCATAGCAACCCATCTTACAAAGTCCTTTGTCCCGGGAATGGGAGACTTCTTGCATCTTGTGGAAACAGAGATAATGGTGCACACTGGGGGCTCTATATAGCTGTCAACTGACGCTTGCTTAAAAGACCAAAGTCTTTGGGCTTGGCTCAAAATTAGTCGGCACCAAGTAGAACAAAATCCATCATCTGTTGAATTTAGGAAGTATAGCCAGTAGACTGTATATCCAGCCCAATAGATGAGTCTCACCTAACAAGAAGGGAGCTAGACCGTGTCCAAGTTGACCACTTCGGCAGTGGCTAAAGCCCAATTGCTAAAAGCTCCCCATCTTCACTGTTGTCCCTGCTGCTATAGTCCACAGTCCGACGCCGAAAGTATTCAATTCCATCACGGCCTTACAATTTAAAAAAAAAAAATCTGCCATCCAAAGAAACCTATCAACTTGTAGCATTGTCGTGCAGAGAATAATTTGTTATTCGTCGGTTTGAAGCTATTACAAAACAATAATACAGAAGAATGGTGTTTGTAAAAGCCAACTTTTTATAGAAATTTAGAAAAAAACTTCACTGGTTCTTCTCGCAACTCCAGAACCAAGTTCTCCTTCATGGTGTGAACCTAACCTATGGGAAAGAAGTCGACTGCATTTCAGATACTTAGGAACGGACTCACAGGCAAAAATCACTGCCCAAATAGACTTGTTCCAGTCCGCGCATCAGGTAAAACTACAAAAAGTGCATTACAAAGGCGTGTTTACTTTTGTACTGTACACATGTTTCTAAGCATTATTGTACAAGGTAACGGTGATGTGAATTTACAAAGGGGAGTGCAGTCATTAGGGTTACCATTCAAAAAAGAATGTCTATTTACAATGTTTATTCAGGGGTAACAAAATAAAATCCCCTCTCTGTCGAATGGGGAGACCAGCGCAAGTTTACCTCCATCATAGACAACCCCCTAAAGTCATGGATTACGACCCACAATAAACCCATCAGGGGTCGCATGACTGGGCCTTTAAGAGTAGTGTATCCCAGCAACCAAACATCCTAGTCAAGTTTTAATTAGACTTGTCTAGGTCTCACGAACTCACTCTAATTTTGTTGTGACACTCTGTCACTTTGGTCTTAAAGGAACATTACAGAATTGGTAAGAAACAAACTTGTGAAATATACTCTTTGATCACAGATTTACATAAAACTTACACGGTCTAATGATGATGATAGTAGAAAACATCCCTTGACATATTTCTGTCTGAAATGCCATATTTGATGAGAACATAACTGTTTAATTTCAGTCTGAAAACTTACTGATTATGAAATTCATACTAGAACCTATTTTGATGTGAACTATTTCCCTCTAAAATGAAGTCATATTCGAGAAAACTTTATCTGTAAACCTAAAATAATGCAACAGCTGATTTTCGCTGTTACAACCAGGTCAATGTGTCTACATGCTGAAAATTGTGCATGGTTTCCACTATTTTCTCCTGACTCACTTAACGGATTAAGCCAAAACTTTCACAGGTTTGTTATTTCAAGTACATGGTTGATCACACAAAACATGAACACTGTCTACGAATATTTGGTTAGCTCTACCAATCCTGTACAAACTGAAAAACCTCTGTACTTCCCAACTGACCGTGTAATTATACTTTAAAATTACAAACTTTAAGGGATGTTTTCGCTCCTTTTCAACAAAGTCATTGTAATTTAGGTACAAACAAACTCTGAAAACGATTTCTATTCCAGCTTTTTGCTGATGAAAATTTACACATTTGACTGCAATTTGGCACCATCTGAGACATGTACAGTTGTCACGCAAAGTTTGGTGTCCCTGCGAACTGTCACACATATATGGGTTTTGAGGCATTGCATGGTGAGGTATCAGTATATATACGGTTTGCGGTAACACCTGTGTAAAAATATCTACTTGCTGTGTAGATTTGTTCTTTAGAGAACTTGTCTTGCTATTTATTCTACTACAGTATGCAAATTGCTTTGTCAAGTTTGATAAAGTTTGGCAAAAGCTTGATTTTCGATTTGAATACCAACATGTGCCAGAAAAGAAAACAAAGTTTTGAATTGAACAAAGAATAATCACTAGAGCGGGACTTGAACCTGCGACCTCCGGATTAACGTGCCGGTGCTCAACCAACTGAGCTATCTCAGCCCTAATGCTGGCAGTCTCCCTATTTTGTCAATATATCTTTGTTCCGGGTTGCCAGTCAGAAGCCATTCAAAAGTTAACTGCCGTATAGCCAGGGATCACGCTCAAGTTTACGACACAACCTGGAAAAACTGATGTGCTTCCCCTTAAAGGCAGTGGATACTTTTGGTAATTACTCAAGAAATACATTACCTAAAACTTTTTGGTAAGGAGCACCTAGAGCTGCTGATAGTATAAAACATGTGAGAAACGACTCCCTCTGAAGTATTGTAGTTTTTGAGAAAGAGGTAATTTTTAACTAAAATTTAATCTAAATCCTGAATTTCTGAGAAAGCACACAATTCTAAGCAAAAGGGTGGCTTTTTCTTTCATTATTTTCTTGCAACTTCGATGACCAATTGAGTCCAAATTTCAAAGGTTTGTTAGTTTATGCATAGTTGGATGCACTAAGTGAGAATACTGTCTTGACAATTACCAAAGTATATACCTGCCTTTAAAGCACGTGTACGACATTGGTAATTTTCAAAGACTTTGGAGTCATGAGAAAACCCCATTATATATGTTTTCTGTTTTCAAACATCGGGTTTTGGGCATGCGCGATAAAGACTACATGTAGTTGTTTTACTCATTTCCTAAAAGCTGTAGCATTTCAAGCAAAACTGTTTCAAGGGAAGCTTTCCTACCATGACCATCTTCATACCACGTAAGTTACGTGCCAATCTGTGAACATTTATCAATCTCACCAGTGTTGGGCAAACCTTTAAAGGGATTACTCTCCTACCACTTCCCAGGTTTTTATTGTTTGTTTGTTTTTTGAACTTTGCGTTTTCATTCATGAAGTGTTATAGAAACTGTTTTTTTATGGCTGAAAAGATTATAAAAGAGTTCACCTTGAGGGGGAAAAGGTCTTTACATTGTGAACACAAAACACATAAAACATTTTTTTTGATGTTCCCTTTTCCGCATGAAATCCTTGTTCGGTGAAGTGTTGCAACAGTTGTTTTTTATGCTTGGGGAATTGTAAAAGAGTTTAGTGGTACATTGCCTTTACTTTGGCCACAGGTATTCAAAAACATGTTTCTTTCACATCCTGGCCATGAACATTCAAAATTTTGTGTGTGGGTACTCCTGTGAGTACAAAGAGGTGGGACATGTGTTTTTTTTTTCAAGGTTAAAAACTATAGTAGACTTTGCAGCTTCAGAAGTTTTTGAAACTTTGGGGATTTTTTTACACAAAAGAATGTAGCGTTTGTTCAGTTGACAAATTCAGAATACCAAATAGTACATATGGCTCGACATTAAAGGTAGGTGTCATAGATTGGTTAGTACTCCAAAAATTAATGACCATAATAACAACTTACTTGGTAAGAAGCACTGCAGCTGTTGATAGTATAAACTACTTTGAGAAAGGAATCCTTTCAATGTAATATGGTTTGGATACTTTTTCACCCCAAAACTATTGAATCTGAGACAAGAATCGTTTTCACAGATTTCTGAGGGTTGGTGTCCGTTCGCAAATGCTGGGTCCAGTATCAATGCGGTTGGTACCCGCTGTCACCGCTGTTAATCTCAAAAGTTCAGATTTCAAATGGGGGGGGGGGTTACACCACTGAGCCAGACAGGAAAAAGGTTTGACACTGCTGCACATGTACAGCATAAAAAAAATAAAAAAGCACACCAATACTACAGTTAACCAGAAGTTATTGTTGGTTTATTCTCAGTCTTTTTATGTTCATCCATACATAGGGTTAGAAAAGCATACAACATAAAATTAACATTCTACACCTTTTTAATGTGAGGTTGGAGTTATGTAACTTTTCTCTAATTTCATAAGAACTCTTTTGGAAAATGAGTGCATCACAAAACTTTATTTGATCTTGTTGGAGCACCTCTTTAAGTTGTATCAGTACCCCACAATAAATACACAAAGGTATTTGCCAATGATTGTTATATTAGTTTGTTTCAGGCAAAGTGAAAAAAAAAGTTTTAAAAATTACCAGTATCGTACTGGTTTTTGCAAAAAGAGGTGAGGCAGTTTTTGTGTGTGGTTTTTTTTTCTTTCTTTCATAAGGAGGAGGAGGAAAGTGCCAGACAAAAAACTTGCTGGCTTTGTATTATAACTCAGAAGCCTAAAAATATAGGTTTGGTGATCATGATCGTGAACACGATACATACACAATAGTGATCGGATATGTGGTAGTTTGTTGACAAAACTTGAATATCATTCATAATTATTTAAAATTAATAATGATATATCAATCATAATTTTCAGTTGCACTCGACATACTCAGGCTGCGATCTCATATAAAATTGAACATTATTATCTCAATTAGAGACGTGGATATACCGCTTTTACCAGCCTTAGATTTCACAATTTACACCTCTGAAATCTTAGATAAGACGATAAAAACTAAAAATGAACTTACTTTTTACAGGGTCCATTTTCAACTTTGTTTACACTGCGCCATTTTGTTGCTAGTATTGATGTTTGAACAATAGAGGGCGGCATTCATTCATTTGCGTTTTGTCCACGAGCAGCAGAGGGCGCTAAACTAAATTGTTGGTTTTCTGAAAATAATGTGCTGAAGTAAAAGCGCGTCTACACTTTTTTGAGGAAACTGACGACCCGATGATTGATTTTTAAAATAATTTATGACATTTTGGAAATCCCTAAAACAAAAAATTCACGGAAATTTTAATTGCAAAGCAAATAATATATTACATTTCTCATTTCCAAACATGATACATGATTTGTTCGCGTACAGAAGGTTAAATTTTAAATAATAATACCAACGCCACTTGTCAACAAATGATGAGCAAATGGCCGATGTGGTGTAAAGTTTGTCCGGCTGATTTCGACTCGACCAAATTACATATTTAATTATTTAAGTTCAAAAAAAGAAACTGGAGTCGTACAAAAGTCGTTTCATTGAAGTTATTACTTGTCTGCGGTTTTGTCGCTTGACCTTGCATTCCGTCGGGCTGTGTAACAGTTTGAAAAGTCAAACTCTGGTTTTTAATTCTAGCATTAATAATAATACTTGATGAACAGAATAAATGGCTCTGAAATTGTTTGCTTGATGTGATGCACTAGTATTTGAAAACAAGCGCCAGCCCAATTGCGCTTTTCACTAAACATCCTGGGGAAAAAATAGATAAGTTTAGATAATTATTTCTTATTCTTATTCCCAGTTCTTTGTTTTGACCATTATTAAAACACACACACACACTCACACAGACAATAACAAGGTTGAACAAAATAAAACATACAGATAAATAACAGAAGGCAACAACTAAGGCACATTATTACAAAATTTAACCAATGCTATTATTAGCAATTCGTCTTCATGCTAGCTAGGCATCAGACGAGAGCTATTTGTAATCATTGCTCATCATTGACGATGCCCCCAAAGGTCGGTGAAATTTTGTTAGATTCACACTACTTTAGGACACCCCCCCCCTCCCTGTTTATCTTTCAATGGTAGATTTGGGGATTCAGAACGTTTTTCTGCAGCATAAATTTGTCCCGCTTCTTTGAGGGTATGCTCGAAAAAAGTTTTGACAGAGACGCAGCCGGCCGCAGACAAGCCTTGAGTTTTTGCGATGATTGGGCCGGGCTTCGTAACTAGGACGGGTAGGTAGGACGAGCCGCCAAGGAAGACCCAAATGGGATTCTTTCATAATGCTTGTTTCAAGTTTGCCTAATAACGTCTTTGTAACCTCACCCCTTTCTGTTTTGGTCCGCCGGTGGCCTCATTGGTCCGATCGCCGTGTTTCGAGTATATAGTTCAAAGTGCGTTGTTTTGTGTGTTTTTTGCCGATTTGCCACTGAGAATTTTTTTTAGATTTACATCATGAATAACTATTAAGATAGATCAAAGAAAGTTATATGCTTTCATCACAACAACAACAACAACAACAGCAACGAAGATGACAACAACAACAACAACAACAACAGCAACGACGATGACAACAACAACAACAACAACAACAACAACTTCAAACAACAACATTCGGCAAAATTATTGGGTCATGCAACTAAGATAGAATGTAGTCATATTATGACGTCATTTTGATAACACTTGATTGAAGTTGTGAGTTATAAAGTTCATTCCAGTACAAGTGGCGTAGCCAAGGGGATCACAAGGACCTCGGCTTGTTTGTCAAAAAATTTACTTATGTACTTGTTTTTTTCTTTCTAATCTGCATCTCTCCCGCGGCAGGAGTGTCTTTTAGAACAGACATGTCGCTTTACAAATGGCCACCATTATTATTAAATGTATTTATTTACAACTACTAACAATGTCACTTCGAAGAAGAGCTAGTGCAATCAATGTATCCTAACAACCATGACTTATGAATCAGAAACTTGAACTACAACAAAGTGAGTTGAACTACAAAATTAAGACTAACCCATAGAGCCATGGATAGTCTTGGTCCAAGACGTCACTATCTCATACTCGTGATAACCGACAGAGTGCGCGCTTTTCTTCTTGAATTCGTCGCGGTTTGACGACTGGCCCAAGACCTTCGTGGAAGCTAAATCGAACCAGGGATAGTGGACGCCCTCTATTGTTGGAATTGATCCATGATCCATTTCGGTACGAAGGTCTTGGAACCAAGACTAAGCCATGGAGAGAAAAATTGCACATTTATGATCAATATGAGATAAAGTTGCTTATTTCGATTGTTGCATTCTAAAAATAGCAGACAAACTCCCTAATTAAAAAAATCACGGCATGTGAATTTTGATGAAAATCACGGCATGTTTCACAGCCCCCCCTCCCCAAACAAGTTCAAGGACAATAAAAAACAATGGATACACGTGGCACAATTGCCACACTGTCATTGTCCTCCCAGCCTCGTTTTCGACGAACGCTGTTCTGTTCACTCCATTGAGTGCGTTTTTTAATTGAATCTTGCTGCTTCGCCTCGGTCCGGTCCCACAGCCTGCACCAAAGACTAGACCGGTGGGGCTGAGCACTCTGGGATGGGATGCAGTCAGTCCGCAGCGCACAGAAAAGTCGCGACGAGTGACTCTTGCTGCAAAACGCAACAGCGCCCTCTCGTTACAGAGGGGAGCCGTTACATTGTGGAAGAGCCAGGCGGGGTCGATTGATTGACACACAACATACAAACGCTTTTCAAATGATTGTACATGAAATAGACACTTGGCCGTCCGTTGGACTATCCTGGCAGAGCGGCTCACTTTGGACTGGATTTTTACTATTTTATGGTGAGTGTCTTTCAACAACTATACTTGTAACTGATACGTGGTGGTTTTTCCTTTGGTACACGTTCGTGAATAGTTTAATCAGCGCGTTCTGAGTCGACCAAAACACGGTGTTTTAACGCCAGACTAAATTGAATGAGAACTGTTTTTTTCGCTTCACACCACCAACCGCATACACTGTGTCACTACTGCATTCAATTTCACACTCACAGCCATGTTTATGAACCGAAACGAGTTGATAACATTTTATTCAGGTGATCTTTTGGTTTCTGTCCCCGTTTTCCTCGCACTGCCCACTTGATGTTCACGTGTCAATCCATCAATCTATTCTCGTATTTCCTGATTGATGAAATCAATCATGTTAAAATATCTGTTTTTATACGTGTTTAATTAAACCATGGAGGTAGAAACTGAGAGACGGATGTTTAAAAAAAAAAAAGACCTGTTTGAATCATGTATGATTGTGATGTGTGCCGTGCGGTCCCAGTAGAACTTAGAAGTTATTTATAGAAAATCATGCAACTTTACAATAGTTGAAAAAATGTGGTAGTTTTTAAATTAAGCGTTGTTGGTGTATTATGTTTTGTTATGCTAAATGTTGTTGTAGATGCTTATCAATATAGGATAGGCTTTAACTTTCTTTGAAATTGTAGATTAACAAATACTAGTTTTAAATACTGTTCAGGTTTTGTTTGTATCATCACATTTGACTTTGACTGAGTTGCAGGTTTTTGTGGTTTTCATAACAATGCATTATTGAAGTATGAAGTCTGTTGGTATATGACTCAATGCATATTTGTATGGTGATTGATTGATTGAAGAATGAGGTACGTCATGGTGGCAGATTGGTCAGGTGTGAAATCTCTCCTTAAAAAGGCAAGAGGAAGAAGGATAAAAATCAGCCATAAACAGAACAACCTTTCAATTCCAGCCTGGAGTTATTTAAAAGTTATTTGTAATTGTTTGTTATTCTCTATCGAATATGATTGAACTTGTGGAGTGTGTCAGGGCTTAGCACCTTCCATGGTCACATCATGCGCCATCTTGTTCAAAACTGACTGCTGCTTCTTGTCCCCACCAGCATGGAAAATATGAATTATTCATAATGGTTTTTAAAATATACAAAAATGAATTTACAGCATGAACAATTCCGAAAGGTAGGCTAATAGGCTGAGCTGACAATAATTTTATTTCAGTCACATTTGTAAGGACCTTACATGTAATATTTTCTGGTACATGTATTATGCATATGCTGTAATTTTTTGTACTGTAAGTTGTTGTAGGGATGAGGAGGCTTTTTTTCATGAAATGCGTTCATGCCTAAATGCGCCATCCACCATAGAATGTCGGGCCATTAGGGCTTTCATTAGCCGTGTTTTCATCGTCAGCAATTAGGGCAAACTATTATGTAGATCATAAATCTCCTGCGTAATTGCATCTAGTGTATGCTTTTTGACAGGGGTAAAACAAATTATGAATGTTGTTTTTTCATGAAAATTTTCCATCATCAATTTTGAGAGATGGATTGATGAGAAACTAGGGCCCAATTTCATAAATGTAGCTTTTGAAGCACAAAAAAAAACCAAGCTAAGCACAACAAAAATTATGCGTACCAGAATAAGTTCAGCCAAAATTCCATGTCACAGGAACCATTTTGGACTAGTACCAGGCTGATCGTTTAAGTTAAGCAGAAAATTGTTGAGCAATAATTTCTGCTTAAAGCAGCGCTATGAAACTGGGCTCTGGTCTTGAATTTGAAGATCAGGGCCCAAGTTCGTAGAGGTGCCTTAGCACAAAAGGTAGCAAAACAAAATTATGTTACCAGAAGAAGGTTACCAGCCAAAATGGCAAGTCACTTGTTTACCATCTGTGACTGGTACATGTATCCTGCTCATTTGTGCAGAATTTTTTTTAAAGCAATAATTTTTTCAAACCAATAATTTGTGCTTTGAAACTGAAAGCAGCTCTAGAAAAATTGAGCCATGGCCGCTGTCTATCCTTTGGCCTGGAAACAAATGACCACTTTTCATTGGCCTTCGTAAACCCAACAACTTGGGTAATAATCTGGCCAAACGATTCACACAAATAAACTAAATAAAACTGTCCGCTGCCGGTGGCTAAGTCCTTTCCCATTGCTGCGTTTTCAACTATTGCCTCTCACTATTGCCTTTTTACGCTCGACAGCTCAGAAAGGAAGTTGTTGGGGTAATTCAGGAAATGAGAAAGTTATCCACGAGAAATCCTTGGGAAGGAGTCTGTGATTGAGTAGCAAGTGCTTAAAGGGTGGGCATAACACTGGTAAAGCAGCGTTCCCTTTAATTAATAGGCAAAGTATACCTTTGCTTGTTGCATTATGTTCTGACCAAGTAAGGTTTTATGTTTTTTTTAAGTAATTTACCAAAGGTATAAATCTCCCTTTGAATAGTGGACATGCTGGCCAAATGCCAGTTAAAACACCCAAGGACCAGTCAAAAATTACTGGCTAGATCTCTCTTCCCATTGGCTAGTTCAGTGTTAAAAAACACCCCTATTTAGTATCGTTAGTATGATTATAGACAAGTGCAAAGCTGATGAAACAGTGAAGTTAAAAGCTCACTGGTTCTGCCTGGCTAGTCACTGAAACAAATTATTGCAAACCCTGTAAGGTTATGTTGGGGGGAAGAAAAAAAGTTCACAGATTTGCACGTAATTTGTAGAAAACTTCCTAGCAGATAAAATAGCCATGTTTGACATTGTTGCATGGGGTCAACAGCCAGTACATGACCATTTGGGACGGATCTTTAGCTGGTTCCCAGCTTGTTGTAACCAGTTGTTTCACCAGTCAAGCGGACAACTGTAACTTGACCCTTTCAACCGCTACGGGACGTTTAGTCAGTAGACTGTGCACTGTACCTGCTTGACCCCCAATGACGAGTTTAGTGGAGCAAGATAACACATGAGAAGCACTCAAGCCTGAGCACGAAGGCCATTTTTATAAAAAGCTGTATTTTGTCCACGTTCACCCTGCATACCCGAGCTTACCATGGTCTGAAAGAGAAAGATCGGCTCTTTCTAATGGTGGTACAATACATGTGATCCAGTTTCTGAAATTGACCTTCGAGTACAAGATTTCTGTTGTGTGAGAATGTGTGCTTCACGCTTGAGTGGTCAAACAATGTTGGCACCATCGGTTTACATCAAGTCAAAGATTCGGAAACCCAAGAGGGTTAGTAAAGAACTGACACACATTCTGACAATTTTTATAACTTTTGAAAAATTAAAAACAATAACGAATTAACTTTGGATTTCTAAAGTTAATTTTCATTTTTTTTTTATTTATTCTGCTGTAAGTAACGCTTCTTAAAGGCACACGTTGCCTTGAATCGGCCGAGTTGGTCTATAAACAGCGTTTGTTATAAAATGCATGGTTAGAAAGATGTTTTAAAAGTAGAATACAATAATCCACACAAATATGCCTCGAAATTGCGTGGTTTTCCTTTTACATCGTGAACTAACACAGTCGGCCATTTTATGGAGTCAAATTTTTGACTCCACAAAATGGCCGACCGTGTTAGTTCGCAAAGTTAAAGAAAACTACGAATTTCGAGGCATATTTGTGTGGATCATCATTGTATTCTACTTTTAAAACATCTTTCTATCCATGCATTTTATAACAAACTGTTTTTATAGACCAACTCGACCGATCCAAGGCAACGTGTACCTTTACAACACTTTGACCTTTGACCTCGCCAAACGAAATTCCATCTCGACCGAATTAATCAGCTTTCTGTTTGAAGCCCCCACCAGTCCAGTAAATGGAAGACCCAGTAGAATTCAATCAAACACGCATAATATTTGCACAACACATGCCGCGATCAATATTTATTAATAATTAACCGTTATGAAATATAATACAAGCATGCATTGCAGTTATGGTTTTAACTCTTGTCGGGGATGATCTATTTATTTCTATTGAAACTCATAGCATGCTCAAGGAAAAAGTGCAGTCTAGGGTCGAGGTAAATCAATGGGTGCTAATGCTTTAATGAATTGTGTGGTTAACTTCTATGATGACATGTTTGTGTAATTTACTTAAAGGAACATTACAGAATTGGTTGTTGCTAACAAAACAGTTGCTGGCAGTGTAAGCACTTTATGTAATCCACCATTATATACATAAACTGACAAACCTGTAAGAAGTTTGAGATCGATCGGCCGTCTGGGTCACGAGAAAATAGTGAAAAACCGATTACACATTTGCATGAAATCATATAGATTCAACAAATGAATGAAAACTCCAATCGGAAAATTAGTTTATTCATTTCTCATCAAATGTGGCATTTCAGACAGAAATATTTCAAGGGATGTTTTCTACTATCATCATCATTAGACCATGTATAGTTTGATGTAAATCTGTGGTCAAAAAGTATATTTTACAAGTTTTTTTCTTACCAATTCTGTAATGTTCCTTTAATGACTGAGTACAGTATCATATAAAGCCACGTTGATGTTTTTGTTACATTTTAAAAGGTGGATGTTTCCAAATATTATGCAGAGAAATCGTTTGTTACAATGAATTTGTAATATGATCAATAACGTTTATTTGAACATAAACCATTGTTGCTACCACTGCACTATACAAATGTACATGTATGTAACAGGTTTCCCTTAACTTTAAAAGAAATTTCACTCACCAGCCGGTGGAGTCGACCAAAATTTTGGGTCACCTGCAAGTTTTCTACAAGTCTGCATGTACATACGTACATGTTTTTCGAAGCGTTAAAAAAAAAAACCACCCCAGCAAATCAAACATGGACGTGAAGTTCGCAAAATAATTGCGTGTTTGGACGATCTTATCGCCTAATTTCTGCCCTTAGTACATGTAAAGGAAGGGTTTTGACTCGCCCACCGCTGTTTTCACTCGCATGTGGTGACCAGGCCACTGTTACTTTCAAACCCTGGTGAACACGTACAACAAAAACCTCATTCAGTACATCTGGGCCCAATTTCATGGCTCTGCGCTTGCGGTGACCATTCTCCGCTTACTGTTCAAGCGCCAAATTTCTGCGCTAGCTGTGTAAGCGTAGAATGCCTAGTAACGTGGAGTACACACGCGCACAAGCCGAAATTCCCCGCTAACCCGTGAAATACGCTTGACGTAAGCGCGGAATTCCCTGCTTCCGTAAGCGCCGATTCTTTGCTTACGGTAAGCAGAGCCATGAAATTGGGCCCTGTATGTTACAGGGTTCAAGCGTACATAATACTTAAGCTGTACATTCCTATGTTTGTTACAATGAAATCTCGGTCAGCCCTTCATAGTATTGGGTCAAGTCATTTAGATGAAAATGTGCTCATACTGTGCATTGAGCAGATGGAGCGCTGCGAGACCACACTTCCGTATAAACGTCTTGTTTGGAAGGCTATGATGTACATGTAAGCGCGACTGAGAGAACAGCGGTGTGTCAATCTCCTTTGGGATCGGCTGACCTAAATTAATTGGAAATCCCTGTACAGTACAATTTCTAACTGCGTGACCAATGGACTTTGTGGTACTGATGGTAGGGACTGAAGTTCACGCCGGATCGCCAGTATTTTTAGCGCTGGACGGGCCAGTAAACTTTCATAATGCGAGCAGCCAAATCTGGTAGTCATTGTGTTTTTCAATTTTTATTTGATGACATCATCAACCACGAACTACTTGTTTTTGTAATTTAACAAAAACTGAATTTCAAGTTTCTCTTTATTAAAATGTTTTTTTTTGTGGGGTGCTTTATTTTCCTAAAATACAGTTTGTACCCTAGCCATTAAGAACAGAATGGCAGAATTTTCTTGAAATAACAGTGCTGAGTTTGGTTTGTATTCTCTTGTAATATCGCCGTGGGGGCAGAGTTGGACCTTGGGTGTAGGGTGACAATGAAGGGGAATCGGAACCAGACTCAGTTCATGAGTAAAAGGGAGGCCTTGTTGTTTTTGTTGACATTCTTTGCCACTGAGTTTCAATGGGTGCGTAATTGACCATTAGTCTAGTGTGTGTCGAATTCCTAGGGAATTACTGTGTTCGTACATGTGTACATTGTGTTCACTGGTATTCATCGGGTCACCTACATGTACAATACAAGTAGCGTGGACCATTGGACGGCCTCGGATGAATTTTGGATGATAGCCTTGGAAGTCTACACAAACGTATGTACATTTTAAAATTGTATGGCTCTCATGCGTGTGAAAGAAAGACTTGTTGTTGAATTGACATAGTGTACAGTACACTTTGTGGAAGCAAATGCTACAGGTAATGTACCAGAGCAGTCAACTCTCCCTGATTCTGTAGAAATTTATCTGTACATTGTAAGTAAACCAATCTTTCCATAGTACTGATGAACAAATTTGAAAGTCTCCCTGATTCGGGAAACTTTGTCCCTATTTATCTTGAATGTAAATTTCTAACTATCCCCATGATTCTTGTACAAAATCTCCCTGACTGCAAGGTGCAAATGATGGCAGCTCTTCATGTACAAATTGATGCATGTAGTGTGCCCACTAGAAGGGCGTAATGCTCTACACCCTTCTTCCAGGTATTTAAAGTACTTTTTTCCCAGTAACTAAAGGATGTTTACAAGCACTACAAAGGCTCCTGACAAAAACAAAATGTGGCATTACTGTTACATTTTTGGTTGCTAGAATTACCCAAAAGATACTACTTACTGCTTATTTATAACTATCGTGTATTACTGATCAATATAAATTATTGTGAATTATCAAAATTTACTTATCTTAATTTACTATGTATTACTGTGTATAACTTATAATTTGAACCTAATGCATTGACAAACTCTGCTTTGAAATGTGAAAATGTAAGGACAGCAATGAAATAAATGTTTGATGATGATGAAAAGAGATGTTTTCCCATTCCCCGCAGAATTTAACCTTCGTATGATGACTAATGAATGGCAGAAAACCGATCAAACTTTCACACTCAGTTGTCTTTGAAACACAATTTTGCACATTAATTGCTTTTAAACGCCCTTACTCCGGTAACTTTTCGTTACGCCCTTCTTCCACGCACAGGACAAACTGTTGAATCACTGTGTTCAAAGTCCTTGCTCTATGGTACGACCCACCCAAGTGATCTAATACTTGTGGAAATGTTTTCACCTGACTCAGAGAAAGTACTGAGCAAACAGTGGAATTCTCAACAGGTAGGGTCATACATGTAGATTGGGTTTTTTGTCAAGGTAATGCTAGATTTATCTACAGGCCAAGTGAAGCGCACAGTTTACTAGCCCCGGTTGGCTACTTTACTAAAAAGCTTTAAGGGCAAAGCCTGATGTACGATTAATACTGATGTCAGACTGGACTGGGTGCATGTTTTATTGGTTGATGTGCGTATACATGTAGGAAATTATTGTGCAAGGGCTGGGCTCGAATTTTGGGGAAAAAAACCCACGCAGGGCTTGTAGCTTAAAATATTTACTGGACCGGACTTTTGTGTACAAGACCAGAGTTGAAATGAGAAGAAAAATTGCAGACACAGTTTAACAAAGACCAGAATTGAAATGAGAAGAAAAAATGCCCACACAGTTTGATAACAATTGAACTGGTTGAATTAAATACTATAGTTTATCAGACTGAAAATCAGCATTTGAACACAGTTTTGGAGCAACAAAATATTCCGCCAAAATAACACTGTCCCTATCTACCCTTTTTTTTTTCATTTTTGTGTTTGGCCTAAATGAATAATTCATTTCCCTGAGTGGTCTGTGTGTAGTGTTTTACAACACTTTTCATTCTTCACAGTCTCTTAGGGGCCCCGAACAGAAATAGTCAATATTTTAATCAATGTCTTTTTTTTTCTCGAAATCGTGGGCGGATGAGTCAAAGTAAATAACCGGAAATAAGAATTGAGAGAGAAAAAATACTCGGCGGTCTTTTCCAGATTGTCTGTCATGTCTGTGCTGTCTAAATTGTTATCAGTCGATAGCCGGACCTCCGTGCCTGTTGCAAGATGACAAACATTTCTTCAATTACAAAGTTGCATACTGGAGGCCAGGAGAAAATTTTCCATTGAAAACTCCTGAGCTGGGAAAACAATTGATCTAATTAATAGTACATGTAGTTTCATTTGAGGCATTAATTTGTTCTGCAGTATACAGGCCTGGAATTACACGGAGGCCACGGAGGCCATGGCCTTCGGTGCCCCTGGTCTTGGCCTTGGTGCCCCTTCAAAACTTCCCCATAGCTTTTAAGATTTTCCAATGGAAGTGCCCATTACAAGATGAAAATGGCCTTGCCCTCTCCAAGATGAAATTCCAGGCCTGAGTATAAGGATATTAAAGGGAGGGTGTACCTTTTGTAATTATGTACCCCAAAAATTAATGGCCATCAAAACTTATTTGTTTTAAAAGGCACATTACAGAATTGGTAATTGTAAAATATACTTTTGATCACAGATTTACATAAAACTTACACGGTCTAATGATGATGATAGTAGAAAACATCCCTAGAAATATTTCTGGCTGAAATGCCATATTTGATGAGAAATAAATCAAACTAATTTCCGATTGGAGTTTATCGCCATGAGCGTTTTATTCATGCATTGTGTAACCCATGCAAATTTGTAATCGGTTTTGCACTATTTTCTCGTGACCCAGATGGCCGTCGATCTCAAACTTCTACAGGTTTGTCAGTTTATGTATATGGTGGATTACATAAAGTGCTTACACTGCCAGCAACTGTTTTGTTAGCAAAAACCAATTCTGTAATGTTCCTTTAAGAAGCACTGCAGCTGTTGATTTCATGTATAACATGTTGAGAAACGATTCCCTTCTAAAAATCTAAGGAATACATGAAGGTGGTTTTAAGAGAGAGGGATTCAAAATGATTTCATGAAATATTTTTCAGACTGTGTTTATTCCAGTTACGGATTATTCTTCCTCGTGGACATAATTTAACCACTCCAGATATTCGGCAATATAACTCAAAGCGCTACCACTTTTTGAAATGAAATTTTCACAGGTTAGATTAATTGTCTGTCCTCATTTATGTGGATTAAAACAAACAAACGGTTTTTAAAACCAAAGGTATATTTGAAAAGTCTGTCAACATTTAAAAATCTATGGGTTGGTTAGTTCAAAACAAAATGAATAAAGATTGAATAAAAAAATGTCAAACATTGATCACTCTGAATGGCCCTTACTTGGCATCCTGCCTGATTTAGACTCAGTGTGATACTGAATATTATCCTGCATTCACTGGAGAGTGACTAATTGCAATGTTATGATCAATGCCAACAGTAGTTTCAGTTTGACTGAAGAAAACGGAAGTACCTGCATGTGGTTTTCTGCGGGGATTTTTTTCCCTTCATTTTCAGTTGTACCCAATAAATTGTTCCTGATTTTTCTAAGGACCATTGTACCATGTCGTATGCTGCGATAATGTACGAACAAATTCCAAGGGAACTTTTCCGCCTTGACTTTTCCACTGCATGACACCTAGTGATTCCACGTAATTATGTGTAACTCTAAAACAGTTCGTAAATCTACCATGTGTTGTGTGTTACTTTAAGAGGTGAGTTAAATTAAATGAGAGTTAATTAAATTGTGTGGGCTTTTTTGGAGAAACGCAACAGAGTTTTTGCGTGGCCGTCATCAAGAGTGTTACTGTCTTCTGTTTGTTGTGGTTAGGGCTAGATGACTGGTGGTTTTAATTATGTAAGGACGCTAAATTAATACCTTATGATAACAGATTGAGCGGGAGTGGTCTATAGTTAAGTTATTAGGGTAATGAAAATATCATTCAGACATCTGGTTGGCACAAGTTCTTCATTGTATTTAGTGGAATATGCAGTCACAGAGTTTTAATGGGCTTCCAGGTACAGTTGTATGCTGCAAGTACATGTGCATTGATGCAATTGCCTCCATGCCCCTGGGCCCAATAAGCCATATTGGCAGAGTTAGATTTGAATGATGCCTTGGTGCAATGACAGGCCTGGAATTTCATCTTTGAGAGGCAAGGCCATTTTCATTTTGCAAAGGGCACTTACATTGGAGAGAATGGGGCACCAAGGCAAGACCAGGGCAACAGAGGCCATGGCCTTCGTGGCCTCCATGTAATTACACTACAGGCCTGCAATGAACTTGGTTAGTCACAAGTTACAGCTTGAATTTGAATTCCTCAGACTATAGAGACAGTTGCTTTGTCTCATGGTTTGGGGCAAGCTTTTGCATAGTACAGTATGTACAGTGCAACACACAACACACAAGACCTTCATGTGCGGACTTCCCTACCATCTGAAGGACGAAGCAATAATGGTTTCTATAGAGTGTCTTGCTTTTGAATACAAAGTGTCAAGACCAGGAATCGAACCCACATTCTGTTGAATAAAAAATACCAACACTAGAGTCTAGTGCCCTTGATTGCTCGGCCACGACGCGCCACGAATAACAATGTTTGATGAAACCAGCCTGTTCCACCATTTTTGTTTGGTACCCTGTACGGTTTGGTACCCTGTAGCCAGTGTACAATGTAACCACAGAATAACAATGTAGAAATGGTACCAGCCTGTTACCATTTTTGTTTGGTTCACTGTATGCCAGTATTACAATAACAACAATGCAGAAATGGTAACAACCTGTTCCACCATTGTTGTTTGGTACCCTGTGTGCCAGTATACAATATAACCATAGAATAACAATGCAGGAAAAAGTGCCAGCCTGTTTCCCCTGACAACCTCCATTCCATCCCACAGTCTGGAAACGGAAAGCATGTAGCACCAATAATAAAGATCTATTTGATAAATTTACTTTGCATGACATAATTGAAATATTGCACTGGCTTAAAAAATAAAAAAATTAAAAAAATTATGGAAATCTTTTTGTTTACTTTGGATTTTAATAAATTTATAGTGAAACATTCCCAGCAGAGACAGACGACAGATATTACTTCCAGTTCATTTGTGTTTTTTCCCCCGCATTCACAGACGGATCCCTACGCAACATTTTAGTGCCATTTTCTGTGGAGTCCATTGTCAATCCTGCAGAGGCCATTGTCTGCCATGTCCGTTATCAAACCTGTTTGTGCGAACTGACGAACCCCCTGAGCTATTTACCTTGTGTACACAGACCGGAGATTAAATACACACAAAAACTGTTTGGGACTGAAGACAAAATGGCGTCTTGACTTTACCGTGCAGCTTTTTTCATTTTAGTGCGTGACACATTTGCAGGGGGGAAGTTGTTGTCTTTAGTCTCTCGGTACCATATGTACAAGTACGCCATGAGAAAAATGGCTGAAATTTATACAACCCCAGGGTTTTCCCAGGGTTGTCAAAAAAAGTCGTGAAGAATCTAAAGTTTAACAGTTGCACTACATGTAAATAGAGAGAAACTCGGAGCAAAGTGTAAACCCATTATTTCCTTAAAATCAAAGATTCAAAGGTCACAGCTTTCATGGATTGTTGAAAATTGGTCCAATATTTTGCCCCCTGTGGTTTTGACTTTCAACCTTTAACACGAAACAGCCAGGTGTAGAATTTTTAGTTTTTTTTTTTACATATATATATGTACATGTAAAGGTAACCTGTGAAATCACAGAGCCTGATTCTTACTGCAGGTACATGTACACCATGTACAGGTACATGTACACCATGTACATGTACACACACATGTACATGGTAGACCTACATTGTACACAGCCCAATGGAAGAAAACATGAAATCTTATATTGTACACATGCATGTATGTAGATTGCACTGTCTGATTGTTATCAATTTTTGATATGAAGGAAGGTGGCACATATCTCAAAACTGGTCCAACTTTTATTTTGTATTATAACTCTTGCATTTATGTGGAAATTGTGACACATAATGTCAAATCTCCCACATGACCAGTGTAGTATCTCGCCTGCCAGGAAATGCCCTGGAATGAACCTATTGTTGTACAAGGTCACTCTGTTTGTAAACAGGTTAAACAACAAAACTTACAATGCGCACAAATCCAACCTTAGAGTGCTCAAGGCGCCTACAAGAATAAAATACAAAAGCCTCATACAAAAACTATAGGGGCCTACATGTACATAGATGGAAATTGACAATGAAAAATGGCACTGTCCCCAATTCGAGGCTCTACTGTACATATACAAAATACGTACACGCAAATGGCTGACCGTGCAAAGGGCGAATAACTGTATAATGTACAATATGTATGCATATTGTACATGTACAAGGCAAAGCCATACATTCCTGTCTGTGACACTGTCTGGGACCACCCAGGCTAAATTAACTACATGCAAGTATGTGGTACATGTACCTGTAGATGTACAGGTGATGATTCACACTATTAATTAGTTGTGGTAATTCACCATGGACGCATCACTCACTCCACACCCAGTTAAAAATTATTGATCCTGGTTGGATTTCATTGTTTACCTGTAATCGCCAGATAAATGGAAATGTTGCGCCATCTTTTTATCATGGAGATAAAGTTGATAACATTCACAACTGTAAACATTTTTGTTTTGTGATAAGTAGACGTGGTACACTCGGGGCTCTGCCCAGGATTTCTTTAGTCGTGGAAAAATGTTTCCCTGGAAACCATCGCGAGATGGATCAGTTACACGAATTTTGAAAATGTGTGGTGGTCGGAAACGGAGAAAATTCTGCCAGTGGTGGTTGGGGAATCCTGAGTGCCGGGCGGGTTTGCCGGCACCGACCACTGTGGGCAGAACCCTGTGAACACTGTACATGCAGAGTTTGCCCTGAAACCTTTTCAGTGACTGGCCAGCAGGACCAGTGAGCTTTTTAGTTGTCACTAGTCCATTACCTTTTACACTAGTCCGTCCATCAATTGAAATGGGGAAGCTTTTCAACACTGAACGAGCCAGCCAGACCACTTGGAGTGAATTTGGACTGGTCCTCGGGTTGAATTAGCATTTGGACAGCATACCAGTGCTAAGGGAGAACGCTGAAATGTGTTGGGTTTGAAGTTATCAGTCAGTTTGCATGGTTTCAACTTTCAGCATGATTGATTTGTTTACTACTGTATGTATTTACATGTAACCCTGGGTGAGGTGTTTTTCGATTTGGTGGGGGCAATTACAGCAGTCCTTCATGGAGGCAGTGGAGTCAATTGCCTCCATGCCCCCTGGATTTTGCCTCAAGAGTACTCCCCATTCACAAGGTAGCGTATCAAGTCGAAGTAAAAACTTAAACTTCTCTCGTAGACTTGCTTTTTTTTTTTACTGAGGAAAAACTGCCTTGTCCAGTTATCATGGTTACAATTGAATTGATGCATTCGGCCTGCACCATTGTAATTTTCCATGAGTAAATTTTGAAAGCCCCTCCCATGTACAATGTATGTATGCATTTTGAATAACAAAACTTACCACATAATAAACTTTATGGTAGGGTCCTGTATGTACAGTATTATATAAACAAATAATATTTCATAGTATAATGTGTATCGAATGCACGCCTGATCGAATGACATGTGTTTTGGTGTTTTAGAAGCAAAAGTAACTTTTAACAACTTCTACTAACTTATGAAAATTGAACAATCAAGTAATAAACCACAAGGGAAACTGACTGGGTAGGTTTAAAATAATTTTGGGTTGTATGGCTTCTGACTGGCACCCCAAACAAAGATATTGACAAGATAGGGAGGCTGCCAACATAGGGCTAGATCTACATGTACATGGTAGCTCAGTTGGTAGAGCGCCGGCATATTTTGGAGGACGTTGGTTCAAATCCTGCTCTAGTAAATTTTTTCTTTGATTTTTTCAACACTCAAAATAAAAAATATTATAAAATACAATATTTTTCATTTTTGTTTTACATTCTTCAAGTGAGTAGTAACATGTTCTACATAACCCTGATGTACAGCCTGTCCCTACTATAAAAAAAGAAGAAAAAAAAACAATTACATGTACTGCAAATTTCAGTACAGCCCTTTTTTCTTTCTTCATTCCAACATGCACATAATTCATATTTGCATGTTTATTTGACTCCGAAGCAAAACCCATGCTGCATATATTTGTCCAACACATTTAATGAGGCTCACAGTCCACGATAAACAACAAACTAGGCTTGATCTCCAAGCTCCAAACTACTCCCCCCCCCCCTCCTCTTCCATGACAGACGTTGGAACACATCAAACATACCAGTGCCACTCGACCCAGCACAGGGTCGCATTTGTGTAAACAGACAAAAAATCCACATTAGTAGTCGGATGATTCTGCCATATGATGGATCGACTTTAGAATCGCAATCTTCGCAAGACGTCGGCCGGTATTGTCCCATTTATTATCATTTTTTAGTGGGGCCTACATTAGGGGGGGGGGGAAGGGAAAACTCCAGCGCATGAATTTTCTTAACTAACACAGACACAATTGTTCGGGGGGCATTTCCCCTGCGAGTTTCAGTAAAAGGAGTTAAGAATGAACATGGATCACAGGTTCAATGTTTAGCACTGCTGTCCTTAAACAAGAGCAGGAGTCAACAACCAAGCAGTAATCCCACTAATCCAATCAACACCTCCAAGTCCAGGACAGATACCAACCTTGGTATCCACCTTGTATTTTCCAAGGTGCTAGCCTGTCTGGTCATTTGGAAATCAGCCCAGACTGGATCCTCCTGACCACAACCGCTCCCCTCCTCCCCCCCCCCCCCCCGACAAACCCTCTGTACTTGGGCCTTAAAGGTATTGTACACTTTTGGTAACAGCTCAAAATCAGTGTCCACATTTTGTGTGATAAAACATATATGCATTCTGAACAAACTAACCTGTGAAAGTTTGAGCTCAATTGGTCATCGAGGTCACGAGAAAATAGTGAAAAGAGATCTTATGTGTGTTCTGTTTTTTTCAAATTATCGCGCGCGATAATTACTATTGTTTTACTCGTTTCTCAGAAACGATAGCATTTTAGGCAGAAATATTTTAAGGAACCCTTTCTACCGTTACTTACTTTAAATCATGTGAGTTATGTGTGAATCTGTGAACATTGTGTTTTTCGATCTTACCAATAGTGTACAGAGCCTCTAAGGTTAGTCTGCAACTTCAGACATTCATACATTGTATTCTTGGAATCGGTGTGTTTTTAGCCCAAACACCTCTTCATGCATCCGGGAAAATCGGGAAAATCGTGCACATAATAGACAGTGTAACCTTTGTTTATTACATACGTACAAAAATAGTAACCTTGTACACACATTCCAGGGCCTTTCTGGTAGGCAAGATACGACACTGGTTGTATGGGAAAGTTGACATTTTGTGTCATAAATTTCCACATGAATTCAAGAGTTTCTCAAACTAACAGACTGAACAAGTTTTGAAATGATGTGCCCCCCTTTCTTCATATCAAAAGTTGATAAAAATCAGACAATGCAATATCAATAAAATGTAAGATTTTTATGTCTTCCTTCCACTGGGCTGTGTACAAATCACGCTCGCTGGAAGGGCCAGACTCGGCGGCTCTCTTGTAAACATGTGATGTCACCGGTTACATTGTCTGGAATACAATTAAGCAGAATGAATCTGATTTTTAAATTAGTCAAGTGTTGACGTGTCTCCGATCGATCGTGCCAAGAAATTCCACAAATATCTCCGAGCCCGTGTTCAAAACTGAAGATTAAGAAATCATTCACAGATGTCACAGTGTTATTATCAACAAATTAAATTGGGTGAAAGAAGAGAGAAGAGAAAAAATGGGTGGGTAATTATCAAATGTGATCACAGTTAATGCGGCAGTCGTGTCAGAATGCGCATTCCTGGAATAGTTCAAGCTCGTCGGGTCGGAGGGCCCAGACAAAACTCGATTTCAGGAGTCGTGCGTCATTCGCCATACAAAAACACTCGTAGGACCAGATATGGCAGTACAAACAGTGTATAGCGTCGTCGGGGACAATGTCTGCCTTGGTACACAGTGGTATGAAATGAAACCCTGCTTTTTCTCAATGCCAGAACCTCATGGGCTTAGTAGACCACATTGAAGTGTATTCTATTCTAACACAGGAGAGTGTACCTTCAACACTGGTCGGGGTTGAATGGGGCCCCATTGTTGTGTCTGTTGACAATTTGACAAACCAGTCTTGAACTGCTACAATAATAATATGTGTAATGTCAATACTGGATCCGGCAGCAAGCCGGGATTGGCTGAGCCTCAAGGTTGCTCATGAAATATTCATGAGCTATGGTTTTCAATAGCACATTAGGTCACTTTTTTTTTTTTTTTATAGAAAAGTTGAGCAAATCTGGCTCTGAATGACTGAGTACAGGGATCGTTAGTGGGGAAATGCATGAGATTTGCTTGCCTTGTACATGTATCCCCTACTAGTACATGTACACAGAGTGTTGGCTCACAGGGATACCTGGATAGTAATTGCTAGGCATTCAACTGTCATTTTGTTTTTGTCTGAAGGGGGATGAAAAGAAAACAATTAAGGGACTTTGGGTATCTTAAAGGGAGGATGTACACCTTTGGTAATTTTGCTCCAAAAAATTAACGGCCATAAAAACTTAACTTGGTAAGAAGCACTGCAGCTGTTGATAATGTTTAACATGTTGAGGAACAATTCCCTTCCAAGGAATGTGGTTTAAAGAGAGAGGGATTCAACAACATTGCAATCAGAGAATCGTTTCTGCATGAAACGTTTCTCTGATTGTGTATTTCCAATTACGGATTATTCTTCCTGCGTGGACAATAACCGCTCCGGATATATGGGGATATCTCAAAAATGCTACAACCTTTTTCAAAATAATTTTGCACAGGTTAGTTTTATTGTATGATATCTACATTTATATAGAGTTAATACAATCAAAGGGTTTCAAAAACCAAAGGTATACTTGTACTTTGCCTTTAAATGCAGTGGACACTATTGGTAATTACTCAAAATAATTATTAGCATAAAACCTTACTTGGTAACGAGTAATGGGGAGAGGTTGACAGTATAAAACATAGTGAGAAACGGCTCCCTCTGAAGTGACATAGTTTTCGAGAAAGAAGTAATTTTCCACGAATTTGATTTCGAGACCTCAGATTTAGATTTTGAGGTCTCGAAATCAACCATCTGAAAGCACACAACTTCGTGTGACAAGGGTGTTTTTTCTTTCATAGTTATCTCGCAACTTCGACGACCAAGTTTTTACAGGTTTGTTATTTTGTGCATATGTTGAGATACACCAAGTGAGAAGACTGGTCTTTGACAATTTACCAATAGTGTCCAGTGTCTTTGCACTGAATATGTTACACATAGCGCTATTACCACTTACAGAAAGAAAAGAAAAATGAAAGGAAAGTTTTGTATTAATAGGGTACCCCCCCCCCCACTAAAAAAAAAAAAAAAAAAAAAAACCAACACACGCAAATAAACAAAACCCCAAACCAAAACACCCTGGATGACTCTCTCTAGATTAACACAAATTTGGTACAAGAGGGTCATTGACTTCCCGGTGTTGGTTTTGTAAATTAATTCTTTGCCCTCTGGTCCAGGTTGGTTTGGATCCTTAGACCGAAGGGCCTCTGGGGGTGATCACAGTAAGGAAAAACAGTCTTCACAGTCAGCGCAAACCCTCAAAGAATAACATCGGGTTTGATCAGGATCGACAGGAACAATTAGTGTCTGAATCAGGACAATGGGAAGGTGGGGGGGCGTGTCGCGGCCGAGCGGTCAAGACGCACCGGACTCAAGCTCTGGTGTTTCTGATCAGCAGAGTGTGGGTTCGATACCCGGTTGGTGTTTCTGATCAGCAGAGTGTGGGTTTGATACCCGGTTGGTGTTTCTGTTCAGCAGAGTGTGGGTTCGATACCCGGTTGGTGTTTCTGTTCAGCAGAGTGGGTTCGATACCCGGTTGGTGTTTCTGATCAGCAGAGTGTGGATTCGATACCCGGTTGGTGTTTCTGATCAGCAGAGTGTGGGTTCGATACCCGGTGTTGACACTTGTCTCCTTGAGCAAGACGCGTTTAAATCATTTTTGCTTCGTCCTCTGTATGGGACGTAAAGCCATAGGGCCGGTGTGTAGTAGTGTACTGCACGTAAAAGTGCACCTATCGTAAAGAGAAGGGGTTTGCCCCGGTGTTCCTGGTTTGATTGGCAGCATATTGCGCCATAGCACCATGTAAACCATTACATGGTGCTATGGAAAGGAAAAAGATCTCATACTTCAAGCGCAGTTCTAAGCGCTATATTTTTTTCCGCATTCCACTCGCACTTGTGTGATAACTTATATCATTATGGATGAGGCATGTATGTCAAATGATACAATTTACCTGTAACCGTGAAAATGATTCCATGGGGGGTGTCTTTAAAAGATCATTTAACCCTCCTACTGTCAGTGACTCTTGGCAACATTTTCCTGTGAGTTGACCAACCATTTGAAACCATTCGACTGCCAAGGTTGTGTATGGTGGCACAACTGTGCACAGAACTAACTGTGTACTGTGTACATGCATTCCCTCATGGTATCATATTTCAGGCTGGCATAGTTGATCTATCATTCAAAACCACTTGAATGGCATTGAATGGTCAGACAGCAAGAGGGTTAATGACTGTTTTTGATGGTACATTGTACTGGTACGAATTTGAATACCTTAAAAGTGTAAAATGCAGTTAAATGCTCATAGCATAACCACTTAAAGTACCCTCATGTTGTACAGTTTGCAACTGGAGGGAAATGCAATACGTAGTACATTTAATCATCTAGGTGTTTAGTGTACAATCATTACATGTTAGACCAATACATGACGTACATGTAGACACAAGTACTGCACGCTGTGCAGCCATTGCTGAGGTGACGGCAGAACAAGGTGTTGTACACAAAGTCGTTTTGCACACAAAGACATCAAAAACTGTTCTATAATATTTTTTATTCCCGATGCAAATTATAAAATCAGCGCGGTACCTGCTGCTAAATGATAGGATTCAAACTGCCTCTAGCTACTGCCCGGTGGTAAGACGTCTGGGCCCAATTTCATGGCTCTGCTTACCGTAAGCAAAGAATCGACGCTTACGAAAGTAGGGAATTCCGCGCTTACGTCGAGCCTATTTCACAGGGGAATGTTGGCCTGTGCGTGTGCGTACTCTACGTTACTAGGCGTTCTTCGCTTGCACAGCTAGCGCAGAAATTCTGCGCTTGCACAGTAAGCCGGGAATGGTGATTTTGCGGTAAGCAGAGCCATGAAATTGGGCCCCGTGCTCTATAATGGCAAAGGTCGTGGGTTCGATTCCCAGTCAAAGAATGCTGTGGATTTTTAGACACAGAAATCAGGGAAGAATTGAGTGCAGTGGCTAACTCACATCAGTGTATGGTTAACACTGTTACACAAAAACAATAATGCTAAATTGTGCTTGTCAAATAAAAGTCATGGAGCAAAATATATTTGTATTTTGTTTTCATTTGCAAAATCCTACTCAGCCCTGCTAGTTAGTAGTAATGTAAACAAATGTGTAGGTGTTTTTTTTAAAGCTGTGTGTCAATCAATTGTATAATAGAGTGTCATACAAGTTGTTATCATGTATCAAGTTCAAGGCAATATTATACTTTGTTTAACATTATTCATTATTTGTAATACAATGGTACACATGAATTGGCCTAACAAAAAAGAAAAATTGTTTGGTGTTACCCAAAAATTGTTTGGTGTTACATATTTTGTGACAAATTACAATAAAGGTCCCACCTGAACTGAAGTGTACCTGCCATAATTTATTTGTTTATTTTTTTACCTTTATGCCAAACATACAATTTAAAACAATTAGAAGCCTTTAAAGAGGGGGAGGGGTATACCTTTGTAATTGTCCCAAAAATTAATGGCCAAAACAACTTAACTTGGAAAGAAGCACTGCAGTTTTGATAATGTTGAGAAACGATTCCCTTCAAAGGAATGTGGTTTAAGAGAGAGGGGGATTCAAAAACATTTCAATCTGAGAAACGTTTCTTCATGAAACGTTTCTCTGATTGTGTTTCCAAAGTTTACGGATCATTCTTCCTGCGTGGACAATAACCACTCCCGATATTCGGCGATATCTCAAAAACACTACCACCTTTTGAAAGTAAATTTTCACCGGTTATTTGTTATTATTTTTTTTCTCTTTCTTTTTTTAAATCCTTTAGGACGATTTTCATCGCACAGGTTTTTTTAATGTAAATTTCTATTCCGATTGAGCGTTAGTTTTTTTAAGAGCATCTATTATCAAGAGTTTCACCATGGCAGAGCGATGTATTTTTTTCGTGTTTTTTTTCTTCACAATCCACTCACAGTCCTGTGTTTTGGAAAGCATGCAATTATTCCACAGGGAACACACACGTAGGAGTGGTTAAAAGCTGAATGCGACATAAAAAATATGTAATTTTTTTTACTTGTATGAAAAACATAACCCAGTCACCACTCTAGCACTCCTTTCTTTACATTTCCAACACCAAGTACGCGTTCCAATGTAGCTTTCCCCCCGTGAATAAACATCATCATCTACTCTCTGTCTTCCAACACAGAACCCTGCTCTGCTTACTGCCTTATGTGGATATACTAAACCGGTGCGTTGGGGACGCTTGCGTTATTCAGTGACGTCACCTTACCACATGTCGGTGGGACAGAGTTTCTGAAGGGTAAGTCACTGGGCCCCCCCGCCGGCCCGGCCGAGATTATATTCAGGTCCCATGTCATGAATGGAAATTTTCCTTGGGTCGGGGTACCAGCTGCGTGTGAACAGTTTTGTTTCTCTTCAGATTTGTGTGTGTGTATTGGTATTCACAGTTTCATTAGTTAACTGTGTTCACAGTTTCATTTCGCTACTTTGGAACAATCTGCCTCATAATATCCGTAACATGTCATCTATTCAGAAGTTGAAAGGGGCTCTCAAAACCCACTTTTCACTGGATTCACGTTTTTTTCTTCCTTGCGTCATGAGCATCACTTGTGATGGATACCTGCGCATTATAAGTGCTCTTATTGTTTATTATTAAAGGAACATTACAGAGTTGGTAAGAAAAAAAACTTGTAAAATATACTTTTTGATCACAGATTTACATAAAACTTACACGGTCTAATGATGATGATAGTAGAAAACATCCCTTGAAATATTTATGTCTGAAATGCCATATTTGATGAGAAATGAATAAACTAATTTTCCGATTGGAGTTTATCGCTCAGTGAGTGTTTTATTCATTTGTTGAATCTATATGATTTCATGCAAATGTGTAATCGGTTTTTCACTATTTTCTCATGACCCAGATGGCCGATGGATCTCAAACTTCTACAGGTTTGTCAGTTTATGTACATGGTGGATTACATAAAGTACTTACACTGTCAGCAACTGTTTTGTTAGCAAAAACCAATTCTGTAATGTTCCTTTAAATGATATCAACATTGAAAAGAGGTGGGGGCATTTTTTACCAGGATCGTAGGCAATGACATTTTCACTTTGTGGTTGAATGCACTGCTGCACCCATTATTTCCCAGGGTTGGCCGGTGTCCTTGTTTGTCAAACTTGAACACAGATGCTGGTAGTCGTGGTACATGTAGTATTGTTAGCCTTATAGAACTCTTGACTTTGATAGCCGGTGTGCTTTAAAAGCACAACAAAATATGCTTAGCACATCAAAGTCGTGCATACCAGAATAAGGTTACCAGCCAAAATACAATGTCAAATCCACTATTTGTGACCGGTATCCTGCTCATTTCTGCTAAGCAGGAAATTGTAGAGCAATACCGGCTTTAAAGCAGCTCTATGAAATTGGACCCAGTTCCTTGCCTTGGTGCCCCTTGAAATGTTCCAATTTACAATTTCCTCATGGAGGCGCCCTTTCTCCGAGGAGAAACGCCTCGGTGCTCTTGCCCCTTTCAAGAACAAAGCATCAGGCCAGGATTGTGGGTGGGGCTTATGGGGGAAGCGTGGATGCATCATTGAATCGCTGTTGAAATAAACCCCTTACATTATGAGGTCACACAAGCTCAAACAGCGCCCTCACTGAGGTCAAAGGAAGACCTATCATTGGCTGAGAGTTCTGTTGTTTGACCTCAGCAATGGCGGCCCATGCAACGGGTTTGAAATACAAGAAAGACAGAGTGTCTGTCTTTCAACGTGTGAATGGACATACATTATGCAGTCTTCAGAATGTACCATATGAGTTGATTACAATCATTAAAGGAACATTACAGAAATGGTTTTTGCTAACAAAACAGTTGCTGGCAGTGAAAACACTTTATGTAATCCACCATATACATAAACTGACAAACCTGTAGAAGTTTGAGATCGATCGGCCATCTGGGTCACGAGAAAATAGTGAAAAACCGATTACACATTTTGCATGAAATCATATAGATTCAACAAATGAATAAAACGCTCACTGAGCGATAAACTCCAATCGGAAAATTAGTTTATTCATTTCTCATCAAATGTGGCGTTTCAGACAGACATATTTCAAGGGATGTTTTCTACCATCATCATCATTAGACCGTGTAAGTTTTATGTAAATCTGTGATCGAAAAGTTTATTTTACAAGTTTTTTTCTTACCAATTCTGTAATGTTCCTTTAACTGTTTAATTATTCTTTTATTTCAATCACAAACAGTACACTAACTTTTCTGTCCATTTTGGATTGAGACATTTGAAAATTGTACACTTTATTCTTTCCAATTTTGAAAGCTGTGGACTCTGATAATTCTCTGAAAACACGCAGTCAACATGTTGACTGAATGTTCATCGATAACACTAGAGTTTATCTCCATGCCCCCATCTGTTAAGAGAAATATGTGGGAATTTTTTTTCCAGGGGGGGGCGGTTGTGAGGGAAGATACGTGTATCAAAGTGGTGGCCATACATACTTCTGTCATAATAATACACAGGCATTGTTGAATGTTTGTACAAGAAGTTGATAAGGAAAGTGCATCAACACATTGTTATCTAGTCTGGTATGGAGCCCCTTTCACACTAGTCTATTCAACTTGGGCATCCAGGGGGGGGAATTAAAAAAAGTTTTTTGTTGTATTTTATATTTTAAAATATCAACTGAAACATCACTTGCGTTAAATTTTGGAAGAATTAGTAACTTTTCAAATTAGTGATTTTGTAAGAGGTTAGTATTTGAATTGGTTTGGACATGGTGAAAATGGTCTCACTGAACTATATTTAGACTTCAACCAGTTGCACTTTCGGTATACATTACATTGCCCTGCACCTTTTAGCCAAAAATAAGGCAGTTTTGAGAGGGCTAGTTTACACCCAAATGCTCCATTTTGAAAGACAACAATCCCAGGGGCACAATGTTGGACCATTTTTGCAACTTAAGCCATGACCTTCGAATCTGTGATTCACAGAAAAAAGTTGTGGGCGTACATTTTATTAATGAAGCTCGGCGCATGAGTTCTTAGTGCAAGGTGCACCCTGCAGTCCCTTAAATATAGACATTATGGGGATAGTGTAATTATTTTGTTAGCTGTTTAAGTCGGTCACACTTGAATGGCTACGCCAGGCGTGTAATACATTCTGGTTTTTAAAAATAGCCCCTGTCAGATCTCAGGGACAGAGTAGTCCCTCCCAGCGTGTGACTCTATATCAGACACACATGTGTGTTTTTATTGAATCATTGGTCCGGTCTTTCATGGCTGCCATTATGGGGATGGTAGCCCTCTCCAGCCCCCCTGTCGTGCCGGACGAGTATCGTGTCTCTCAGCCGAGATCTACATCATTATAAGCTTGTCGTCTCGTTAGCCTGTCGGCGCCCTCGGAGGGTTGTGTTTGTCTGGATGAGGCATTGATCGGCGGAGCGTTGAGTGAGATGATCGGGGTAGTTATTTGAAGAGATGATACTCTCTGGAGGGGGTGGTGAATTCGAGTCATGCCGAGGTGTGTACATAGCTGGTTTGACCGTGGAGATGCATTATTAAATACTGAAATTCTCATTTGTAGTAAAAAAGTACTCATCCAGATGCGGAAGTTGAGTTTTGAGTAATGATTAAGTTCAGGGAAACTCACTCAGTCAGGAGCATGGTGTACATGTATGGAGTCATGCTAAGATTTGTACATACTGACAGTAGCTGGTTTGACTGTGGAGGTGCATTAAAGGCACTGGACACTATTGGTAATTACTCAAAATAATTGTTAGCATAAAAACTTACTTGGTAACGAGCAATGGAGTGCTGTTGATAGTATAAAACATTGTGAGAAACGGCTCCCTCTGAAGTAACGTAGTTTTTGAGAAAGAAGTAATTTCTCAGTAAAATATTTGAATTGATTTTGAGACCTCACGCGTGATCTCTCGAAATCAAGCGATCTGCTCACTCAGTCTGGACATTGCTGGAGTGATGGTGTATGGAGTCAAGGTACATGTAAGATGTGTACATTAGCTGGTCTGATCATGGAGTTGCAGCAAGGTACTGTTCTCATTTCTATTCAGAGTACTCATTCAGAAGTGGATGTGGATTTTTGAGTAATTAGTGTGTTTAGGGAAACTCACTCAGTCTGGAGCAATGGTGTGTGGAGTCGCGCTAAGATGTGTACTATAGCTGGTCTGATCATGGAGTAGCTGCAAGGTACTGTTCTCAGTTATATTCAGAGCACTCATCATCCAGTAAGGGAAGTGGATTTTTGAGTAATGAGTGTGTTCAGGGAAACGCACTCAGTCAGGAGCGATGGTGTGTGGAGTCAAGCTAAGATGTGTACAAAGCTGGTCTGATCATGGAGTAGCTGCATTACTGTTCTCATTTATATTTAGAGTATTCATCAAGAAGTGGAAGTGGATTTTGAGTAATGAGTGTTTAGGGAAACTCACTCAGTCAGGAGTGATGGTGTATGGAGTCACGCTAAGATGTGTACAAAGCTGGTCTGACCATGGAGTAGCTGCATTACTGTTCTCATTTCTATTCAGGGTACTCATCCAGAAGTGGAAGTGGATTTTTGAGTAATGAGTGTGTTTAGGGAAACTCACTCAGTCTGTAGGGATGATGTATTTGAGTCTTGCAAAGATAATAACTGGTTTGATCGTGGACTTCAAATAATACTGTTCTCATTATATTAAAAGTGCCCGTTGAGAATTGGAAATGGATTTTGAGTAATGAGTATGTTTTTAAGGGAAACTCGCTTACATACTCTGGAGGGATTGTGTACTATTCAAGTCATGTTGAGATGTCTACAAAGCTGGTTGGATCGTGGAGCTCAATTATTACTGTTCTCATATTGAGAGTACTCATCCAAAGGTGGAAGTTGAGTTTGAGTCAGGAGTATATTCAGGGAAGCTCACTCAGTCTTGGGCAATGATGTTGGAGTCACTGTAAGCGTTTAAGGCGAACCTAAGTGTACATGGAAAGCCACGGTTTCCCAAGATGTTTCGGTGCACCTCACACTCGACAGTGTTTAAGGCGTTGTTAATTCATTCGAATCATGCTGCAGGATGTTTTGTTTAACTGTCTCGTCCCTGGGCTGTGCGAAGTGTAGAAATGAGCGTCAAGTCGGTGTGTCCGGGCTTTTAAGAAAGTGCTCATCTTCAAGTTGAAGGCTGGTCAGTTGTGAGTTAGAGCTTGCTACGGAATGATTTATAAGTTGTTTGTAGACAGGGCTTGGGGGTGGGGGAGTTGAGAGGTTTTCAGCTTGAAGCAAGCTTTCTTGGAATGCCTTTGGTTTGGGTCCAGTTTCCTAGAGAAGGGGGGGGGGTGGGGGAAGTTGAGAGGTTTTCAGCTTGAAGCAAGCTTTCTTGAAATGCCTTTGGTTTGGGTCCAGTTTCCTAGAGAAGGGGGGGGGGGGTGGGGGGGGGAAGTTGAGAGGTTTTCAGCTTGAAGCAAGCTTTCTTGGAATGCCTTTGGTTTGGGTCCAGTTTCCTAGAGAAGGGTTGGGGGGAAGTTGAGAGGTTTTCAGCTTGACGCAGAGCAGCTTTCTGGAATGCCTTTGGTTTGGGTCCAGTTTCCTAGAGAAGGGTGGGGGGAAGTTGAGAGGTTTTCAGCTTAGACTCAGAGCGAGCTTTCATGGAATGCCTTTGGTCTGGGTCCAGTTTCCTAGAGTGGTGGGAAGTTGAGAGGTTTTCGCTGAGAGCGCTTTCATGGAATGCTTTGGTTGGGTCCAGTTTCCTGAGATGGGAAGTTGAGAGGTTTTCAGCTTAGACTTAGAGCAAGCTTTCATGGAATGCCTTTGGTCTGGGTCCAGTTTCCTGGAGTTGCTGTACAGGAAAGGTGCACAATGTGTCCAAGCCTGCAGTGTTGTATTTCTGGTGATGCACAGAATCTGAGTAAGTGTAAACCTCCGGGAGTTGGTAACATTTAGGAGGTTCTTTGTCTAAATTAAGGGGAGGGGACCCACAGGCCTATAGTTTCATCTTTGGTCTCTTAAATATTTAGGAATTTTCACATTCAAAATCTCATCCATATAGGCCTACAGTCCACCTGTCTGTAATCACCACTTCTAAATTGATTACTGGAGATTACACTCATCTTCCCTGGACTGACAGTGTAAAGACTTGACCTCTTTACCCAAGGCCAGACCAGCAGGGGGTTCCTCCCATGGAGGACAAGTCTGGGAAATTCCAGAGCTCATCATCATCATTGGCGCCCTTCCCTTCAGGGCCTGGAGAGAGTCCTATTTCTTCCATTGACCAGTCTGCCGTCTACCCCGCTGGGTTGGTGTTGTTTTGTGAAGATGGTCTTCCCTGTCTTGTAAGAGCATGTCCTTGCTCTGTGGTAAGAGGATGTAAGCACCAAGCTGGCAACAGCCATTCTCTCACATACAACCCTTGGTTTAGCGCCGAATGTCTTATGATTGTGATTTGCACAAATCAGTAATTATACACAGCGTTCTTCCTCAACAGTTGTGGTCCAGTTAAAGGCAGGATATACTTTTGGTAATTGCCAAAGACTAGTATCCTCATTTGGTGTATCCCAACATGTGCATTGCATGAAAACAATAAAAGAAAGTACACCCTTGTTGCATAAAATTATGTGCTTTCAGATGCCTGAAAGATTCATATATTTTGGTGAGAAATTACCTCTTTCTCAAAAACTACACCACTTCAGAGGGAGTCGTTTCTCACAATGTTTTATACTATCAGCAGCTCTCAGGTGCTCTTTATCAAGTAAGTTTTTATGTCAATGTATTTCTTGAGTAACTACCCAAAGTATCCACTGCCTTCGAGCTTCAAAACACCCCGAGGACCAGTCAAAATTCACTCCAGCTGGCTAGTTCAGTGTTGGAAAGCATCGCTATTTAATATTTAAAGTAAGACGGACAAGTGAAAAGCTGTGGGACTTGTGAAATGGCAGGCTAACTGGTCCTGCTGGCCAGTCACTGTAAAAGTAACGGGCACGCCCTGCTAGACTGTAAAGCTGGGCTCGAATTTGACACTGGACCGCTGGCCCAAGGCCAGTGATTTTAGTATTGGGCCAGTAAACTCATGATCGGACAAGTCCGGTGGTCTTGTGTTTTCAATTCAATAACAATTTATGTAACTCACTCTATCTTCTCTTTATGTCTTAGTGATTGTTCAACTAAATGCAAGTTAAACTGTGCAAGGAAGTCTTTTCTCAGTTTGAATCTGGTCTTGTAAAATTATTTCTGGTCCAGTAAAAATTTTGAGATACAAGTCCTGTAGTCTTGTGGATTTTCCCCCCAAATTCGAGCCCTGCTGTAAAGTCCACTGGGCCCTTGGGTGGCAAAACAGCCTAAATCAAAAACATCAAAAAATGTGCATGACTCAAAACAGAGATAAGCTGTTTTGCCATACAAAAAACCAGAACGAAAGTGTAAGAAGAGGCCAATATAGGACATTCAAAACCATGCATGTGGAATGCCGTTGGTCTGGGTCCAATTTCCTAGAGATGCTGTATACAGGAAAAGGTCCACAATGTGTGCAAGCTTGTGGTGTTGTACATTCTGGTGATGCACAGAGTCTGTAAACCTCTAATAAAACAATGTGCTGTAATTTGAAACTTCCAGAAATTTACCCCAAAATGATCTTGTATCAAAAACCAAAATGTTCAAGTTGGGCTGTTTTGCCGTGGAAGGGTCGCACTGTAATCGGTTTAATACTCATCGTGAAGGTACATTGTAGAGTCATCACATGGTTCACCATGCGTTCAGCCTTTTTTACTGATTTCATCCCGCTGCAGCGTGAAATTCAGAAATCCGTTGCAATTTATTTTGTTGGCGGCCGAGGGCTTCATCCTCAATGACCTAATTTTCAGAGGTTGATTGGGGATAGAAAGTGCGGTCTCCATTTTCAGGATCACCGACACCGGAGTCCACCTTCGAGCAGGAGATATTGCTTAACAATTTCCTAATACGCAAAAATGAGCGGGATACCAGTTATAAGTGGTACATGCGATATGGTATTTTGGCTGGTGACCTTATTCTAGTAAGCATTATTGTGCGTAGGTACTCTTTGTAGTTTAAAGCACCTCTATGGAAATGGGATCTGGTCTTTTATAAGAGATTCCCACAGACTTTTAAGATCCCAATAAGCTATTTTTAGATATCAGCAGGGACTCAATAAGTGTATGACACTATTAGGTTTGGGTAAATCTGTCTGTATACACCCAAACCAAACAGTGCACTCCTATAGTGTCCACCATATTTCAAAAAGGCTAATAGAGTTGTCCTTTTTTACCCCCAAAACGACCATAAAGATCGTCCCACAATGAACATTTATAAAATCACAACTTTGTATCTGGGGGAGTAAGACTCATTGACTCAACTCTCACAAATTTAACTGTGTGAAGACAAATGTACACATAAGGGAAAATAAAAACATGTTTAGCGTCCTGCCTTTTTGAAAAAAAGGAGGAGGCGGTCCTTTTTTAAATATTTTCTTTTAAGGAACATTACAGAATTGGTAAGAAAAAAACTTGTAAAATATACTTTTGATCACAGATTTACATAAAACTTACACGGTCTAATGATGATGATACATAGTAGAAAACATCCCCTGAAATATTTCTGTCTGAAATGCCGTATTTGATGAGAAATGAATAAACTAATTTTCCGATTGGAGTTTATCGCTCAGTGAGCGTTTTATTCATTTGTTGAACCTATATGATTTCATGCAAATGTGTAATCGGTTTTTCACTATTTTCTCGTGACCCAGATGGCCGATCGATCTCAAACTTCTACAGGTTTGTCAGTTTATGTATATGGTGGATTACATAAAGTGCTTACACTGCCAGCAACTGTTTTGTTAGCAACAACCAATTCTGTAATGTTCCTTTAAATGGCTGCCGACACATTTTTCAAGACAACCGGCCAGGCTATTTTTCAAGATGTACATTGTGGTTGCCAGCCTGTCTTAAAATAGTAAAGAATTTATTTTTTTCGGCAGAGATCGTTAAAATTTATCCTTTAAAAAAAGAAAAAAGAAGAAGAAGTAGAAAAAAAAGGAAGCGGCCTCTAAAAAGGAAGCGGGCGGGGAGGCTAAACATGTCTGGTTCTTTACTTGGCCTAAAGCACAGAGTACAAGTTTAATGTCTTGGTTGTTTTTTTCCCTCTCTGTGGGAAATCTTGCCTCCAGAGCTCCAAATGTCAAAATATTGCTTTGAGGTCGTGACCTCTCAGCTTACTGTACGGGGAAACAAACGAAATGACACGCTGTGATTGGATGCGTGGGTTTAGTGGAAGGCCTTGACCCCTGGTCTTGTTATGTTGCGAGTGGAACTTAGGGGGCATTCAGGGGAATCGATGTTTAGAAATTTCCAGCTTTTTTTTCAAGTTTGTTTTGATCCACCCTCCCATTCCAACATGTTGATTGTTAAATATTGACAGACTATTTTACCCTCGATTCACTGGAGGACAAAGTAATGCTTCAAATGAATATTTTAGACCAACTGGTCTCTCCCAGCTCAGGAGTTTACTGGCTTCTCATGGCTTCTTGAAAACCAGAGGACTAGAATTAATGTACATGTACTCTTCCAAAAACCAAAGATGTACCATCCCTTTATGATGTGTTTCTTGAAAACTAGAGGATTGGAATGAATGTACTCTTCCAAAAACCAAAGATGTACCGTCCCTTTATGATGTGTTTCTTGAAAATTAGAGGACTGGAATGAATGTACTCTTCCAAAAACCAATGATGTACCATCCCTTTATGATATGTTTCTTGAAAACTAGAGGATTGGAATGAATTTACTCTTCAAATAACCAATGATGTACCATCCCTTTATGGTATGTTTCTTGAAAACTAGAGGATTTGAACGAATGTACCCTTCCAATAACCAATGATGTACCATCCCTTGTTTCTTGAAAACTTGAGGATTGGAATGAGTGTATACTCTTCCACAAACCATTGATGTACCATCCCTTTATGGTAAGTTTCTTGAAAACTAGAGGATTGGAATGAATGTACCCTTCCAATAACCAATGCTGTATCCCTTTAAAGTAACATCATTCTGGTGGTATATCTAAACGCATGTCAATAGGTCACCTGCAGGTGTCAACCCCTTTGAGTAAGAGGCATTATTGAGACCCTCCTTGGCTTAATTTTTGACAATGTTAAGGTCAAAGGTGGCAGAGTTGGAAACCTCTCAGGGGCCTGAGGATATATATTTATATATTTTTTGAGTGGGTGTAAAGCATAGGACGTGGTGTAAAGCTACATGTACAATTATGTCTGTCTGCTGGTGGAGTTATTCAGTGGAAACTTTTGGGCTGTGGGAACTTTTGGGCTGTGGGAACTGTTGGGCTGTGGGAACTGTTGGGCTGTGGGAACTGTTGGGCTGTGGGAACTGTTGGGCTGTGGAACTGTTGGGCTGTGGGAACTGTTGGGCTGTAGAAACTGTTTGGGCTGTGGGAACTGTTGGGCTGTGGAACTGTTGGGCTGTGGGAACTGTTGGGCTGTGGGAACTGTTGGGCTGTGGGAACTTTTGGGCTGTGGGAACTGTTGGGCTGTAGAAACTGTTTGGGCTGTGGGAACTGTTGGGCTGTGGGAACTGTTGGGCTGTGGGAACTGTTGGGCTGTGGGAACTGTTGGGCTGTGGGAACTTTTGGGCTGTGGGAACTGCTCAGAAGTTTTGGGCTGTCCTACACATTGTTGGCTTTGTATGTACAACTGGACATGGTAGATGACAGAGTTTGGAAACCACATGCCAATCTCTACTCTGGAGTTGTTCAGTTGTTCGTTCTGGATCAAAATATAAGGCCATCTCCCCTACTAGTTTTGGCGTACATAACTTGACACTTGCATGTAGGCCCAAATTTATAAAACTTGTCGGCAGAAATTATCACTTTTCATTCAGACCTAGATGCATTATATCCTGACTGCATTAATTACACTCAAGGTTCTGGTTTGTTTATCCCATGCCAATCCCACTAAATCCATTCAAAAGGAGATTATCCCAGTGTGCCAGACAGATAATCCCCATCCTCAGCACATCCATTTGCCACAAGTTTGTGAATTGGCTGGAATTGCAGATTCCAAGGATGATCCCATTCATGCACTGTTGATCTGCTCTTACAAGAACAGCCGTTACACCCTCTGAGTGGATTGTCTTTTAAGAGTAGTCTGAGGTCACTGCGGTATTGATTGGGATTATTGCTGAGATCAATTGAACTGTGATTGTCTGACCATGGAGGAAGTCCTTTTTGTGTGTGCTGACATTCACGATCAATGGAAGCGCTGGTCAGTAGCTAATAATAACCAAGGTAAAGAACATGGCGTGTCGTGGACGAGTGGTCTAATGCACTGGACTCAAGTTCTGTGCCCAATTTTACAGAGTTTGCTTAAACCAAAAATGTAGCTAAGCATGTACGCCTACCAGAATAAGTATACCAGCCAAAATACCATGTCACATGTTATATATGTACACAGCCTCAGTGTAACTGCACATTGGAGAGTGTGCAAAGTTACACTGTGTACTTACATGCATTCCACCACCCCCTGACTCCACAGGTACAAAACTGTAATAATCACAGTGTGATTTATGTGAGCCAGACTATAAATGAGGACATTCTTTTGACATGGCCCTTGACCTTTGACCTGGCTGCTATTGGAGATTGAGAAGCCCGGTTTAGTGGCGTTCAGTTTTCGCTTGATCTCGGGTGCTAGGGTTTGAGTGTAAATCAATCCACAGTTGTGCGGAATGGTTGTGAGTTTCATGGGATGTTTACTATGGATTGGATGTTTATACACAAACGTTGCAACTGACTGTATGGGGGTGTCTCCGGGGCCCAATCTACAATGACCCAACCCTCTTTGAGAAGGCAAGGCCATTTTCATTTCACAGTAAGGGCACTTCCACTGGAAAATCTATGGAGTCTATGGAGAACTTTTGAAGGGGCAGCCAAGGCCAAGACCAGGAGGGCAACAGAGGCCATGGCCTCCGTGGACTTGGTGTAATTCCAGGCAGCCAAGGCCAAGACCAGGGGGGCAACAGAGGCCATGGCCTCCGTGGATTTTTTGTAATTCCAGGCCTGTGTTATGGCATCGCTGTCCACACATTTCACATGCTGTACAGATTTCTCTTTTTTTTGTGTGTGTTTTTTTTTCACTGCCCTCTCGTATGCCTGTGCAAA
Organism: Pycnopodia helianthoides; assembly: GCA_032158295.1. Classification (NCBI taxonomy): domain Eukaryota; kingdom Metazoa; phylum Echinodermata; class Asteroidea; order Forcipulatida; family Asteriidae; genus Pycnopodia; species Pycnopodia helianthoides. The sequence continues at coordinate 3,801,298 of CM063257.1, forward strand.
TGAGCTGCATGAAGAATGGGAGATGTATCAGGGAAGAAAAATTTCAAACTATTATCTGAATTTAGACTTTTTCAAGTCTGCCCGGTAAACAAACAAAAATGCTGTATTTTTCGACAAATTAAATAAGTCTGGGTCTTTGAGCTACTTCTCTAGTACTATTTCATTTTTGAAATGGCAAGGCCATTTTCATTTTGCAAAGGGCACTTCCATTAGAAAAATCTTAAAGTCTATTGGAAAATGTTGAAGGGGCACCAAGGCCAAGACCAGGGGGCAACAGAGGCCATGGCCTCCGTGGCCTCCGTCCATTTCCAGGCCTGCTATATAGGAGGATACTGTTCCCAAAAGTTCATCGGAACCAGCTATAACTCCAGGGGTAACCAAAAGGTGGAAATGCCATTTTTTTCAATGTACCTCCTAAGATCTGGATCCCAGCTTTAGACTTATGTTGTAGTTGTCGGAAGTGACTCTCGCTCCTGTTTTAAAGTACACATCAGGCCTTGCGCTTAAGCTTTTTGTGAAGTAGCCCGCCGGGCCAGCAAACTGTGCATTTTACTTGCCCCCAGGAAGTTTTAGTAGCCCAGATATAAACAAGAATTGCCATATACGTGTAATGTTCTGATGTGTTGATGATTAATGATCAAATGAAGTTATATCCACACACTCAATAACGATTAACACATTTTATACATTAATTATTTACATTTGAAAAGGAAGAAATGAGCATTTTAATGAGCATTGTAGGTTGCATAGTTTTTACATGTAGTAGCCCACAGGGCAAGTTAAAAGTGGTGTTTACTAGCCCATAGCATTTTTTACTAGACAATGTACGCCGGGCTAGTGTTAAGGGCGAGCCCTGCACATGTATGTATCCCTCCAGCCCTACTTAAACCACAGCATCATCAGCAGTCAAGCTCCCTCCTGAGTGACTAGCATACACGTAGGCCTAGTATGTAGCTTTCTGTTGTTGGTGAACAAACCGCGCAGAGCCAACACTTTTTTTTCCCCCAAATAAGTTTTATACCTCTGGAGTACGTGTGTACTTCAACATTGAATGTTGATTTACATGTATGGTATATCTAGGCCTACATGTATTATTGTATCCCAAACTCGGGTGCAGCGGTAGGAGATTTTGATTCGATCCGCAACCATTCTTAGTCACTCTTAAATCCAGGCCATCAAAAGCTTAAATACATTGTCCCCCTCGCACACACAAAAAAAACCAAAAAACGAGAAGCTTTTGACAACTCCCTGCCAGTGCTTCACAAAGACCTACTTTAACAAAACCCACTGTGGCTGTGAATTGCCCCCTGACTGTGGGGAGGGAAATGTGGACCACCGTAAATACAGGGTCATAAAAACTTGTTTCCTTGTAAAACGCTTGCAAGCAAATATGCTTAAAGGAACATTACAGAATTGGTTTTTGCTAACAAAACAGTTGCTGGCAGTGTAAGCACTTTATGTAATCCACCGTATACATAAACTGACAAACCTGTAGAAGTTTGAGATCGATCGGCGATGTGGGTCACGAGAAAATAGTGAAAAACCGATTACACATTTGCATGAAATTATATAGGTTCAACAAATGAATAAAACACTCACTGAGCGATAAACTCCAATCGGAAAATTAGTTTATTCATTTCTCATCAAATATGGCATTTCAGACAGATATATTTCAAGGGATGTTTTCTACTATCATCATCATTAGACCGTGTAAGTTTTATGTAAATCTGTGATCAAGAGTATATTTTACAATTACCAATTCTGTAATGTTCCTTTAAAAACAGTAGCTATCAAACTAGTGCACTTTAAAGGCAGGGAATAGAAATTGCAGTCTCCATTTTCCGGAACACTGATCTTTGTAGAGCTGCTTAAAAAAAGCAGGAAATATTGCTTAATAATTTGCTACATGTACACGTATGCAAAAATGGGCAAGATGCCAGTTTCAAATGGAACATGTCAGGCCTGGGGTCGATTTCACAAAACTCTTCCTAACTTAGGACTAGTCCTAGGCAATGCTAAGACATAGGACTAGTCCTAAGTACTGGTCCTAACTTAGGACTAGTCCTATCTCTTAGCATTGCCTAGGACTAGTCCTAAGTTAGGAAGAGTTTTGTGAAATCGACCCCTTGTTTTTCATCTTAGAGAGGGCACTCCCATTGGAAAATCTTCAAGTCTATTGGGCAGCTTTTGAAGGGGCACCAAGGCCAAGAGCAGGGCAACGGAGGCCAGATGGCCTCCGTTGAAATTCCAGGCCTGACATGTGATGTGGCAGGTATTTTGGCTGGTGACCTTATTCTAGTAAGCATGATATTTTGCAAAGGTATTCCGAACATAATGCATGAAATAACAAACCTGTGAAAATTTAGGCTCAATTGGTCATCGAAGTCGCAAGAAATTAATGAAAGAAAAAACACCCTTAATAGAATTGTGTGCTTTCAATATGCCTGAAAAAGGCTTCATGCCTGGAAAGCCTTTCTCCGATTCCAATTTTTGGGTGTAAATTTTCCTCTTTCTCTAAAACCACATTACTTCAAAGGGGGCCGTTTCTAACAATGTTTTTTAATGTCAACAGCACTCCGGTAACAAGTGAGTTTTTATGGTCATTAAATTGTGGAGTAATTACCAAAAGTTTACCCTTTAAGAATTTTAATTACATGGATACGACCATTACGTGCATGAATGTGGAAAGTGTACATGCTGTACATGTACGTAAAAGGTATGTGATTTTGCAAAAAAAATTCTTAATGGCCTCTCGTTTAGGCCCTAGCAGAGTCTTTCTCAGAGGCTGGTTGACATCACAACACAAATATACAGACATGTACAGTACGTGTAACAGATGCAGGGGTAGATGTGGTTGGTTGTCAGGAATTTTTCCCCCGACGCGAGGAATTTCCATCGATCTCCCGTCAGCGTTGGATTTTTCTCGGAAGCAATGAAGTGGCATTACAGAGCTGCAAGACACACTAGCCCTTGTTACACAGGGCTCAAAATTTACACTGGACCGCGGGCCCTGAGGACCAGTGATTTCAGCCCCAGGGCCAGTAATCTCATAACTGGACAAGTTCCATGGACAAGTCCATTAAGACTCTTGTGCTTTTTTTTGTCCAATGTTGACTTTGCAGGCCTGGAATTACACCAAGGCCACAGAGGCCATGGCCCCCCTGGTCTTGGCCTCTGTGCCCCTTCAAAAGTTTCCCATTAAGGCTCTTTAAGATTTTCTAATGGAAGTGCCCTTCGCAAAATGAAAAAAAGGCCTTGCCCTCTCAAAGATGAAATTCCAGGCCAGAAATGATGTAGTTAAATGCCTTTTACTATGTGAACTAACACGGTCCGCCATTCCGTACCACATTTTTGACTCCACAAAAATTACGGATCGTGTCAGTTCACGAAGTGAGAGGAAAACCACACAATTTTGAGAGGCACTCCAGGCCTGGAATTACACGAAGGCCACGGAGGCCATGGCCTTTGTTGCCCTGGTCTTGGCCTTGGTGCCCCTTCAAAACTTTCCCATAGACTTTAAGATTTCACAATGGAAGTGCCCTTTACAAAATGAAAATGGCCTTGCCCTCTCCAAGATGAAATTCCAGGCCTGGCACTCACGAGTGTGAATCGTCATACTTTTAAAACATCTTTCCAACCTTCCATTTCATAACAAACGCTTTTTGCAGCCCCAAAGCGCCCAGTCCGAAAGGCAATGTGTCCCTTTCAATTGGAGCCCAAAGCGTCTTGGGAGATTAGGAACAAAGAGAAAGAACTTCACCGCTCGACCTTCTTAATCCAGACAGACTACAGCTCTTGGTTTACTTACTGAGCACACCATCCGATAACACAATATCTAGTCCATCAGCTCTCCCCCCCCCTGCTGCTGTGATGGATGCGGTTGCTATGGCGATAGGTCATTCAGACAATGAGATTGCCTTTTCACCCCCCCCCCCCCTAGTGGCTGTTTTTAAGATTGTCCTGATTGTCAATGTAATTTGTCAAATTTGAGCCATGTTTTATAGTGATGCCTGTTTTTAATAGGCTTTGAGGTCGTCTAGATTTTGCGTTTTTTTTTTTCTTTTCTTCTCCATCTTCAAATTTATTCATGAAGACTGGTTTAAATGTTCATTTTTAAATTGAACAGATTTCCCAAGGACCTCATTTTCCGGTTCCCCCGTAATTTTCCTTTTGGAAGGCCGACTGTGTCTGCATCAATAAGATTTGAGACTCTAAATTTGATTTGATGTTTTTTTTTTTTTTTGTTTTTTTTTTGATTTTCAAGTGTATTCATGCAAACTGCAGAGCTGCCAACTCTCCCTGATTGTGAAGAAAAATTCCCTGAAAATAAACCAGTCTTTCCGTGTCCTGATGAACAAATTCGAAAATCTCCCTGATTGTGGAAGCATTGTCCCCAGGTGATGTTGAATGTAATTTTTTTTTATGAATATCTCCCTGGTTGCAAAACGTAGAATGTTGGCAGCTCTTGAGACCGTTTTAAAGTGTCTGTTTTTAAATTGATTCAGATTTTTTCCCAAGGGTCTCGTTTTTTGTGGTCCCCGGGAATGATTTCGTCCGGCAATCTTATTGCATCGCAAAACATTTTTGAATGAATTGTGTTTTGTGCACTCTAAATTCTTTTAAAAGCAGCTCTATGAAATTGGGCCCTGTTGGTCGATTCATCCGTTTTTTAGATTTTCTAAACCTCGGCGATGATTTCTTTCCAATAAATTTCTGTTGTGGGACTGTTTTGGCACCTGCTCTTAGTCTTAGATTCAAGTCTAGATTATGTCCATAATTCCTGTCCCCCACTTCAATTGATTGGACTTGGAGGCATGCAGCCTGTTTCTACAAGTCCGTTTTGAATATATTTGTTTCCCAATTTTCCTTGAATTTTTGAAGCTGGACTGCTGTGCCTCTGTTGTTTGAATAAGGGAATCAATGTGTGGTGAAGAGGTTTTAAACTAGTGGTTTAAACCCGCCGAGGCCTGGTTCTTGATAATATCACTGAGACGAACCCATTCATAAATACCTCTCTCCTAAAAATATCCAAAAACCCTGTAAAAGTTGAGAACAAATCTGACAGTTTAGCCTTAGCTCACCTCGACTCGGCGTTGAATTTCTATGCGTGTAGAAAAACCGCGTCGGGCAATTTTCGAACTTGCGCGCTTAAGTTTCAAGCTATCGCACGCAAGTTTCCAACTTGCGCGAAATAAACTATGCGGCTTACCAAATTTGCGCGCTCCGCGCAAACGTGATAGCGCCCTCTTTGACAAAAAGTTGCCAGGCCATGTTTAAACACTTCTAGCCGGTGTTATATCGTCCGTTTAAACACCCCCACGTGATGTCCTCTCGTCCAATCAGAATGGATAAACTGACCCAGGTATTTATGAATAAGGATAACAAACATAGTTGTTTAATTTTAGTCATTCGGAAACTGAAAGCTTCCTGATTATGAAGTTCATACTAGAACATTTTGTTTCCGTGAAATACACATTATTTCCCCTCTAAAATGAAGTCATATTTGAGAAAACTGTCTCTGAAAGCCCTCTTTTTTTTTTAAACACGCAACAGCTGATTTTGGTTACGTTGCAACCAAAATTAAGAATAATGAGTAACTTACACATTACATGCCTAAAATTGTGCATGTTTCACTGTCTGTGCCTGTGTTGTTAGCACCACCAATCCTGTACATGTATAATACATGTACCTGTCAATTCAGCTTTACCAATCCTGTATAACACCTGCCAAGATTTGAATTTTGAATATATTCATTTCTCCATTTTCCTCTGTATTTTCAAAGCCGAACTACCGTGCGTCTGCTTTGAAATTCGCTCCACGTACATTTGACAGTTAGATCATTTTTGTTGGGCTTCCTATCCGGGAGTTAATGTATACTATGCGAGGAACTGTAGCTCCTCGTGTGATATGTATTTTTAGGTCTTGGAGTGGCTCTCAGGCTGCCTCAAGCATTAAACGGCATCATGTGTCGCTAATAAGTGGAAATGGGCAACTCGTGTATGCAGTTTGCTTTTACAGGTGTTACCGGTGGTCGTTCCGTGTGCTTAATACCAGTGTGTGCTTAATACCAGGAACCACGTGGACTACTTATTTGTACAAGTGTGGGTTGGGGTGTAGATAAATCTTCCTAATGCTCAACTCAATTGACCGAGATTTATGTTACATTTATAAAGAGAGTATGTTAATTGACATCTTTACATACATTTGTTGTTGTATTCTGTGGCGATTAGCAGTCGAACTAAAATCCCACACTCTGTTGCGCTGTTGCTACATGTACACATGTAACAATATTAATAATAATAAGTGGTTCTTATATAGCGCATTTTACATTAAGGTATCAATGTGCTTTACATTAGTGCCCTGGTCGTTGGGCCAATTTGCATTCCTGTAATCTGAGCCTCCCAAAATAATGTGTTTTGTTTTCTATGAAATCAAAATTGTTCAAAAGGGGGATGCAACACAAGGTCAAATGTTAATTTCTGCTAGAAGCATGGCCCGATTTGCAGTATTTGTGTGCGTACGTGAACTGAAATTAGACGTATGTGATATACAACGCACTGTTGTTTTCATTGTTGGTATTTATACTTATTACTTTATTTGGCCATTTATACAAGGTTAAACAAAATACACGCAGTTGAAATAAGATACAGTTGAAAGCCTCCCGTGCGGTAAAAAAAAAAGGCCTACAAGTTAAATTTCATGATAGAATGTTGTGCATACTGCCCACATAATCTTGTTCTGTAGAGGGCGCCGCACAACGTTGAATTCCGAGGTTAGCAGGGAGAGCCATGAGACTGTGCCCGGTTTAAGCGAGGGAGTTACCCCCCACTCAACCTTGTTGATTAATTCAGTGTGAGTCAGTGCTCCATACTGAAGTACTTTATGGGAGTGAATATTATGACTGACCAGCAGTGCAGTGTAGTGTGTTATTGATCCTAATGAGTCAGACAGCAGGGTGGGTCCCGTGGGTCCCCCCCCCCCCCCCCGCATATTGATTCTGCGCAGAGTGCAACAGAGATCTAGTGGACATAATGGCTGTCTTGGTCTTCATTGACAATAGCATTGTCAGGGCTCGATTTTGACAGTGGACTGCAGGCCCGAGGCCAGTGATTTTTTTAGCACTGGGCCAGTAAACTCATGACTGGACAAGTCTTGTGGTTTCAATTCAATAACAGTCTTGAACAGAAACAAATTATGTTCAAATGTTGACTTTGAGTCCGATAAAAAACACTTTCGATTGTATTGAGTAGTGATTGTACCCAAGTTAAAGACAAATGAGGTAAATTTTCTCTTACTTTTAAGTGCTTGTTCGAGTGAAACCAGTTAAATGCTTGTTGAACTGTACAAAGAAGTCTTTTCTCAGTTTGAATCAGGCGCCAATTTCACGAAACTTTATGCAACTGCGTAAGTCCACTTGCGCAACATTGATTGCGTAAGTTGTGCACCACTAACACAATAAATCTTGCACAAGCAGACTTACGCAGTTGCGTAAAGTTTCTCTGAAATCGGCTGCTGGTCTTGTAAACATTTTGAGATACAAGTCCTGTGGTCTTGTGGATTCCCCCCCCCCCCAAAAAAAAAAAATTAAAAAAAATTGAGCCCTGAAAATGTGTACATGTTGTGAGCGCTGTTAAAGACATCATGACCGACAGAAAGAGGGCAGGTAGGGAATGACCAACAATTTTGCATTGGAAATATTTAAAGAGACAACCCAGGGCCCCAATTTGGACAGTGGTAGAGTGCCCCTTTAACTTTACACAACTGCTAGACACTCACCAAAGTGCCCCTTTGACGTTCTACAACTGTCGGACAGTCATCAGAGTGCCCCTTTACAACTTTCCACAACTGTTGGGTAGTTGTCAGAGTGCCCCTTTAACGCCCAAATTGACCTCACTAGGGACACACTAGTATAGTTATTCAATCCAATCTGCAATCTGTTTTTATCTGATTAGGAAATAACACAGTGCTCATATTTCCCCCTTCATACATACTGTACCTTTCTTTACACTCATTGAGTGTCTTGTGGGAAATACAACTATTGAGACTAAACTATGTGAAAAATGCATGATACAGGGTGACACTACAGGGCTTGCATAGTTAATGTACAATGTGTATGTAATGTAGACCATTCTAATGGGCCAGGCAGTACAGGGGCCGATTTCACAAAGCTCTAAGATTCATCTTAAGATAAGTTGTCAGTATCACCATAGTGATTGGTAGTGTGACACCACACTTTGCTTAGCAATTACGATTGATTCGCAGCTAAGATCAATCTTAGCTCTTTGTGAAATCGAGCCCTGGCCATGTACATATAACCCTTGTTAACAGAAAGAGCGATCTTGTACATTCCGGGGCCAGTCTGGCAGGCAAGATACTACACTGGTCATCGGGGAAATTTTTACATCATGTGTCATAATTTCCACACCAATTTAAGAATTGTAAAAATAACAGCTCTACAAGTTTGAAGTTGCCCCCCCCCTTCTTCATATCGAAAGTTGATGAAAATTGCACAGTTCGATCACCATTGAAATAGACTATGTTACGTTGTCCCCCATTGAGATGTGTACAAATCGTGACTGCAGGAAGTCCAGGCTCTGCGGCTCTTTTGTAAACCTGTGATGTCGAAGGTCACATGGTCCACAAGGATCGTTTAGAAATGTCAAAAGACAATTTAACTGAAAATCAAAATTCAACATGTGTGATTCGCAATAGAGTGTGCTCTCTAAAGTTTGGCAAGGAGAAGCAAGGCCTGGAATTTCATCTTTGAGAGGGCAAGGCCATTTTTATTTTGTAAAGGGCACTTCCATTGGAAATTCTTAAAGTGTAAGGGAAACTTTTGAAGGGGCACCAAGGCCAAGACCAGGGCAACGGAGATCATGGCCTCCGTGGCCTCCGTGTAATTCCAGGCCTGAGAAGCCATTTTTGCATACATGTACATGTAGTTAGTCCCATGGGAAATGATTGTCAAATGTTGTTGGTCCTCACACAGCGCCCCGTCTCACACCCCCGACTGTTTAAGTTTGTTTGTGGTTTGCAAAGCAGAGGTCATGTGTTTTTCTGTGTATTCGCCAGTTTGACATAAGAGGGTAATTTTTTGTGCGGCTGGTAAATGTTTTTCTCAGATTCACGTCAGCCATATATTTGTTCCAAACTGCTGGTGCTCCGCTGAGTTGCGAATCCAATTTTTTAGTCGACTGCTGTTTGGGAAAAATGGCCTCTCTGGGTTAAACTATAGAGGGCGCACTGTTGTTACCATATTTATAAAGTGTTCTTTCAAACCATAATATTTTTAGAATAATGTTTATTTTCATTTAAAGGCAGTGGATACTGTAAAACTTTTTACAATTTCTTCTATATTTAACTGTATTTCTTTGTCACTTTCCACTGTATTTTCCAGAACGCCATTTTTTAAGAAGACGGGAATGGTTTAGCGACTGAATTTTTTCGCCGATAAGTTTTCCACCTGGTTAGAATGCCTGATAGACACAATGGCCAGGACCAAGCTCTGAGGAGTGCCATCACCAAGGCCCAGCAAGACCTGATCGCAGAGCCCGATACTCCCACCTACATCCTCAAGACCGTCAGACAACAGGTAAAAAGCGTAAAAAACTTACTTTAGTGTAATTTGTGATTGTTTTGCCCTTGGGAAAAATCTGTTAAAAGCCTGCACCATGTGAACAGTAGGTCAGCCATTGTACTTGATAAAATATTTTTACATTTTTTTCCAAGGACCAAATATCATGCCTGATTGGAAACTCTTAAATTCTGTGGGAAACTTTTGAAGGGGCCACCAAGGCCAAGAACAGGGCAACAGCGGCCACGGCTGGCCTCCGTGGCCTCCCTGTAACTCCAGGCCCGGGCAACTTGCTTAATCATGATGGTGGGATGGGAAGGGGTACATGTACCTGAGGGGTGGGGTACCTTAGGGGTGGGGTACCTTAGGGGTGGGGTACCTTAGGGGTGGGGTACCTTATGGGTGGGGGTACCCCTGTGTGGCCAAGTAAGCAAGAACATTGTAACCATTTCGTCTAGATACATGAAGGATTTAGAGCTTTGCATATGTAATGGAGCATACAATGTAGCAAGGTTTATTGTGACGCCATGTACACGTAGAAAAATCTCTAGCAGTTGTTGCAGTTCTAAGATGTAGAGCAACACCCGCCAGTTCTTTTCAGAACAATTATGTTCATGTACAATGTACATGGTTTTACCGCAAACCTTACTAGAGTTTGTGTACTTTTGCAGATTTAAAAAAATAAAACAATAAAAATTGTATCCTAAAAGTGCACTGGGCTTCTCATTTCTTACTCCCTCAGGATTTTTAGCTTGACAATTCTTCAGTTTTGTTTTAAGTGGTAAGTTATCAAACTACACGTGACTTTTGTTTTTGTCGGCTGAATGTCAAGCAAACGGTGTATGTACTACATGTAGTTTTAACACAAAGTTAACAGCGGCCTTGGTTAACCCTAATATGCAATCTCCTAGGCACCTTTTGGTGCACAAACTTAAAACTAAAATGTGACTCCCAAGTAAGTCCACTCCTCACGCCGGAAAACAGACAGTTTACGGAAATAATGAAATCACAGTTTAAAGAAGTTGAAATTCCCGTGAGACTTGCACTAGTCTGTTTTAAAACCATTTCCATTGCTAATATTTCTTGGGTATTCAAGCCTTGCTGCCACCCCAATGTTGTGTGTACCATTTCGGGAATTAATTACAAAAACTGCATGTTATTGAAGACACCTCCCCCCCCAAACAAAGATATTGACAAAATAGGGAGACTGCCAACATAGGGCTAGATAGCTCAGTTGGTAGAGCGCCGGTACGTTGATCCGGAGGTCGTTGGTTCAAATCCCGCTCTAGTCAATTTGTCTTTGTTCAACCCCAAACTAAGACAAAAAAAAGAGTGACAATTCCAGAGCATTTCCTGGCAGGCAAGATACTACACTGGCCATAAGAGAAATTGTACATTTTGTATCACGGTAGTTACCACATGAAATCAAGAATTATGAGGGGGAGAAAAAAAAAGAAAAAAAAGAAAGCTGAACAGGTTCTGAGATGCGCTTCCCTCGGCCCTTTTCTTCAAATCAAAAGTTGAGGAAACAAAGTTGCATGAATGCCTACAGTACTTCATAAAATGCAAGAATTTATTTTCATTTATTTTCACGGGGCTCTGTGGCTCTTTTGTAAAAAATTAAATGAAAAATCCATGTAATGTCACAGGTCACATGGTCTACAGTTTGCTGACTTCATAACAATCTCATTGACCTTTTGGTGATCTCTGTCTTTCTTTTCCTAATTTCTGTGGTGTTAAGATGTAGCGCTAACTTGTATAGCTCATATCATTTTGCATCTATAAATTTGAGTTATTGCCTGTGTGTGGAACATGTACGGTGTACTTGTCATCTGTAATGCATCTCCAGTACCTTAATGTAAACAGAGTTTTTAAAGTTCTAGCAAATTTTGGCACCGTTCGCGAGTGCTGCGGACAGAGATGTGGTTGGTACCCCGCTGCTGTCACCAAACACGGATGGATTGACGTTCTCAATGAAAATACCATAACTGTTTTTGTAGACAAGTAGACACCGTATTCAGCTGGAACTTTCACATGTGACTTTTATTGTATCTTTCTTGACAATTTTGCCTATGAATCAGCATTCTGTGGAGAAAAACCAATCTATGATTCTACCTTTAAACGAATGAGTTTCCAGATGCAATGTATGACCGCTGAGTGTAGACTGAATGAAGAATGAGTCGATTGTTCCCGTGCATCTGTACATGGGCTGCGGTGTACCACAGTGTCATTCTGCTAAAAAAAAAAGAATTAAGAAGAAAAAAAGTATGATATCCCACAGGTTTGATGTTAGAGGTTACATCTGTGAGTTATTGAAAGTCACCACGGTAACAAGCCCCGTCCCTTTGTGCTTGAAAACCAGAGGATTGGAATGAATGTACTCTTCCAAAAACCAAAGATGTACCATCCCTTTATGATATGCTTCTTGAAAACTAGAGGATTGGAATGAATGTACTCTTCCAAAAACCAATGATGTACCATCCCTTTATGATATGTTTCTTGAAAACTAGAGGATTGGAATGAATGTACTCTTCCAAAAACCAAAGATGTACCATCCCTTTATGATATGCTTCTTGAAAACTAGAGGATTGGAATGAATGTACTCTTCCAAAAACCAATGATGTACCATCCCTTTATGATATGTTTCTTGAAAACCAGAGGATTGGAATGAATGTACTCTTCCAAAAACCAAAGATGTACCATCCCTTTATGATATGCTTCTTGAAAACTAGAGGATTGGAATGAAAGTACTCTTCCAAAAACCATTGATGTACCATCCCTTTATGATGTTTTATAAAAAACTAGAGGATTGGAATCAATGTACTCTTCCAAAGATCATCGCTATACCATCCTTTAACCTGAGGACAAGGACACTATTTCTCTCTACTAATGGTTCCTGGATTCACTTCACATACTGTTCTGATTGAATGCATCCCAGGGCAGGCTGGTATCAATTTACGCTCTATCCCCCCCCCCCCCCACTACATCTTGCAAGGGTGACTGTAACCAGTGGTGCATGGCTGTGATCAGTCCAATAGTAATTACAGCTTGTCTGGCAATTAGGAGGAATCCATCCACCAAGAAAATGTTTGTCATTAGTTAAAGGGGTTAAAAATGATTGAGCATGTGTAAAGCGGGGTTGGGGGGGGAGGGGACAAGACAAATGTACAAAGCCATCAAGTTCTGATTAAACCAGCTGGATGCACTTAGGGCTCGGATCAAGGTGTGAGCTAGAGAAGGGCTGTGGTGGGGCATCAATGTTGATTTATTTATAATGCAAGTTCGCCCCCAAACAAGGCTGAAAGCCACTCTTGGTAAGGGGGCTACAAGAAGGAAACATTCAATGATGAAAAAAAGTCAGGGGAGCTGAAGGTAGGAATTGATATCCCTCTTAAAACAGTCTAGATTGTAGGATGGAGGGAAACATGCACCAGGCAAGGAGTTTCAAAGAGATGCAGTATGTGGAATACATAAGCTGTTGGAATGGCTCTTTGTTCTACATCTCAGCAAATACATATAGTGTATAGGTGAGAAGAAGCAGAAAGCCTGGTTCCAGGCTCAAACACCCTGATAGGAGGAACCAGGTCGGACCACACTGGCACTCTGTTTTGAATTCTGACATCTGTAGGACGTTCACATTTGTGTACATATATGTAGTGTTAAGGTCAAGTGTTAAACTGTGAGAGGTGTCAATTTTGGGTAAATGAAGGAAAAATGACCGGAGAGGGATTTGAACTTGCCAATCACCGCAGGGACAGAGAATTAGTTCACATTGTGTCCAAATAATCCTCTATTTCTGGTGATTCACAGAGTCTGTAGGCCTAAACCTCCTAAATTGTAACATCTGGGAGGTTCTGGATCTAAAATATAAAGGGGGAACTCAGGCATGAGGGCCAAGTGCAGGCATTTTCAAAACCAATGGTGATCCATCCCTTTATGATGTGTTTCTTGAAAACTAGAGGATTGGAATGAATGTACTCTTCCAAAAACCAATGATGTACCATCCCTTTATGATATGTTTCTTGAAAACTAGAGGATTGGAATGAATGTACTCTTCCAAAAACCAATGATGTACCATCCCTTTATGATATGTTTCTTGAAAACTAGAGGGTTGGAATGAATACAAGTTTATAACATCAAGGAGGTTCTGGGTCTAGAATAAGGGGGAATCTGGGCCTGGGAGCCATTTCCAGGTATTTTCAAGTTCGTCAAATCAAATCCCGGAGATAAATTTTATTATAGAATATCAACCGCCCCTCCCTCCTCCTCCCCTCCTGGCATTTTCTAGTTGCTGTAGTAATGCATGCTGTCTAACTTTAGTGTTGCAAATTTTTCATGCTTTGTTTCTCTTTTACTTCAAACTTACAATGTACGTTGCATGGCATATGCAAGGGGATCGTAAAGGTTTCTGTTCTTGTTTGTTTCATGTAATTTTATTTGCTTTCAAAACAATCGCTTCTCCATTAACTTCCTGTTTTCACTCTGTTTTCTTGTATCCGGTTTTTTGGTCAGCCTTTTCTTATTTTCATTCCCTTTTTCATTTCAGTTCTTGTGCATTAATGGTCTTTTTGCCGACCTGTTTTGCCGTTCCCTCGGTTCTGGCCTCACTCTAGTGGCTCTGAAATGCTGAATTCTTGCTCAAGAGATTCATATTAAAACACTTTATACTGAGAGACTAATATAGCGGCCGCAAGTGGCTTGTACCGAAAGGCCAGTAGCGGCCGGCAAACAGCCATAAGGTTTGACCTACTTTCAATCAACCAAAGAGATCTGTTTTGCCGTTCCCTCGGTTCTGGCCTCACTCTAGTGGCTCTGAAATGCTGAATTCTTGCTCAAGAGATTCATATTAAAACACTTTATACTGAGAGACTAATATAGCGGCCGCAAGTGGCTTGTATCGAAAGGCCAGTAGCGGCCGGCAGACAGCCATAAGGTTTGACCTACTTTCAATCAACCAAAGAGATCTGTTTTGCCGTTCCCTCGGTTTCGGCCTCACTGTAGTGGCTCTAAAATGCTGAATTCTTGCTCAAGAGAATCATATTAAAAACCCTTTATAGAGACTAACAAAGCGGCTTGTATCGAAAGGCCAGTAGCAGCCGGCAGACAGCCATAAGGTTTGACGTACTTTCAATCAACCAAAGAGATCTGTTTTGCCGTTCCCTCGGTTTCGGCCTCACTGTAGTGGCTGTAAAATGCTGAATTCTTGCTCAAGAGAATCATATTAAAAACCCTTTATAGAGACTAACAAAGCGGCCGCAAGCGGCTTGTACCGAAAGGCCAGTAGCGGCCGGCAGACAGCCATTGACCTACTTTCAATCAACCAAAGAGGTCGAAATAGCGACCACTATTCTCCCTCATAAGAAGTCAAACACTTTCGATCTCAGGCTGCGCTCCGTGGTCATTATATGGGTCGATATGGCTGGCTGCCACAGGCGCCCTCGCATGCCTGCAGCTCAAACACGTTGTAGCCGCGTCCTTCGCAGTTCAGCTTCTCAGTTGCAAGTAAGGATGATTAGCCTCCCAAATTACCTATACTTCAAAAAATACATTTACCCCATCACACATGATTAGTCTTCCCGCTCGCCATTTTGAGAGTGAAATTGCACACAAGAAATATTATCAAGCGTGTAACACTGCCTCGCCTAAAGTCTGCACTACACTATATTAACACAAATTGACTCCTAAACTAGCGCAACCAAGATTATTGTGATGATGGCGTCGGGTGAACTGGGTCAAAATAAAAGGTGTTTTTTTTTTTTCCCCCAAGCGACCATTTTTTATCGAAAAAACAAAACAAAAACCATCAACCCCCCTCCCCCCCCAAAAAAAAAAACAAACAAACAAACAAACAAACAAACAACAAACAAACAAACAAACAAACAAACAAACAAACAAACAAACACTTTGAGCCATGATTGTCTGGTTGTACAGAAATGAAATTGTTGTTGTTGATTTGTCGGTCTCCAGGAAGAGAAATTTGAGAAGCTGACCCGTGAGTTGGATCAGGAGAACCGCAACGTCATCAACCAGTTTGAGAGAAATCGCCAGGAATCGGAGACTGGAACCTTCGCTAGCATCAGGTATAGTCCGTACTGGGTCATGGAGCTGCTTAAGCTGAAAATATTTGCTTAGCAGTTTTCTGCTAAGCAGAAATCAGCAGGATACCAGTCACAAATTGTACATGTGACATGGTACTTCACAACCAGAGTAAATGAAATGAAATGAAATGAAATGTGTACCTAAATGTACCCGTACACACCCAGCTCTGTGTTGCATTCACTCTGTGTTGCATACACTCTGTGTTGCATTCACTCTGTGTTGCATTCACTCTGTGTTGCATTCACTCTGTGTTGCATTCACTCTGTGTTGCATTCACTCTGTGTTGCATTCACTCTGTGTTGCATTCACTCTGTGTTGCATTCACTCTGTGTTGCATTCACTCTGTGTTGCATTCACTCTGTGTTGCATTCACTCTGTGTTGCATTCACTCTGTGTTGCATTCACTCTGTGTTGCATTCACTCTGTGTTGCATACACTCTGTGTTGCATACACTCTGTGTTGCATTCACTCTGTGTTGCATTCACTCTGTGTTGCATTCACTCTGTGTTGCATTCACTCTGTGTTGCATACACTCTGTGTTGCATACACTCTGTGTTGCATTCACTCTGTGTTGCATTCACTCTGTGTTGCATTCACTCTGTGTTGCATACACTCTGTGTTGCATTCACTCTGTGTGTTGCATTCACTCTGTGTTGCATTCACTCTGTGTTTTTGCATTCACTCTGTGTTGCATTCACTCTGTGTTGCATTCACTCTGTGTTGCATTCACTCTGTGTTGCATTCACTCTGTGGACATTTCTTTGTTCTTTAAACTTAAAGGCCCTGTACACTATTGGTAAGATCGAAAACACAAATGTTCACAGATTCACACATAACTTACATGATTTATAGTAAGTAATGGTAGAAAGGGTTCCTTAAAATATTTCTGCCTAAAATGCTATCGTTTCTGAGAAACGAGTAAAACAATAGTAATTGTCGCGCGCGATAATTTGAAAAAACAGAAAACACATAAGATCTCTTTTCACTATTTTCTCGAGACCTCGATGACCAATTGAGCTCAAACTTTCACAGGTTTGTTTGTTCATGCATATGTTTAATCACACAAAATGTGGACACTGATTTTGAGCTGTTACCAAAAGTGTACAATACCTTTAAAGAAAGTCCTCTACTTCAACACCGTCAAACACACTGTGTGGATGTCTGTTAGTCCACATAGTGTTTCAAGTCCCTACATTGTGTGGACCTCTTTTGTTTTTTCCGAGGTCTGCACTTCGTGTGCAGCTTTAAAACACAAGCCAACCAAACAAAACAAAAAGGGGTAAAGATTTTGGTATATATTCTCAATTAATAATTTTATTTCTGTCAATTTTCAAAACCTTTTTAATTAAATTATTTTTTTTTAACAAGTGTCACCTTGCAGTGAGTTCGTGAAGGCCATCAAAATGAGATCGTAAGCCTCTCGAAAGTAAAAGTTATTACAACGGCAAATCAAATTTTTTTGTCATATGTAAAAAAAAAACAGCGCTGGAAAAACATTGCAATTAGTTTCTGAAGTAAAACTAGCATCGGGGTTTTCCTTCGTTGCTGAATTTCATGATACATGTAGTTCATCGGTGACAGTGACAGATTATTAAATTTTGTGATTGGCAATAGACCTTTTGCACATGGAATCATTTGAGTGGAGCGCCCTCGGCTAGAGGTCATAAGAAGGTCACTCATTGGCCGATTCTGTGCGCAGCGCGTACATAGATGTGCGTTTTCCATTGTTACTTCATCATTTTACCTCTAAGATGGCGGTGTGATGATGTCAATGCTTGAATGTTCCCCGAGCAAACAAAAGTTCTAGGTCAAAAGGCTTTCAGTGTGGCTGGGCCAATGATTTGGAACAATCTCCCCACTGTCATTAGGGAATCTAATACTCTATCTGCTTTTCGTAAAGTCCTTAAGACTCACCTTTTTCCATGTTAATTTCTTTCTAGTGCGCTATGATCTTGATGGAATAGCGCCTTATAAATTTTAATTGTTATGTTATGTTATGTTAATGCATTTTGGGCAGTCAGGTCGGCGGAGTGGTACCTTGCCTTGCCTTCCACCTCTGGGGACCCCGGTTCAAATCACACCGGGGCCCAACGCGGATTGGGTTTTTCAGTCCCTGCCTGATTGCGTTGGGTTTTCCCCGGGGTTTTCCTCCCACACCTAAAACTGAAACTTCCTTCATCGTCTTCTCTCCACGGGGTTCTTGGCTAGTATAGTGGTTAAGTTCGCTTCCTGAGAGTCCTTGGCTTCACAACCGGAATTAATCAATGAAATGAAATGAAATGAAATAACGTCCAATCATAATAAATTGTGTAATATAGAGACTGGGCTCCTTTTTACGCGAAGAAAGTACAATTAACTTTGCTTCACAGTTTCTCATTGCAGGTATGAAACTAACAAGTTGGTTTCCTTCCATGACCCAATTTCGTAAGAGTCGCTTAAGCACCAGGCAATTTTGCTTACTGGAAAAGGGTTACCAGCCAAAATACCGTGCACAGTTTGTGACTGGTTCACTGTTTTGGTTTTTTTTTTTTTAAGCACTAATTTTGTTAGCAATATTTTCTGCTTATAAATAAGCAGCTCTATGAAATTCCATGTCAGCGACATATGTGCATTTAAGCTCACCGCAGAGTGAGAAATGATTCAGATCATAAGAAGTAACTACAACTGTAAATAGCAGTAAACTTGCGGGTACAACCATGTGTAAAATCTCTTTCGGGAGGAGTGTTGGCTCTGAAAAGAGCCGGTGGGGTCTCGACGTTTCGAACAGGAGAACAGGAGAACGAGGACGAAGACGAGCAGAGTATACTGTTCGAAACGTCGAGACCAAACCGGCTCTTCTCAGAGCCAACACTCCTCCCGAGAGAGATTTTACACATGGTTGTACCCGCAAGTTTACTACTATTTACAGTTATAGTTGCTTCTTACTTTCAACACCATGCAAAGCTTCAAACACCAACTGATTGAGATCATCTTTTCTATGCCCCTGGTGACAGAGTTGATTTGGGTCGACAGCCCAAATCAGTTAAGTGTAGCCCTCACCTTGAAGTGGCCATCCGGCCTTGTGAGTAAGGCGATATTTCATTTAAAACATTTTTTTGTTTTTTTAAAGACCTAATTTGTTTTAATAATTGTTTATATACAGTGAAACTGACGACTCGTTTTCCTTCCGACGTTCAGCGGTGAACGAGTCTGTTCTTGAGAGTGAAAGCAGTGTCAGCAGCAAGGCGTACAACAGCTCTCATCTGATTGACTCTGCACTGTAAGTTGGGCGTAATGTGTTGCGATGTAGCATGTCGCAAGCCTGAGGGGTCGATTTCGCAAAACTCTTCCTAACTTGGGACTAGTCCTAGGCAATGCTAAGAGATAGGACTAGTCCTAAGTACTGGTCCTAGGCAATGCTAAGAGATGGGACTAGTCTTAAGTTTAGACCAGCTACTGGTCCTAACCTTCAGATAAGACTAGTCTTATCTCTTTGTGAAAATCGACCCCTGGAGTGTTATCTTTTAAAGAGGGTAACAAGGCCGTTTTCATTTTGCAAAGGGCACTTCCATTGGGAAAATATAGGGAAAGCTTACGAAGAGGCACCGAGGCCAAGACCAGGAGGAACAGGCTTGTGGGTCTTAGTGGAATTCCCAAAGAACCCCTGGGGTCGATTTCACAAAACTCTTCCTAACTTTGGACTAGTCCTAGGCAATGCTAAGAGATGGGACTAGTCTTAAGTTACATGTAGGACCAGTAAGTCCTATCTCTTAGCATTGCCTAGGACTAGTCCTAAGTCAGGAAGAGTTTTGTGAAATCGACCCCAGCAGATGTATCTGTTGACAATTAATGTTCCCGAAATATAGCCCCCCTTTTGGGTACGGCACTTTCTATGGGCCAGTGAAAAAAGCTGGCAGACTAGTAAAATGACAAGCTACAATCCCAGTCATAACTCGTTGGCCCCCCGCCCCCCAGGCCCTCGATCAATGTTGACTCTCATTGTGTTGCGCAGTCTGCACTCCAGCTGGGGTGGTTACTGCTATGATTTAAGCTTGGGCGATATCGCTTTTTCTCAGCCACGATATATCGTCGAGAATATATCGCAATATTCGATATAATCGCGATTATTATTTTCTGACGTCAATCTACTACAAATCTCACGGTGGGAGTTGTGGCTATGATTGACCTATCATTTCTATCGTTATTCCAATCACCTATTCTTCTGGTTTTACTCTAAACCTATGGTATGAAAACCTGGGCCTATTACTTACACACATTTAATGTGTGAACTGCGCATGACAGACTGTTCTTTATGTGTGCATAGCTAATTAGATCACGCCACTCGCACGTCCGCAACACGCACGTGATAATGCATGTGATAACACCCGTCTGTGTGGGACCGCCTGACCGCTAAGGCTTTGATGTTGGTTTTTTCCCAAGACTAAACCCCGTCGGATCGGATCTGTTTGGGAATCTAACGGTTGCGGTCTGTGACTTGCAACTCTTTGTTGCAGCAAATCATCTCGACAAGGAGATTTATTGTTGCAATATCGCGTCGACAAGGAGATTTATTGTTGCAAGATTGTCTCGGCTAGGAAATACATCGCGATACTTAACGATATCGCGATTTACCGATGTCACGATTAAAAAAAACGTGACACGATATCGTAATCGTTTCAGAAGTAGTATCGCGATATTCGATAATATCGTGGTATCGCCCAAGCTTACTATGATTGTTATTATACTCATTAGTATGATTTATTCAGCCACGATTTCAACCAGCACGGCAACAACATAAGGAAGCAATAGTTGCTCACTGTTCCGTTACTAATGATGTATTTCGAACAGTGACAGATAGGCAAGAACAACGAATTGGAATCAGATGACGAGACAAACTCATTTCTAAAATGGCCAGGATTGATTAAAAAAAAAGTGAACCTAACCACCGTGAGTCGAAAGCCTATTAATACAGTCTTAAAATAGGAAAAGAATTCTAAACGAATAAATATAAGAGGTAACTATAAATAAATAGTAAACTTGCTGTAATATGAACTCTTTTGTTGGGAGTGTTGGCTCTGAGAAGAGCCGGTTTGGTCTCGACGTTTCGAGCAGTATACTCTGCTCTTCTTCAGAATAAATATAAAATAATAACAGTGTTGACTGGGGAACAGGGGAGGGTATTGGTTATTGTCAGGTGGCCCAAGCATTTTGGGCCGGGGTTGTAGCTTGTCTTGCTGTCTAGTCACTGAAAACCTTGGTACACACTCCTTCGTCATCTACCTAGCTACCATGGGCAGCGCGCTGTATCGATACCTCTCGTCACTAACCCCTGGAAGGGAAGAACTGAAAAACAAAGCTGATTGGCTAACCATTTAGTGACTGCTCTGCGCCCATACATGTACTTGTTAAAAACGTTTGAACGCTTGTTGGGCGCTTGGTAGGCGCATGTCAAAATGCACTTGTTAAAAATGAAATACACTTCAAATGTTTTTACATGGTCACCCTAAACTGCATACACTTAGACATATCACAAGATCAACAACGATTGACAGGGGACCAGTTGCTCTATGACTTGATGCGTCTTTTGATAGTGCGCTCTGTGTAGTCTCTGACACAGATCGGATCAACCACAGGACTAATTAAAAATATCCAATATATTTGGATATTTCAAAGTCACATTTCGTGGGTTGCGTTTTTTTTTGCGATCGTAACCAATAACTGTTTCGGTTGACTTGGCCATTGGTCAATCACCGGGCAATGATCGAAAAAGCTTTTGGTTACGGCCGCGGATAAAAACGCACACCAGGGATTACGATCGAGCAAGGCATTCTTGAAGAAAGAAAAAAAAAAAACGCTGCTGCGAGATCGTACACACAACTGGGAACGAGGTTGTCATTGACCATGGCTTTTTTTCTTTTCAGAGACGCATTACGTGCACATAACGTCATGGATTCAAGTAACATGCAGCACTCTCTGTATAGCAATGTCCCTGACAGAAGCTACCATGGTAAGTTGTCTTTAAGTTTTCAGCATGTAAAAACACGTTGTCCTTAATTTTTGGGTTGCCACAACCGAAATCACCTGTTGCGTTTTTTGTGTTGGGTGTTGTATTTTTTTAAGGTTTTCAGATACAGTTTTCTCAAATATGACTTCATTTCAGAGGGAAATATTTCACAGAAAAAAATGGTTCTAGTATGAACTTCATACATGTAGCTTTCAGACTAAAATTAAACACTCCCTCGAACGAAGATATTGACAAAATAGGTAGAGCGTCGGTACGTTAAACCCCAAATTATTTAAAATTAAACAATGTTGTTTTTTTTAACCTCACCATTCCTGTGTGGCACCTTCATCCATTATTTTGGTTTTTTTGGTTGCTGTAGAACATGGCGGTCCTGCGATTAACGGACACCCCGTTGCATCCCCTGGCCCTAAACAGCAGGTGAAGAAAACAACACAGGTAATGCATTGCGGTTGTAAAGAGGGTAGGCCTTAAAAGGGTAGATCAAAATATCGTGGCAACACCAAGTTGTTGCCGTGACATGGTGCGTCCCCCGCCCTTCCCCCTTATGTTGTACACATGCTTTCAAGAACGCCCTCGATACCGTTTTTAAATAGCCCGTTCGAATTCCCCCTTCGCTGATAAGGAATTGGATGCTCTGTCATGATGGCATGATAGCGTCAGGGGTATTTTTTTTTTGTTTAAAGCGATGCGGTGACGCTTGACAGCTCTTAGTTATAAGTGACGATGGCTCGTCGAATCGGCCGCATATTCAAGTGAGACATCAACCGCACATGATCAGTTTGACTTTTGGCCTACAATTCTTAGACTGGAGTCGAGCTAGTTTAAATAATGG
Organism: Pycnopodia helianthoides; assembly: GCA_032158295.1. Taxonomy (NCBI): domain Eukaryota; kingdom Metazoa; phylum Echinodermata; class Asteroidea; order Forcipulatida; family Asteriidae; genus Pycnopodia; species Pycnopodia helianthoides. The sequence continues at coordinate 3,823,807 of CM063257.1, forward strand.
ATTGAATGTAAAGTGGTGGCCTTGTTGATGTGTGGCCAAGTTCTGTAGTAAATGGTGCACGACTAATTCAGAGAGCTGCATAAAAAAATTAACCAGTAACGGGGGACAGTAATTAGGTCAAATAAATATAATTTTATTTGGGATGATGGATGAAGCTTATTTTAAATATTTATTTGTATTTTTATTTTTGTTATAAATTAAAAGTCAGTTTCCCCTTGTGGTTCATTACTTGATATTTGAAAGAAAAAAAATTGCATCCCCTGAAGGTGATCCCTCTGCTGCCGCTGTCCAGGGCTCAACTTCATAGAGTTGCTTAAAGCACAAACAAAATGCTAAGCACATCAAAATTATGCTTACCAGAATAAGGTTACCGGCCATACTGTGATGTCACATGTACGATTTGTGACTGGTATTTCTGCTGATTTCTGCTTAGCAGAAAATTGTCAAGCAATATTTTCTGCTTAACCAGCTGTATGAAATTGGGCCCTGGTTGCATTGTAAACATAGGTGAGGTTCCTGTCTATATATGGCGGGTACAGGTTGTATGGCGTCTGACTGGCACCCCTGAACAAAGATACTGACAAAATAGGGAAGCCGCTGACATAGGGCTAGGTAGCTTAGTTGGTGGAGCGCCAACCACGTTAACCCAGTGGTCACAGGATGTAGTCCTGGGCTCGATTTCACAAAGAGTTCAGACTGATCGTAACTGCAAATCCATCGCAGTTGCTTAGCAAAGAGTGATGTCACAATACAAATCACTATGGTAATACTGATAACTCATCTTAAGATGAATCTTAGTGCTTTGTGAAATCGACCCCCGGTCTAGGGCTGGTCAGTTTTTCATTTTGTTCATTATTATTTGTTAATAAAAAGGAAACGCTACTTTCATTACAGGTGACGATCACCAAGCAAACAATACAAACCCGTATTGTTCAGGCCCCCGATGGGCACGACTCCCCGGCCATCGCCCCCTCCCCCGCCCCCTACGACAACCGCGACTACTCCCTCCCCTCAAACTACCCGTCCCACCCGACGGATGATTACCGCAACGAGTCCCCGTACCCCGGGGATCAGTACGACGCAGACCCCGCCAGGCAGTATGCAGATAGGACGCCCTCTGTTGACGGGAGCGAGAGACAGGGCTACCGCGGCGACCCGGTGAGGGATCCGTACGATCGCTCGTACAACAATACGCCGAGCGACATGTACGCGCCGTCCGTGGAGGGAAGCGACCGCTACCCGACGGGGCCGAAGTCGGAAAATCCGTACAGCTCCTCCCGACCGCAGTATGGCGAGCCTAGAGGTGAGTTTTATTGGTGAAAGGTAGCAACAGCTCTCTTCATAAGCTCTTATGAGTTTATTGGTGAAAGGGTAGTGTCAGCTTTCTCCATCAGCTTTCTCCATCAGCTTTCTTGAAGACTGAATTCAGCTGTGCTATCATTCATGGTGTGGTTTTGATGTCGAAGGCGTAGAAAAAGCTCAAAGCATACCCATGAGAGGAGGGGGTAACTAACAAAGGAGTATCGTTTCTCTCAATCTGGCTTTGTCGCTTTAACCCTCTTGCTGTCTGACCCTTCAATACCATTCACTGTGGTTTTGAATGATAGATAAACTATGCCAGCCTGCAATATGATACCATGAGGGAATGCATGTACACAGTACACAGTTAGTTCTGTGCACAGTTGTGCCACCGTACACAACCTTGGCAGTCGAATGGTTTCGAATGGTTGGTCAACTCACTGGAAAATGTTGCCAAGAGTCACTGACAGTAGGCGGGTTAAAGATCGTCTCCAAGGACAAAATTTCAGTTTTGTCATCCGTTCATTTTCCAATAGATAAGAGTCCCTTTGAAAAATGGGACCACAAAATTACAGGTCTCTGACCTTTAGGTTACAGCAGTGCAGAAAGCCACTGTGTTTGATACCTGTCAAGGTATCCTGCTCAATTCTGCTCAGCAGGCAATTGTTTAAGCAATATTTTCTGCTTAAGCGGCTCTATGAAATTGGGCCCTGGATGTGAACCCCCCCCCCCCAAAAAAAAAACCCAGGTAATCTGAGTCATGCTAAACAAACCCTGCTTTTTATCCTTGTGTGTTTTCACCTCGATCAGCTCTCTGGCTGTGTACACATGTACATTGCCAGCAAAAGGTATATGCGCCGTATTTTTGACCGTGTGAGGGCGCTCTCAAAAACATTTTTATCACTTCCGGGGGTATAACTTATCGTCTGCTCAGCTACCCGTGTACAGTTTAGCATCGGCGTTCTGTCACTTCTGTGCGCAAGAGAGTTTAGTCAGTGCTTCTAGAATCTAAGGTAATAACGGCTCCTTTTAAAGGTCTTATTTTCCGTGATGGATATGACGTCTGGTAGTAATGTGTTTCAGTCCTTAACTGTCTGGAGGAAGTATTTGAAGCAGTTTTTGTTTGCGGAGAACAGTTGTTTCTACAAGTAGAAAGAGGAAAGGATGAGCCACGCTTAACTGCCAGTTCTGATATTTTTTTAAGATCAGATGCAGGGCTCTTTATTTCTTTAAAGGAGCCGTTATTAATCCACCTTAGATTCTAGAAGCACTGACTAAACTCTCTCGCGCACAGAAGTGACAGAACGCCGATGTTAAAACTGTACACAGCTACCTGAGGCAGACGATAATCGCTCAAGTTATACCCCCGGAAGTGATACAATTATTTTTGAGAGCGCCCTCACGCGGTCAAAAATAACGGCGCATTTCATTCATCTGTGGTTTCAGCTAACAATTCCGCCTAAGAATTTCCAGCGAGTTGACCAACCCCCTTTAAAGAAAGGCTTCAAGATCAAATTGAGTTTTGTGATGCACTCATTATCCAAGAGATAGAGTCCTCATGAAATGGGTTGACATACTTTTGAGCTCCTGGAATATGGAGTTTATTTGCTCAAGAGTGATCTCCAAAGTAATTGTTTGTCTTTGGGGAAAAAGAAATGCTCAGTTTCTAAGGAAAACACTCACTTGTTATTTTGATTAATTTTTTTTTAAACCTACATGTATACAAATTTTTTTCACTTGACAACCTTTTTGATTATTATGGATATGAAATTGCAATTGACGACCTTATACATGTTGCACTGAGCCGCGATATTTGAGTCAGGAACACTTCAACGGCAAGAATTTTTTACCCCATCCCTACAAATCCGTCCTTTTTCCCCCCACTTCCCGCAGATAATTACAATTACAGCGACCCCTACGACCGCTACCCTCAGTCTGGCCAACCTAAGGACAATTGGAACTCCCACCCACCACCAGCAGCGGATGACTACAGTGAGACTTTTGTTTTACCCTCCTTGTCTTTCCCTCAACTTTCTCACCCGATTTGCTCCACCGCCTGCAACCATTAGCAAACTAACCATGCTTTGATTGTATCTTGTATTTGTTGATTGACGTTTTAACGTGTGTGTGTGGCTCCTTAAATCTAACATTCTATGGGACGATTGGAACTCCCACCCACCACCACCAGCGGATGACTACAGTGAGACTTTGTTTTACCCCCCCCCCTTGTCTTTTGTCAACATTTCTCACCCGATTTGCTCCTCACACCTAAAACCATTTGGCAAACTAACCATGCTTCGATTGTGTGTTGCATTTGTTGATTGATGTTTTAAAGACACTGGACACCTTTGGTAATTGTCAAAGACCAGTCTTGGTGTATCTCAACATATGCACAAAATAACAAACCTGTGAAAATTTGAACTCAATCGGTCGTCGAAGTTGCGAGATAATAATGGAAGAAAAAAACACCCTTGTCACACGAAGTTGTGTGCTTTCAGATGCTTGATTTCGAGACCTCACGCGTGAGGTCTCAAAATCAATTCAAATATTTTACTGAGAAATTACTTCTTTCTCAAAAACTACATTACTTCAGAGGGAGCCGTTTCTCACAATGTTTTATACTATCAACAGCTCTCCATTGCTCGTTACCAAGTAAGTTTGTATGCTAAAAATTATTTTGAGTAATTACCAATATCTACATGATTTCATGCAAATGTGTAATGGGTTTTTCACTATTTTCTCGTGACCCAGATGTCCAATTGATCTCAAACTTCTACAGGTTTGTCAGTTTATGTATATGGTGGATCACATAAAGCGCTTACACTGCCAGCAACTGTTTTGTTAGCAAAAACCAATTCTGTAATGTTCCTTTAAATAGAGTTAAAAACTTATTGAAGAGCCTGTGGAAAAGGAAGCAGGCGGGAACAAGAAATCAGGTTTTTGTACAAATTCTTGACATACTTATTGCTATTAACATTTTCAGCAAGTTCCAGGACCTAACACGTCATCATTTTGTAATTACACTAATTAGCACGACCGATGAATCACTAGATTTTGCCATTTTTTTTACGTTTTCACAAAGTGATGAATCGAGACTCACCACTGTATCCATGGGATACATAGTGCTGGCAAGGTGCCAAATTCGCTGACAAGGTGCCAAATGCGCTGACAAGGTGTCATGACTTGAGTTGGGCCAGTATGTATTGGTTTTTTGTACACAGCACTCTGCCTGCTTGTCTCTTTTATTCCTTTTTTTGAAGTGACGGATGTGATTACGAAGTAATAACTCGTCGAATGCAAGATTGAAAACATGTCAACAGTTCTGAATGAATGAAGAAGTTGGCTTTATTTTGGGAGTAAAATTCTTAAAAACAAATTTTTAAAAAGTAAGCAGACTCCGAAACAGCAGTTTGAAAAAAAACTTTAACTCGCAATGCGATTTTCTCCACAAACACAGAATTTTGAATGTGCTACAGATTCGTCACTTTGTGAAAACGTCAACGATTTGTCACAGACTTGAATATTTACAGACCAATCCTACAGCCTCGCCTATGATTGAATCAATCACAGATCACTTTGCACAGCTGTTTACAACTGACTAACTGACCAATCCCGTTGCTCCTTTTTATCTATAAACCAATCGCATGTTTTTTCTTGCCACTGATTCGAATACTTACTGACCCACTCTTCTCTAGCCCCTCTTATACTAACCAACCAGCCACCGTTTGCCACAGAGTGGCCAATTCTAACCCCTCTCTCATGCCTCTCTCATGCAACCGATCGTAACTAAAAACGTAGTTTTGCTTGTCGCAGACGCGCCGTACAACGACAGCTACCGCCCCGATGACATCACACGGGAAACAGCCAATGACCAGATGGCTCCGATGCCAGCGTTAGATCGCACTGGCAGCCAAGACACACTGGAGTACGATAAATATGATAAGCCGTTTGATAAAGGTAAGACACTCCACCCAACCTGTTGCCCTTCCCCCTCCCCTCCCCTCTCCCCCTCCCCCTCCCTCCCCCTCCCCCTCCCCTCCCCCTCCCCCTCCTCCCCTCCCCCTCCCCCTCCCCCTCCTCCCTCCCCTCCCCTCCCCTCCCCTCCCCCTCCCCCCCCTCCCCCCTCCCCTTCATTGCAGAAAGCGTTGCAGATGCTTTTTTGTCACACCTAACAGAAAAATCCTAGGAAGTTGAGTTTGAAGCTTGCATAAATAATTGTTGATTAACATTGATTTGGGAAACAATTGTGAGAGTCAATTTAACAGTGTGGTTTTTGTACGGAGCTCTGAAAGTGCCATCCGACATGTTGAGATGCTGCGATAATTTAATGCAGGATGAGGACATCATAAACATATAAGATAACAACATCCTGAGACAATTTATCTTGAAATGACGACATCTTGAGAGTAGAATGTCTCTTCCGGATATATTTTATCTCCGGATGACGACATCCTCAAGTCGGATGTCGTCAACACCATGATTATTTATTGTAGGTTTTTGACATTTTGCACGGTGTTTTCACCCTATGATGAATCCGATCGACATCCTAATCGGAGACGAACATGGATTGTAGGTAATTCACGGATGTCTCATCCTACGTTTATGAGTCGCATCTACTTATGATTGGGAGAGACGCATCCCTACTTTAGGATTTGTCAACCCGGAGATAATCATCATCAGGATGTCAGTCCATCTTACGTTTATGATGTCGTCATCTTACGTTTATGATGTCGTCATCTTACTTATGATGATGTCATCATCTTACGTTGATGATGTCATCATCTTACGTTTATGATGTCATCATCCTACAGTAACTTTATCTCAGCATCTCGACATGTCGATGGCACTTCTGGAGCTCCGTAGGTATGAAATAACAAAGGTGAAGTTTGAACAAA